>CM072819.1:93021974-94300959 GCA_036937905.1 Salvia rosmarinus
TGTGGTTTTCTCGCACTTTACGATGCATGACATCCTTCTACTTTACAACAATGTGAAGTTGTTATCGGATCGAAAGAGTAGGTTATCCGATCTATTTTTGATGAAAGACTTAGGAGATACAACTTAAATTCTCGGATCAAGGTTAACCGAGATCACAAGAGAAAATGTTGAGCTTATCTCGTGCTTCACATCGATACTATAATTACTGCTTTAGCATGAAAACCGCAGTTGATTGCTACCCTTAAGATATGACGCCCTTTATCTAAGGAACAATGCCCAAGACCGCAAAGAAGATAGAGGAAATGAGATACGCTCCATAAGTTCTTCGTCGAGAGGAAGTCTTATGTATGCAATATTGTGTACGAGGCCCGATATATGTTATGCAAGAGTATAGTAGTAAGATATCGCCTAACCTCGACAAGCTCATCGATCATGCAGAAAGCATATACTCAAGTACTTGAAAAGACTCAAGATTATAGGCTAGTTTACTGTGTAGATAGTCTAATGCCTTGGGTTATTCAGACTTGACCAAGTTAACCGTGATGATAATAAGTCACCTCAAAGCTATGTGGTTTACCTTGGGAGGTGGAGTCAGATATTAGTGGAGTGCAAAGCAACCAATGATGCATTACATACTCCACCATTGAAGCTAAATATGTAGCCGACAGGAGGCGGTATGGTTCAAGAATAACTTCATGGATCTAGACGTGGTACCGCTTTTTCAAAAGTATCATATTATTCTGCGGATAACTCCGGTGCGAGCAAACTCAAGGAACCACTAACCTACAAGACGACGAAACACATAGAGAAAGTACCATATCATACAAGAAATCATACTAAATCTATGGCGGTTTATTAAGAATATAGGTAGTGCGGAAAATCTAGTTGACCCATCCACAAGAGCTCATTTCAAATAGTCTACGACGAGCATGTTCGAGGACTTAGATTACAATAAGACGACCCCACTTAGAAAGAAAACTTTATATATGGGAGAAACAAATGATGGTCTTGTTTATAATAGCTACTAGGGAGACATATTGTATACTAAAAGTTTGCTTTAGTATGTGGGAGATTGTCGATTTGTACACCGAAAGCAAAATGGTTGAGCTTATATACAATATTTCGTTACCACTATTACAATCTCCTAACCGAATTGTTTATTTGATTGCATATGTAGTCCCATTATCTCATACAAAAGTTAGATCATACAAGGTGCAGTAAGATAATGAAAATCTTTATGATTGGTTGCTTAATCGAGATATAAAAAGCATCACAACCGAGATAACTTGAGGACGAGTTGTCGGTAAGGTCAGTAGTATAGAAAGAAGTAACTCGACTTGGTTCTTGTCTATGCTGGTACATCTTGATGTATTGATGGATCACAGTGAGATGAGTTATTCTATCTGATCGTTGTGAAGAACCTAAATCTTGGTGACTTTATGTTAATCTAAATCTCGATAAGATTATAGGTGAGTATAAGTTATCGACCATCACTTTGACTTGTTGGGTGAAGGTTACATGAGATAACCCAAGAATATCCTCATCTTGGGTGGCAAGGTCTCAGATGTCATGCTAGTAACTCAGACGAGTCACCGTATTCGCTAGGATGATGACGCCCTTAAGGAGCTCAAAAGGTTTATTGTACAAAACCCTGCAGGTTGAGTTAGCTCAAGTACAATAATAAGGTTGAGTCGTACTACTTAAGGAATTAAAGAGATTAATTATTTTAAACAGTCAGAGTGCTATAAATAATTAATGGACGTGAGATATTTTAAATACGGGATTCGTAAGTCAAGTGCAAGCCCGACTAAACTTTGGTAATAAAGAGGTTAGTCAACATTTATTCTCTAGTAGAATGAATAAACGCTTATGAATTAATTTATGTTCGGACCGAACATAAGATAATTAATTCATTTTAGCCCATCTTTATTAATCGTGATTTGATCCCCGGTGGCCCATCATGCGCTCGTAACATCATGAATTTTTCCCCTATAGAGTCCCATCGACTCTATTCCGATTTATGTATTATTTTAATACATCTCCAAGATTCAGATAGATATTATCCGATATTATTAGATATCAGAGATAATTAATCTAGATTCGATTTATCTTCATGGATTGAAAATAATTATCAGATTTATTAGATATGCAAGAATCCTATCTAAATAGGATTATAAGAATGCATAATAAATACAAGCGAGAGAAAATCGTAAATCAACTTATCATTTGTTGTGATTTTCAAAATCACATAGAACAAAGTAGAAGGCAAAATTTTACAAGATTCTCCATAGATTGCTCTCACCAATATTGAGAATAGATATCCGGATACACCCGTAAGATCAAACCCGAGTACACAATTGATCGATTTCATAGAAATTTGTAAACACGGTAAACACCTATGTGTTGCGCTTAATTATATAGGTGTATGCTAGAAATATAATCAATATATGGTGAATTAAACATCCAAGATAGATCATCGTGAACATGGTAAAATAAGATTTTCTTTCAATTGGTATCGAGCTCGGATCGATTCGCTCTATTAGATTAATTCATGTTTGATTATTACGCGCTATAATTAATTGTGGACCCGCTGCTCATCGTGGCTCTCGTTGTTTTTTTTTTGTTGATCATTTTCACCACGAGAAAATCCGTGGTTAGATTAGAATTTATCTTTATAAATTATATGTAAAAAAAAGAACAAAGACGAAGAACACGAAGAATGAGAAGAGACGATGGAGTCCCGTCAGGCGCGCGATGGGAGACGACGGGTAGCAAGACGCGACGGGTGACGAAGACAACAAGAAGTTAACATCAACACACAATACTTCAACATAGGTACCCATCACGCATAGCGTGTGGGTGACTTAGCGTGGAGTGCCGTGACGCCAAGCAGCCGACGGTAGGTGGGCGATCGCACGCTCGACGTGTTCGATGCTCACAAGAGACACGGGCACAACGAGCACGCGGTCTCGTACGGGTGTCCATCACACGAAGCGCGCAGGCGCACTGGACGGGAGACGGCACTATACCCGCATAATCGGGCATCGGGACGACATGGGGCGCTGCAGGCAATAATTGAGGTCGCCGACGAGCTAGTGGAAAGACCAACCATTGAGCCAATAGCAATATGCCGACGAGGACTAGATGGGTCCATCATGACATCGATCACAGTCCGGGGACAATGTCGATGTCGACCTAATCGACAAATCTTTGGGCATCATTGTTACTTATACAGTACACAATCTACAAAGATTAGAGCAAGCTTAGTCCTTATCTCAAACAATGTCGCAAGGACTAATGGCCAAGCCGGAAGACGAACTAGCCAAAGACGATGAGTACACAAAATAAAATGGCAAAGGGGAACGAACTTATAATGCCCAAGTAGAGGCTACCAATATAGCCTATGCCATGTTGTTTTAACTTTCTAAGAAATCAGGCATATAAGTCGAATCGAGAGAAGCCTTCATCGAGCGTATATACTCGATATAACATCGCTCATCGAAACTTTATGACATGATTGATGCCATAGACAACACGAGGTGACGCCATCAACAAGTCGAAAAGAGACATGATTATAATGATGGAAACAACCTTCAAGGTGACACTAGATCATAGCAGCCTTGCACCAGCCTAAGAGTAGACAGCCCAAAAACAGCTGACTTCACTTCGAGCGCTGATGATAAGATAACCGCTTTGGAGAAAAAGTAGCCCACTTGAAGGACCAACATGCCTGGACCGCCAATATGATATTTACTTATGTTTAACGCCTTGAGAAACTAGACCAATCTCACGCCAAGACTAAACTAGACTATCATCGATCTCTTTATCTCCTCCCAAGCCTTATTGTTTATGCCAAAAGTGAAGAGATGGCACGGAAGAGTGATAAGCCTCATTTTTACCTGCTTTATAGATATTCGCTTCGCTTATAATTGATAAGTGATCTGAGTCAGTTTTGATATATTTATGTTTACCTTGGAAGATATTATGAAGTGTATTTCAGATTATTTTAGCACGTGTTTTGATGTCAAAAGGTGGATCACGATAAAGAGGAATTAACTAGCTCGCTTGGGAGTTCAGCGCGAGAAGAACACGCCTCGCGAGACGTGATCGCGATCCTATGTCGCGAGCATGTCCGTGAACGAGAGAAAATGACATCGCAAAGAAAACCCCACGGCGAGCACACGCAAGAATAGCGGTTGTTTTTCGACATTTGATCGCGACTTGCAGGTCGCGAGACTAACTCGCGGGAAGACGACACACGGCTCGGCGGTTGTTTCACCGACTTTCTATCGCGACTGTAACTCGCGAGCCAAGCCTCGCGAGCTAAGACGAGGCGCAGCAAGAAAGATTGTCTCGCGACTTTCGCCGCGACTATTGTTCACGAGTAGTCTCGCGAGATAGGGCGACGCAGCTGATGTTATATCAACGCACTTTAACGAGACGGAGGACCACACACGCACACTTTACAACACGTAACACATATTTTTGCTTTCTTCTTCTCGCGCTTTCCGTAATAGTTTATTAGATTAGTTTTTCAATTCTTCTAAGATTCCAATTGTTTTGATTCCTATTTTCATAGTTCGCTTGTTATTCAAGTTCGCTTTTATTTCCGGATTCAAGTGCTACATTGTTCATCGTGGAATCATACGGTTTTATTTATCTATTTCGCTTATGTTATTTTTATTTATTTATCGCTTTAGTAATTTAATTATGCGTAGCTAAATTTCATATCGATCCTGTGGTTCAGATATCCGACTAGATTTGTATGATTGATCCGCTGACACTGCTTTTGCCGTCCCATTCATGATTTATGATTCTCGCTTTAATTTCACGTGTTGGTATCCGCCAATATTAATGCATGCTAGTTATGTAATTGATGTCTCGCATTAATCGCATAATCGATATTCAATATATAATACGCTTTTACCTCGAGACCCGCGAGATAGGTAAACTGAGGAGGTTATTCTTCAGTGTGCTTTTGTAATTAGCTTACTTCTCGAGACCCGACGAAGATAAAGTTTAGGCTAACCTACTACTATAGTAAGTGTCCCGTGGAAACTATAGTTATATTAGTGATCCTTTATATGAATGTGGATTAAATTGTAAATGATTAATAGGTTAATTGTGTGAATCGTTAGTTAAATACATCCCTAGGGTCGCTCTTTATATCCTGGTTTTATTTCTTATTTATATTTTAAGTCTAGTTTTATAATCTCTTTCTCGATATTTTGTTACCGGATAATAATCAAGATTCTATGTTGATTATTTGTGTTCTCGAGTCACAGCCCCCGGATACGATATAATATACTTGTCGCTTTACTATCATATTATTTGGTAGGAAATATAGCAATCAAATTTTACCGTTGTTCGGGACTGCTTAGATTGCATATTGATAATTTTCTCGAATTGTAGTTATTAATTCAGCTTATAAAAAAAATAAAAAATTATTATTTCGTGTCGCTTCTCGATTTGATTTGTTTTTATCTCGCAGCAAAGGTATGATTACAAGATCCCAAAGGAAAGAAATTATTCCTTCGATATTGAGATTGAAAAGTCACATAAGAGGGAGCGCAGGAAAGGAGACTAGCAATGGCAGATAGACAACCTCGCGCCATGATCGGACGGCCGAGATGGAGGAGATGTTAGTTTAATGCAACGCCAACTAGCGCTGCGTAATCGACGGGCTAGATTGGTGGACGAGCACCACCCATACCGCTCAACCACACGTACTGCACCACCGGATCGATCGCCCAAGGTGGAGGATGGGGGCCAACGTCAATGCTAATAACTTTGAGTTAAAGCATGCCCTCATCAAGATGATCCAAGTGAGCGCAGTAGTAGGATTACTAAAGACCCCAACGATACTTAGAGGTATTTCTTGATATATGTGATACTATCAAGCTGAATGGAGTGCTACCGATGCCATCCGGATGCGGATGTTCATATTTTCGCATGAGTCGCGAAAGAGTGGTCAAGAGCTTGGACAGATCAAGAATCACTACATGGGAGCAATTGTGCGAGAAATTTATGTCTAAATACTTCCCACTTGCCAAGGCTCAGAAGATCATTGCTGAGATCTCTCATTTTTCACAATTGGGAGATGAATCATTATTTGAAGCCTGGGAGCGATTCAGAAACCTGCTCCGAAAGTGTCCACAGCATGGGTTTTCACCTGAACAACAAGTAACCCAATTTTATAGTGGACTCAATGCTAACACCCGTAGCATTGTTGATGTGTCAACCGGAGGATGCCTTCTTAATCGAGGAATAGATGAAGCGTTGAGAATTATTGATGAGATAGCATCCAACAGTTATCAATGGCCATGGAGAGACAACCGATCGTAAGAGTGGTCTGCAGAGTTGGACGATAAGTATGATGATTTGTTGAGAAATTCACAACCGCAAAGAATACGGCCGAGAGAAAAGGGCGTATGACCGTAGCCATGGCGCAGAACATTGAGGAGGTTCACTATGTGAACAAAAGGAACAATTTTAGGGAACCAAAGTGGAATCCATCATATCATCCCAACAATGGAATCACACCAATTTTTCCTATGCTAACGCGAATGCTCAAAGAACCACCACCGGTTTTGTTGTGAATAATGGGATGATTATGGAGCCTAAGAAGCCGAGCCTTGAAGAGATAATGCAATAAGTGTTGACGAGCAATCAAGAAATAGCAATGAGTCACCAACAAATTGTGGCTCAACAAAATTTCAGATTCAAGAACTTAGAATAGGTCAACACTGGAGAGCACAACAATGCCATTAACAACACGGTGATAGCCCTCGAAAACAAATAAAGATGATAGAGAATCAAGTGGGCAGATGGCCAATGAGAGATTTGGGATGCATAGGCGTGGTCAATTCCCAAGCAATATGAGCAAAATCCAAGAATCACACCTTCAAATCGTAATGCAATATATTTAAGGAGCGGAGCATCTTATACAAATCACCGGGAGCATGAGGAGGAGAAGGAACGCAGTAAACAAGTCGAGGAGGACGAGGAAGACGTTATGATGGATTCTCGCCTCGTGAACAATTCTAACGACATCCTGTCGTGAAGTTGTCTCGTGAGGAAAAGCGGCACAGCCACTGAAGCAGGCCTCGCGACCTTACCTCGCGATGAAGGGTCGCGAGGGAATCCCGCGAAGCATGACGTACTTGAGGCAGAACATAACCTCGCGAGGAAGGGTCGCGAGGTAGTCCCGCGAAGACATACAGAGGAGATCTCGAGAGGAGTCTCGCGACTCAACCTGCGAGAAGGCCATGAGCCGTCCAGGTCTCAGTAATCAATGCTCCATTTTCTCAACAAGATCGGAAGAAAAATATGATGAGGAGTTCGCCGATTCAAAGAGATGTTCCAAAAGTTAACATCACCATACCTCTCTTTGATGCGCCGTAAACATGTCCGGATACATCAAATTTTTCAAAGATGCAGTGGCAAGCAAAAGAAGTTAGGAAATTTGAAAAATTAACCTTCTCAAGAATGCAAGTTATTTACGAGAGAAAGTTGCCACGAAATGTAAGGATCCGGGAGTTTCACATTGGAGTGCGAGATTGTCGAGCATACATTCCCCAACGTGTTGTGTGATTTGGGCGAGCATAAACCTCGATGCCTTTATCTCGTGTTCAACCGCTGAGCCGGGCAAATGAAGCTAACTTCATTTCATTAATGATGGTCGATAGGTCACCTCATATCCTAAGGGTATAGTTGAAGATGTGTTGGTAAGAATTGGACTTTGTATTTCAGCAGATTTTTTATTTTAGACATACCCGAATTTAAAAATCAACCACTAATCTTGGGTCGGCCTTTTCTAGCCACTGGCCGTGCTTTAATTGACTTACACAAAGGTTATCTTACTTTTCGTGTCAACAATGAGGAGCTGAAAATTTTAATATATGACGCCATCCCGCGACACGATAGTCCAGAGCATGAAAATTGCTATTCAATCACCACTATTGCAGCTTCCCAAATCTCGAGCTTCGATGTCAACCGAGCAAATGACAAGGTGCTACAAAGAAGAGATGGACTCGGCATGGAACCCAAGTGAATTGTTCAAGTTTGGGAGGCCATTTCACACTCAATGGTGGTCTCATGGGCGGTCAATGCAAAATATGGAGGCAAACATAGATTTGGGAAGAAGTCTGACGCCAAAATGCCAGATTGATCGAGGTTAGTATTGGTCTAGCTAAAGACATTTAAATTTAGCACTTGTTGGGAGGTAACCCAATGTTTTTCTTTGTTTTGTTTTGTTGTTTTTTTTTCATTTTTTTTTTGCTTTCGTTTTGTTTGTTTTTGTTTTGTTTTGTTTTGTTTTTCTTGTTTGGGTTTTGTGTCTGTTTTGGGTTGAGTTGAATGACGAGCAGCCAATGATGAGAATTGTTTTATTAGAAAAATTATTGTAACTGATTTTGTGAGACGAAGCATGTTATGATTATTACAGTATTAAGCCTTTGAGAGCTTGATCACACTTTTGAAACCCGTGAGACTTGAGCTGATCGCCATATCTTTTCGCCTTGTTCTTTTCTGTGAATAGTTTGAAATAGCATGTGTTTCTAGAACTTGCTCGGTTCTTTTTCAAGTTGCATTGATGTGCTTAAGAATTATGAGATGATATTAGGCATTCTTTTCTTAGCCTATACACTATCCAAATACTAACCGTTATTTTATTATCCTTGACGAGCCCGCTTGAGCCTACCTTATTCTTTCATATATAGTGGGTTGGGTTATGTAGTTAGTATGATATTTGGTTGCTTGAATTGAGGGTTGAGAAAAGAAAAGAAAAGAAAGAAAATAAATGATGAGAAAGTGATAATTAAAATAGTTGCTTACCCATATACGCTCAAAAAAGGAGTTAACACAAGTGTGTGAAAAGAATATAAATGGGTAAGTAGCTAGTGCTTTGAGACGAGTATATCACTTATATGATAATTATGGAGTTCTTATAGAAAAATGACTTTTTGGTATGGAGAATTGAAATAAATTATGAAATTTTGGAAATTGTGTCTTATGATACTTATGGTGTTTTTCATTATGGGATTATGATTCATTTAGCCTAAATATATCCTACCTTACCAAAGAGCCTACATTATAACCTCTTATAAGACCTTTTTGATCTTAGTTCTTGAGCGCATATTTGAGCAATAGAGAATTGGACGATTTGCAAGCTTATGGTAGATTCTCTGTGTTTTTAAACTTTGAGAGTATACACATGCTCCTTGATATACTTGAGTGTTTGAGATTTCTTATATATACATCCATGTTGTGAGGGTTCAAGTTTAAGAAGGCTTGTGCTTATGATTATTAAGATGTGTGGAGTTTAACGAAATAGGTTGTGATTTGATTCATTTGATTGAATCTTTATTGCTCATCGCTCGAGGCTTATTGCTTTTGTCGTTCGACTCTTTTCACATCTTTGGTCGCTCTCTCTTGTTCGATTTGTTTGAGGACAAACAAAAGTTAAGTTTGGGGAGTTGATAAGCCTCATTTTACCTGCTTTATAAGGTTATATTCGCTTCGCTTATAATTGATAAGTGATCTTTGAGTGTCTTTTTGATATATTTATGTTTACCTTGGAAGATATTATACCGTGTATTTCGTATCATTTTAGCACGTGTTTTGATGTAAAAAGGTGGATCACGACAAAGATGAATTAACTAGCTTATTCAGAGTTCAGCGCGAGAAGAACACATCTCGCGAGGCGTGATCGCGATCCTATGTCGCGAGCATGTCCCGCGAACGACTGAAAAATGACATCGCAGCAGAACCCCGCGAGGATTACACGCGAAGAATAGGCGGAGTTGCCTCGCGACATTTGATCGCGACCAGAGGTCACGAGACGAACTCGCGAGGAAGCACGAACGCATGGCCTGAAGGGTTGTTTCACGACTTTCTATCGCGACCAGAACTCGCGAGGCAATACGGACGCGCGCAAGAAAGATTATCTTGCGACTTTCGCTCGCGACTATTGTTCGCTAGAGAGTCTCGCGAGATAGGACGATGCGGCTTTGGATGTTATATCAGCGCAGACTTTGACGAGACGGAGGATCACACACGCACACTTTATAATACAGAACACATATTTTTGCTTTCTTTCTTCTGCACGTTTTCCAGAATAGTTTATTAGATTAGTTTTTCAATTCCTTCTAGTATTCTAATTGTTTTGATTCCCGTTTTCATAGTTCAGTTGTTATTCAAGTTCAATTTTATTTCCGGATTCAAGTGCTACATTGTTGATCGTGGAATCATACGGTTTTATTTATCTATTTCTGTTTATGTTATTTTTATTTATTTATTGCTTTAGTAATTTAATTATGCGTAGCTAAATTTCATATTGATCCTAGTGTTTGTATATCTGACTAGATTTGTATGATTGATCTGTTGATACTGTTTTGTCGTCCCATTCATGATTTATGATTCTTGTCTTTAATTCTCATGTGTTGGTATCTGGCCAATATTAATGTATGCTAGTTATGTGATTGATGTCTTGGCGGAATTAATTGCATAATCGATATCTTGAATATATAATACGCTTTTACCTTGAGACCAAGTGAGATAGGTAAACTGTAGGAGGTTATTCTTTGTGTGCTTTTGTAATTAGCTTACTTCTCGAGACCCGACGGAGATAGAGTTTAGGCTAACCTACTACTATAGGGTGTCTGGCGGAAACTATAGTTATATTAATGATCCTTCATATGAATGTGGATTAAATTGTAAATGCATTAATAGGTTAATTTTGTGAATCAAGTTAGGTTAAATACATCCCTGGGTGGTCTTTTATATCCGATTTTATTCCTTATTTATATTTTGAGTCTAGTTTTATAATCTCTTTCTCTTGATATTTTGTTGCCTGGATAATAATCAAGATTCTGTGTTGATTATTTGATGTGTTCTCGAGTCGCAGTCCCTGTGGATACGATATAATATACTTGTTGTTTTACTATCATATTATTTGGTAGGAAATATAATGATCAAAGAGTTGGCTAGAACTGAAGCTGAAGAAAATACCAAAGGTGAAGCATAAGAAAAGGTGACCCGGGAAGTAGTAGTAGCTTTTCTAGATGAACAAAAGGCAGCTGAAGATGTAGAAGAAGCTGATGTGGAAGAACGTCTGAGTAAAAAGGTTGTTGAGCTCAAGAAGAAGAAGGCAACTGCCTCATCAGCTGACCCCACAAAGGAGATATACCTCCTCGTCTTCCATGTTGCACATTCTTCGAGATGCTTGGAGATCCAACCCAGTTGGAATCTTGGTGGCACAAGAAGAAGTAATGGAAGAAGCTAATGAAGGAAAAGTCACCAACAATTGTTCTCGAAAGAAAGGTTGTGCACCACAAGAGAAGCACACCTTCGAGATTTAAGAAGAAAGGTTTATCAAGGCCCAACAACAAGGTGGAGTCGACCCGTGACGATAAGTGGGTGCTCGCTGAATTGAATGATAGATAGGAGAAATGAATAAGGAATTCATCATGTGGTATTATTTCTTGATGAACCCACCAAGACCTAAAACTACGATCGACGACTTCAAACTGTGAGTCAAGTATAAAGATAAATGTGGTGGACAAGTACATCAACCTTGTTGCCAAGCATCGAGTGAATATCATAACTTCTCTGAAGAGATTTGTCTCTCCTATGATACGAGGATCTTTTGGTGACTATGCTGCATTCGAAAGAGAATCCTAGTTGTCAGCCGAATCGATAAAATTAATCCAAAGACAACAACTTGAGGAGTTTAAGTAGTTAGTTGAACGTGTTTTTGCTATGTACGGACAAGAATCTGATGAAGAGAAAATGAAGAAACATCAAGGATGAACTTATCAGGATCTGATGTAATAGAAATGTATAGGTCTGCTGAAACTGAATGAAAACTGATGTACTATGTATTCTCAGCAACCTGTTCATATATAAACTGATCCAGTTCAGTCTAACGATAATGACTCTTTGTCCGTGCTCTATACTGGTTTAACATTATTATACCGAATCGACCCTTGTTTTGTAGATAAAGGTGATGTTAGTAAGGTGAACTAAACCTTCACCAAACGGTTATCCATGTTTATTGGTCTTCAAAGGTAATAGATAGGCTTTGACATTATCAAAATGAAGAAATTATTGGAAAATTCTATCTTAACTAAGTATTTTGATTAGATCTCAAAATCTTCCCGATGATCGCCCTACCGATAAAACATATGTAGCTCATATTTTAGGAGTCACTTTTTATGTTTACAAGTGTCACCAAGAATCATTAGTATGGATGATAACATCAAGGAGTTCGAGAGCAGATTGAAGCTAGTAGTAATCGATAAAAGCATCAAGTCGAGATTATTAAAGACTAAAGTCAAGACCAAGACTCAATGGTGAAAACAAAGAAGTCGAAAAATGAATAATTGTCACAATAGCAGAAGAGAAGTTAAAGTTGCTGAAGATCTACGTCAAGCTAAAGTGTCTATTGAAGACTGGGAGTCACCAAACTAATAAAAGATGGAGTCCAACCTACTGATAAAAAATAAAGATGACCCAACTAGTAGAACTCGGTCAACTTATTGATAAATCACAGAGTCAACTCATTTGAAAAAATATAGAGATACTTAAATCTTGAGTGTTTGACTTTCAACATGTCAGAGTGAATCTGCAGAGAACCCCGGCAAGTCAGAGTTACTTTTCAGAATTGCAGAGCTTAGATATATGATGTTGCAGAAACGGAATGCAATGTACGAGGATTCAAACAGGAAGATTTCAAATGACAAATGAAATAGACTTGATTGGTGCTTCTTTCAATGATACTATTCATTGTCCTCTATAAATATGCATAATCAAACATTTGAATTTTACCAAACCAAACATTGCCCAATCTTATATTCAAAGCACCTAGAGCTTATATCCAAAGAACTTCCAACCAGTAGTTCAAGAAGGGAGTTTTGAAGTGTTATCGAAATCCTCAAAGCTCAAATATAATTATCGCTCAGATTTTAATGCACTACCTTATTTTCTAGGTCATTATCTTGTAATATCCTAAGTCTAGAAAACCTTGTTGTCGCCAGACAACTCAAATATAATTTGGAAACACCTCTACCAAAACCCTAAAAATTTAAGTAGAAGTTGGGCAAGTAAGAAATGAAAGTGTCTGCTGAAAAAGCTTGGTTTTCGAACACGTAAGCAAGAGGTTAGGTTGACTGCACCCGTAAGCAGTCAGAAGTTTCCTAGCACCAAAAAACGTAGGAAGGAACGCCAAGTTAGGCGGCATATAGAAAATATAAAAGTTTGTATCTAGATTTACCCTTGTACCCGTAAACAAGACCAAATCACAAGTAATGAATTGATTGTGTTATCTCGTCTCGTGGACTTAGAAGCCGATCTCTCGAACCATGTTAAAAACTAAATATTCTTTACTCTCAGCACCATTTAAATTATATTGTATTGGATTGAACATCATCAGCACACACAACATACAACATAACATACTGTTTGAAAATCTTCCATCTACCAATTCAATTAGACTCGACTGATTTATAATCCCAGATGCCGGTAGTTTAAAAACAATCTGTAAATCGAAAATATAATTGTCTATATGTACTTTCGTTGGCAGCAAACAGAATTATAATGAAGCAATTCGAAACCTAATTAAAAATGCTAAAAAATATGCACGTGATTGATTCTAGACATGCACTTAGATGATTAATTAACTAGTGTTTTAGCTCTGATCTAAAAAACTATTGTTAATTTAACTCATTATGATAATTTAAAACTGGTCATTTGAGGCAAAATAAGATTAATTTTAAGAATAAAATCATGCTTCCATATCAGGTGAATGTCACATAACACTCTTTGAGGAACCAATTTGTGTTATTCTCTGCATTAATTATTAAAAAAATGTTAGATCTACTTGAAAGGTATTAAAGGTTTCTAACAAAGATTCGCTCACATTTAAGTCAACTTGGGCGTTGCAATGAAAAAGCTCATATACAGTACAAATTAGATGCGTTCACTAGCGCCAAACTCTATGCTCAAGATTTTATTCTACATTAATCGATTTGAAATGAGAACTGCAGGCTACGACCTTCTAAATAATTAAAGAAAAAAATAAATAATAGCAAGAAGGATCAACCTTAAGTCAATTTCACGTGATGTAACATAATTATTTAAAAAAATAAATAAAAATAAGCACAACTTAACAGTCTTGTAATCCATTTACTTACAAGAAGCAACTCGTACTGAAAATATATGCAGCCGAGGCGAAGTTAAATAAATTGGTATTTATTAGTTTGCAAAACCCTTTATTTTCAATATAAACACCTGTAGGAAAAAAGAAAGGAGAATGCGTCTATATAAATTATAAGATTATGATTGGAAATTATGAGTTCAAAATGATTATGGCAATTTCAATCATAGTGGATAATTGAATCCATAACTTATGTTCACTAATGACATGTGCTGCAAACCTCATTATGAATTGCAATATTAGATCATATTTATATATATCCAGTATTTGGATACCGTAATCATGTTATTTCTGCTGGAAATAATTAATAAAAATGTATACTTGAAGAAATCAATCGCACCTTCATATCCTATCTTATGACATCATAATACAAATACGAATTCAACAACCACAAATTAACTTAGGTTCATTTCATGCCTTATCATTTTCTATCACGTTTGTGTTGATAATAATATCATGTAAAAGTGAGGCTTCTAATAATTAAATGAAGTATGAGAAGAAATAATTACTACATATACTTCTATATTGCCTCTTCCATTCTCTGCAGAAAATGGCGACATGGTCACCTCAACAACAATAAAGACCTATCAAAGACTAAAACTAAAAAAAGAGATAACCACTCCTATATATATAGTGGGAATCAAAGACTTAATAAGAACAAAGAAAGTAAGAAGGAAAAACCAAATGTTTAATCCCCAAAAGGCCAAAGCTGTATTTTTCCATGAAAACGATTCCAAAATTACACTATTACTAAGATTTTAATTTATTTATTTTTGAGCTGAGGAGAGAAAACAAGGGATGAAAACACCCGATCATTCCACTTTTACATTGGTGATAAATACTATTAGGCTACCTACAATTTGTTGTCATTATTATGATTTGAAACCCTATTAGTAATATTTAGAGGGTGTTTGGCTGCTTATAAGTTCTTCAAAACAGCTTATAAACTGTTTAGGAGCTTATAAGCTCATGCAAAGTGTTTGGCGAAATGAGTTCCTAAACAAATTATAAGCCCCATAAAAATAAGTAGCTCAACCCCAACTTATTTTTTCATAAGCTTGTAAGCAATGGTGAATTTACCAAAATAACCTTACTATGATTCGTTATAATCTACATATATACTATCGACGCCACCTCTCGTCAATTTTCTCTCTAACTATGATTTTCTCTCTAACTCACGATTATTTTCTCTTATATGCTAAATTACCCAAACACTTTGACAACTTATAAGCTCTTCAAACATTATGTCTTATAAGCTCTTGAAACATCTTATAAGCTCTTAGAGCTTATAAGCTCTTTAAAATAAGCTTAGCCAAACACCCTCTTAGTGTGATCTAATTAATGATAAATTTTGGCATATTCGACACTAATGGCAACACAAGAAAATGCTTATCACTTATAATGTACTTATTCGTACCATTAGCAATTAACAATATAGACGATTTCAGATAAAAAGGAAAAGATAATTAGAAGGTCTGAATCAATAATGCAATAATTAAAAGGGGTTAAGTATATTCACCCAATTTACCAGAAAATAAACATATATCCAATACATTTCGATAATGGAAGTGTGGTCCTACTGTATAAAGTGTAGCCAAGTTGTATATTTGATCATTGATGACAAAATTGAAACTCTTTCCCTTCTCAGTGTACACTTGTTGATTGTCATCACCATCTTCAGGGGAGGGGCTCCTGACCAGCTCTGTGTGTGTGTGTGTGTGAGAGAGAGAGAGAGAGAGAGAGGATATATGATGACGATGATGGCTTTCGTGAAGTTGAATCTGGTGGTATTAGTCACTGATATTGACTCCACCACTATAACATGATAAAGTGGAAATTCCCTTTCTTCCTCATTACTAAGGATTACTAAAAGACAAGAAATACTTGTTTATATACACAATTTACAATGTATGTTATATTAATAAAGAAATACTGGTAAGGTAATTATGATAAGAGGTGGTCTCTTGTACATCTACCCGTATACGCGATTTTGATACTTTTCTTCAAACAAACGATATTTAATATTTTCTTCAATGAAAATAGTATTTAAGCAAATGATACTTTTTAATGTAAATGATATTTTCTTTATAACAAATGATACTTTTTATTTATCCGTACATTGTGGACGGATAGGGATGGTGATGGATCTCTGATCCGTCCAGATCCAGTAAATCCGATCCATTTTTCGTGATCCGGATCTTCAAAAATAGAATCCGACTGATCCGGACCGGATCGGACCATTCTTTTAAAATCCGGATCGGATCTCGGATCTCGATTTCGAGATCTAGATCCGTCCATGGATCCATATAATATATATGTATATATAATTTTTATTTATATTTATAAGTGTATTATATTATTTTTCTTTCTAGTCGAAGTTGGATAAACTAGGTTACGAAATTGGATAGTATGTTAATAATATTAGAAATTTGTACCTTGTAATTGAGGAGATTTTGTATATGAGTGGTCTATTTGCTAAAATATGTGTGCTACTTCTTCTATTACTATTACAATATTATTTGATATCATGAAAGCAAAAGTAAATTTGTAACTAACATCTTCTCGTATAGTGATGATTGTAGAATTTTGAAATAATTATTATAATGTTATATGTATTTAGATTATTATTATTATTATTATTATTATTATTATTATTATTATGGTGTTACTGTGAATTATATTTGATTTAGGATTTATTTTAGAAGAGAAAATATATGGATCCGGGTCTAGACTCTGGACCCTGTGGATCTTATGGATTTGGGTCTGGATCTAATTTTTTGAATCCAATGAATCTGGACCGGATCCGAACCCAAGCAAAAATTTACTGGATCCGATCCGGACCCAGCTGATCCGATCCATTGCCATCCCTATGGACGGATGTACAAGAGTTTTTGTGTTAGTATAATATCATCGGAATTTGATAGCTCCTTGACCATCAAAATTTAAGTTAGGGTAAAGGTAGAAAATAATAAATTGTAATGAGAATTATTGTATTGTTGAAACAGTTATGAGCAAATTAATTTTAATGTGTTATATCATTCTCAGATTAGACATTAGACATGATCCCCTGACAAGAAGCACAAAAAACTATTTAAATAAATAAATAAATATGAATAGAAAGAGGAAAAAGAAAGACGAAAGAAAAACAGAAAATCCAATATTTTCATATCCAACTAACTTTGTTTGAACATTTTGAGCATTTTTTAACTTATTGTCAGTAATTATGTAAAGTTAATTTAGTTAGTTTACAACTAATTAAAGCGATTTATTACCTATATTAGTTGAAAAATTAAAAAGGAAATTCTCATATTAGTGATCATTCTAGCAGAATATCATTCTTTACCATAGTTGTGACGTGTAATTTTTTGTCCTGTGACGTCAATGGCATGTTGACTCGACAGCGTTTAAGAATGTTCGGTGATTAGCTTTCCCTAACAACTGATGATAAAATAAATAACCAAACCGAAACGATAATATAGCACTATCTAAAAATTCTATAAGACTATCATGAAAACAATACTAGTTATATGTAATCTCTATAAATTAGTAATATTGATATCGTAAAATTATCATTTTAAAAATTTATTAGTTAATCAGTAAATTCGGGGACTCTTTGATTTTTTTCAACACGCTGAAAATTAATTAAACAAAAGGACACTGTGAATTACGACGATACATAAACAATTCATTGTATTAAATTGTTCTAATTGTGTTAGCAATTTTAGTGAATTATTCATTAATGTTATTGATGGCACCATAAGTTCATATATGAGCCTTTCAAATAAATATTTTTATTTACTTTAAAAAGGCTCATTCGGGTATAGGAAAATATTATTATTGAATAAGTAACTAAAATATACTGGGATTGCTTTATATATTAATTATTATTACTATTAGATAATTTATATTTCATATGTCTTTAAATTTTAGTCTTAGTTAAACAATTCTTAATTCTAAAGAAAAATGTTTTACATGCAGTAGGAAAAAGGAAGCTTAGTAGGGATAGGGACCGGCCGAACAAAAGGAAAAAACATAAAACATGGTATGTGATGATGCTTAGAGGAAATTGATGTCAAAACATTTTAACTTATGCCAAACTATATAAAATAGAGTGTTATTAATATTTATAAGAAGAGCAGCGCATAAAATAGATATGATATTCTATATGGTTATTATAATAATATTAATATTAATATTAATATTTATTAGAAAAAATATAAAATTGCTACACACTAATTCTTCTTCATGATTCAAACCCAAACGTAGTAGCTAGTTGGAGTAATATCAATATTTTTATAATTAATATATCTGATTGGCGAATTTGCTTTCAAGACCTATCCTTTCCCTTGTCAAATCAGTCGGATAAAAAGTCAACCACGAATTCTGCTATTTATTTCTTGGTTTTGATACTAGTATAAATACCATGATGCACCCATCTCGCTTTCATTTCTGTTTTTATAAAATCACGCAAAAGTAAAGGAGCAAAAGAGTCTTCAACCATAAGCGTCTCATTTTATTTATTTTGGCTTTTTCGTTGAGAAAATAAAATAAAAATCAGAGGGCGAAGGAGCAAAACTCAGAAGCAGGCAGCCATGGCAGACGAATTCCAGCTAGGAACGGAAGCTGGTGGGATGCAACAAGAAACAGATTTGAAAGCGGCACGTCGCCGGCGTCGTCGTCCATCTCGACGACGTTGAATGCCATCGCAAGCTTCGGATGGCCGACGGAGATGGTGGACATCAAATCATCAAGGTCTACTATGGATTCTCCACCGCGTCCATGTCCATGGCCGGCTCTATGGTGTGCCATGATGATCAATCATCTGCTGGCGGCGGCGGTGGAGGCGGTGGGGTTTTATCAACTCCCAACTTGCAAATGATGGGATTAGGCCTTTCCTCGCCGAGCATGGATTGGAACCAAGCTTTATTGTAAGTCTTTCACGATTTTCATAATACTGATTTTCTATTTTAGACTTGCATATATATCTATTTATTCTTTTGGTTTGAATGAATTTTCGAAAATTAGAAATGAAAAGGTGAGGGCAGTTTCCGGTCGTTGCTCCAAGAAGATTTAACTTCAAACAGCGGCAATTTCCAGCCGGAATCCGCCTCTTCTCAAGAACAGTGGCGGCAGAAACTGTTTTCCGGAGCCTCCTCCGACAACGAATTCAAACAAATAAACCGCGGATTTTCGTTAGATCAGCCGCAGTTTAGCTCTCAGGCGAGTTCAAACGACAGCACTATCACGTCGCAGAGTTTAACCACAGCTTTTCAGGTGGATTCTGCCGCCACCTACGGCCTCTTGTTGTCGGAAAATCAGCAGCAGCACTCGAACTACCAAAACCGACCGATATCGAATCATCCATGCCCTCCGAAGGCGGATACGGCGGCAACACATCTGAGGTGATACACCCATGAACAAATACCCGTCGTTCCTGAGAACATCGCCACCGAAGCAGCTGCCGCCGGCCGGCAGCAGCCATTTGCATTTTACTAACAACACCTGTTCTGAACGCGTCGGCGCCTCCTCCCGCCATGGCCGACGCTCGATCGGGCTTCTTCCCGCCCTTACAAAATCAGATTCCCACAGTCCCGTCCTTCGATGCCAAACCAAAGGTATGCAATAATTCAGAAACTTCAAATCTTATATTATTCTGTGCGATGCATATAATAGTACACGTAACAAATTAGGGTTTCCTTTCCTTTCTTTTCTTTTTCCGCATCATGTTGATGAAGATTATGTCAATAATTTCCGATTTTCTGAATAAGAACAAGGCAGAAGGGCGGGATTTAGGCGCCGCGGCGAAGAAAAACAGCGTGGAGACGACGAATAAACGGGCGCGAAGCGAAACGCCATCGCCTTTGCCAGCTTTCAAGGTATGCATACATGTTGAATATGAATCTCTGCGTTTCAGCTTTAATTTCCTTATTGAGATGAGATTAATGATTGAGCTTTGTTTTCTGGATTAGGTGAGGAAAGAGAAGATGGGAGACAGAATAACGGCACTTCAACAAATGGTGTCACCTTTGGAAAGGTAAACTCCTAAATTTTCATCGCGTTCTCCACTGGATTCCAGTAATTCCATTTTTTTCTTTCTGTTTTAATTATTACCAACATTAGTCTCATCATCTGGAAATAAATCAAACAAAATTTTCCTTTCCTTTTCTCTTCTTTCTATTTAATTTTTAAAAACATTTTAGACCGATACTGCTTCCGTGCTCTCTGAAGCGATTGAATACATCAAATTTCTCCACGACCAAGTCAGTGTAAGTCTCCTTATCAATCACTCAGAACAAATTTTAATTTCCAGATAAATCTAAATGTTAATTAATTTGTTTTTATATGAAATATCAGGCCTTAAGTGCACCGTACATGAAAAATGGAGCTCCCATGCAGAATCAGCAGGTACATCAAATCTCGAAATAATTGCTTACTAAATTTGAAGTTCTTCACTAGTTAATATTATTATATAATTATTATGACAGAATAATCCTGATAAATCGAAGGATCTAGAAGGGGGCGTCAAGATCTTAGAAGCCGAGGGCTATGTCTAGTTCCGATTTCGAGCACTTTCCGGTGACGCACGAAACAGCAGTCGATTTTGGACTCCTACATTTGGTGGTACATTCAGATAAGCAAGCACCAAAGCAGCATTATACTCTAATCAAACTCCTCTAATATCTAAATAGCAGGTTTCACGAATTAAGATAGGAAAAGTTGCAGGTGGATGAGAGACAAGCAAATGCAGAGAGAGACAGCAGGAAAAATGTTTTATGTATACGTTTTGGCCATGGCTTGGGCCAAAGTGACGCAGCTTTGGCAAAGATTAGTTTGCTAGCTAGGGAACAAATTGTACGCAGAATTATTAATTATATAGCACCTGTAATAATTGAAGAATTATGATTAAAAGGGTTGGATAGAAATGAGTAGATAATATATGATATCCCTAATTTAATTTAAAAGTTTAGATTAGCTTGGTAGCTTGTTCATTAATTAGAGTATCAAAATTTTGTTGTTTGTAGCAAATTGAGCGGAAAAGGGAAAGGGATAAATATGTAAAGGAGCTTTTGGATTGGTGATGAGAGAGAGCTGGCAGGGTTGGCTTTAGTGGGATTAAATTTCTAAAGAGAAATGAAAGGAATAATTGAATTCCAGAAGGGAGTTGGGAGATCATTTGATTGAAAATCTCACTTTGAATTGTTTATATGTTTGGAATAATATGTGAGTGGAAGTCAGAAGGGAGTGTGGGGCATATGTGCAATGGGGCCACCCTCCTTTTAGGGTTTATTATAAATTTATTTTTTGTAAAATTATTTATTCAATAAGAAATGGCATGTTGGAGTTAGCTATCACTCCGACCATTGTGCATTTCATCCAATGGTCACCTTCACCTGCTTCCATTGGAAGGTGGAGGCTAGGCTACATGAATCGACCTCATATTTTTTATTTTATTAGTATTAGCTAATATCTACTAATTATTATTAATATCTTGAGGTTCATCATATAAAATAGCGATGAGAAATTAATTAGTACTTGAGGTATATACAATTATAATGTTCTAGATTAAAAAATAGATATAATTCTAATATGCACCTTTAACAAGAGGAAATGGACTCTGTTTCTAAAACGAATAAGAAACGAATAAAGAATTGTTTCGACAGGATTGGAGAAGTAGAATGTCATTATAGCATAATATATTGTGGATAATAGTTTTTCCTTGTACTACTGTAATAGTACCTCCCACCAATTTGATTGGTACAAATTAGTGTGCAAGTCAAGTAAAACAAATGAATAGTAAAACCCAATTCTAATGACGGCAACATGGATCATCATTCACCACAATGATACATTTCCCGTTACCAATTAATTTACAACCAAAACAATACAGAAAAAGGATTTTCATTTTCATCATGAGAACAACTTCTTTTTCCTGCAATAATATCTCATTAACACAAAAACATTATTAGTATAGCAATATATACATAGGAGTAGATGCAATAATACCTGCACAATATAGCCCTCATTAAGTATCTGGGATAACATTTGTTTAAGATGTGGACATAATATATAGCTTTTCTTAGAAGCATAAACCAATACAAAAAGAGATCCTCGCATTATTATTGAATTATATTAATCTTGATTACTCTTATATTGTTGGATTTGCATACTGAAAGCAGAATGATTGAGCTTTTATGCAATATTTTCTATTACCACTATTACAGTCTCCTATCTGAATTGTTTACTTGATTGTATATATTTGTTCCATTATCTCATACAAAGTTAGAGCATATAGTGTGTAGAAGATCACAAATGTCTGTATGATTGGTTAAGCTAATTGAGATATAAAAAGGATCTATGCTGATACATCTTGACGTATTGATGGATCACAGTTAGATGAGTTCTTCTATCTGACCGTCATGAAGAACCTGGATCTCGGTGATTTTACATTGATCTAAACCTCGATAAGGTTTTAGGTGAGTATGAAGTTCGACCATCACTTTAAATTGTTATGGGTGAGGGTTACATGAGATAACTCAAGATTCTTCGATCTTGGGTCGTGGCAAGGCTTATATGTCATGCTAGTTATCCGTATCAAGTCATCGTATCCATTTAGGATGATGACGTCCCCTTAAGAAGTTCAAGAGGTTTATTGCAGAACCCCGCAGTCGAGTTAGCTCAAGAACAATAATAAGGTTGAATGGTACTACTTAAGGAATTAAAGAGATTAACTATTTGAAGCGTACCAAATGCTATAAATAATGAATGGACGCAATATCTTAAATACGGGATTCAGTAAGTCTAAGTGAAAACCCGACTCAACTTCGGTAATAAAGGGGCAAGTCAGCATGTATTCTGTAGTGGAATGAATAAATATTTTTGAATTAATTTATGTTATGGGCTGAACATAAGATAATTAATTCATTTTAGGCCTATCTTTATTCCTTACATTTGATCCCCTGGCCGGCTCATCAAGGCCCATCTTCACCGATATTTTCGCCACCCATATAAGAGTTCTACTAGACTGCTCGATTAATGTATTATTTTAATACATCTCCAAGATTCAGATATATATTATCCGATGTTATTACGTATCAAGAGATATTATCCGACATCATTAGATATCAAGAGATATTATCTCATATTATTAGATATCAAGAGATAATTATTCTAGATATGATTTATTTATAAATATATTATTGTATTTATTAGATATACAAGGATCCTATCTTAATAGATTCTAGAAATGCATTATAAATACACGGTGAGAGAAAATTAGAAATAATCCTTTCATTTTTTTTAGATTTTGAAAATCTCATAGACAAGAAGGAGGAGAAATTTTGCAATGCTCACTATAGATTGCTCTCACTCGCCTCGAGAATAGACATCCGGATACGTCCATAAGATCAAAGTCGAGTCCGCTTAACGATCTCATATCCCGTAAATTCGCAGTAAACACGAGTAAATACCTATGTGTTGAAATTAATTATATAGATGCATGCTAGGTTTATAATCAATGTTTGGTGAATTAAACATCCAAGATAAATCATCGGAAGAAGGTAAAATTAGATTTCCTACAATCGGTATCGAGCCCGAGATCGATCTTAGCTCTATCGATTAATTCACGCTTGATTATTACGCACGCTATAATTAATTATGGATCCGCTGCTCATCATGGCTCGCTTATTTGGTTTTTCATCGAGTTTTCACCACGAAAAATTCGTGCTTAGATTAGAATTTTTTTGTACATTAAATATGTAAAAAGAAGAACGAAGATGAAGACGAAGAACGAGACGAGACGACTGAGTCCCGTCGCGCCACGGACAGTAGGTGCCGAGGCTGGTGATTGAGCTAAAAACACACTCAAATTTACTCGCAATCGTACAAGGTAATTGTAGCGTGATAAGTTAACCCAAGTCGTCTCTCAAGGTAAACTTAACAGGGCTATTGTTCGTGTCGAACACATAAAGCGGTAAATCCTAAACACTCTAATACCAACATGGGTTTTTGAAGCAAACGGAAATGAAATGCTAAAAATAAAATATAAATGAAAGCAATCTAACTAGGGGTTGTCAATCCCAGTGGAGAACCTAAGAAAACACGAAAGCAGGGAGCTAAAGCGAAGAACAACTAAACTAGATCATCAAACATAAAGCAATAAAATTCAACGAAAAAAGATTCAACATAATATTAACTACCAATATCAATTGCATAGAGCATAATTTATCGAATGTCGAAAGAAATGAAACAATCAAGAAACCAATAATCCAAATGTCTACTATGAAATTGAATCCAACAATAATCATGAACCAAGAAATCACAAGGAATGAAAAGTAAAAAGTAATCCAACATAAATTGATCACGTAGAATTAAAAGGAATGAAAACAAGAAATAAGATTCTAATCTGTTTCAGATTCTATCTGTGTTGTCCTCGACCAAGAACAAGGTCATGAAGAAAAGCTCAAGGACAGTAGCATGAATGAGAATCAAGACTCCTCACTGAATGACCTAACGTGTATATATATATATATATATATATATTAAGTGAGTGAGTGAGTGCCGGTTGAATGTGAGCGCAGGTTGAACGGGCGTTCTGCCTAAAAGTGGAGCGCCTGTTTGGAGTGAGAGCCGGCTCTGGAAGAGTTCTGTATTGAGGATTAGCGCTGGTTCAAGATGAGCGCCGGTTCAGGAGGCGTTCTGTATTGAGGATGAGGGCTGGTTGGAGGTGAACGAGCGCGGAGGTGTGAGAGCGCGAGGGGCGCTCGCGTTGAGCGTTGGCTGAGGAGGCGCGGGCGCGGACGAGGTGTGAGCGCATGGGACGTGTGGGTTCAGCGTCGGCTGGATGGACGAGTGGCAGCGGGCATTGCGGGTGGAACGAGCGCTGGAGGTGGGCGCTCAGTGGAATGGGCATTGGGTTCCCAGCGCCGGACGGAGAGATGAGCTGGATGATCGGGCACCGGGTGACAGCGAGCGTGAGCGACGGGCGCTGTGCCGCGATTGAACACCAGGTGATGCGAGACGAGCTGATAGGCATCGGGCGAGGTGAGTGGGCGTTCGACATCGAGCGCCGGACGAGGTGGGCATCGCGCGCGGACTCGGCTTATGACGCGGCGACGGTTGATGGTGATGCAGCAGCGCGCGAAGCTTGCCGGTGGCGCAACGCCGACGGAAGATGAGGGCGATCGCGGCGCTGTGCATCGAGCACCGGTGACTGGACGAGTGGGCGCCACCGTGGTGGCAACGCTGGGTGCACGGAATGAGCGGCGACGGCGCCGGGCGGCGACGGGGTGCCGGCGCAACTTTGATGATTCACCCGCTCTTCCTCGCTCGAACTCCGACCACGATCCGCTTGTGCCTATGAACTCCTCGTCGAGATGCTCTTCAATATATTTGATCCTTGGTAGATCTGTTTCATCCTATTTAATGCCATGTTTCTACAAAATATCAAATCAAACCAAATAAGTCCGAATCGATAAATACTAATAAAAAGACGGCATAAATAGAACAAACCACCGAAAACAACGTGCAAAACAATACCAAGAATAAGCACAAAATAAACCAAACAACTCCCCACACTTATCCATTTGCTTGTCCTCAAGCAAAGTCTATGCTAATAAGAGTAAAAAATAACTCGCAACTTAACTTTTAATCCAATCAATCAAACTTCTTTTGTAATTCCCCAAACATGATGAATACATAATCAAAGTTAATGTGAAACAAATCTAAATTTGTGAAAATATCAAATAAACAAGTAAGTTATTTTTACTCAGACCCAACTCTCCGCTAGGGGCGAATTAACTAAAATGGTCACCTTTAGCAACAAGTTTCCTTTGAGAACACAAAGAAAGTATTAACAGATTTTGGAACAAAGTTCGAAAGGTGAACTCTCGATCTCGAGTCTCCTATCATGGTTTCCCATGTCCATTTCTTGATTTACGAGAAAGAGGGACATAATCCCATCCTCCATTTCAACAATCTCAACAAATAATTGGAGTTTTCATTCTCCTCATTTTTTTTATTATATATAAAATGAAACAAGTATATAGGTAACCCCAATGTTAAAACTCCCCCTAGCATTAGTCGGAAAAATCACGTCAATAACCCCCGATTTAAGATCAATCCACACAATCTCGTCAATTCACATTGCACTTTAATCACTTATCAACAAGAGAAATGGAATTACATCAAGGTCCGATCGATACCGTAGAGTTCAGTTGCACAAATCAAAATCCTAACTTACTCGCATATACACAACTTGATTCCAAGAGATCAAAATAAGCACATCAACAAGTATGCAAATAGATAAGATACGCACACAAAACCAAATAATCTCCCCCCCACACTAAATTCGAGCACTGTCCCCAGTGCTCAAAACATTAATAACACAAAAATGGCCAATAGAGGAGGAGACTTCCCTGATAATAGAACATGGTTGGAATGTGAGTGTGGCAGCAGAACCGGAGTATCACAGTTTCACCTCACTGTTGACGACGTCCCAATTCTGAACAAAACAAACACATAGACAACAGAAAGATCAAAGAGAACAACAAAACGAGCAAAAGAGAAAGAAAGAAAATAACAGAAAAATCCATGGGTAAACTACCACGTAGTACTCAGTTTAATGTCGTGAGCACGACGTAATCCAGTCAACAACGGACTATCCATAGTCCTTTACCTGCAGGAATACCATCTCAGCCAGAGCATCAGTAGTAACCATATAAGCACAAAGGACAGTAAGGAAAGCAAATAATGAATCATTTAAGCTTAAATCGAACATCCTATTCTCCAAAGAAAAATAGATAACTTCTACTCCAAAAGCACAATACTTTGGTGAATAAGAATGTTGACATATTATAGATGCTACCTCAACCTTTGTCCTCTCTTCATCCTCCTCCAAGAACACATACTTCAAGAGTTGAGGCGCCTTCACTTCCATAGTGGGCTTTGCATGCTAGCAACTGCGTGCCCACTCTTCCTCGCCACCGACCTGTAATAACTTCCTCGAGATCGTGTTTCATGCTTCTTCTTCAAATGGTGTGGGACAGTACGGCCAGCCTCTTCTCATTTTCCACCCCGTGATCGCAGCTGCTCGTTCGATGTCTCTTCCATCCCATTCTCAACAATTGGGTCACTTTCTAGAATAGTGACCGTCTGGCCTCGATCGGATTGGTTTGAAGTTCCTCGCTACACATTGTCAGTAATACCATCAAGCATGCTATTAACTCGTCCCATTTCGCGCTCTAAATGCTGAAGTGAGGCGCCTTTAGCATCCAATCTTTGGGCGAAAGCATCCATTTTTTGGGCGAACATATCCTCAAAAGCTGGTCTCTGAGGTGGTGGTGGAGGTACTTAACATCACTGTTGTTGGAAGAACGATCACGAATAGGAGGTTGCTCGAAAAAGAGGTCATCACTACTTGAAGAAGTTGGAATATGCTCCCAGTAGGGGTCATAGGCTTGATGCTCATAGTAGGGATCATAGGCTTGATGCTCATAGCCTGACGGACATCCCTCAAAATAGTCGAACTGGGCTCCTTATTCGTAAGAAGAATTTTGCCAATGCGACGAGCTTTCATCCCCCAGCCTGTTTGGCCATATTCGTATTGCTGGTAACCCTACATTAACAGACACCAACTACAAAAACAAGATCATACGCACCGGGGGAGAAAATAACAAAAAAGAACAAAAAGAAACACATAAAATAAATAACATAAACAATATGCCTAAAGTTTTCCCCTGCAACGGCGCCAAAATTGATTGAGCTAAAACACACTCAAATTTACTCGCAATCTACGAGGTAATTGTAGCGTGATAAGTTAACCCAAGTCGCCTCTCAAGAAAACTTAACAGGCTATTGTTCAGACGAACACATAAAGCGATAAATCCTAAACACACTAATACCAACATAGGTTTTGAAGCAAACGGAAATAAAATGCTAAAAATAAAATATAAATGAAAGCAATCTAACTAGGGGTTGTTAATCCCAGTGGAGAACCTAAGAAAACACGAAAGGTGGAGCTAAAGCAAGAACAACTAAACTAGATCATCAAACATAAAGCAATAAAATTCAACGAAAAAGATTCAACAAAATATTAACTACCAATATCAATTGCATAGAGCATAATTTATCGAATGCTGAAAGAAACAGAAACAATCAAGAAACCAATAATCCAAATGTCTACTATGAAATTGAATCCAACAATAATCATGAACCAAGAAATCACAAGGAATGAAAAGTAAAAGTAATCCAACATAAATTGATCGTAAATTAAAAGGAATGAAAAACAAGAAATAAGATTCTAATATGTTTGATCTCTATCTGTTGTCCTGACCAAGAACAATGTCATGAAGAAATGCTCAAGGACACACATGAATGAGAATCAAGACTCTCACCGAATGACCTAACGTGTATATATATATATTAAGTGAGTGAGCACCGTTGAATGTGAGCACAGTTGAACAGGCGTTCACCCAAAAGTCGAGCCGGTTTGGAGTGAGAGCCAGCCCGGAAGAGTTCTCAGATTGAGGACGAAAGCCGGTTCAAGATGAGCGCCGTTCGGGAGGCGCTCAGATGGAGGATGAGCGCCGTTGGAGGTGAACGAGCGCGAGGTGTGAGAGATGGCGGGCGCCGCGTTGAGCGCCGCCGGTGAGGTGCACGCTGACGAGGTGGAGCGCACGGACGCGCGGGTTCGCAGATCGGCCGGGTGGACGAGTGGCGCGGCATTGCGGGTGGAACGAAGCGCCGGAGGTGGCGCCATGAACGGAGCCGGGTTCCTGCGGACGACGGAGAGGCGACTGGATGATCGAGCACCGGGTGACAACGAGCATGGGCGACGGCGCAGGTTACGATCGAACGCCAGTGATGCGAGACGAGGCCTGGATAGGCGCTGGGCGAGGCGAGTGGGTGCTCGCACTATACGCCGGACGAGGTGGGCGCAGCGCGGATCGCGCGTCGACGGCGACGCGGCGGCGGTTGATGGCGATGCGGTGCACGGACGGGTGCCGTGGCACAACGCACACGGAAGATGAGGGCGAAGGGCGCTTGCATCGAGCGCCGTGTGACTGGATAGTGGCGCCGCTGAGTGGCAACACGCACGGGCGCAGAATGCGCGGGCGACAAAGCGCCGCCGTCGGACGGGTGCTCAGGGAAATTGATTTAATCTCTCCCGAGGATCTATTCGATGTTTAATTCACCATACATTGATTATATGCCTAGCATGCACCTATATAATTAATTGCAACACGTAGGAGTTTTCTGTGTTACCGCAACTGTCACAAGAAAGGATCAAGACTCGTGCTTTGGTCTTCGATCGATCCCATTGCCTAAACTCCAATGCCGAGTGAGGACAATCTATGGAGAGTGCTATAGAAATTGCATTCCTTCCTCCTTTCAAAGTTTTCAAAATCCCCACTTAGAGAAGTATTATTCTAAAATTTCACTGAGTATTAGCCTTTGATTTTCTCTCACCTTATATTTATAATGCAACCCCAAATCCTATCATCATAGGATTTATGCATATCTAATAAATATAATAATATCACTTAAGATAGAGAGGATCAAATGAGTCCCAAGTGGGACTCCAAGAGAAGTGGACTAAAATCTTCATAGCTCCAGCCCGGATCGCCGCCTAGGGATCAAATGCAAGGAATAAAGACGGACCTCAAATAAATTAATTATCTTATCTTCAAACCCGTAACATAAATTAATTCATAAACATTTATTCATGCCACTAGAGAATAAATGTCGACTTATCCCTTTATTTCGAAGTTGAATCGGCTCGCATTTAGACTTTACTTAATCCACATATTTAAGATATCGACGTCCATTAATTATTTACAACATTCGATCGCTTAAAATAATTAATTACTTTAATTCCTTAAGTAGTACCACTCAAGCCTTATTATTGTACTTGAGATAACTCAACCGCGGTGGTTTAGTACAATAAACCTTTGAGCTCCTTAAGAGGACGCCATCATCCTAAACGGATACGTGACTGACTACGTAACTAGTACGACATACAAGATCGCCACCACCCAAGATGCAGAGAATCTTGGTTAACTCATGTAACCCTCACCCATAACAAGTCAAAGTGATGGTCAAGAACTCATACTCACCTAATACCTTATCGAGGTTTAGATCAACGTAAGTCACCGAGATCTAAGTTCTTCACGATGGTCGATAGAAGAACTCATCTCATCGTGATCCATCAATACGTCACGACGCATCAAAGATAGACAAGAAACTAAGTCAAGTCACTTATCTATACAGCCTCTATACCGACAACTCGCCCTCAAGTTGTCTCACCATGATACTTTTATATCTCATTAAGCTCGACCAATCATATGACTTCTATGATCTACAACACATCGTATGATCTAACTTATATATGAGATAAATCGACATACATATGCAATCAAGTAAACAATTCAGATATGAGATTGTAAAAGTGGTAACAGGAAACATTGTATACAAGCTCAACCAAAACTCGCCCAGAGACAAATCCAACAATCTCCCACTTATACTAAAGAAAACTTTTAGTATACAATGTGTCTCTACTAGCTATTACGAACAACACCATCACTTTGCTTCTCCCACTTATAAAAAGTTTTTTCTAAGTGAGTGCCATCTTCATGCAATCCAAGTCCTCGAATATGCTCTTTGTAGACTTTTTACGGCAGTGCTCTTCGTGAATGGATCAGCTAGGTTATCTGTAGTACCAATCTTTTCTATCAGCACGCCTCATCGTCTAACAATTTCTCGTATGACATGATACTTTCTCTCTATGTGTTTGGTTGCTTGTGGGTCCGTGGTTCCTTCGAGTTTGCACATCGCACCGAAAGTTATCACAAGAAACTATGATACTCTTGGGCAAACCAGGTACCACATCTAGATCCATGAGGTAGTTCTTGAACCATACAGCCTCTTTAGCAGCCTCCGAAGCGGCTACATATTCGGCTTCCATGGTGGAGTCCGCAATGCATCGCTGCTTTGCACTCCGCCAGGATACGACTCCTCCTCCCAAGGTAAACACATAGCCCGAGGTAGACTTTTTCTCATCACGGCCGCTTGGAACCGAGTCCGAATAACCCAAAGGCATTAGACTATCTCGCATGGTAAACTAGCCTATAATCTCGAGTCCTTTCGTGTACTTGAGTATATGCTTTACCGCAATTCCAATGAGCTTGTCCAAGGTTAGATCGATATCTAGCTACTATGCCTACCGTGATAGCGTATATCGGGTCTCGTACATAAGATTGCATACATGAGACTTCCCACGGCCAAGCATAAGGAACTTGTCTCATTTCCTCTATCTCATTTGCGCTATAGGTGATCGCTCCTTAGATAAAGGAATGCCATGCCCGAAAGGTAGCAATCCTTTTCGACGGTCCGCATACTAAAACGAGTAATCACAAGATCAATGTAAGACGCCCGAGATAAGCTCAACATTTTCCTCTTGCGATCTCGAAGAAACCTTGATCCCAAGAATGTACACTACATCTCCTAAGTCTTTCATTTGAAACCGATCGGATAACCAACTCTTTACCGATAACAACTTCACATTGTTGTTGTGTACAAGGATGTCATCTACGAAGTGCAAGAAATACCACGCCATCTGCTGACATCTAAACGATACACACAACTTTCGCTAGGCAACCGGGTAAATCCATAGACTTTACCACCCGCCAAAGCGTAAGTTCCGTGATCGTGAAGTTTGCTTAAGTCCATAAATGGACTTTAAGCTTACATACTAGATTCTCTTCACCCTTACCACATAACCTTCAAGGTTCTGCGATATAGATGTCTCTATTTTCTTCAAGAAAACCGCTTAGAAAAGCGGTTTTCACATCCTTTGCCAAACCTCAAGGTTTAATGGCTACTATGGCCAAGAATTTCGATGGACTTGAGCATTACTACAGCGAAAAGGTCTCATCGAAATCGATGCCCTCAATTGAGTGTACCCTTCGCCACAAGCCCGGCTTTAAAAGTCAAACCTCTCCATCTCTTTTTCAGATACCCACTTACTACCTACGGCTTCCTCGCCATCCGGTAGAGGTGTCTTTTCGTATACATCCATAGTTGTTATGGACTCAATTTCTAAGTCCATAGTTGTGTGCCATGATCTTGCATCAATGTCCCGTATCGCCTCACCGTATGTCCATGGGTCGATTATTGCCGCCCGCTTCCTCGACTAAACCAAGATTCACCCACTAACATAAATCGCTCGGGTCGACGAACAACCTCCCACTACGATTTGCGTTGCTGTGCACAATGGCAACGTGGTGCACTAAATTGTGGTTCTCTATCTTGCACAACTTGTCGGATAGGTACCATTTGTACGGTCGGATCTCCAAAGGAACTCGACCCACTTCAATTTCTTGAAATATCCGTGTCGATCCTCCCACTAGACACCATATCTCGCACTTTGGTTTAATCGGTGGCGGAATACGATCATCTTCTAATTCTTCAAGAATGATTTCAACTTTGGATTTATGGTTTTCATATAATCCTCTTCTAAGAATCGGGCATTAGTGCTAATAATGACCTTCCGATCCTTAGACTAAAGAAATAACCAGATTTCGTCCCTACAGGATAGCCAATAAATAGCCTTTCATCGATCTAGCCTCCAACTTATCGCCTTCTTGTTCAAAGACATGTGCCGGATCGCCCATATCCTTATGTGGTTTATACTAGCTTGCGATCAAACCACAACTCGAAGGGTCTTTTCGACTAACTTGGATGGTACTAGATTTAGCAAGTATGCCGCTATTTCTAAGCGCACTTCGAACGAAATAGGCAATGTTGCATAACTCATCATCGATCTAACTATTTCTAAAATAGTTATATTTCTTCGCCCGACACACCATTTTGTTGTGGTGTGCCTTTGTAGCGAGTGGAGGTAATCCCACACCGCACCAAATAGTCCATAAACTCATATCGAGGTATTCGCCACCGCGATCGGACTGCAAAGGATTTGATACTTTTACCAAGCTTCGCTCCACTTCCGCCTTAAATTCTTTGAATTTCAAAGCATCTGACTTGCGCGAAGTTGGTATATGTATCCGCACTGAGTAATCACAATGAAAGTGACAAAATACTGCATCCTCCACGAGCTTGTGTGGACATAGGTCCACACAGTCGAATGGACTAGCTCCAATACTTCTTTGGCTCTAAAACCCTTCGCTTTGAAGGGTCTAGTCGACATCTTTCCTTCTATACATGATTCGTAGATCGAAACGGAGTAATCGTGAGATCACCCAACGCCCATTCTTAGCCGCCTTTGATCCTATTTAGATTGATGTGACCTAATCTAAGATGCCGAGAAATGTGGTGTCATCTTGCAAAGAAAACTTTCTTCTTAAGGTTTGATGTAGACGCAACATAATTAAAGGTATTATGTTTGGCGTAAATAGTATAAAGCTTAATTATATAAAGTGCCACCACAGATAACTTCGCCATTTCTTATGATAGAAACACCACTATAAAAACAACCAATATCCATGAATAAATAGTTTGAAAATCGAAATAAGGTTTCACGAAACTCCACACATATAAAACGCCTTTAATACTAAAACATCCTATCAAAACATAAAGTAACATCTCCGACCGCAACGGCCTCGACTTACTCAAGCGCTTCCCATGGAGATCGTTATCTCACCATCATGCAGCTCCTTGTCCGCAGAACCCTCGCAAGGTGTAACAAACATGATCAATCGTGACTGTATCTACTACCCATGAACGAGTAGAACAAGTCGCTAAACATGTTTCAGTTACTAAAGCAAATGGCATACCTTGAGCCTCGAGCATAGGGCACTGGCCTCCAATGCCCGCCTTGCTGCATTTCAAGCACTTGCCCTCTCCTTCGCTTTTCAAGCCTCCCGTGGCGTATATGTTTTTGCTCCCACTACTCTCATCGTTCCTTTGCCTCTACCACCTTTTGTGCCCTTTTTCTTCTTCCATTTTCAACGGAAAATTTGGGCCCTAGATGTGCTAGCAAGGGCATGTCCTTGCCCATGACTCCTTTTGTGGCCACGAGATCATTAAGCAACCGACTAAGTATATACTCGTTTGCTCATGATCGCATTCACGCGAAAATTTTCAAAAGACTTGGGCAGTGTGTTGAGGATGATATCGACCTTAGCTTCGCCGTCAATATCTCCTCCTAACTAATCAAGACTATCCATGAGATGAGTCATGTGGGAGACATGTTCATGGACCGAACATCCTTCTTCCATCTTGTCACACCCCAATTCCCGAGGGAAGGCGTGGATGTCGGGGTGTGATTAGGGGTGGGGGTTAAGAAGCGGGGAACAAGGGGGGGAGGATACATAAAGCATACATAATAAGAAGATACGACCATAAAATCGGGCAGCATCTCCTCTATAACTAGGACATATCCTGAAGGGAGGGGTAAGCAAACAATCCACCAACAGAATTATATCGGCACCATAACATCAATGAACGTAAACTTGATTTATTATAAGTAATGCAAGAAGAAAAATAGCATTACACCCTGCTGACTAGACCGGTCAACCATATAGCATGCTCATATCGAGACTCACAACATAATAACATAACGAGCCTTGTTCCCAATCAGAAAGCAAAATAACGGAGAAGAATACATCAACATCAGAGTGCATATAAATATATATAACACAACATCGCGGAAGCATAGCATGAAGAACCAAGAGTTCAACCCTCATCACGCCCGTCAAAATTCTCCTCTATCTCGTGAAAATATTTGAAAAGAGTTCAGGGTGAGTACTAGTGCACTCCATTGGGGTTTTATAATAAATCAAAATTCATGATACCGTGTTCGAGCAATTACCTCGTAAGGTTTTAAAACGAATCCACTTCTAAGTAAGCAAAATAGATTTTTCGTTTTCACACCGATCCGTTATTATTGTTGTTCTCATCATAGTACCACGGCTCGAACGATCCCGCCAGCCCATCACATCTCATTCGCCCGAACATATCCAAAAAACCGTAATATCTCGGCCCGAACATATCTCGTCACCCCACGCCGGAACGTATCCACCGGCTAACTCGTGTGGACTTCAGGGTCAAACCGCCGTAACCATAACCACCTCATTATCATTTCCGTGTTGACTCGGGTCTATTCCTTCGTAACCATAACCACGTGTTCGGGTCTATCCCCTCACGATCAATACTCAAGGTGGTGATCAACCCACCAATAGAGATCCGCACAATCACAATAGAACCACATCTCGATCGAGAACAAGAATAACTTCATCAAAACATTTTACGTGCACATGTTTTATTTTGAAATATCGAGTAAATAACTCAAAATAAGCATATATAACCCAACTCAACAGTATTTAAAACGCCAACCGGAGCTAACCACTAATCCAACAACCTCACCAATCGACTGGTAGGTACCGCAACCAGACGGAACAACGCTTGGGGTCACATCCCACAAAGCAAAGTAACAACGTGATCCAAACGAAGATTGAAGCAAACGGGTTTTCGACTTTCTGAACCCACATTAGGCACTCTTCGGGTTTTCAAATCAACTCGATGCAGAAGAGAAATATATTCAGGGCATCAAGACCTATAATAGGGTACCTACAAAATATGCATGCATGCAAGTCGACTCAAATCTTAGCAAAACAAGAAGCTTCAAAATCGATGCCTATCTTCGACATAGGATAAACCATCCAAAATCGATGCATGAAATGGAAACAAAAGCAATATGCATTACGAGGAACATGGAATGACAAAGTATGTCGAAAATGGATAACCCGGGCATGTACTTCCTTTAGAAAACTCGAAGCAACGGAAAACATCCCGATATGCGTAAACGAAAAATGTAAAAACGGAATCGGTACTTTAATAGAATGCATAGCCCAAACTCAAAACCTAAAGGACCAGAGCTGTGGTGGTCCGCTTACCACCAAATCGGCGCCAATCACCACGGCGGCGACGGCAATGGTCGGCGGTCTTGGCTAAATTGGTCGGCCTCCCGCTGCTGTCTCCGTCGCTTAGAAACCCAAGTTCTATGCTATGCTATCTACTAAAAGGCGTAATCAAAACAAGAAAAGGATAAAATGGAAAAATAGGCACCGGAGGGCTGATCGGTGGTGGTGGCAAGAAGCAAGAATGGCGCCCACTGCCGAGCCTTCCCGGCCGATCCCCACTCCTCCGGCTTTCGCACAGCACTGAGCTGCTCGGCTCGTCCGTAAACACAGAGAGACTAAAGAAATGAACGTTGAAAATTAAGGCCTTAGCCTCTATTTATAGGGAAAAGCATGGGTCAAGCACCGCCATGTAAGCGGCCTTTTCGAAACGCAAAAGCGTCACAACTTTTGCAAATGATCCAAATTTAGCAAACTTGGTACCCATGGACTAAATAAAATACCGGACACAACGACTATAAACAAGATATGCTTTAAAAGACCCATGAAAAGTCCGATTTTTCGATAACTTCCTGAGTGCCAAACCTTCGTCGGTGGTCGAAAACTCGCATACTTAGTGTCTATGAATTCGCCATAAGACACTCTTAACAACGCTCGAGGTTTCGTGACGGTCGCATCATCAAACAAAAAGTCAACCTTTTGACCTTTCTTGAAAAACATGCCATGCAAACCTGAAGCTTAGGAAAGACGGGGTATTACATCCCTCCATCCTTAGAAAAATTTCATCCCCAAAATTTCAAACACATGGCGGAAACAACTCAGGGTACCGAACCCTGAACTTGTTTTCCAGCTCCCACGTAGCTTCCTCCTCGCCATGGTGATTCCACAACACCTTCATCAGTGGAATCTGCTTGTTCCTCAACTCCTTGACTTATCGTTCCAAGATGGCCACTGGTCTCTCCTCGTAACTCAGATCTTGAGCAAGAACCACCTGATCATGCTTGATCACGTGTTTTGGGTCGTACACGTACTTTCTCAACTGAGAAACGTGAAACACGTCGTGAACTTCTCCGATGCTAGGCGGCAATGCCAACCTATAGGCAATGGGGCCTATTCTCTCGAGAACTTAGAAAGGTCCAACGAACCTCGTTCGCAACTTACCTCGCTTCCCAAATCGAATGACCTCCTCGTCGGGAAACCTTATGAAGATACGATCTCGATCATGAATCAAGATCCGACGACGCTTGTCCGTGACAGGACTTATTTCGCCCCGAGCTTCCTATATCCTCCGCTTGATCCGATCGATAACTCGACTGCCTCACGAACCATTTCGTCCTAACATCTTTCTCTCCCACTTCGCCCCAATAAAGTGGCGATCGACACTTCTTTCCGCACAACGCTTCATAGGGAGCTATTCCTATGGTGGCCTCGATAATCTGTTATAGGTAAACTCCACCAAAGGTAGTATCTTCCCAATTTCATCCCGCCGGCCACGATCGTCGCAAAGATATCTTCCAATACCGAGTCGTCTTTCCGATCGACCGTCTCGAGGATGGAAGGTCAGATCGAGATTCAACTTGGTCCCCATGGCTTCCTACTGCACTTTCTAAAATTCGACGTGAACCTCGGTCACGATCTGACGTAATCGATACCGGCACACCATGTAACTGTATGATCTCTCTAATGTAAAGCTAAGCAAGCTTATCTAACCCGTATGTCATTCGAATTAGTAAGAAATGAGCTGACTTCGTCAGTCTGTCGATGACAACCCATATAGCGGTGTTTCCTCGCACTGACCTAGGAAAACTCACCACAAAATCCATACCGATATGCTCCCATTTCCACTCTGGGATTGGTAGCGGTTGCAATAATCTTGACGGACGTTGGTGCACAGCTTTCACTTGCTGACAAACCAAGCAACGTTCCACAAACGCGGCTACATCCTTTTTCATTCCTTCCACCAAAAGTTCCTCTTAAGGTCTCTCAGACATTTTGGTGCCTCATGAGCTTCACTCATGATCTTATCTCTCAATTCCCTATCGAGTGGCACACATAACCTTCCTCGGAATGATAGCGTTGTCTTTCGCCTGTGGAACCCTTGCTATCTTCGAGCCTCGCTTTCAAACATAGCTTTTCCAGAATTTGTCTCCTCGCTTCGCGCTACCATGATTGCTTCTCATGGACCCATCATTCTTCTTCACGAATGTAACCGGGCGCTCCCCATCGCGACACGCTCGTAAAACCTAAATCCAACTCTTGCAACCACGCTTTCAGCTTGTAATTTTTAGGTGCCATTCAGATGGTGCCTTTGATACCGTGTCGCTTCCCGGTTCAAGTTCAATAGTGAATTCCACTTGTCTATCAAAGGCAAGCCCTGCAAGTCTTCGGAACACGCCCAGATATTCACACACCATCGCTCATTCTTGCAATCTGTTATGCGCCTTCATGCCTCGCAAACTTACCAAGAAAGTTTGATGCTTCTTTTTCTCGATCATCCTCACCGCCTTCGCAAGGAGATCATCGGACGCAAACACCATCTCATGCCGTGAAGTAAACTTCCACTGGGCTGCTCAAAGCAACTTTCTCGAGACAACGATAGTTGTCATGTGTTTTCCAACCAATCCATGCCAAAGATAACATCGAAATCTTCCATTCCAATGACATGCAAATTGACAAGGACCTTCGCCACAGATTTTTGCCTCCGGTTCGGCATATCTCTTTTCGCTTTAGCACTTCCTCGATAGGATGCTAATTTGTGGTACTCAGTGATTTCGGGTACCAAACCCAACTCTCACACGCGATTCTCGAAACGAAGAATGTGAGGCTCATGTATCAAACAAAGCGAAACGGGTATATCACTCATATGGATTATACCGCAGATTTCGGAGCTCAGGTCTTTATACCGCTTCAAGGCGTGACACCCCGGCTTGCTGCAAGGCCTTTGGTATGCTGGCCTCGATGACCTCCTGCTCCGTGGTTCGCCCGGTGGAGCTCGGTTCTCGCTCATGCGAGCCGGATGTCGCCTTACCATGGTCGCATCGCCGGTTCTCCTATCGATGGACAATCTCGAGCGTAATGTCCGGACTTCCTACAATGATAACACTGACGTTACCTTGCCCGCACTCGCCCAAATGATTCCTCCGGCATTTCTAGCACCAATGTTTTTCCACACCGCCCCACCGCCGCATGGGTTGGAAATTCCTTCCCAAGGTCGCTCTCTCTCTCGAATACCCGCATTCCTCGTAATCATCGACCACTCTGGTTCCCTCGAACACCGATTGCTCTCCTCGATCTTCCCATTTCCTCTACCTCTTCCTCCTTCGCTTGGTTATCCGGTGGCATTGTTCTTCCCGGGCAACATTGACTCAATGTTTAAAGCCCGGTTCATGATCGCGATACGCCGATCTCCCGATCGACGAAAGTGAAATTTTGATCTCGGCCCGAGTCCTCTCTCGAACTCGCTCGCTCGGCAGCCAAGGTCGACCAGTGCACGAGCGAACGCGACATACAATTGAACGAGCGATCGTGCTCGTGACCGTCCTTCTCTGACGAAGATTCCATAACTCGCTCGCTTTCTCTCACCGAAACGCTGTGCACGCATTTTCCATGAGTTCTTACTGAAATCTTTCCATGTATACCTTCCCACCGCCCCGTGTTGTGGTCCTTCTCACGGATTCCCACCGTAAATCAACCTCATCGGTAGGGTCGAAAGATCGCAATTCAGCTTTTCTCGCTATTCGCAATCGATGTATTCAAGATCCTTTCGTGGATCGTATCCAGCTCAACAGCCGATCGGTTCGCCGAGACCGCCGAACGTAGGGATTCGCCTCTGCAAAACTCTCGATCGCATGCCACCAACTAAAGGTGGTTCTCGGCTCTTCCACGCTATTGTTTCTCTAGTTCCTTGTTTCTCGCATTCTGCATCGACGCTGAAACATTAGAATCACGTCAGATAGATAACCCGGTATCATTGCACAGCATATACCATCACCCATAATCACATATCATCACATACGCCATATATCACGATCACACATAATCATGCAATCTCATCGACACATCATCGCTATGCATCTCACATAACATCATCATATATCATCACAACATAGCTCATATCACATACAAGTATAAATATCCTGTCATAGACAACGTTAGTATCAGCATTATCCAAGTGTCCATGAAGGACTGTCAAAATACATAATCATAGGTATGTTAGTCAAAAAGGTCGAGATATGAGCAAAGAATCGACTCCTAAGCATCGCTAAAAGATGTCGCCTGTCTCGCAAGGCGATAGCGCATCACCCAGATCTCTGTCCTCCGTATTCGTCTACTACTCCCCATTCATATTAGCTATCCCATTCTTTCTTTCCACCTCTTATCTCTCCCTTCCTATCAGGGCTCGGACTCGGGCTGTTGCCTTGGTTAAAAGATCCCGCATGGTAGCAAGCCTCTCGTGAGTATTATCCCATCCAAGATGTGCCCTGATTGCCTGGGTCTCAGGTGAACGCTGTTCCTGGGTTCCAGTCTCTGGCGCTTGCCCTTCCTCTACATGCTCGGCCCCATCCGAGTCATCCACTATTCGGATCACCAAGTCCTCTGAGTCTTCACTGTCCTCCTCGTCCTCCTCCGGATCTTTCCCCTCCTCAGAATCTCCTTCCCGGAAGCCAACCCGACATCGCTGGTGGCACCGTGATTCCGATCCCGCCTCTTCTTCGCCACGATCGGGTGGATCATCTCTCTCACCGAGGGTCCCGCCGAAATCATTCCCCGTCCGTCGAAGGTGAGGTTCAGACGGAGGTGTAGTGACGGGCGATCCTCGATGAACGGGCGATCGTTCGAGCGATGGTCGCTCTCCCAAAGGCTCTTCGTGAATATCATCCTCGTCATCAACTCGGATCGCCTCGAACATGCCTCGCTATCACATCCGCCTCGATGATATGCCTCGATGATCGGTCCACCGCCTTCACACTCGAGAAAATAACTCGTGGAAATCCAAGGTAAGATGTTTGGTGATGTGATCCCGGCGTAACATCACGCACTTTGTCTTCTTACCCATGGCTACCAACCTGTTTGTAGCCTCTATGTCATCCGGTAAGAGTAGGCCTCGTATTCAGATACTTTCCCACTATCTCGAATCTTCCTCCATAAACCAACAAATCTTCCTAAAAACACCCCAATGGTTCATGGACGTTCCTAGTACATTCCCTGAACTTACGGATATGCTCCTCCATCCTATGGGATCTTAACCAACGTTGTCTGGGCCACTGAATATCCATAAACCTACATGTTAGTTCATCATAAAACAACAACAACAAATATTCATGTTCCCTCTTCTGTCCCAGCTATCTGGACAATCGTGTCTCAAACACATATTCACTTTCAACACATATCAACATAGATATGGACATTCATAACAAAATCACGTAAGCAATTACAGGATTCACTTACAAGCACTCGTTTATCAAAATAAACAAGATTTAAATCAATAACACATTCCTATGTAAACACATAGATTCATATCATCAATTCGTAATCATCTCAATCGCATCACATCATATCAATGATTTTCATATCACAGCCACACAGGCTATTTTCGTCCCATCGACAAGCACTTCCACATCCACATCATACAACCACATCTTATCCACATCACATTTACATCGCGTAAACTCTTACCAGGCCAAAAACCGAGATCACATCAAGCATCACGTAGCCACATAAGCATCAACAAATAAACACATACCTCATCCCCTTTTTAAAGGAGGCGGCCTGGCGGTGAGCTGAGAGTAGCTGTACCTGATAAACAGTTTAGAAGAACAAGTTCTAAACACTCAATTTCAAGAATATACAGGATATAAAGCAAATGAACTGTCTCGAAATCAAACAACTATAGACACATACCCAAAGCTCGAAAAACTGCTCTGATACCAAGCTACTATCAGATAAAAAGATAGATGTCAGAACCAAGAAAATTGCTCTGATACCTAGCTGTCACGCCCCAATTTCCGAGGGAAGGCACGAATGCCGGGGTATGATTAGGGGTGGGGTTAAAAGCGGGGAAGAAGGGGGGAGGATACATAAAGCATACATAATAAGAAGATACGACCATAAAATCGGGCAACATCTCCTCTATAACTAGGACATATCCTGAAGGGGAGGGGTAAGCAAACAATCCACCAACAGAATTATATCGACACCATAACATCAATGAACGTAAACATGATTTATTATAAGTAATGCAAGAAGCAAAATAGCATTACACCCTGCTGACTAGACCGGTCAACCACATAGCATGCTCATATCGAGACTCAAAGCATAATAACATAACGAGCATTGTTCCCAATTAGAAAGCAAAATAAAGGACAAGAATACATCAACATCAGAGTGCATATAAATATATATAACACAACATCGCGAAGCATAGCATGAAGAACCAAGAGCTCAACCCCTCGGTCGCTCGTCCAAAATTCTCCTCCATCCGTTAAAATATTTGAAAAGAGTTTGGGGTGAGTACTAGCGACTCAATGGGTTTTGATCATAAATCAAAATTCATGATTCCGTGTTCAGAGCACTTACCTTAGAAGGTTTTAAACGAACCACTTCTAAGTAAGCAAAATAGATTTTTCGTTTTTCGATACCGATCCGTTATTATTGTTGTTCTCATCATAGTTCCACGGCTCAAACGCATCCCGCCCGCCCATCACATCTCATTCGCCCGAACATATCCACCAACACGTAATATCTCGGCCCGAACATATCCTCCACCCCACGCCGTAACGTATCCACCGGCTAACTCGGTGTGGACTTGTGGTCAAACTCGCCGTAACCATAACCACCTCATTATCATTTCGTGTGGACTCCGGATTCATTCCTTCGTAACCATAACCACGTGTCCGGGTCTATCCCCTTACGATCAATACTCAAGATGGTGATCAACCCACCAATAGAGATCCATGCACAATCACAATAGAACCATATCTCAGATCAGAGAACAGTAATAACTACATCAAAACATTTTACGGCGCACATGTTTTATTTTTGAAATATCAGAGTAAATAACTCAAATTAAGCATATATAACCCAACCTGAATAGACGAAAACGTCAATTGGGAGCTAACCACGAATCCAACAACCTCACCAATCGCACTGGTAGGTACCTGGGAACAAGACGGAACAACTTTTGGGGTCACATCCCTCTAAGCAAAGCAACAACGTGATCCAAACGAAGATCGAAGCAAAACAGGGGTTTTCGACTTTCTAAACCCACATTTGGCACTCTCAGGGTTTTCAAATCAACTCGATGCCGAAAGAAAATATATTCAGGGCATCAAGACATATAATAGGGTACCTTCAAAATATGCATGCATGCAAGTTGACTCAAATCTTAGCAGCGAAGAAGCTTCAAAAATCGATGCCTATCCTCAGATCTAGGATAAACCATCCAAAATCGATGCATGAAAATGGAAAGATAAGCTATATGCATTACGAGGAACATGGAATGACAAACTATGTCGAAAATGGATAACCCGTGCATGTACTTTCTTTAGAAAACTCGAAGCAACGGAAAACATCCCGAAATGCGTAAACGCCGAAAATGTAAAAATGGAATCGGTACTTTAGTAGAATGCATAGCCCGGAACTCAAAACCGAAAGGATCCGTAGCCAAAAGGTGGTCCGTTGACCACCAAATTGACGGCCAATAGCCACGGCGGCGACGGCAATGGGCGGCGGCGATCTTGGCCAAATTGGCCGGCCTCAGGCCGTATTCTCGTCCTGTCCCTTTAGAAACCCGAGTTCTATGCTATGCTATCTACTAAAATGCGGAATCAAAACAAGAATATGACAAAATGGAAAACGGGTCACGTGGAGGGTCGATCGGCGGTGGTGGCTGCCAAGAATAAGAATGGCAGCGAAACAGACTGAGTCGCTCGGCTTGTCCGTAAACACAGAGACAAAAGAAATGAACGTTGAAAATTAAGGCCCTAGCCCTCTATTTATAGGAAAAGCAAGGTCACAGACTATTTTGCTAAACTACCTTTTGAAAACGCAAAAAACAACACAACTTTTGCAAACGGACTCCAAATTTAGCAAACTTGGTACCCATGGACTCGAAATAAAATACCGAAACAACGACTATAAACAAGATATGCTTTTAAAAGACCCATCAAAAGTTTGGTTTTTTCGATAACTTCCCCGGAGTGCCAAACCTTCGTGGGTGGTTGAAAACCTGCATACAAAGTGTCTATGAATTCATCATAAGACACTCTTTACAACGTCTGAGGTTTCGTGACGGTCGCATCACCGAAACAAAAGGTCAACTTTTAGACCTTTCTCGAAAAGCGTGCCATGCAAACCTGAAGCTTAGGAAGGACGGGGTATTACATCCCTTCCTCCTTAGAAAAATTTCATCCTTGAAATTTCAAACACATGGCAGAAACAACTCAGGGTACCTAACCCTAAACTTGTCTTCCAGCTCCCACGTAGCTTCCTCCTCGCCATGGTAATTCCACAACACCTTCACCAGTGGAATCTTCTTGTTCCTCAACTCCTCGACTTTCGCTCCAAGATGGCCACCGGTCTCCTCGTAACTCGTATCTTGAAAAGAACCACCTGATCATGCTTGATCACGTGTTTTGGGTCGTACACATACTTTCCTAACGGAGAAACGTGTAACACGTCGTGAACATCACCGATACTAGGCGGCAATGCCAACCTATAAGCAACGGGCCTATTCTCTCAAGAACTTCGAAAGGTCCAACGAACCTCGTTCGCAACTTACCTCGCTTCCCAAATTGAACGACTACTCTCATCGGGGAAACCTTAAGGAAGACGCGATCTCCTATCATGAACTGAAGATCCGTATGACGCTTATCCGCATAGGACTTCTGCCTTCCTGAGCTTCCTTGATCCTCCGCTTGATCTGATTGATAACCTCGACCGTCTGCTGAACCATTTCTGGTCCTAACATCTTTCTCTCGCCCACTTCGTCCCAATAAAGTGGCGATCAACACTTCTTTCCGTACAATGCTTCATAGAGAGCCATTCCTATGGTGGCCTGATAACTGTTGTTATATGCAAACTCCACCAAAGGTAGTATCTCTTCCCAATTTCATCCTCTGTCGGCCAAGACTGTTCGTAGCATATCTTCCAATACCTGAATCGTCCTTTTCGACTGACCGTCTGTCTGAGGATGGAAGGTTGTACTGAGATTCAACTTGGTCCCCATGGCTTCCTGCAGACTTCTCCAAAATCTTGACGTGAACCTCGGGTCACGATCTGACGTAATCGATACCGACACACCATGTAACCGTACGATCTCTCTAATGTAAGGCTGAGCAAGCTTATCTAACCCGTACGTCATTCGAATCGATAAGAAATGAGCTGACTTCGTCAGTTTGTCGACGACAACCCATATACCGGTGTTTCCTCGCGCTGACCTAGGAAAACTCACCACAAAATCCATACCGATATGCTCCCATTTCCACTCTTGGATTGGTAGCGGTTGCAACAAACCTGACGGACGTTGGTGCACAGCTTTCACTTGCTGACAAGCCAAACAACGTTCCACAAACGCGGCTACATCCTTTTTCATCCCTTCCCACCAAAAGTTCCTCTTAAGGTCTCTGTATATTTTGGTGCTTCCTGGATAAGCTATATATGGTGCCTCATGAGATTCACTCATGATCTTATCTCTCAATTCGCTATTGAGTGGCACACATAACCTTCCTCGGAATAATATCGCGTTGTCTTTCGCTTCCGTGAATCCCTTGCTATCTTCTAGCCTTGTTTTCAAACGTATCTTTTCTTAGAATTCGTCTCCTCGTTGCGCGCTCACGATCGCTTCTCATGGAGCCATCATTCTTCTACACGAACGTAATCCGCGCCCCACGCCGACACGCTTTGTCGGATTAAACCTAAACCAATGCCTCTTGCAATCCGCGCTTTCAGCTCAGTAATTTTTAGGTGCCATTCAGATGGTGCCTTTGATATCGGTGCTGCCCCGGTTCCGCATCAATAGTGAATTCCACTTGTTCATCAAGCTGCAAGCCCGGCAAGTCTTCGGAAACACGTCCGGATATTCACACACCATCGTTCCTCTAGCAACTGCTTATGCTCTTTCACAGGTTCGCCAAACTTTCCAAGAAAGTTTGACAGTTTCACTTCCCGATCATCCTCACCGCCTTCGCGGAGATCATCGGCACGCAAACACCATCTCTTATGTCGTGGAAGCAAACTTCCACCTCGGGCTGTTCAAAAGCAACTTATCTCTCAAGACAACGATAGTTGCTCGTGCTTTTCCAACCAATCCATGCCAAAGATGACATCGAAATCTTCCATTCCGTAAACATGCAAATTGACAAAACCTTCGCACAGATTTCACCTCCGGTTCGGCATATCTCTTTGCTTTTTAGCACTTCCCGACGGGATGCTAATTTAGGGTACTGTGATTTCTTGGGTACCAAACCCAACCTCTCACACGCGAGTCTCGAAACGAAAGAACGCGAGGCTCTCAGATCAAACAAAAGTGAAAACGGGTATATCACTCATATGGATTATACCTGCAAGATTTCCGGGAGCTTGTGCCGCCCAAATGATTCAAGGTGTACACCTCGGCTTGTTGCGTGGCCTTTGGTTTCGGACTCGATGACCTCCTGCTTCAGAAGTTCGCCTCGCGGAGCTCGGTTCCGCGCCTCATGAGCCGGATGTCGCTTTATCGGCGGTTGACCGCTGGTCCTCATATCGATGGACAATCTCGAGCGTAATGTCCAGACTTCCTACATCGATAACACTCGACGTTACCTTGCCTGCACTCGCCCAAATGATTCCTCTCGCATTTCTGGCACCAAGGTTTTTCCACACCCTGCCCCCACTGCCGCATGGGTTGGAAATTCCTTCCCCAAGGTCGCCTCTCTCTCTCCTCGAATACCCAGATTCCTCGAATCATCGACCGCCCGTTCCTTCGAACACCGATTGCCTCTCCCGATCTTCCCATTTCCTCTTACCTCTTCCTCCATCGCTTGGTTGTCCGGTGGCATTTTTTCTCCCGGGCAACATTGACTCAATGTTTAAAGCCCGGTTTAATGATCGCGATACGCCGATCTCCCCGACCGACGAGCGAAATTCCAATCTCGGCCCGAGTCCTCCCGATCCTCGCTCGCCTTGGTAGCCTCGTCACTGTGCACGTAGCGTAACGCTACATACAATTGAACGAGCGATCGTATTTCGGTGACCGCCCTTCTCCTCGACGAAGATTCCGTAACTCGCTCGCCTCTCTCTCGTCAGAACGCTGTGCACGCATATTTCCATGAGTTCTTCATTGAAATCTTCCCACGATACCTTCCCCACCGTCCCGGTGTTAGGTCCTTCTCACGGATTCCCACCGTAAATCGCCTCATCTGTCACCGAAGATCCCACACCAGCTTTTTCCGCTTCTTCGCACCGATGTATTCAAGATCCTTCGATGGATCGATCCGCTCTCGGCCGCTCGTTCACCGGACCGCTGAACGAGGGGATTCTCGCGAAAACTCTCGATCGCATGTCACCGAACCAAAGGTGGTTCTCGGCTTCTTCCACGTTATTGTTCCTCCGGTTCCTTATTCTCGCATTCAGATCGACGTTGAAACATTAGAATCACGTCGATGGATAACTCGTATCATTGCATAGCATATACCATCACCCATAATCACATATCATCATATACGCCACATATCACGATCACACATAATCATGCAATCTCATCGACACATCATCGTTATGCATCTCACATAACATCATCACATTTCATCATATATCATCACAACATAGCTCATATCAATACAAGCATAAAGCATAATTATCATGTCATGAGATGCTAGTATTAGTATTATCCAAGTGTCCATGAAGGATTGTCAAAATACATAATCATAGGTATGTCACCAAAAGGTCGATATGAGCAAAAGAATCGACCGGTTATCGCTAAAAGATGTCGCCTGCCTCGCATGAGCAGCAGACTCATGATCGCCACCGCACACACCGACCACCTAGATCTCTCGTCCTCCATATCCGCTCACTACTCCCCATTCATATCACCGTCCCATTCTGCCTTTCCACCTCTTCTCTCCCTTCCTATCGTGGCTCTGACTCGGCTTCTTCCTTCGTGAAATGATCCCGCATGGCGCAAGAAGTTCTCGTGAGTATGATCCTATCCAAGATATGCCCCGATTGCTCGGGTCTCGTGAATGCTGCCTCGGTTCCGCCCGCGCGCGCTCTTCCTCTACATGCTCGGCCCCATCCGAAGTCATCCACTATTCGATCACCAAGTCCTCTCGAGTCCTCACTGTCCTCCTCGCCCTCCTCCTGATCTTCCTCCTCCTTAGAATCTCCTTCCGGAGGAGGCCAACCAGACATCCCGGCCCTTCTCGCTCGGTGGATCATCTCTCACTTGGGAGGGTCCCGCCAAAATCGCTCTTGGTCCATCCGGGCGCGAGGGTCGAGACGGAGGTGTAGTGATCGCGATCTCGATGAATGGCGATCGCCTAAGTGATGGTCGCTCTCCCAAAGGCTCTTCGTGAATATCATCCTATCATCAACTGGATCGCCTCGAACATGCCTCCTATCACATCTCGCCTCGATGGTATGCCTCGATGATCGTCCACTATCTCCACACTCGAGCAGCGAACTCGTGAAATCCAAGGTAAGATGTCAGTGACGTGATCCCGATGGAACATCACGCACTCGCTTCTCGCCCATGGTTGCCAACCTGCTGGTAGCCTCTCTGTCATCCGGTAATAGGCCTCGTATTCCGATACTTTCCCACTATCTCGAATCTTCCTCCATAAACCAACAAAACTTCCCAAAAACACTCCCAATGGTTCATGGACGTTCCTGGTACATTCCCAGAACTTACGGATATGCTCCTCCATCCTGTGGGATCTTAACCAACGTTGTCTGGGCCACTGAATATCCATAAACCTACATGTTAGTTCATCATAAAACAACAACAACAAATATTCACGCTCCTCTTCTCGTCCCAAATTATTCGACAATCGTGTCTCAGACACATATTCACTTTCAACACATATCAACATAGATATGGACATTCATAACTAAATCACGCAAGCAACTACAGGATTCACTTACAAGCACTCGTTTATCAAAATAAACAAGATTTCAATCAATAACACATTCCTATGTAAACACATAGATTCATATCATGAATTCGTGATCATCTCAATCACATCACATCATATCAATGATTTTCATATCACAGCCACACAGGCTGTTTTCATCCCATCGACAATCACTTCCACATCCACATCATCCAACCACATTTTATCCACATCACGTTTACATCGCGTAAACTCTTACCAGGCCAAAACACATGAAACCGAGATCACATCAAACATCACGTAGCCACATAAGCATCAACAAATAAACACATACCTCATCCCCTTTTTAAAGGAGGCGGCCTTACGGTGAGTTGAGGGCAGCTGTACCTGATAAATAGTTTAGAAGAACAAGTTCTAAACACTCAATTTCAAGAATATACAGGATATAAAGCAAATGAACTGCCTTGATATCAAACAACTATAGACACATACCCAAAGCCCTAAAATCGCTCCGATACCAAGTCGGTATCGATAACAAAGAGATGTCGTGCCAAGAACACCGCCTCGACACTAAGTCACACGCCCAATTCCCGAGGGAAGGCACGGATGCCGGTGTGATTAGGGTGGGGTTAAGAAGCGGGGAAGAAGGGGGGAGGATACATAAAGCATACATAATAAGAAGATACGACCATAAAATCGGGCAGCATCTCCTCTATAACTAGGACATATCCTGAAGGGGAGGAGTAAGCAAACAATCCACCAAAAGAATTATATCGACACCATAACATCAATGAACGTAAAGTTGGTTTATTATAAGTAATGCAAGAAGCACAATAGCATTACACCCCGCTGACTAGAACGGTCAACCACATAGCATGCTCATATCGAGATCACAACATAATAACATAACTAGCCTTGTTCCCAATCAGAAAGTAAAATAACGGACAAGAATACATTAACATCAGAGTGTATATAAATATACATAACACAACATCGTAGAAGTATAGCATGAAGAACCAGCAGTTCAACCCCTAAAAGTCGCCCGTCCAGCCCTTCTCCATATGTGAAAATATATGAAAAAGAGTTTGGGGTGAGTACTAGCGCACTCAGTTGGGGTTTTTATCATAAATCAAAATTCATGATGCCATGTTCAGAGCACTTACCTTAGAAGGTTTTAAAACGTAAATCCACTTCTAAGTAAGCAAAATTGATTTTTTGTTTTTCGATACCTGATCCGTTATTACTGTTTTCTCATCATAGTACCACGACTCGGAACGTATCCTGCCAGCCCATCACATCTCATTCGGCCTGGAACATATCCAACCAGCCCGCAATATCTCGCCCGTAACATATCCTCGTCACCACGCCCGAACGATCCACCGGCTAACTCGTGTGGACTTTAGGTCAAACTCGCCGAACCATAACCACCTCATTATCATTTCCGTGGACTTCCGGGTCTATCACTTCGTAACCATAACCACGTGTTCGGGTCTATCCCTCACGATCAATACTCAAGATGGTCATCAACCCACCGAACAGAGATCCGTGCACAATCACAATAGAACCACATCTCGCATCGTAGAAACGTAATAACTTCATCAAAACATTTTACGATGCACATGTTTTATTTTGAAATATCGAGTAAATAACTCAAAATAAGCATATACAATCCAACCCGAATGCATAAAACGCCAACCGAGCTAACCACTTAATCCAACAACCTCACCAATCGACCGGTAGGTACCTGGCAACAAGACGGAACAACTTTTGGGGTCACATCCCACTAAGCAAAGCAACAACGTGATCCAAATGAAGATCAAGCAAAACGGGTTTTCACTTTCTCGAACCCACATTTGCACTCTCCGGTTTTGAAATCAACTCGATGCGTATGGAAATATATTCGTGGCATCAAGACCTATAATAGGGTACCTTCAAAATATGCATTCATGCAAGTCGACTCAAATCTTAGCAAAAGAAGCTTCAAAAATCGATGCTATCCTCGCATCTAGGATAAACTATCCAAAATCGATGCATGAAAATGGAAACATAAGCAATATGCATTACGAGGAGCATGGAATGACAAACTATGTCGAAAATGGATAACCCGGGCAAGTACTTCCTTTAGAAAACTCGAAGCAACGGAAAACATCCCGACATGCAGAAACACAAAAAATATAAAAACGGAATCGGTACTTTAGTAGAATGCATAGCCCGGAACTCAAAACCTAAAGGACCCGTAGCCAAAAGGTGGTCCGTTGACCACCAAATCGGTGGCCAACAGCCACGGCGCCGGTCTTGGCCAAATTGGCCGGCCTCCGGCCGTTTTCTCGTCCCGTCCCTTTAGAAACCCGAGTTCTATGCTATGCTATCTACTAAAAAATGGAATCAAAACAAGAAAAGGAAATAAACAGAAAACGAGGTTACGGGAGGGCCGATCGGCGGTGGCTGGAAGAACAAGAATGGCGCCCGCCGAGCCTCCCTGGCCGATCCCCACTTCTCCAAGGCTTGCAGCAGATTCGAGCTGCTCGGCTCGTCCGTAAACACAGTAGAGACGAAAGAAATGAACATTAAAATGAAGGCCCTAGCCCTCTTTTATAGAAAAAGAGGGTTATGCAATGTCATGCAAGCGGCCCTTATTCGAAAACGCAAAAATGACACAACTTTTGAAAACGGACTCAAATTTAGCAAACTTGGTACCCATGGACTCGAAATAAAATACGGACACAACGACTATAAACAAGATATGCTTTAAAAGACCCATGAAAGTCCGGTTTTCGATAACTTCCTGAGTGCCAAACCTTCGTGGGTTGTCGAAAACTCAGATACTTAGTGTCTATGAATTCATCATAAGACACTCTTCACAATGCCTGAGGTTTCGTGATGGTCCCATAACCGAAACAAAAAGTCATACGTTTGACCTTTCTCGGAAAACGTGCTATGCAAACTTGAAACTTAGGAAGGACGGGGTTTTACACATCTTACACGCCAAGATTACTCTCATTGTGTGGAAGCGATCGTCCGATCCGATCGCCCAAACTTACCTCGAGACTTGACCATATTTCGTCGCTCATCATCGATCGATGTCGCTGCTTACAAGCCTTCGACATTGTAGTCATCATAAAGATTTGGCCATATTATTCGACTTATGCCAAAGTCCGCTGACTCGCCGCTCATTAGTCGATGCACAAGAATGGCATCGGGTTTAGGAGTAGTGAGAACAAACATGTGTTCTTCAAATGATAAGAACATATTCCATGTTTCGCTTCCACCGATAAAATTTGGACCGATAGAGGATTTTAAAGCAGCATATTGATAATCGGTGTAAGAGACATATCCGAAAAGTAATGTAAACACATAAGCATATGATCGCACATAATTGTGAATAATAATATTGTAACCTTTGATAAAACAATATTAATTGAAACCTCCAATCGCCCAAGGAATTCCACATGCAACCCACGTGTGGACGCTATACACGAACCTCGACTGCACTAAAATATACATTTTAGTCGCTTAATTTCAATCCATGCCAACTTATCCTTATGACAAATGAAATTAATGATTGACTCCTTACTAGACCACATCACTATCCCAAGAAGGGACTTCGGGAAGTTCTACTTGCGGTGATGTCAAGCAATGACCACAATTTTAAAAGCAGAAATGAATTCTTAGAATTGGCATACCACTAGACCATACCGCCCAATCCAAATTCCTTTGTTATCTCATTTTAAATCTATCTCTAGAGAACTTATGAAAATCGATATGAAGCCACGCGTGTGGATCGCCATACATGAAACTCCCACTTTCAATAGATTAAAATGTTTTATTTAGAAATCTCATCTAACAAACTTATGATAAACAAGGTGCAAGCTACGCGTGTGGATCGCCACTCACAGCAGCGTATCACTTTGTTTAGAGATCAAAAGTGGAGGTCTTGACATTTTAATTTAAAAATTAATATGTCGGATTTCTTGCTTAGTCTTTTGTTTCAAAAGGTTTGTCCATGCATCACGTAATCCTAGCATGCTTTCTATAGAACTCAACATGTAAAACATGCTCGCAGTAATTCTAAAATATGCTTGAAAAACGGATAAACCTAGCATGCTTACTATGCGATCCAATCACGAAAACATATAATATGTTTATCTACGTAATTAAACATACATAGCATGCTTCGCATAATTTAAACATCCACGACATGCTTTAACGATAAAAATAAAATAAAATCGCTCATCGCGCCCACTCATGATCCTCAGATTCCGCCTAATTTATTACATAAATTTGCAAAGCATGATCTTCAAAATCTCGAACGGGCCTTATGCACGGGCACGGGCCGGATTCGCAAAACTAGATTTGGGCGAAAATTTGAAAACGGGCCGATCATCGATTGGGCCGGATCGGGTTAAAATCAAACCGAGTCAAAAATCGGTCCGGGCCAAAAATCGTGTCGTACGAAACGGGTTGGTCGGCCCAGGATCGGGCCGCGCGCCAGGCACGACCCATGCGCACGCCCGTACCACATCCGCTGGATTTGTATATTGAAAGCGCTTTGGTTGAGCTTGTATACAATGTTTCGTTACCACTATTACAATCTCCTATCCGAAATGAATACTTGATTGTATATATCCGTGTCCCCTTATCTCATATATGTTAGATCATATAGTGTGTAGAAGATCACAAGTCCGTATGATTGGTCAAGCTTAATGAGATATAAAAGTTTCACAAACCGAGACAACTTGAGGACGAGTTGTCAGATAGTCGCAGTATAGATAAGAAGTGACTTGACTTGGTTGCTTGTTATACCGGCACGCCTCCGACGTATGAAGGATCACATGAGATGAGTTCTTCTATCCGACCGCCGTGAAGAACCAAGATCTCGATGACTTACGATACGATCTAAACCTCGATAAGGTATTAGGTGTAGTATGAGTTGTCGACCATCACTTTGACTTGTTATGGGTGAGGTTATATGTTCTAACCCAAAATTCTCCGCTTGGGTGGTGGCGGTGGTTGTATGTTATGCTAGTTATCCAGACGAGTCACCGTATCCGCTAGGATGATGACGCCCCTTAATGAGTTTCAAAAGGTTTATTGTACTAAACCCCGCAGTTGAGTTAGCTCAAGTACAATAATAAGGTCGAGTGGTACTACTTATGAATTAAAGATATTAATTATTTTAAGCAATGTAATGCTATAAATAATTAATGGACGCTCGATATCTTAAATACGGGATTCAGAATGTTCAAGTGCAAGCCCGACTCAACTTCGCAATAAAGGGTAAGTCAAGATTTATTCTCTAGTGGCATGAATAAATGTTTATAAATTAATTTATGTTCGGGTGAACATAAGATAATTAATTTATTTGAAGCCCATCTTTATTCCTCGTGATTTGATCCACGGGTCGGCCTATCCAAGTTCGTAGCTAAGTATGGAAATCGCGCCTCTCTCTCTACAAGGTAATGATTTGATTCTCTTTATCCTAAAAGGATATTATTATATTTATGGGATATGCATAGATCCTTTCCATATAGGTTTATGGTAATAATCCTTTCCATATAGGATTATGGTAATTTATATGGGATTATGGTAATTTCCATATGAGATTATGGTAATTTCCATATAGGATTATGGTAATGCATTATAAATATGAGGTAAGAGATTAAATCTATGTCAATGATTAATAATCATCATCATAATTTTCGAGGATAGAGGGTGTTTTTCAGAGCATTCTCCATAGATCGCCCTCACTCGACGCTGAGATTGGGCAACCGGATACGCCCGTAAGATCAAAGCACGAGTCTTGATCCGCTCATCCCCGATGATTCAAAGGTAAACACGAGAAAACCCCAACGTGTTGCAATTAATTATATAGACGCATGCTAGAATATAATCAATGTATGGTGGATTAAACATCCAAGATAGATCCTCGGGAGAGGCTAAACCTAGTTTTCCCAAAGACATCCGCCGCCCACCGCAAGCAACCTCGCCGACATCGCTTCACCGCCGCTCGCCGCCGTCCGGGACCTCGCCGAGAAGGCTCGCCCAGGTCTGCCGAGAAGTGTTTAGTATGATTTTGTGCTTATTTTTCATATGTTTATGCATGCCTTTTCTCGTAGTTTGTCCTATTTATGTCGTTGGTCTGATTAGTAGTTATCGATTTAGACTTATTTGGTTTGTTTTGATATTTTGTAGAAAAACGACATTAAATAGGATAAAATAGATCTTCCAAGATCTATCCTATATTGAAGAGCATCTCGATAGGAGTCCATAGGCGCAAATGGATCGCAATTCGGAGTTCGGACGAGAGAGAACGGAGCGAAACCGCAAGTCACAAGACGCGAGATGCGCAGAAGCGTCCGGCCGCCGGATCGCCCCAGCGCGGCCCTCCACGCACCAGCGCGCATTCGCACCCCTTCAGCCCTCCAGCGCGCGTTGGACCTCCACCCGGCACTCTCCCCAGCGCCCACTCGCTCCCAAAGACGCTGCTCTTCCATCCAGCGCCTCTCCCGAATTGCTCGCTGCTCACCCGCCTCCGCGCTCTTCGTCCTGCCTCTGCCCCCGCCCTCCTCATGTACTCTCATCCGGCATTGGCCTCTCCAGCGCCCACACCACGCGGCGTTGCCCTCAGCGGAAGCAGGTGGCCTTGCCCCCCCGGTGTGCGGAAGGCTTGCACATCCGTCTGGCGCTGCATGGACCCCAGCGCCACGCGGCGACCACAGCGCCCGCCACGATTCCCCGGCGCTCAGCCGACGCTCAAGCATGTTATGCTCAAGCGTTTCACCCACCAGTCCGGCGTTGGGTTACCATATTGACCCGTGCGTCCGGCGCTTAACCGTCCGTATCCCGCCGGGTGCTCTCACTGTTCATTCTAGGGAGCGCTCGCGTCCGACACCTGTTTCGTCGGACGCGATGCTCGCCCGACCATTCGAGTAGGGCCTGGCCCCGCTTCGCCCGTCCCCGTCAAGGCCATTTTTGGGCCCCAATTCGCTGTGGCTTTTTCGTGGTTATATAAATTGAAATTGGCCGCTTTTGGTGGTCGATTCCATTCGCACACGCACCACACGATTCTTTTCCTTCTCCTTTTATTTTCCATTTTATTTCCATTTAATTCTTGCATCTTGGATTAACAATTGGGATTGAACGATTCCGGATTTTTGGAAGACGAATTTATCTATGAATGGTTTGTAAGTTTTTCTCGTTTAATTATGTCTATGTAATTGGGATTGGAATAATTTCTACCATGAGATAAATTATCGATTTGTTAAGAAATAAATGTTGGATTGTTCTTGTCTTGAATCGTGATTATTATGTTGATGATTTGTGATTTCCTCATCCATATAAATTGTTTATTTCATGATCTCCATACATGGTATTCGAAAGAATAGTGTAGGTTGATTGTGTGCTTATGTTTGATTATGAAGATATGCGAGAGCAGATTTATTGTTAAATATAAGTGTGACAACAAACGTGATCGAGAGATTGATTTGTTGTTGAATAATTAATATATGTGGTTAGGGTTTTTGCTAGCGTGTGCCTTGTAATAAAATATCCTTCGTAGTTGATGGTGTGTTGATTGAGAGATTCCCCGCCATTAAGTTCGAGTCTAACGTTGACGTAATCGAGAGATTAGTTAGTGCTGACCGTTTGGTGAGAGACGTGGGTGTTTTATGCATTGTGTACCGGTCCTTGATTCATTAATAGCGAGGATAGATTCTAACCCTAGAACATCGTCTCCAATTCCGTGTATCTGCCAATTCCTATTGTTGTCCAAGTGCATCCGCTTTCCCTACTTTATTTTATTTCCTGCTTTCGTCCGTTCCGTGACAGATCCCTTATTTTAGGACATTAGTATTTCTTTTCTATTTCTGTGTGCGATATTAAACCGTAGCCCAGTTAAGCCTTCCTCGAGAGATTTGACTTGGGTCGACCTTACCACTCTATAAGGACCTCGTACTATTACGAGCGACTGAAAAGAACAATTTGGTCGGAACCAATTTTGGCGCCGTTGCCGGGGAAGGCTTTAGGCTTTTGGTTTTGTGTCGTTTTGTTTTCCGTGTTTCATTTTGTTTTTCTGTTCTTCCCCCGTGTTTTTCTTTTTATTTATTTCTTTTTCTTTTTCTTTGTTACTATTTTCTCCAACAAAGTGGCAGGATCTTTTTTTGTAATTGGTGTCATAATGCAGGTTACCAACGATACGAATATGGTCGACAGGGCTGAGGAGGAAAGCTCGTCAGATTGACAAATTCTTCTTGCAAGAAGGAGCCCAATTCGACTATTTTGAGGATACCCGTCAGTCGTGAGCATCAAGCCTATGATCCCTACCGGAGGCATCCTCAGAGTTCTTCATATAGTCGACCTTTATTCCGTACCCACACGGTGAAGCCGACATTGGAGGAGTCATTGCAGGCATTCATTCAGGCGAGTCAACCGGTGAAGCCGACATTAGAGGAGTCATTGCAGGCATTCATTCAGGCGAGTCAACCGGTGAAGCCGACATTGGAGGAGACATTGCGAAGCTTTCATTCGCATTTAGTCACCGTGAAGCCAACATTGGAAGACAAACTGATGTCTTTCATACAGACGAGTCAGCAAAGGTTCGAAATATTGGAAGCATCTATCGAACGTGTAATGATCAAAATAAGTCAGTTAGTCAGGACAGTGGAAGAATTGGTTCACAACCAAAGTGTGGAGGAGATGCCGAGTCAACTGGAGCAGACCTCTTCTTTCATATTCTTTGAAGAGGCTGAAGTCGAGGGAAGAATCAGTGAAGATGAAATTAAAGAGTCAAGGTTTCATCAAGCCGAGACTAAATATGAACAACCTGATATCTTCCCGAACCAGTTGAAGGATGAGGAGAGGACAAAAGTTGAGGTGGCATCGGTAATTTTTCAACATCCTAATTCATCAAAGTATTGTGCTCCAGGAGTTGAGGTTATTTATTTTGCTTTGAAGAATAAGATGTTTGATTTGAATTTAATTGATTTATTATTTGTTGCCTTGACTGTCCTTTGTGCTTACATTGTTACTACTGATGCTCTGATTGAGATGGTATTCCTGCAGGTGAAGGACTATGGATAGTCCATTTTTCACTGGTGGAGCTCGTGCCATTGAAACGAGCGCTACGTGGGAGGCAACCCACGAGTTTATTTGTTTTTATTTGTTTTGTTCCTTTTCTTTTTCTTTTCAGGTTTTTAATAAGTGAGATGAGAATTGTGGCGAGTTGCATATCTTGAACACTCAAGCCACTGGACGTCGTCACCGCCGTACCTAGTTGACTTGCTCTCCCAATTTTAGGGAAGTTCACTTCTGCATTTTACCTTTATGGCTTTTGTCTAAAGTGTGGAGGCGTGCTTGCCGTCTTTGTGTGTTTGCATGTGACTTGTGTTTGTTTGGGTGTGTTGTCCTCCATTTTATATCTTTTGTTTGGATTTGAATATGCTTTATCGTCTAGTATACGAGTAGAGTTGAGTGAGCATGATTTGATTGGGTATACACGTCCGAACTAATTTTTAGAAATTCTTATCGATGCGTGACTTGGCGTGATAATTGTTGATGATTGATCTAGCTGTGGGGCACGTCTAAGTAAATTGTGATGAAGTGATATGTGTAGTTGATTGTCGTTGCTATTTATATGGTCCCCTTGCGTGTCTTATCTCGAAAAAATTTTATAAAAATATGAAAAAGATTGTTATAAAAAAAAAAGTTGGAATAAGTTGTTGATGATCTAATAAGTGACTTTAAGGTTGGAATAAGAGACTCTACTCCTCTCGCTCCATGTTGTTTCTCGAATAGAAGTTCAAAAGTGATGACTATGGGAAACCACATTAGGATACTCGGGTTTTCAACTCGAAGGTTTGACTTAATGAATATTGTCCTATAATCCTCCTTGAGTCATCTCATCCGGTATTGAAAGTTGTGTGTTACGTTGAAAATGAGATGTGTTATGCAAGGATCTATACGAGTTAGCTATTCGATTATTAAATGCATATAGATCAGATTTGTGATTTGCTTGGACTAAGCCGCATGTTCAATCAATTGTTGATTCATTATCATGTTGAAAAGTGTATTGGTTTAGAATTTCTAGGATGATGTGAAGCCATGTTTTATCCATTTGAATTTATGTTTTCTTGATTTCTTTTCTCGTGTCGTGATGATGATGATGTTTGCTTGAGGACAAGCAAAGGTTTAAGTGTGGACGGGTTTTTTAGTATGATTTTGTACTTATTTTTCATATGTTTATGCAAGCCGTTTCCCGTAGTTTGTCCTATTTATGTCGTTGGTTTGATTAGTATTTATCGATTTGGACTTATTTATTTTTGTTTCGATATTTTGTAGAAAAACGACATTAAATAGGATGAAATAGATCTTCCAAGATCTATCCTATATTTAAGAACATCTCGATAGGAGTCCATAGGCACAAACGGATCACAATTCGGAGTTCGGACGAGAGAGAACGGAGTGAAACCAGAAGTCACAAGACGCGAGTGCTGCGAGCGCGTCCGGTCTTGGATCGCCCAGCGCGCCCTCCACGCACCAGCGCGCGTTCGCGCCCCTTCAGCCCTCCAGCGCGCGTTGGACCTCCACCCGGCGCTCTCCCTTGTGCCCACTCTGCTCCCAGCACGCGTTCTTCCATCCAGCGCCCTCTCCCGTATTGCTCGCGCGCGTTCACCTCGCCTCCAGCACTCTTCGTCCAAGTCTCGCCCCCAGCGTCCTCCTCACGTACTCTCATCCGGTGTTAGCCTCTCTAGCACCCACACCACGCGGCATTGCCCCCAGCGGAAATAGGTGGCCTTGCCCCTCCCCGATGCGCGGAAGGCTTGCACATCCGTCCGGCGCTGCATGGACCCCAGCGCCACGCGGCGACCGCAGCGCCCGCTTACGATTCCCAGCGAGCGTTCAGCCGACGCTTCAAGCATGTTGCGTCCGGCGTTTCACCCACCAGTCCGGCGTTGGGTTACCATATTGACCCGTGCGTCTGGCGCTTCGTCCGTATCCGGCACTGGGGTGCTCTCATTGTTCATTCCAGGGAGCGCTCGCGTCCGGCTCCTCGTTCCGTCCGACGCTGCGATGCTCGCTCTGACCATTCCAGAGAGGGCCCGTGTCCGGCGCTTCGCCTCGTCCGGCGCTAGGCGTCATTTTTGGGCCCCAATTCGGTGTTTTTCTTGGGCTTTTTCAGGGTTATATAAATTGGAAATTAGCCGCTTTTCGGGTGGCTGACTCCATTGGCACACGCACCACGCGATTCTTTTCCCTTATCATTTTCTTTTCCATTTTATTTCCATTTAAATCTTGCATCTTGGATTAACAATTGGGATTGAACGATTCCGGATTTTTGGAAGACGAATTTATCTATGAATGGTTTGTAAGTTTTTCTTGTTTTAATTATGTCTATGTAATTGGGATTGGAATAATTTCTACCATGAGATAAATTATCGATTTGTTAGGAAATAAATGTTGGATTGTTCTTGTCTTGAATCGTGATTATTATGTTGATGATTTGCGATTTCCTCATCCATATAAATTGTTTATTTCATGATCTCCATACATGGTGTTCGAAAGAATAGTGTAGGTTGATTGTGTACTTATGTTTGATTATGAAGATATGCGAGAGCAGATTTATAGTTAAATATAAGTGTGACAACGAACGTGATCGAGAGATTGATTTGTTGTTGAATAATTAATATATGTGGTTAGGGTTTTTGCTAGCATGTGCCTTGTAATAAAATATCCTTCGTAGTTGATGGTGGGTTGATTGAGAGATCCCCCGCCATTAAGTTCGAGTCTAACGTTGACGTAATTGAGAGATTAGTTAGTGTTGACCGTTTAGTGAGAGGCGTGGGTGTTTTATGCATTGTGTACCGGTCCTTGATTCATTAATAGCAAGGATAGATTCTAACCCTAGAACACCGTCTCCAATTCAGTGTATCTGCCAATTCCTATTGTTATCCAAGTGCATCTTCTTTCCCTGCTTTATTTTATTTCCTACTTTTGTCTGTTCCATGACAGATCCCTTATTTTAGGACGTTAGTATTTCTTTTCTGCTTCTGTGTGCGATATTAAACCGTAGCCCTGTTAAGCCTTCCTCGAGAGATTCGACTTGGGTCGACCTTACCGCTCTATAAGGACCTCGTACTATTGTGAGCGACTGAAAAGAACAATTTGGTCAGAACAAGAAGGCTCACCCAGGTCTATCGAGGAAAACCGAGCGTCAACATCGCCGAGCGCTACCGAGCCCTGCCGCGCGTATCCCGCCGAAGCTGCCGAGAACTGGCCGAGCGAGTCCCCATCGAGAATCCCGAGTATCACCGAGAAACTCACGCGCGACCCGCCCAGCCTCGCCCAAACCCTACCGAGGCGTGCCGAGCCGCATCGCCAAGCGCTGTCGGGACTTCCGCGTGAAAATCGTACGTGTTGCCCAGTGCCACCGAGCACGCCCGTGCATGCCCGCCTAGGCTACCGAGCGCTGCCGAGAATCTCACATGCGTGTCGTCTGGCCCTACCGCCGAGCGCTCTAAGGTTTCCGTGCGAGAATCACGCCGAGGCCGCCGAGCGCTGCCGAGGCTTCACTGAGGTTTCCCACGCGAGATATGTCGATGGACGCTGAGGTTTCCCGCACGATAAACGCACACCTCGCCTACGTCTGCCGAGATCCACCGGGCGCGCACGCTCAGCGCCGAGGCGTGCCAAGGCATCCGCACGAGAATCGCACACCCCGCATGCCCGGTTGTCGAGCCATGCCGCCCAGCCTCGCCGATGCCGTCGAAGACCCTATCGAGGACTGCTGCCCTGTCCATCCGAGAGCTACCGGGAAAATATGCATGGCTACCGAGCGGCGTGTCTGCGAGCATCGAGCACGCTCAGCGTGCCGTCGCCCGCACGCCGTCGCGCAGTGTGGCGTTTTCGGTAGCCTCTATCGTCTCGTTCTTCGTGCTTTTTGTCTTCGTTCTTCTTTTACAGATAAGATTTACAAGAAAAAAAATCTAGTCTAACCACGGATTTTCTCGTGGTGAAAAACAAAATCCGACAAAAATAAAACGAGCCACGATGAACGCATGATTCACAATTAATTAATTGCGCATTATAATCAAACGTGAATTAATCCAACAGAGCCAAGATATCGATCCTGTGCTCGATACCAATTGTAGGCAAATCTGATTTTAACCCTCTCCCGAGGATCTATCTTGGATGTTTAATTCACCATACATTGATTATATGCCTAGCATGCACCTATATAATTAATTGCAACACGTAGGAGTTTTCTCGTGTTTACCTGCGAATCTGTCGGGGAAGAAAGGATCAAGACTCGTGCTTTGATCTTCTGGACTGTATCCCGATTGCCTAAACTCTAATGCCGAGTGAGGACAATCTATGAAGTGTGCTATAGAAATTCGCCTTCCTTCCTCCTTACAAAGTTTTCGAAAATCCCCACTTAGAGAAGTATGATTCTCGAAAATTTCACTTGAGTATTAGCCTTTGATTTTCTCTCTCACCTTATATTTATAATGCAACCCTAAATCCTATCATCATAGGATTTATGCATATCTAATAAATATAATAATATCACTTAAGATAGAGAGGATCAAACAGAGTCCTAGTGGGACTCTAAGAGGAATTCATATCTATACCGCAGCCTATACCGACAACTCGTCCTCAAGTTGTCTCAGTTGTGATACTTTTTATATCTCATTAAGCTTGACCAATCATACAGACTTCTATGATCTACAATACACTGTATGATCTAACTTATATATGAGATAAAGGGACATACATATGCAATCAAGTAAACAATTCAGATAGGAGATTGTAATAGTGGTAACAGAAACATTGTATACAAGCTCAACCAAAAGCGCCCAAAGATACAAATCCCAGCGGTGTCGCGGCGCGACTTTGATGATTCACTGCTCTCCCTCGCTCGAACTCCGAATTGCGATCCGTTTGTGCCTATGAACTCTTGTCGAGATGATCTTCAATATACTTGATCCTTGGCAGATCTATTTCATCCTATTTAATGTCATTTTTCTACCAAATATCAAATCAAACCAAATAAGTCCGAATCGATAAATACTAATCAAAACGACGGCATAAATAGAACAAACCACTAAAACAACGTGCAAAACAATACCAAGAATAAGCACAAATTGAAACCAAACAGCTGGCAGCACGCGTGCACAGCCGATCGACAAACAACGCGTCCCAAGCGCCCAGGCTTAAAGAAGACGAAGACGGTGCGGCAAAGAATGTTGCGTGGCTCCAACAAGACGAGTGCCGTCGTCGCGCAAATGCGGGGAAAACTTGACGCGCGGAGCGCGTGAACGTACGGGCAAGCCAACGTAACGGCAGGCAGGGCGACGGGTGCACAGGCATTCGCACGTGAGGCATGCTCTTAGTGCACGACCTCTGCACAGGATACGTACCTTGGTGCTCAACGTATGTGGGCGACATCGGCAGGCGCTGGTGGACGAGCGACGAAGGCGTGGCGATGCGTGGGCGAAAGTGCACGACGAGGTTTATGACCATCGCCCAGACCCGTGCTTAGACGCTCGGTGCACACACTCGATGATGGCATGGGTGGCGGGTTAAAGCTGGTCGTACGCATGGGTTGTGCCCTAGCATACGGCCCAGCTGACTCGGGCCAACCCGACAAGTTTTTGACCCAGACCCGTTCCTGACCCAGATCCAGTTTTTCATTTTGACCCGGCCCAAATCACTATTCCGGCCAAGTTTTGATTTTTCGATCCAAATCCAGTTTTGACAAGTTCGGTCTATGACCATGCACGCGAGGACCGTTTCAAGAAATTTTGAAGATCTGTACTTTGTAAATTTATACAATAAATTAGGCAGGCAAGTACATGATCCATGAATGGACTGCGATGTATGAATTTTATTTTATTTTTATCGTTCATAGCATGTCGTGGATGTTTAAAATTATTCAGTAGCATGCAATGTATGTTTAATTACGTAGATAAACATGGATATATGTTTTCATGATTAACTACGTTTACCAAGCATGCTAGGTTTATCGCGTTTTGAAGCATGTTTTAGAATTCTGCGAGCATGTTTTACATGTTGAGTTCTAGAAAGTAACCCGACGTATTAATTCTTAAATTAAAAACTTCATGACCTCCATATTTAAAGGATACACGCAACTCTCGCAAGGCAACTAGTAAACCGTAGGTTTTTATCACCTCGTCCAAGTGTAAGTTCCATGATCGGGAAGCTTGCTTGAGTCCATAAATGGATTTTTAAGCTTCCACACTAGATGCTCCTCACCTTTCTTCACATAACCATCGGGTTGCTGCATATAGATATCTCAACCTTCCTCAAGGGAATCGTTTAAGAAAGTAATTTTTAGATCCATTTGCCAAACCTCTAGATTTAAGTGAGCTGCTATGGCCAGAAGAATTCTGATGGACTTGAGCATTGCTACAGGCGAAAAGGTATCATCGTAATTGATCCCCTCAATTTGAGTGTATCCTTTTGCCACAAGTCTAGCTTTAAAAGCCGAAACATCTCTATCATAATCTCTCTTCCTCTTGTATACCCACTTACTACCTTTGGTTTCCTTGTCATCTGGTAAGGGTGTTTTCTTATACATCCATAGCGGTTATGGACTCAATCTCTAAGTCCATAGCGGTGTGCTATGCTCTCGCATCTATGTGCTGTATTACCTCATTGTATGCCCATGGGTCGATTATGGCTTGTTCGCCTACTGGGACTAAATTGAAGATTCATCCACGAACATAAATCGATCGGGTTCTCGCACAATCCTCCCACTATGACGAGACTCTACTGGTACAATGGTAACGGTGGGTGCACTAACTTGTGATGCCCTTCCAGTCGGTATCCCTAGTGAAACTCGACCCATTTCAATCTCTTGAAGTATCTGGTTTGTACCTTTGGCAGAATTGATGGTGGAATACGATCATCCTCTATTTCTTGAAGAATGATTTCAACTTTGGATTTGTGGTTTTTCATGTAGTCCTCATCCATTGGTGCTAATAACGATATTCTAATCCTTAGGAGTATAAAAATTACCATCTTTCGTTCCTCTAGGATATCCTGCAAAGTGCCTTGCGTTAGATCTAGCCTTCAACTTGTCAGCCTTCTTGTTCAGCACATGTACTGGACTGTATATGGTTTAAACTAGGCTTACGTCCAAACCATAACTCGAAAGGGGTCTTGTCGACTGACTTGGACGATTCTAGATTGAGCAAATATGCCGTTGTTTCTAAGGCATATCCCCAGAACGAAATAGGTATGGTTGCATAACTCATCATTGATCTAACCATCTCTAAGAAAGTCCTATTTCTTCGCTCTAACACACTATTTTGTGTTTTCTGGTGGAGTAAGTTGGGACGTAATCCCACACTACACCAGGTAGTCCATAAACTCGTTGTTGAGGTATTCCCCACCGCGATCAGACCGCAGTGACTTGATACTCTTACCTAGCTTCGTCTCCACTTCCGCCTTAATTCTTTAAATTTCTCAAAGCATTCAAACTTGCGGTGAAGTAGGTATACATATCCGTACCTTGAGTAATCGTCAATGAAAGTGATAAAATACTCGTACCCTCCACGAGCTTATGTAGACATCGATCCACACAGGTCAGAATGAACTAATTCTAACATATTTTTGCTCTATACTCATTCACTTTGAAGGTCTGATCGATATCTTTCCCTCTATACACGATTCGTAGACTGGGAATGGAGTAACCGTGAATTTAACCAACGCTCCATTCTTAGCCAGTCTTTGGATCCTATTTAGATTGATGTGACCTAATCTAAGATGCCAAAGATATGCATAGTCATCTTGCGAAGAAAACTTCATCTTCTTATGGTTGGATGTAGTAGATGCAACATAATTAGAGGTAGTATGCTTAGCATAAATAGTATAAAGAGAATTCTATAATGTGCCACCACAGATAAACTCGTCATTTCTCATGATAGAAACACCACTATAAAAAACAACAGAATATCCATGAGTAAATACTTTAGAAACAGAAATAAGGTTCCGCCACATAAAAGATAATCTCTTAATACTAAAACTGTCTTATCAAAGCATAAAGAAACATCTCCAACCGCAACGGCCTCGACTTTCGCCACATTGTCCATTGAGATAATTATCTCGCCATCACTCAGCTGCCTTATCCATAGGAACCCTTTCAAGATATAACAAACATGATCAGTCGCACATGTATCTACTACCTTTCCATTACTAGAGCTAATGGCATATCTTGAGCCTTGAGCGTAGGCAATTAGCTTTCCAATGCCCAGTCTTACCGTATTTGAAACACTTGCCTTTCTCCTTTGGCTTTTTCAAACCGTTGGTAAAGCCGTTGTATTACTCCCACTGTTTTCATTAGTCTTTGCATCTCTTGAATTCCACTTTATATTCTCATCTCTGTGTTCCTTGAAGTGCGTACTAAAAATTATGCACCTTTTCCCATCTTGCCTTCCGCCTTTACCAGATCATTTTACAACGAATCTAGAGTATGACTCTTAGAATATAGGATCACGCTATCACGGAAGTCATCAAAAGAATTGGGTAAAGTATTGAGGATTATATCGATCTAGACCTCGTTATCAATATATCATCCAACCAATTCGAGCTCTCCAAAGATATTGATCATTTGCTCTACATGGTTATGCACTGAATCGCCTCCAATTATTGAACTTAACATGATTAACTTTGTCAAGTTATAACTAGCAATCATGTCTGACTCTTCATACAATTTCATGAGATTTAGCCAAAGATAATGGTTGCATCCTCTATCTCTTGATGTTGGAGTTACAAGGACTCACACATGGTAACCAAAAGAAGGCACTTTGTCATTCTATTTGATTTATCCTATTTCTCGTGCTCCTCGCGCTCCTCATCAGTAGATGAATTATCTAGGGGTGTTGGACGCGGTGTAGTGAGTACAAATAAATTTTCTTCGGCAGTAAGAATAATTTCAATGTTTCGTTTCCATTCGATATAATTCGGACCAGATAAGGGGTTTTCTACGAGCATATTGATATCGTACATAATTCGTAACAATAATATTGTAATGTTTTGAAAAAACAATATTGGTTAAAACCTCCAATTGCCTAAGGAAACCCACTTGTAAGCCACGCGTGTGGACGTTTACACATGAACCCCTCGACCAGACTAAAATAAACCTTTTAGTCGTTTAATTTCAATCCATGTCAACTTATCCTTATGGCAAATGAAATTAATAATTGGACCATAATTAGACCACATCGCTATCGTAAGAAGGGACTTCGTAGGAAGTTGTACTTGAGGTGATGCCTAAGCATTGACCAAAATTTTGATAGTAGTAATCAAATTCTTAGAATTGGCATACTCACGTTGACCATACCGCTTCTAATTCAATTTTGTTTGTCAGTTCATTTTATATCTATCTCTAAAGAACTTATGAAAATCGGACATGCAAGTCACACGTGTGGACGTTTACACGTGAAACTCCCACTTCTTAATAGATTAAAATATTTTATTTAGAAATCCATGTAACAAACTTATGATAAACAGTGCAAGCAAGCCACGCATGTGGACGTTTACTCATAGTGCGTATCACTTTGTTTAGAGATCAAAATATGGAGATCTTGAAATGTTTAATTTATTAATTAAAACATCGGGTTTCTTGCTTAGTCTTTTTATTTCAAAAGGTTTGTACATGCAGATCACATAATTCTAACATGCTCTTTCTAGAACTCAACTTGTAAAACATGCTCGCAGAATTCTAAAACATGCTTTAAAACACGATAAACCTAGCAGCTGCTAAACGCAGTTAATCATAAAAACATATATCCATGTTTATATACGTAATTAAACATACATTGCATGATACTATATAATTTAAACATCCACGACATGCTATGAACGATAAAAAATAAAATTCGTTCATCACGGCCCATTTGTGGATCATGTACGTCGTTGCCTAATTTATTACATAAATTTACAAAGTACAGATCTTCAATTTTTCTTTAAAATGGGCCTCGCATGCACGGGCATGGACCAGACTCATCAAAACTGGAGTTGGACCGAAAAAATAAAACTGGGCCGTAACAGTGATTTGGGTCGACGCACGCCACCTGCCGATCTACCGAGCTTTTGTGTGCATCGTGCGCGTCTCATGCATCGGGTCTGTCCGTGCGCTATACACGATGGGCACCCGCATGCAGAGGCCGTGTGCTCGATGTGCATCGTGTCTCCCACGAGCACCGAGCACGCTGAGCGTGCTGTGGTCTGTCTGCCGTCGGCCTGGATGTTCGTGGGTGCTCCGTACGCCGGGTCTGCCCGCATGCTATGCTCGACGGGCACCCATGCGCTGGAGTGTCGAATGAACGCTGTTGCTGCTGGTGTGTTGTTGATGTTCACCCGCGTACGGGCACTGTGCGCGCCGTGTCGCATGACACCTGTCGTCGTCCCGTTGTGCGCTGCTGTCCACGTGCCTTCCATCTCGCTGCACGACGGGACTCCATCGTCTCATCTCGTTCTTTGTGTTCTTCGTCTTTGTTCTTACAAAAGTAAATTCTAATCTAACCACCTAATTTTTCATGGTGAAAAACGATTATAATTTACAAATAGTAAATTAACATGAATTAATCTAATCCTGTGCTCGATACCAATTATAAGAAAAATTTTCTCATGGTCAAGACACTACTACAAAACCACTTTTCTACATCTTATAGACCACGCTTTTCATGATGAGACCACCAGCGAAAAAATAAAATACTATAATGGGTATGACTACGCTAACAAAAGCGAGTGTAAATGCGATGAGCAGTGTATGTGCGTGGATCGTAGTCTATGTTATAAATTAAAAAAAAAAAAACTGGCTTCCTGGATTCGAACTCACATCGAGTTTGATGAGACAAGAAAACTTATACCTACCGCCCGCCGCCGCCTCACTCGCCCGCCATGCCGCCTTCACTCCCGCCTTCATGAATTAATCCTCTCACCGCCATTCAAAGTTCTCGTGCCTTTTTGTGGAGTTAGGGACTAGAGAGTTTTGCCGAGAATTTATTAACTAACGTGATTAGGTGTTCTCACGATTTTATGCTCGAGTAATATGTTGGGATCGTAGGTGGATCGACTTGTGTCCTTATTTCGCAAGATGAGTATACTTTAGAATACTAATTCCATAATATCAAAAAATAAAAATTCCACCAAGATAATTTATACTCAATCTAAAAGTTCAACACTCTTTCGCCTTTCTCGTCATTTTCGATTTGCCCTATAATTCAAGCGACTAAGAAATTTGTCGACTAAAGGTGATTTCTTGACCACTCTTTTCATTCTAAATTTGAATCTTCAATTGCTTGGATGAAGAATGAAATTTTTTCTTTATTCAATCGCCTTAATTTGTTGTTGTAGTTTTTGCCGGTGCGCCTACTTGAAAAATGGTTGCATTACGCCTCGGTTTGAATCAATAAAATCGTATTGACAGCAGTGTGGTTTGATTGATGAGTTAGGGTTTGAATTTACTAGGATTTTCTATAAGGATGCCCGTAGTGCTCATGTTCTTCTCACCATTTGGTGTTTCTTGAATCGATTGGGGATTCGACGCTTTAAATAATGTAAAGATCCAATTTTACTCAATTACAAATTTGTTGATTCAATATTGAAAAGTGAGCGTGTGTTGCATACTTACTAGAAGTCTAGAATAATGGTGGAAAGAAACTAAATGCTACATGCCATCGCCATTAGATCCTTTAGAGTTTTCGATAAAGGTCGAATAACTGATAGTCAAGCTAGAATTTTGATTATTCAAAGCGCTTGGAAGAGCTCGAGCTTTATTCTAGATCGATGCCTTGTCATCCTAGTTGCTGTTCTACTGATTTTGTTCTCAAATTGACTTAGAGGTTTCTTCTGCAACGCTCGATGGTATCGCCTGCACCAATGCTACATCTCGCACCTTATTTGTCATTTGAACTCATTTTCACTTGTCCGATTGTTTATTTTACACATTCTCCGTGGATGCAGATTTACTTGTCTTTGTTGGCATATAAATAATGCAGATTATCGATATGCATTATCAATTTTGTTAGTGCACGCTACTTTGATCGTAATAGAAGAGTATAATTACAAATCTAATTTAATTTGATGGCTTGAAAGTACTATGAATCGCCATGCTACCAATGATCTAAATCAAACATAATTTTGGCATGTTTTATTAGTTTATGTCGGACTGTATTTAAAGCTTGATTATAACTGTTTTTTTTATAAGTAGCCGCAATATTCTCTGTAATTCTATCCGAAAAATGCAGTGTGAAATATTTGACTTGGTAGCGCCCATGACTTAGCCTCAGAGAGACTAATTGGGTAACCAACTCGTGTGTTTTCCTTGTTTTTCGTAATTGCTTTGTGCTTCATAACATAGCTTTCATCTCATTCCACGCGAGAATTCGGCAAGCTCATTTATTTATTTCATATCCCATGTGATGTGATAATATCTTGACAGTGGTGCTGAAAGTACAATCCCATTCATAATATCTTATACTTCACATTTTCGCAGATGACTGTTGGATGAAATGCCTTAATGAATTTGTTTTGCACTTCGAAGCCAGCTTGAAAGCCTATTTCTTCTTCTGCTTTAAGTGTTTCAGAGTTGTCTTATCAATTTAAGTCTTACAATACTTGGTCATATTTATTGCAGAATGTGATAACTCTTTATCTCATAAATAATGCTATAACAGAATCATTTTTAGATCTAAATAAATTACTGGAATATGGATTGTCTTGAACGATCAATCATTTTTATGTATTCGATGGACTTTGCTGTCATTATTTTGCACATGTCTTTTCAAAGAATGTGAATTTATATATTTATGTGAATTTATAACAAGAATTATCTTATGAATTTGGCGGTATTGACATATTGATAGTTTGATCCGATTGGGAGGATAAGAGATGCATTACATATTTTCAAGTAACCAAAGATGTTAAATTTGAGTCGTGAATTATGATTTATAAACTTTGTAAAGTATCCTCGCTTGTTTCTCATGAGATTGCTTAGGTTGAATCGCATAAGGTATTCCTCGGTCTTAGAACTTGTTCTTTGGCCTTTACTTGCTTAGGTTGGATCTAGCAAGACATTGTATTCCTCAGACGGTATATCTACGCCAAGAGGCTTAAAGCGCAAGTGTACACGATAAGGTAAGTTTTACCTCTTTAGTAAAGATATTTTTCGAATCTTATGATGGTCAATAAGTATTTATCTTTCCGCCCATTATGTCAATAGTGATTGATTTGTCAATAAAACTTCATATGTTGGTGTGAATTGGAGTTCCATAAGGATCTTCACGATGTTTCTTTTAAATACTCAATTTTTCCAGTTGTTTGAAGCCTTTAAGTTTTTGATGGATTGGGGTGATAAGTTCACCAAGTTATGTGTTAGAATATAAAATTTAATTTTGGTTGGTAGAAGAGATGATAATGAAGTGAATTTACTAAATTTATGTTTGTGGTACTATTAGGTTGTGAATTTTGGTTGTTCAAGACGGACAAAGCATGGATGTCAATGAATAGATTATCACGTGAATATTGAGTACGGGTAGAATCTTTCTTACAATTTGCATTGCAAAATGCGAGATTCTAACCAAATACCATGTCCTTGTGCAAATGTGGTAATTTAAAAAGAAAATGTATCTCAATAAGGCAAGACTTGTGTTGTCATGGTATGGATCTAACATACCAAGAATGGACATTTCATGGGGAAAAATCGATGCCTCGCAAGCTTAGACAATGAAAAAGATAGAATATGGGAAGATGGTCAATATCGTAAGAATGAAGATCCTATTGATATGATACATGATGCGTATGAGACTTATCGTAATAATCCAAATGAATTTAGGAAGTTACTTGAGGATGCCGAAAACCTTTGTATCCGTGTCATATAAAGTTCTCAAAGTTATCAAGAATTGTGAAGTTGTACAATTTGAAGGCAAAGTATAGGTGGTGCGATACCGCTCAATGACTCGTTAGATTTATTAAGGAAATGCTTCAAATTGCAATGAGATGCCTTCATCTCTATACAATGCAAAAAATCTTAAGTACCTTGGGCATGAGTTATGAGAAAATCCATGCTTTTCAAATGATTGCATCTTATATAGAAAGATATATAAGAACTGTGGATGAGTGTCCTACATGTGGATTGTCAAGATGGAAGAAGAGTGGAAGACAACTAATTTACATATCATGCTCTCGCAAAGCTATTGTGGTACTTTCCACCAATACCAAGATTTTGAGAATGTTTCAAATAAGGAAACATCTAAAGACTTAACTCGGCATGCTAATGAAAGATGTTCGATCGGGTATCACGACATCCTCGCGATGCACCACCGAGATTAGTGGATGAAAATGGCCGTAATTTGCTTCGAGAATCGAATCTTAGGTTAGCTCTATCCGCAGATGGTGTCAATCCACGACCTAATGAATTCTACGATAGTTGTTGGCGCTGTTACTTGTCACGTACAATCTACCTCCTTGGTTATGCATGAAGAGAAAATTCATGATGCTGACGTTATTAATATATGGTCCAAAACAACCGGGGAACGACATTGATGTGTATTTGTCACCTTTAATTGATGACTTAAAAGAGTTATGGGATGTGGGTATCAAAGCATATGATGCACCGAGAAGAAAGTTTCTTGCTCAAAGCTGTTCATTGTGGACAATCAATGATTTTCCGCCTATGGAAACCTATCGTGGTGCTCAGTAAAGGATATCAAGCATGTCCAAGATGTGGAGAAGAAACATATGCGAAGATGTTGAAACATTCTAGAAAAATGTCATATACGGGGCATAGAAGATTCCTACCTGCACATCATCCTTATCGACGACAAAAGAAGGCTTTTGATGGTCAACAAGAGTTTGACTTTGCCCCTAATCCGCTGAGTGGCCACGAGGTAATTGAAAGAGTTAAGAACATCACTTGTTCTTGGGGAAAAAGGATGTAAATAAGTCAAATTATGATGATGGCTACCAAGGTAAAAGAAAGGCAAAAAGAAACCAAAGACACAAGAACCACCACAAATGGATAAAGGCAAAACATGTTGGAAAAAAGTCGATATTCTTTGATCTCATGATTGGGAACATCTACATATGCGACATGTTCTTGATGTGATGCATATTGAGAAAATGTGTGTGAAAGTTTGATTGGCACATTACTAAACATTCCGGAAAGACGAAGGATGGAATTGCAATAAGTGACAAGATTTGATGGAGTTGGGTGTCCGACTTGAGTTGGCACCAAGTGATTGGATGTAGAACATTTTTGCCTCACCCGCATCATACATTAAGTAAAGAAGAGAAAGAAAATTATGCGTTCTTTGCATGGAATGAAGGTGCCATGGGCTATTCATCTAATGTTTCCAGCTTGGTGTCCATGAAGGATTTGAAACTAGTTGGACTCAAGTCCCATGATTGCCATACTTTAATGCAACAATTGCTTCCAGTTGCCATCCGTGGTGTTTTACCAAAACATGTGAGGTATACCATCACTAGGTTGTGTTTCTTCTTCAATGTGTTGTGAGAGAGTTATCGATGTGTCAAAGTTAGAGCAAATTCAAAGAGATATTGTGACGACTTTGTGCTTGCTTGAAAAGGAATTTCCTCCGTCATTCTTTGATATAATGATTCATTTAGTGGTCCATCTTGTGGGAGAGGTGGAATTATGTGGGCCGATTTGGTATAGATGGATGTATCCGCTTGAAAGATTTATGAAAATCCTTAAAGGATATGTGCGCAATCGTAATCGGCCCAAGGTTGTATTCTTGAATGCTATATTGTCAAGAGGCAGTGGAATTTTGCGCAGATTATTTATCCAATGTCCACACGATTGGAATCCGTACATACTCGCAAGCCATCCGAACAAGGCCTTTAACAAGTGCTCAACACCACACAATCGGTGTTGAGGTGGAAGCAGTACATCGATATGTATTGAACAATGATATTGAGGTTCGACCCATATATTGAGTATGTCCTCAACATATGCCCCGACTTAATGATAGCCTTCATTTTAAATAATTATGCACTAATTTTATGGATGTATCTTTTGACAGAGAACATCCGAAACTTGTGAAGAAAACATATCCTACCAAAACTTTAACTTGGCAAATGTCGAACATAACAAAACTTTCATCGATTGGTTTCGTGAACGTGTAAGTGTTATAGTTTAAAAAATATTAAACAATTAGAACAACAAACTTTTGTATTAATTTTAGTTTCTTACGAAGGTTGGAGTGACATCAAGACATTCATCAAATCAAGCACATTCATTAGAATCAAGCACATTCATTAGTCAAATCTCAACAAAGTCAAGTGGATGGAGTATGGACCTAGCAAAAGTGTTCTAAAATATCAAAGCTATTTGATTAATGGTGTTACTTACAATACAAAAGAACGCGATAATCTACGAGTTGTTCAAAATTCGAGTCGACTTTAGTTGCAAAGACAACGCAGTTTCAAGTGCCAAGGATAAAACCCAATTGTCACGATATGACGCTCTATGGGGTAATTCGGAAATTTGGGAGCTTGATTATCAAGCATTTCGGATGGTAGTGTTTAAGTGTGATTGGGTTGAGAATAATGGTGGCAGAGTAGATGATCTTCGCTTTACCTTAGTGAAATTGAAAAGAATTGGGTTCAAACCGATTCGTTTATATTAGGATGTCAAGCTAAACAAGTGTTCACGTTGAAGACCCTCAAGATCCTATATGGTCTCGTGGTACTCTCATGTCCCAATAAAGAGTACCGTGAAATGATTAGTGGTGCAGAGTTGGAAGATATTGCTCTTAGTTACCAAGCTTTCAATAATGAGCTTCCACAAATGAATTTGAATGATGACCGTGATGAAATGAACCATCATGTGTTGCCAAGATTGTGATGGAATTTGGGTTAACAATCAACTCTTAAACCGTACAATCCCATGTTTGTGTGTTTTTGCATTGTACATTGCTTATTTTATTTATGGTAAGCTAATTATTTGTATTGATATTTTTTCAATAGGTCTTGTGGTTACCATGGTTACCGGTGATGCCGATAACGAAAGGATTGACTCAAAGAAACACAATCAACAAGAGGAAATGTGTGTTCGATCGAGCTTGCAAAGCGGGCGAAAGGATAAAAGAAGTTGTTGAATTTAATGTGCGAGGACAACCAATTGGTTGAGTTCAGTGAAATGCAAAGTTATATTGGTCTTCTTGCTCGACAAGAGGTGAAGATAAGTTATAAGACTTGGAAAATGGTGCCAAAAGAAGTGAAAGACATTATTTGGGAGCATGTGAATGTAAGTATGCTTGTTTAAATCATTCTTCTGATCATATATAAATTCAAATAATTGTAGCCTTAATATTTATGCATATTTATTTAATATTGCACGATTTTTATGGAATAACTTGAGCAAATTCTCTTTTGGTTTATTAGGTAGCATATGTAGTTCAAAAGACTTGAGGGCGGGATGTGAAGAATCTGCAGCACAAAGTGGCGGCAAAGGAAGTGTAAATTATATAAAAATACATTCTTCCCAACATAGACAATCCTAAACTCGAATGATCCACCCCATGCAAAGGGTATTCTACGTGAAGATTAGATCAATTTATGCTATCTAGAGTAATGTATGTTTTAAGATAAGCAAATGACTTATGTGATAGTTTTAATGTGAAATCAACATCCGTTACGATAAAAGAAAGCAAGATCGTGAAGAATAGATCTGGTATTATAGTTGTTTTTTTTGCCTCATTGGCTTTTCTCAATTTTCACCGCTCACTTTTGATCCGCTTTTGCCTCATTGGCTTTTCTCGGGAAGAATAGATCAAGAGACTATGATGCACTGAAAAAACATGAATACTGTAATATAAAATGTGCCTTCTGCAAAGATTGTAGTATTAGGATTCTGTTTATGCTAATGCACCGCTTAGCTTGGCAAAGGTAGCTTGTTTATTTCAATCGGCAAGCATGGCTTCAAGTTGTAGTTTATTTCAAGTTGCTCTTCACTTGTATTTAATAAAGCTCCAAGTAGAAATGCGTTTGGACTATCTCGTTCTTTAATCTTGATTCTGAAGCAAGTGGATGGAGTCATTGTTATTTTACTTAACTATTACAAGACCTTATGGCACCAACGAAGGCGCTTTTATGTAGAAAGTATCTTCTAGTACAAGATTTTAATGATGAATTCACTTCATATTGTAGAAATGGAGTGAAGAGCAAAATGAAGGGTAAAGAAGAACATTTACCCACACAGACTTTCACGAAGAGGCTATGCGGGTTTGGTGAAACAATGGTAGTTTTTCCTTACTGCTCATTTCTTATTTATTTTCTTGAACACCGTTGATACATTCTCCTTTATGCTTCATATCCTATGTACATACTTTTTTATTATTGTAGAAGGATGAATTATGTGGAGAGATGATGTAGATAGTATCATCATGTGAAGAAAGCCCGAATTCCAAAGAAAGGCGATATAGAAGGCGATAAATTAAAGCAAACGTGCAAAGGATTGTAAGATGTTCCATGCTTTTTTTATAATACATGCATTATAAAATTTTCTTGCTATTATGATGATGATATATCGTAATAATCTTCCTATTATTATAACATAAATTTTTATAATACATGCATATACTAACCGCTTGAACTTAACTTTTCTCGAATCTTCATTTGTATACTAAAGGATGATTGCATACGCCTAAAGGAAGAAGGTGAATTGAAGACTAATACTTTGGGAGAAGATTTGCTTACGTGTGTATTACAAAAAGCGCAAACGCCTGGCATGTGAGGAGTAGGTAGTTATGTTACTCCTACTACTTTCTTCAAAAAATCCAAGGAGCATAGACAAGGTAAGTTGAAGGGGGGAGATAAGAAAATCGGAGAACAACAAGAAATGATGATATGTCACCTACACGATAGAGTGAAAAACTGAAGCTAATTACAAAATTTGAAAGACGGAAAGATTATGAAGAAAAGGGAAGTTGTTCGATCAAACAAGTGAATTTTGAGGTGGATGAAGACCTCAAGGAGAAAGTGAAGGAGAATGAGAAGGAAGATGATTGCCAAGTGATCTTGATTGAGAAAGTTGATACGTTACAGGTATTATTTTTTAGTTTAACATGATTATTTGTTATTATTATTATTACTTCATAAACTTATGCTTCTTTGTTATTATTATTTGGTGTTCATTGTCTTCATAAAAGTTTTGCAAGAACAATGTCTAGGCATTAATACACTGCTAGAATTGTCTAAGTTAGCACTCACATTTTTCCTTTTGGACCCAGCAAGACTAGGGTCAGAATAATTGCTCATAGGATCATGTCCCATCCACATATTCCTACCAGGAAAATGGCCTTCCTTCGCATCCGGACCGAGCTCTGTAAAGATTTGTAAGAGAAGCCAAGTATAGTTCAAGAAAGGAGATGATACATAACTAAGATCTAGTGCTGACCATCCCTAAGCAAGGGCGATCAAGTAAGATTAAGAATCAATTATCATTACATCAACAGTCAAAGATAATTCACTTTCCGATGAGGTAAACATATAAAATAGGAAGTACTTTTCAGCAATATGAAGACTTCATAGACAATCACGTGACAACTCGTGGCAAAATTAACTTACTCTTTTGGAAGATTGTGATCCGAGATAATCCACACGTATATGAGCACCACCAATCCGCTTCCCATTCATTGTTTTTCAGGTTCGAGTAGCATCTTCCAAAGGCAACATAATCAACATAAGCGGTAGAGCATCATCCACGACTACAGTCATTTTAGAAAGTTCTTACACAATAACTTCATAAAGAGGATATTCACCTAGACATTGCTCTTTCGCAACATTTACGTAATCAATAACTTACCTTTTGCATTTTACACAATACAAGTTATCGAGCAACACCATTTCACATTTCATAATTAGGCCATACAAAACACACTTACGCAGATTAAAACTTGCAAGTTTATCAATATATCATGAGACAATTAGATGTAAACTAGCAAAGAACATTTCTTTTCTTCCATTTCCAACCTTAGTTTGATATATGTAGATGTTTGTGACCGTGGACAAAGGCACATTGATTAACAAACTAGAATTATGAACTCGTTAGTCATAGTGATTTATTTGTTCTAGTCGATATATTTAATGACTTAGAACCGTGTGAACGTATTGATTGACAATGATGATTATTTGTTATTATTATTATTTACATTTATGCTTATGCAAATTAGGGTGTCTTTTCCTGAAGAAAACAAAAGTCTGACAAAGAGTTGTTAAGGAGAGAAATGTGAAGTGTTTTGACACTTTGCATCTGGCCCATGAAAGTGTCAGATTACATGTTGAAAAACTTTGACGGATGGGAAAGGATATTAATTCCATTTGAAGATGAAATCTTTGGTAAGCCTTTGAGATTTTCAGACATCTTGAAGACATCATCCGCTTTGTGATTTAGAGCCAATTCCGTGAAATTGCGTTGTGGTTTATATGTGGTAAGAATTTACTCTTTCAAAATTTATTTTGCAATGTTAAGTATATGTTTATTTAATACATTTTATTTATTTGTTAGTCACTTATTCCAAGAGTTCAAGGAGAGTACAACTACACTTGGTCGATTGCGGTTTGTGAATCCATTTGAGATATCATATGTTTCAAGGCGATCAAGATGCACGAACACGTGCTTTGGCTGATAGGTTTGAGGTGTATCTCAAAATCAATTAGTGATAGTACTGCAATGTAGGGTAAGTCTTAAATCTTAGTTCATCACCATTATCTTCTTTTTCTCAACATGTCTAATATTATATGTTTTCTATTGATTAGGAACATTGGATTCTTACAAGAGTTGATCCTCATGGAGAAACGATTTATCTTCTTGACCTCTTAGTCATCGCATTCGTGATGATAATCGAAATATATTGTCAACACGTAAGATTGACTCCTTTAATTCCTTCTTTTCTTTTCGTGAATTGGAAATTATTTGTTGGGTTTTGATGACTATTTGCTAGATTAGGGGCTCCAAATCGAAAACCTAGTATCCGGATATTTTATAGACTTTGATTGTCTCTTCACTTTGAAGCATCAATATGATATTATCTCGCCTCACGTATGCGTTCTTTAGATTTTAAACTTGAATTGCATTCGTTTGCTATTTATGTAGTTGCTTGGTGTGTTGTTCCGATTGAGTGCTTTTGCGTGAAATACGAGAGTGATCAAGGACTTGTAATTCTAAGGAGGGTTGTCTTGAGATATGATCTCACATTTTAGTCACCGATTTCCATTGTTTGTGGTCGTTGTCATTCGATTTCTTACGTATCATTTTATGAACTCAAGAAAGTTTGTGGATATGTAGTACTATATATCTTATTCAGAATTGTGAGAATTTGCAGCTTTTGTTTTAGTCTTATAGTTTGAGTTTAGAATCCACCCATTTATATGTTACCGACATGCCATCGTGAGACAAATTAATGTTATTATCATTACGTGGCTATGTTCTCTCTCGCTCACAAGGATATGTCATCGTGTTTGGACTAGCAATCTCAATGATTTGTCCTTCATCTCAATTTGCATAATCTTATGAATTTGAAGGTCCTAAAGAATAAGTTTTACGCCTTTTGTTGCCATATCTGAATCTTACATTTTGTGTCTCGACCACGATACCCCTCATATCATTATGTCTATAATGAATATTGAATGTAGTGACACAAGCACCTTCGTGATATATCAAACATTATTCGGGCATAATATTATCGATGAAATATGAGATGTATTTGTGGAGAAGTAGTCCCACAAAACAGCAAATCTAGTCCCTTTAGATCTTTATGTGGGTGTGAGGATACTTCTTCTCAGAGATTACGTGGGTGTGAGGATACTTCTTCCAATGCGATCGATGTCTGTGAAGCATATTATTGTGTAGCGAGCAAATTTGTTCACCAATTGAGGCAACCAGCTTTAGGTCAGAATCCTTTTGTTTGAACTTTGAACTGTGCTAGATAAGTGGCTGAACATCCAATGGGAAAGTTTCGCACCATTAATGTCTTTGCTCCTAGTTTAATCGGATCCTGCATTACATTATTTGGTCATATATATACATATATATATACTATTTTATCATATATATATATATATATATGCAGATATATTATTTTAACTCTATAGCTCTTAGCGCCAACATGCCATCGAAAAGATGTTGCCTTTTCACGTAATCGGCCCGATTTTGAAAACATATATTTTTAGCTCTTACGCCAACATGCCATCGAAAACAACACTTTATCATATAAATATAAAGTGAAGTGTGGTGATTTTGAAACCATTTGAGGGCATTTGGTCGATGGATGGATGGGATAGATAATATTAATGGATAAAGTAGGATTTGACTATTTTGTAGGTTCTGGGAGTTGGTTGCTTCGCCTGCTCGCCTAGTCCACATGCGAGACAAAGCTATTAAATCATTAGAGATTTGGGGCTAGCGGAGGAGCCATAAGCTCTTCCTATGCTTTAGTATTTTCATCCAAACCTTTCCCACCTCCGCAATATGCAGCTTTTATTCTTCTATCAACCGAGCCTCGAGTTGCAATAAAAAGAGACTATTTTCACAAAATCTACGTATGGTTCGAACTTACTCGGTGCCTACTCCCGAGTTGTTCTCCAACCTAGTGTTGTAGTGATTGTTCAAGAAAGCTTATCATCCGCTTATTTACGACACATGTATCGTACTTTGAAATGTGTGTATTTGTGGTAGTATCTAATTACTATTAATCGTGAAGGCAATTTTATGTTTAATGCAAAATGGAGAAAAGAGGAAGAAGAACCAAGTTGGGAAATTGTAAAGGTATTTTCATTTATCAAATCACATTTGTTTTATGTCGATTTCATATACATCTACATGTTGCTAATATTTGATATTTTAAAAGTGTTCAAGACAACCCGATTCCAAGCAATGCGGGTTCTTGTACTACGCTCATGAAAGATATAATTGAAGAAGTTATGAAGACCGGTTCCATTTCTTTACGCTCACATGTAAGATAATTCCACTTCAATTCTTTAATATAATCATTTTTTTCATACAAGAGTGCTAATATTCTATTTTTGAATTGTTAATAGTTTCAAAATCGGTCTTACTCTCAAGAGGACATTGATGAAGTCGCGCTGAACGGGCAAATTTCATGCTTCTTCACATATAGTCTTGTGATGTTTTAGTTGTAAGTTATCGATATTTTCAATTATTTTGTCTTGTGATATGGGGATACGGTCTTATTGTTTTGTTATGTGATGTCATAGTATTTTGATAGTGATTTTGTAGTGTGAATGAAAAGCAGTTGTATATTTTGTATAGTGATTTTGTAGTTGTAATGAAAACATATTGTATATTTTGAATAGTGATTTTGAACGTAGTCGCAAGTATATTTTAATCTCATTTGCTTGTGCTTTATTAATTATGCGAGGTTTAAATAAAGAAATTAACTACGGTTGAAATCAAAAACCGTAGTTGTTATTAAATTGACTACGGGTTGTAATAGAAAAGCGTAGTAAATTTGGCATTAAAACCGTAGTAAATAAACTCAAAACCGTAGTTAATACATATAGACTACGACAAAAAGCGAGTGTATGTGCGAAATTTTTGTGTAGTTCTGGGTATATGATCACGCAGAAAAGCGTAGTCTATGGTGGGTAGCGAAAAAGCCGTAGTCTATAAGGTATAGACTACGACAAAAAGCGAGTGTATGAGCTTAACTAACGTAAAAGTTCATGTGTATAGACTACGTGTAAGAACCGTAGTCTATGTGCGAAAAGGCGTAGTCTATAGTGGGTATAGACTACGATAAAAAACGAGTGTATGCGCGATTTTTACAGAGTCGCGGGGTATAGACCACGGCAGTGGCGTAGTCTATGTCGAAAAGTGTAGTCTATGGTGGGTATAGACCACGCTAAAAGCCGAGTGTACGCGCCGCATTTTACAGAGTAGTGAGGGCAGACCACGCCGAAAAGCCGTAGTCTATGTTGAAAAGCCGTAGTCTATGGTGGTATAGACCACGCCACAGAAGCGAGTGTCGCCGCATTTTTCAGAAGTTCGTGGGTACTCACGACAAAAGCGTAGTCTACGTCGTAGTGCGTAGTCTATGGTGGGTATAGACTACGCTTAAAGCCGTAGTGCGCCGCCTTACTTTCACACCACTTTTCTCTACACTACGAGATGCACATAGACTACACATAAAACGTAGTCTATACCATTTTTTGTAGTAGTGGTAGTGCATGATGGACCCATCTAGTCCTCATCAGCACGAAATGCTATTGGCTCAATAGCTAGTCTTTCCACCAAAGACATCGCCAGCCTCAATTATCGCTTCTACACCGCCTGCATTCCATTATCCCAATATCGATTATCTCGCACGATAGGCGATCTTCCATCCCGGGACTGCCGGCGTGCTATGCGTGATGGGCACCCACGTGCCAAGACCGCGTGCTCGCTATACAGTGTGTCTCTCACGAGCGTCGAGGACGCCGAATGTGTTGTCGTCCACCTACCGTCGGCCTACGCATCCAAAGGCGCTCCGCACACCAAGTCTGCCCGCGCGCTCTGCGTGACAGGGGCACCTCCATGCTGAAGTGTCGTGTGACGCTAATGTGGCCTGCTTGTTGTTTTCTTCGTCGCCCGTCATGCTGCTACCCGCAGGTCTCCCATCGCGCCGCACGAAGGGATTCCATCGTCTCTTCTTATTTTTGTGTTCTTCGTCTTCGTTCTTCGTTTTAACACATATAATTTATAAAAGATAAATTCTAATCTAACCACAAATTTTCTCGTGGTGAAAAATGATTCCAACAAAAAAACCAAACAACCGAGCCACGATGAATGACAGGTCCATAATTAATTATAGTGCACGTAACAATCAAACATGAATTAATCAAACAGAGCCAAGATACTGATCTCAGTCTCTGATACCAATTAAAGGAAAATCTTATTTTACCTTGTTCTCGATGATCCATCATGGATATTTAATTTACCATACATTTATTATATTCCTAGCATGTATCTATATAATTAATTACAACACGTAGGTGTTTAATCGTATTACCTACAAATTTCTTGGATAACAGATCTATTGCAGACTCCAGCTATGATCTTCTGGACTGTATCCCAAATGTCTATTCTCCAATACTGAGTGAGAGTAATCTATGGAGAATAGGCAAAATTTCGCTCATATGTACTTACTATGTGATTTTCGAAAATCACAATAAAAGCTTAGGATAATCTGATTTTCTCTCAAATTGTTTTTATAATGCATTCCTAGAATCCTATTTAGATAGAATCTTTGCATATCTAATAAATACAATAATTATATTCAATCCCATAAGATAATTCATATCTAGAATAATTATCTTTTGATATCTAATAATATCAGATAATATTATCTAGATATAGGAGATGTATTAAAATAAATAAATCAGAACAGAGTCGTATTGAGACTCACATGGGGAGGGGGTGAAATTATAGCAATAAAGGCCTTGATGAGTCAGGCCATGGATCAAATGCATGGAATAACGATGGGCTGAAAATGAATTAATTATCTTATGTTCAGCCTAAAACATAAATTAATTCATAAACATTTGTTCTTTCCACTAGAGAACTGATAAACCTCATTTCTGCCTAATTTATATGGCATTTTCCATTCATTCTATAATTGATAAGTGATCATTTGAGTTGTCATTTGATATATTTATGTTTACCTTGAAAGATATTATGCCGTGTGTATTTCGTGTCATTTTAGCACAGGTTTTGATGTAAAAAAGGTAGATCACGATAAAGAGAAATTGTTGGCCCGTGACGCATCGTGACTATTGCTAGCGACGAAGTCTCTCGAGCAAAACACGCGAGAAATGGAGGAAAAGCTTCGTGACTTTCATTCGCGACCAAAGGTCGTGAGATAAACTCACGAGGAAGCATGGCACTTGGTTCGCGATATTGTATCGCGACAATTACTCGCGAACAAAGGTGGATCTAGGGTTCGTATAGCGGCGCAGCTTTTACAGAGACGAAGATCTCTTACCTTACAGAACACTTTACATCTTTTGCATGTTTTCATCATAGAGCATAATAGATTATTATAGCTTTACAGATTCTTTATTTTACATTCAACTTTCGTATTTAAGTTTTATTCGAGAGTTCAGATTTCTTTAGATTCAAGTTGTTGCATTGTTCATCGTTGATTCCTACGGTTTTATTTATTTAATTCAATTTATGTTTTATTTATTTAATTCTTGTTTTCGTATTTTAATTATGAGTAGCTAAATCTTGTATTGATCCTAGGGTTTGTATGTCTGACTAGATTCGTATGATTTATCTGTTGATACTGTTTTGCCATCCCATTCATGATTTATGATTCTTGGCTTTAATTATCATGTGTTGGTACCTGATCAATATTGATGCATGCTAGTTATGTGATTGATGTCCTGGCAGAATTAATTGCAGAGTCGATATCTTGAATACGTAATACAGATTTTACCTTGAGACCTGGCGGAGATAGGTCAACTGTAGGAGGTTATTCTTTGTGTGCTTTTGGTAATTAACTTACTTCTCTTGAGAGCCGATGGAAATAGAGTTTAGGCTAACCTACTACTATAGGTTGTCCTGACGGAAGACAGTAGTTACATTAGTGATCCTTCATATGAATGTGGATTAAATTGGTAAACAGATTAATAGATTAATTGTGTGAATCTGGTTAGGTTAAGTACATCCCTAGAGTCAGTCTTTCATATCAGAGTTTATTCTTATTTCAATTTGAGTCTAGTTTAATAATCATCAACATCTCCTGATTTTGTTGGCTGAATAATAATAAAGATTCCGTGTGAATTAATTACTGTGTTTTCGAGTTTCAGTCCCTGTGGATACAATATATATACTTGTTGTTTTTACTATCATTTAATTGGTAGAAAATTAAGCGGATCAAATTTTGTTTCGTGTCATTTTAGCACAGTTTTGATGCCAAAAGGTAGATCGTGATAAAGAGGATTTTTGGCCCATGACGCATCGCGACAAAGTCTCGCAAGGAGAATACGTGAGGAAAGACAGAGCATGTTCACGACCAATGGTCGCGAGATAATCTCGCGAAGAAGTACAGGCGCACAAGTAACCATATCTTGCGACTTTCTATCGTGACTTTCTCTCGCGAGCCAAGTCTCGCGAGTCAAAGTGGCTTAGGGTTGCATATATCCACGCACACCAGACAGTACGGGGAGACTTACATCTGACACCACTTTTTACACATAATAGCTTTACTTTGACCTTTGCACGATTTTACAGAACATTTTTATTAGCATAGCTTTTCAGATTCTTTTGCATTCCAGTTTTCGTTTTAGTTTTATTTGAGAGTTCTGAATATTTACGGATTCAAGTTGTTACATTATTCATCGTGGATTCCTACGGTTTTATTTATTCAATTCAGTTTATGTTTCATTTATTTAATTCTTGTTTTAGTATTTAAATTATGAGTAGCTAAATCCTGTATTGATACTAGGGTTTGTATGTCTAACTAGATTCGTATAATTTATCTGTTACTGTTTTGCCGTCCCATTCATGATTTATGATTCTTGGCTTTAATTCTCATGTGTTGGTACCTGATCAATATTGATGTATGCTAGTTATGTGATTGATGTCCTGACGTAATTAATTACATAGTCGATATCTTGAATACATAATACAGACCTTACCTTGAGACCTGGAGGAGATAAGTGAACTGTAGGAGGTTATTCTTTGTGTGCTTTTGATAATTAGCTTACTTCTCTTGAGACCTGGTGGAGATAGAGCTTAGGCTAACCTACTACTATAGGCTGTCCTGGCGAAAGACTGTAGTTACATTAATGATCATTCATATGAGTGTGGATTAAATTTTGTAAACAAATTAATAGATTAATTGTGTGAATCTCGTTAGGTTAAGTAAATCCCTAGGGTTAGTCTTTTATTCTTGAGTTTATTCTTATTTAAATTTGAGTCTAATTTAATAATCATCTCTCTTAATATTGTTGCCTAAATAATAATCAAGATTTTGTGTGAATTATTTGCTGTGTTTTTTATTATCAGTCTCTGTGGATACGATATAATACTTGCTATTTTACTATCATTTAATTGATAGAAAATTAAGCAATCAAATTTTGGCGCCGTTGCCGGGGACTGTTTAGATTTCATAGTGATAATTTTCTAGATTGTAGTTATTAATTCAGGCTTATAAAAAATTAAAATAAAAATAAAATAAAAATTGAAAAAAAAAAAAATATGTGTGTTTATTTGGATTTAATCTAGTTTTTGTCTTTTTGCGCAGTGCATGATTACAAGGTCTTAGAGGAAAGAAATTCTTCCATTGGATACTGAGATTGAAAAATCGCACAAGAGAGAGCGCAGAGAAAGAAGACAAGCAATGACACATAGACAACCCCAAGGACATGATCGGATGGCCGAAATGGATGAAATGTTAGCGTCTATACAGAAACAAGTGGGCCAAATTGGAGGACGAGCACCACCCATACCGCTTAACCATATGTATAGGCCACCGACTGATCAGTTTCAAGATGGAGGATGGGGGCGAATGTCAATGCAAACAATTTTGAGTTGAAACCTGCTCTCATCAGCATGATACAAGCATAGCAGTTTGGGGGAGGGGTTATTGAAGACCCTAATGCACATTTGGAGGCATTCATTGATATTTGCGATACAATCAAGCAGAATGAAGTGCCAACTAATGCCATCTGGATGTGGATGTTCATATTCTCGTTGAGGAGTCAGGTGAAAGAATGGTTCAAGAGCTTGGACAGATCACGGATTACCACGTGGGAGCAGCTCTGTGAGAAGTTTTTGTCCAAATACTTCCCACCTGCCAAAGCTCAGAAAATCATTGTTGAAATCTTCCATTTTTCACAATTGGGAGACGAGTCAATGTTTGAAGCTAGGGAGATGTTCAGAAGCCTCCTCCGAAAATGTCCGCAGCATGGTTTTTCACCTGAGCAACAGGTGACTCAATTCTATAGTGGTCTTAATGCTAACACTCGTAGTATTGTGGATGCGTCAGCCGGAGGATGTTTGCTCAACAGAGGGATAGATGAAGCGTTGAGGATTATAGAGGAGATGTCATCCAATAGTTATCAATGGTCGATGGAGAGACAGTCGATCAGTAAAGTTGCCGCTGCCTAGCTTAATAACAGATATGATGATCTGTTAGAGAAATTCACATCATTGCAGAAAGAGTATGAAGCCGAGAGGAAAGGATAGATGATTGTTTCCATGGCACAGAATATTGAGGAGGCCAGTTATGTGAATTAGAGAAATAATTTCCAAGGGAATCAGAGTGGGAATCCAGCATATCATCCCAATAATAGGAATCACCCAAATTTTTCCAATGCTAATGCCTAGAATGCTCAGACAACCACCACCGGTTTTGTTGTTAATAGTGGGATGATTGTGGAACTGAAGAAGCCTAGTCTGGAAGAAATGATGCAGCAAGTATTGGTGAGGAATCAGCAAATTACAGCGAGTCACCAACAAATAGTGGCTCAGCAAAATATTCAGATACAACAGATGGGGAACAGACTGAATATTTTAGATAGCACCATCAATGCCATCAACAATATTGTCATATCCCTTGGAAAACAATTGAAGATGGTGGAGAATCAAGTAGGCGGATGGCGATAAGAGAATTTGGGATGCCTGAGCAAGGTCGATTCCCAAGCAACACCGGCGTAATCAAGAATCATACTCCTCCAAATCAGTGCAATGCCATCTATTTGAGAAGCGAAACATCGTATACAAGTCACTTGGAGCATGAAGGAATAAGTTGGATGAGCAAAGAGCCGAGGATGAAGAATATGGAGATTTTCGCCTCACGAGCTTTCCTCGCGACATAACATCGCGAGGTAGTCTCGCGAGGAAACACGACACTGACACAGAAACCTTCCTCGCGACCCAACCTCACGACACTATGTCGCGAGGGAATCCCGCGAAGCCTCACGGAGAGGACCTCGCGAGGGAGTCTCACGACTCAACCTCGCGAGGGAAGAGCACGAGCCCTCAGGCGCCTCTAATATCTGCAACCCCGTTTCCTCAGCATCTTGGGAAGAAGAAATCTAACGAGAGGTTCACTCGATTCATGAAGATGTTCCAGAAAGTCAATATCAACATACCACTCCTGGATGCGCTTCGAGAGATGCCTGGGTACGTCAAATTCCTCAAGAATGCAGTGGCGAGCAAGAAGAAGTTGGGCAAATTTGAAAAAATCAACCTCTCTGAAGAATGCAGTGCTATATTACAGAGAAAATTATCGCTCAAACAAAAGGATTATGGGAGTTTCACCTTGGAATGCCAGATTGGATAGCATACATTCAACCATCTGAAGATTGGAGTAATGAACCCGACTATTATTTCATTGATGATGGCTGACATGTCAGTATCATATCCTAAAGGAGAAGTTGGAGATGTGTTGGTAAGAATTCAGAATTTTGTTTTTCCAGCTGATTTTGTAATATTGGACATACCTGAATTTAAAAATCAACCGCTGATCACACTATTTTCTAACACGAAAACATGCTAGTATATAGGTAAGTCGAGTATCGTATACACATGGATTGTAAAGCAAAAATATAGAAGCTAACTCAGTAATTCTTTATCGTTATCCAAGCAACAATTTGGTTTATAAGAGTTTTGGGACTTCAGATTTGGAATTCAAAGTCAAGAGAATCAGAACGAATAAAAATAACAATAAAACTCAAATAGACAAACAGACTAAGAGACTAACCCTAGGGATGTATTACTTCTACCCACAGCGTGTGTTTATCCTGCTCCCTATTAACCAATTTTTAATCCAGTCAAGATGAAAGATCACATAAGTAACCAACAATTTCAGTTACGACAATTGTGGTAGTGGATTACTAATTTACCTATTACTATTACGTCTCAAGGTGAAAATTAGTAACTCCAAAAAGATCACAAAGAATATGCTTCCTACGGATGTTCCTATCTCAGAGCTATGACTCAAGGCTTACCCGTATTGTGCATTCAAGATCGATTGACAATTAAAATTGTTAAGTATTCAACTGGCAACTAGATATACATCAAAGTTGATCAGAAATTAACACATAAGATTTAGTACCAAGAATCACAAATCAATGACTAGAAGGTAAATAGCAATTAGCAGGAATCACCACACTTAGGATAAAATCATACAAACCCTAGGATCAGAACAGGAAATTAGCTTGACATATAAATTGAAATAAAATACTAAATTAACATAGAAATAGGAATTGAATTGATAAAACCCGTAATGGAGTGTTGGAAGAACAATTGTTGGATTTGAATCCAAACCCGAGTAGAAAACGGAAAAACTGAAATCCTTCGGATGAATTGCTCCAATAGCGATTACAATGCGTTAACGTAACGTAGAATTTCGATAATCTAAAGTCTAGAAGCGTAAAATTGAAAGCTGGAATGAAACTATGCGAAAATGTGCTAAAAACTGAGATAGAGGCGCCAATGCACAGCAGGGGGTATTTATAGCTAATGGGCTGAAACCCTAAATCGCGTCAGGCCACGCTAGCTGTGAGACAGAACTTTCTTCGATGAACTCGCGGCCATGGCTAGCAACCGCGTGATGCGCCTAGCGGTCGCTAGGTCGGTCGCTAGTTTGAATACATAAGCTTTTCGGGATTCCTTGCGGCCATGGCTAGCGACCGCGATGCGCCTAGCGGTCGGCCTAATGGTCTCTAGGTCGGTCGCTAGTTTGAATATAGAATCTTTTCCACCCGAGCTCGCGGCCGGGCTAGCGGCCGCTAGGGTGGCCGCTAGCCTACTTTTCCTTTTCATGTTTGGTTCGTTCTTTGCCTTGTGCATCGATTATTACCTGAAAAGCCTACAAAACAACAAAAAGGAACCCTAAGAGCAGTATCTTCCAAAAATAGCTAAAAGCATATATCAACTATATAAACGCACTTAAAATATCATTAATAAACGAGTAAAAAGCGCGTTTATCAAACCCCCAAACTTAAAACATTGTTTGTCCTCAAACAAAAAATATAGGCACAACAAAATATCAACGAGCGTTAGCAAATTTGGTAGCTATAACAGGCCTCAAAAATCTTTCAAAGCTAAAAAAATAATACACTTGACGATATTAGTCAACTCGACAATGTACAACAATTGAAAGCAACATCTTATTCAATCCAACCCCCTCAAAGGCATGTGTATAATATAGTGTACACTCAAACTCAGAGGAAAAAAATCAGGACGTGTATACACTCAAAGATCAATGTCATGCAAAATCTTACCATAAGCTTGCCATTTCTCTAATATCTCCACTACGTCAAATGCGTTCAAATTAGGATCAAAAAGGTCTTTTCACGGGTTATAATGTAGGCACATTGGTTAAGATAGGGTGATATATGGCTAAGTGACTCAAATGCGACACCAAGTACCCACATTTATAATTTTCAACTAATGTGGACTTTGTCCATTTTCCTTTTTCTTTCCAACTTGCTAAATCAACATTCATTCAAACTCGAGATATCTATACTTTGATTAATATCCCTTTATGTTCACATTATTCATATTATTTTTCTTTTTCTTCTTTTTAATAGAGCTTATAGGGTCCATTCTTTTCCACAGAGGGACCATTCTTTTCCACAGAGGTACTTCTCTAGCTTTTAACCCAACGTAATACATCAATTCATTTCATCCCTTGATTCCCATATCCATCCTCACCTTCTATCATCCGGTTAACAAAATAATAAGGTCTAATAAAGGCTCAAAGTAGGTGACAAATGGTATATTATTAGGTTAGTGTATGGGTAAATTCGTGGTTCACAAAGATGAAGTTTTATCCTTTCCATATTCGAAACACATATTGTAATCTCGATAAAGAAAACACGGCAAGTTCTAGAAGATAATTACATGCATGATATCACACATTTAAAAGAAACTGTAACATGTAGTTTTTACAGTGAAGCTCAAGTCTCACATTTCAGGCAAATGGTGAAAAACAACAAGATAAGCAATCACAAATCATATATACGTCATTTTCTAACACATCATGTGCACCATCAACGTATTTTTCAAAAATTTCTATCATCATTGGCCACATAGGTAACACTTTTCACTTAAGCTCGTTGATCAACAGACACAACAACAAAAACAAAAGACACCAAAAGCCCAAAACATAATAACTAGCAAGGCAAAGCAAAAATATAAAAAGGACTAAACAACCAACTACACACTCTTCTACTCCCCCCAAACTTATTCTGAGATGTAGAGTAATAAGGTTGCAGAAAAGATGTGGTTGGGAGAGACCTCACCGATATGTCAGCTTCTCGCCATGGATAGAATCCTCGCCATTGCTCCCATTGCTGCATCATCTAACGCTGGTGCTCATAGGATGCCTGCTGTTGGGTGAGGAAGGCCTGCTGTTGGGCCATGATGGAGTTCATACTCCCGTCTATGTGGTCGAGATGACCATCTATCCGATCTAAGCGCTCATAGATCTCGGGGTTACCGTGGTGGGGTGGTGGGTGCAGCTCGCCACCTCCCTAATATGCGGCCTCCTATTTCGCTTCCTCTTCCTCTATCTCTCCCTACGCATTTAGACGCTGAGCCTAGCTATAGTGATCCTCTAACCCCATGTTCCAGTTCGCGTAATTTGTTCTATCTTCGATTATGCTTGTGAGATCATTGTTGGGTAATCGGAAGATAGATTGGCCGTTCTTGTCGTAGAGTAGCCAGAGGTAACGCCGAGAGTCTCGTTTTAGGAACGTCTGGACATAAAGGTATTGCTTGTCCAGGAAATTATCCTGGGAGACAGGATCCTCACGAATTTCTACCCTAAAGAAGTCGGCAATAGGGTTGACGAACCCCCTAATGCATATCCTCGCATTCCCGGATACTTATGATTGCATCTGGAAATGCTGTGCGAGGAACATTCCAGCGTGCATTTTCTTACCGGCTCCAGTGGCTATCAATAAATTCAAATCCTGGGAGAGGCATGTGCAGGCATTTGTGCAGGCATGGATTGTGAAAGTGAGGAGGCGATGGAAATAGCGGAATGCTGGATTCGGATTGAGCTCGCCTTTGCCATTGTGGCATCATAGAACGAAGTCTGCTCCAGTTCCGGATCAATAAATAATGGCCATATCTCGGAGGCCGAGCTCTCAATATCACCAATGTCTCCGTCGTCGGGAGAGCCGTGGATGATTTCATTCAGCTCATTTACCGTGAGCCGTCGGGGCTCATTTCCCAACTGGAAAGTGATGTAATCTGGACCCATGTGTTTTATGGACGTATACGGTCAACAAGAACTCCAGTGTTAGGATCCAGTATGTCAAGTAATTGGTCGTGATGATCGAGTATAGACTGATCTCGCGAGCAAGTGATGTCATTAGCTATCCCATTGCTTGACATGTGTCAATACACATGAATCTACAATGACGGTGCTTTAGTTGCACCAACCTCCTCCATCTATCCCTAGAGGCGGACTCGACAAATGTACTCCATAATTTTGGGGGTGAAACTCGTCGATAGTTTCCCCTGTGAGGATGAAGCTGGCTCCTTCCCCTTTCTCTTGTTTCCGGATGTGCGTGGCGGCATATTATACCTACAAGATATGGCAATGTTAGTTCAGGTTCACTATCAAAACAAACGTCAACCCAATTCGATATATAGTTCCCCCAAACTTGAATTAAAAAAATTCTTCCCCCCACAACTACATTGGTTCATATATGGTATAACAAGGGAAAGAATACACACATAGGCTCAAAACACACATTAAAAAGAATTAGAGGTAGGCTCGCGGCCGCCCTAGCGACTGCTAGGGTGGTCGCGAGCCACTGGCAAGCGACCAGGCTAGCGACCGCTAGCTTGGTCGCTAGTCGCGATATGCTCACCTAGGGTTTCACGATTTTGACTCCAAAAACACAATGTAGGCGAATTAATCCAATAATTAAACTTCAATGAATATAAATACACCTAACAATGTAAGAAGTATGCTCAAAAACCATAAAAATCTAGCAAAAAATGTTCTAGTTCATAACTCCATAATATTCCACAAAAAGAAGAAAATAAACGGTCAAACTCTTCAAATTCATGCTTGCAAGATAAAATCAAAGAAGATTTGAAGAAATTAAGCATACCTTGAGTGGAAAAGACTTTGAAAGCACAAATGAGTGAAAAACTAGGGTTTGAGAGGTTTTTTGGGTGTTTTTGGGTGATTTTGTGTGTGTGAATGTGTGAAAAGAAATGAAGAAACTTAAAAATTAGGCCAAAACACGCGGGTCTACGTAATGTATTCGGCTAGCGATCGCTAGCTCGGTCGCTAGTTTTGGACAAAATCGTTCTATAATGTACTAGCGGCCACCCTCGCGATCGCTAGGGCGGTCGCTAGTTTTTGCCTAAAACATTGTGCATTGTCCTAGCAACCGGGCTAGCGATCGCTAGCTCGGTCGCTAGTCGTGACCCTTTTTTATGTTTTTATAAAAGCTATTATATTTTGGAACACAAAAACGACCAAAAACGACACACAAAGACAAAAAACAAAGAAGAACAAAACAAGCTAAAAAGAAAAACATAAAACCGGTAAACATATTGGGTTACCTCCCAACCAGTGCTAAATTTTTCGTCGCTAGCTTAACGTTACCTCTCTTCATGGCTCATTAAGGTTGGTCACCTTGACTTCACGGTTGAAGTGCAACTTGAAGTATGACTTGAGGTATTGCCCATTAACCTTGAAAATGTTGCCATTCGAATCTAACAGCTTGTAGCTCCCATTGGAATGTCCTCTATAGACAGTATACGGCCCCGACCATCTTGATTTGAGCTTTCCTGGGAAGAGACGGAGTCGGGCATTGTAGAGCAACTCTTTATTTCGGCGAGAACCCTTTTGGGTGAATTGTGAGATCATGGAACTTTCTCGCTCTTTCCTTGTAAATACGGGAGTTCTCGAAAGCTTCATTCCTCCACTCGTCTAGCTCCAGCAGTTGTTCGCCCCTTCTCAATCCGGCCTCCTTGAAATCCATGTTTATTCTTTTGGTGGCCCAATAGGCTTTATGCTCCAACTCAACCGGTAGATGGCAAGATTTTTCAAATACTAGTTGATAAGGAGATAAACCTATAGGAGCTTTATAAGCAGTCCTGTAGGCCCACAGAGTATCATCCAACTGTTTAGCCCAATCCTTCCTTTGGACGATCGATTTCTCTAATATGCTCTTGATTTTTCGGTTCGTGAGCTCAGCTTGCTCATTTGCCTACGGATGATATGGAGAGGTGACTCTGTGCTTTACTCCATATTTAGCTAGGACATTGCCTAGCCACTTGTTATTGAAGTGTGAACCTCCATCGCTGATCAAAGCCCTAGGCACACCAAAGCGAGTTAGAATATTTTTATGAAGGAATTTAACTACTACCTTGGAGTCGCTAGTGGCTATGGGAATTGCCTCCACCCATCGTGACACGTATTCCACAGCAAGCAGTATGTAAGTGTATCCACAAGACATGGGGAACGGACCCATAAAGTCAACTCCCCATACATCAAATAACTCCACTTCCATGATGATATTCTAAGGCATCTCATCCTTCTTGGTGACGTTTCCCATCCTTTGACATCTGTCACAGCTCTTCACAAATGTTTGGCAATCCTTAAAGATGGAAGGCTAGTAGAAACCACTCAAATAGACCTTTGTTGTAGTCTTAGCTGCTGCAAAAAGTCCTCCACTCAAATAACTGTGGCACTCATGAATTATCTCCTCCCATTCCCCTTGGGGAACACAACGACATATCAGGCCATCGGCACATCGACGGTAAAGATGGGGATCATCCCAATAGTAGAATTTCACGTCGTGGAGAAATTTCTTCATCTGATGAGAACTGCAAGAAGGGGGCATCACTCCAATAACCAAATAGTTCACAAAATCCGCATACCATAGAGTATGATCAACTATGCTCAGAATGTGCTTGTCTGGGAAGTTCTCCTTAATCCCAATTCTCTTGTCTTCCCCTTCTACTGGCTTCTCGAGTCTAGATAAGTGGTCTGCTACCACATTCTCGCAGCCTTTCCTGTCTTTGATCTCCATGTCGAATTCCTGAAGGAGGAGAATCCATCTCACTAATCTAGGCTTCGAGTATTTCTTGTTGAACAGATAGAGAATGGCTGCATGGTCGGCAATAGTGTGGGTGCCCACCAAATAAGGTCTAAACTTGTTAAAAGCATAGACCACTGCAAGTAACTTCTTCTCCGTGGTACTGTAATTCATCTGAGCCGAGTCAAGCATCTTACATGCATAATAAATGACTCTGAACAGCTTATTTATTTTCTGCCCCAAAACAGCTCCCACTGCCCAATCACTGGCATCACACATAAGCTCGAAAGGTTGGTTCCAATCAGGTGAGACCAAAACTGGAGTCGAGATCAGAGCCTACTTCAGTTTCTCAAATGCTCCCATGCAGTCACTGGTGAACACAAACTTAGTGTCCTTCTCTAGAAATCCACACAGCGGCTTCGTGATCGTGGAAAAGTCCTTGATGAAGCGTCTGTAAAAGTTGGCATGTCCGAGAAAGCTCCTCACTGATTTGACATTGGTGGGAAGATGTAGCTTCTCGATTGCAATGATCTTGGCTCGGCCGACTTCCAATCCCTTAGCAGATACCTTGTGTCCAAGTACCATACCTTCCTTAACCATAAAATGGCACTTCTCCCAGTCGAGCACTAGATTCGTCTCCTCACACTTGTGTAACTCTTGGGACAGATTGTGGAGACAATGGTCAAAAGAAGAACCAAAAACGGAAAAGTCATCCATGAATACCTCAATAATGTTCTCGATCAAGCCATGGAATATGGACATCATACATCTCTAAAAAGTGGCTGGAGCATTGCATAAACCAAACGGCATTCTCCTATAAGAAAAGACTCCATAAGGACATGTGAAAACCGTCTTGTGCTGGTCCTCTGGGCGATGGCAATCTGATTGTACCCCGAATATCCATCCAGGAAGCAATAAAACCCATATCCTGCCAGTCTGTCCAACATCTAATCAATGAAGGGTAGGGGAAAATGGTCCTTCCTTGTGGCTGCATTCAAAGCATGGTAGTCAATGCACACACGCCATCCTGTCACAAGCCTTGTTGCCACAAGCTCTTTCTTCTCATCTCAAATCACAGTGACACCCCATTTCTTGGAAACCACTTGAGTTGGGCTCACTCACTCACTGTCTGATATTGCATAGATCATGCCAGCATCCAACAACTTCAATACCTCCTTTCTCACTACCTCTTGCATTGCCAGATTCAGTCGGCATTGAGGTTGCACCTTCGGTTTGTACTCGTTCTCCAACAGTATCCGGTTCATACAAATCGAAGGGCTGACTCCCTTGATATCAGAAATAGTCCACCCAATTGCAGACTTGTACGGTTTCAGCATGGTCATCAGCTTCGTCAATTCTTCCTCTGTCAACTCTGAGGAGACTATAATTGGACAAGTCTCATCTTCTCCTAGGAAAACATAATGGAGTGGTCAGGTAATTCTTTCAATTCTACCTTGGGCGTGTGCTCTTCTGTCGCCACTGTAGTGTCTTCTCCTCCAACTGGCTTCCTCACATCTAAGTAAGGCACAAACTCCTCGGGGAGGGCCTTTACTTCTTCTATCGCCTCAAGGTACTCCAAGATCTCATCAAAAGCTTCATCGAGGTCCGAGGAAGTAAAAATTGAGTTCTGGATGCAAAACTCAACAAGGTCTGCGTTGACTGTAAATAGGTGGAAGACAATTGCTCAATGAATCGACACTCTTCCATAATCTTCTCTTTAGGTTGCTTCATTACGTCGTAAATAGATATTTTCATCTCCTCATCATTGACCTTGAAGGTAAGGTCTCCATCCTGCACGTCGATCAGAGCCCTGCTTGTGGCTAAGAACGCTCTTCCGAGAATGAGAGGCGTGTTTCCATTTTCTGGCATGTCAAGGACTACAAAGTCTGCTGGAAAGATGAAATCTCTGACCTTGACGAGCACGTCTTCCACTATCCCCTTAGGATAGGTAACAGATGTGTCTGCCATCTGGAGAGCAATGGTAGTAGGCTTGATCTCTCCAATCTCGAATCTGTTAAATATGGACAACGGCATCAGGTTGATGCTGTAGGGAAATCTGATTTTAACCCTCTCCCGAGGATCTATCTTGGATGTTTAATTCACCATACATTGATTATATGCCTAGCATGCACCTATATAATTAATTGCAACACGTAGGAGTTTTTCGTGTTTACTGCGAATCATCGGGGATGAGCGGATCAAGACTCGTGCTTTGATCTTCCGGATCAGATCCGGTTGCCTAATCTCCAATGTCGAGTGAGGACGATCTAAGGAGAATGCTATAGAAAATCACCCTCTTTCTTTTCTCTCAAATTTTCGAAAATTCTCACCACAAGTATATGGTAATTCTCGAAAATAATGGATTGAGGATTAGCCTTGATTTTCTCTCTCCTTATATTTATAATGCACTCCAAAATCCTATCTAGATAGGATCTATGCATATCTAATAAATATAATAATATCCTTTAGGATAGAGAGCATCTAATCAGAGTCCCAGTAGGACTGAGAGAGAGGTGGGAGATTTTCACCCTAGCTACAGGCCTGGATGGGCTAGCCCAGGGATCAAATGCAAGGAATAAAGATGGGCCTCAAATAAATTAATTATCTTATGTTCAGCCCAGAACATAAATTAATTCATAAACATTTACTCATGCCACTAGAGAATAAATGTTGACTTACCCCTTTATTACCGAAGGTGAGTCGAGCTTGCACTTAGACTTTCTGAATCCCGTATTTAAGATATAAATCGTCCATTAATTATTTACATCGTTACATTGCTTAAAATAATTAATATCTTTAATTCCTTAAGTAGTACCACTCAACCTTATTATTGTACTTGAGATAACTCAACCTGCAGGGTTTAGTACAATAAACCTTTTGAGCTCCTTAAGGGGACGTCATCATCCTAAACGGATACGGTGACTTGATACATATAACTAGCATGACATACAAGCACTGCCACCACCCAAGATGCAGAGAGTCTTGGGTTAAATCATATAACCCTCACCCATAACAAGTCAAAGTGATGGTCAGCAACTCATACTCACCTAATATCTTATCGAGGTTTAGATCATCGTAAGTCACCGAGATCTAGGTTCTTCATGACGGTTATATAGAAGAACTCATCTCACTGTGATCCATCAACACGTCAGAGACGTACCACTATAGACAAGCAACCAAGTCAAGTCACTTCTTATCTATACATGACTATATACCGACAACTCGTCCTCAAGTTGTCTCGGTGTGATACTTTTTATATCTCATTAAGCTTGACCAATCATACAGACTTATGTGATCTTCTACACACTGTATGATCTAACTTATATATGAGATAAGGGGACTTAGATATATGCAATCAAGTAATCAATTCAGATTGGAGATTGTAATAGTGGTAACGAGGAAACACGATACAAGCTCAACCAAAGCGCGCCGGTATACAAATCCAACAATCTCTCACTTATACTAAAGCAAAACTTTTAGTATACAATGTGTCTCTCTACTAGCTATTACAAACAACACCATCACTTTACTTCTCCCACTTATACAAAAGTTTCCTTTCTAAGTGGGTGCCATCTTGCAATCAAGTCCTCGAATATGCTCTTCGTAGACTTTTGCGTGAGCTCTTCGTGAATGGATCAACTAGGTTATCCGCAGACGAATCTTCTCAATCAGCACATCCCTCGTCTAACGATTTCTCGTATGACATGGTACTTTCTCTCTATGTTTTCCGTTGCCTTGTGGGTGCATGGTTCCTTCCGAGTTTGCCACTTCACCGAGTTATCACGAAGAACTATGATACTCTTTGGCAAACCGGTACCACACCCTAGATCCATGAGGTAGTTCTTGAACCATCTGACCTCCTTAGCGACCTCAAGTGGCTACATATTCGGCTTCCATGGTGGAGTCCGCAATGCATCATTGCTTTGCACTCCGCCATGATACGGCTCCACCTCCAAAGGTAAACACATAGCCGAGGTAGACTTTTTCTCATCACGGTCGGCTTGGAAACCGAGTCAGAATAACCCAAAGGAATTAGACTATCTCGCATGGTAAACCGACCTATAATCTCGAGTCCTTTTCGGTGCTTGAGTATATGCTTTACCGCGATTCAATGAGCTTGTCGAGGTTAGGCGCTATCTAGCTACTATGCCTACCGCATAGCGAGATATCGGGTCTCGTACATAGCATTGCGACATGAGACTTCCTACGGCGGAAGCGTAAGGAACTTGTCTTATTTCCTCTATCTCCTTTGTAGTCATAGGTGACTGCTCCTTAGAGAAAGTTGCCATGTCTGAAAGGTAGCAATCCTTTCTTGGCGGTCTGCATACTAAAACGAGTAATCACAGTATTAATGTAAGACGATTGAGATAAGCTCAACATTTTCCTCTTGCGATCTCATTAAACCTTGATCCCAAGAATGCTGCTGCATCTCCTAAGTCTTTCATTTGAAACCGATCGGATAACCAACTCTTTACGTCGATAACAACTTCACATTGTTGCCAAGTAGAAGGATGTCATCTACATAAAGTGCAAGAAATACCACATCACGTTGACATCTAAGCGATGCACACAACTTTCGCTAGGCAACTGGGTAAATCCATAGGACTTTACCACCTCGTCAAAGCGTAAGTTCGGGATCGTGAAGCTTGTTTAAGTCCATAAATGGACTTCTTAAGCTTCAAACTAGATGCTCTTCACCCTTCACCACATATCCCGGGTAGTTGCATGTAGATGTCTCTACCTTCTTCAAGGTAACCGTTAGAAAAGCGGTTTTCACATCCATTGCCAAACCTCAAGGTTTAAGTGGGCTGCTATGGCGGAAGAATTACGATGGACTTGAGCATTGCTACTGAAAAGGTCTCATCGAAATCGATGCCCTCAACTGAGTGTACCCTTTCTCCACAAGCACGGCTTTAAAAGCGAAACCTCTCCATCGAATCTCTCTTCCTCTTGTATACCCACTTGCTACCTATGGCTTCATGTCCATCGGTAGAGGTGTCTTTCAGTATACATCCATAGTCTGTTATGGACTCAATTTCTAAGTCCATAGCGGTGTGCCATGATCTTGCATCAATGTCTTGTATCGCCTTGTTTGTATGTCCATGGGTCGATTATTGCCTGCTCGTTTCCTGGGACTAAATCCGAAGATTCAACCACGAACTTAAATCGCTTGGGTTGACGAAAAACCCTCCCACTACGACGAGGCGCTACTGGCACAATGGCAACGGTGGGTGCAGTAACTTGTGGTTATCTATCTTGGACAACTTGCTGGATAGGAGCCACTTGTACGGCCGCTATCTCTAGTAGAACTCGACCCACTTCAATTTCTTGAAGTATCTGGTGTCGATCCTCCCACTAAACACGACATCTCGTACCTTTGGCTTAATCGGTGGTGGAATACGATCATCTTCTAATTCCTGAAGAATGATTTCAACTTTGGATTTATGGTTTTTCATATAATCCTCATCTAAGAATCGGGCATTAGTGCTAATAAAGACCTTCTGATCCTTAGGACTATAGAATAAACCTCCTTTCGTCCCTCTAGGATAGCCAATAAACAGCCTTGCGTCGGATCTAGCCTCCAACTTGCCAGCCTTCTTATTCAGACATGTTTGATCGCCCCATATCCTTATGTGGCTTAAACTAGGTTTGCACCCAAACCACAACTCGAAAGGGGTCTTTTCGGTGACTTGGATGGTACTAGATTTAGCAAGTATGCCGCGTTTCTAAGGCATACCCCGTAAGCGAAATAAGCAATCTTGCATAACTCGTCATCGATCTAACAATTTCTAAAAGAGTCCTATTTCTTCTCTCGACACACCATTTTTTGTGGCGTGCGGTGTAGTGGTGGGAGGTAATCCCACACCGCACCAAATAGTCCATAAACTCGTTCTTGAGGTATTCGCCACCGCGATCGAACGCATGACTTGATACTCTTACCAAGCTTCGTCTCCACTTCCGCCTTAAACTCTTTGAATTTCTCAATGCATTCGGACTTGCGGTGAAGCGGTATATGTATCCGTGCCTTGAGTAATCGTCAATGAAAGTGACAAAATACTGCGTACCTCCACGAGCTTGTGTGGACATAGGTCCACACAGTCGAATGGACTAGCTCCAACACTTCTTTCGCTCTATAACCCTTCGCTTTGAAGGATGCAGTCGACATCTTTCCTTCTATAGGATTCGCAGATGGAAGCGAGTAGCGTGAGATCACCCAATGCTCCATTCTTAGCCGGTCTTTGGATCCTATTTAGATTGATGTGACCTAATCTAAGATGCCGAGAAATGTGGTGTCGTCTTGCAAGAAAACTTTCCTTCTTAAGGTTTGATGTAGATGCAACATAGTTAAAGGTATTATGTTTGTGTAAATAGTATAAAGCGAATTATATAAAGTGCAACCACAGATAACTTCATCATTTCTTATGCTAGAAACACCACTATCAAAAACAACTGAATATCCATGAATAAATAGTTTCAAAACTGAAATAAGGTTTCGCCGAAACTCCGGCACATATAAAACGTCTTTCAATACTAAAATAGTTCTATCAAAACATAAAGTAACATCTCCGACTGCAACGGCCTCGACTTTCGCCGCGTTGCCCATGGAGATCGTTATCTCGCCATCACACAGCTCCGTTGTCCGCAGGAACCCCTGCAAGGTGTAACAAACATGATCAGTCGCACTCGTATCTACTACCCATGAATGAGTAGAATAAGTCGCTAAACATGTTTTCGTTACTAAGGCAAATGGCGTACCTTGAGCCTTGGCATAGGGCACTTGACCTTCCAATGCCCAGTCTTGCCGCACTTGAAGCACTTGCCTCTCCTTTAGCTTTTCAAGCCTCGTTGGCGCACATGTTCTTGCTCCCACCGCCCCATCGTTTCCTTTGCCTCTACCACCTTTGGTGCCCTTTTCTTCTTCCATTTTTCAACGGAAAATTTGGGCCCCTAGATGTGCTAGCAAGGGCATGTGCTCCTTACCCATGACTCCTTCCGCGCCACGAGATCATTAAACAACCGACTAAGTGTATACTCGGTCTTGCTCATGATCGCATTCACGAAAATTCTCAAAAGACTTGGGCGGTGTGTTGAGGATGATATCGACCTTGGCTCATTGTCAATACCTCCTCCCAACCGATCAAGACTATCCATGAGATGAGTCGTGGGAGACATGTTCATGGACGAACTTCCTTCTTCCATCTTACACGCCAAGATTTCTCTCATTGTGTGGAAGCGAACTGTCCGATCCGACGGCTCAAACTTACTCTCGAGACTTGACAATATTTCAGTCGCGTCTACCATCGACTGATGCCGTAGCTGCAAGCCTTTGGACATCGTAGTCATCATATAACACTTGGCCATATTGTTTGACTTATGCCAAAGTCTGCTTGACTCTGGCTGCTCATTAGTCGATGCGTCAGTAAGGGCATCGGGTTTGGGAGTAGTGAGAACAAACATGTGTTCTTCAGCGATAAGAACATATTCCATGTTTCATTTCCACTCGATAAAATTTGGACCGGATAGAGGATTTTGTGCGAGCATATTGATAATCGGTGTAAGAGACATATCTGAAAAGTAATGTAAACACATAAGCATACAATCGCACATAATTCGTAACAATAATATTGTAACCTTTTGATAAAACAATATTAATTGAAACCTCCAATCGCCCAAGGAATCCCACATGCAAGCCACGCGTGTGGACGTTTACATATGAACCCCTCGACCAGACTAAAATAAACCATTTAGTCGTTTAATTTCAATCCATGTCAACTTATCCTTATGACAAATGAAATTAATGATTGGACCTTACTAGACCACATCACTATCGCAAGAAGGGACTTCGCGGGAAGTTGTACTTGAGGTGATGTCTAAGCAATGACCACAATTTTAACAGCAGAAAATGAATTCTTAGAATCGGCATACCACTAGAACCATACCGCCCAATCAAAATTCATTTGTTATCTCATTTTAAATCTATCTCTAGAGAACTTATGAAAATCACATATAAAAGCCACGCCAGGGGCGTTTACATGAAACTCCCACTTCTCAATAGATTAAAATGTTTTATTTAGAAATCTCATCTAACAAACTTATGACAAACAAGTGCAAGCAAGCCACGCGTGTGGACATTTACTCACACGGTCGTATCACTTTGTTTAGAGATCAAAAGTGGAGGTCTTGACATTTTAATTTAAAATTAATATGTCGGGTTACTTGCTTAGTCTTTTATTTCAAAAGATTTGTCCATGCAGATCACGTAATCCTAGCATGCTTTTCGATAGAACTCAACATGTAAAACATGCTCGCAGAATTCTAAAATATGCTTGAAAAACACGATAAACCTAGCATGCTTACTATGCTCATCCAATCACGAAAACATATGACATGTTTATCTACGTAATTAAACATACATATCATGTTTCTGCATAATTTAAACTTCCACGACATGCTTTGAACGATAAAAATAAAATAAAATCGTTCATCGCGGCCCACTCGTGGATCCTGTACTTCCCTGCCTAATTTATTACATAAATTTGCAAAGTACAGATCTTCAATACTAAAAAAAACAGGCCTCGCGTGCACGGGCACGGACCGAATTCGTCAAAACTGGATTTGGGCTAAAAAATCGAAAACGGGCCGGATCATTGAAACGGGACGAACCGGGTCAAAAATCTGGAATCGGGCAAAAAATTTGGGTTCGGGCCGAAAATCGAGTTCGGGCGGTTGGGCGGGTCGGCCCAAAATGGGTCTGGCTGCGCGCTAGGCACAGCCCATGCGCGCGCCAAAGATACATCCGCCCCACCGCGCGCCGCCGCCGAGAACGCCGCCCGGCGCCACGCCGAGCCGTCGAGACGTCGCCCAGCCACGTCACCGGGCGCTGCCAGGGCTTTCGTGTGAAAATCACACACCCCGCGTCGCCTAGCGCCGCCGAGCACACCCGCGTGCGTTGAGGTTTCCTGCGCGAGAATCTCGCCGAAGCCACCGAGCCCTGCTGAGGCCTCGCACGAGATTCGCACGCCCCGCATCGCCCGCGTCTGCCGAGACATCGCTGAGGTTTCCGTGCGCATCCGCTCGAGCACGGCGCGCCGGCGCTGCGCGCGCCGCCGCCTAATGACTCGGCGCGCCTCGCGATCGCGTGAGCGCTCGGCGCGCTGCCGAGGCGCGCCCGTAGCTGCCGAGCGTGCACGCCGCCGCCGGCGGTGTTGAGGCATCCACGCACGAAGCGCGTGCCCGCACCGCTCGCCGCCGAGTCGTGCCCCACCTCGCCGCTCGCCCGCCGCTGCCGACCGCCGAGAAACGCGCGCCATGGCCGAGGGGCTTGCTGCGAGTGCCGAGCACGCCACGCGTGCCGTCGCCCGCACGCCCTCGCGCCGTGCGTTCGGCTTCTCCGGTGTACTCCCGTCATCTCGTTCTTCGTGCTTTCGTCTTCATTCTTCTTTTATAGATAAGATTTACAAGAAAAAATCTAATCTAACCACAGATTTTCTCGTGGTCAAAAAAAAAATCCGACAAAAATAAAAACGAGCCACGATGAACGACAGATTCACAATTAATTAATTGCGCACGTTATAATCAAACGTGAATTAATCCAACAGAGCCAAGATTACGATCCTGTGCTCGATACCAATTGTAGGAAATCGATTTTAACCCTCTCCCGAGGATCTATCTTGGATGTTTAATTCACCATACATTGATTATATGTCTAGCATGCACCTATATAATTAATTACAACACGTAGGAGTTTTCTCGTGTTTACCTGCGAATCTGTCGGGGATGAACGGATCAAGACTCGTGCTTTGATCTTCTGGACTGTATCCCGGTTGCCTAATCTCCAATGTCGAGTGAGGACAGTCTATGGAGAATGCTATAGAAAATCACCCTCTTTCTTTTCTCTCAAATTTTTGAAAATTCTTACCACAAGTATATGGTAATTCTCGAAAATAATGGAATGGGTATTAGCCTTGATTTTCTCTCTCACATTATATTTATAATGCACTCCCAAATCATATCTAGATAGGATCTATGCATATCTAATAAATATAATAATATCCTTTAGGATAGAGATGATCAAATTAGAGTCCCAGTAGGACTGAGAGAGAGGTGGGCGATTTTTACCCTAGCTACAGGCCTGGATGGGCCAGCCCAGGGATCAAATGCAAGGAATAAAGATGGGCCTCAAATAAATTAATTATCTTATGTTCAGCCCAGAACATAAATTAATTCATAAACATTTACTCATGCCACTAGAGAATAAATGTTGACTTACCCCTTTATTACCGAAGGTGAGTCGGGCTTGCACTTAGACTTTACGAATCCCCATATTTAAGATATCGTACGTCCATTAATTATTTACAGCGTTCTGACTGCTTAAAATAATTAATATCTTTAATTCCTTAAGTAGTACCACTCAACCTTATTATTGTACTTGAGATAACTCAACTTGTAGGGTTTAGTACAATAAACCTTTTGAGCTCCTTAAGGGGACGTCATCATCCTAAACGGATACGGTGACTCGATACAGATAACTAGAATGACATACAAGTACTGCCACCACCCAAGATGCAGAGAGTCTTGGGTTAAATCATGTAACCCTCATCCATAACAAGTCAAAGTGATGGTCAGCAACTCATACTCACCTAATATCTTATCGAGGTTTAGATCATCGTAAGTCACCGAGATCTAGGTTCTTCATGACGGTCAGATAGAAGAACTCATCTCATCGTGATCCATCAATACGCCGAGACGCATCAAGATAGACAAGCAACCAAGTCAAGTCACTTATTATCTATACCATGATCCTATACCGACAACTCGTCCTCAAGTTGTTCGGTGTGATACTTTTTAAATCTTATTAAGCTTGACCAATCATACAGACTTCTGTGATCTTCTACACACTGTATGATCTAACTTATATATGAGATAAGGGGACTTAGATATATGCAATCAAGTATCAATTCAGATAGGAGATTGTAATAGTGGTAACAGGAAACATTGTATACAAGCTCAACCAAACTGCTTTCAATATACAAATCCAACAGATGCTTGCACCTAAATCGCATAAACTCTGGAGAAAGTCTGCCCTCCAATGACACACGCGATCGTGAAGCTGCCTGGATCTTTCTTCTTTAGCGGCAACTTCTTCTGCAGCACAACATTGCACTCTTGAGATAAATTGATAGTCTCAAACTTTCCTAACTTCTTCTTGTTGGCCACAGCATCCTTCAAGAACTTCACATATCCCGGCATGTCTCTGAGTGCATCTAGCAATGGAATGTTGATGTGCACCTTCTGAAACATCTCCATGAATCGGGTCAGCTTCTCGTCATATTTTGGCTTGGCAAGCCGACTTGGGAAAGGGACCGGAGGAGTGTAAGTCGGAAAATTCTTCTTCGGGTCTGCCTCGCGGCCACCCTCGCGACCGCTAGGGTGATTGCGAGCTCCTGATGCCGCGTCTGTATTCTTCCTCACGGCCGGCCTAGTGGTCGTTAGGTCGATCGCTATTTCTTCCTCGAAACTCTCTGTACTCTTCCTCGCAGCCGGCCTAGCTATCGCTAGGTCGGTCGCTAGTTTCTTCGCCAAACATTTTGTACTCTTTCTAGTGGTCGGGCTAGCGGTCGTTAGCTCCTCTCTGTTCAGCTGACGACCCTCTTCTCTGCTCTTCTGAACCGGTACCTCTTCCACTTCATCATTTTCTCGCTCCGGGTGGTTCTGATAAACTGTTCCACTCCTCAGCTAGATGGCATTGCAATGATTTTTCGAGTTCACCTCCGTATTACTAAGAAATTGGCCCGACTTGTGTTGCCCATTCTTCTGTGCAGCTATTTGACTGATTTGGTTCTCCATCATCTTCATGTGTTTCCCCATAGCTGTCACAGTGGATTCTAGATGTGTCATCTTCTGACCAATGTTACTTATGAAAGAGTTTTGCTGAGTCGCCAATTGTTGGTTGCTCACAACCAACTGCTGCATCATATCCTCCAGACTCTGCTTCTTCGCCTCCTGAATCATCTCATTCTACACTGTGAAGCCTGGTGGAGGTTGTTGGAAGTTATTGGGGTTGGCATATGAGAAGTTGGGGTGGTTCCTATTGTTAGGATGATATGCCAGAGTTCCCCCTTAACGGTTCCTCTGATTTATGTAGTTGATGTCCTCTGTCTCTATCATGTCCGGCTCTGCAGCGGTGACGTGAGCTACCCCCTTAGCTTTCCTCTCCTTTTCAAATTGACTCTTCAGAAGAGTGAATTTGTCCATGAGATCGTCGTATTTGGAGTCGACATCTACATCAGCTGCTTTAATCACCGGTGTTCTCTCCATAGGCCATTGATAGCTGTAGACAGCCATCTCTTCTAGAATTCTACTGGAATCCTCCACTGGTCGGTTCAACAGGCATCCTCATGCTGATGCATCCACTATGTTTCTAGTGTGAGGTGTCAGTCCACTGTAGAACTGAGTGATCTGCTGCTCCCTGGAGAATCCATGCTGAGGGCATTTTCTCAACAAGCCTCTGAATCTCTCCCATGCCTCGAACAATAACTCATCTCCCAGTTGGGAGAAGTAGGAGATCTCTGCTATAATCTTCTGTGTTTTAGCCAGCGGAAAATATTTTGAAAGAGATTTTTCTTAAAGTTTTCCCCAATTGTTGATCCGTGCGGTCCAAGCTCTTGAACCAATCCTTCGCCTGATTGCGTAGAGAGAATCCAAACATACGCATTCGGATAGTGTCCTGTGGCACCCCATTCTGCTTGATGGTGTCACATATGTCCAAAAATGTCTCCAGATGAGTATTTGGATCTTCTGTCACTCCTTCCCCGAATTGCTCTCCTTGTACCTACTGATTAGGGTCGGCTTCAGTTCGAAGTTATTAGCATTCACTTCAGGGCCCCATCTAACTCATTGAAACTGTTCAGTAGGAGGTCGGTACATGTAATTCAGAGGTCGTGTCTCTTGAGCAGGGAGGATTCCCATATTCGTCATCTAGCGTTGCATCTCAGTAAATCCTGCCAGAAGACGAGTAGCATGTTCGGGAGGGATACCCCCATTGTTTGGATTTGCTGCCATCTCTTGCCGTCTCCTTTCTCGTCTCCTTCTTCTTTGGGTGTTTTCAATCTCAGGATCTAAAGGTTGTTCAGGTTGTCCCCAGGACCTTGTGATCATAAACTTGTAGGGAAATCTGATTTTAACCCTCTCCCGATGATCTATCTTGGATGTTTAATTCACCATACATTGATTATATTCCTAGCATGCACCTATATAATTAATTGCAACACGTAGGGGTTTTCTCGTGTTTACCTGCGAATCTGTCGGGGATGAACGGATCGAGACTCGTGCTTTGATCTTCTGGACTGTATCTCGGTTGCCCAATCTCCAATATCGAGTGAGGATAATCTATGGAGAATGCTACAGAAAATCACCCTAACCTTCTCTATTATTTTCGAAAATCTCTCCCAAGTGTACTATGGAGGCTCACGAAAAATAATGCTAGGTTAATTGAAAATTAACCTTGATTTTATCTCTTACCTTATATTTATAATGCATTACCATAATCCCATAAGGAAAGGATCCATGCATATCCCATAAATATAATAATATCCTTATAAGATAAAGAGAATAAAATCATTACCATTAGAGAGCATGGCGCGCCAATTTTCTTCAGTAGCTACGGGCCTGGATAGGCCAGCCCAGGGATCAAATGCAAGGAATAAAGATGGGCCTCAAATAAATTAATTATCTTATGTTCACCCGTAACATAAATTAATTTATAAACATTCATTCATGCCACTAGAGAATAAATGCCGACTTACCCTTTATTACCGAAGTTGAGTCGGGCTTGCAATTAGACATTACGAATCCCGTATTTAAGATATCGCACGTCCATTAATTATTTAGAGCATTACATTCGCTTAAAATAATTAATATCTTTAATTCCTTAAGTAGTACCACTCAACCTTATTATTGTACTTGAGCTAACTCAACTGCGGGGTTTAGTACAATAAACCTTTGAGCTCCTTAAGGGACGCCATCATCCTAAACGGATACGGTGACTCGTCTGAGATAACTAGAATGACATACAAGCACCGCCACCACCCAAGATGCGAGAATATTGGGTTAGAACATATAACCCTCACCCATAATAAGTCAAAGTGATGGTCGACAACTCATACTCACCTAATACCTTATCGAGGTTTAGATCATCGTAAGTCACCGAGATCTAGGTTCTTCACGACGGTCGATAGAAGAACTCATCTCACCGTGATCCATCAATACGCCGAGACGCACCGGCATAGACAACAACCAAGTCAAGTCACTTCTTATCTATACAAGATCCTATACCGACAACTCGTCCTCAAGTTGTCTCACCAGTGATTCTTTTATATCTCATTAAGCTTGACCAATCATACGGACTTACGTGATCTTCTACACCATCGTATGATCTAACTTATATATGAGATAAGGGACACGATATATGCCATCAAGTAATCAATTTAGATAGGAGATTGTAATAGTGGTAACGAGAAACATTGTATACAAGCTCAACCAAAGCGCTTTCAAGATACAAATCCAACAATCTCCCACTTATACTAAAGCAAACTTTAGTATACAATGTGTCTCTCTACTAGCTATTACAAACAAAACCATCACTTTGCTTCTCCCACTTATACAAAAGTTTCCTTTCTAAGTGGGTGCCATCAAGCGCAATCCAAGTCCTCGAACGTGCGCCGTAGACTTTTGCGGCAGTGCTCTTTGTGAATGGATCCGCTAGGTTATCCGTCGATCAATCTTTTCAATCAAGACGTCCCCTCGTCTCACGATTTCTCGTATGACATGGTACTTTCTCTATGTCTTTGGTCGCCTTAGGGTCCGTGGTTCCTTCGAGTTTGCCATCGCACCGAGTTATCACAAGAAACTATGATACTCTTGGGCAAACCAGTACCACACCTAGATCCATGATGTAGTTCTTGAACTATCTGACCTCCTTAGCAGCCTCCAAGCGGCCACGATTCGGCTTCCATGGTAGAGTCCGCAATGTATCACCGCTTTGCACTCCGCCAGATACGGCTCCACCTCCCAAGGTAAACACATAGCCCGAGGTATACTTTTTCTCATCACGGTCACTTGGAAACCGAGTGCAGATAACGCAAAGGCATTAGACTATATGCATGGTAAACCAGCCTATAATCTCGAGTCCTTTTCGGTACTTGAGTATATGCTTTCTTCGCAGATCAATGAGCTTGTCGAGGTTAGATCGATATTCAGCTACTATGCCTACCGCATAGCGTATATCGGGCCTCGTACATAGCATTGCGTACATGAGACTTCCTACGGCGGAAGCATAAGGAACTTGTCTCATTTCTCTATCTCCTTTGCGGTCATAGGTGATTGCTCCTTGAGATAAAGAACGCCATGTCCGAAAGGTAGCAATCCTTTCTTGGCGGTGCATACTAAAATGAGTAATCACAAGATCAATGTAAGGCGCCGAGATAAGCTCAACATTTTCCTCTTGCGATCTCGGTAAACCTTGATCCCAAGAATGTACTGCTGCATCTCCTAAGTCTTTCATTTGAAAGCGATCGAATAACCAACTCTCTACGCCCCGATAACAATTTCACATTGTTGCCAACTACAAGAATGTCATCTACATAAAGTGCAAGAAATACTACGTCACCGTTGACATCTAAACGATACACACAACTCTCGCTAGGCAACTGGGTAAATCCATAGGACTTTACCACCTCGTCAAAGCGTAAGTTCCAGGATCGTGAGGTTTGCTTAAGCCCATAAATGGACTTCTTAAGCTTCCATACTAGATGCTCTTCACCCTTCACCACATAACCTTTGGGTTGCTGCATATAGATGTCTCTACCTTCCTCAAGGTAACCATTTAGAAAAGCGGTTTTCACATCCATTTGTCAAACCTCAAGGTTCAAGTGGGCTGCTATGGCCAGAAGAATTCTGATGGACTTGAGTATTGCTACAGGCGAAAAGGTCTCATCGAAATCAATGCCCTCAATCTGAGTGTACCCTTTCACAACAAGCCTGGCTTTCAAAGCCGAAACCTCTCCATCTGAATCTCTCTTCCTCTTGTATACCCACTTACTACCTATGGCTTCCTGGCCATCTGGAAGAGGTGTCTTTTCGTATACATACATCGTTGTTATGGACTCAATTTCTAAGTCCATAGCGGTGTGCCATGATTTTGCATCAATGTCTTGTATCGCCTTTGTCAGACGTCCATGGGTCGATTATTGCTGCTCGTTTCACGACTAAATCCAAGATTCACCCACGAACATAAATCGCCGGGTTGACGAACAACCCTCCCACTATGACGAGGCGCCACAGCACAATGGCAACGGTGGGTGCAATAACTTGTGGTTCTCTATCTTGCACAACTTCTTTGGATAGGAGCCACTTCACGGATCGGTATCTCCGGTGGAACTCGACCCACTTCAATTTCTTGAAGTATCGGTATCGATCCTCCCACTGACACGACATCTCGCACCTTTCGCTTAATCGGTGGTGGAATACGATCATCTTCTAATTCTCAAGAATGATTTCAACTTTGGATTTATGGTTTGTCATATAATCCTCTTCTAAGAATCGGGCATTAGTGCTAATAATGATCTTCCGATCCATGGGACTATAGAATAAACCACCTTCGTCCCTCTAGGATAGCCAATAAACAGCCTTGCGTCGGATCTAGCCTCCAACTTGTCGACCTTCTTGTTCAAAGACATGTCTCGGATCGCCCATATCCTTATGTGGCTTAAACTAGCTTGCGCCCAAACCACAACTCGAAAGGGTCTTTTCGATCGACTTAGATGGTACTAGATTTAGCAAGTATGCCGCTTCTAAGGCATACCCCGTAAGCGAAATAAGCAATGTTGCATAACTCATCATTGATCTAACCATTTCTAAAAGAGTCATATTTCTTCGCCTCGACACACCATTTTGTTGTGGTGTGCCGGTGTAGTGAGTGGGAGGTAATCCCACACCGCACCAAATAGTCCATAAACTCGTTATCGAGGTATTCGCCACCGCGATCGGACCATGATGACGATACTTTACCAAGCTTCGTCTCCACTTCGCCTTAAACTCTTTGAATTTCTCAAAGCATTGATTTGCTTGGTGATGTAGGTATACGTATCCGCACCTTCGAGTAATCGTCAATGAAAGTGACAAAATACTCGCACCCTCCACGAGCTTGTGTGGACATAGGTCCACACAGTCGAATGGACTAGCTCCAACACTTCTTTGGCTCTATATCCCTCGCTTTGAAGGGTGCGGTCGACATCTTTCCTTCTATACAGGATTCGCGGTGGGAACAGAGTAACTATGAGATCACCCAACGCCCATTCTTAGCGGTCTTTGGATCCTATTTAGATTGATGTGACCTAATCTAAGATGCCGAGAAATGTGGTGTCATCTTCTAAGAAAACTTTCTCTTTTAAGGTTTGTAGAAGATGCAACATAGTTATAGGTATTATGTTTGGCGAAATAGTATAAAGCTTAATTATATAATGTGCCAACACAGATAACTTCATCATTTCTTATGATAGAAACACCACTATCAAAAATAATCGAATATCCATGAGTAAAAGTTTCAAAGCAGAAATAAGGTTTCACGAAACTCCGCACATATAAAACATCCTTTAAAACTAAAACATTCTATCAAAACATAAAGAAACATCTCCGACTACAACGGCCTCGACTTTCACGCGTTGCCCATGGAGATCGTTATCTCGCCATCATGCAGACTCCCTTGTCCGCAGGAACCCTCGCAGGTGTAACAAACATGATCGATCGCACCGTATCTACTACCCATGAATGAGTAGAACAAGTCGCTAAACATGTTTCGTTACTAAAGCAAATGGCGTACTTGAGCCTTGAGCTTGGGGCACTTAGCCTTCCAATGCCCGTCTCACCGCACTTGAAGCATTTGCCCTTCTCCTTCGCTTTTTCAAACATTGGTAGAGCCCTTTGATTACTCCCACTCTTTCTTTAGCCTTAGCATCTCTTGAATTCCACTTTTCCTTTTCATCTTCGATAAGCGGTGGTTTTCTTTGAGGTGCGTACTAAAGATCGTGCACCTTTGCCCATTTTTGCGTTCTTCCGTTACTAGATCCTCTTGCAATGAATCTAGAGTATAACTCTTATCATAAAGGGCGCTTTATAACGGAAGTCATCCAAAGACTTGGGCAAAATGTTGAGGATCATATCGATTCGACTCGTCATCAATATATCCTCCAACCAACTCGAGCTCTCCGAAGAGATTGATCATTTGCTCTACATGGTCATGCATCGAATCGCTTTCCTTCATTGAACTTAACATTATTGATCTTGTCAAATTATGACAAGCGATTCTCGTCCGACTCCTCATACGATTTCATAAGACTTAGCCATATCGTGGTGCATCTTCCATCTCTTGATCTTTGGAGTTGGTGGACTGCGACATGGTGACCAAAAGAATGCACTTTGCCATTCTATTTGATTTGTCTCATTTCTCGTGCTCCTTGCGCTCCTCATCGATAGAGATGAATCGTCCAGAGGCTTGGGACGGGGTGTAGTGAGTACAAATAGATTTTCTTCCATGAGAAGAACATTCTCAATGTTTCGTTTCCACTCGATAAAATTTGGACCGGATAAGGATTTTGTGCGAGCATATTGATAATCGGTGTAAGAGACATATCTGAAAAGATAATGTAAAACACATAAGCATATGATCGCACATAATTCATAACAATAATATTGTAACCTTTTGATAAAACAATATTAATTGAAACCTCCAATAGCCCAAGGAATCCCACATGCAAGCCACGCGTGTGGACGTTTACACATGAACCCCTCAACTAGACTAAAATATACCTTTTAGTCGTTTAATTTCAATCCATGTCAACTTATCCTTATGACAAATGAAATTAATGATTGGACCTAACTAGACCACATCACTATCGCAAGAAGGGACTTCGCGGGAAGTTGTACTTGAGGTGATGTCTAAGCAATGACCACAATTTTAACAGCAGAAAATGAATTCTTAGAATTGGCATACTCACTAGGACCATACCGCTTCCAATCCAAATTCTTTTGTTATCTCATTTTATATCCATCTCTAGAGAACTTATGAAAATCGCACATGCAAGCCACGCGTATGGACGTTTACACATGAAACTCCCACTTCTCAATAGATTTAAAATGTTTTATTTAGAAATCTCATCTAACAAACTTATGATAAATAGTGCAAGCAAGCCACGCGTGTGGACGTTTACTCACAGTGTGTCTCACTTTGTTTAGAGATCAAAAAGTGGAGGTCTTGACATTTTAATTTGAAAATTAATATGTCGGGTTTACTTGCTTAGTCTTTTTGTTCAAAAAATTTGTCCATGCAGATCACGTAATCCTAGCATGCTTTTCTATAGAACTCAACATGTAAAACATGCTCGCAGAATTCTAAAATATGCTTGAAAACGCGATAAACCTAGCATGCTTACTATGCGCATCCAATCACGAAAACATATAATATGTTTGTCTACGTAATTTAAACATACATAGAATGCTTCGCATAATTTTAACATCCACGACATTCTATGAACGATAAAAATAAAATAAAACGTTCATCGCGCCCACTCGTGGATCCCGCACTTTCTCGCCTAATCTATTACATAGAATTGCAAAGTACAGATCTTCATAAACTCAAAAAATGGGCATCGCGTGCAGGCACGGACGGATTCGTCAAACCGGATTTGGGCTGAAAAATCGGATCTGGTGGAAAATCGGGTCGGGCCGATTTGGCCCAAAATGGGTGGGGCACAGACGCTAGGGCACGACCCGCGCGCGCCGATCGCCCCTACGTCGCGCCGCCTCGCGTTCTCCTTGCGGGATACCTCGCGGTCTGGCGGCGATCGCGACCCATCGAGCTTCGCGGCGCGACCATGCTCGTGCTCCCGCCCGTCGTCGCTACCAGCAAGACGCTGCGCGCGTTGCCTCGGCTGTCCTCACGATCGCGAGGTCGCTGCGAGGCGTCGGGGATCTCGCGCGACAATCGCCGCCCGTCGCCTACGTCGCGCCGCCTCGCGACGGGAGTGCGGCTGCGACCCCACGACAGCGCCGCGGAAGCGCCCTCGGCGCCAGGCGGTGCCGAGGCCTCCGCGCACGCAGCGCGAGCCCCGCAACCCGGCCGCCGAGCTGTGCCGCCCGCGTCGCCCTCGCCCAGCCTGCCGTGACCTCGTTGAGGTTTTCGACGTTGTTCGCGAAGACGCACGCTCAGCCCAAGCGGTGCCGAGGTGTCGCGCGCCGCGCGCGCCCACACCGCCTCGGCCGCCGAGCCATGCGCCCCCTCCTCGCCACGCCCGCCAATGCCGCCGAGAACGCGTGCGCATGGCACCGGCGCCGTGCTCACGCCGTGCATCCGGTTTCTCCGGGCGAGTCTTCGTCGTCTCGTTCTTCATGCTTTCGTCTTCGTTCTTCTTTTACAGATAAGATTTACGGGAAAATCTAATCTAACCACGGATTTTCTCGTGGTGAAAAACAAAATCCGACAAAAATAAAACAAGCCACGATGAGCCATGATTCACAATTAATTAATTGCGCATGTAATAATCAACCGTGAATTAATCCAGCAGAGCGAGATCGATCCTGTGCTCGATACCAATTGTAGGGAAATCGATTTTAACCTCTCCCGATGATCTATCTTGGATGTTTAATTCACCATACATTGATTATATTCCTAGCATGCACCTATATAATTAATTGCAACACGTAGAGTTTTTCTCGTGTTTACCTGTGAATCTGTAGGGGATGAACGGATCGAGGCTCGTGCTTTGATCTTCTGGATTGTATCCCGGTTGCCCAATCTCCAATATCAAGTGAGGATAATCTATGGAGAATGCTACAGAAAATCACCCTAACCTTCTCTATTATTTTCGAAAATCTCTCCCAATTGTACTATGGAGGCTCACGAAAAATAATGCTAGGTTAATTGAAAATTAACCTTGATTTTATCTCTTACCTTATATTTATAATGCATTACCATAATCCCATAAGGAAAGGATCCATGCATATCTCATAAATATAATAGTATCCTTATAGGATAAAGAGAATAAAATCATTACCATTAGAGAGCATGGAGCGCCGATTTTCTTGAGAGTTACGGGCTGGATGGGCCGGCCAGGATCAAATGCAAGGAATAAAGATGGGCCTCAAATAAATTAATTATCTTATGTTCAACCCAGAACATAAATTAATTTATAAACATTCATTCATGCCACTAGAGAATAAATCTTGACTTACCCTTTATTACCAAGTTTAGTCGGGCTTGCACTTAGACATTACGAATCCCGTATTTAAGATATCGCACGTCCATTAATTATTTAGAGCATTCTGACTGCTTAACATAATTAATATCTTTAATTCCTTAAGTAGTACCACTCAACCTTATTATTGTACTTGAGCTAACTCAACATGCAGGGTTTAGTACAATAAACCTTTTGAGCTCCTTAAGGGGACGTCATCATCCTAAACGGATACGGTGACTCAATACAGATAACTAGCATGACATTCAAGCACTGCCACCACCCAAGATGCGGAGAATATTGGGTTAGAACATATAACCCTCACCCATAACAAGTCAAAGTGATGGTCAGCAACTCATACTCACCTAATACCTTATCGAGGTTTAGATCATCGTAAGTCACCGAGATCTAGGTTCTTCACGACGGTCAGATAGAAGAACTCATCTCACTGTGATCCATCAATACGTCAGAGACGTACCAGCATAGACATCTCACTGTAATTCAAGAGAATCAGAACGAATAAAAATAACAATAAAACTCAAATAGACAAACAGACTAAGAGACTAACCCTAGGGATGTATTACTTCTACCCACAGCATGTGTTTATCCTGCTCCCTATTAACCAATTTTTAATCCAGTCAAGATGAAAGATCACATAAGTAACCAACAATTTCAGTTACGACAATTGTGGTAGTGGATTATAATTTACCTATTACTGTTACGTCTCAAGGTGAAAATTAGTAACTCTAAAAAGATCACAAAGAATATATTTCCTACGGATGTTCCTATCCCAGCTACGACTCAAGGCTTACCCGTATTGTGCATTCAAGATCGATTGATAATTAAAACTGTTAAGTATTCAACTGGCAACTAGATATTCATAAAAGTTGATCAGAAATTAACACATAAGATTTAGCACCAAGAATCACAAATCAATGAGTGGAAGGTAAATAGCAATTAGTAGGAATCACCACACTTAGGATAAAATCATACAAACCTTAGGATTAGAACAGAAAATTAGCTAGACATATAAATCGAAATAAAATACAAAATTAACATAGAAATAGGAATTGAATTGATAAAATCCATAATGGAGTGTCGGAAGAACAATTGTTGGGTTTGAATCCAAACCCGAATAGAAAATGGAAAAACTAAAATCCGTCGGATGAATTTCTCCAATAGCGATTACAATGCGTTAACGTAACGTAGAATTGCGATAATTTAAAGTCTAGAAGCGTAAAATTGAAAGCTAGAATGAAACTATGCGAAAATATGCTAAAAACTTAGATAGAGGCGCCAATGCACAGCAAGGGGTATTTATAGCTAATGGGCTGAAACCCTAAATCGCGTAAGGCTGCAGTGCCTAGCGACCGGCATATCGGTCGCTAGGTCGATCGTTAGCTATGAGATAGAACTTTCTTCGATGAACTCACGGCCATGGCTAGCGACTGCGTGATATGCCTAGCGGTCGGTCACTGGTTTGAATACAGAAGCTTTTCGGGATTCCTCGCGGCCATGGCTAGCGACCGCGTGATGCGCCTAGCGATCACTAGGTCGGTCGCTAGTTTGAATACATAAGCTTTTCGGGATTCCTCACGGCCATGGCTAGCGACCGCGTGATGCACCTAGCGGCCGGCCTAGCGGTCGCTAGGCCGGCTAGCGGCCGCTAGGGTGGCCGCTAGCCTACTGTTCTTTTTCATCTTTGGTTCGTTCTTTGCCTTGTGCATCGATTATCACCTGAAAAGCCTACAAAACAACAAAAAGAAACCCCAAAAGTAGTATCTTCCAAAAATAACTAAAAGCATAAATCAACTATATAAATGCACTTAAACTGATCTAAAATCATCTTAATATATCATTAATAAACGAGTAAAAAACATGTTTATCGCTAATCTTGGGTCGACATTTTCTAACTATTGGTCGAGCTTTAATTGATGTGCAGGATGGTGATCTCACATTCCGTGTAAACAAAGAGGAGCTGAAAATTTCGATTTATGATGCCATCAAGAGGCATGATAATTCAGATTATGAGGATTGTTGTTCGATCACCACTTCCACAGTTAGCCCAGTTTCTCACTTGGATGGCAACCGATCAGTTGATAAGGATTCTACAAGGAAAGGTTGGACTCGGTATGGAACCCCGAATGTTCTTTTCAAGTTTGGGAGGAGCCACTTCCACACTCAGTGGTGGTCTGCAGTCAACGCTAAATATAGGGGCAAACACAAGTTTAGGAAGAAGTCAGTTGCCAAAACGTCAAATTGATCGAGATAAGTAATGGTCTATCTAAAGACATTAAATTAAACACTTGTTGGGAGGTAACCCAATGTTTTTTTTTCGTTTTGTTTTGTTTGGTTTTATCTATTTTTGTTTTGTTTTTCTTGTTTTGTTTTGTGTTTGTTTAGGGTTGAGTTGAATAACGAGCAGCCAATGATGAGAATTATTTTATTAGAAAATTTGATTGCAACTGATTTTGTGAGACGAAGCATGTTATGATTATTGTGAGTATTGAGCCTTTGAGAACTTGATCACATGTTTGAAACCTGTGAGATTTGAGCTTTTGACTGTCATATCTTTCCATTCTTGTTTCTTTCTGTGTTGAATGGTTTGAAATAGCATGTATTTCTCTAGAACTTGCTCTGGATCTATTTCAAGGTTGCTTTGATGTGCTTAAGAATTAGGAGATGATATTATGCATTCTGTTCTTAGCCTATATACTATCCAAACACTAACTTGTTAATCATTTTATCCTTTGATAAGCCCGTTTGAGCCTACCTTATTCTTTCATGTAGCCGTGGGTTGGGTTATGTAGTTAGTTTGGATGCTAGAATTGAGGGTTGAGAAAAAGAAAGAAAAGAAAATAAATGATGAGAAAGTTATAATAAAAAATAGTTGCTTACCCATATAAGTTCAAATAAAAAAGAAGAAGAAGTTGACACAAGTGTAATAAAAGAACATAAATGGGTAAGTAGCTAGAGCTTGGGATGAGTATATCACTTAGATGCAAAATTGTGGAGTTCTTAGAAAAAAATGACTTCTTGGTATGGAGAATTGAAATGAATTATGAAAGTTTGGGATTTGTGTCTTGTGATACTTATTGTGTTTTTCATTATGGGATTATGAGTCACTTAGCCTAAATATATCCTACCTTACCAAAGAGCCTACATTATAACCTTTTATAAGACCTTTTTGAACATATTTTAGCAATGGAGAATTAGACGATTTGCAAGCTTATGGTAGATTCCGTGTGTTTTTAAACATTGAGAGTATACACGTGCTCCTTGATACACTTGAGTGTTTGAGATTTCTTATATATATCCATATCGTGAGGATTTAAGTTTGAGAAGGCTTGTGCTTATGATTTTTATGATATGTGGAGTTTAACGGAAGATGTTGTGATTTGATTCATTTGATTGAATATTTTGTTGCTCATTGCTCTGAGGCTTATTGCTTTTGTCGTTCGACTCATTCCCTGTTCTTTTGGTCGTCTCTCGTTTGTTCTGTTTTGTTTGGGGACAAACAAAAGGTTAAGTTTGGGGGAGTTGATAAACCTCATTTCTGCCTAATTTATATGGCCTTTTCCGTTCATTCTATAATTGATAAGTGATCATTTGAGCTGTCATTTGATATATTTATGTTTACCTTGAAAGATATTATGCCGTGTGTATTTCGTGTCGTTTTAGCAGGTTTTGATGTCAAAAAGGTAGATCATGATAAAGAGGATTTTTGGCCTATGACACATCGCGACATTGTCTCGCAACAAAGTCTGGCGAGGAGAACACGCGATGAAAGGCCGAGCATGTTTGCGACTTTAGTTCACGACCAATGGTCGCGAGATAATCTCGCGAAGTAGTACGGGCGCACAAGTAACCATATCTCGCGAATTTCTCTCGCGAGCCGAGTCTCGCGAGTCAAGGCGGCTTAGGGTTGCATATATCTACGCACACCAGACAGAACGGGGAGGCTTACACCTGACACCACTTTTTACATAGAATAGCTTTACTTTGACCTTTGCACGATTTTACAGAAACTTTTATTAGCATAGCTTTTCAGATTCTATTGTATTCCAGTTTTAGTTTTATTTGAGAGTTCAAAATATTTACGGATTTGAGTTGTTACACTATTCATCGTGGATTCATACGGTTTTATTTATTCAATTCAGTTTATGTTTCATTTATTTAATTCTTGTTTTAGTATTTTAATTTTGGGTAGCTAAATCCTGTATTGAACTTAAGGTTTGTATGTCTAACTAGATTCATATAATTTATCTGTTGATACTGTTTTGTCGTCTCATTCATGATATATGATTCTTGGCTTTAATTCTCATGTGTTGGTACCTGATCAATATTGATGCATGCTAGTTATGTGATTGATGTCTTGACGGAATTAATTGCAGAGTCGATATCTTGAATACATAATACAGACCTTACCTTGAGATCTGGCGGAGATAGGTGAACTGTAGGAGGTTATTCTTTGTGTGCTTTTGGTAATTAGTTTACTTCTCTTGAGACCTGGTGGAGATAGAGTTTAGGCTAACCTACTACTATAGGCTATCCTGGAGGAAGACTGTAGTTACATTAGTGATCTTTCATATGAGTGTGGATTAAATTGGTAAACAAATTAATAGATTAATTGTGTGAATCTGGTTAGGTTAAGTACATCCTTAGAGTTAGTATTTATTCTTGAGTTTATTCTTATTTAAATTTGAGTCTAGTTTAATAATCATCTCTCTTAATATTGTTGCGAATAATAATCAAGATTCTGTGTGAATTATTTGCTGTGTTTTCAATTATCAGTCTCTGTGGATACGATATAATACTTGCTATTTTACTATCATTTAATTGGGAGAAAATTAAGCGATCAAGAACAAATGCTGACTTACCTCTTTATTACCGAAGTTGAGACGAGCTTGCACTTAGACTTACGAATCTTCGTATTTAAGATATCGCACGTCCATTTATTTTTAGCACTCTGACTGCTTAAAATAATTAATCTCTTTAATTCGTTAAGTAGTAGCACTCAACCTTACTATTGTACTTGAGATACCTCAACCTGCAGGGTTTAGTACAATAAACATTTTGAGCTCCATAAGGGGATGTCATCATCCTAAACGGATACGGCGACTCGATACAGGTAACTAGCATGACATACAAGCACTTCCACCACCCAAGATGCAGAGAATCTTGGGTTATCTCATGTAACCTCACCCATAACAAGTCAAAGTGATGGTCAGTAACTAATACTCACCTAAAACTTTATCGAGGTTTAGATCAATGTAAAGTCATTGTTCTAGGTTTTTCACGACGATCAGATAGAATAATTCATCTCACTATGATCCATCAATACGTTAAGACGTTCCAGTATAGACAAGCAACTAAGTCAAGTAATTTCTTATCTATGCTGCAGCCTATACCGACAACCCGTCCTCAAGTTGTCTCATTTGTGATCATTTTTATCTCTCAACTAGCTTAACCAATCATACAAACTTCTATGATCTTCTGCACACCTTATGATCTAACTTTTGTATGAGATAATGGGACAACATATGCAATCAAGTATACAATTCAGATAGGAGATTGTAATAGTGGTAATAGAAAATATTATATACAAGTTCAATCATTCTTCTTTCAGTATACATATCCAACAATACCTAGCCTGACAGAACCCTTGTCTTAAGAGGATCTGGAGCTGAATATGTCTAGTTGATAGTCAACTCAGATGAAGAGTCAGTTAACTTGTTAAAGAAAAACAACCTCAACATGACGAACGAGTTAACAAATTCAAGGTAATAGATAAAAGTTTAAAGCTACAATAGTTGAAAAGTATCAGACGAAGCTAATGATAAAGATCTGCCATCTGAATACTAAGTTTATGAGAGGATTCTGTAAAATTGATTGTTAGGAAAACTAAGGATCAGATAACGTCCAAGTTTGGCCTATGAAGATACATACAATTCAGAGAACCTGAAGACTCAGTTGAAAGCTCATCCGCACTCAGAGTCGCCTTGTCGTGAAATAGATCACCTGAAGATGAAGACAAAATAAGTGTATGGAAGTCAACACAGGATCATACATGGACCCAGCTGAAGACCGATGATAAAAACTAACGAAGAACAGTCAAATACACAGATGATTGTCAAAGGATCTTATCTGGCTCACAAAACGACAAAGTACAAGACGACAAGTTCAGCATATGTTTTTATTAGATCTGATTATGAATTTCAAACAAGCTTTTTCCAACGGCTAGTTTGTTCTCCATTCGTCTATAAATACATGACTTCCTCAAGAAAAATAGAGAGATAGAGTTTCAAAAAGAAAAATTCTCAATGATAGTGGAAATCGAGAGCTAGCACTTATGTGTTCCTTGCCATAAGATATTTGTCTGTTGGATGTATTAAGATAGAAGAAAAAACTTACAACTCCATCTCTCGTTCTAACGGAAGAAAATAAGAAATAACTCAGTTTTTAATGTACAAGGTTCTCACCACTTCGTCTATGGTGAAACCACCGAGGTCTAGTCCTTCTTTGTCTAGGTTATTTTACTTTGTAAAAATTGAAATAGAACTTAGATGAGTGTGACTATCTTTAGATTTGTTCTTCAATGTAAGGACACACTTGAGATAGTTATGATGGACTCTATGGGTTCGTACTGTTAAGGACACACTTAAGATCGGAGGGATACGCCAATTAAGGTAAATTAAAACTTTTTTGGATTAACAAGATTGGACCTTCAATTTATCAGTAGATGTCTTCAGAATCGATGTCGATTCGGTATCGATATCGATTAGTTCAAGTATGATGAGCCTTGTACTGAATTATATCAATTAGCAAACCTACTGACTGTTGAGGCAGCTGGTCAATTGGACTGATAGTTAATGTGCGTGCAGAATGTGGTGGTTATGTTTTGCATTTATTGAAATCTTAAGTTGATAGAAAACACTTAGCTAGATATTGATTAGTCAGTTTTCAGTTTCTTCTCGTTAGTATCAAACTGATACTGATAAAGTGTTTCAGAATAGTATTTTGTGTTGCGTGTGCTGATGATGTTCAGTTCAATAATATGCAATGTAAAGCATTACTGAAAGTAAATAACACTTGGTTTTTACATGGTTCGGAGAGATCAGCTCCTACATCTATGGATTAATAACACAATCAATCCACCACTTGGGATTAAGTCTTGTTTACGGGTACAGAGTAAACCTAGATACTGAAATTCACCTTATCAGTACTCCATCTTACTTGGCGCATCTTCCTACGCTTGATAATCCGATAGTACTTTTGGCAATCATCGTCGTCTTCTTAATTCTGCATAGACTTATTTGTAATTTCTTCTAAACATCATCTTCTACACTATTGCATATTTTTTATGAACTAATTTATAACACATATTATTGCACATTTAATGGCATGTCGTAGAGAATCAACATAAAGGAGATCAACAACCATCCGTGGTTCTTGAAGAACTTACCATAAGAACTCATAGAATACCAAAAAGACAACTCCAACTTGTCTTCACTTCAGAGCGTCAACGAGATCATGTTTTACATCTTTAATTCAAATCTTATAGCATGTAATTTCTATGTCAAATTCAATGAAAATTACTTCATCCAACATGAACAAGAAATATAACTTTATATCATAGACATAACCATATAAACATTTAAAATGAATTTCTAATCAATATGCACCAACAACATTCTTTTTTTCATTCACAAACTTAGCATGGGAAAAATTCATTCAATATCAAAAATTGAGAACAAAAGAAAAAAAGAGAAAGAGACTGTGGACCTACGTTGGACGTTCTCTCCGGCAGCAGGACGGTGATGACGGTAGCGGCGTCGTTCTCTCAATCACGCTCCAATCTGCAACTGACAAGAGAAAGAGAGAGTGAGAGAGTAAGAGAGAGATTGAATGAGATAGATGGAGAAAGGTTGTGGACATTTTTATAAGTTTTTTCTACTTAGTACATTTTTTCAATTGGATTATAAGGGATTAATATTTTTATTGTATTGTTTTCGGTAGTAGTAAGGGGGGATTCATGCTCTATCGTATTTGCTCTTGTATTCATGAGTAATAGTGGATTTAGTTTATAAGTTAAATTAATAATTTATACATAAACATTATATCATTGTATGTATTTACGTTCTGCTACAGTTAATAATTATTTCAGTTATTATTGAATCATTGTTTTTTAATAATTTGTTCAGCATACGCTGATCTTTGCTAGGAAGCAAACTTATATTATAATTTACGGTAATTATGTTTTACAAAGTGGAAAGATTTCTAACAAGGGCACTGATTAATCTCAATTGCCCAGTTGTACTGCGGATACTAACCTGATTCGTGCTGTTCATTCTCCACGAAACAAGCATAAATTCTTGTTCTTTGTCCACTTCTCTCTCTCTCTCTCACACACACACACATCCCCTGGCTGAAGGTAACCATGCAATACCTACTTGCCATCCTAATGGCATGACTTGACCAGAATTAATTGGACAGAAGCACTAACAAGTAACGACATATTTTATTTTTTGGAGTTGGAACCTATTTATTGTTAATCACATATTTATAGCTGATGAGAAGTTATGTAATAGCTATCCATTACTAATCTGATATACTATATCTAATCAGACAAGTTGTTTTTGACGATTTTTTTTTAATATTATGATGATAATGGCAATACGAAAAATGAATTTACAGATTATTAAAACATTAATTTACAAGCTAGTGAAACAACAATAAGCGAGAAGTTTCTTGAAATTAACTTATCATTCATACTATAGAATATTTGTAAATTGTTTTCTGGGAATTAATTCCATTGTAGTCGCAGATATTTTGGTATTAGTAGGGTTGAGAAACTTCTGTTTGGAGGCGTTGAATCAGGGAATATGTGCAAATTCGCCAACTGTAGCTCTGATAAAGAACAAGCAAACTCAATCCTCTATATGCAAAATTAAAAGTATATTGTGCTCCAAATTCGTATTACTTTATATTTAAGTTGCATATACAAATTAATGTTAATATTAGTACTAATATATGGAAAAATTAAATATCGGAATTAAAAACCAAAAAAATATCAAAACAAGAGAAGTTAGCATAATCTAAAACTTTCTAAAATTGTTCTGCATCATCTTCAACGCCTTATGCATGGTTCGCAGTAGTTCGCAAAAAAGATGTGGTTCTCATTTGATCCACTCCTATATATATATATATATATATATATAATGAGATATGCCCACCAGCTCGAAAACAGAAGAAATAGTAGCAGTAAAACCTGTATGCGTTCTTGCAGATTTGGTGACCGCGCCGCCGACTTGGTGGACTGTACCATCATATATGAGAATTACTCTTTCTGATCAACAATGCGTAGTTTTCCTTGAAGTTTTTCAGTTTCGTTTTGACTTCTTCTTCCGTTTTTCCCCCTTGAGTTGATAGTTTTAACTTGTTAACATGTTGAAGTTTAATTAATTAATTAGTTAGTCACGCTTTGTGATTGCCCTGCATGGCTTTCGTATACATGTTCAATAAAACATGTTGGGTTTGTTTAAATGAGTTTGGCATGGATTTGAATTGGAAAACTAGTTAATTAAACTATTTGAAAATATTAGTGATATCTAATATATATATATATATATATATATATATTATTTATTATTCCTTCCAAATTATAATAATTTCAGTCAAATTAATTATCAAATCACTCCACACATGTTTTATTCGTGGTTTGACAACCTCCATATTGGGCCACGAAAGAGGCCATGTTATAAAGGGACTGAGTTTTCATAGGTGTGTGCTCCGTTGGTAAAGAGAGTGATATGAAAAGACGGGCAGAGAATGATATGAAAAGATTTAAAAGGGCATGCAGCAAAAGACCTACAATCTCCCAAGTACACCTCCACAGTTCAGTTGAAAATCTAATATGTTTCCATGTCATAAGATTGTCATTCACCAGCCGAACTAAGTTCACATTTGCCACATAGAATAGATTTAATTTATTTATGCATGTATCGTCAGAGATAATGTGCGTGAACTGCATCAAGAGAAGGAAATATTTATAAATTCTAAATGCCATCTCACTCAACTAAAACAAATAAATCATGACTACATGATGAAATCCAACCTCCGTGATAGGTGTGTCAACAACCTCCGAGGACCGCATTTATCCGTAGGCCTTTGGTGATCTAATCTAGTTTGTACTTCTCTCTCAAACATTGAGGTAATAGAATAGGAGTTTAATAGCCTAATCCATAAAACATGAGTAGAATTTATAGGACCATTTTTGGCAGATGATAAAAAGACCAAATGTCCCTCGAAAAATTCAAAAAGAAAGAGTAAAAAACTCTCTCTCTCAAACGTTCATATATCAATGGTTCATATGAAATGGGCTCTCTCTCTCTCAACGCAAGCCTAGTCCTCTCTCTCTCAAACGGATACTCTCTCTCTCAACGCTCTCTCTCATCTCTCTCTCTCTCTCACCACTCACTCTCTCTCTCTCTCTCTGTCTCTCTCTCACTCACTCACTCTCTCTCTCTCTCTCTCTCACGACTCACACTCACTGTAAAAAAAAAAAAAAAACACACAGACGTGAGCACGCAAGCAAAACCCAACTCACCGTAAAAAAAATCTCGACTCACGACTCACGCAAAACCCATAACATGAGTGATACGGATACAGATCCACGGTACTCCCCGGATGCGGCCGAGCAAGCGGCGGCCGAAGGAGAGAGCTCCTCCACGGCGGAAGAAGCTTCTACACCGGAGCAGTCACCGCCGCGCACACAAGCATGCCGTCGACCTTCTACTTCGGGTCGACGAACTTCTAGCACCGATTTAGGAGCACCACAGCCTCCGGTGAGTAATCGTGCATTTAAAATAGAATTTTAGTATGTACGATAATTTTCATGTAATACGATAGTTTTCATGTATGACACGATAGTGATGAAATTTCGATAGTTTGTGTGCTTAGAAACTTATAAATTGAAATCGATTGCGGTGTTGTTGAAATTTTGTGAAAATAATGATCGGTTCGTGTACACGGTCCTAAGCAGTGTCTGAGATCTTATGGTTCTTCAAGACACGGTGTACTCAAGATCTGTACACGGTTATCACCGTGTACTGAAGAACCATACACGGTTCTTCAGTACACGGTCCTAACCGTGTACTCAATATCTATACACGGTTAGGACCGTGTACACGGTTGGTTTGAATCGTGTATTACGCTGTTAGAACTTCGTTTAGTGTATACTAATTAATCTTGTGCATTTACAGCCTCGTTATAGGTGGTTAGGACCGCATATGCAAGGCTATGCGGACGATCAACCAATACATCCGAATTGATGTATTAGCCGAGGTGAGGACATGTCACACAGCAGGCGGATGTATCGACGATTTAGACAAAGTCGCTTGGGCATCTTCTTCATCTCGGGAGAGGAAAGCGCTAATAATGCGCCGCACAATCGATGGCCCGACTGTGTTGTGGATCCTAGTTTTGCGGAGTTCGAGATTTGGTTTCACGCCAGGAACCGATATCTGATTTGGGATGGTTGAGTTTGCCTAGTCTCCTGATTGCGCTTTGGGCCGTCTTCCTTTGATCCGAAGTTGAGGCACGAGATTCCCTGCATCAAAGATGTTCCATAGGTTGTTTCGGTCGGAGGACTACTATTTTAGAGCTCCGCAACCGATTCATCAAACAACGGTGGGTGATGATGCCGTAGACTACTTGAAGGCGGCTTTCATATTAGTAGCTTACCTCATCGTCCTTTGCCGCAATAGGGAAGCCATCGAGCCATGGGTTTGGGCGTTCATCGAGGATTTGGATATGTGGCGAGTTTTCCTTGGGGCTCCTATTGATTCGGGTCCTCTCGTCACGGATTGATGTGCTCAAGAGGCACCGGCGAGGTGGCGGCTTGAGGAAGGCGTACCATTTCTATGGTCTGCTTGGGCCTTACTGATTTGGTCGTATGAGGCCATCCCGACTTAGGACGATGTGTGGGTGCCGAGACAGCGAGATACGGATTCGAGATGCTTGATGTGGACTACATGGAAGTCCCCACCCAAGATATCTTGGATTTTTTGACGAGCAGGTAATTTTAATCTCATGATTAGTATTTGCTATATATTTATTAAATACATTATAATCAATAATGTGTATGTGTTTTTTTTTTGTAGCGTTTATATCATCGTGTGCTGGAGCCGCTCGAGACCGAGTTGTCAGAGGCATACTATTTGAGCCTATACGAGGGCGATCCGATGGCTATTCGGTTTGTGCCTACGGGGTGGCATGCCAGAGGCGCACATGACGAGCCTGCGCCAGAGCCACAGCAGGTGCCTGTGCGTGAGAGTGCCCGCGGCGGGGTGGCAGCAGAGCATGTCCCGATCATGCGGCAGTGGCGGCGGTTGGGAAGGCGAAGTGTCGAGATATATCTCCGGTTTTGAGCCCAATCGACCTGGCGCGTCTCGATCGCGATCGGCGTCGTAGACATGAGGAGGCGCCGAGCGGACCACGTGTCTGCGAACACGCCCGAGTGTTCGACCAGACGAGGCCTCCATTGCCGCTGTGATCGAGAGGCATCCATCGTGCCATTGTGGACGACGATTCGGAGAGGGCCTCGAGCTCGAGTGGCTCGGCGTGTGTTCGGCGGTTGACGGATTTCTTGGGCGTAGATCTTGAGACGAGATCTCGTACCCTATATCTGCGTGGGAGCTACGCCGACTATTGAGCATGTCACCGAGGCGCCGGCCTCCCGGCATGATGAGGGTGCCCGCATTAGCCACCGACGATGCGCTACACGGCGAGTCGATCCGAGGAGGTGCCCACATTAGCCACCGACGATCCGCTCGCGGCGGTCGATCCGGTGGGGCCCAAAGACTAGCCACCGACGATCCGCTTCACGGCGGTCGATCCGGAGGAGGGCCCGCACTAGCCACCGACGATGCGCATCACGGCAGGTCGATCCAGATGAGGGGCCCAGCACTAGCCACCGACGATCGGATCATCGAGAGTCTAGTCACGCTAGCCAGCAGAGATTGGTAGCTCGAGAGCCGATCGTGCTCGAGGGTGATGGATCGTCGATGGTGGGGATGCGCATCGGAGACCCCACATACAGCTCCGTAAGTATAGTACCCACGAGGCGCGACCGAGGCCTTCGAGATCTTTAAGCAGCAGGCCGGATGTTTTGTCATGGCTAATTTGAATCAGCATGTTATGACTCAAGCACTATTCGATCATATCACCGACCCAGATTCTGAGTTCACGGGCGAGGTACTTTATTACAACATTTATTCAAATTTTGTTTATATATTTATAATTCAATTAATGGTGTTCTTTTTTTATGTGTGTTAGATTATGGAGTTGTACACTTTGCATATACATTGGAAAATAATCAACCCACATCGGCCCGGCAATTATTATTGCCCACGATCAATGATTTCGATGCGTTGTAGCACCGATTCGATTTTATGTAAGTTTGAAATGTCCTTAAATTATTCCAACATAGATAGCTTTAGCTTTATATGGGTATAAATTATTCCCGACTCAATTTATTCATTTATGCAAAGAACGCCTTGCGTGAGTTCGCCCGCTTCATCCAGGTGATCCTATGGGCATTAATGTGGCATCAAAGACCACATATCCACGATGGCAAGTACCCGATGACTTGATAGCGATGGTACAAGGGAGAGATACTGCAGAGCATACCAGACCATGGTTGTGCGCTGATATGGTAAATTTATTACCTCATTTCTATTATTTTTCTATCCAATTGAATGTAAACTTTAAAATTATTAATGTTGCAGATACTAGCCATCTGTAACATTGGGGGCAATCAACGGGTCACGAGTCAGATATCTCTTGTTGCGTGGACTCTTGAGGTGTACGACTCGCTATCGTACAACCCTGACTCTCAGGCGATGAGACGTTACCAGATGTTGCCCATTATTCGGCCTTTCCTTCGACTGATGAGCGTAGCTAGATTTTGGAACAACAATCCATTGAGGACACCACATAATGAGCATCTGACATTGGCGGAGGTGCCCGATGATGTGCGATGCATGCATCGACTCGGTGAGTTGTGGTGTCTTTGCATGCCTCTATATGTATCGCTCATCACGGTATGCCTCGAGGTTACATAACGATCGGCTACATACTGAGACTCAGCGTGCAGCGATAGCTCGTAGGATATGGCTATTGTCTTGTTTTGATTAGTTTCCTCGACTTTTTTGTATTTATAACGGATATTGTAGAATTTTTATCAGTGTTAGTGATATTTTTGTTTGTGTTTATTGGAGGCTGTGACCTCTATGTATATGTTGTGGAGGCTGTGACCTCTTTTGAAATTATTGCTTGTTGTTGGCTATTTGCTGAGTGCAGGTTGGCTTATCCATATTTTAGAGGTTATGCTGCCCGTTTTTTGTTGGATTGTTGTTGGAGGCTGTGACCTCTATGTATATGTTGTGGAGGCTGTGACCTCTTTTGAAATTATTGCTTGTTGTTGGCTATTTGCTGAGTGCAGGTTGGCTTGTTGGATTGTGTTGGATTGTTGGATTATGTTGGTTTTTGTTGGATTAGGGGGATTCAATTGGATTCACGAGGGTACACGGGCGTGTACGGGCGTGCACGAGGCACGCCGCGCTGCGATCGTGTAGTGACACGATCGTGTGCCGTGCACGATCATGTAGTACACACGATCGTGTGCCGTGCACGATCGCACAAGACTGTGATGCGTGCACGACGTGCGCGATCGTGCAGCGGCGTGTACCTCGTGCACGCCGTGTACCTCGTGCACGCCTAATTCAACATAATTGACAAAACCAACATAATTCAACAAAATCGACAACAATCAGCGAATCCCCTAATTCAACAAAATCCGACATAATTCAACAAAATCCAACAACAATCCAACTGAATCCCCCTAATTCAACAAAATCCAACATAATTCAACAAAATCCAACAACAATCCAACTGAATACGATAAATTCAACATAATTCAACAAAAACCAACATAATTCAACAAAATCTAACATAATTTAACAAAATCCAACAACAATCCAACTGAATCCCCTAATTCAACATAATTCAACAAAATCCAACATAATTCAACAAAATCCAACAACAATCCAACTGAATCCCCCTAATTCAACATAATTCAACAAAATCCAACATAATTCAACAAAATCCAACAACAATCCAACTGAATCCCCCTAATTCAACATAATTCAACAAAATCCAAAAACAACAAATATCACTTCATATAACAAATATCCTTACTCACGAGGCCGTTGAGGACACACATTCCTTGTATGCTCTTCACTTCGACAAATACTACATTTTTTCCTACGTCGTGTCCTTTCCACACATGTTTCATCACTAATGGCAATAAATGTTGTGCATGAGCGTTTGTTGTGGCCTCGACCGCTTACAACGTGTGCATATTTGACGACGCGATCTTGACGAACCCTCAATATCCGATCGCATCCTACTCAATCTAGGCCTTGACTGACGTGTGATGATTGGAGGTCGAATAATGTGGTCGATACTGATGCGGTACAATCCATGCACGGGATGTGATATGATGCAATTCGATAAGAATAAGTCGCCGAAAAACAAATTTTCTATAATCTTGAGCCACAAAGTCGGTGACTTGTAAACCAAAGACGCCTAAAAAAAAGAAATTAATCACAAAATAAATTAACCACAACATATGAGTTGGACTTGACGTTTAGATAAATACCGTACCTAATAGCAAAGCCTGGCGTGACAACAAGGATCTCATCCAAATCGAACTCACGACATTCACATGTCCCGTTACGCAAATCAACCACGATGATGTGTTTTCCTCTTCGACTTTAAACATGTGTGTCGTCGTTGAGCGAACAACCAGCGGCGCGCTTTTCGGCGAGGCATGTAGCTTCGACGGCTACTTGGTCAACTCATCGGACCTGCTGCTGCACTAGCTCGTCAGAGTCAGAAGTGGGAGGGTTGTTCGTCAACCCGAGCGATTTATGTTCGTGGGAGAATCTTCTGATTTAGTCCCGTAAAACCAACATGCGATAATCCACCCATGGACGCACGTGAGGCGTTATAGGACAATGATGCAAGATCATGGAACTTACGTTGACGAGGTGGTAAAGTCCCATGGATTTACCCGCCTGCTCAGCTTAAAGTTGTGTGTATCATTTAGATGTCAACGTGATGTGGTATTTCTCGCACTTTATGTAGACGACATTCTTCTATTCGGCAACAATGTGAAGTTGTTATCGTACATAAAGAGTTAGTTATCCGATCTGCTAAATGAAAGACTAAGGAGATACAATGCACATTCTGGGATCAAGGTTTACCGAGATCGCAAGAGGAAAATGTTGAGCTTATCTCGCATCTCGCATCGATACCGCGGACTACTGCGTTAGTATGCGCACCGCCCAGAAAGGATTGCTACTTTTCTACATATGGCGCCTTTATTCAACGTGTGATGATTGGAGGTCGAATAATGTAAGTCGATCTGAGTGCGGTACAATCCATGCACCGGGATGTGATACAGATGCAATTCGATAAGAATAAGTCGCCGCAAAAACAAATTTTCTATAATACTGAGCCACAAAGTCAGTGACTTGTAAACCAAAGACGCCTAAAAAAAGAAATTAATCACAAAATAAATTAACCACAACATATGAGTTGGACTTGACGTTTAGATAAATACCGTACCTAATAGCAAAGACAAGCGTGACAACAAGGATCTCGTCCAAATCGAACTCACGACATTCACATGTCCCATTCGCAAATCAACCACGTATGATGTGTTTTCCTCTTCGACTTTAAACATGTGTGTCGTCGTTGAGCGAACAACCAAGCGGCGCCCTTTTCGATGAGGCATGTAGCTTCGACGCGGCTACTTGATCAACTCATCGGACCTGTGCTGCACTGGCTCGTCGACGTCAAACCATTTCTCCGTAATAGATCGAAAAGTCTCAAGCAACGAGCAAGCGGTAGACGTCGAGCCCACAACAACCGACTATTGAAACTCTGCGCGATTCAAGTCATGAAACTATAGCGTCTTACGGGACACTTCAACCTAGACCACCTATGTTCCCCAATGAGAGTAGATGATGGTGGGTGCCGATTTTGAACATCCACAGCAGAAAAAAATCTCTCGAAATCCTCTGATCGATAGGCATATGCAGCTGACTTGATAATTGTACAAACATGCGATCCAAATCGCGCCATATTCTTCTACAAATGGTAAAAGCACAACACATGCGCGACGTTCGGATACACGGACTCCACAGCTTTTTCGATGCCCTTATGTTGATCAGACACAACTAAGAGATCATCAGGATGACCAATGCACTAACGCGGCGAGATAAAACCAAGTCCATGACTCTTCATCCTCAATCGGACCTAACCCAATAGCAATCGGAAGATTCCTTCATTTCCATCATTCGTAACATGACAAAACAAATTCCTTTGTTCTTTCCCTTAAGATGAGTCCCGTCTACAACGACGACCGGCCGTAGGTAATGCTTGAAAGCATGCAAACTACGTCAAGAGCAAGAAACAAATATCGAAATTCGCCATCATGAGCCGTCTCAATATCATATAGTGTCCGGGGTTTGATTCTCTCAGCAGATGCAAATATGTTGGAAGCAATTGATAGACCGTTCGAAATCGCCATATGTCATCTCTATAGCGACGTTTCTTGCTCGGAGAGCAAAGTCGTAATCCATCTCAATGCTAAATTGTCGATGCATCTCTCAATCATCTCTTTCGGCTTCAGTACCACACCTTCATCGACCAATTTCCGTGCAAAATACTTGCCAACAATCTTAGCAGGCACCTGTCGTGGAGCAGTGCGATTCAAATCCAAGTGACAAGTATGACTGTTGTTCAACTTAATTACTCTCCATATCGTTGCCCTCTGGACGGCTCGTAGCTTAAAAGGACAACCGTTGCCATGCTTGCAAACATACCCCAAACGTGTTTTACTTGACCGATCGATCACGTACTCTACATGATTCTCCAAGTGGTACAATCCCACGGCTATCGCCAAGTCATCTTTCGTCTTAAATATCGAATAAACGCATAATTGGTCGGTATGGGCTCCACAAGGTTCGACCCAATCTAATGGCAATGCACTGTCACAATCAAGTAGTAGAATAACCCAATTGCGTAACTCATACGTTGTATCATCCTCTCTGGTTCGTGAAGTTGTAGCATGAGCCTCACCATCATGCTGTTGTTCGGAAGTGAAGTTGCGATGTCCGATAACCTTATCAAGATGTCCGGTTGTCGAATCCAAGCACCAAATTCGATGTAATGAATCAAATATATCTCTACGCCGGTTCGTGTCTTCCTCTTCATCGAATACACCAGCTCGTCTTCCTCTTCATTCGAAGACAACGGCTCATCTTCGTGTATAGCTGAACCAGTACATCTTGCATTAGACTCGGGCAAGACTGTAGATCGTTGTGAACCATATAATACCGGTGTCTCTGTGTGTACCGTGGCTGCAGACTGCTTGCCCTTTTCAATCACATACACAACTGGATCATCCTTTTGTTCCACAATCAATCGGAACAAATCAGTGTCAGTTTTCAACGATACTTTTATTCTTCTTCCATCACTAGCGCTCGTCGTATAGAAAAGCATATAATCCGATCCACCATTGTTGCCTACTTGCTCATGAATCTCTCTTAGTAAATTAGCACGTGAAATCTGTTCTACAACCATGTATACGAGAACCTCGTCGCCGCCTATATACTCTGCTCTGTCCCAACTACCACCATGACGTATAATAAGACGTTGACAAGACATATGTTGCAAAATAAGACATAAAAGATAACAGTCATATACATAGGATGCACGAGATACATAGGATGCACGGGATGCACGGCCATGCACGGGTCGTGCGTGCACGGATGAGTAACGACCATGCGTTCATAAGTACGGTATAGCTGCAGTGTCTTATACCTGATTCGATGTTAGCATCTCATATTTTTAAATTTAACTTGTTAAATGATCCTAAATATTAAATTAATCACTTTATTAACATAAAATCAACACAAATAACATATGTGACGCATAATAATTCTACCGTGTACAACCGTGTACTCAAGAACGCATTTTTTTTTCTTCAAAACATGAAATTTATCATTCCAGTAACATAAAAGTATTAAAAATATATATTTAGGCTGTAATTCATCAACCGTGTACAACCGTGTACTCAAGAACACGTAAAAAAAATTCAATACGGATTTAATTTACCTTAATCCAGCTAGCAATGCTCGATTTCCATTGTTTGATTGAAAAAAACGCAGGTAACAACTTCTTCTATTAATTATTTTCGTCTCTCTTCCTCTCTTTGAAATTGTAATGTTACAAATGAATTCGTTTGTGATTTGAATTCAATGTCTACCTGCGTTTTTCAAATTAATGTTTACCAACTTTTTTTTACAATTAATGTTTACCAACTTTAATTTAATTTCATTTAATTTTTTGGCAGAGAAAGCATTCAATTTGGCATTCCTTTATTCTTTTCGGCAGAGAGAGAGAGAGAGGAGATGACCCACTATTAATTTAGGCAGAGAGAGAGAGAGTCGAGAGAGAGAGAGAGAGATATGTCATTATTTTCGGCAGAGAGAGAGAGAGGAGATAAGAGAGTTATTATTTTAAATGATGTGGTAAAGACAATTTTGTCTTTTTAAGTCAAAATAATTATAAACTCGTGTTTTATGAGTGTGGATATAAAACTTCTCACTATTTCTTTTGGTTACTTATAATTTTCCCCCTTAATATTACTGTCGTTATGTAGATGTGTGTCCAAAACAAGACGCAGAGTTAAAATGTACCATAAGACCGATGATCTCATGTTTCCATAACATGACGCATTTTGATACGAAATTTGAAATGAAGAAACCAAGAGGATTAAGCAAAGGGCTTCCAAAGTTCAGATTGAGCTCAACATGTAAAGTTTTTAATTGACAACTGCCACTATGAAATTCAATCTCACAAGCATATGCATAATTGAATGACAAAATTTCAAAATGCAATAACAGCCACACATAAATATCGTATGTAAGTTCAAATTTAAGGTAGGCAAACTTTTGACACTGGCATAGATATTGTATAGAATAGAACATGTGTAGCAGAGCAAGAAATTAAATACAGTAGCATCTCATCAAATAAAGATGTGGAATCTTGGATAAAATAAGAAAAAAACCATGATATCTGGAAGAGAGATTAGGCAGCTCCCTTCAGTTTCGTGGCAATTGTGGCAATGTATTTCCCTTGGTGAAAAGCCTGCTGCAGTTCAAGCTCGGACGGGCTTCTTGAACCATCGCCAGCATAAGTTCCAGCTCCGTAGGGGCTTCCTCCTTTCACTTTCTCCATCTCAAACATGCCAGCTCCAAATGTGTACCCGATGGGCACAAAGATCATGCCATGGTGAACAAGCTGAGTGATAGCAGTCAATCTGTAATAAATTTGAATAAAAAAGTAGAATCAATACTTTCTCTAGCAATTCACAAATGTAACTTACCCCTCCATAAAATCTTGTGTGAGACCATCTTACGAGTCAAGATTCTTAAGTTAGTTTATGGGTCGAGCTGTTCGAGTTATGGATAAAATGTGATTGTGGTGGACTTACGCGGTAGTTTCCTGGCCACCGCCTTGAGATCCAGTGCTGTAGAAGATCCCGGCAGGCTTGCCAGCGAGCTGCTGTGATCTCCATAAGCCTCCGGTAGCATCAAAAAATGCTTTGAATTGTGCAGCCATCATGCCAAACCTTGTAGGGAAGCCAAATATGAAGCCATCAGCCTCAGAGAGTTGATTAGGTGTGATAATGGGTACATCACTCTTCGGAGGCACACCCATTTTCGTGAGAACTTCATCATTTAGTGTTTCAGGGACCTGTTGCAAAGTTACACAAAATGCTACATTATTTCAATGTAAGTAGCAATATAAATAATTTCTAAGCAAGCAATACATAGAATATTAGAAATGATGAAAAGGACTATTTCTGCAAATATGTAATACTAAGCCAAGAAAGAAAATAATATGTGATATCCAAGTTTACTCCACTAAATTTGATCTTGGACTTGCCAACGATTGGGACCATACAGATTTTGCCAAGATCGATTGCATTCACTCAATCCATTCAAGGTGTATAAAGAGCTTCATTCTTAATATACCCCTTCATATTTACTAGAGTTTACTAGACATGAATCAAACTTTTAACTTCAATGTCAGATACGACTCAGTAATTGCAGATAATGCGGGAAGAGAGTTTCTACCTGCCATAACTGGGCTTCTACTCCTTCAACAGATGCAGCTCCCTTCTGTATCTCTTCAGCTAGTTTCTCCACATGTCCGTACATAGAATAATACCTGTCATGGGTGAAAGCAACATCGTCAAGGTCATCGCATCATACTTTTAATGATCGATGGACACTACAATCATCAGTATTTGTACTAATACTCATTATGCGTCAGAATTTGCAGAAATGTATAGCTTTTTAGAGCTTGAATCCATAAAATACAACTGCCCATGAGACCCATTGGATCAAAGCACATGACATGTTCTCATTGCAAGTCAGAGACAATGCCAGGGGTGTAGGTTTGGACACCACAGATGTAGTAAGTGTCCTATTCCTCCTTATCGATGACTGCTTCTAAGTTGAATGACAACGAACATTGAAAATCAATATATACAGTTACCAACTAATGTTTGTTCAAGCAAAAATCAACTAAACGTTAAAAAGTATCAATTTAACATTTTAATAAGGAGTAAGTTGTTCATTCACAGAAAGGAGATTCCACCCCAACTGATTTTTCAAAGTTCTGACTTCTGAGGTGATTACATCATATTCAGAATTCAGAGGTCTAGAGGTTTAATTTCAGGCTTTCCCCAAATGTTAGAAACAGAAGAATGTAGAACAAATTATGCAAGCAAATCATAATCAATCACAGACATTAAACTATCACGAACAACACTAAAAGGTAGAATCATTATATTGAATCGGTGTACAGAACATTGGTTTTATTAGATAGTTAAGTATGGATATAATATCTGAAACAGTCTATTATCCGACAAGCTCAAGTCAATCAGCGTCGAGACGTACAGAAACAGTCCTCACTCCTCATTCAAAACACATACACAACACATGGTAATGACACAATTACACTGGGGCATCTGTACAGCTCATCAATCTATTTAATTAACCTCAATTATTCAGTTCTCATAGGGTATTTTCATATTTTTGGAATATGTTTACAACATCAAAACAGAGAATATCCAAACAACGGAAAATAAATTGTAGCTAATAAACAGTTCTACAGACTGATCATGTCAAAACTTACAAGGCTTACAGAATCAAGAATCACCAAAATCTACTGATTAACAGCTTATTTTTTGAAATTCACAAAATTCACATAGAAAAAGCGCCCCAAGTTATTAAAGATAGAAAATACAACCGCGGTATTACAACTAAGCTCAAAACAAAGAATATCCAAACAACATAAAATAAATCGTAGCTAATAATAAACAGTTCTACAGACTAATCATCAAGAATCAGCAAAATCAATTACTTATCAACAGCTTACTATTTCAAAATTCACACAGAAAAAGCGACCCAGTTATTAAACACAAAGAGAAAAGAAACTGCAACAGCTGTAAGACAAGTAAGCGCAAGAAAGCAGGAAATAAACACAAAAAAACACCGATAAAAATACAATCTTGATTCGCAAAAATTAAATAGAAGTATGAAAATATGAACAATTTCAGTCAAAACTTACACAATGTAAACTTTGGTGACCATTGTATGATTCAAATTCTTGAGCTTTTTCTCTTATGAAAAATGGATGAGAATGTGTTCGACAAAATGGGAATGAGAGCTTCAAATGGGTCTCCCAATTTATAATGCAACAACTCCAACTAGTGATGTTCAAGTCGCAATCATCACTCCGATGGGAGTATACGTCAATTACGTGTTAAAAAAGTTGTCATTAAAATCATCTTATTATATATTAATATGATCAAAATTGTTAAGGAACAAAATATAAACGAAATTATCAAAAATACAAATGAAGGTGGACGGTATAGTAATCATTTTTGGCACGACGTCGTTGGAAGTGGGATCAATGTTTTATTTATTGTTTTTTATTCTTTATTGATTATTCTTTTTTATTTTTTTATTTTGTGGTGGAAGTGGATTAACTGATTAAGGTTGAAGACTATGGACTTGAATGATGATGGGTTGTTGTCACGCTCATCATCATGTTAGTTTTAATTATTGTTAATTTGAAGTCTAATATTTTAAGTTACGTAATCTGTTTAACAATTTTGAATCTCAAAATTAATAAATCGGACTGTTTATTTTGTATCTTGTGTTAAATGTTAGTTTTCTTCTTCTTCTTGATTTTACGCGTGTACGATGCTGTTATTATAGAACCGAATAAACTAAAAATTGAAACACTATTGACCAAAGATCCCATATGAAAAAAATCGCTGGAAGTCTTGTTACCAAATAAATGGTGGGATATTTTGCAGAAATATTTTAATAGTTATGTCTATATTAAAATTGCGCATATATTTATTTTATGTTTCAAAGTCAGCGATTTAGATTTTTTTTTGTCAAACTTTTAAGGGAAAATTTCTAGTGAATATATCATCTCATTCTTATTTAGTATTTTTTTTGGTAAAACGATGGATCATCTAAGGCAATACTCTTTTCATCTTTTAAAAATGTTTATTTAGTTTCATTTGATCTGTCCATAAAAAATGTCCAGTTTTCTTTTATAAACATAAACCCATATAAATCTTATAATTTTTTTTATCTAAAATCAATCTATTTGTTTATAAAAAAATCATTCACAAACTACTTTTTTCACTAATATAATATATTAATAATAAATAAATAAATAAAACCCTGCAATCTACAGATTTGTAATCTTAAGATTGAATTGTATCTGAATATGGACATAGCCTTTTGCTTTGGGTATATATGCATCAGAGGTCGCGTGTTGTCACTTTTTTCTTTTCTTTCTAATTTTGGTTTTGTGCTGTTATGGGGGTATGGACACGTGGAATATCCTCATACTTTATGTGAATTTAAAAATAAAAAAGTGGAATATCCTCATACTTTATGTGAATTTAAAAATAAAAAAGTGGAATATCCTCATACTAAACGAACTATTAAACATAGTAATGCACATCCCTGAATAAAGAAAGTTTGAACAACTCTAACGTTTCTATAGATATGAGACTGTCATATTTGATTTTTCAAATTTGATTTATTCGTTTTATTTGATTTGTATATTATTATATAAGAATGTGAGTTTAACTAGGTGCACACTGAAAATAGCAGATATAAATTTTCCATGGATTAAAAAAAATGTTGAACAACTAAATATGATGCTCGTGAAGTGAGACCATCGATAATTCCATGCAACTTGAAGCAGCAGAGGCTGCATATTATTCACTATTCCAAAAGTATATATATAAAAAACGGATAAATATTAGTTTGTGTTTTAATATTTTACGATTTTTTACTTAATGTCCTAATATAAACATTTTGTTATTTTTGTTCCTAATGTTTAAGAATTTTTGTTATGAATGTCCTATCGATCAATTTTCAGTATCCAAACGCTTACGTGGTTGTCGAAATTTCATGTTGGACTCCAGGTCGATATAAAAATAAATAAAAACATAGAAAAACTACTCCAAAATGATGTCGTTCCATTTCTTCCCTTATATTGATGTGAAAAAAGACAATGGAACGACATCGTTTTGGAGAAGCTTTTCTACGTTTTTATTTTATTTTTATATTGACATGGAGTCCAACATATAATTCCTGCAGCCACGTAAGTGTTTGGATACCGAAAATTGATCGACTGAATATTAATATAAATTTACGTTAGGGACCAAAATAACAATTAACTTACGTTGAGACATTAAATAAAAAATCTCAAAATATTATGACATAAACTAATATTTACCCAAAAAGTAAATACGGACAGGGTGTAGGTAGAATACCTTATCTCATACATCTACATCTTATTTGTATGAATGGGCAAGTTTCTTTACTCACCCGACGCAGTTAATTTCATATCTTAAATGGTAAATACCAATTAATCTCAAAATGAATGCAATAACTAAGTCACTCCTGTTCCAACTTTGAGTGTGGATGAATTTGTTGGTAGCAAGAGGTCCCACAAAAGGAGTGGGAGAGAAAAAGATCACCTTTTGCATCACGAAGCCAACCCTCATGATTTCAAAGTGCTGTGCTTTTTATTCCTCGCTAAGAAAGCCCAAATTTGACTGAAGTGTTGAATTCACATTATTCTCTTTCTCTCAACTAAATCACAAGCTTGTCTGTTAGAAGGCCGACACGAATTTGTTCCTTTCACAACACATTTTCTGTTAAGTTTCTTCTACCACAAAGATGTTTGTAGTGCAAATATGATGTAAACACACACACCCCTAACTAAGAAGTGAAACAGAAAACATTACTAATTCTAGAATCTCCTTACTACGATACAACAAAACCAAATCTAATGCTTGTTATTTGGAAAGGAGAGAAAATCCAACAAGTGTAAACAACACAAAATCATTGCGACGTTGCTGCATATTTTTCCAGACAACCACTCAACAGAAGAAAAATAAATAAGTAAATAACACAGTCCCTCTTCCCAGTTGAGTGAAAAAATGATGAAATTACATTGATACGTTGCACACAGTGTGATGGTTCTGTATTCAACATGGGAATACTGAGACTATACCACACCCATCCAGATGAGAACACGAGGAAGATAAAACAAACGACGAAACCTCATATATCTGTCTACAAACAACAACAAAAGACTTGGCAAAATTAGAAAGAGCAAACTTGCGAATATCAACTACAACTACAGCCCTCAACTTCCATCCATGCTTCATTGCTGGGAACAAGGTAACGGATGGATAACCGGACCTCTGCCTTACCGTCTCTTGCATCAAGATTCCCAGCAGACATTTCATGTTGGGGGCCCAAAAATAATTTTTATAATAAAAATAAAAATAAATAGTATTGTTTAAATTACATTACAATATTCAAAAAATAAAAGTTAAATACAATCACATCATAACATTTCCTTCTATTCTTCATCTTCTGAAATCGCTGCATAATAGTTTCATTAGTGATATTGACGAACACATCATTCTCAATATAAGGAACTAAGCAATCATTCAGTAGTTGGTCTCCCATACGATTGCGTAGAGAACTTTTGATGAATTTCATTGCTGAAAAAGCTCTTTCTACTGAGGCAGTGGCAGCTGGTAAGATCAATGACAACTTAACTAATAAATAAATCAATGGAAAAACTTCATGTTTTCTTGTAGAAACCATCTGTTGAGCAAGACCTCAAATCCCTGATACTACTGAAAATGTTTCATCTATACGCACATCAAAAATAAAGTTTTCAAGTTGACTTTCAAGTTCATACAAAGTAACTTCAGAAAATTCAGATGGGTAACACCTTGCAAGGCGAAGCAGCTTCTCCGAATCAAATGCAGAAAATGAATCTCTAGGTTCGAAGCATGTCATGCATAAAAGTAAATCCGTGTTGACTTCATCAAAACGTTGATTCAACTCTTGAGCTTGCATGTCAATCATAGAACAAAATAGCTCAACTCGATAATGATGGAGATTCGTCATTTTCTCAATTCTATGAGGAAAAGCATGCTCACGCGGTTGACATTGACCTTTAAGTAAGTAAGCTCTACGAACCTGCTCTATTAAGTTCGGTGGATAACTCATTATATCATGTCGTAATCCTGGATCACTTGGAACATTTTCTAAATCAACTTCATTGTTATCTTCCTTCGATGATTCTTGAGGTTGGAGAAGTGTAGGTCCATTAACTGATGAAGATGAAACATCCACAGCAAGAGAAGTTTTCCTAAAATAAGGATTCATTTACCTAAGAAATAATGAAAATATATAATCAAAACAAGATACATTACTACTCTAAAAAGATATATTAATAAAATATACAATCAAATGATACAATCAAAAGAAAACGTATTTTTCTCCGTAGCCCTCATATCATAAATTAATATTTTAGCAAAATCCTAGTAATCCATATATAATATAAACGTATAGTTGCCTTTGTAATGTGATATGGATGCAATTCAAATTACATAAAAGATAGACTACCACTGCACCACTATTTTACAACAATTTTCTTCTACATTATTTATATGAGTAATATTTATTGGGGAATTATATAAAATTACACACTTATGCAAAAGTGTGTACCATCAGAACTACCATGTGTATCATTTCTTCAAAATTATATAAAAGACAAAAAAATCGAAAATGAATGGGAAGAAACAAAAGACTGAATGGGAAGAAACAAAAAAGACATGTAATACGTGAAACAAAAAAGAAAAATATATAAAAGACTGAAATTATATATATAAAAAATCAAAAGATTCGATCACATTTCTTCAAAATTATATTAGATGGTACATCTTTCTTCAAAATTGGGCATTTAAGTTAAGACCCCATATTTATTTATAAGAAATTAAATATCACATTGAAAATGACAAAAAAAAAGAAGCAGTGTGTAATTTAGGTTTTGTTTTGAATAAGTTTATGCCTTCATCAATTTCAACATTTTTCAGTTTCTCGCACACGCATTCTTCGAGCAAACTTTATACTATTAGTCTTAAATCCACCCATAATATAAGATTAGTTGATTTTAGAAGCAATCAACACATTCAATAAATCAAACAAACAATAAGAAAAAGAGGGCAATATGGTTTCAAACTCCTCAAAAATTAGAACAAAACTGTTAAATTCGAAACTACCGGAGTTAGAGGGTCGCTGTCTCGCCGATGTTGTTCCCGGTGGAAGATGTCTCTGTTGGGGAAAAATGTAACGAGAGAGAGAAAGATAAAAGAAGCGAAAAAAGACTTCTGTAAGAGCTCCAAGATATTTACTGATATATGTAATAATATATTAAAAATTTTAACTAAATTGTGAAATTACTAAAATACCCCTACATTTTTCAAAATTCTTTGGGGCCATGGGCCCCTAGGCCCTTATCGCCTCCGTCACGATTCCTAGAATCCACATGGATTCAGAGCCACCCTAGTTGTATTTGTCAACCAAACCTCACTATTTGTAGCTCGATTAGAGAGAACATGAGCCATTGTTTATCAACGAGCCAAAAAAATCTTATAACAGGGCTTGCTCTGTTAGCAGCTAAGAAGCATGGGAATGAGGACAAAATACGATACAATAAGGGGACGAAAATATGTTAATTTTTCAAAAATCAAGATACGAATACGTTGACAATACGTTTATATTTATTATAATATATTTTACATTTTATTGATATTATGAAAAATAATATAAACGCATTCATAATAAAACACTTTTAATAAATGAATAATTCTTAATAAGACCTAGTTAAGATTCTTAGTGATTTGTCAAGCAATTCTTTTATTTACTAGCCCAACATCAAAAACCCAACCCCACTCCTCTTCTTCTCTTTTTAAGTCAAAACCCTAAAGAAAGGGAAGAGACTTTCACACAAAAAATTCACTACCGCTGAAATCCTCTCTCTCTCACAAAAATTAATTGTCTGCCCCTCCGATGAGGTTCGCCGCCTACAGTACTACCATCGCGCATGTAGCACCGCCGAGGCCATCCTTCCTCATGCGAAGGGGCGGTGCGGGGCTGGACTGGGAGCGTGACGAGATGGTGATGAACGACGGTGCGGCGTGAGGTGGCATGGTGCAGGGTGGCGATTAGGGTTCTTCAAGTTTGGGCGAGTAGGTAGGTTTTGAATGTGTTTAACTTTGCCAAAACATATTTGACCACCAAGTACATGTATTTTAACGTATTTGTAAAATAAATAAAAAATACATAAAAACACATATTTTTGACATATTTCGGCGCATTCGTATCGGATACATCCCTGAGACGGAGATGGTGCCCTGCTTGACGTATCGGTGCTTCATAGGTTAGCAGCCCAAACAACAATTGTGACTGGAATATTCTTGTACCTAATTCCACCTCAAAACTACTGTCCTTGTCTCACCATCTCTAAAGGCATGTGATACACTAATACTATCATTCAAGGAACATATTCTCAACAACAAACGAGCAGCTATATAGCAAGGCAATAGGAACATATTCTCAACAACAAACGAGCAGCTATATAGCAAGGCAACATTACATACACAACGGACTATTCATGGAATCCAAACCAACAGTTGAAATATTGTCCAAAGGACTAGGATAACATGCCTACTTTCCACAAAACAGAGTATAAATAAAATGAAGCCTCCTTTCATCCATTTCAAAATCCAGTTTCATCGAACAATTGTATCACTAATCAACTTAGGCATGAATCCACTGATCAAAGTAAAATCTCTAGACAACAGTAATACACACATGCGTGCATCATCTTATGAGACAAATCAGTCCAAGATGGCTGGCAGCTATATGATCAAACACTATGTCACTGTCAAGCACATATTGCTTTCATCATGCTCTTTATGATTGGAATCCATGTTAACTACCTGTTTTCGAAGCTTACTGAAAAAGAGTCAAAATACTGATAATATAGGTATTATAGACATGTTGATCTATTTATTAATTTTGGCAAATTGTAACAGCAACTGAACATCAGGGAACTGCAGTCTAGGAAATTTAGTTTGTCAGTATCACACCAAAAGCTTTATCCCTTAAAAACTCTTAACCATAAACTCAATATTATCTGTCCTGGAAAAGAATTCTCATGGCTTTCCCAAACAAGTCAGACGAAATTTTCACATCTTTCAGTTAACTATCCTTTTATTGTCATGTGTATCCAAGAATGAAATATGTAATCACGAACATGTACGAGGAATAGCAGATTGAAATTGTCCAAACACAGATTGTTAAGAATCAGCCACGCTCAACACAACTTTAAGAAAATTACTAGACACGCATAGATTCTTATACCTACCCAGAAAGTTGCTGCATACAAAATAACGCACAGATCATGGGACTGTAAGAGGTCTCCAAAGTATCTATGGCAGGGCTTCGGCCAAAAAGAGATGATCCGTGGATAACCAGACTCGTCAAGCTTTCATACCGCACAGTCCATCTCTATTACACCGGAGCAGCAAATCACATGCTTGCAGTTGTTTGCCAGTCAAGTCAACGACCCTCCATCGTAGTAATGGTAATATCATTGACTGAACGTGATGTATCTTTGGTGGAGAAGGAACACGCTTCACTTTGAATCACATCTATCAGAAAACCGGGCTCCTTCGGCTGGGGTAGCGTACTCTCTCCATTCAACATCAGGACCACTGTTGACATATTCGGCCTATCATCTGGATTCTGCTGGATGCACAGCAGTCCAATGTGGACACACCGCATCACCTCATGTTGAACGAGCGCATCATCCGGTACAGGACCGATCAGTTCCAGCAGCCTGCCTTCTCTCCAGAAGTGCCATGCCTAGCCAGAGGAAACGCCTTTAAAACGAAAGAAGATGATGAAGATGAATGTAAAATTCTCTATCTCATCCAGCAAGTTGCTTACATATCCTATAAGATTGTAGTGGTTCTGTGGATTGTCGAACCCCGTATTCTTCTTTCCAGTTACAATCTCCAACAGTAGAATCCCGAAACTAAAAACATCGGATTTCACTGAAAACAAACCATATAAAGCATATTCCGGGGCCATATAGCCACTGCAGGAAGTCACAGGAAACCATTCACAATATAAAATGATGAAACCGTCGAATATAAATCTTATGTATAAGTTATGTTACATACTATGTACCGACTATTCTTCTTGTGTTGGCTTCACTTTGATCTCCACCAAACGGTCTAGCCATCCCGAAGTCAGAAATCTTCGGATTCAGGACATCATCCAGTAATACATTACTAGCCTTCAGATCTCTGTGGATAATTCTCAATCTCGAATCCTGGTGAAGGTAAAGAAGACCCCGAGCAATGCCACATATGATGTTGAAACGCTGCGACCAATCCAATAGCGACCTTCTTGATTGATCTGATGTTTTAGAATCAAGGTAAGGAGTTAATTATCCTCGATAATCTTTTATGCGACGAGGTGTGTGCAAACAAGAAGGGAGTGACAGAAATGTTGACAAGTTAATCCTCAGATACGAACCAAAGATAAATGAGTCCAAACTTCCATTGCGCATGTATTCATAAATTAATATTTTCTCATCCTCTTCAATGCAGCAAGCAAGAAGCTTCACGAGATTTCTGTGCTGAAGTTTAGCAATCAGTTTCACTTCATTTTTGAACTCATTGAGCCCTTGTCCTGAACTCTTTGAAAGCCTTTTTACAGCAATGTATTGCCCATCCATCAGAACACCCTGAAATAATGATTATTAGTTAAGTATAATAAATAATGACTGATCACAGATTCCAAATATACGGAGGAATGGTAATTAGAGTTTCTTTATGTTAGTCTAGTATCAAGGAAAAATAAAGTCATCTTAAGATCATCACCTTGTAAACTGGTCCAAAACCACCTTCACCGAGTTGATTGTCCACAGAGAAATCTCCAGTGGCCTGGGCTACTGTGGCCAAGTCAAGTACGGGTAGGCCCAGATCTTCTCTTCCAGCAACAGCACTGGGATCACCTTGTTCTTCATTTTCACCTGCTTACAAATAGATGGATGTTGGAAGAATTTATTAAAACTTACAAACCTCTTTAATCTCTCTGGTATTGAAGCATCATTTGCTGGACATGTAACAACATTGTTCACAATATAGTAATTGCAAATTGATCATAGTATGGTCATAATTTTTTTTTAAATATGGTTTGAACTGACAGATTATGAAAGATAATCATAGTATGGTCATAAATTTTTTTAAAATATGGTTAGAACTGACAGATTATGAAAGAATACAATCAAAACAAATTGAACAGTAAAGAATGTCAGAACATCACTAATAAAAATGAACAATTCAGAGTTTTCATCTAAAATTATGTTTGTTTACTTTCTAAATCTCCTGACATTTATGAAATTGTTTGAAGACCAAAGCTTATGAAACTAGAAACTCCAAGTAAAACAAACCAGTTATGTCTTCAATACTGCTGCAGCTGCAGCTCAACAGGAAACACGGAGGCAGTAGAAGGCTAATTTACGAAATCAAAAACAGACTATTAGCAGCTCGGCATTTCCTCATTTTAGCATGGGGTGCATTAAAAAACTAGAGAATTGATTAGGAGTGCATTTACTAAGCTTCTGACTTTCATTTTTCCCAACATTTAACAAATATCAGAACCTCCTAAAAAAAATGCCATTGATTTCTAAGAACGGGTTTAAGATTCTTAGCTTGTTGGTATTATGAATCAATATATAGTCCAGACATGAAAACATTACAGCAATGTCATACAAAAGCAAAGAAGCTCAGATAAAAAAGAAAATTAACCCCCCAAAAGACATAATCTAATCAGTGTATTTACCTTTCGCTTTCATCCTTCGACTAAATAGATAGCAGATGAGAAGAAGCAATACACATATCGAAGCAATAGCAACCACAATCACAGCTATTACCACCCAAAACCTGTTTGCTGTCAAAATATTTGATCTTGATCAGCACTATAACAAAAATATATCTTCATGGAGCATGCTTTGGAACGAAGAGTTTAATTTCAATGATGTAGACATGGCCAAGCCGAGGCACAATACTACTGATACTGACATGAAAAACACACCTTGCTTTGAAGGTGGCACCCGTATATAGAGATCCTGCCCACCATCGAAAAACCGTCTAACATCAATTAGATCTCCAAACCAGAGGACACATCCGCTGCCTCGTCCACTGATATCCGAGTTTGAGTAAGCCGTACAAGAACAATTTTTCAAGCACGCCTCCTTGCATTTCCTCAGATTCATGCTTCCACTGACCCAAGTATATGTAGTATCCGGAAGTTTCACGCCAGGAATTTTGATGAAATCATGTTTGCTTGTGCAGTCTAAAGACTCCTCTGAGATGCATCCTTGTGACCAGTCCATAAAATTCCAGCTCCCGACAACCTTCGGCTTGAAACCTTCCAAACATTGGCAAACGGGCGAGTCGCTGATGACACACATTCCATTAGCGCCGCATAAACCGTAAGTGTCACAGTAGTCACGTGGCACTGAAGAATATAGCTTCCAAGACATATCTGCTTCAACCCATACATACCTCTGACGAGTCATGGCTGTATCATTCAAAACAAGCCTCGTGATCACCGACTTATTCAGGAGTCGGTAAACATAGTAAACCTCTTCCTTGTTAGACACGAAATTAAACTCAAAAACAGGATTCTTCTTCAATTCAGGAGCACCACTAAATGTCAGACCATTCCATGGTCCCCCTCGGAAAAACTTTCTGGTGCCTCTATACATCACTAACTGTGGATACGCATCAAGTTCTACACCGTTGCTTAATTCTCCAGGAGATGGATCTTCAGAACTCTTCCACGATGTTAAACGCCGGTTAAGACGAGATCTCAAGTCCCATCCCAACTTCATACCTGGAAGCAACGTATCAGATGGATAATCAAAACTCTGCCACAGGTAAGTATCTACATTATCATCCCTCATATCTCTTAGGACAAGATTTCCAAGATCGAGAAGCTGCAACAACGGATCCTGAGGCGTCCTTGCTGAAGTTGTTGACCAAACCACACTGCTAGATCCATTAGAAAGCACAAGACTGCCTGTGTTATTCATCACCAATAAGCCAGACGAATCTTTAACAGGGTTTCGCCTATTTGCAACCCAAACAACAGTTCTAACAGGAATATTCTTGTACCAAATACCCAAATACCTGTCCTTGGAACGACCCGGACTGAAAAACCCGAGTTCAAAATTTCCTCCACTTGAAACCAGTGTCTCACCATCTCCAAGAGATTGCGATGCAGTGATACCGTCAGTTAAAGCAGATACTTTCAACCACGAACAAGCTACACACAAGCAAATATACAAAGACAAGAGATTATTCATGGAATCCGAAATTTCTTTATTCCCAATCTGTTAGAAGTTGAGGGCTTCAAGTGCAAGTATCATTTGAAGATATGCAGGACATAAAGAACTTGGACTGTATACATTGACTCAGACAGACCACAAATATATAACCATTTGGAAGATGATGCTGACATTTAGAAGACTTTTCAACAGAAGTTTCCTTTGTGGTTAAAAATTCCAGTCTGAGTGAAGAAGTCCAATATAAATCAACTTCTCCCGGATTGCATAAACGAACAAAACTTTAGACACCTGTAATATGTGTATTTTTCATAAGAAAGCGACCTTTTTACGTTGGTCCAACTTGACACCTTTATCGAAATTATGCAATTACTGACAGTTAAATCTTACTTTTATCCTTGGTCTTTACAATTAAAACTCATGGTAACTTCCTTCATTATAACCTTTAAGTGTCAAAGAATTCATTTTCGAAGTTAAGACCTAAGTAAGAAATTTAAAAAACATTCAGCTGGATATTACAGTATTTTGCTTAGACTACTAATTTTAGCACATATTGACAGGTCTATAATCCATAATCAGTGAACTACAATCTGGGTTATTGCATATTTATCAAAGACTTTACCAGACATTCCTTATGAGGCCATCCATGTTAAATAAATAAATACGAAGTAGCTCAATGGGATCAAGATTTCCATCAAGAGTGGTGTAATGCCAAAAAACAGAAACTGAGGAAGAAACGCAATGTTTATATCTCAAACGTCAAGCAATTTTAATTTATTTTGTCAGTTTCTCTATAAATGGGTATCATCTCCATAACAACTCAAGAATTCGTAAAACTATCAAGAATTGGAAAATTAAAAAAATAAATTATAAACGAATCATTACAAACAAAAGTTGAAATCTTGGAAACCATCCTGTTCAAGAGCTTCTTCCAACAAAAGCTGAGACTGGTCCATCAACTCGGGGCTCAATCTGAACATCAAAACACAAAATTCCATCTGATTCAACGCGCCATCTCCGTCAAAATCCCCTTCTTTCAGCATGCCGGAAAGATCATCATCCGACAATTCCTGGAGCCCCAAGAAAGCTGAATTCTTCTTCAAACTCTCGAATGTGATGACCCCCTTTTGGGAATCCATCAATAACCGGAACCCATTGCACAGTTCCCCAATCAGTCCATCACCGCCTAGCTTCTCCGCCATCAGCGGCAATAAATCTTGGAAATTTGGTTGATCCATGGACGCCATTGAAGTATTGAAATGGAACTCTTCGAAAAAATGAAATTAGTTGGTACTTGCGATGATGGTTTGGAAAGAGGGAGAGGGCGTAGTTAATATATGCGTAGGGAAAGGGGGCAGTGAGTGGTGAGGGAGGGTTTCGTAGAAGGAGAAGGGAAAGGACAGCTAATTGACAGTTAGTTTGTCGACAGAGGTCACAGAAACGCCAAGACAAGGTCAGATGGATGTGGTTTTTGCGTATGTGCTTCCGTCTAGTGTATGGGTAGGTGGCGGTGGGGTCCAAAACGGCGACTGTCGTGGAAATTTCTGGGACTTGGTGTGAAGCAGACAGCTGCTCGTTATTGGGTATGTCGAATTTGACGACGTGGAAATAGGACCGGCGGTCTAACCCACGAGGGATCAGTTTCAATAACTTTCTTCGTCCTTAAAATAATATTTATTTAATTATATTTTCATTTCTTCATAAAAACTATTTATTTTTTATTTTTGGATATGATCCCGCATTAAATTTATAATTTTATCTACAATTTATTTATTTATTTATTTATTTATAAAAATTATCTAATCCATCGTTTTCATTCACATGATACATTTTACATTGTGGATCTCATTCTCTACCCACTTTACACTCATTACATTGAATAAAATTTGTACCATCAAAATTAAAAAATATTTTTCAAAGACGGAGGTATTTTTTAGATTTTTGTTCACATTTATATAAAGAGTTAATTACTAATTAAGTATTCACTTTTGGATCTTATCGAAATTTAAACTAAATATGTTAATAATATTTACAATTTTTTTTATTTGTAGTATTTGTGTGACTTTGGAGCTAAATCATTATATGAATTGTCCTCTCATATTATCAGTTTTATCGGCATACACCAAATGGTTGAGTTAGGGCTTTTTGATAGTATGAGTTGCGATTTTTTACATTTGATGACAAAATTGACAATACGAGAGAATAATGAGCTTAACGACTGAGTAATTGAGTCGAGAGTTGGCGCAACGGAATTAGGGATTCGGCATAGTTCAAATTATAATCCGAACATCCGGTGATAAAATTGACAAATATGATGACAATAAGCTTTAAAAGTCCTTTGTTTTACTGAACTCACCTCTGTGGCCCAAGGACGTTACAACTAACTGACCTACATTGATTCTTTTAGTACGTTTATCAAGAATTTGGGAAATTTTATGTCATCGATGTTGTCAATTTTATTGCATATGTCCAACGATTAAGTAATTAAGTCAGGAGTTTGTGCAACGGGATTAGGATATCCTAAAAATTCTATTTGCAATTTCAAATGTCCAACAATAAAATTAACAATATAAAAAAAATAATGAGCTTTAAAAGTCCTCTTATTTTATAGAGCCTACCTCCATGGGCCAAGAACTTTTACGACACATTGACCTATACCAATTAATCTTTTAGTAAAATTTCAAGGTTGAGAAATTTTATATCACACAAAATTTATTTTCGAATCATGAGAATCTACAACTGAAATAGCCTGCAAATAATATAAGAGAGTTAAATTATATTTAGAAAATTAGATGTGAAAATCTCAAATATATAAAGATATTGGTGAGATTCAAACATAAAATATTTGGTTTAAAAAATGTTCACTCCATCACTATATCATCCCTAAAATGACACATACTACTTTTATTAGCTAATGCAACACTTTCCTAAGATAAGATAACCTTATCATTCGTGCACTACATATCATCGTCATGTCACGATCGGACTTTGCTAAGGATAGCTAAGCCGGGAAATCGTGACCAGGGATGGAAAATTAGAAGAGGGGATAGAAAGGGGTTGAACATGCTTAATTAAAAGCTGAATTGATAACTGTAAATAAAATACAATCAAGTATTTTGCAGCGGAAAAACATAGCTGAGATATACGTATGAAGACATGTATCTCGGGGGTATTTTTTTAACTAAACTCGACAGAAGCTCGGCTCTGCACTTCACCATTCACATCACAACTCAACTTGCAGATTTAGAAATATATGCATGGCTGAGTACAAAAGCACTCAGTGGTCACATGCCGAAAGATACATACATACTTGTATAAACTGTAAATTGTCATGCCATCTCAACAGTAACGCAAGGGGTTTTATCTTAAAAGGCCCAAGCTTACTAAATTCTTTTATGAAACTAAAGTTCGTCTGCGCATACTAAGTTCTCTTGTAATCACCATATATGTAACTATTGTTGTGTCCCGGGAAGGAGGCCTCATTCTATGGTCACCGGATCGGTCAACCCTTTAGGATGACTCGCGGCCACTTGTGTACACAAATCCTGTCTAGGGGTCCCTAGCATAGAGACACGAATTCGATTCTCGGATTTTTGGCATAGCCAAACACAGATAGGTCTCATACACAATCTCAAAACATTTATGACAATGCAATACTTGAAAGATTTTCAATTCAAAGATTTTGAAAAGAAATAACTGCTTGAACGAATCATTTGATTTTGTTTATATATAAGAAAGCCTACCTGATTGCAAAGCTTACTCATGATTCCACGGACTCCTCATTGTTATTCTATCATCACATCCTCGCTTGACCTTTATCGTAGAAATAATAAATAAAACATCTAAAACGAAGGATAATTCTTACTGTAAGGAGTTCGTGATTTCCTTCTATTAAATCTTTTAGAGTGATGCTATTCGGCCACAATGTGACCGGCCATAATAAGATTTATTGAATGAAAAAATAGTTTATTTAATATTTGATCTATTAAAAAAATAGTTTTACATTTAAAAATAGGTAAAAAAAATGGTATTTATGTAAAAATAATTAATGCATTAATTTAATATTATTATTTTATTAATTAATTATATTGATAATTACTAAAATATTCTCGTGTGGCCAGCTATAATGTGGCCGCATAACTTTATTGAATATTTTATTAGAAATTTTGTATTCTCTGTTTAGACTATCGTTATAAATATTACTTAATCGCTAGAATTTCTCGTCCATTCCCTAATCACTTAGAGATTTAATAAGGATCACCCTAATTCCCTAATCACTTAGAGATTTAATAAGGCCTCCTTAGGGTGATCAATTAAGATTTAATCGATAGCTAAGAAATTATGGAAATTAGGCAAAATTAAGTAATTAATCAATAATTGAAAGCTATCTCAATAGCTTAATTTATGAGTTTAAATTAACTCATCTTACGCTTAATCTTATTTATTAGAACTTGAAAATCTAATTTAATAACTTTAGACTTAGTTATTTAAGTCCAATTAATAATCTAATTAAATATTCACTTCTAGTTTTAATTAAGGGCACAAACTTAATTAATTTGAACCCAAAGCCACAAAATAACAGTCCACCGAATTAAATAAATGGATTCATACTATCAAGTCCATAACTTACATTAATTAAGCTACTATTAGTTGGATATATTACATTTTTTAGCACATACTATTAATTAAAATTAGAGCCGGCAAAATTGGCCCGGCCCGGTGGGCCGGGCCGGGGTACCCGGAATTGGGGTCGGGTTGGGCTCAGAAAATAGTGACCGAAAAAATCGGGCCTAAAAGCCCGCCCACATAGCCAGCAGACTCACAAGACTTTGGGCTAAAAAGCCGGGTTTTGCCAAAAGCCCGCCCACCCAAGTTTAATAAGTTAATGGGCTGTTATAGAATAGCCCAAAGAGAAGAATTTAAACCTAATTTTCTAACCTCTCGCCTCTCGCCGCCTGGACGCCACTCACCGCCTTCTCCGGCCCACGCTCGCAATCCATCGCCCATCTCCTTCTCCGTCCCACGTTCGCCTTCCATCTCCTCCTCCGTGACAAGGTGCATTATGCTTTTCTTCTTTATTGAGGTTTATTTGGTAAATTTTTAATTTCTTTTCTTAATGGTATGAACATCGTCGTTTTTAATTTTTTTTCTTAATGGTATGATTCATCGTTGTTTACGACTTTGGTGCGTAGATGCTAAAATTTTCTAATAGCGAATGATCGTATGTTAATTGTTATAGTATGAACAACTTATGTTAATTTCTATGGTCCTTTGTCCATTTTCACGCCAAAACCAATAACTCAATTAATAACGACCCAATATATATATATATATATATATATATATCAATTTGTCGAATCAATCAAACACCATTACTGATCCCAAAACCAAAAAATTCATGGGTCCAATATTCTCAAGCCCCCGAGATTTATATGCATTTACATAGTAGCATAAATACTTCACAATCCTGCTCGTCACCTCTTGCGCATCCAGTTGCGGTTGGCTCCCATCGAGACATCGAGTGCCGCCTTAGCGCATCCATGGCTTCCGAACTTTAGAGCGTTTGGGAGCAACAAATTGTGTGTGTGTGTGTGTGAGGGTTTGGTTTGGCCCTAGAATTGAGAAATTTGTCGAATGAAAAAGAAAACGTAAATTTACGTCGGGCGCCTCATTATTTGTTAAAATAACGAATTTTCTGTGTCTTTTCTCATTTACCCCCACTCCTCATTTACATAACAAGTACCTGTAAATGCAGGTAATTTCCCAGACCCCACAAATTTAGGAATTGTAAATTACTATAACAATTAATTTTATTTGATATAATATACTATTAGATTATTTATATGTTAACATACGACTTTGGTGAAATAAATTTGGCAGAATTAGATTATTTATATGTTAATTTCTAATAGCGAATGATCTGTATGTAAAGCTTGTCTATTTTATACACTACATTAGCCTATACTAATCAATCATATTTTTGTCTAATTTTACGAAATAGATACAACTCAAAGCTTAGAGGATATGAATGATGATATGCAAATCTTGCAATCGGTTGATGCTTCGACTTCTATGAGCGCCGTGTACTACTTTTTTTGTTGAACATAGTAGCACTGTGGATACGTCTAATCGTGTGAGAGGATGATTCTAAAATGTTGATAGAGGAGCTAAAAGTCTAAGTCCAAGTATGGAACTTTTTGATAAGGTTGGCAAAGTAAGTGGGGTAGAAAATGTAGATGCAAACGTCGTAAACTATTTACTTGTAAAGTTGAACTGGAAATACTCATTTAAGACGACATGCAGAGAAATGTTTTAAAACCCCCGAGTATCATGATGTGAGTGCTTTGTTGGATAATCAAGCCACATTATTGAAGAAATGGAAATTCGATAGTAAAGCTTATCGAGATGCGTTAGCTAGAGCTATTATTAAACATGATCTTTCATTCAATTATGCTGAATACGATGGGGTTAATGAGGTGAATAAGATTATAAATCCAGAATTCAAGCCAATTTGTAGAAATACTGCAAAAAGTGATTGTTTGAAAGTGTTCCACTCTGAAAAAGAAAACTTAAAGAGTTTATTAGCTTCTCATCATGGACGAATTTGTTTAACATCAGATTGTTGGACTGCTATGACTACACAAGGTTATATGAGTGTGACTGCACATTTCATTGATTCAAAATGGAAGTTGCATAGCAAACTACTTTCATTTTGTGAGCTAGATACACCCCATTCATGCCTTGAATTATCTTCTAAATTGCTTGGAGTACTTAAGGATTGGGGGATAGAATCTAAATTTTTTTCACTCACTTTGGATAATGCAAGCTCCAATGATAGTATGTTCAGAATTTTAAAAGATAGGCTGAATTTGCAAGAAGGCTTATTATGTCAAGGTGAGTTCTTCCATGTGAGGTGTTGTGCACATGTCTTAAATTTAATTGTTCAAGAAGGTTTAAAGGCTGTGGATGATGCTTTGAGAAGAATTAGAAATAGTGTGAAGTATGTAAAGGCGTCGGATGGGAGGTTGAGGGATTTTCAAAAATGTGTAGAAGAAGTGAACTTAAGCCATGTTGGTGGGAGTTTCTTAAGATTAGATGTGTCTACTAGATGGAATTCGACGTATATGATGCTTGAAAGTGCTATCAAATATCGTCGTGCATTCACTTGTTTGAGTTATAATGATTCCAACTACAAATATTGTCCGACTAATGAAGAGTGGGAAAGAGCAGAGCGGATATGTACTTTCTTAGCCCCATTTTACAATATCACTAACTTGATATCCGGGTCATTGTACCCTACCTCAAGTTTGTATTTTAGGGAAATTGCATCAATAGAGTTGAAATTGAATGAATTCTTGAGCTCTGAAGATGAGGTGATCAAAGATATGGCAAGAAGGATGAAAGTTAAGTTTGATAAGTATTGGGAGTCATACTCTACTACTCTTGCATTTGGAAATGTTCTTGATCCAAAGAGAAAGATGGCATATTTGACATTTGTATATAAAAAACTTTATCCCAATGGTTATGAAGAGAAAGTAAAATTGTGAAGGACGATTATATAAACTCTTTCTTTGAATATGAGCGAGTTAGAGCCACATCAAGCTCTATGCCCAATGAAAAGTTCATCATCTATGGCTATGGTTTCGATATGGATGTAAGTATAATCTTGAATTATATATATTTGTCTCGTTTTATTATATGGTTGAAATTTAACTTTTGGTGGTTTATGGTGTATGTATTTCTTTTTAGGAGTATGATAGACAATTTCTTGAAGAGTCTTCAAGTAATGGTAAATCTGAACTTGATCTGTATTTGGAAGAAAATTCTGGTCCTACTTCTATTGTGAGTACTTTAGATGCAATCGAATATTGGAAAGGGAATGCTATTCGATTTCCTCGACTTGCAATGATGGCAGCTGATATTTTAAGTATTCCAATCACAACTATTGCTTCTGAATCTACATTTAGTATTGGAGGTCGCATTTTGCACAAGTACATGAATTGTTTGCTTCCCGAAAATGTACAAGCACTCATTTGCACTCGTAATTGGTTGCACGGTTTTGATGTTGGTGAAAATTGCGGTAATGATATTTAATATACTTAGTTTTTACTCATATTTTTCATTAAGTAATTAATACTTATATATATTTTTATATTGTGTCTGAGATGCCCAAGAATGTGAAGAAGTACAATTGTCCAAGGAAGATTCAAATGTAATCGATGTTTGATGTTTTAAACTTTAAGTTTATCTTTTTTACATTGAAATTAATGTTAGATTTGTTAGTAGACTTAATTTATTTTTTTTACTTTGGAATTGATGTTAGTAGACGTAATTTATCTTATTTATTTTAAAATTGATGTTAGTAGATTTAATTTATTTATTGTTATCATATTTTTTTAAAATTAAAAATAATATTTTATTAAATTAAATATTGGGCGGGTTTGGCCCGGTGACCCAGATGGGGCTGGGCTGGGCTACCATATTTTTAGCCCGATAGCATTTCGGACCGGACCGGGCCAGCCCGACCCAATAAAAACAACAAGCCCAATGGGCCAGGCCGGGCCGACCCGACCCGCCCCTTTTGCCAGCTCTAATTAAAATGTAACCCAAGTAATTGAATTAATATAGGCCCAAGGTTTAAAGTTTCAGCCTATTTTCCTAAAATTTTGAATTGGGTCTCTGCCCAACAGTAATTATAGCCCAAACCATTAAAATAATTTTCGGCCCAAGTGGCCCAACAATCCAATTACACAAAGGAAACCTAGTTATCCTTTCTCCATCTCTCCTCTCTCGCCATTCCTAACGCACACACACAGAACATCGACTATCTGGGTAACCAAATTTATAATCTCGAGTCATTTTCGTGTGCCTGAGTATATGCTTTGATCATGTTCAATGTGTTTGTCCAGTGGTTAGACCGATATCTAGCTACTATGCTACCGCATAGCGGATATCGGGTCTACAGTACATAGCATCGTGATACGTGAGACTTCTTTACGGCGTGTCGTAAGAACTTGTCTCATTTCCTCTATCTCATTTGCGTCTTAGGGAGCTGCTTCCTGCGATAAAGGAACACCATGTCCTCTGGGTAGCAATCCCTTCTTTGCGTCTCGCATACTAAAACGAGTAATCACGTGATCAATGTAAGACGTCCGAGATAAGCTCAACATTTTCTCTTGCGATCTTGGTAAACCCTGATCCCAAGAATATACCGCATCTACTAAGTCTTTTATTTGAAACCGATCGATAACCAACTCTTTACGTCGATAACCGCTCACATTGTTGCCAGTAGAAGGATATCATCGTACGAAGTGCAAGAAATACCACGTCACCGTTAACATCCAAACAATACACACAACTTTCGTTAGGCAACCTGGATAAATCCATAGGACTCTTACCACCTCGTCAAAGCATAAGTTCCATGATCGGGAAGCTTGCTTGAGTCCATAAATGGACTTAAGCTTCCATACTAGATGCTCTTCACCTTCACACATAACCTTCGGGTTCTTCCCTCAATATAGATGTCTCTACCTTCTTCAAGGTAACCGCTAGAAAGCGGTTTTAACATCCATTTGCCAAACCTCGTTTAGGTAGTCACATGTACGTAAGAATTCACGATGGACTTGAGCATTGCTATGTTTAAAAAAGGTCTCATCAAAATCGATGCCCTAAACTGAGTGTACCCTTTCGCCACAAGCTTGGCTTAAAAGCCGAAATCTCTCCATCTCGAATCTCTTCCTCAGATACCCACTTACTACCTACGGCTTCCTCGCCATCCGGTAGAGGTTTCGTAGACATCAATAGTCATATGACTGAATTTTTAAGTCCATAGCGGTGTGCCATGATCTTGCATCGTGGTTCTCAGTATCGCCTCATTTGTATGTCCATGGGTCGTCCTGACTTGCTCTTTCTCGGGACTAAACCAAGATTCGCCCACTAACATAAATCGCCTGGCCGACGTGACAACCCTCCCACTCACGACGAGGCACTACCGCACAATGGCAACAGTAAGTGCGGTGAACATGTGGTTCTTTATCTTCACACAACTTTTAGGTAGGTGCCACAGACGGTCTCGTATCTCCAGTGGAACTCGACCTACCCAATTTCTTCAAGTATCCGGTGTCGATCCTTCCACTAGACACGACATCTCATTCCTTTGGCTTAATCGATGGCAGAATACGATCATCTTATAATTCTCGAAGTATGATTTCAACTTTGGATTTGTGGTTTTTCATGTAGTCCTCTTCTAAGAATGGAGTGTTTTTGCCAATAACGACCTTCTGATCCTTAGGACTATAGAATAACCACTTTTCGTTCCTCTAGGATAACTAATAAACAATCTTGCTTCAGATCTAGCCTCCAACTTGTCAGCTTTCTTATTCAGCACATGTGCTGGACTTTCCTATCCTTATATGGCTTAAACTAGGCTTGCGCCCAAACCATAACTCGAATGTGGTCTTATCGACTGACTTGGACGGTACTAGATTGAGCAAATATGCCATTGTTTCTAAGACATACCTCTAGAACGAAATATGCAATGTTGCATAACTCTTCATAGATCTTACCATTTCTAAGAGAGTCCTATTTCTTCGCTCTGACACACCATTTTGCTGTGGTGTGCTCGGTGTAGTTACCTGTGAGGTAATCCACACAGCACCAAATAGTCCATGAACTCGTTACTAAGGTATTCGCCACCGCGATCAGACCGCAGTGACTTGATACTCTTACCTAGCTTTGTCTCCACTTATGCCTTAAATTCTTTGAATTTCTCAAAACATTCAGACTTACGGTGAAGCAGGTATATGTATCTGTTTGGTATGAATCTGTGCTGATTCTTGGTATTGTTTTGCATGTTGTCTTCATTAGTTTATCACATTTATGCCGTTAGTTCAATTATTATTTATCGTTTCGGACTTACTTGGTTCGTTTCAATGTTTTGCAGAAAATCGGCATTAAATAGGATGAAATCTATCTACCAAGGATTAGGTATAATGAAGAGCATCGCGATAGGAGTTCATAAGCGGCGGATCCTATTTCGGAGTTCGGACGAAGGAGAGCAAGCAATTGTTGAAGTCGCGCGCGACCCGTCGCATGGCGAGCATCCGCGCACGCGCGCACGCCGCCCGCCCGCCGCCCGCCCGCGCGCGCGCGCCAGCGCCTCCGTCGCGCGCTGCTGAGCGCGGCTCACTCCGGGCGTTCCAAATTTCCCTCGCCGCTCGGGTGAACGCTGCTCGCCCGCCTCCGCGCGCGCCGCGCGCCGCGCAGCAGCGCCCGCCCGCCTCGCGCGCGATCTGAACGCGGCTCGCTCCGGAGCTGCGTTCCCAATTTACGTGTGCTCGGGTGGCTCGCCTTCTCGCCCGCTCGCCGCCCAGCCGCGCCGCGCCTCACTCGCCCGCCGCCCGCCCGCGCGCAGACGCGCAGCGCGCCGCCCTCTGCGCGTTCTTTTCCAGCCGGCGCTCAGTTGCCTTCCTATATATAGCCTATTTTAGGTTATTTTCAGGGTCCGAACTTTTACGTATTTTTCTATTTTTCTCTGGATTGCTTGTTGAACACATTCTTCAATTTTCTTGATTGACTTTGATTCACGTTCTGTAATCGGTATTCATTTACTTTAACTGTGATTTACGAATTCTTGGTACTATCCTGTGATATTTCGGATTCGGATTGGAAGTAATTTAATCGTTATTTGATCCATTGATCTTGTTCGATTCGTTTTCGCGTTGATTCTATATTTCTGTGGAATTGTTGGTTGCTTGCTTCGTTCTTGTTTTCCCGCTTTAATAATCTGAATTCTATGCAAGTGGTGTTGAACTTTAATTTCATGATTAATCGTTCTTTGTTGAATTTCATCGTTTCTTGTTTGGAGATCACGAGTTAATTGCTTTCGATTTGTTTACATTTACGTGTTTAGTAGTTAATCATCTAGGGTTTGACAACCTCTAGTTTAGATCTATTGCTTTAGTAGTTTAGCTCGGGATTGATAACCACGGCTTAGGTTTCTTTGTTTAATTCCGTGTTTGATTCCTCGTATGTTTGAAAACCCGTATTGGTATTAGAGTGTTTAGGATTTAATCGTTTTACGTGAGCAACACGAACATTAGGCCTGTTAAGTTTTCCTTGAGGCGACTAGGGTTAGCTTTCCCTACTATAACACCTAAATGCGATTGCGAGTCAATTGAGTATACTTTTGGTTGAACAAATTTTGGCGCCGTTCTTAGAAAAACTTTAAGCGTATTGTTTGTGTTGTTTGTTTTACGTGTTTCTTTTCTTTCTGTTTGGTTATTTTCTCCCACAGTGCGTGTAATTTTGTTTTTGTTGTTGGTATCCGCTAATGCGGGGTTATCAACCAGATGCGATTATAGTCGACCGGTGGGGGAGGAGGATTCGTAAATATTGGGCAAATTCTGCTTTGAAGAAGGAGCCCGGTCGACTTTCGAGGATGTCAGGTCGTTATGAGCATGAGCATATGATCCTTCTTGGGATCCACGACAATGACCTCGCTGACCCGATTTGGGATATTGGGATCCACAGCGTGCACCGCCTCCACAACCTGACGGAATATTGGAATCCACCGTACTTTGAGGATCGAGCCTCCAATTCTCTTGGGATCAACCGCCTCAGCACTATGAGGATAAATCCTCTGATGCCTCTGGGAGCAACCACGCTCCACCTCGGTATGAGTACCCACAACAACCACCTCCACCTCATTACTCATACCCGCGCAGCCACCTCCGCCTCGGATGATACTTGGGAGGATGAGTTAACTCAAAAAGAAGTGTCCATTCAAAAGCGGATGCTTTAGTCAAGTTTGGATCTTTGCAAATGCCGACTTTGCATTTGGAGGCCTTGAAATAGGATATGTCGAGCACGCTTGATGGTATTGCGGCAAGGAGAGAACTTCCAAACCAATCCGATCGGATCCGATCGGTCCTTTGTTCTGAAAGTGATCAATAGTTGAAAATTGGGTGGAAGAGACATCGGATGAGCTGCTGCGATCACGAGAAGTGGAAAAGCGAGGTGATTGAAATCACGCCTTTCCGCACCAACCCGATCAAGCTCGGATGGTCACTACTCTTGGAAGTGACCCAATTATTGAAGATGGGGTGGGAGAGACACGAAGAGCGCTGCGCCGGATGAGGTGGAAAGTGAGCGGGTGGGCGCGTGTGGATGAGAAGCATAATCGAGCCCGATGGCGTTTTTACGAGAGCGGATAACAAGGAAGAGTGGGCAAATCGATCGGTATCGTTCAACACTCACTGCGGAGGTGAAAGAGTTATCGAAACACGTGAAGGAGGATGAAGGGGATGAAGCAGAGTGGGCACTCGAAGTTGATGACATGCAAAGCCCGCTCGGGAAGCGATTGACTTGCCTCAACAATTGAGATGCGGGATCGAGGAGGAGGACACAATGATAACAAAGGTTGAGGTAGTTTCTATAATTTGTCAACATCTTAATTTACCAAAGTATTGTCTTTGTAGGAGTTGAAGTTATTTATTTTACTTTGGAAAATAGGATGTTTGATTTGAGCTTAATTGATGTATTACTTCTTTGTCTTTACTATCCTCTGTTCTTATAAGGTTACTCTTGATGTTACGGCGAGATGGTATTCTGCGGTGAAGGACTATGGATAGTCCGTTGTTGACCGGAACACGTCGTGCTCACGACGTTAAGCGAAATCTTGCGGGAGTTGACCCACGATTTTTATTGCTTTTTCTTTCTTTCTTTTCTTTGTCTTGTTTTGTTGTTCTTATTGATCTATCATTGTTGTTGAGTTTGTTTTGCTCGGATCTGGAAAGTTGTCGTGACGAGATGAAGCCGTGGTGCTCAACTCTACAGCGCACATTCTCGTCGATTATCAGAAGTGTCGTCCTCATAGTCATTTGAGCTTTTAATGTTTTGAGCTTTGGGGCGGTGCTCGATTTAAAATGTGGGGATGTTTACTCGCTTTTGTATCGTGATGTATTGTTTTGTTGCTTAATAGCGTGCCTTGTGCTTATTTTGATTGTTTGGACGTAAGCTTTGTCTATCTTGAATAAGTTAGGATCTTGATTTGTCTGTTGAACTACGTGGTATTGATCAAATTGAATTTGAATTTCCAAACTTTTGGTGATATATGATTTGAGTATAATGTGAATTGTGAGGCGTAATTGATAGAAATTGAATAGGGAAATTGATGTGATTTGTCCGGCTAATGTTAGAAGTGCTAACATTGTGGTTGCCTATATACTCGATGTCCGCATCGACCTCCTTTCTCTCAATTTGTTATCGTGGAAGTCTCGTTCTCTTTTAGCTTTATTTTGTTGTTCATGTTTTGAGCTCACGGGGACGGTGCTCATCTAATGTGGGGGAGTTGTTGATGATATGTTGTATATGTTGTGCTCGGATATGTGCATGATTGACCCATGGATCTATGCTTACTTTGGTTTCTTGAGCTCGAGTTTTTATCTATCTGAATAAGTTAGGATTGTGATTTGTGCACTGAACTACGTGGTATTGGTCGAACCTTGATGTGTGTTCCGTTTATCTTGTTGTTACGTTTTGAAGAGCAATGTGAATTGAGCGGGTTGTGAGAATTGATCTTAAATCAAGGGTTATTGATGTGATTTGTCCGACTAATGTTAGGGGAGTGTTAACAATGTGGTTACCTATATACTTGTTTCTTAATAAAAAAAAAAAAAAACTATTTTTTATGTGAGATTGTTGAAATGGAGGATGGGATTACGCCTCTTTCTTGTAAATTGAGAAATGGGCATGAGAAACCACGATAGGAGACTCGAGTTCATCGAGAATTCACCTTTCGACCATTGTTCCAAAATCATTAAGACTTTCCATGTTTATTGTTGAGATTATATAAATGGAGGATGGAATTCTGCCCCTCTTTCTCGTAAATTGAGAAATGGGCATGGGAAACCACGATAGGAGACTCGAGTATATCGAGACTTCACCTTTCGAACATTGTTCCAAAATCTGTTAATATTTTCTTTGTGTTACAAAAGAAACTTGTTGCTAAAGGTAACCATTTTAGATAATTCACCCCTGACGGAGAGTTGGGTCTGAGCAAAAATGATCCTATTGTTTATTTGACTTTCTCACAATCTTAGATTTGTTTCGCATTAACTTGATTACGTATTCATCATGTTGGGGGAATTTCAAATAGAGGTTTGATTGATTGGATTAAGAGTTAAAGTTAATGAGTTATTTTCTACTCTTGTTATTATAGACTTTGCTTGAGGACAAGCAAATGGATAAGTGTGGGGAGTTGTTTGGTATGAATCATGCTGATTCTTGGTATTGTTTTGCATGTTGTCTTCATTAGTTTATCACATTTATGCCGTTAGTTCAATTATTATTTATCGTTTCGGACTTACTTGGTTCGTTTCAATGTTTTGAAAATCGGCATTAAATAGGATGAAATCTATCCACCAAGGATTAGGTATAATGAATAGCATCGCGATAGGAGTTCATAAGCGGCGGATCCTATTTCGGAGTTCGGACGAAGGAGAGCAAGCAATTGTTGAAGTTGCGCCGACGACCGTCGCATGGCCGAGCATCCGCGACCGACACGACGCCCGCCCGCCCGCGCCGCAGCAGCCCGCCGCGCCGGCGCGCCGCCCTCCATCCGCGCCGAACGCGGCTCACTCCGCTGCGCGTTCCCAATTTCCTCGGCTCGGAGTGAACGCGCTCGCCGCGCCTCCGCTCCGCCGCGCCGCGCCGCGCGCCGCCGGCTACCCGCGATCTGAGCGCGGCTCACTCCGGCGCGTTCCCAATTTACTCTGTGTGCTCGAGTGGCGCTCGCTTCGCCCTCCCGCCCGCTTTCGCCGCCTCGCCGCCTCGCCGCCACACCTCACAAGACGCCTCGCCTCTCTGGCGCGTTCTTTTCAACCCGGCGCTTCGGTTGCCTTCCTATATATAGCCTATTTTAGGTTATTTTCGTGGTCCGAACTTTACGTATTTTTCTATTTTCTCCTGGATTGCGCATGTGAACTCGTTCTTCAATTTTCTTCAATTCAGACTTTGATTCACGCTACGTAATCGGTATTCATTTACTTTAAGCATGATTCTGAATTCTTGGTACTATCCTGTGATATTTCGGATTCGGATTGGAAGTAATTTAATCGTTATTTGATCCATTGATCTTGTTCGATTCGTTTTGCGTTGATTCTATATTTACGTGGAATTGTTGGTTGCTTGCTTCGTTCTTGTTTTCCCGCTTTAATAATCTGAATTCTATGCAAGTGGTGTTGAATTTTAATTTCATGATTAATCGTTCTTTGTTGAATTTCATCGCTTCTTGTTTGGAGATCCGAGTTAATTGCTTTCGATTTGTTTACTTTACGTGTTTAGTAGTTAATCATCTAGGGTTTGACAACCTCTAGTTTAGATCTATTGCTTTTAGTAGTTTAGCTGGGATTGACAACCCGGCTTAGGTTTCTTTGTTTAATTCTGTGTTTGATTCCTCGTATGTTTCAAAACCCATATTGGTATTAGAGTGTTTAGGATTTAATCGTTTTACATGAGCAACACGTAACATTAGGCCTCGTTAAGTTTTCCTTGAGAGGCGACTCAGGTTAGCTTTCCCTACTATAACACCTCAAATGCGATTGCGAGTCAATTGAGAGTATACTTTTGGTCGAACAAATTTTGGCGCCGCTCTTGGGAAAACTTTAGGCGTATTGTTTGTGTTGTTTGTTTTCGTGTTTCTTTCTTTCTGTTTGGTTATTTTCTCCCCAGTGCGTGTAATTTTGTTTTGTTGTTGGTATGCGCTAATGCGGGGTTATCAACAAGACGATTATGGTCAACCCGGTGGGGGAGGAAAGTTCGTCAGATTAGGCAAATTCTTCTTTCAAGAAGGAGCCCAATTCGACTTTTTCGAGGATGTCCGTCAAAGTATGAGCCACAAGCATATGATCCTTATCGATCCCACGGACAACATGACCTCACCAACCCGATTTGGGATATTGGGATCCACAAAGAAGCAGCACCGCCTCCACAACCCCGACCCGAATATTGGAATCTACCGTACTTTGAGGATCAAGCCTCCGATTTCTCTGGGATCAACCGCCTCCAAAGACTATGAGGATCAATCCCTACAATGCCTCACGAGAGCAACCACACCTCCACCTCGTATGAGTACCCACAACAACCACCTCCACCTCATTACTCATACCCGCAGTGCCCACCTCCACCTCGGATAGACGACTTGGGAGGATGAGTTAACTCAAAAGAGAAGGCATCCATTCAAAAACGGATGCTTTAGTCCAAAGTTTGGATGTCAAATGCCTCGACTTTGCATTTGGAGACATAAATAGGATATGTCCAGAGCTCGCTTGATAAGTGTTGCAAAGAAGGAGGAACTTCCAAACCAATCCGATCGAGATCCAATCGGTCATTGTTCTAGAAAGTGATCCAATAGTTGAAAATTGGGTGGAAGAGACATCGATGAGTCTGCTGCGATCACGGGGGTGGAAAACGAGGTTGATGAAATCACACCTTTCCGCACCAACCCGATCAAGCTCGGATGGTCACTACCTTGGAAGTGACCCAATTGTTGAAGATGGGATGGGAGACACACGAAAGAGCACTGCAGCGGATGAGGTGGAAAGTGAGAACGGGTGGGCACGTGTGGATGAGAAGCATAATCGAGCCAGATGACGTTTTTACGAGAACGGATAACAAGGAAGAGTGGGCAAATCCGTCGGTATCGTTCCAACACTCACTACGGAGGTGAAAGAGTTATCCAAACACGTGAAGGAGGATGAAGAGGGATGAAGCAAGAGTGGGCACTCGGTTGATGACATGCCAAAGCCCACTCGGAAGGCGATCAGACCGCCTCAACAATTGAGTACGGGATCCCGGAGGAGGACACAATGATAACAAAGGTTGAGGTAGTTTTATAATTTGTCAACATCTTAATTTACCAAAGTATTGTCTTTGTAGGAGTTGAAGTTATTTATTTTACTTTGGAAAATAGGATGTTTGATTTGAGCTTAATTGATGTATTACTTGTCGCCTTTACTATCCTCTCGTTCTTATAAGGTTGCTACCGATGTTCGCCGAGATGGTATTCCCGCGGTGAAGGACTATGGATAGTCCGTTGTTGACCGAACACGCCGTGCTCACGACGTTAAAGCGAAATCTTCGTGGGAGTTGACCCACGATTTTTATTTGCTTTTCTTTCTTTCTTTCTTTGTCTTGTTTTGTTGTTCTTGTTGATCTATCTCGTTGTTGTTGAGTTTGTTTTGCTCAGATCCGAAAGTTGTCGCAGCGAGATGAAGCCGTGGTGCTCCAACTCTACAACAGCATATTCATCGATTATCGAGGAAGTGTCATCCTCTATAGTCATTTTGAGCTTTTAATGTTTTGAGCACTGGGGACAGTGCTCGATTTAAGTGTGGGGGATGTTTACTCAGTTTTGTATGCGTGATGTATTGTTTTGTTGCTTAATGACGTGCCCTTGTGCTTATTTTGATTGTTTGGACGTAAGCTTTGTCTATGCGAATAAGTTAGGATCTTGATTTGTGCAACTGAACTCTGTGGTATTGATCAAATTGAATTTGAATTTCCGAAACTTTTGGTGATATATGATTTGAGTATAATGTGAATTGACGAGACTGTAATTGATAGAAATTGAATAGGGGGAAATTGATGTGATTTGTCCGGCTAATGTTAGGGGGAGTGCTAACATTGTGGTTGCCTATATACTCGATGTCCACCGACCTCCTTTTCTCTCATTTGTTATCGAAGTCTCGTTCTCTTTCGCTTTATTTTGTTGTTCATGTTTTGAGCTTTGGGGACAAGTGCTCATCTATGTGTGGGTGAGTTGTTGATGATATGTTGTATATGTTGTGCTCGGGATATGTGCATGATTGACCCCATGGATCTATGCTTACTTTGGTTTCTTGAGCTCAAGTTTTGTCTATCTGAATAAGTTAGGATTGTGATTTGTGCACTGAACTACGTGGTATTGGTCGAACCTTGATGTGTGTTCCGCTATCTTGTTGTTACGTTTTGAAGAGCAATGTGAATTGACGGGGTTGTGAGATTTGATCTTAAATCAAGGGTTATTGATGTGATTTGTCCGACTAATGTTAGGGGAGTGTTAACAATGTGATTACCTATATACTTGTTTCTTAATAAAAAAAAAAACTATATTTTATGTGAGATTGTTGAAATGGAGGATGGGATTCTCGCCTCTTCTTGTAAATTGAGAATGGGCATGAGAAACCACGATAGGAGACTCGAGTTCATCGAGAATTCACCTTCGACCATTGTTCCAAAATCATAAGACTTTCCATGTTTATTGTTGAGATTATATAAATGGAGGATGGAATTTCGCCTCTTCTCGTAAATTGAGAAATGGGCATGGGAAACCACGATATAGAGACTCGAGTTTATCGAGACTTCACCTTCGAACATTGTTCCAAAATCATTAATATTTTCTTTGTGTTCGAAAAGAAACTTGTTGCTAAAGGTAACCATTTTAGATAATTCACCCCCGATTTTGAGAGTTGGGTCCGAGCAAAATGATCCTATTGTTTATTTGACTTTCTCACAATCTTAGATTTGTTTCGCATTAACTTGATTACGTATTCATCATGTTGGGGAATTTCAAATAGAGGTTTGATTGATTGGATTAAGAGTTAAAGTTGCATGAGTTATTTTCTACTCTTGTTATTATAGACTTTGCTTGAGGACAAGCAAATGGATAAGTGTGGGGAGTTGTTTGGTATGAATCATGCTGATTCTTGGTATTGTTTTGCATGTTGTCTTCATTAGTTTATCACATTTACCGTTAGTTCAATTATTATTTATCATTTCGGACTTACTTGGTTCGTTTCAATGTTTTGCAGAAAATCGGCATTAAATAGGATGAAATCTATCCACCAAGGATTTGGTATAATGAAAAGCATCGCGATAGGAGTTCATAGGCTAAAGCGATCCTATTTCGGAGTTCGGACGAAGGAGAACGAAACGAATTGTTGAAGTTGCGACGACCCGTCGCATGGCCGAGCATCCGCAAGCACGCACGCGCACGCCGCCCGCCCGCGCGCGCCAGCACGCCCGCGCCCGCCCTCCATCCGCTTGCACACTGAACGCCGGCTCACTCCGAGCGCGTTAATTCCCTCGCGCGCTGAGTGAACGCTGCTCGCTCACAGCCTCCGCTCGCGCCGCCCGCGCCCGCCACCACCCCGCGATTCGAACGCGGCTCACTCCGGCGTTCCCAATTTACTCGCGTGCTCGGAGTGGCCTTCGCCTCGCCGCCCGCCCGCGCCGCCGCCTCGCCAGACACCCCGCAAGACGCCGCGCCTCACGCTGCAGCGTTCTTTTCAATGGGCCAGTTGCCTTCTATATATAGCCTATTTTAGGTTATTTTCGGTCGAACTTTACGTATTTTTCTATTTTTCTCTCGATTGCGCTGAACTCGTTTCTTCAATTTTCTTCAATTCGACTTTGATTCACGCTCGTAATCGGTATTCATTTACTTTAAGCGTGATTTATGAATTCTTGGTACTATCCCGTGATATTTCGGATTCGGATTGGAAGTAATTTAATCGTTATTTGATCCATTGATCTTGTTCGATTCGCTGCTGCTGATTCTATATTTACGTGGAATTGTTGGTTGCTTGCTTCGTTCTTGTTTTCCTGATTTAATAATCAATTCTATGCAAGTGGTGTTGAATTTTAATTTCATGATTAATCGCTCTTTGTTGAATTTCATCGCTTCTTGTTTGGAGATCCGAGTTAATTGCTTTTGATTTGTTTCCTGTTCGTGTTTAGTAGTTAATCATCTAGGGTTTGACAGCCTCTAGTTTAGATCTATTGCTTTCGTAGTTTAGCTCGGGATTGACAACCCTGGCTTAGGTTTGCTGTTTAATTCTCGTGTTTGATTCCTCGTATGTTTCAAAAACCCATATTGGTATTAGAGTGTTTAGGATTTAATGCGTTTTCACGTGAGCAACACGAACATTAGGCCTGTTAAGTTTTCCTTGAGAGACCACTAGGTTAGCTTTCCTACTATAACACCTCGCACGATTGCGAGTCGATTGAGAGTATACTTTTGGTTGAACAAATTTTTCGCCGCTGTTCGGGAAAACTTTAAGCGTATTGTTTGTGTTGTTTGTTTTCGTGTTTCTTTTCTTTACATTTGGTTATTTTCTCCACAGTGCGTGTAATTTTGTTTTTGTTGTTGGTATACGCTGCTCACGTGGTTATCAACAAGACGATTATGGTCAACCGGTTGGGAGGAAAGTTCGTCAGATTGGGCAAATTCTTCTTCAAGAATGAGCCCAATTCGACTTTTTCGAGGATGTCCGTCATTTATGAGCCACAAGCATATGATCCTTGCGGGATCCACAAAGAACAAACAAGCCTCACCAACCCGATTTGGGATATTGGGATCCACAGCAGCAGCCGCTCCACAACCCTAACCTCGAATATTGGAATCCACCGTACTTTGAGGATCAAGCCTCCAATTCCCATCGGGATCAACCACCTCCGCGACACTATGAGGATCAATCCTACAATGCCCTGCGGGAGCAACCACACCCTCCACCTCAAGATGAGTACCCACAACAACCACCTCCACCTCATTACTCATACCAGCAGCCCACCTCCACCTCGGATGTGACTTGGGAGGATGAGTTAACTCAAAAGAGAAGTCATCCATTCAAAAACGGATGCTTTAGTCCAAAGTTGGATCTTGCAAATGCCTCGACTTTGCATTTGGAGACATAAATAGGATATGTCCAGAGCTCGCTGATAAGTCATTGCGGAGGAACTTCCAAACCAATCCGATCGGATCCATCGGTCATTGTTCTAGAAAGTGATCCAATAGTTGAAAATTGGGTGGAAGAGACATCGATGAGTGCTGCGATCACAAGTGGGTGGAAAGCGAGAAGTGATCGAAATCACACCTTTCCGCACCAACCCGATCAAGCTTCGGATGGTCACTACTCTGGAAGTGACCCGATTGTTGAAGATGGACGAGAGACACTCAAGAGCAGCGCGTACGGATGAGGTGGAAAGTGAGAACGGGTGGGCACGTGTGGATGAGAAGCATAATCGAGCCCCGACGACGCTTTTTACGAGAACGGATAACAAGGAAGAGTGGGCAATCCATCGATATCGCTCCAACACTCACTCTGGAGGTGAAAGAGTTATCCAAACACGTGAAGGAGGATGAAGAGGGATGAAGCAAGAGTGGGCACTTTCGAAGTTGATGACATGCCAAAGCCCACTCGGGAAGCGATTGCACTGCCTCAACAATTGGAGTACGGGATCCCAGAGGAGGACACAATGATAACAAAGGTTGAGGTAGTTTCTATAATTTGTCAACATCTTAATTTACCAAAGTATGTCTTTGTAGGAGTTGAAGTTATTTATTTTACTTTGGAAAATAGGATGTTTGATTTGAGCTTAATTGATGTATTACTTGCTGTCTTTACTATCCTCTGTTCTTATAAGGTTGCTACTGATGTTCTGGCCGAGATGGTATTCCTGCAGGTGAAGGACTATGGATAGTCCGTTGTTGACCGGAACACGTCGTGCTCACGACGTTAAATCGAAATCATGCGTGGGAGTTGACCCAACGGATTTTTATTCTTTTCTTTCTTTCTTTTCTTTGTCTTGTTTTGTTGTTCTTGCTGATCTATCTGTTGTTGTTGAGTTTGTTTTGCTCGGATCCGGAAAGTTGTCACAGCCAGATGAAGCCGTGTGCTCCAACTCTACAGGCGCACATTCTGTCGATTATCGGAAGTGTCATCCTCATAGTCATTTTGAGCTTTTATCGTTTTGAGCAGGGACGATTGCTCGATTTAAAATGTGGGGATGTTTACTCGGTTTGTATGCGTGATGTATTGTTTTGTTGCTTAATGACGTGCCCTTGTGCTTATTTTGATTGTTTGGACGTAAGCTTTGTCTATGCGAATAAGTTAGGATCTTGATTTGTGCAACTGAACTCTGTGGTATTGATCAAATTGAATTTGAATTTCCGAAACTTTTGGTGATATATGATTTGAGTATAATGTGAATTGACGAGACTGTAATTGATAGAAATTGAATAGGGGGAAATTGATGTGATTTGTCCGGCTAATGTTAGGGGGAGTGCTAACATTGTGGTTGCCTATATACTCGATGTCCGCCCGACCTCCTTTTCTCTCAGCTGTTATCAGGGAAGTCTCGTTCTCTTTTGGCTTTATTTTGTTGTTCATGTTTTGAGCTCTGGGGACAGTGCTCATCTATGTGTGGGGGGGAGTTGTTGATGATATGTTGTATATGTTGTGCTCGGGATATGTGCATGATTGACCCCATGGATCTATGCTTACTTTGGTTTCTTGAGCTCAAGTTTTTGTCTATACGAATAAGTTAGGATTGTGATTTGTGCACCTGAACTCTGTGGTATTGGTCGAACCTTGATGTGTGTTCCCGTTTATCTTGTTGTTACGTTTTTGAAGAGCAATGTGAATTGACGGGGTTGTGAGATTTGATCTTAAATCAAGGGTTATTGATGTGATTTGTCCGACTAATGTTAGGGGGAGTGTTAACAATGTGGTTACCTATATACTTGTTTCTTAATAAAAATAAAAAAAAAAACTATATTTTTATGTGAGATTGTTGAAATGGAGGATGGGATTCTGCCCCTCTTTCTTGTAAATTGAGAAATGGGCATGAGAAACCACGATAGGAGACTCGAGTTCATCGAGAATTCACCTTTCGACCATTGTTCCAAAATCATTAAGACTTTCCATGTTTATTGTTGAGATTATATAAATGGAGGATGGAATCGCCTCTTTCTCGTAAATTGAGAAATGGGCATGGAAAACCACGATAGGAGACTCGAGTTTATCGAGACTTCACCTTCGAACATTGTTCCAAAATACATTAATATTTTCTTTGTGTTCGAAAAGAAACTTGTTGCTAAAGGTAACCATTTTAGATAATTCACCCGGCGGAGAGTTGGGTGCGAGCAAAATGATCCTATTGTTTATTTGACTTTCTCACAATCTTAGATTTGTTTCGCATTAACTTGATTACGATTCATCATGTTGGGGAATTTCAAATAGAGGTTTGATTGATTGGATTAAGAGTTAAAGTTGCATGAGTTATTTTTCTACTCTTGTTATTATAGACTTTGCTTGAGGACAAGCAAATGGATAAGTGTGGGGAGTTGTTTGGTATGAATCATGCTGATTCTTGGTATTGTTTTGCATGTTGTCTTCATTAGATTATCACATTTATGCCGTTAGTTCAATTATTATTTATCGTTTCGGACTTACTTGGTTCGTTTCAATGTTTTGCAGAAAATCGGCATTAAATAGGATGAAATCTATCTACCAAGGATCAGGTATAATGAAGAGCATCGCGATAGGAGTTCATAGGAAAGCGGATCCTATTTCGGAGTTCGGACGAAGGAAGAAAGCAATTGTTGAAGTCGCGACGCGACCGTCGCATGGTCGAGCATCCGCAAGCGCGACGCACGCGACGCCTGCGCAAGACGCGCTGCGCGCCAGCGCCCGTCCGCGCCACACGGCGAACGCCGGCTCACTCCGTAGCGTTCCACTTCGCGCCGGGTGAACGCTGCTCGCCTCGCGCACCTCCGCCCGCGCCGCCCGCCTCGCCCACTAACCGCGATCTAAACGCTGGCTCACCCAGCGTTCCCAACTTTACTTCAGCGCGGGTGAGGTGAGCGCCGCCTCCACCTCGCTCGCCGCCGCTCGCCGCCGCGTGCCTCGCCCGCGCATCGCCGCAGACACCAGCACGCGACCTTCGCCCCTACGCTGGCGTTCTTTTCCAACCGCCGCTCGATTGCCTTCCTATATATAATTTATTTTAGGTTATTTTCGTGGTCCGAACTTTACGTATTTTTCATTTTTCTCGGATTGCGCACTGAACTCGTTTCTTCAATTTTCTTCAATTCGGACCTTGATTCACGCTACGTAATCGGTATTCATTTACTTTAACCGTGATTTACTGAATTCTTGGTACTATCCCGTGATATTTCTGATTCGGATTGGAAGTAATTTAATCGTTATTTGATCCATTGATCTTGTTCGATTCTTTTGCGTTGATTCTATATTTTGTGGAATTGTTGGTTGCTTGTTTCGCTCTTGTTTTCCCGCTTTAATAATCTAAATTCTATGCAAGTGGTGTTGAACTTTAATTTCATGATTAATCGTTCTTTGTTGAATTTCATCGTTCTTGTTTGGAGATCCGAGTTAATTGCTTTCGATTTGTTTACTGCTTACGTGTTTAGTAGTTAATCATCTAGGGTTTGACAACCTCTAGTTTAGATCTATTGCTTTGTAGTTTAGCTCGGGATTGACAACCACGGCCAGTTTGTTTGTTTAATTCGTGTTTGATTCCTCGTATGTTTCAAAACCCATATTGGTATTAGAGTGTTTAGGATTTAATCGTTTTACGTGAGCAACACGAACATTAGGCCCTGTTAAGTTTTCCTTGAGAGGCGACTAGGCTAGCTTTCCTACTATAACACCTAAATGCGATCATGAGTCAATTGAGAGTATACTTTTGTTGAGCAAGATCCGCACTTTGAGTAATCGTCAATGAAATCACAAAATACTGGTACCCTCCATGAGCTTGTATGGACATTGGTCCACACAGGTCAGAATGGACTAGCTCCAACACTTCCTTGGCTCTATACCCCTTCGCTTTGAAGGGTCTAGTCGTCATCTTTCCTTCTATATAGGATTCGCAGACTGGGAACAGAGTGACTGGAATTTCACCCAACGCTCCATTCTTAGCCAATCTTTGGATCTTATTTAGATTGATGTGACCTAATCTAAGATGCCAAAGAAATGTTATGTCATCTAGCGAAGAAAACTTCATCTTCTTAAGGTTTGATGTAGATGCAACATAATTAAAGGTATTATGTTTAGCAGAAATAGTATAAAGCGAATTATATAAAGTGTCACCACAGATAACTTCGTCATTTCTTATGATAGAAACACCACTATAAAAATAATGTAATATCCATGTATAAATAGTTTGGAAACCGAATAAGGTTTCACTAAACTCAAAGACATATAAAACGTCTTTTAACTCTAAAACTGTCATATCAAAACATAAAGAAACATCTCCGATTGCAACGGCCTCGACTTTCACCATGTTGCCCATGGAGATCGTTATCTCACCATCAAACATCTCCCTTGTCCACAGGAATCCCTACAAGGTGTAACAAACATGATCAGTCACACCCTTATCTACTTCCCATGAATGAGTAGAACAAGTTTATAAACATGTTTCCGTTACTAAAGCAAAGACGTAACTTGAGCCTTGAGCATGGGGCACTTAGCTTTCCAATGCCCAGTCTTGCCGCACTTGAAGCACCTGCCCCTCTCATTCGGCTTTTTGAAGCCTCCTGGCAACCATGTTCTTGCTCCCACTAGTTTCCTTGCCTCTACCACCTTTGGCACCCCTTTTTCTTTTTCCACTTTTCAATGGAAAATTTGGGCCCTTAGATGTGCTAGCAAGGGCATGTGCTCCTTTTCCCATGACTTCTTCCACGGCCACGAGATCATTTAGCAACTGACTAAGTGTATATCCAGTCTTGCTCATGATCGCTTTAACGCAAAAATTCTCAAAAGACTTGGCAGTGTGTTGAGGATGATATCGACCTTGGCTTCAATTGCCGATACCTCCTCCCAACCGATCAAGACTATCCATGACGAGTCATGCGAGACATGTTCATGGACCGAACTTTCTTCTTCCATCCTACACGCCAAGATTTCTCTCGTTGTGTGGAAGCGAACTGTCCGATCCGATTACCCAAACTTACTCTTAGGATTTGATCATATTTCAGTCGCGTCTACCATCGACTGATGCTGCAGCTGCAAGCCTTTGGATATAGTTGTCATCATATAGCATTTGGTTATATTATTTGACTTATGCCAAAGTCTGCTTGACTCTTGCTGCTCATTCGTCGATGCGTCAGTAAGGGCATTGGGTTTGGGAGTAGTGAGAACAAACATGTGTTCTTCTGCGATAAGAACATATCCATGTTTCGTTTTCACTCAATAAAATTTAGACCGGATAGAGGGTTTTGTGCGAGCATATTGATATTCGGTGTAAGAGACATACCTGAAAAGTAATGTAAACACATAAGCATACGATAACACATAATTCGTAACACTAATATTGTAATCTTTTGATAAAACAATATTAATTGAAACCTCCAATCGCCCAAGGAATTTCACATGCAAGCCACGCGTGTGGACGTTTACACATGAACCCCTCGACCAGACTAAAATATACCTTTTAGTCGTTTAATTTCAATCCATGTCAACTTATCCTTATGACAAATGAAATTAATGATTGGACCTTACTAGACCACATCACTATCGCAAGAAGGGACTTCGTGGGAAATTGTACCTCAGGTAATGCCTATGCAAGGACCACAATTTTGACAACAGATAATGAATTCTTAGAATTGTCATATTCTAACTTGGATCATACCGTTTCCAATTTCAAATCGTTTGTCATCTCATTTTAAATCTATCTCTAGATAACATATGAAAATCGCATATGCAAGCCACACGTGTGGACGTTTACACATGAAACTCCCACTTCTTAATAGATTAAAATGTTTTATTTAGAAATCTCATCTAACAAACTTATGATAAACAGTGCAAGCAAGCCACACATGTGGACATTTACTCACAGTGCGTACCACTTTGTTTAGAGATCAAAAAGAGGAGGTCTTGACATCTTTAATTTTAAAAGAAAATTAATATGTCGGGTTTCTGATTAGTCTTTTGCTTCAAAAGGTTTGTCTATGCAGATCACGTAATCCTAGCATCCTTTCTATAGAACTCAACATGTCAAACGTGCTTCAAAACGCGATAAACCTAGCATGCTTGCTATATGCATTCAATCACGAAACCATATTACATGTTTATCTACGTAATTAAACATACATAGCATGCTTCTGCATAATTTAAACATCCACGACATGCTTTGAACGATAAAAATAAAATAAATTCATTCATCGCGGCCCACTCGTGGATCCTATACTTCTCGGCATAATTTATTACATAAATTTGCAAAGTACAAATCTTCAAAAATCTCAAAACGGGCCTTGCGTGTACGGGCACGGACCAGACTCGACAAAACTAGATTTGGGCTTAAAAAAAAACAGGCCGGAACAGTGGAATGGGTCGGGTCGGGTCGGGTCAAAAATCTGAAATCGGGTCGAAAAATGGGTCTGGGCCAAAATTAAGGTTGGGGCCGAAACTGGGCCGGGTCGGCCCAAGTGGACTGGGCCGCGTGTGCTAGAGCACAGCCCATGCGCACGACCAGCCGCCCATCCATCGCCTTACCTTCCGCCTGGAGCTGCCGAGGCGTGCCGAGCAATGCGTCGCACAGCCTGGCCAAGAGGCCCTGCGCGCACAGCCGCCCACCCCGCCGAGAGCTACCAGGAGATATCTGCGCACGACTCGCGCGCTGGGCCTGTCCGCGCACTTCGCATGATGGGCACCCGCGCACTGAGGTCACGCCCTGCCGAGGTATTCTGTATGCCCGCTTCGCCGAAGCTACCGAAGGCGCTCGGGCGCTATCGAGCGAAGCTCGCCCACACACTGTCGTGTCCGTCGAGCGCTGTCGATGTCTGCTCGTGTGCTGCTGAGAAACCTGCACGTGCATGCTCAGCGCCAAGGCATCCGTGTGGAAACCGCAAGCCCCGCACGCCCAAGCCGCCGACGCCCGTTAAGGCTTCCTGTCCCGCGCGCCCTTGTCCGCCCGATACCACCGAAGCTCGTACGTAGCTGCTGAATGGCGTGCTGTGAGCGTCGAACGCCTAGCGTGCCGTCGCTCGTCCGTCCTCGCGCTGTGCGTCCAGCTTCCGGCCTGCCTCCCGTCGCGTCGTGCGACAGGACTTCATCGTCTCATTCTTCGAGTTCTTCGTCTTCGTTTCTCTTTTACAGATTAGATTTAAAAAAAATCCTAACCTAACCACGGATTTTCTCGTGATATAAAATGAAATCCGAGAAAAATTAAAAACGAGCCACGATGAACGACAGATCCACAATTAATTAATTGCGCACGTAATAATCAAACGTGAATTAATCCAACAGAGCCAAGATAATGATCCCAGGCTCTGATACCAATTGGAGGAAAATCTGATTTTAACCCTCTCCCGATGATCTATCTTGGATGATTAATTCACCATACATTGATTATTTACCTAGCATGCATCTACATAATTAATTGCAACACATAGGTGTTTTCTCGTGTTCACCTGCGAATTCGTCGGATAAGGAATTAGATCAAAACTCGTGCTTTGATCTTCTGGACTGTATCCTGTTTGCTAAAACTCCAATGCCGAGTGAGAGCAATCTATGGAGAGTACTGCAGAAATTCGCCTTCTTCCTCACACTTAGAATTTTTGAAAATCACAATAAAGCTTCTTATGTTTTTGAAAATCACAATGATATTAGGATGACCTGATTTTCTCTCACCTTATATTTATAATGCAACCCTAGAATCCTATTAGGATAGGATCTCTGCATATCCAATAAATATAATAATATCTTTTCAGATAGAGAGGATCAGAACAGAGTCCCAATGGGACTCTATGATGAGGGACGAAATTTCATGCAGCTCCAGGCCTTGATGGCCCAGCCCAGAGAGAAAATGCAAAGAATAAAGATGAGCCTCAAATAAATTAATTATCTTATGTTCAGCCCAGAACATAAATTAATTCATAAACATTTATTCATGCCACTAGAGAATAAATTCTGACTTACCCATTTATTTCCGAAGTTGAGTCGGGCTTGTACTTAGACTTCACGAACCCCGTATTTAAGATATCACACGTCCATTAATTATTTATACGTTCTGATTGCTTAAAATAATTAATCTCTTTAATTCCTTAAGTAATGCCACCCATCCTTATTATCGTACTTGAGATAACTCAACTTGCAGGGTTTAGTACAATATACCTTTTGAGCTCCTTAAGGGGATGTCATCATCCTAAATGGATACGGTGACTCAATACAGGCAACTAGCATGACATACAAGCACTGCCACCACCCAAGATGTGGAGAATATTGAGTTATCTCATGTAACCCTTACCCATGACAAGTCAAAGTGATGGTCAGTAACTCATACTCACCTAATACCTTATCGAGGTTTAGATCAACGTAAAGTCACTGAGATCTAGGTTCTTCACGACGGTCGGATAGAAGAACTCATCTCACTGTGATCCATCAATACGTCAGAGAAGTACCGGTATAGACAAGCAACCAAGTCAAGTCACTTCTTATCTATACCGCAGCCTATACCGACAACTCGTCCTAAAATTATCTCAGCTGTGATCCTTTTTATATCTCATTAAGCTTAACCAATCATACAAACTTCTGTGATCTTCTACACACTGTATGATCTAACTTATATACGAGATAAATGGACATACATATGCAATCAAGTAAACAATTCAGATAGGAGATTGTATTAGTGGTAACAAGAATCATTGTATACAAGCTCAACCAAAACTGCTTCCAGTATGCAAATCCAACACATATATCGTTCTCTGAGAACACATATAACTTCATCTTATCTGTTTGTTCTTAAGATTTATCCTTGGCTAAGAATACATGTTTTAATAATCTCCTCCTTTAATTCCACTTCCTTTCTACACATCTTCAATAGGATATCTTTCATTTTGAGTAAAGGTAATGGCCATGGTCACTAGAGCTGCTTTGGATTCTAGGCCTCGCGTAATTCAACTACCTCGTTTGGTGGTAAGTCTTCAAACTACACCCAATAGTAAAATTTCACCGATACCCTCTACTCTTTGACGTCTTCCACGATTGGTAACTTCTTTATACATCTCATACAATGGACTCTCACTTTCTTCCTTCTAGGGTTGGAGTTAAATATTTCCCAGTGATAAGGATTATCACATAAACAGACATCAATTAATCCATCATTAAGAAATATTTAGAACTTTTCATGGAACTTTATTAACTTATCGTCTTCTTGGTTTAATTCTAATTCCGTATGCCTAAAACTTAGAAATATGTGAAGCTCTTAAATGTATGCTAAATTTTAAGGAACCTCTTGTTTCTGTAGGGGATTGATCTATCCTGCAATATACCCTTCTTTATGTTGCGGAGTAAAAAGTTTCCTCTAAATTTAGAAAGAAATCTTTAAAGCTCTTTTCCGTACACTGGGTTCTCAATGCTTGTGTAACCTCTAGTTGTGATGTTAATTGGATTTTCCTCTAAGGATATCCCTAATTCAATATCGCATATACTCTTTTATTTTCTCGGTATTTTTATCTAGAAAGATGACTCATCTAGTCATCCTCGTAGCATCAACTGATGTCTCTTTGAAACATGTTGTACTGCTTACTATAGTACTTTTGGTTGCTCCACTTACGTACTGTCACCTGCTTAGGTTGTTATTACCGTAGCGTTGACTCGACGTTTCAGCATAAGTCCAAGTCAAAAGACTTACTTAGGGGTATGTCAATCTTTAGCCTCAGTCTTGATGGAAATTCGTTGTCCTCCAAATCTCTATTTTCATTTTTGTAGGACGTATATAATGGCCGAATAACCAACCTGTTATGTCAGTGATGACAACTCCAATACTTTCTCTATTTTTAAGTCTAGGTAGCACAATCTTTTGTCTAATTTACCTTCAAATTCTTTTGCGGAAGAACTTCTCTAGTATTGCTCATCTGGAAGCTCACTGTCAATCAACTTATACCAAAAGTCGACTTGGACCGCTCTGTTGATTAACACAAGACATGCTCTCAATGTGTGTGCAACCCATAAAACCAAGATTTATTCGAATGAATGAATTCGCTTTTACGCTCTAGTAGATCACTCAACCTTATAAAAGATAGACAAGTGTTGCTCCTAAAAATTCTCTTATGCTTGAGGCCGTCTTACAATTGGGCAGCTCGTAACGCCTTAAGGTGTCCTAAACTTCTCATATTTATTCTTTAACTAATTCTAAGATTCGTATTAGTACGTTCTTTTCTAAGTCACCATAGGAGTCCAAGTCATCATTGTCACTATATGACATGTTAGTCTTAAAAAAAAGATATAGTCTGTCTGGAATAATGCACTTACATATTCTCATTTATGTCATAGCCGTTGGTTTCTTGACATCGTTTTTATACACATTCTCTTTCAATTCTAACGCTGCTAAGATACTCGTATCTTGAGCATCTATGATTTCTTAACATTGCTCACACTGAAAGCCTAACTTTGAAATCATTTTCCGTTGAGGTACATTGGTTAAGGTCGTTTTTGAAAGAGAGAAATCTATTACCTGAGATCTCACGATTTCCTCCATATTTTGCAAATGAGCATCATACTCCTCTATACTCGGTACACGTCAACTTGCTTCTAGGATTTTAAGGATGATTTGTCCATCTCAAAGATAGGTCACCAGAAATCCCAATCTCAATAGAATAATAAACTCCATATTACTCTACCAATGTATGCGAACGATGGAGTTGTTCTAATAGTAATTTTCGTTCTTTCATTTTCTTGTTATAACTATAGCACACATTTCTAATAGTATATCTCTTACTCAACTTTATTTGTTTAACCTGCATACTGAAACTTGCCTCAACGAGGACTCTATTGTATCTTACTTGATACATCTCTCTAATTGTAGGTAATTATCTTGTCACTGAACTGAAAACTTGGGCAACTATTGAAGTAGACCCAATAAAATTTTCTATTTTTGAGGTCAATAGAAAAACTACTAGGATAACTTGTAGGTCGCAAAGGTTCAAATCCAAAATGACTTACTAAATAAGGTTGCAATAGACCGACCATAAGGTCGAGATGATTTGACCAGAAAGTAAAATAAACTAACCAAAGAGTCGAAACAATTGACTCAATGTCAAAACTCAACTGGCCTTTAAACAAAAACGGAGACATAGGGGTATGAAAACCCAAAGACGACTACTGAGATCTTCTTGATCATATGGGGTGATCAAGCCCATCACAATCATTTCTCAGCCACATGGATAAGTATTTTTGAATATGAAACTTCTTGGTCCTTGTGGGGATATGAGTAAAATTTACTAAACTTGAGGTCTTACTCTAGTCTTTACACATTCTTGCTCTATTCTTGTCATCATTCCGGAGTCCTTCAGACTACTAGATAACTTATTCAGATTAAGCCTTTTTATAGCATCAATAATGCATTGTAACCATAACTATGACAAACTATTAATTTGCCTCAATTTGCCATGTGATAAAGGTATAACCTTTCTGATGTGTGTATTTTGTTGTTCACATTATTTGGATTTTTCTATGTTTATTTGGATTTAATATACACGTTTAGGTGCTTTTTAATGCAGGAATTGAGAATATCATTATTGATGGAGTCAAATTAAAGAAAGAAAAGAAAGAAAAGAAAGAAGAATTTTGGTTCAATTATTGAAGAAATGAAGATGCAAGAAATATTGAACTAAGTATGGATCAAGTAGATGAAGGATTAAGAAGTGGATTTCAAGATAAAAAGATTTGGGCTTTGTATTGGCCCAAAAACTCTAGTTGACGAAACATTAGTTGGAATGGGTTTGGATATTATTAGTTCGTTTCATTGGGCCATTTACTCTCATTTTTGGGCGGCTAGGTATTAGGATGAAAAGGGATTTTTTCTATTCATATATTGGGAGCTCCGAGACGTGAATTGGCGGCAGCTTTTAGAGGATTAGGAATAGGAGCTTTTATATAAGATATTTTTTTCTTTGATTCTGGAGACTCCTGGACGTGAGAAAAAGGACAGCAGCTAGTTTTCTTTTATAGATTGATTTCATTTGTTTCCTCTGAAGTTGGAATTAACGCCTCTCTTGTGCTTGAATTTTTTGTGACAATTTCTTATTTATATTTTAGTTTATTTGAATGTTATTTATGTCTTCTTTATATTATTTCATTGTGTTAAATTTCAATAGTATGAGTAGCTAAACTTCTTGATTCGGGTAGAATAATGAAACGCTAGTTCAATATCTGTGAGACCTAATTTGATGCTTAATTAATTCAATTGGATTTTGATTTGTTCCCTGAGTAGAGAGTTTTAATTTGATTTTCTTAAGCCTGATCACCTTAGGTTAATTTAGATTAGTGTCAATTGGTTCCCCCAATCCGTAATTATTGGAATAGGGCTAATTAGTGGCAAAGCTATCGTATTGGTAGTAGGGAATAAATTGGTAGACGAATTATTACTTGCGTTCTTGGGTAATTTGTCTAAATTGGGTTCCTTCAATTCTTAAAGCTATTAGGACATTAAATCTAGGTTTGACGTTTCCAACTAGGTTGTGTTTTGATAAGAGAAATAATTAGTTCAGCGCTTCTTGCTAATTATCGACAAAGCACGAGGAATTGGGGTATGTCCACGATTCACGGTTCCCTATAACCTGGTTGGTCCATGAGAATTAATATATATTTAAGGCCGATGATCGAGGTAGTGACTAGTGTGGATTTATTCGAACCGAATCCCTTTTATCTTGATTTATTTCTTATTTCTCTTAGTTGTTTAATTGTTTCCTTAGTTAATTCTTATTCTCTCCAATTTAAGGCGTGGTGGCTACACCAAACTCGATCTTTAGGAAATTGAATTCAGTAACCCGTTCTCTGTGGTTTGACCCCGCTTATTACTATACTAATCTTGATTCTTAGTAGGAATTATTTGTTAGTAAACGACGTCCACCAAATTTGCGCCGTTGTCGGGGAGCGGTTTTCATTATTTTTATTTTTCCTTTGATTTTTTTTTATTGTTTATGAGCAGGTCCTCCAATCCGAATCTTCTTTACGACATTGAAATCGAAAAGACTGCGAAACGATTGAGAAAGGAGGCCAAAGCGAAAAAACAGCAGAATCTGCCAGAATCGCAAACTGCTCCGTTTGCCCAGACGGAACAGGTTATCGAATCTGACAACAATGTCCCAGTTGCTGAAGAGGATCCGTTTGCCCAGACGGAACCTATTTCTGGAGACGAGTCAGCAAGAGAAGACTTTGATTTTGTCCCATTCATTGAAGACGAGATGGCGGTTAATGATCCAAGGTTGTGTGAGCTCACCAGTCATGAGGAGGATGACCTTCCTACACCAATACAGATTGCAGGGTTGAATACGCCAATTGAGATTAAGTTAGCATTGCTCCATGTTCTCCCTAAGTTTTACGGAAAAAAAGGAGAGGATCCATACAATTTCTTGAGCGAGTTCATCAAGATTTGTAAGGTTCAGAAACGACCAACGGAGTAACATAAGAACAATTCAGATTGGCCGCATTCCCTTTCACTCAAACAGGGGAAGCCAATGCTTGGTTCACTAGTCTCACACCGAACTCAGTGACTACATGGGTTCAAATGAAAAAATTATTTCTTGAACATTTCTTTCCTCCGACTAAGACGAATGCAATGAAGAAGGAGATTACTAGAGTCTAACAAGAGTTTGATGAATCCCTAAGCACCTACTGGGCAAGGTTTAAGAAATTGGTAGATAGCTGCCCCAACCATAAATTTTCTGAGGGAGATTTGTTGCAGTATTTCTACCAAGGAATGACCACCGACACTAAAAATCTTGTCAACTCATCAAGTGGAGGAGGCTTTTCTCACAACATAGTGAGCGAAGCCAAGAAGATGATTCAAAGCTTGGTGGAAGCGACAAGAGAATATGATGAACCTAATGTTCGTGTGCTTAAGTGAGCTGCGCAAACAAGTTCCTCTAATTTTGAGGAAAAGTTCGAAGAAAGGATGGGAAGGATGGAAAAGATACTAAGCACTGTGGTGGAGAATGTGGTGAGTGTTGGAAAAACTCAAGCAGAGAAACCATGTAGCACATGTGGGAATTTGGGTCATTTGACGATTCAGTGTCATATGACTGAAGAAAACAATTTTGCTCGAGAAAATGCCATGGGAATTTGGGATGATCAACCACCAAAGAGAGATCTTATTCTAAAAGTTACAATCCAGGATGGAGAGATCATCCTAATTTCCGTTGGGGAGATCAAGGAAATCAAGTGCAGCAACAACCCCAACAAGTGCAGCAACAACAAAGCTATATACCACCTCATCAAAGAGGATTTCAGCAGGCACCACCTTATCCTCAAGGGAAACAAGGCAAATCTCTTGAAGAGATGATGGGAGAGTTGATTGGCTCACAACAGTTTTTGCAAAATAATTTGCAAACGACTAATGAAGCGGTGCAAAAACTTCAGCAATCTCAAAATGAGCAAAAGGTGTGTATGGATGGATTGGCTCATCAAATGTCTCAGCTCTCGGCTTCTGTAAATGAGTTGAAGGGAAATCAAGGTAGGCTGCCATAGCAAGTTCTGTTGTTCATCCTAGGGAAAATGTGAACAAAATCACCTTGAGAAGTGGCAAAGAAGTGGGTGAACTACCAACTAAAAAGTCGGTAGAAGTTCAAGAAAATGAATCTGGAGAGAGCGTCCGTTTGCCCAAACTGGAAAACTTTGCAGAACATGACCCATCAAGACAAAGGTAAAATACATCCTGTTTGCCCAAACAAGACAATTCGAATAATCTTTGGTCAAGCATAAGGAAGTTGAAGAGGAAATCAATTTGAAGAAACCGACAGAGGTACATGAACACTTGAGCTTATATGATCCTAATATTGTGATTCCTCCACCATTTCCTCGTAGGTTAGAAAAGAAAATGCATGAGGAAGATACGATTGACTTTATGAAGATATTTGGAAAGTTGGAGGTCAACCTTCCATTCCTACAGGTGATCATGCTTCCCGCATTGAGAAAATTCATGAAGGACTTTATTGCTGGAAAATCCAAGCAAGCTAGCAAGATTTTGATGGGTGAGAACGTGTCAGCCGTGATAAAAAAGAAAATTCCACCCAAATGCAAAGATCCAGGTATGTTTTCTTTACCTTGTCACATTGGAGATACAAAAATTAAACACGCCATGTGTGATCTAGGAGCATCTATAAACCTCATGCCATTATCTATATATAATAGCTTAACTGGTGTAGAGTTGGTAGACACTAAAGTAGTGATTCAATTGGCTGATGGATCATGTGTTTATCCTGAGGGTCTTTTGGAAAATGTTCTTGTGAAAGTATATGATTTTGTATATCCTGCTGATTTTTATGTGGTGAAAATGAGTGGTATGCAATCGAAGAATTCAAGTGGTGTTCTATTAGGTCGTCCTTTTCTAAGAACGGCCAGGTCTATCATTGATGTCTATAGTGGTACAATTTGTTTGGATTATCATGGAGAAAAGTTTACATTTAGCATTGATGATACCATGAAAAATCATATTGATGATGAAACTATTTGTGGCATAGATGTGATTGACCCTCATGTCCAAGAAAATCTTGAGACTAAATTTCAAGGTGACAAGTTGGAACCAACTCTAATGAATAGGCAACTGGTCTTGATGCTCGTGGGATGAGAAATGAAGAAATCAAAGAGTCTATCAAGTTTCTTCATGCTCAGCCGAAATTTGCGGTGTTCGAAATACGCTCGCTTTTCCCAAACAGAACCCTTGTGATGTATCGTCGATTTCGATGTGGAACCACCTGACTTAGCTTATTCGACTGTGAAACAAGAGCACATGCAATCAGATAAGTGTGAGGAGGAAAAAAGAGTTCATTTTCAAGAGATAGAAAAACTCCGTCTGGAAGCTTATAGTACCGCCATGTGGTATGAAGATCTAACAAGAATGTGGTTTGACAAGAATCGTCGGGGAAAGTTATTCAAAGTTGGTCAGAAGGTCCAAGTCCAATTTCTAATTGAAAAATTGAAGACAAAATGGACTGGCCATTTCGAAAGACAGTCTGTTTGCCCAAACGGAGCAGTGGAGATCAAGAGTTTGGATACGGCGGAGACATTTACAATAATTATTATAAACCTGAGCAGACCACGATGCATCTCATATGACGACAAGTGGAAGAAATTTCACTGTTACCTCATAAGAGAGTCTGAATGCATTCAAAAAGTCTAGCCAAAGACTCAAAATGAAGGCGCTATTGGGAGGCAACCCAATTTATTTCCTTTTGTTTAGCTTGCTTTATGTTTTCTTTGATTTTGGTTTTTATTCTTATTTTTCAGCGACAAATACCGTCATTCCTCCGTCATATCACCTCCATGGATAGCATCACCAAGACCCAGAAAAGAATGTGAAAATAAATCCAGGTGACATCTTTCCCTTCTTCAAGTTTTGTTGGTTTTTATTTTCTTTAGCATGTTTGTGTGCTGTGTTGTTTTACTCTTATATGCTTGTTCATTGTTTGCTTGAGGGCAAGCAAGGTTTAAGTGTGAGGAGGTTATCTTTGTGTCTTTTTGTTAGTTTGTTTGAGTTCTTGTTTCTTTCTTTTCTTTTCTCGTCTCTTGAGTCATGTTTTGTGTCTAGTAAGTCGAGTATTGCTACATTTGTTGATATTTATGGATATTCCCTCGGGTTGAGTCTTGTTAATAAACTTGGTGTTTCAATATGTTGTCAAGTGGTGAAATGTGATTAAAAATTGTGGAGAATTGTTAAATGAAATTTGGGATGACGAAATAGGGCAATAATTGAATTTCTTTAACTCTCACTTAAATAAGATTTGAGCTTTAATAGTAGAGCACTCTCTACTTTGATTCGTTCTGAGAGAAATTCACAAGGTTGCGATATCATGTGTGTCATGTGTAATAAATGATAGAAGGCACTAGGATGAACCAATTTTGGCTTGAGTTTCATTACCTAACCTTACATTAATCCTTAGTGAGCCATGTTGAAGCTTTGACTGTTTTCTTTGAGAAAAACCACTAAATAATAAAAACCATGGCCTTTTTTTACCTTCTCTTGGCCCTATTGTGCATATTAATGAAGTGGATTGTAGAAGACAATGATTCAATTATCTTGGGAATATGGAATGCTTGGAGTACTGTTGGGATTTTAATTTGTATTTCATTATAAGATGATAGTACATGAGTATATCAAGATTTATTATGTGTTATTCTACATGAGAGCCTATGTATAAAGTCCATTGATGCTTCTTGGGTGATGGGATATGGCCCAACCAACTGGGCCCAAGCGAGCCGGGCCTAACGCTGGGCAGCCCACGCGGTCGAGCCCTAATCATTCTTGCCAGAGGAAGAAAAAAAATGAAAGGTGCATTAAAAAAGAAAATCGGTGTTCTTTATTGCTTAATATAAATCTCGATACCATATGCACGATATGATGGATTTATTCAAATTCGACTCAACGAGGACGAGCAAACAGCTCATTCGTCTCCACGAGGTCCTTGGCCGAGCTGTGAGCGAGTTCCTAGTCATTGTTGATTTCGGGGCGTAAGTCGATGAGTTGATGTATATGATATCTTGTTCTTTTGCAATTCCATGACGTGAATATGCGAATATGCCCAACGCCGAAGATATATGTTCTAAATATTCGAGCCTAGAAAGCTTTTAGATCCCTGCCCCTATCCAAGAGGGGATCCAGCGGGAGAGGTCAAAGGCGGCAGACCAGTATCATGACTACCACCAAGGGTATGGTCACGATACCGAGGATCGCAGAAAACTGTGGCTCACAGATCGACGAGCCAGGTCAAAGGTGGAGCCTCAAAAATACTCGGACGAGCTGGTCCAAGAAGCGAAGCGCAGAAGGAATGGAGGCGGCAACAATGCAGCCGACCCGGTGGCGACCCGACCCGAAGACGACGAGGACGAAGGTCCCAGCGCCATGGAGCAGTCTATGTTGTTACGGACTGCCCCTCGGGACGAGGTGCGTCCAAGAACGACGCCGGAGGCCGGCCCCAAGAGCCAAGAACAAGCGACTCGGGATGGCGAGAACATAACGTTCTCGAGGAGGACCCGTGCCCAAGATCATGCCGCACTGTGACGCCATCACCATACGGTGCGGTGGGCAACAAAACGTCCACCGGTCTATATCGACGCCGAGCCTCCGTCAAGCATCATCTTCCGAGCTGTCTGGATAAGCTTGAGGTCGGAGGCATTCGGTGCTTCGCGCCTCCCGCCTACTGGAGCTTCACTCAAGAAGCGGCCCACCCGAGGGGTCATTACCCTTCCGATCACCGTAGGCGGGCTCCCGTGTCGGTCACCAAGGCCATCCGATTCTTCCCGGTCCGGCCCCTCCGCACAACATTATCCTCGGGAGAGATTGGTCAGACGCCACCAAGGCCGTCTGTTCGGCTCTACCACCACCAGAAGATTCCCACCGGTGGGAGTGCTCAAGATCCGAGGGACCAAACGGTACGCAGAAAAGAATGCCTCACTCTCAACTCGTGACGCGACCTCGCCCGTGCATAGCAATTACCGCCCCTGAGGTCGACACCCGGATGACCGACCGGGACCTCCAACTATACGACGACGATCCCACGAGGTCATCCAGTCGGCACCTGTGGCGGCGGACGTCCGTGGCACGTCGTACGACTTTGAAGGAATATAGGACGTGTTTGCTTGGTCCCCGCTCGACATGACCGGTGTCGCCCGAGCTCATAACTCACCGCCTCAACATCGACCCGCCACCAAGCCATCCGTGAGAAGAAAGAATATTCGCGCGGAGCGCAACAGTCATTAGGGACGAGGTGACTCAACTTCAAGGCCAAGATCTTGTTCGAGGTCAACACCCGACTGGATGGCTAATCCGATCGTGGTCCGAAGCGGCGGAGGGTGGCGCGTGTCGTCGATTATACCGACCTCAACAAGCATCGCCTAAAAGATTGCTACCCTCCACGATATTGACAAGAAGGTGGAAGCTTTGGTGGGCCACGAGATGTTGACCTCACGGATCTATCTGATGGTACCACCAAATCTGATGAGCTTGGAGGATGCACCAAAGACCGCATTCATCACCGACTTGGCGTCTTTGCATACCGAAAGATGCCATTCGCCTCAAGAACGCGGGGCTACTTACGGAGGATGGTGGATGCAACATTCAAAGACCACATCGGGAGATCGTCGAGGTTCACGTCGACGACATAGTAGTCAAAGTCGAAACTGAGAGTCTGTGGCCGACGACCTCGGACCATCCTCCAACTACTCGGGTCGGCCAACCTCAAACTTAACCCCAAAATGCACGCTCATGGTAAAACGGGAAATTCTTGGGTGCTGGGTTTCCAAGAAGGCTTGAAGGCGAACCCCACCAAGATAAAGACGGTGCTCGAAATGCAAGTGCAAAACCATTCATGAGGTCCACAAACTTCGGGTGCCTGGCCGCCTCAAGAGGTTCCTCTCCGGGCTGCGAGAAGCTCCCATTCTTTAAAATCTTGAGGAGGGCCCCTGACTTAGCATGGCGGGAAGAGCACCACCCGCCTTCACACAGCTCAAGGGTACCTCGCCGACCCTACCTTGACCGCCCAAAAGAGGCGAACTCCTCTCCTTGTGCTTGGCGGCCTCGGACGAGGCAATCGGTCTTGATCTTGGTGCGGGGTCGGACGGCGGCTTCCTATCTACTTCATCACCGGCGCCAAAGGACCGGAGACAAGGCACGCTGGCCTTGAAAAGGTAAGACTTGGTGAATGCTAGCGGCGGCTCCGACCCTACTTTCGTGCTCACTCCATCCAGTATCGACCGACCGCCTCGAGGCAAGTCTTATCAAAACCGAGTCATCCGACGAATAGCCAGTGGGCCACGAGCTTGGCGAGCACGATATCTCGCACTCCCCGCACCGCCATAAAGGGCAAGCTCGCCGATTTCTGGTAGAAGCCAAGTTTATCGAGCTCGGTCGGACCGCTAAGATTAGCTCCTCCAACGCCGCCTCGGTCGTCCTGTACTTTGCGCATCGGAGGAACGGACCCTCATCCACCGAATAGTTGTTGGCGGATATGACGTGGGCGAGCCTCGTGCAAAGCGGGCGGCGAGCGGCATCCTCTCCCTCGGCCCGGATATGCGAGTGAAGTCACCCACGCACCTCGGTTTACCTTCCCACCAACAACGAGGTGGAGTATGAGGCCCTAATCTCGGGACTCGCCTCGCCATGAGGGTGGGTGAGATCCAAATCTTCGGCGATTCCCAGGTCGTCGTGAACCATGTGTTAGCAAATACGAGGCCAAGGAGGACCGAATGAAACAATACCTCGACAAGGCAAAAGAGATGTTGACCTCGTTCAGATACTTCAGCATCCACCGAATCCCGAGGGGAAAACAGCCTGGCTGACGTCCTCAGCAAGCTAGCTGCGTCATCAACAAGTCCACCAGTGGAGGAGATCCGTTCCAGAAGCATAGCGGAGTCCCACGTCGGCATCATCACCGAGATAGAGCCGATTCGATGTCTCCACGAAGGCCTACACCGAACACGGCGCCTACCTTCGGATCGGCTCGAAGCAAAAAGATGATGGCAAAGTCGAAGTATCTCATGCACGAGGGCGTTCTCTCGAAGTCTTACCTTCAACCCTCCCGAGATGCCTCGGGCGGAAGAAGTCGACTATGTGCTCAACGAATACACAGTGGTCTTGTGGAAGCCACATCGGTCGCGAGCACTTCAAAGAAGACGCCGAGGTCGGGATACTCTTGGCCCACCTCAAGATTCGGCCGAGCTCGTCAAGAAGTGCCCAAAGTGCGGATCCACTCCACGGTCAAAAGCGCCTCAGACCAGTTTGAGCGGCTGCAGAGTCCGTGGCCTTTCATGCGGTGGGGATCGACATTGTTGTCTGCTCGACCGAGCACCGTGTCAGCTCCGATATTTAGTCGTGGCCATGACTACTTCACAAAATGGGTCGGGCCGAGCCACTTTCGAGCATCACGAGCGTATGATTCAAACCTGTGTGGAGAAATATAGATCGCCGCTTCGCATACCGCACATCCGGTCTCCGACAACGGCACCCAATTCATCGACAAAAACTTCAAGGGTGGTGCGAAGAGCTTCACATCGATCAACGCTCACTTCGGTCGCACACCGCAAGCAAATGGTCGATGAGGGTGACGAACCGCACGATCGCATAAGGTTTGAAGAAAGGTGGATCAAGCTGGCGACTGGCTGAAAATCTCCTCAAGTCCTCGGTCCACAGACCACACCTCGACGGCGCGGGGAGACCCTTTACCTTTGGTTCACGGTGCCGAGGCCGTCATACCGGCCGAGATCGCGTGCCCTCGTGACTTCCACTTCAACCAGGCGGGAACGAGGAAGACTCAGGCCAACCCTCGCGCCTCGAGGAGAAGCGAGAGCTCGCCTTCATAAACAAAGCCAATCTGAGAGCGGTGTCGCTACTACAACAAAAGAGTAAAGGCCTCCACACTCAGGTGGGCGACCTCAAATCTGCTGAATAATGAAGCAAGCCGAGCCGCGCCTTAACAAGCTTGATCCGACATGGGAAGGACCTACCGCGCTCACGAGGACCTCGGCAAAGGGGCCTATAAGTCTCGCCCACCTATCCGGGCACTTATCCCCGAACCGGCACATAACTCATCTAAGGAGGTATTTTACATAGCTTTCATTTTAGATCGCGACATGTTAGCCCTCCTATTGTTTTAAGCGATGTGCGATCTTTGTTTACTTGTTTAATAAAACATCTTTTTCTAATGAGTATTTCACTTACGTTCGTCTTGCATCTATGTGAACATCCATTCGGATATACCACATCTAAACCTTCAGCGAGGGGCCTACGAAGATGAAAATCCCAGTAGTAGGGTGCGCTACGCACTACCCATTAAGTTGGACGTCTACATGCAAAGCATCTGATTACCCATTAAGTTGGACGTCTACATGCAAAGCATCTGATTACCCATTAAGTTGGGCGTCTACATGCAAGCGACATCCAAACCGATCTCGCCAGCCTCATACCCCTTTATTTGGGAAGATATGCACTCGGTACAAAGTCTAAAATGCATCAACGACTACAAACAAAGTACCAAGCCATATACAAGACAACCGTGCGTGAGCTCGTTTATACCCTTTATTTGGGAAAATCGTTGTATCTGATATAAGTACATTTATGGCCAAAACGAAGTCCTAAGCTATGTTTGTACCTCTCGAAGGGAAAACGACACTTCAAACCAGTCTAAAATACACTTATATCTACATACAAGGTCCTATACTATACATGGCCTCATTAGGCCTCCAGGGCCCACCCGCCAGACCGCCGGCTGCACACCCTCTACAAAATCCCGTGCCGACGATGTATGCCAGAACGAACTCGGTGCCTTGACCCGGTCGACGAGGCCGGAATCACCACGGCCTGCTCGGCCTCGGCCGGGCTCGAGGCAGCCCGGACGGAAGCATCGACCTCGGGATCACCTTCACCCGCTCGGGACACACTGGCGTGGCGCAAAATACGGGCATCCGGGGGGACGCACGCGAGTCACACCCGACCCCCGACCGACCGGGCGTGTGTGCGACCTCCCCATGCAACTCTCCCCGCCGACACGAGGACCTCGGTGCCGCCCGTCCTGAGGATCCTCACGGATAATCCGCCCGCCGACCCATCAACCTCAAAGCCTTCTGGCGTGATGATGGCCAGCCTCCCATTGGTTCTTCTATGATCGGTCGGCGGAGCCTGCTGTGCCTCGCCGCCTCGCCGGGCATGCGGCGCCGGATGATGTCGCACATCTCCATCAATCTCACCACTGAGTTCACGCAGCTTTGAACTTCTTCTTTGTTGGGCCCTCGCCGTCCCTCAAGACCATGCCTCGCCAATGAAGCTCTGGACTCGGTCGTCGGCCAGATATGGTAGTCCCGCCATTTCGCGGATCGCCTCTCGTCTCTGCATGCTCCTCCGACAACCAAGCGAGCCTCTCGCGGTTAGTTCAAGTTGTTCCTCGCCTTGCATCAAACGTCCTTGGATAGCGTCGGCGGCAGATATGTCCGCACGGACTCCGCCTGCGTAACTTTCAACTTCGGTAGCCTCGTTCTCGGCAAGGAGGCGGGCAACTTCGGTCGGTCGTCAACTTCCTCTTGGATCGGGAGACGAAGCGAGCCGACCTCCATAGTGGCTAAACTTGGGTCACCTCGCACACCGGCTTCTCGGGATAGCACCTCTTCTTCCTTCCGACCCAGGAACCCGGACCTCTTTTAACTTTGTCGACAAGTCATGGTCAAGTCCGACCCATTCGGTGTGGAGTAATCGAAAGTAAACAAAACAACACAAATTTTCAAAATCTGCGTTTATTACTCAACAAAGGAGAAATTATTACAAAGGCTCGGTCCCATCGACCCGGCAGTTCACGCTATTACATCGGGTCCACCGACCTCAGGGCCATGGCGGTCTCCACGACCTCCCGATGCTCCTGCGGCTGCCCACCTCCGCCGGGACCTCCGGCCCGCCTCCTCCCGCTCCGCCTCCTCCTCCCTCCTCGCCCGGCTGGCCGGACCTCGGCAAGGAGCTCACGGCTCGCGATCCTCGCCCGCCTTGCATTGGGCGGCGGCCGGCGGTCGAGAAGGGTGGAGCTCGATGCCAGAGCCTCCAGCACCGGGAAGGAGTCAGCCCCGTCGATCACCCGGGCGTAAGATTTGTCCACTTCTCTCGGGTCGACCTCGGTCCACCCATGCTTCACCTTATCAAAATCAGGCATGGTGGCCGCCAGACCCTGTGATCCGACACCACCTTCGGCTTCAGCACGGCGGCAAGATCGGCAATGAAAGCCGAGAAGCTCTCCGACTCGATGAGCCGGCTGGCAAAGGCCCTCAACAAGGGTCCCTGGTCGGCCAGCCTTGCACTCCTCTCGTCGGCGAGTTCCGTTTTCGCCCCGGCCAGCTCCTCCTTCAGCTCCTCCACCTCCCCCCGGGCGGCCTCCAGAGCCCAGTGCCTCTTCGTGGCGGCCAAGAAGAGCCCTCCCGGCCTCAGCGGCCGACCGCCGCTGACGCCGGCAGCCTCGGCTTTCGCCGCCTGTAAGCTCACGTTCCAGCGCCTCTTGCCGGGCTGAGCTCTCAGCGGCAAACCTGGCGGCGACTCAGGCTCCCAGAAGAAGGCTGCAGGCCCCGTCATCGGGCTCCCACCCTGCAAAAAGGAGATGCACAAGTCAATAACCGATCGCAAGGCAAACAAGCCTAAACACGAAGAAGCCTACGTACCTCGGGGAGGGATGCGACCGAGCTTGGGGGCGGTACCCGTACTGGCGGCCCCGAGGCATGACTCGGCGGGTGGACCGGCTCAGCCCACTCATCGGTGGCCAGCTGTCAACCTTCTTCGGCCCCTACTAGCGGCCAGCCTGCCTTTTCTTCGCCGGCTCCTCGCCAGGAGATGGTGAGCCCGCCTCCCCTCACCTTGCGTCCGGAAGAAAAGACATTAGCGACAAAAAAAAGCGAATAAGGATTAAGAAAAGGGATGCCCTCACCCCGTCCGGACTCGGTCCCGACGCCCGGGCCAAAACACTCGGCCGGCCTTCTTCAGATCGTCCTCGGTATAACTTATGGACAAGATCTCACCAAGGCTGCTCAACAAATCCTCCATATGGCCCGGGGCTTGATTTTCGGGTCCACCAACAGGCCGATACCCCACTCATACCTCCGCCTCCCTCGGCCCGAGAAAGAAATACATTACGCCAATGAGACACCTTGAGAGGACGGCTACCTTAAATTTGAGCCGGGTGACGGATAGTACACCCTCCTGTATGGTCTTCACGCTAAAAGCGCATCAAGACCTCGAAGGTCAACTCACCGGCAATCTCAGTAACAAAGAAACTGACCCCACCAATGACCTAGCAGAATTGGGGTCAATTGACAAATGGGGATCTGGAAGTACTCTTGAAGGCTAAGATAGATGGAGGACAAAGGGTACCTAAGACCTGCCCTCAAACTGTCTACATAGACAGTAACAAACCCCTCCAGGAGGGCCATCGCCCTATCTCCCTCATGCGGCAGACACCACCACGCCTCCCCCGGAATCCGGCACTCCCTCACAACCTCAAAAAGCTCCTCCAAGGTTAAATCCGACCTCGCCGAGCCCACCTTCAGACCATCCCATACAGAGGATACCGGCGGAACACTAGAACTTAACCCTACAGACCTACCCAAACCGTTGTAGCACATATAGTCTCTAACGCCGGGCAACTCACGCCCAGAACCCGACGCGGAAAGGGAACTTTCAGAGCGAGAAGAAGATGAGGAAAGCATACTTACTTTTCAGGCGAGTATACGGCTACTTCAGCGAAAAATCGGGGTCAACTCAGAAAATCAACTCAGAAATTCTCTCTCAGGATTTTTAAGCGTCGAAGAAGAAGAAAGTGAACAGTTGCCTCTTTTGCGCCTATTTATAAGACTAGGGGCGCCTGCAAATTGCCGTTTCAAATTCAACACGTGCTCTGCGTGATTGGACGTCGCCGCACGCGCAAGACGTGATTCGAGTGCCCAACTATCGCTGGGCGTATGACGACGCCACGATAGGACGAGCCGCCCCGATCGACCTAGCAATCATCATGCGGACCCGGCGCCCTCCACATGGCGGCGCCTGGTCGCGCCCGCCCGATCGGACCTCGGCTAACTCGGCGCAGTAGTCTGTCTTGACCCAAGACACACCACGTAATTCACGAAAAGGCGATCGGTCGGACACCGCAGCCACCACAGAGTAATACCGCTGCACCGCCTCGGCATAACGGTAGCAGAGGCACGTTACGGATCGGACTTGACTTCCCCGGTGCCACATCTTTCTCCAAGCGACGGACAATAAACAACCCAACTCGGATCGGCACCGAAGACCCTCACATCCAAGAAACAACTTCACCAAACACACACCTCTTTCGGCGGTTATCTTCACTCCACCGCCTCGCCGGCGTACCGGCTATTCGGGGGCTATGATGGATATGGCCCAACCAATCGGGCCCCAGCGAGCCGGGCCTAACGTTGGTAGCAGCCCACGTGGTCGAGCCTAATCATTGCCCAAACGCTAGCCCAGAACCGCCACCTCCGCCATGATGGAAGATGAACAAGGTCGGGCGCCACCTCCACGTGGTAGCAGAAGCGAGGTCCTGCGCCCGCCAATGGAGGCACGCCGGAGGAAGAGTCACGCAACGACCAATGGAGAGGTCGGGCGCCTTCGTGACAGTCGTTGTATAAATAGAAGGAAAAGCGATGTTAGAAGGGTTAGCAATTTCATCGAATACAAAGGCTTGTAAACAATACTCTGCATTTAAAAGCTCTAGTGAAAGTATTGAGGAATCATTCTCCGTGGACGAGATCTCATTAACGATCGAACCACGTAAAAGCACAGGTGTTCTTTATTGCTTAATATAAATCTCGCATACTCACATAGCTAGATTCATCATTGGGTTACAAAGTGACCACTATATATCGTGACTGCGTGAAATCTATTTATGTGTGATTGTCCGGAAATAGTGTTGGGAGTGAATGAGTGGAATCCATGAGAGTAATTGCCTGATTTTGACCAAGTTGATAATAATAATCCATTATATAAAGTTTCAAATTGCTATTTGATGGTTGAGAATTGCCTTGTGAGTTGCTTGATTTTACTTTGGCAAGGAAGTTCATGAATATGACAATTTAGCATTACTTGGCTGCTTTCTGTGTCGCGTCTTTTGTGTCTTTCTTCTTTTTCTTCTCCTTGTTTTTGTCGAGTTTTTCGTGTCGAGTCTTGAGGGGATTGATGCGTGAACAACAAATGTTGAGAATAGAGTTTAATCTTCACTTCATACTTGAGGGCAAGTATGATTCAAGTGTGAGGATATTTGATGTGTGTATTTTGTTATTCACATTATTTGGATTTTTCTATGTTTATTTGGATTTAATATACACGTTTAGGTGCTTTTTAATGCAGGAATTGATAATATCATTATTGATGGAGTCAAATTAAAGAAAGAAAAGAAAGAAGAATTTTGGTGCAATTATTGAAGAAATGAAGATGCAAGAAATATTGAACTAAGTATGGATCAAGTAGATGAAGGATTAAGAAGTGGATTTCAAGATAAAAAGATTTGGGCTTTGTATTGGCCCAAAAACTCTAGTTGACGAAACATTAGTTGGAATGGGTTTGGATATTATTAGTTTGTTTCCTTGGGCCATTTACTCTCATTTTTGGGCGGCTAGGTAGGATGAAAAGGGATTTTTTCTATTCATAAATTGGGAGCTCCGAGACGTGAATTGGTGGCAGCTTTTAGAGGATTAGGAATAGGAGCTTTTATATAAGATATTTTTTTCTTTGATTCTGGAGACTCCTGGACGTGAGAAAAAGGACAGCAGCTAGTTTTCTTTTATAGATTGATTTCATTTGTTTCCTTTGAAGTTGGAATTAACGCCTCTCTTGTGATTGAATTTTTGGTGACAATTTCTTATTTATATTTTAGTTTATTTGAATGTTATTTATGTCTTCTTTATATTATTTCATTGTGTTAAATTTCAATAGTATGAGTAGCTAAACTTATTGATTCGGGTAGAATAATGAAACGCTAGTTCAATATCTGTGAGACATAATTTGATGCTTAATTAATTCAATTGGATTTTGAATTGTTCTCTGAATAGAGAGTTTTAATCTGATTTTCTTAAGCCTGATCACCTTAGGTTAATTTAGATTAGTGTAAATTGATTCCTCCAATCCGTAATTGTTGGAATAGGGCTAATTAGTGGCAAAGCTATCGTATTGGTAATAGGGAATAAATTGGTAGACGAATTATTACTTGCGTTCTTGGGTAATTTGTCTAAATTGGGTTCCTTCAATTCTTAAAGCTATTAGGACATTAAATCTAGGTTTGGCGTTTCCAACTAGGTTGTGTTTTGATAAGAGAAATAATTAGTTCAACGTTTCTTGCTAATTATCGACAAAGCACGTAGGAATTGGGGTATGTCAATTGCATTCACTGTACCCTATAACTGGTTGGTCCATGAGAATTAATATATATTTTGCGTCGATGATCAGAGGTAGTGACTAGTGTGGATTTATTCGAACCGAATCCCTTTTATCTTGATTTATTTCTTATTTCTCTTAGTTGTTTAATTGTTTCCTTAGTTAATTCTTATTCTCTTCAATTTAAGGCGTGGTGGCTACACCAAACTCGATCTTTAGGAAATTAAATTCAGTAACCCGTTCTCTGTGGTTCGACCCTGCTTATTACTATACTAATCTTGATTCTTAGTAGGAATTATTTGGTGGTAAACGACGTCCACCACTTTCTTAACTACTTACTAATTATTCTGACTATATCTGCTTAACTATAAATGGTATCTCAACTGAAACTGGGTCATGGGGTTCAATAACTCAAATACCAAAACTATTGGTGTAAGCTGCAACGGTTTCTTAACATACTTAAAAGCTCTCAAGCTATAAGAGTTCTTGGCATGATGTTTGTCTTCATATCTCGCTTAGACATAATCTTCAATAAATTCTTATTTCTTACCATCTCAATTTTTTTTTTCTTTTTTTTAACCATAATCACTTACATAGTGATAAGTGAAGGGTTGAAAAAGAACTTAGCTCAATATACAACTAAGTTAAGCTTTTGAACTGTCGTCGTCCATGCGAACCATGACGCAAGTAGGTCGTTATCAAGTAACTCAATAATCGAATCGATGTTCCGACATGTGAACTAGTCGAACGAAGTACTATGCCCATGTCACTGCTTATGAGTGACACTCATCTTTAAGCTGCATTGCATTTTTGTTCTTGATTCTTTCTTGCTCTTTGAGTGACTTCTTGATTCGCTTCTTCCTTGTTGGTTACAAAGTGAAATGGTATCCACTCTCAACTTGTAGGAAAAGGATAACTAAGATTCTTCGCTCTTTACTTTAAAATGTAGTGAAGATAGAACTAAACTTCTGGCTATGTCCACTACTAAGTTAGTGCAACTGAAAGGGACATGCATCTTAACGCATTCTATGTTCTTTGAGGGAAACTTAACTCGTTCGAGACATACAAGCCTCATAACTTAGTAAAATTTCTCGTAAACTTGAAATTTCAAAACTCTGTATACTCAAAAAAGTTCTCAACTCAACTCTTGAAAGAAACTAAACTACTAAAATAAAATTTTTAGCATAATACTCGAAGAATTATGCACTTGCATAACCTTTCTGAAATCTTTGGCATGTGTCAAAACTTTAACTTTTGTTACTGTAACAACTTCATAATTGCATAACTCTTTCAAAACTTTCAAGAAGACATATACGAAATCTTAAACAGTTTTTGAAACAGATCACCTTTCTATCTCGTTGAGTGTGATGAATGGAGTGCTGAGCCTTGTCGATTAACTTTAAAGAGTCTAGTGGCTCTAACTAGACTTAACTTAAAAGAACTTTAGGCGCAGAGCAAACGAACTGCTCTAATACCACTCTGTCACGACCGAACTTTACTAAGATAGCTAAGCCGGGAAATCGTGACCAGGGATGTGAAATTAGAAGAGGGGATAGAAAAGGGTTGAACATGCTTAATTAAAAGCTGAATTGATAACTGTAAATATAATATAATAAAGTATTTTGCAGCGAAAAAGCATAGGTGAGATACACGTATGAAGACATGTATCTCGGGGTATTCTTTAACTAAACTCGATAGAAGCTCGGCCCTACACTTCATCATTCACATCACAGCTCAACCTGCACATTTAGAAATATATGCAGGGCTGAGTACAAAAGCACTCAGTGGTCACATGCCGAAAGATACATACATACTTGTATAAACTGTAAATTGTCATGCCATCTCAACAGTAACGCAAGGTGTTTTATCTTAAAAGGCCCAAGCTTACTAAATTCTTTTGTGAAGCTAAAGTTCGTCTGCGCAGACTAAGTTCTCTTGTAATCACCATATCTATAACTATTGTTGTGTCCCGGGAATAAGGCCTTCTTCCACGTCCACCGGACCGGTCAAACCTTTAGGATGACTCATGCCACTAGTGTACACAAATCTGCTCCAGGGTCCCAAGACAGACTCGGTCGATTCTCGGATTTTTGGCATAGCCAAACACACATAGGTCTCATACATAATCTCAAAACATTTATGGCAATGCAAAACTTGAAATATTTTCAATTCAAAGATTTTGAAAAGAAATAACTGCTTGAACGAATCATTTGATTTTGTTTATATATAAGAATGCCCACCTAATTGCAAAGCTTACTCATGATTCCACGGACTCCTCATCGTTATTCTATCATCACATCCTCGCTTGACCTTTATCGTAGAAATAATAAATAAGACATCTAAAGCGAAGGATAATTCTTACTAAAATGAGTTCGTGATTTCCTTCTATTAAATATTTTATTAGAAATTTTGTATTCTCGGTTTAGACTAGCGTTATAAATATTACTTAATCGTGAGAATTTCTCGTCCATTCCCTAATCACTTAGAGATTTAATAAGGATCACCCTAATTCCTTAATCACTTAAAGATTTAATAAAGCCTCCTTAGGATAATCGATAGCTAAAAAATTATGGAAATTAGGCAAAATTAAGTAATTAATCAATAATTAAAAGCTATCTCAATAGCTTAATTTATGAGTTTAAATTAACTCATCTTAAGCTTAATCTTATTTATTAGAACTTGAAATCTAATTTAATAACTTTAGACTTAGTTATTTAAGTCCAATTGATAATCTAATTAAATATTCACTTCTAGTTTTAATTAAGGGCACAAACTTAATTAATTTGAACCCAAAGCCACAAAATAACAGCCTAACAGAATTAAATAAATGGATCCATACTATCAAACCCATAACTTACATTAATTAAGCTACTATTAGTTGGATATATTACATTTTCTTAGCCCATACTATTAATTAAGATATAGCTCAAGTAATTGAATTAATCTAGGCCCAAAGTTTAAAGTTTCAGCCTATTTTCCTAAAATTTCAAATTAGGCCTCTGCCCAACAGTAATTATAGCCCAAACCATTAAAATAATTTTCGGCACAAGTGACCCAACAATCCAATTATACAAAGGAAACCTAGTTATCCTTTCTCCATCTCTCTCCCTCTCTCGCCATTCCTAATGCACACACACGGAACATCACCCCCACTCTTTTCAATATGCCGCCGTCTCTATTCCCACCGGTGCATCACCTTCGATGGGAGCATCGTCCCCGGCGACCGCTCTCGCCTATCCCTTTCTCTTAGCACCCTCTCATTCGGTCACTCTCACCATACAAAACAACCTTATCATCCTCTCGGCGACCCCATCGTCGTCATCCTCTCCGATGGCACTACCGCCGTCGATAAGGCCTTCTCTCTCTATGTTCTTTCTCTGTTTATCCCTCACTCTCGTCCCTCTCGCTGCACACATACACAAGACGACCTCTTTCTATCATTTCTCGGTGGATGATTCTCTGGCGAGGATCGATGTCGCCGCCGTCTCCTTCTAATCGAATGGCCTGCAGCGTCCTCGACCCCTACTTACAGTGAGATCTACCACGGTCTGCCCCTCCGGCTGACCACAACAGTCCACCGTATTTGTCCAAATCCGGCTAACAGGCCACCGTGAACCATCGCCATCGCGACAACAAAGTCGCCGCCTGTCGTCGATCCCTCTATGGCAGCAAGAGAAGCCGCCTCCAGGCCATTGTCGCCTACATCATCTCTATATTCCTTCTAGTGGTCGGATGGACCTCCGTTGAGGTCTTTCTCGTCCAACCGAATGGTCTGCAACAAACAGCCACCAACGTCGTCGCTGACAACACTATTCAGATGCGACCATCTCTCAAAATTTGAGCCTAACGACCAGTAGCAGAGCCACCGTCGTCTTAATACCCTGCCGCGACTCACCTCATTTCTCGAAATCAAAACATAACTATGGTTCAATTGGCATCTGTTCATTATTTACTTCGAATTCATTCATTTTTTCTTTTTCTTTTTATTTCTTTTTTATTTTTTTATTTCTACATGTGTATCTAGTTCAGAGAGCAAAGTTATGTAGTTCTATCCTCTCTTAATCTTTTGTGGTCAATTTAATACAGAAATTTAAAGGTCGCGTCACAGTGGATTTGACTCAACCCGACATTTGGCATCGGACATTAACCACTCCTAATCTTTTGATGTGTAAGAATGGTGATGGGCTTTGTGTTGGTTGTGTTCTACTTTAATTTCTATGTCCTTTCCTAAGAAGAAGAAATATGCTGACATAGGAATTGAAATACATTAATATGATGAGTTTATGTATTAACCTGTGATTCAGAAGCTTTGCTGCTATTATGGAGTTGTTGAAATCGAAATGGGTGTCCTTCATCAAGAGCTCTTCTTTGAATGGCTCGAACAAATGGGGTGAGAGATGAAGGTCTTGAATTGTTCTACATTGTATAGAGTTATCATATGGTAGATGCTAGGGAGTAGGGGTGTAATAGAAAGTACCATTGAGATGCCACTGATGTGAAATTGATTGTAAGGGTTGTAAAAGGTGATAGGGAAAATTGATGGAAATCTTGAAAGATATGATATGACATATAGTGCGGTATAATTTATCTGGTCAATAAACGTTTCTGTATTATTCTAAATTTTGATTCTTGAATATCGAATATTGAACACATATATTAATTAAGTATTCGACAAAAACACAATTTTATCGGCTTCAATAAAATTTTTAATTGAATGCAAAACATTAATTGCTCCATTTAAGTATTTAAAGAACTGAGGTGTTGCATGTCACGTATGGACATGCGTTAATTCTATGAATTACATAAATTTACTAATATCTTATGGGTGTTTACTTTGAATGATAGAATAGATAGATAAAATTTAGTTAATTATTATTTACTTTGAGGCATTGATTAATTTTGAATTTATTTGACAATCTTTTCTTGTAATTACTTGATCTTATGTTTTATCTGTAGGGAAATCTGATTTTTACCCTCTCCCTAGGATCTATCTTGGATGTTTAATTCACCATTCATTGATTATATGCCTAGCATGCACTTATATAATTAATTGCAACACGTAGAAGTTTTCTCGTGTTTACCTGTGAATCTGTCGGTGAAAGAGTGGATCAAGACTCGTGCTTTGATCTTCTGGACTGTGTCCCGATTGCCTAAACTCCAATGCCGAGTGAGGACAATCTATGGAGAGTGCTATAGAAATTCACCTTCTTCCTTACTTGAAGTTTTCGAAAATATCACTATTTGGTATGGTGTGATTCTCGAAAATTCTAGCTAAGCATTAGCCTTTGATTTTCTCTCTCACCTTATATTTATAATGCAACCCTAAATCCTATAATGATAGGATTTATGTATATCTAATAAATATAATAATATCACTTAAGATTGAGAGGATCAAGATAGAGTCCCGGAGGGACTCTAGTAGGAAGTGTTTGAATTTCTCCAAGCTTTAAATGCCTTGATGGGCCAAAATTGTGGATCAAATCTGAGGAATAAAGATGGGCCTCAAATAAATTAATTATCTTATGTTCAGCCAAGAACATAAATTAATTCATAAACATTTATTCATGCCACTAGAGAATAAATGCTGACTTATCCCTTTATTTCTGAAGTTGAGTCGGGCTCGCATTTAGACTTTAGTAATCCCCGTATTTAAGATATCGTACGTCCATTAATTATTTACAGCGATCTGACTGCTTAAAATAATTAATTACTTTATTTCTTTAAGTATTATCACTCAACCTTATTATTGTACTTGAGATAACTCAACCTGCAGGGTTTAATACAATAAATCTTTTGAGCTCCTTAAGGGGACGTCATCATCCTAACGGATATGGTGACTCGACACAGGTAACTAGCATGACATACAAGCACTGTCACCACCCAAGATGCAGAGAATCGTGGGTTATCTCATGTAACCCTCACCCATAACAAGTCAAAGTGATGGTCAGCAACTCATACTCACCTAATACCTTATCGAGGTTTAGATCAACGTAAGTCACCGAGATCTAGGTTCTTCACGACGGTCAGATAGAAGAACTCATCTCACTGTGATCCATCAATACGTCAAAGACGTACCAGCATAGACAAGCAATCAAGTAAACAATTCAGATAAAGGGACATACATATGCAATCAAGTAAACAATTCGGATATGAGATTGTAATAGTGGTAACATGAAACATTGTACAAGCTCAACCAAACTGCCCAAAGATACAAATCCAACAATCTCCCACTTATACTAAAGCAAACTTTTAGTATACAATGTGTCTCTACTAGCTATTACCAACAACACCATCACTTTGCTTCTCCCTTTATACAAAAGTTTCCTTTCTCTTATAAAAAGTTTCAAACATGCTCTTTCTAAGTGGGTGCGCCTAGGTTATCCGCAGACCAATCTTTTCAATCAAGACGTCCTCAAACATGCTCTTGACGTAGACTTTTTTTGGGGTAGTCTCTTCGTGGGTCCGGGTCACTAGGTAACACATCTAGATCCATGAGCTAGATTCTTGAACCATCCATGAGCTAAGTTCAACCATACCTCTTTAGCGACCTCAAGGCGGCTACATATTCGGCTTCCATGGTAGAGTCCGCAATGCATCATTGCTTTGCATTCCGCCAGATACGACTCTTCCTCCCAAGGTAAACACATAGCCGAGGTGGACTTTTTCTCATCACGGTCGACTTGAAACCGAGTCGAATAACCCAAAGGTATTAGACTATCGCATGGTAAACTAGCCTATAATCTCGAGTCCTTTTCGTGTACTTGAGTATATGCTTTACATGATCAATGAGCTTGTCCAGGTTAGATCGATATCTTGCTACTATGCTACCGCATAGCGTATATCGGGTCTCGTGACATAGCATTGCATACATGAGACTTCCTACGGCGGAAGCGTAAGGAACTTGTCTCATTTCCTCTATCTCATTTGCAGTCATTGGTGACTGCTCCTTAGATAAAGGAACACCATGCCTGAAAGGTAGCAATCATTTCTTGACGGTCTGCATACTAAAATGAGTAATCACATTATCAATGTAAGACGCCTGAGATAAGCTCAATATTTTCCTCTTGCGATCTCGGTAAACCTTGATCCCAAGAATGTACGCTGCATCTCCTAAGTCTTTCATTTGAAAGCGATCGGATAACCAACTCTTTACGCCCCGATAACAACTTCACATTGTTGTCAAGTAGAAGGATGTCATCTACGTAAAGTGCAAGAAATACCACGTCACCTTTGACATCTAAACGATACACACAACTTTCTCTAGGTAACTTGGTAAATGCATAGGACTTTACTACCTCGTGAAAGCGTAAGTTCCAGGATCGTGAAGCTTGCTTAAGTCCATAAATGGACTTCTTAAGCTTCCATACTAGATGCTCTTCACCCTTCACCACATAACCTTTGGGTTCTTTGCATATAGATGTCTCTACCTTCTTCAAGGTAATGCTTAGAAAAGCGGTTTTCACATCCATTTGCCAAACCTAGAGGTTTAAGTGGGCTGCTATGGCCGTAAGAATTCGATGGACTTGAGATTACTACGGTAAAAGGTCTCATCGAAATCGATGCCCTCAACTGAGTGTACCTTTTCACCACAAGCCCGGCTTTAAAAGCGAAAACCTCCATCCGAATCTCTTCCTCTCAGATACCCACTTACTACCTATGGCTTCCTTGCCATCCGGTAGATGTGTGTTTTCGTATACATCCATAGTGTTATGGACTCAATTTCTAAGTCCATAGCGGTGTGCCATGATCTTGCATCAATGTCTCAGATCGCCTCACCGTATGTCCATGGGTAGATTATTGCATGCTCGTTTCCTGGGACTAAATCCAAAGATTCACCCACGAACATAAATCGCTCGGGTTGACGAACAACCTTTACACTACGATGAGGTGCTACTGGCACAATGGCAACGGTGGGTGCAGTAACTTGTGGTTCTCTATCTTGCACAACTTGCTGAATATGAGCCATTTGTACGGTCGGTATCTCTAGTGGAACTCGACCCACTTCAATTTCTTGAAGTATCTGGTGTCGATCCCTCACACTAGACACGACATCTCGTACCTGTGGCCTAATCGGTGACGGAATACGATCATCTTCTAATTCTTGAAGAATGATTTCCACTTTGGATTTATGGTTTTTCATAAAATCATCTTCTAAGAATCGGGCATTAGTGCTAATAATGACCTTCTGATCCTTAGGACTATAGAAATAACCATCTTTCGTCCCTCTATGATAGCCAATAAACAACCTTGCATCAGATCTAGCCTCCAACTTATCAGCCTTCTTGTTCAGACATGTGTCGGATCGCCCATATCCTTATGTGGTTTAAACTAGGCTTGCGCCCAAACCACAACTCGAAGGGGGTCTTTTCGACTGACTTGGATGGTACTAGATTTAGCAAGTATGCTGCTGTTTCTAAGGCATACCCCCAAAACGAAATAAGCAATGTTGCATAACTCATCATCGATCTAACCATTTCTAAAAGAGTCCTATTTCTTCGCTCTGACACACCATTTTGCTGTGGTGTGCCCGGTGTAGTGAGCTGGGAGGTAATCCCACACTGCACCAAATAGTCCATAAAATCGTTACTGAGGTATTCGCCACCGCGATCAGACCGTAGTGACTTGATACTTTTACCAAGCTTCGTCACCACTTCCGCATTAAATTCTTTGAATTTCTCAAAACATTCAGACTTGCGGTGAAGCAGGTATATGTATCCATACCTTGAGTAATCGTCAATGAAAGTGACAAAATACTCGTACCCTCCACGAGCTTGTGTGGACATAGGTCCACACATGTCAGAATGGACTAGCTCCAACACTTCTTTGGCTCTATAACCTTTCGCTTTGAAGGGTCTTATCGACATCTTTCCTTATATACAGGATTCGCAGACTGGGAACGGAGTAACCGTGATATCACCCAACGCTCCATTCTTAGCCAGTCTTTGGATCCTATTTAGATTGATGTGACCTAATCTAAGATGCCAGAGAAATGTGGTGTCATTTGCGAAGAAAACTTTCTCTTTTTAAGGTTTGAAGAAGATGCAACATAATTATAGGTATTATGTTTGGCAGAAATAGTATAAAGCGAATTATATAAAGTACCACCATATATAACTTCGTTATTTGTTATGATAGAAACACCACTATCAAAAAAACTGAATATCCATGAGTAAATAGTTTCGAAACAGAAATAAGGTTTCGCCGAAACTCCGGCACATATAAAACGTCTTTTAATACTAAAACTGTCATATCAAAACATAAAGTAACATCTCGACTGCAACGGCCTCGACTTTCGCCGCGTTGCCCATGGAGATCGTTATCTCGCCATCATGCAGCTCCCTTGTCCGCATGAACCCCTACAAGGTGTAACAAACATGATCGACAGACCAGATCTACTACCCATGAATGAGTAGAACAAGTCGCTAAACATGTTTCCGTTACTAAAGCAAATGACGTACCTTAAGCCTTGAGCATAGGGCACTTAGCCTTCCAATGCCCAGTTTTGCCGCACTTGAAGCACTTGTCCCTCTCCTTTGGCTTTTTCAAGCCTCCGGTGGCAGACATGTTCTTGCTTCCACTACTCCCACTGGTTCCTTTGCCTCTACCACCTTTGGTGCCCCTTTTTCTTCTTCCATTTTCAACGGAAAATTTGGGCCCCTAGATGTGCTAGCAAGGCATGTGCTCTTTGCCCATGACTCTTCCGCGGCCACGAGATCATTAAGCAACCGACTAAGTGTATACTCGGTCTTGCTCATGATCGCTCACGTGAAAATTCTCAAAAGACTTGGGCGGTGTGTTGAGGATGATATCGACCTGGCCGCCGTCAATACCTCCTCCCAACCGATCAAGACTATCCATAAGATGAGTCATGTGGAGACATGTTCATGGACCGAACTTCCTTCTTCCATCTTACACGCCAAGATTTCTCTCATTATGTGGAAGCGGATCGTCCGATCCGACCGCCCAAACTTACTCTCGAGACTTGACCATATTTGGTCAGCGTCTCACCATCGATCGATGTGCAGTTGCAAGCATTTGGACATTGTAGTCATCATATTATATTTAGCCATATTGTTTGACTTATGCCAAAGTCTCGCTGATTCTCGCCGTCAATAGTCGATCGCCGAGAAGGGCATCGGGTTTGGGAGTAGTTAGAACAAACATGTGTTCTTCAATGATAAGAACATATTCCATGTTTCGCTTTCACCGATAAAATTTGGACCGGATAGAGGATTTTGTGCGAGCATATTGATAATCGATGTAAGAGACATATCGAAAAGGCGATGTAAACACATAAGCATACGATCGCACATAATTCAGAATAATAATATTGTAACCTTTTGATAAAACAATATTAATTGAAACCTCCAATCGCCCAAGGAATTCCACATGCAAGCCACGCGTGTGGATGTTTACACACGAACCCCCGACTGACTAAAATATACCTTTTAGTCGCTTAATTTCAATCCATGTCAACTTATCCTTATGGCAAATGAAATTAATGATTCGACCTTACTAGACCACATCACTATCACAAGAAGGGACTTCACGGAAGTTGTACTTGAGGTGATGTCTAAGCAATGACCACAATTTTAACAGCAGAAAATGAATTCTTAGAATTGGCATACTCACTCGGACCATGCCGCTTCCAATCCAAATTCTTTTGTCTTCTCATTTTGAATCTATCTCTAGAGAACTTATGAAAATCGTGATATGCAAGCCACGCGTGTGGATCGTTTACATGAAACTCCCACTCTCAATAGATTAAAATGTTTTATTTAGAAATCTCATCTAATAAACTTATGATAAACAATGCAAGCAAGCCACGCGTGTGGACGTTTACTCATAATGCATATCACTTTGTTTAGAAATTAAAAAGTGGAGGTCTTGACATTTTAATTTTAGAAATTAATATGTCGGATTTCTTGCTTAGTCTTTTTATTTCAAAAGATTTGTCCATGCAGATCACGTAATCCAAGCATGCTTTTCTATAGAACTCAACATGTAAAACATACTCGCAGAATTCTAAAATATGCTTGAAAAACTCGATAAACCTAGCATGCTTACTATGCGCATCCAATCACGAAAACATAGAATATGTTTATCTACGTAATTAAACATACATAGCATGCTTCGCATAATTTAAACATCCACGACATGCTTTGAACGATAAAATAAAATAAATTCGATCATCGCGCCCACTCGTGGATCCCAGATTTCGCTAATTTATTACATAAATTTGCAAAGTATAGATCTTCAAAATCTCGAAAAACAGGTCTTGCGTGCACGGGCACAGACCGGATTCGTCAAAACTGGATTTAGGCCAAAAATTTAAAACGGGCATGATCGGGCCAAAAATCTAGAATCGGGCCGAAAAATCAAGTTCGCCAAAATTCGGTTCGGTCGAAAACGGGCCGGGTCGGCCCAAGTGGACTGGGTCGTGCGCTAGGGCACAGCCCATACGCACGCCCAGCCACCCGCTGCCCTAGCTTACGCACCATCATCGAACCCTACCGAGTAGTCGAGGGACGCTACCGGAGACCCCTGCCGAGACTCGCCCTACCTGGCCGAGAACTCCGCACGACTTCACCCCGCCTGGCTGCTCGACGTCGCCCGGATGCTGCCGAGAATTCCTCGCAGGTCTGCGCGCATCGAGCGCACCACGCCACGCGCTATCTCGCCCAGACCCTACCGAGAAACATCGCCGAGCGCTGCCGGGTCGTCTGCGTGAGAATCGCGCGCACCGCGTCGCCCAGCCCCCGAGAGCTTTGAGGTTTCCTACACGAGAATCGTGCCGAGGCCTCCGAGCGCTCTGAGGTTTCCATGCGAGAATCGCGCCGAGGCTTCGCGCGAGACTTGTGCGCCCCTTCATCGCCCGCGTCTGCCGAGTCGTGCCGAGACCACCACCGAGGTTTCCGAGATCGATCCGAGACCTCGCCGAGCTATCGCCGAGAGTCGCCGGACTCGACCGACCCGCCAAGCATGTCGAGCTGCGCCGCCCGACCCCACCCGGCCGCCCAGCGCTCGGGCGAGACGTGCCGAGCCACGCCCAAAGACCCGCGCAAGCCGCCGAGACCGCCGACGACCCCACGCCCGATGCCGCCGACTCGCCGACCCTTCGCCTATGTCCGCCGAGGAACGCGCGACCGCCGGGTGATGTGTCTGAGCACCGAGCACGCTGAAGGCATGCCGTCGCTTCACGCCGCCGTCGGCGGCGTCCGTTTTCTGGCGCATCTTCGTCTCGTTCTTCAGATTTTTGTCTTCTTTTTTTACGGATAAGATTTACAGAAAAATCTAATCTAACCACGGATTTTCTCGTGGTGAAAACAAAATCCGACAAAAATATAATGAGCCACGATGAACGACAGATTCATAATTAATTAATTGCACATTATAATCAAACATGAATTAATCCAGCAGAGCCAAGATACTGAACCTCGCTCTGATACCAATTGTAGTGAAATCTGATTTTAACCCTCTCCCGATGATCTATCTTGGATGTTTAATTCACCATTCATTGATTATATGCCTAGAATGCACCTATATAATTAATTACAACACGTAGGAGTTTTCTCGTGTTTACCTGTGAATCTGTAGGGGAAAGAGTGGATCAAGACTTGTGCTTTGATCTTCTGGACTGTGTCCCGATTGTCTAAACTCCAATGCCGAGTGAGGACAAGTGCTATAGAAATTCGCCTTCTTCCTTACTTGAAGTTTTGAAAATCTCACTATTTCGAATGGTGTGATTCTCGAAAATTCTAGCTAAGCATTAGACTTTGATTTTCTCTCTCAACTTATATTTATAATGCAACCCTAAATCCTATCATGATAGGATTTATGCATATCTAATAAATGTAATAATATCACTTAAGATAGAGAGGATCAAGATAGAATCCCAAAGGGACTCTACTTGGAAGTGTTCGAATTTCTCCAAGCTTAAAAGGCCTTGATGGGCTAGCCAGGATCAAATGCAAGGAATAAAGATGGGCCTCAAATAAATTAATTATCTTATGTCGAGCCTGTAATATAAATTAATTCATAAACATTTATTCATGCCACTAGAGAATAAATGCCGACTTACCCTTTATTTTCAAGTTGATACAATAAACCTTTGAGCTCCTTAAGGGACGCCATCATCCTAAACGGATACGGTGACGATACGTGTAACTAGCACGACATACAAGATCGCCACCACCCAAGATGCAGAATTGGTTATCTCATGTAACCTCACCCATAACAAGTCAAAGTGATGGTCAAGAACTCATATTCACCTAATACCTTATCGAGGTTTAGATCAACGAAGTCACCTAGAACTAGGTTCTTCACGACATCAAATAGAAGAACTCATCTCACCGTGATCCATCAATACGCCGTAGACGCATCAAAGATAGACAAGCAACCAAGTCAAGTCATTATACCGCAACTTATACCAACAACTCGTCCTCAAGTTGTCTCACCGTGATACTTTTATATCTCATTGCTCGACCAATCATACATGTACTTCTCGTGATCTACAACACACCGTATGATCTAACTTATATATGAGATAAAGGGACATACATATGCAATCAAGTAAACAATTCACATAGGAGATTGTAATAGTGGTAACAGGAAACATTGTATACAAGCTTAACCAAAACTGCTTCCAGTATACAAATCCAACATTATCAATTTCTTCTATCACTTAAAATAAACACTCCTTAATGTGATATTTCAAAATAATTTGATATGCTCAATAAATTTAAACTAACTTGAGCACTATCTGAAAATTGAATGTTGTCAATTAAGAATGACGGTCGAAAATTAGCTGTTTGACGAGGAAAATGTAATTGATTTTTGTTTTGAACCCAATCAGATATCAAAGAGTTTAATCAACTAACTATTTTTCAATATCCTTTTTTTCACGTTGTCTTTCTTTTGGATGAAAATAGAAACTACAAGATATCTGAAATATATCGGAAAATGATTAAAATCGTTGAAATTGTTTGTAAAGAATAAACAAACTAAGCCGACGTTGGACTAAGTTTTTGGCTACTTATAAGCTCATCAAAACAATTTATAAGTGTGTGTGTTAGTTTAGTGGTAGAGTGGTTAATGCCCGAGGTCAAAGGTCTCGGGTTCGAGTCCACTGTGACGGGGTCTTTAAATTTCTATATTTAATTGACAAAAAAAAATAGCTTATAAGTTATTTATGAATTTATAATCTCCTGTAAAGTATTTAGCTAAATAAGTTCCTATTAATATATAAACTATGAAAATAGGTTCTCCTAAAAATAAGTCCTCTAATATCAACTTACTTTTTCATAAACTTATAAACAATAATTAATTTACCAAAATAATCTTACTATGGTTTGTTAATTTCTACATATATTCTATCAACTTAATCTATCGTCAATTTTTTTCACTGACTAAGATTTTTTATTTCTAATTCACGATTCTTTCTCTTCCTTATAAGTTCAATTATTCAAACACTTTAACAACTTATAAACTCTTAAAATATTATATTTTATAAGTTATTGAAAATCTTACAAGCTCTCTAATTAAGCTTAGCCAAAAACCCGCCATAATCAACAAGCTTGTGGAAATTGAACAGTTGCAGCTCTAATTTAGAGACCAGTGATTCCATCAAGTTATGCTAATTGATCTCCCTTCCCCATACTTCAGTAATTTTGCAATCAAAATTTCGATCTAAGAGAATTTTCAATGCTGGGCTAGAAAAACATTAAATGAGCCCATCATGTTCGCTTCCACCTATCATTAGCGCTGTATACCAACCGAGCCGAGTCGAACACCACCGAGCTCAAGCTCAGCTCGTTAAAACTTAAACATGTTCGAGCTCGAATTCGAGCCTTAATTGAGCTCGAGTTCGGCTCGTTGTAAATTTTTTAAGTTCACAAGTAGCTCGGATTCGGTTCGATAACTACTCGTTTATAAGATATATTCGAGCTCGAGCTCAAACTTTGCTCGCATTCAACTCTGCTTGTTTTCTAATGCGAGCTCGAGCTTGACTCTGCTAATTTACAATACTAATTTATCATAATTCACTCCATAATTCCATTAATTCAAATTATGCATAGTTTACTGATCAATAAAACAACAATTACAATAAGAAATTTTTCTTCACTAGTACAAGAAAAAGATATTTGATTCTAGCTAGTTTTTCATGTAACGAGCAATGGTGGATGAGATTCATATCAAAACTTATCCATCAAATTCACCTACAAAATAAATAAAAAAAGTTAATCATCAAAATAAAGCATGACGCATCGACTCTTGATGAAGCTCTTACAATATAAATATTGACCCTACAAATTGTTAAAAAAAATCCAAATTAGAGACCCAAAAACACATCAAGTATAAATATATAGATTACACAACTTCAAAATAAATAATATTATCAATTCGCTTTACGAAACTCTAATTCAAGTTAAACTAGATCTTGTACGTCTTATTCATATCTGTAGATAATAACTACAAGAGCCACTTCACTACATCACTAAAACCAGAATACTTCTCTTTGTTTCCAGTTAAATGGATCTTAATTTGAAAAAAATAAAATAAAAGAGCTAATTTGAACATAACGAAGAGATTTCTTACAACTAATTGAGACAGCAATTAGTATTTAGTGGTGAGAGATTACTTATCTTATAGCATTCTCACTCTTGTACCCAGGAAATTTCAGTCTTACTCAAAATCCTAAACAAGGACCCGCTAGCTAATAGTACTGATACTAATGGAAAGCATTAGAGATCTTAATTAAGATGAATACACACAAAAGCACAATGTTTGGCTTAAAATCAACACAGCTGATTTTGCTTATACAACATAGGTTAAATAACATGATGATTATAAGAGTCTTTATTTTGGTTTCGGCAGAATCTAGCTAGAGCTCACCATTTTCATGGAGTTCATCAAATATTACAGTTAAATATATTATATACATACATTTGTTCAGGAGTTACTGCATTTATGATCCTAAAACAAAAAACAAGCTTTCTGATATTTTATGCCAATTTATGAAGTATAAGAGGAAAATGAAGCAGAGCTAAGACTCAATAACATAATAAAGTGAAGTATTATAGCAAATAATACCGTATGCTCCAAAAATGAATTGTTTCTAGATACAAAAGAGGTCGAGGTTCATAGATGATAGACCTAACCGTTAATGAACTGGTAAAAAAGTATGGCCACACTGGATTCACCGTAAATGATTTTAATTATTCCAAATTTTTACCACATGAATTTAGGGATGTCTAGTTAGCCCAATCCAAGTTTTTTTGGTGTCTTTCAATTTTTGAGAGAAGCACTGTTCAAAACTGCCGAGGCAGTGGTAGAGTTGTTAGCAAAAATTTCATCACTCATAAACCACTTAGAATTTGATTCACGATTTGAACCCTCTGAAACAAGAGACAAAGAGCCATCTTCGGGCACCAATTTTTTTATTTTTTTATTAGTATAAACCGTAATTATATTTTTGATTTATATACTAATCATATTATTTATTATGTTCCCAGTGATATATATATTAATCATATACAAAACGTAATTATAGACATATACTGTTCATATTATTTATTATGATCCCAATGATATATATATTAATTATACTAATCGTAATTATAGACATATATACTTTTGAAGATGTGTATATCAATGCATAACAATAAAGCGTAGATTTAGTAAAATAATTAGCATGTACTTAATTAATAATATATCAAGATATTGATAGTATTTTGAAATATATATATATATAGGGTCGGATCCAATGAGAATTATCTTTTGAGAACTTGAGAATTGATGATAAGACGTTGAATAATGCAAAAAAGATAAAGAGATAACTAAAACTTTCTAAAATTGTTGCACAACAAAATAATTTTAGAAAGTTTTCGCTATGCACAACTTTATACCGCTTTGCATCATCTTCAACGCCTTATGCATGGTTCACGTAGTCAAAAGATGCTGCCTCATTTGATCCACCCCTTATATATATATATATATATAGTGAGGTTCAAATAAGAACCAATTTTAACGTGAAACTAAGAACTACTTAAAATTTTTATTGAACAAAATGAATTTGCTATGAAAGTTAATAAATTATTGAAAAAGTTACTTAATCCAAAAAATTTAATTTTCATCGTGGTTCAATCCCATGAGATACTTAAAATTCATTTTTTTGATTCAAGAACTTTCCCAAATGGATTCATCAAGTTTCACACCAAATTCATCATTTTATGGTTCTCATGTTCCCATGATAAAAATAGTTCTCACGCTAACCCTCCCTTATATATATATATAAGATGAATCAGGTAAGAATGAATTTTTTTGTAAGAAATAAGAATAAATTTAAACCATTGATTTTAATAAAATCAATGGACAAGATTTATTTGTGTTGTACTACAAACTAAAACTATATGTGCTACGAAAAAAAATAATGTGTTTTAACTAAATGTTAAATAAGTAATTGCATCTTTTAAGAATTAATTTTTTTCCTTATTTTTAGGCAAAACACGATTTGTATACTTATATATAGGGATCTGTTGTAACTCATCATTTAAATCATTATCTTCAATAGTATTTATGAATGCAAAGGAGATAGAGGAAATGAGACAAGTTCTTTACGCTTTCGCCGTAGAAAGTCTCATGTATGCGATGTTGTGTACGGGGCCCGATATCTATTATGCGGTAGGCATAGTGACAAGATATCAGTCTAACCTTAGACAAGCTCATTGGACTGCGGTAAAGCATATACTCAAGTACCCAAAAAGGACTCGAGATAATATGCAAGTTTACCAAGTAGATAGTCTAATGCCTTTAAGTTATTCAGATTCGGATTTTCAAGCTGACCGTGATAAGAAGAAGTCTACCTTAGGTTATGTGTTTACCTTGGGAGATGGAGCCGTATCTTGGCGAAGTGCAAAGTAGTGGTGTACTGCAGACTCCACCATGGAAGCCGAATATGTAGCCGCATCTAAGGCTACTAAGGAGGCGGTATGGATCAAGAACTTCCTCATGGATCTTGATGTGGTACCTCGTTTGCCTAAGAGTATCATAATGTACTGTGATAACTCTGGTGCAGTAGCAAATGCAGGAAAATTTGATTTTAGCCATCTCCCGATGATCTATCTTGGATGTTTAATTCACCATACATTGATTATATACATAGCATGCACCTATATAATTAATTGCAACACGTTGGTGTTTTCTCGTGTTTACCTGCGAATTTGTCGGACAAAGAGGAGGATCAAGACTCGTGCTTTGATCTTCTGGACTGTATCTGAGTGAGAGCAATCTATGAAGAGTACTGCAAAAATTCGCATTCTTTCTCACACTGTAATTTTTGAGAATTACTATCATTATGATCACTCTTATTTTCTCTCACCTTTTATTTATAATGCAATCCTAGAATCCTAATAGGATAGAATCTTTGCATATCTAATTGTTTCAACTAAAAACACTCTTTTAATTGACTCAGAATCGAATGAGGTAATCGTAGAGGAAAAGTTAACCCAAGTCGTCTCTCAATGAATGTCACGCCCAATTCCCGAGGGAAGGCACGGATGTCGGGTGTGATTAGGGCAAGGGGTTAAAAGGGGAAGAAGGGATACATATAACATACATGATAAGAAGATGTGACCATGAAATCGGGCAAGATCTCCTCTATAACTAGGACATATCCTCAAGGGGAGGATGCACAAACAATCCACCAATGTAATAATATCGATATCATAACCTCGTAAAACATGATCTTGGTTTATTATAAGTAATGCAAGAAAGCAAAATAGCATTACATCCCGTCAACTAGACCGTCAACCACATAGCATGCTCATATCGAGACTCACAAAGAATAACATAATAAATCTTGTTCCCAATCGATAGCAAATAAGGGACAAGAATACATCATTATCGTAGTACGATATAACACAACATCGCGGAAGCATAGCATGAAGAACCCGCAGCCCACCCCCGCCGCCCGCCAAAACCCTCCTCCATCCGTGAAAAGATTTGAAAAGAGTTTGAAGTGAGTACTAGCGCACTCACCGGGTTTTATCATAAATCAAAAGAATCATGAGGTCGTGTTTAGAGCACTTACCTTAGAAGGTTTTAAAACGAATCCACTTCTAAGTAAGCAAAATAGATTTTTCATTTTTCGATACCGATCCGTTATTATCGTTATTCCCATCATAGAACCATGAACCACGGCTCGAACGATCCCGCCACCCATCACATGACATTCATTCGCCCGAACATATCCAACGGCCCATGCCCGAACGTATCCAACGGTTAACTCGTGTGGACTTGTGGGTCAAACCCATCGTAACCATAACCACCTCATTACCATTTCCGTGGACTTCCGGGTCTATCCCTTCGTAACCATAACCACGTGTTCGGGTCTATCCCCTTATGATCAATACTCAAGATGGTGATCAACCCACCGAATAGAGATCCGTGCACAACCATGATAGAACCATATCTTCGATCGAGAACAAGAATAATTTCACAAAACATTTTACGGCGTATATGTTTTATTTTGAAATATCGAGTAAATAACTCAAAATAAGCATATATAACCCAACCGAATGTATTTAAAACGCCAACCGAGAGATATCTACGGATCCGATGACTTCACCGATCGACCGTAGGTACCGTAACAAGACGGAACAACTTTTGGGGTTACTTCCCACAAAGCAAAGCAACAACGTGATCCAAACGACGATCGTAGCAAAACTAGGTTTTCACTTTTCAACCCACATTTGGCACTCTCCGGTTTTCAAATCAACTCGATGCGTATGGAAATATATTCGTGGCATCAAGACCTATAATAGGGTACTTTCAAAATATGCATGCATGCAAGTCGACTCAAATCTTAGCAACAAGAAGCTTCAAAATCGATGCCTATCCTCGATCTAGGATAAACCATCCAAAATCGATGCATGAAAATGGAAACATAAGCAATATGCATAACGATTTAACATGGAATGACAAACGACGTTGAAAATGGATAACCCGGCATGTACTTCCTTTAGAAAACTCAAGCAACGGAAAACATCCCGACATGCGTAAACGCGAAAATGTAAAACTAATCGGTATTTTAGTAGAATGCATAGCCCGAACTCAAAACCTAAAGGACCCAGAGCAAAGGTGGGTCCGTTGACCACCAAATCGGGCGGCCAAAGGCGGCGGCATGGGCGGCGGCGGCGCCATTAAATAGGTCGCCTCCGCCGTTTTCTCACCTCCGCCCTTTAGAATCCCGAGTTCTATGCTATACGATCTACTAAAAGGCGGAATCAAACAAGAAAAGGACAAAACAGAAAACGGGCTGCCGGGTGGTTGATCGGCGGTGGTGGCTCGGCAAGAACAAGAATGGCGCGCCGCCGAGCCTCCCCGCCGATCCCCACTCCTCCAGCTCCGCAACAGCACTGAGCTGCTCGCTCTTCCGTAAACACAGAGACGAAGGAAATGAACGCTGAAAATGAAGGCCCCAGCCTCCTATTTATAGGAAAATTCGTGGGTCAAGCAATGTCATGTTAGCTAGCCCTTTTCGAAAACGCAAAGCGACGCAACTTTTGCAAACGGACTCAAATTTAGCAAACTTCGTACCCATGGACACGAAATAAAATACCGGACACAATGACTATAAACAAGATATGCTTTAAAAGACCAATGAAAAGTCCGGTTTTTCGATAACTTCCCTGAGTGCCAAACCTTCATGGGTGGTCGAAACCTAGATACTTAGTGTCTATGAATTCATTACAAGACACTCTTCAGAACGCCTCGAGGTTTCGTGACGGTCGATCACCAAACAAAAGTCAACCTTCGACCTTTCTCAAAAACGTGCCATGCAAAATGTGTTTAAAAGACGGGTATTACATCCTCCTCCTTATAAAAATTTCGCCCTCGAATTTCAAACACGTGGAGAAAACAACCTGTGGTATCGAGCCCCGAACTTGTCTTCCAACTCCCACGTAGCTTCCTCCCTCCATGGTGATTCCACAACACCTTTACCAACGGAATCGCTTGTTCCTCAATTCCTCGACTTCGCTCCAAGATAGCCACCGGCCTCTCCTCGTAACTCGATCCCGAGCAAGAACCACTTGGTCATGCTTGATCACGTGTTTTGGGTCGAACACGCATTTTCTCACCGAGAAACGGAACACGCCATGAACATCTCCGATGCTAGGCGGCAAAGCTAACCTATAGGCAACGGGCCTATTCTCTCGAGAACTTCGAAGGTCCAACGAACCTCGGTCGAATCTTACCTCGCTTCCCAAAACGAACGACTCCTCTCGCTGGGGAAACCTTATGAAAACGCGATCTCCGATCATGAATCAAGATCCAGACGACGCTTGTCCGCATAGACTTCTCCCCGCCCCGAGCTTCCTTGATCCTTCGCTGATCTCGATCGATAACCTCGACCGCCTCACTGAACCATCTCTCGTCCTAACATCTTCCTCTCGCCCACTTCATCCCAATAAAGTGGCGATCGACACTTCCTTCCGCATAACGCCTCATAGGGAGCCATTCCTATGGTGGCTCGATAACTATTGTTATAGGCAAACTCTACCAAAGGTAGTATCTCTTCCCACTTCTCCTCTCTCGGCCACGATCGCCGCAACATGTCTTCCAAAACCTCGAATCGCTCTTTCCGATCGACCGTCCGCTTGAGGATGGAATGTTGTACTAAGATTCAGCCTGGTCCCCACGGCTTCCTCGCAGACTCCTCCAAAACCTCGACGTGAACCTCGGTCACGATCCGACGTAATCGATACCGCACACCATGTAACCGCATTTATTTCTCGACGAAAGTCGAGCAAGCTTATCTAACCCGACGCCATCCGAATCGGTAAGAAATGAGTCGACTTCGCTACCATCGACGACAACCCATATAGCGGTGTTTCCTCTCACGACCTTGGAAAACTCACCACAAAATCCATACCGATATGATCCCATTTCCACTCGATTGGTAGCGGTTGCAACAATCCCGACGGACGCTGATGTACGCATTTTCACTTGTCGACAAGCCAAACATCGCTCCACAAACGCTGCTACATCCTTTTTCATCCCTTCCCACCAAAAGTTCCTCTTAAGGTCTCTCAGACATTTTGGTGCTTCCTGGATGAGTCAGATACGGTGCCTCATGAGCTTCACTCATGATTTTATCTCTCAATTCCCTATTGAGTGGCACACATAACCTTCCTCGAATAGTAGCGTTGTCCTTCGCTCCGTGAAACCCTTGCTATCTTCTAGCCTTGCTTTCAAACGCATCTTTCCAGAATTGCCTCCCTCACAAGACTCACGATGGCTTCTCTCAGTCCGTTCACCGTCAAAGTCGCGATGAATCCTTGCACCGATTCCGGCGGATGAATCACTTCCAGTCGAGCTTTCAAAATCTCGAATAAGCTCTTTCTCATGAAGAAGATATCCCAACTTCGCCTCGACTCATGACTAAGGGCATCTCGCTACGACATCGCTTTTCCCGGTGATAACCGACAGAGCAATCATAATCCTTCACCAACTCTAGCCATCTCCTTTGCCTCATGTTCAACTCTTTGTTCAAAGAAATACTTGAGGTTTTGTGATCCGTGAAGATTTCACACTTAACTCCATAGAGATAGTGCTCCAAATCTTCAACGCATGAACGATCGCCGCTAACCTGTGATCGTGAGTTGGGTAGCTCAACTCGTGCGGTTTCAATCGACGAGACGCTGAAGCTATAACCTTCCTGCTCGCATGAGAACGCAACCCAAACCAAGTTTGATGCATCGTGTAGACCACAAACCCATCGCTCCTTCCGCACGGCTAACACCGAGCGTTGTTAGCTTCTTCTTTAACTCTCGAAACTTGCTTCACAAGCTTCGACCATGAAAACTTGATTCCTTTCCCGAGTCATGCAGGCCATCGGCCTTGCCAACTTCGAAACCCTTCGATGAAACGCCTATAATATCCGCCAAGCCTAGAAAGCTTCAACCTCATTGGCATTAGTCGGAACCTTCCGCTATTTATCGCTTCAACCTTCACCGGGTCGACTTTGATTCCTTCGCATACACGATGTGTCCAAGGAACATCACTTTTTGAGCCAAAACTCGCACTTGCTATACTGCATACAACCTCTCGCAGAACGCTTCCGTAACGGCACGGAGGTGTTCTCTATGCAACTCGCATTCTGGAATAGATGAGAATATCATCGATAAAACCAAGACGAAACTATCCAGACATCGATGGAAAACTCGATTCATCGATCCATGAAGATCGCCGCGATTGGTCAAACCAAACGGCATCACGATGAACTCAGAGTGCCCATACCGCCCCGAACGCGGTCTTCGCAACGCCCTCCTTCCCGATCTTCACCTGATGGTAGCTCGACCTCAAATCGATCTTAGAGAAGACACTGCGCCTTTGAGCTGGTCAAAAGATCGCCGATCCTGGAAGAGGATATCTCGTTTCGATCGTCACCTTATTCACTCGTAGTCAATGCACATCCGCATTGACCCATCCTTCTTCTTGACGAACGTAATTGGCGCCCCCACGGCGACACGCTAGGTCGGATAAAACCTAGATCCAACAGCCTCGCAATCGCGCCAGCTTCTTGCAATTTTTAGGTGCCATTCAGATGGTGCCTTGATATCGTGCGCCTCCCGGTTCCAAATCAATAGTGAATTCCACTTGTCTATCAGTGGTAAACCCGGCAAGTCCTCGAAACACGTCCGGATATTCACACACCATCGGCTCTTCTTGCAATCGTTATGCTTTCATCGTGTCTCGTCAAACTTACCAAGAAAGTTTGACAGCCTTCCTTCCCGATCATCCTCACCGCCTTCAAGGTCGAGATCATCGCACGCAAACACCCATCCTTATGCCGTGGAAACAAACTTCCACTCCTTCGGCCGTTCGAAAAGCAACTTCTCTCGAGACAACGATAGTTGCCATGTGCTTTTCCAACCAATCCATGTTAAAGATGACATCGAAATCTTCCATTCCGATGACATGCAAATTGACAAAGACCTTCGCTCACGTATTTCTACCTCCCGGTTCGCATATCTCTTTTGCCTTTAGCACTTCTTGACGGGATGCTAATTTGTGGTACTGTGATTTTCGGGTACCAAACCCAACCTCTCACACGCGATTCTCAAACGAAAGAATGTGAGGCTCTCAGATCAAACAAAGCGAAAACGGTATATCACTCATATGGATTATACCGCAAGATTGTCGCGGAGCTTGAGTCTGGCCGATTCAAGGTGACCACACCCTGTTTGTCTGCATGAGCTTGTGGCATGAGCTGGATTCGCCTTTGTCGGCCTAGGGACCTCCTCCGCCCGAGCTGTTTGTCCTACAACGAGCATGACGCTCGCTCGCTTGGATTTCGCCATCGCCCATCATAACGGACAATCTCGAGCGTAATGTCCGGCATTCTTACAACGATAACACCGTAGGAAAACGATGTTAACCTCGCCCGAGGATCCATCTGGGTGTTTAATTCACCATACATTGATTATAAACCTAGCATGCGCCTATATAATTAAATCGCAACACGCTGGGGTTTTCACGTGTTTACCTTCGATCCGCCGAGGTGGATCGAACGGATGAACGGATCGAACGGATCGAATTGTCGAGACTCGTGCTTTGACCTTCCGGACAGTATCCCTGATGCCCAAACTCCAACGCCGAGTGAGGACGATCTATGGAGAATGCTACGAAAATCACCCAATGCTCTCTCCTAGGCTAATTTTCGAGATTCAAACTTATGAGATGACCAAAATTTGCTCTCAATTATTGAGCATTAACCTAGACTTTATCTCATACCTTATATTTATAATGCACTACCTTAATCCTATATGGAATGTTACCATAATCCTATATGGAATATTACCATAATCCTATATGGAATATTACCATACTCTTAGGATTATTTCCATACTCAGATTATTTCCATACTCAAGATTATTACCATAATCTTATATGGAAAGGATCTATGCATATACCATAAATATAATTATATCCTTGTGGATAAAGAGAATAAAATCTTTCCTTTGAGAGCAATAGGGGGCCGATTTCTTCCAAGAGTTACGGGCCTGGACGGGCCAGCCTGTGGATCAAATGCAAGGAATAAAGACGGGCCTCAAATAAATTAATTATCTTATGTTCACCTGTAACATAAATTAATTTATAAACATTCGATCATGCCACTAGAGAAAGAATGTCGACTTACCCCTTTATTACCGGGTTGAGTCGGGCTTGCACTTAGACATTACGAATCCTCAGATTTAAGATATCGAACGTCCATTAATCATTTATAGCAATCGATCGCTAAACGATTAATAACTTTATTTCTTAAGTAGTACCACTCAACCTTATTATTGTACTTGAGCTAACTCAACCCCGCAGGTTTAGTACAATAAACCTTTGAGCTCCTTATGGGACGCCATCATCCTTAACGGATACGGTGACTGACATGATAACTAGCGTGACATACAAGATCGCCACCACCCAAGATGCGGAGAATTGGTTAGAACATATAACCTCACTCATAACAAGTCAAAGTGATGGTCAAGAACTCATACTCACCTAATACCTTATCGAGGTTTAGATCATCGAAGTCACCGAGATCTGGTTCTTCACGACGGTCGAAAGAAGAACTCATCTCACCGTGATCCTTCAATACGCCGAGACGCATCAAAGATAGACAAGCAACTAAGTCAAGTCACTTATCTATATCGCAGCCTCAAACCGACAACTCGCCCTTAAGTCGCCTCACCAGGAAACTTTTATATCTCATTGTTTCGACCAATCATACGCACTTCGTGATCTTCTACACAATCGTATGATCTAACTTATATATGAGATAAGGGACACGATATATGCAATCAAGTATTCAAATCGTGATAGAGATTGTAATAGTGGTATCAGAAACATTGTATACAAGCTCAACCAAACCGCTTTCAAGATACAACCAACAATCTCCCACTTATACTAAAGCAAACTTTTAGTATACAATGTGTCTTTCTACTAGCTATTACAAACAACCATCACTTTGCTTCTCCCACTTATACAAAAGTTTTTTCTAAGTGGGTGCCATCAAGCGCAATCCAAGTCCTCTAACGTGTCCATCGTAGACTTTTTGCGGCAGTGCTCTTCGTGAATGGATCCGCTAGATTTTCCGTCAGATCAATCTTTTCAATCAAGACGCCACCCGCCTAACGATTTCGTATGACATGGTACTTTCTCTCTATGTGTTTGGTCGCTTGTGGGTCCGTGGTTCCTTCGAGTTTGCATCGCACCGAAAGTTATCACAAGAACTATGATACTCTGGGCAAACCAGTACCACATCTAGATCCACGAGGTAGTTCTCGAACCATACAGCCTCCTTAGAAGCCTCCAAGCGGCTACATATTCGGCTTCCATGGTAGAGTCCGCAATGCATCGCCGCTTTGCACTCCGCCAGATACGGCTCCACCTCCCAAGGTAAACACATAGCCCGAGGTCGACTTTTTCTCATCACGGTCACTTGAAACCGAGTCTCAGATAACCCAAAGGCATTAGACTATCTCGCATGGTAACCTAGCCTATAATCTCGAGTCCTTTTCGTGTACTTGAGTATATGCTTTATCGCAATCCAATGAGCTTGTCCGTGGTTAGATCGATATCAGCTACTATGCCTACCGATAGCGTATATCGGCCTCGCAGCATAGCATTGCGCACATGAGACTTCCTACGGCGGAAGCGTAGGAACTTGTCTCATTTCCTCTATCTCCTTTGCAAATATAGGTGATCGCTGCTTAGATAAAGGAACGCCATGTCCGAAAGGTAGCAATCCTTTTCGCGGTCTCGCATACTAAAACGAGTAATCACAAGATCAATGTAAGACGCCCGAGATAAGCTCAACATTTTCTTCTTGCGATCTCAGTAAACCTTGATCCCAAGAATGTACGCATCTCCTAAGTCTTTCATTTGAAACCGATCGGATAGCCAACTCTTTACGCCTCGATAATGCCTTCACGTTGTTGCCAACTAGAAGGATGTCATCTACATAAAGTGCAAGAAATACCACATCACCGCTGACATCTAACCGATACACACAACTCTCGCTAGGCAACTGGTAAATCCATAGACTTTACTACCTCACAAAGCGTAAGTTCCATGATCGGAGGTTCGCTTAAGTCCATAAATGGACTCTTAAGCTTCCATACTAGATGCTCTTCACCCTTTACCACATAACCTTCGTGTTGTCGCATATAGATGTCTCTACCTTCCTCAAGGTAACCGCTTAGAAAAGCGGTTTTAACATCCATTTGCCAAACCTCTAGGTTCAAGTGGGCTGCTATGGCTAGAAGAATTCGATGGACTTGAGCATTGCTACACAGCTAAAAGGTCTCATCGAAATCGATGCCCTCAACTGAGTGTACCTTTCGCCACAAGCCCCGGCTTTAAAAGTCAAACCCTCCATCGGAATCTCTCTTCCTCTCAGATATCCACTTACTACCTACGGCTTCCTCGCCATCCGGTAGAGGTGTCTTTCATATACATCCATAGCCGCTATGGACTCCATTTCTAAGTCCATAGCGTGTGCCATGATCTTGCATCAATATCTCAGACGCCTCCTCAGTATGTCCATGGGTCGATTATTGCATGTTCGCTCGCGGGACTAAACCAAGATTCACCCACGAACATAAATCGCCGGGTCGACGAACAACCTCCCACTACGACGAGGTTCTACAGCACAATGGCAACGGTGGGTGCAGATACTTGTGGTTCTCTAACTTGCACAACTTGTCGTGTAGGTACCACTTGTACGGTCGGTATCTCCAAAGTGGAACTCACCCACTTCAATTTCTTGAAGTATCCGTGTCCATCCTCCCACTAGACTCGACATCTCGCACTTTCGCCTAATCGGTGGTGGAATACGATCATCTTCTAATTCTCAAGAATGATTTCAACTTTGACTTATGATTTTCATGTAGTCCTCTTCTAAGAATCGAGCATTAGTGCTAATAATGACCTTCCGATCCTTAGACTATAGAATAAACCACCTTCGCTCCTCTAGATAGCCAATAAACAGCCTTTGCGCCGATCTAGCCTCCAACTTGTCGCCTTCTTGTTCAAAGACATGTGCCGGATCGCCCATATCCTTATGTGGCTTAAACCGGCTTCATACCAAACCACAACCTCGAAGGGGTCTTTTCGATCGACTGACGGTACTAGATTTAGCAAGTATGTGCCGCCTCTAAGGCATACCCCCGTAATCTAAATAGGCAATGTAGCATAACTCATCATAGATCTAACCATTTCCAAAAGAGTCCTATTTCTTCGCCCGACACACCATTTTGTCTTTGTGGTGTGCCTGTGAAGTGCGCCGGGATGTAATCCCACACTTCACTAGATAGTCCATAAACTCGTTATCGAGGTATTCGCCACCGCGATCGTAACGCAGCGACTTGACACTTTTACCTAGCTTCGCCTCCACTTCCGCCTTAAACTCTTTGAATTTCTCAAAGCATTCTGACTTATGTGAAGCAGTATACGATCCGCACTCGAGTAATCGCCAATGAAAGTGACAAAATACTGCATTCTCCACGAGCTTGTGTGGACATCGGTCCACACAGTCGAATGGACTAACTCCAACATTTCTTTGGCTCTATAACCCTTCGCTTTGAAGGGTCCGGGTCGACATCTTACCTTCTATACAGATTCGCAGATCGAGAACGGAGTAACCGTGAGATCACCCAACGCCCATTCTTAGCCGCCTTGATCCTATTTAGATTGATGTGACCTAATCTAAGATGCCGAGAAAAGTAGAGTCATCTCATAAGAAAACTTTCTTTTAGGGTTTGATGAAGATGCAACATAGTTATAGGTATTATGTTTTGCGTAAATAGTATAAAGCTTAATTATATAAAGTGCCAACACGTATAACTTCGCCATTTCTTATGATAGAAACACCACTATCAAAAATAATGTAATATCCATGAGTAAATAATTTCAAACAGAACAAGGTTCCACCGAAAATCCGCACATATAAAACGCCTTTCAAAACTAAAACTGTTGTCCCAAAACATAAAGTAACATCTCCAACCGCAACGGCTTCGACTTTCGCTGCTGCCTATGGAGATCGTTATCTCGCCATCAAACAGCCCTTGTCCGCAGGAACCTCGCAAGGTGTAACAAACATGATGGCCATACCAGATCTACTACCCAAGAATGGGTAGAACAAGTCGCTAAACATGTTTCACATTAAAGCAAATGGCATACCTGAGCCTCGAGCATAGGGCACTTGGCCTCCAATGCCCGCCCACCGCACTTGAAGCACTTGCCTTCTCCTTCGCTTCTTCAAGCCTCCGTGGCAACCATGTTCTTGCTCCCATTACTCCCACTATTTCCTCGCCTTTACCACCTTTGGCACCCCTTTTCTATTTCCATTTTGCAACGAAAATTTTGGGCCCTTAGATGTGCTAGCAAGAGCATGTGCTCCTTTTCCCATAACTCCTTCCGCAAAGAACGAGATCATTAAGCAACCGACTAAGTGTAAACTCGGTCTTGCTCATGATCGCATTCACGCCGAAAGTTCTCAAAAGACTTGGCAAGGTATTGAGGATGATATCGACCCGTCGCCGTCAATACCTCCTCCCAACCGATCAAGACTATCCATGAGACGAGTCATGGGAGACATGTTCATGGACCGAACTTCCTTCTTCCATCTTACACGCCAAGATTTCTCTCATTGTGTGGAAGCGATCGTCCGATCCGATCGCCCAAACTTACCTCGAGACTCGACCAAATATCGTCAAGGCTCACCATCGATCGATGTCAGTACCGCAAGCCTTGGACATCGTAGTCATCATATAGCATTTAGCCATATTGTTCGACTTATTCCAAAGTCCGCTGACTCGCCGCCATTAGTCGACGCGCAAGTAAGGGCATCGGTTTAGGAGTAGTGAGAACAAACATGTGTTCTTCAATGATAAGAACATATTCCATGTTTCGCTTCCACTCGATAAAATTTGGACCGATAACGGATTTTGTGCAGCATATTGATAATCGGCGAAGAGACATATCTCGAAACGATAATGTAAAACACATAAGCATACGATCGCAATAATTCGTGAATAATAATATTGTAACCTTTGATAAAACAATATTAATTGAAACCTCCAATCGCCCAAGGAATCCCACATGCAAGCCACGCTGTGGACGCCATACACGAACCCCCACTGCACTAAAATATACCTTTTAGTCGCTTAATTTCAATCCATGTCAACTTATCCTTATGACAAATGAAATTAATGATCGATCTTACTAGACCACATCACTATCACAAGAAGGACTTCATGAAGTTGTACTTGAGGTGATGTCTAAGCATCGACCACAATTTTAACAAAGAGAAGATGAATTCTTAGAATTGGTATACTCCACCTGACCATACCGCCCAATTCAAATTCTTTTGTTATCTCATTTTATATCTATCTCTAGAGAACTTATGAAAATCGCACATGCAAGCCACGCTGTGGACGCCATACATGAAACTCCCACTTCTCAATAGATTTAAAATGTTTTATTTAGAAATCTCATCTAACAAACTTATGATAAACAAAGCAAGCAAGCCACGCTGTGATCGCCACTCACAGCAAGGCCTCACTTTGTTTAGAGATCAAAAGGAGGTCTCGACATTTTAATTTGAAAATTAATTTGTCGGGTTGCTTGCTTAGTCTTTTTATTCAAAAGGTTTGTCCATGCAGATCACGTAATCCTAGCATGCTTTTCTATAGAACTCAACATGTAAAACATGCTCGCAGTAATTCTAAAATATGCTTGATAAACGCGATAAACCTAGCATGCTTACTATGCGCATCCAATTACGTAAAACACTTAAAGGTTTGTCAACGTAATATAAACATACATAGCATGCTACCGCATAATTTAAACATCCACTACATGCATATGAACGATAAAATAAAATAAAACGCTCATCGCGCCCAATCGTGAAACCCAGACATTTAAATCTAATCTATTACATAGATTTACAAAGCACAAGAATTAAACTTCGAAAACGGGCCTCGCGCACGGGCACGGACCGATTCAACAATGGGCCTCGCGTGCACGGGCACGGGCCGGAAAACTGAAAACGGGTCCGGGCCGGGTCGGCCCAAAGAGGCCGGGCCGCCAGGGCAAAGCCCACCCGCCGCCTCGCCCGCCGCCGCCTGTCCTCGCGGGCCGCTCATGTCGCTAACGCGACCGCGACCCGCCGAGCACGCTGCGCTGCCACGCCCGAGCGCCGAACGCCCGCCGAGACATCGCCGCCGCCGCCATACCGCGATCGCGAAGTCCGCCGCTGGCGCGCTGGTTTCGCGCCAACGAACGCGCCCGCCGCCCGCTAGCTCAAGACGCCGCCGCAGCCGCGGGTAATCTCGCGATCGCTGAAGTTCGCCGCTAAGCGCCAGGATCTCGCGAGAACGCGACGCCTGCCGCCGCCGCAGCCCTCGCGATCGCCTAGCGATCGCGAGACTCGCCGCGAAACCACCCGTAGTCTCGCCGAGAACCTCGTTTTTCCCGTCGCTTGCTCTTCGCTCGCTCGCTCGCTCTTCTTTACGTATAAGATTTACATAATAAAATCTAATCTAACCACGGATTTTCTCGTGGTGTAAAACAAAACCAACAAAACAAACGAGCCACGATGAACGACAAATCCACAATTATAAAACGCACGAATAATCAAACGTGAATTAATCCAACAGAGCCAAGATTCCGATCCTGTGCTCGATACCAATTGTAGGAAAACATATGTTAACCCTCGCCCGAGGATCCATCTTGGGTGTTTAATTCACCATACATTGATTATAAACCTAGCATGCGCCTATATAATTAAATGCAACACGCTGGGGTTTTCACGTGTTTACCTTCGATCCGCCGAGGTGGATCGAACGGATGAACGGATCGAACGGATCGAATTGACGAGACTGCTTTGACCTTCCGGATCTGTATCCCTGATGCCCAAACTCCAACGCCGAGTGAGGACGAGCTATGGAGAATACTTCGAAAATCACCCATGCTCTCTACAAAACTTTCGAAATTTTCTCTTATGAGATGACCGAAAATTTGCTCTCAATTATTGAGCATTATCTCAGACTTTATCTCATACCTTATATTTATAATGCACTACCTTAATCCTATATGGAATGTTACCATAATCCTATATGGAATATTACCATAATCCTATATGGAATATTACCATACTCTTAGGATTATTTCCATACTTAGATTATTTCCATACTCAAGATTATTACCATAATCTTATATGGAAAGGATCTATGCATATACCATAAATATAATTATATCCTTGGGATAAAGAGAATAAAATCTTTCCTTTGAGAGCAATAGGGGCCGATTTTTCCAAGAGTTACGGCCTCGACGGGCCACCTGTGGATCAAATGCAAGGAATAAAGATGGGCCTCAAATAAATTAATTATCTTATGTTCAAACCCGTAACATAAATTAATTTATAAACATTCGATCATGCCACTAGAGAAAGAATGTCGACTTACCCCTTTATTACCGGGTTGAGTCGGGCTTGCACTTAGACATTACGAATCCTCAGATTTAAGATATCGAACGTCCATTAATCATTTCTAGCAACTGATCGCTAAACGATTAATATCCTTATTTCCTTAAGTAGTACCACTCAACCTTATTATTGTACTTGAGCTAACTCAACCCGCAGTGGTTTAGTACAATAAACCTTTGAGCTCCTTATGGGACGCCATCATCCTTAACGGATACGTGACTGACATGTATAACTAGCGTGACATACAAGATCGCCACCACCCAAGATGCGGAGAATTGGTTAGAACATATAACCCTCACTCATAACAAGTCAAAGTGATGGTCAAGAACTCATACTCACCTAATACCTTATCGAGGTTTAGATCATCGAAGTCACCGAGATCTTGGTTCTTCACGACGGTCGAAAGAAGAACTCATCTCATCGTGATCCTTCAATACGCCGAGACGCATCAAAGATAGACAAGCAACTAAGTCAAGTCACTTTATCTATATCGCAGCCTCAAACCGACAACTCGCCCTTAAGTCGCCCTCACCAGGAAACTTTTATATCTCATTGCTTCGACCAATCATACGCACTCGTGATCTTCTACACACCGTATGATCTAACTTATATATGAGATAAGGGACACGATATATGCAATCAAGTATTCAAATCAGATAGAGATTGTAATAGTGGTAACAGAAACATTGTATACAAGCTCAACCAAACCGCTTTCAAGATACAATCCAACAAACACTCGCTGTGCTAATTCACGAAATGATTCCCTTTGGCATTTCGCACCAAGGTTTTTCCACCGCCGCATGGGTTGGAAATTCCTTCCCAAGGTCGCCTTTCTCTCAACGCCTTGATTCCTGGAATCATCGACCGCTGGTTCCCTCGAACACCGATTGCTTTCCTCGATCTTCCCATTTCCTCTTACCTCTTCCTCCGCCGATGGCTGTCCGGTGGCATCGTTTTCTCCGGGCAACATTGACTCAATGTTTAATGCCCGTTCAAGGATCGCGATACGCCGATCTCCCCGATCGACGAGCGAAATTCGATCTCGGTCGGAGTCCTCTCTCGAACTCGCTCGCCGGCAGCCTCGCACAAACTGTGCACGTAGTATAACGTGATGCATTTATTGAACGAGCGATCGTACTCGGTGACCGCCCTTCTTCCTCGACGAAGATTCCGTAACTGCTTTGCCTTCTCTCGCTCAGAAACGCTGTGCACGCATTTTCCATGAGTTCTTCCTCGAAATCTTCCCACGATACCTTGCCCATCGTCCCGGTGTTAGGTCCTTCTCACGGATTCCCACCGTAAATCAGCCTCATCGGTTAGTCGAAAGATCGCGCATTCAGCCTTTTTCGCTTCTTCGCACCGATGTATTCAAGATCCTTTCGTGGATCGTATCCAGCTCTCGCCGCCGATCGGTTCGCCGAGACCGCCGAATGTAGGGGATCGCCGCGAAAACTCTCGATCGCATGTCACCGAACCAAAGGTGGTTCCCCGGCTTCTTCCACATTATTGTTCCTCCGTTCCTTGTTCTCGCATTCTGCATCGACGCTTGAAACATTAGAAACGCCGCGATAGATAACCCGTATCATCGCATAACATATATCATCACCCATATCACATATCATCACATATATCACATATCACGCACGATCACATATAATCATGCAATCCTCGCTAACATATCATCGCTATGCATTTCACATAACATCATCATCACACATCACATAGATCATATATCATCATGGCATAGCTCATATCACATATAAGCATCAAACATAAACATCCCGCCATAGACAAATGTTAGTATCAAGAATATTCAAAGGTCCATGAAGGATCACAAAATACAAGATCAAGGTATGTCACCAAAAGGTCGATATGAGCAAAAGAATCGACCGGTCATCACAAAAGATGCCGCCTCGTCCATGCTTCTAGCAGATCATGATCACCACCGCACACACCGACTACCTAGATCTCTCGCCCTCCATATCCATCCACTATTCCTCGCTAGTCCCAATGGTTCCATTCTCGCTCTCCTCATCCTCTCTTTCCTTCCAATCGTGGCTTGAATTGGCCGCCTGTAAAAGCGATCCGCATGGAAGCAAGCCTCTTGGGTATGATCCCATCCAAGCCGCGGCTCGATTGCCGAGTATCGTGAAAGCCGCCTCGAGTCCCTCGCTCTCGCGCCGCTCTTCCTCAATGTGCCCGACTCATCGGAGTCATCGGCTATCCGATCACCGGTCCTCCGAATCCTCACTATCCTCCTCGTTCTCATCCGGGTCCTCCTTCTTCCTCGTAGTCGCCCGGATGCCACCGACGCAGCTTGGTGGCATGAAGATCCCGATCCTCGGCTTCTTTCCCGCCACCGCCGGACGGACAATACCTCTCGCCCCGGAAGTTCCCGCCTCAAAGTCATTCCGGTCCTCCGAAGGTAAGGATCGCCGATGGAGGTGTAGTGACCGTGTATCTCGATGCACCGGTGATCGCTCGATTGATGGTTGTTCTCCCAACGGCTCTTCGGGAACATCATCCCTATCATCGATCTCGATCGGTCCTCGAGGTGTCTCGCAACCACATCCTCCTCGATGGTATACTCGTGGTCTGTCCACCGCCTCCATACTCGAGCAATAACTCAAGTGAAGTCCAAGGTAAGGTGCCTCGTGATAGATCCCGCCTCGAACAACACATGCCTGCTTTCGCCCATGGTTGCCAACCTGCTTGTAGCCTTTTCGTCATCCGATAGTAGGCCTCAGATTCGACACTTTCCCACCGCCTCGAACCTTTCTCCATAACCCAACAAATCTTCCTGTAAATACTCCCAACGGCTCATGAATATTCCTTGTACATTCTCGAATTTACGGATATGCTCATCCATTCTCGTGGAGATCTCAACCAACGTTGTCTGGGCCATCAATATCCATAAACCTACATGTTAGTTCACCATAAAACAACAACAAATATTCACGCTTCCTTTACCATCCCAAATATCCGGGTATTCATGTCTCATACACATGTTCATTTCAACACATATCCATATCAATATGGATATTCATAATATAATCACGTAAGCAAATATGTGATTCACTTACAAGCACTCGCTTATCAAAATAAACAAGATTTTCAATCAACAATATTGCTATGTAAACACATAGACTTACATCAACCATACGTGATCACATTAATCACATCATATCATATAAACGATTTTCATATCACGCCCACATGTGCCCTTTTTGTTCCATCAACAATCACTTCCACATCCACATCACCATCCAACCATATCTCATCCACATCACGCTTACATCACAGAACTCTTACCATGCCAAAGCACATGAAACCAAGATCATATCAAGCATCACATAGCCACATAAAGCATCAAGAATAAACACATACCTCATCCCCTTTTTAAAGGAGGCGGATCGACATGAGTCGAGGGTAGTCAGACTCGATAAATGTTTAGAAGAACAAGTTCTAAACACTCAATTTCAAGAACGCACATGATATAAAGCAAACGAATCGCTTTGATATCAAATAACAAAGCTAGAGGTCAAAACAAAGATCCATTGCTCGACATCGCCTACGTCACACGCCCAATTCCCGAGGGAAGGCACGGATGCCGGGTGTGATTAGGGGTTAAGAAGCGGGGAAGAAGGGGATACATATAATATACATGATAAGAAGATGTGACCATGAAATCGGGCAAGATCTCCTCTATAACTAGGACATATCCTCGGGGGGGGTGCACAAACAATCCACCAATGTAATAATATCGATATCATAACCTCGTAAAAACATGATCTTGGTTTATTATAAGTAATGCAAGAAGGCAAAATAGCATTACATCCTCGTCAACTAGACCGTCAACCACATAGCATGCTCAGACGAGACTCACAAAGAATAACATAATAAATCTTGTTCCCAATCGATAGCAAATAAAGGACAAGAATACATAATTATCGAGTACGATATAACACAACATCGCTGGAAGCATAGCATGAAGAACCCGCAGCCCACCCCTCGCCGCCTCATCCCGCCCTCCTCCATCCGTGAAAAGATTTGAAAAGAGTTTGGGTAGTACTAGCGCACTCACCGGGTTTTATCATAAATCAAAAGAATCATGAGGTCGTGTTTAGAGCACTTACCTTAGAAGGTTTTAAAACGTAAACCACTTCTAAGTAAGCAAAATAGATTTTTCATTTTTCGATACCGATCCGTTATTACAGTTACTCCCATCATAGAACCATGAACCACGGCTCGAACGTATCCCGCCAACCCATCACATGACATTCATTCGCCCGAACATATCCACCGCCCACGCCCTAACGTATCCAATGGCTAACTCGTGTGGACTTCAGGGTCAAATCCCCATCGTAACCATAACCACCTCATTACCATTTCCGTGGACTTCCGGGTTCATCCCCTTCGTAACCATAACCACGTGTTCTGGGTCTATCCTTATGATCAATACTCAAGATGGTGATCAACCCACCGAATAGAGATCCGCACAACCATGATAGAACCATATCTTCGATCGTAGAACAAGAATAATTTCACAAAACATTTTACGGCGCATATGTTTTATTTTGAAATATCGAGTAAATAACTCAAAATAAGCATATATAACCCAACCCGAATGCATTTAAAACGCCAACCGAGAGATATCTACGATCCGATGACTTCACCGATCGTGACCGGTAGGTACCGTAACAAGACGGAACAACTTTTGGGGTCACTTCCACAAAGCAAAGCAACAACGTGATCCAAACGACGATCGTAGCAAAACTAGGGTTTTCGACTTTCTCAACCCACATTCGCACTCTCCGGTTTTCAAATCAACTCGATGCGTAAGGAAATATATTCGTGGCATCAAGACCTATAATAGGTACCTTCAAAATATGCATGCATGCAAGTCGACTCAAATCTTAGCAACAAGAAGTTTCAAAATCGATGCTATCCTCGATCTAGGATAAACCATCCAAAATCGATGCATGAAAATGGAAACATAAGCAATATGCATAACGATCTAACATGGAATGACAAACGACGTTGAAAATGGATAACCCGGCATGTACTTCCTTTAGAAAACTCAAGCAACGGAAAACATCCCGACATGCGTAAACGCGAAAAATGTAAAAACGGAATCGGTATTTTAGTAGAATGCATAGCCCGAACTCAAAACCTAAAGGACCCAGAGCAAGCAGGCTCGGTGGCCACCAAATCGGCGGCCAAGGGGGCGGTCGGGCGGCTTAATGCTACGGCGGTTTCAATAAATAGTCGGCTCCCATTGCTTTCTCGCCTCGTCCCTTTAGAATCCCGAGTTCTATGCTATACGATCTACTAAAAGGCGGAATCAAAACCAAGAAAAGGACAAAACAGAAAAACGGGCTGCCCGGGGTGGTTGATCGGCGGTGGTGGCTCGGCAAGCCAAGAATGGCGCCACCGAGCCTCCCGCCGATCCCCACTCCTCCAGCTCGCAGCAGCATTCGAGCTGCTCGGCTCTTCCAGAAACACAGAGACGAAGGAAATGAACGCTGAAAATGAAGGCCCTAGCCTCCTATTTATAGGAAAAAGGGTCGCAGCAGCCGCATGCAAGCGCTTTTTCGAAAACGCAAAAGCGACGCAACTTTTGCAAACGGACTCCAAATTTAGCAAACTTGGTACCCATGGACACTAAATAAAATACCGGACACAATGACTATAAACAAGATATGCTTTAAAAGACCAATGAAAAGTCCGGTTTTCGATAACTTCCCTGAGTGCCAAACCTTCATGGGTGGTCGAAAACTCGATACTTAGTGTCTATGAATTCGCCACAAGACACTCTTCAGAACGCCTCGAGGTTTCGTGACGGTCGCGATCACCGAAACAAAAGTCAACCTTTAACCTTTTCTCGAAAAACGTGCCATGCAAAATGTGTTTAAAAGACGGGTATTACAATGAAAACTTAACAGACTTATTGTTCGCGTCGCACATAAAAACGGTAAATCCTAAACACTTTAATACCAAAGGAGGTTTTGGAACAAACGAGAATTGAAATGCGGAAAATCAAATATAAATAAAAGCAAACCTAACTAGGAGTTGTCAATCCCTAGTTGATACCTAAAGAAATCACGAGTACGAAAAGCTAAAGGCGTCGAACAAAACTAAGCTAAATTCATCAAATGGAAAGCAATAAAATATGATGGAGAAAGTTTCAACATAGTAATAAATTTCAATATCAAATTACGTGAAACATAAATCATAGAATGCAAAGGAGAAATAGTATCAATAGGAAAAGCAATAATCTGTGAATTACTATGAATTCGATTCCTACAGAACTAACAAGATATAATGCGTAAATCAAACGGAATGAAAAGCAAGAATGAAAATAAAAATCTGATCTTTCTCTTTTCTATCGTGTCTGTCTCTCGTCCAAAGCTCCAAAATAAACTGAAGTAAAATTGGATGCGTAAGTGAAAAACTCCCATGTGCCCTAACTCAGCGTGCAGGGCTTATATATATAATAATGAGTGAGCGCCGGTTGCACGCTGAGCGAGCGCGGTATGGGTTCTTCTATTTTAAAGTGAATGCCGGTTGTAGACAAGTGTCTCCGATGGAGCGAGCGCTTCCAAAGGAGTGCTGGTCGGAATGTGAGCGGCAGCTTAGAGGCGAGCAGCGAGACGAGACGAGCGCGGGAAGGTGAGCACCACGGTGAGAGAATGGGCGTGAGGAGAAAGTGTTGATTTGTATACCGAAGCGCTTTGTTGAGCTTGTATACAATGTTTCTGCTACCACTATTACAATCTCCTATCCGATTTGAATACTTGATTGCATATATCCGTGTCCCCTTATCTCATATATAAGTTAGATCATACGCTGTGTAGAAGATCACGTAAGTCCGTATGATTGGTCAAGTTTAATGAGATATAAAAAGTTTCACGGTGAGACGACTTAAGGACGAGTTGTCGGTTTAGGTCGCAGATAGATAAGAAGTGACTGACTTAGTTGCTTGTCTATGCCGGTACGCCTCCGACGTATCAAGGATCACAAGGAGATGTGTTCTTCTTCTCGACCGTCGTGAAGAACCAAGATCTCTCGTGACTTACGATGATCTAAACCTCGATAAGGTATTAGGTGAGTATGAGTTGTCGACCATCACTTTGACTTGTTATGGGTGAGGGTTATATTTCAACCCAAGATTCTCCGATCTTGGGTGGTGGCGTTTCAGATGTCACGCTAGTTATCTCAGACGAGTCACCGTATCCGTTAAGGATGATGACGCCCCTTAAGGAGCTCAAAGGTTTATTGTACTAAACCCCGCAGTTGAGTTAGCTCAAGCACAATAATAAGGTTGAGTGGTACTACTTAAGGAAATGAAGTTATTAATCGCTTTAAGCGATCCGATTGTCGTAAATGATTAACGGACGCTCGATATCTTAAATACGGATTCATAATGTCAAGTGCAAGCCCGACTCAACTTCGGTAATAAAGGGGTAAGTCAACATTCTTTCTCTAGTGGAATGATCGAATGTTTATAAATTAATTTATGTTCGGGCTGAACATAAGATAATTAATTTATTTGAGGCCCATCTTTATTCCTCATTTGATCCCCTGGCCGCCCATCCAGCCCGTAGCTCTCGGAAGAAATCGCGCCCTACCGCTTCTCAAAGGAAAGATTTTATTCTCTTTATCCCACATGGATATAATTATATTTATGGTATATGCATAGATCCTTTCCATATAAGATTATGGTAATAATCTTGAGAGTATGGAAATAATCCTAAGAGTATGGAAATAATCCCAAGAGTATGGTAATATTCCATATAGATTATGGTAATATTCCATAAAGGATTATGGTAACATTCCATATAGGATTAAGGTAGTGCATTATAAATATAAGGTATGAGATAAAGTCTAGGTTAATGCTTAATAATTGAAAGAAAATTTTCGCCACTCATAAGAGTGCATCTCGAAAATTAGCCTAGGGTGAGGAGGGTGATTGTAGTATTCTCCATAGATCGTCCTCACTCGACGCTGGAGATTGGGCATCCGGATACAGCCCGAAGGTCAGCACGAGTCTCGACCGCTCGATCCGCTCATCCCGCTCGAACCACCTCGACAGATCCAAAGGTAAACACGAGAAAACCTCACGTGTTGCATTTAATTATATAGACGCATGCTAGGTTTATAATCAATGTATGGTGAATTAAACACCCAAGATGGATCCCCGGGCGAGGGTTAACATAAGTTTTCCCTACAGTGAGCGCACGCACAGAGTGAGCGTGAGCATGGGGAGGTGAGCGCATGCGCAGAGTGAGCGCCGATTTGGTGGTGAACGCTCGCGAGGTGCGAGCCTGAGCGTTGGATTGGTGCTGAACGCACGCGGAGGGGTGAACGCGCCAGCTCAAGCAAGTGAGAGGATGCTCAAGCAAGTGAGAGGGAGCTCAAGGCATGCAGGTGAGCCAGAGCTCGTCCATGAACCGGCGCTCAACATGCTGAACGCGCGAGGAGTTGCGGGCGAGAGCGGGCGCGCGGAGCGCACGTGTGCGACTTTGAATAAATGCTCCGTTCTCCCTCGTCCAAACTTCGAATTACGATCCGTTTGCGTCTACGGACTCCTATCGAGATGATCTTCAATATAATTCAATTCTTGGTAAATCTATTTCATCCTATTTAATACAATGTTTTTCTACAAAACATCAAAATTAACCAAATAAGTCTGAACCGATAAATATTAATCAAACCAACAGCATAAATAGAACAAACCACTGGAAACGACATACATAAGAATACCAAGAATAAGCAAAAACGAAACCAAACAACTCTCCCACACTTATCCATTTGCTTGTCCTCAAGCAAAATCTATACTAATAAGAATAGAAAAATAACTCATGCAACTTCATTCTTAATCCAATCAATCAAACCTCTTTTTGTCTTCCCCCCCAAACTAGATGAATACATAATCAAAGTTAACATGAAACGAATATAAGATTGTAAGAATATCAAATAAATAAGAAGGTGATTTTTACTCAGACTCAACTCTCCGCTAGTGGTGAATTAACTAAAATAGTCACCTTTAGCAACAAGTTTCTTTTGAGAACACAAAGAAAGTATTAACAGATTTTGGAACAATGTTCGAAAGGTGAATTCTCGATGAATTCGAGTCTCCTATCTTGGTTTTCCATGCCTATTTCTCGATTTACGAGAAAAAGGGGCAGAATCCTATCCTCCATTTCAACAATCTCAATAATTTATTGGAGTTTTCATTCTCTTTTTTTCCTTTCCTTTTTTTTAAGGAAACAAGTATATAGATAACCACACTATTAACACTACCCATAGCATTAGTCGGAAAAATCACGTCAATGACCCCCGATTTAAGATTAATCCACATAATCTCGTCAATTCACATTGCACTTCAATCACATATCAACAAGAGAAACGGGATTACATCAAGGTTCGACCAATACCACAGAGTTTAGTTGCACAAATCAAAATCCTGACTTATTCACATAAACAAAAACTTGAGACCAAGAGTTCAAAATCATCACCAACTCACATCACCAATCATGCAAAAAGACACGACATGACACAAAACCAAAAACTCTCTCCCTCCCCACACTAAACTCGAGCACTGTCCCCAGTGCTCAAAATATTAATAACAAAAAAAGAGGAGTGGAATGTGAGCGTGCACTGATAATAGATGGTAGAAAGAGGACTGGAATGTGAGTGTGCGCTGCAGAGTCGGAGTATCACGGCTTCACCTCACTGCTTACGACAATACGTAAAACTTTTCGTCACAATTCTGAACAAAATAAACACAGAGACAGACAGATAGATCAAAGAGATCAAAGAACCAAGCAACAAGAGATAAAAAAGAAAAGAAAAGCGAAATCCGTGGGTGAACTCCCACGTAGTACTCAATTTAACGTCGTGAGCACGACGTAGTCTAGTCAGAGACAGATATGATCAATGAGCAATGTGTTCTCCACTTCTTTTAGACCCTTACGATCAAAGTAAGGATTCACTTACTGTCCGTTCACAATAAATGATCCGTTGGTGTTAGGATTGCGAAGCAAAACTGCTCCGTAAGGAAACACTTTCTCGATGATGTAAGGACCACTCCACCTGGAGTTGAGCTTCTCAGGGAAAAGTTTCAAACGAGATTGAAGAAGTAAAACCTTCATTCCCGACTTTAAAACCTTGCTAACTATCCGTCGATCATGAATCCATTTCACTTTTCTCTTGTAAATACTGGCATTCTCATCCTACAACAATACATTCTCGGCCAAGGGATCAATAATATCTATGAAAGCACGATCATTAATAAAATTAGTAGAGGAAAACATCACACTATCACGCATGAGAAAGACATAGATTCACCAAGTACAGTCATTTTTAATGTGACACTCTTGACGTCTATAAGTGTGTTAGTTGTGGCCATGAATGGCCTCCCCAATAACAGAGTGTGTTCCTCCCCATCTTCCCTAACATCACCCATATCCAAAACAACGAAGTCAACAAAAACTATCAACTCACCCACCTTTACTAATATATCCTCAATAATATCCTTGGGATATCTCACGGACCTATCAACTAACTGTAGACACATCCGAGTGGGTTTAAGTTCGCCTAATTCTAATTGATTGAAAATTGAATAAGGCATAAGATTAATCCCAACCCCCAAATCAAGCATGCCAGAAGCTTCCTTACCATTACCCAAAGCAATTTTAATAATAAAACTACCTGGATCTCAGAGCTTGGGAGGCAACTCGTGCTGCAGGATGGAATTAGCTTCTTCAGTGACCATGACTCTCCCGTACTCCCCAAACCTTCTCTTCTTTGAGGCTAGCTCTTTGAAGAACATGACGTAGGCCGGCATATTTCTGATAATGTCCAACAGAGGCAAATTAACATTTACCTTGGACAGGAGATTGTAGATCTCATTGAATTACTGGTCCTGCTTCTCGTTCTTCAACCGGTGTAGGAATGGTACCTATGGAATGTAAGGATTTGCTGCCTTATGCAGTCTGACCCCAGTCTCTTTCTTCTTTTCCACCTTCTGTGCTTGCAGCTGCTTGCCTGATATCTCTTTACCTTATCCTCAACAATCCGGCTACTCCTTAAAACAGTGACTGCATGAACCTAATGGGGTTGGCTTGGATGTTTCCCCACTGCACCTTGCTGCAACAACTCATTAAGCTTGCTAGCAATATATTCGATTTGCGTCTTGTTTGGTATGAATTTGTGTTGATTCTTGGTATTGTTTTACATGTTATTTTCATTAGTTTATCCTATTTATGCCGTTGGTTCGATTATTATTTATCGATTCGGACTTACTTGGTTCATTTCGATGTTTTGTAGTAAAACGACATTAAAAAGGATGAAATGAATCTGCCAAGGATCAAGTATAATGAAGAGCATCTCGACAGGAGTTCATAGACGAAAACCGTGCATAAATAGGAGTTCAGACGAGGGAGAATGAGCCAAATCGTCAAAGTCGTGCACGAACACCCGCCGCGACGGACGAGTCCACGCGCCAAGACGCCTCAACACCTTTCGCGCAAGACGCCTTGCCACGGCCTGAGTTATAGCGCTGCTCAGCGAATTTACCTCGCTGCTCAACATGCGCTGGCTCGCCTCTCCTCCCGCCCCGCCGCCCGCCTCACTCGCCTCGCTCACCAGCGCGACCAACCCGGCTCAAGCCTCGCCGCTTTCAACACGCCTCCATCCGCCATTGAGCCCAGCGCTGCCCAAGACCTTCACGCCCGCCAAGACCTCGCACGATCGCCACGCCCAAGAGACCGTCCGTGGCTGGACCTCCAGCGCCCGGCCGACTACCAGCGCTACCTAATTTTCCTCAGATGCTTGGCCATTCCGCAGCCCAGCCTCCGCCATGCAGCAAAATCATCAGCGCCGGCGCCGCTACTCACGCCACACCAACCGGCGTTCACCTCCAACGCGCTCGCTAAATTTTGCTCACAAGACGCTCGTTAAATCACAAACCGACGCTCGCCTCCAGCCCCAGCTGCGTTCCAGCCAGCACACGCCTGCTCGCCGGCGGCCCTCCAATGCTCTCCCTCGCGTGCTCACAATGAGCGGCGCCATTTGTGAGTGAGTAATGATTTTCCTCGCGCTGACCTCCAGCGGCGCTCGCTTTCAAGTCGTAATGATTTACGAACCGACGCCACCCCGAGCCGGCGCTCACCGATTTAATATATATATATGCGCTAGGTCATTTTGAAGGGGCCGTTCTCGTTTTAATTTCACGCATGCTGTGACGCTTCTTCGTGCTTCTTGAGGATTTCTTGAGACAACAACACGTAGATAATTCTTAGCTTTAATTATTGCTTTCGCTTTATTGAATGATTTAATTTATCAAGTTATGTTCTGGGATTTAACATTTTCGGATCAATTTCATAATATTCTTGTGTGATGGTTTTGTTGGATTCAATTCCATAGTGACAATGGATTTTTTCGCTCTTCTATCAATTTATATTGCTTTGATTTATCTTGCTTTGGTTTAATTCATGTTCTTGTTGGTTGATTGATGATTATGGTTTATTTGCAATTAGATATAGATTAGGGCTCGACAAACCCTATGAATTGGATTTATATTGCTTTGTTTATTTCTTTCGATTTATCCCGTCAGTAGTTCAACTAGGGATCGACAACCCCGGTTTAGATTTATCGCTTTATTAGTTTAGCTCGGGATTGACAAACCCCGCCTAGGTGTTGCTTAATTCCTCGTATTTCAATTCCCATATGTTTCAAACCCTTGTTGGCATTAGAATGTTTAGGTTTTAATTGTTTTCTGTGAGCAACACGACAATCGCCCTATTAAGTTTTCCTTGAGACGACTTGGGTTAACTTATCACGCCGACACACTCGCATGCGATCATGCGAATGAATTTGAGTGTGTTTTAGCTCGATCAATTTTGGCGCCGTGGGGAAAACTTTAGGCGTATTGTTTGTGTTGTTTGTTTTCTGTGTTTCTTTTCGTTCTGTTTGGTTATTTTCTCCCTCCGGTGCGTGTAATCTTGTTTTTATTGTTGGTGTCTGTTAATGCAGGGGTATCAGCAATACGAATATGGCCAAACAGCCTGGGGGGAGGAAAATTCGTCGTATTGGGCAAATTCTTCACGGAAGAAGGAGCCCGCCGACCATGTTGAGGGATATCCACCAGTTTATGAGCAACAATATGGTTCGGATTGGAATAACCAGCCCGATTTGGGATATTGGGATCCACAAAGCAGAAGATCTCCACAAAGAACAAAGTGGTATGACCCAGCACAGAGTATTATTCACCACCACACCCACCACCACCTCGAGGTCATCTTTTGAGGATTCGTCACCAACGAATGGATCCGTTAATTCACGTAATGGATGCTCAAGACTCACACATCAGCGTTTAGAGACGTAATTGGGACAGATTAGTAGCATGCTTGATGAGTCGGTTCAACAAGAAGACCGATGGAACAATAGCGATGTCAAGAACACATCCACCACCACCTCAGTGGTCTGCTTTTGAGGATATGATGACCCAAAGAATGGATGCTCAAGACTCCACACATCAGCATTTAGAGACGCAATTGGGATGATTAGCAAAGATGCTTAATGAGCTGGTTCAACAAGAAGCACTGATGGAACTTCAAAACCAACCCGATCAGGTTCAAATGGTCAATATTCTTGAAATTGACCCAATTATTGTGTGACGACCCGACTTCCAAAGAAAGTACGGACCACATGGATCGTCACTGGTATGATAAATGCAGCGGATATATATATAATTTAAACCAATACGATTAACCAACCAATTGTGAATAAATGCGTAGACTAAAAGGGATTCGCTGTATCGGTACAAACTCAAGTTACAGAAAGACTTGCCAAGAAGGTTCTATGTTCAAGTCTAACCCAATCAGGGCGCACTTCAAGGAACGAGGTACGACCTCCAGTTCAATACGATATGATAGCAGTCATAATCAACAGATACCAACAAAACATCGTAGTTTGGCAAAGAATAAACGTGTGAACATACATATGATGATGCATGCTCAAGGTTCTAGAAATCCTTCAATTAAAGCAACAAAATAACTACCACTTTGCACCACCCGCACCCATCATCAATCATCGCTCAACCCGCACATCAAAATGAATATGCAGGCTAAGTACAAAAGTACTCGGTGGACTCATCACGAAAACATTTTCTTTATAAAGTTACCCACAATAGCACATGAGGATTTTAGTTGAAAAGACTCATGCCTATCAAATATTTTATCATTTTCCAAAGGTGTCCGCCGACTATTTCATCCACGTTGTTCCATATCCGTAATTCATTCATCATTCATTCGCTCATTCATTCACGCACTATGGGGTGGCCACCCACACATAGTCGCCGTGACCGTCGAGGTAGCTAACCTTAACACACAACACACGTGTACACAATCCGAGTTAGTCCTCAACTAAGTCGGATCCGATCGCTACCATTTTTAACGTTGGTGGACGAACTCATTCACATACCACATCGATATACCAATCAATTCTCGCCCCACATTTGGACAAACCAACCTCGATATGGACACAACAAAACATAAATATTTGGCGGTCAATAGCAGTTCATGCGATAATATTTCATAAATCTTTTGTAAATCATGATTTGAGTTATGCATAATCATTTTGTTTCAAGAAAAGCCCACCTCAAGAATTGTCCTTCTTGGAATACCGCCAGCGATCCTCTGTTGTTTTTGTTTACGCCCATCGCCGGACCTTGTCAACGCAAGAAATATGATTTAGTATGTTATTCGCTTTTTCGAGAAGTATCATTAAGATTCGATACCGATATCTTTTAAGTCTTTGGTTTTTAGGATTTTCGCCATCGATATGACTTAATTAATATTCATATTTCGCCTATTCGATTGGTCTCGTCATAACGAGCAGTGACACTTCGACGCTGCATTCTTCCCTTCCATCGATGTTTCTCCACGCTGCGTTTCGTGATAATTTATGAATCTTAAGTTCATAACTAATATTCTTCGCTTGTTAACGCGTATCAACGCTTTCGAGTTCCAATCCATTATTCGTTACTAACATTTCCTCGACGCGTTTCCTCGCCCTCACATGTCCCACATATTCTATCGAGAATCCCATTCTATAGTACACAATCAATAAAGGTTTTATAAATCAATCATCTTCTAAAAATCGTTCTATAAATTAAAGTTGATTAAATAATATTTCCTCAAGCATCTCTTGACATAATCAACTCATTACTTAATTAAATCTCCAATTTAATTAAGTAAATCCATAATTAAATATTTAATTAAATTGATCAATTTAATAGTCCCATAATATTTGATTAATCAATCAAATTAATTTAATTCATCTTAGATATCCACTAATTAGATTTCTTTCTAATCACATCTTTGTAATAAATTACATAAGCTCATCTCATTACGTAAATACATCACTTAAAAAGAATAATTCTCAAATTATTCCTTAACATAATTAATTAATTATGTTATTCACTTTCTAAGAATTAGGTTTTATTCAATCTAATTAATTCACTCTAGATAATTGATATTTAGGTTATTATTTAATTAGTTAAGAATAAATCTCAAAATTTAATTACTAAAATTAAATCTCATATGTAATTAATATAGAACTTATTAAATTCTTTATTTAATTTTAATGGATCATAGATGAATAGTTCAAGTCCATTACAAATTAAATTCTTAGCCCAACTTTTAAAAAGTATAAATCCATCTTCAAATTAATTGAAGCCCATATCAATTTAATTCCAAAGGTCCATCTTTCATTTTAATTTCTAAGGCCCATATCCATTTAATTTTAAATAACCCACATCACATAGCCCATTCTCCTTTTTTTTTTTTTTTCGCCCATAATCAAGACCCAACAAATAATTTTTCGGCCCAATGTCATAAGGCCCACAACTAAAATTACTATCAGCCCAAACATTGATATTTTCGGCCCACTGAGTTAAGGCCCAGATTCAGCCCAAAATAACCAAGCCCAACACAAAACTAAAACCTAGACTAACACTAACCCAGCCGCCTCCCCCTTTTCTCTCCACCTCACGTCCCATTCTCTCTCGCTCTCTCCCTCACGCGCGCACACACGCCGAGACTACCGCTCCTCCCCCGCCGTCGTCGTGCTCTCGGTCAAGACGTCGTCGTCGGCGTGCTTCGTCGCCATCGCGACCGCCGCCTTCACCCTCTCTCTCGGTAATGATCTATATATACACGCACGACGACGCACGCCGGCCGCCGCCGCTTTTCTCCTCCGGCCACATCGCGCGGTCGGTGTGCCTCATCGTCACCGCCCGCAACCTCGCCCCTTCTTTCTCTCTCTCGGTTCTCTTCATAACCAACGACATACGGGTCTCATACACGCCGCACATCTTTCTCTCGGATCTGCCGCCGCCGTTGTCGATTCCGCCAACACGCCGCCGCTACCGCCTTCGGTCACCGGCTAGATTCGACGCAGCTCTGCCGAACCATCGCCGTGCCGCCGCCGCATCGTTGTCGCGTGCAACATCGCCGTAAATTCCTCCGACGAAGCCGCCGTCCAGCTCCTCGCGGCGCCGCCCGTCTTGCCGTCGATTGTTCTCGACGCCGCCGATTCTTCAGATCCACGCTTTCTCCATCGGAGGTCGATAGCCGAGTTTCAGTGGCTCGGCCCAAATCTTAGCATGAATATAGATTGTAGGCCTCAGATTTTTTTGTGTTAAGTCTTGTGTTTACTAAACTTCTATGTATTGAGCAGAGAGTGCTTGTTGTCATGTGTTCAATGTTTGGTTTGTATGGTGAACAGTTTATTAATTAAAAACATACGAAATTTGTAAAATGGAGGGATTTAAAACTGCTAACCTCTTGTAGATCTTACTTGAATGTTGCAAGTCCTTGTGGTATCAATGAATGAGTGATGGTGGTTGTTTAAGCTCAAGGATAAATGTAGTTTCCTCTTTGTTGTGGGAGGTGGAGTGAAATGGGCGAAGATGAGTGAGTGAAGTGTGATGTTAAATCTTGTAATGATGTTATGTAGAAGGAATATTTATAAAATGATGGGTATGTAAGGACAAAGTAGAGGATTTTGGGGATAAGGAATGATGTAGTTTGACTAGATAATTTATCCAAGATAAAATATCTCGGGTTCGGTTTACAATCAGATTCGTTCTCCGACATTCGCTTAAATTTTCTTGTTGAAAATATAGGCTAAATGTCGACGTTATAAGATTTAATAATCGCTCTAAACTTAAATAACGATATAACTCAATAAATTTAATAAATCAAGTTTTAATTTTTTTCCCGGTATTACATACCATCCCTTAAAAAATTTCGTCCTAAATTTGCTAATCATGTGAAAGATCGGGTATTCTCATTCACAATGATTCTAATTTCAATTTGCTTCTTCTGTCTATACCTTTCATAGAACTTTACCAACGAGATTTCCTTGTTCCTTTGTTTTTGGATATGTCGGTCCAAAATTTCGTAGACATTCTACATAACTTATATTGTCATCTAGGACAATATATATCGGTGGTATCACATGGTGGGGTCATGTATATATTTTTTTGAGTTTTGAAACGTGAAACACATTGTTCACGTTTCCAAAACTCAACGGCAATGCCAATTTGTACGTTGTTGGTCATATCATTTCCAATATTTCATAGGTCCTACAAAACGTGATCCCGCCTTCCTTTTTATTTCAAATTTCACGATTCATTTTTAAAAGGAAATCTTCAAGAAAACTTTATTTCCCACATCAAAATATAGTTCTATACGACGTTTGTCGGCATCGACTTCCGCCGATCTTAGCTTCTTTGATCCGTTGGCATGATCCGTCGCACAATCTCATTTATTTCTCCTATAGAGTCGTGTCCTAATATTCTTCTTTCTCCCACTTCATCACGGTAAAGTGGTGATCGACATTTCTTTCCATAAAGCGCTTGCACGGGTCATTCCAATAGTTGCTTGATAAGCAGAGTTGTACGCCAATTCCACAGTGTTAACACTTGTTCCAAAATTTCTCCTCTATCGAGGACAACGGTTCTCAACATGTCTTCAAGCGCTTGAATGGTCCTCTCGATTGTCTAACCGTTTTGGGTGAAACACGGTGATCGAAATGCAATTGAGTTCTCAATTCCTTTGTAAGCTCATCCGAATACGGATGTAAATTTTGAATCTCTATCGACGCCGATAGTCTTTAGAACTCCTCGCAAACTTATGATTCCTAACGCATACAATTGTGCTAATATACCCGATCCATATGTTATTAGGATCGGTAAGAAATGTGCGCCTGGTCAAACGATCGATGATGACCCAAATAGCGGTATTTCCTCTTTGTGATTTGGGTAGCCCGGTAACAAAGTCCATGGCTATATCATCCCATTTCCATTTGGTATGTCTAGCGGTTTGTAAGGTTCTATACGATCGTTGGTGGAGTCTTTCACTTGTTGGAACGTCAAACACCGTTCTCACGAATGAAGCTACGCCTCGCTTCATTCCATCCCACCAAAATTTCTCTTTGAGATCTTGATACATTTTGGTGCTTCCAGGGGTACGGTATAAGAAGTCTCATGGGCTTCCTTCAAGATCTCGCTCTTAAGCTCTTCGTCTTCTGGAACATACACACTCTCACATCATATAGCAAAACATCATATGTTGCTATTCTAACATTCTTGTGGTCATTATTCTTGATTTTGGCTCGTTCTTCCTCCAGCTTATTGCTCTTCTTCTGAGCTTCCAAGATTCGAGCTCTTAAATCTGGGATTGCAATCAACGTTGCAATACAGTCTTCTATCGTCTCAGGCGGCTCTATAAATTCGATGTTAATCCTCCGAAATTATTTATAAGCATCTCCTCGTGATCGGGAGGCATCCCAAACCGAGATGATATTTGCACTCAAGGCATTTGCTACATCATTAGCATTGCACGGTGGTAATCGATATCACAACCGTAATCTTTACCGCTCTAACCATCTTCGTTGTCTTATGTTAAGATCTTTCTACTTGAAGAAATACTTCAGGCTTTTATGGTCGTGATAGATCTTACATCTAATTCCATAGAGATGGTGTCTCCAAATCTTTAGGCATGTACGACCGCTACTAATTCGGATCGTGCGTAGGATAGTTTAACTCGTGTAGACGTAACTACCTTGGAGCTTAGGCAATATCTTTGCTTCTTGCATCGTAACACATCCTAACCCATTCTTCAAACGTTGGTGTAGGTTGTTTATTCTTTATATGCTCGTCATGCGTATGCAGGTCTGTGTTGTCAAGAACTTCTTCAATCTCGAAACTAGTCTCACGCTCGGCGGTCCAAGTGTACTTGATTCCTTTTCTCAACAATTGGGTCGTGAGTCGGGCTATCGTTGAAAATCCTTCGATAAATTTTCGATAGTAGCCGACAAATCCTAAGAAGCTCCAAATTTCATTCGGTTTCTTTGGAAATTCCCATTCTCGAACTGTATCGATTTTCGAGGGTCTACTTTGATTTCCTCGGCGGACACGATGTGACCTAAGAATGTCCGCCAACCAAAACTCACACTTGCTAAACTTGGCGAAGAGTTGCTATTGCCTCAACTTTTGCACACCGGCCCTCAAGTGCTCTTCGTGGTCTTGGTTATTCTTGGAATATATTAGGATATCGCCTATGAATACTAAGATAAATTTATCTAGCACGGTAAAATACCCTATTCGTGATATCCATAAATATTGCCGGGCATTTGTAAGTCCAATCGAATAACGAAGAGTTTTGAAATGACCATACCTTGTACGGAAGTTTTAGGCACATCTTCTGATCAAATCCTTAGTTGATGGTATCCCACTTTAAGTCTATATTCAAAAAGACTCATGCTCCTTGTCGATTGATAAACGCCGCATTTTACGTATTTAGTTGATATTTGAAGATGAGTTTAGCTCGTTTAACGTGCGCTTATGTATCGATTCTTAATGTTTCATCTATTTCTAGAAGACATCGCTCTTGGGTGTTCCTTCGACGCTTTGTAGGTTTATATATTGATAATCGAAGCAAGGGCGAAGCACGAGCCAAATGAGCAACCGACCTATTTCTAGCGACCAGCCTAGCGGTCGCTAGGCGGTCGCGAGGCAAACCAATGAAGTGCTCGGAAGAGCCGACCGCGACCTCACCTCATGCCCGCGAAGCCGGGCTTGCGTCGAGAATTCATTGGACGATTTCGCGACCGGTTCAGAATGGCTAGCGACCGCTAGCCCGGTCGCGAGGATCAAAGCGGCGCAAGAAGGCGAAGCGCGAAGAAGAAGAACGCGAGAGATACCTAGCGATCGCACTAGCGATCGCGAGGACCGGTCGCATGAGGCGCGACAGAGGCTAAAATTAGGTTTCCACCCTTTTTCTATAAACAGGCGTGACACCAAGGCCCAAGGACCCCAATCGTCCCGCACCTATTTTACTTGAGTTTTCCTCGGTTTTCGATTCTTTAGCTTTAGTCTTCGTTTAGTTTAATTCTAGTATTGTTTTACGTTGTTCTAGTTTAGTTTATCGTTGCTATCGATCGGAACGCTTTGTCCGATCGCTTTCCTTTGTTTCCGCTCGTTCGCTTGGGATTGGATTCAGACCAACCTTTGTTCATCCGACGCTTCCTCACGGGTTTTATATATTTAATTTCGCTTTTATGGTTAATTGTATTTCATTCCGCTTATTATGTACGGCTAGTTTTCTATTCTAATCCTAGGGTTTGCATGATTCGATCCTATATGTTGTGAGTTCTCATGTTGTTGTTTACCTTCCGGGCATGATTCATGATTCATGGTGCTTATTTATATGTGTTGATTTCTAATCAATCTTGATGCATATCTAGTTGCCGATTAACGACGAATCGTATTAATTGTCAAACGATCTTGAATGCATGATCTGATTAAGCCTCGAGTCGAATTGAGATAGGACAATCGAGGAAGCATATTCTTAGTGATCCTTTTGAGTTGCTTATTTTCCTCTAGACGAATCGTGATAGGGAAAATTAGTAATCAATCGCCGCAATTGTCGAATCAAGTTGTTGGTTATATATGTGATCTTCCGTCTTGTGCGGATTAAAACGGTTAATAATAAGCGGGATAAACATCGTTGTGGATAGGATTGGTGCATCCTCAGGTTAGTCTTTCTTTATAATCATCTTTCGTGATTTTATCGCTTATTTTATATTTCGTTTGGTTACCTTTGCTTTGGATTAATTTCCAAGCCTAAAACATCTCACCCTTATTACGTGCTTCGATAATGATGAATTGTCGTTGAATTAGCTTCGTGTTTTCGGATTGCAATCTCGTGATACGATACTTCGCTACTCCCATACTTACACTTTTCGTGTGAAAAGAAGCGATCAAATTTTGGCGCCGCTTCGGGATTGTTAAGATTGCATAGAATAATTTGACGATTTGGATTTATTAATTCAGTTATATATATATATTATTTTATTTATTTTTGTCGGTGCTAAATTCTCTCGTTTCTCGGTGGTTTATGCGTACAAGATCTCGGGGACCTCAAGTAATATCGATCCCGAGATCGAAAGTTCTCAAATGAGAAGAGGACGAGAGAAGAGACGGGCTGCAATGGCGGCAATCCGCGAATGGAGGCATTCCTCCCGAGCAAGTAGCACGATGCTAGCCGACTTTGCGAGAGATGCAACGTCGGATGGCGAACATGGAATCGTTGTCCCGCTCGGAGGAAAGACCTCTAAACCACATGTATCGACATCCCACCGAGCAGTTCCAAGGAGGCGGTTAGCCCGCACGTAGATGCAATAATTTCGAGCTCAAACCGCCTCGATCAAGATGGTCCAAGGAGAAGCGGTTTGGGGAGAGTCACGGAAGACCGAACGCGCATCTCGAGGCGTTTTCGACATTTGTGACACCATCAAATGTGGGGTGCCTGCAGACACAATCCGGATCGCATGTTTGGTTTCTCATTGCTGTACCAGCGAAGATTGGTTCAAAAGTTTGGACCGAGCTTGCAGATCGACACTTGGGAAACTTTGTGAGAAGTTTCTCTCGAATACTTTCCTTGACAAGAAAGGCGAAGATCATTGCCGAAATCTCTCATTTTGCCAAACCACTTCATTTAATCATTATTCGAGGTATGGGAGAGATTCGAGGTCTATTAAGACGATGTCCACAACATGGGTTCTCCAAGGAGCAACAAATCACACAGCTTCTACGGTGGGTGACATGGCGGGCATTTATGAGCATGGTAGATGCGTCGGCAGGGGTGCTTATTAAACCGACCGATCGGCCAAGCAAGTCAGTATTACAGAAGAGATGGCTGCCAACAGCTATCAATGGCCAAGCGGAGAACGCCATCGCTCAAAGCATTTCTGTTGAGTGATTCAAATATGACGACCTCATGAAGAAGTTCACTCTTTTGAAAAGTCGATTGAGATGAGAACGTCCACCACATCAATCGAGGAGTCATTGAATTTCCAACAACCTTCAAGAAGCTTCAATATTCAATTCGATTCAAGAGCCGAGGAAGCCAAGTCTCAAGACATGATGCGCGGTTGGTTGTAAGCAACCAACAATTGGCAACGAATCGTAATCGCTCATCGAACACCTTGGCGTAAGATAAATCACTTGGAGTCGACTATGGCGGCTATGGGAAGCACATAAAGATGTTGGAAAATCAAATTGGTCAAATAGCCGTGCAAGTGAATGCGCTACGTAAGACGGGCCAATTCCAGAGTAATACGGAGGTGAACCCAAGAGTCAATGCTTCGCCATTCGAGACGAGGCGAGGACGAGCCTACCCGAGCCCCTACCGAAAGAAGAGCAAGAAAACATTCTCGACGCAGAATTCGCGACCGAGCTCGCGATCCTTGAGCCCGATCGCGAGCCATCCCAATTTTGTCCACGGGCGCCATGACCGAAAGGCCGCCCAGATCCGACCATGAGCCATCCGAGTATCCAGCGCGCCAGAGTTATTCGCGGCGACCGGTGCTCGCAAACCCGGCGGCGAGCAATCGATCGAGCACATGGCGAGAAATCAGCTGGCGAGCTCGCGATCATAGCTTCGCACGCGAGGAATGAGTCAGCGCACAAGCGCCTCCTCGCGACCATCCCGGTGATCGCGAGGTCGACCATAGCACCCCTGCAGGCTAATCCGCACGCACATTCCTCCGGTCCGTTCCGAGTCGACTTGTCAAGTCGAAATATGACGAGGAGTTTGCTCGTTTAAAGAGGTTTTTCAAAAGATGAAATAAATTTACCTCTCTTTGAGCGTTGCGAAACATGCCTGCTACATGAAGTTCTTAAAGGCAGCTTGCAAGAAGAAGAAACTTGGGAAATTTGAGAAAATTTCCTATCCAGAAATGATGCCGTCTTGCAAAAGAAGCTCCTTTGAAGCGAAGGATCGGCGGTTTCACGTTAGAATACGAGATCGCCGAGCGATTTTCCCAAATGTCTTATGCGATTTGAGGCGAGCATCAATCGATGCCATTGAGCGTTTTCAACCGCTACACCTAGGAAAGATGAAGCCGGCGAAGATTTCACTCGATGATGGCTGACCGATCGGTCACATATCCAAAAGGTATAGTCGAAGGCGTCTTTGGTAAGAATTCGGGATTTTGTTTTTCTGCCGACTTTGTTATTCTTGATATTCCCGAATTCAAACAACAACCACTAATCCTTGGTAGACCTTTTCTAGCAACTGGTGTATGCGTTGATTGATGTGCGGAAGGAAACCTCACGTTTCGTGTTAACGATGAGGAGCTAAAATTTCCATATCTGACGCCATCAAGCAACACGGCGTTGGACGGTCGGAAGATTGTTGCTCGATCATAGCTGCTTCACTGCGCTTGCGTCTCACGTTTAGAGGGTACTCGACCAATCGAAGAAGGCGTGAGAAGGAAGAAGTGGACTCGACATGGAACTCAGAGTGTTTCATTCAAGTTTGGGGGCCACTTCCATAGTCGGTGGTGGTCATCCGTAAATCGAAGTTTAGAAGGTTCCACAAGTCGAGAAAGATGTCTATTGCTACTAAAACGCCCGATTAGCGAGGTTAGTGATGGTTCAGCTAAAGGCGTTAAAGTAAGCACTTGTTGGGAGGTAACCCAACGTTTTCTTTGTTTTGTTTTCGTGTTTTGTCGTTTCTTTCGTTTGTGTTGTTTTGTCGTCTTTTGTTTGTCTTTTTCGTTTTCGTATACGTCGATCAACGAGTTAAGTGAAGTGTGTTAATCCATGTGGCCGATGACGATAGAAAATTTTGTGAAATTTAATGATAGTGCACATGATATGTTAGAAAATGATGCGTGAATGACGTGAGATGGCTTAGACTTGTTGTTTTCACCATTTGATTAACCCGTGAGACTTGAGCTTCTTTGTATAAACATCTTGATCTGATTTCTTTTAATTGTGTGATATCATGCATGTGATTATCTTCTAGAACTTGCCGTGTTTACGTGTCGAGGCCGCAATATGTGTTTCAATTTGGAAAGGATAAAGGCCGTCTTTGTTAACCACATTTTCACCCAAACACTAACTTAGATGATATATACCATTTGTCGCCTTCTTTGAGCCTTTATTAGACTTTTTCTTTCGATTAACTTGGATGATAGGAGGTGAGGATGGATATGGGAATCAAAGGGGTTGAAATTTTGATGTAGTATGAAGAAAAGTTTATTTTAGAAAAATACATCTGTGGTGAAGAATAGTACCTTGTTCGTGAAAATTAAACCCTATAAGCTCTAGAAAAGAAAAGAAAAGAAAAGAAAATGATAAGTTCACTATGAGTGTTGAGCATAAAGGTCTTTTAATCAAAGTATAGGTACATACGTGGCATTAAGCGTCGATTTAGCACGTTGGGAGAGAAGAGGAAAATGGACAAAGTCCATATGTGTCGAGATGTGTAAATGGTGGTGCTTGGGTATAATTGAGTCACTTAGCCATATATTATCCTACCTTAACCAATGTGCCTACATTATAACCTATCAAAAGACCTCTTTGATCCTTATTTGAACACATTTGTGGTGGAGATGTTAGAGAAGCGCAAGCCTATGGTAAGATGTTGCATTGCATTGATCTTTGAGTGTATACCGTCCTTAATTCCTTTATGAGTTTGAGTGTATCCTATATATATTTTACACATGCCTTTGTGAGGTTGAAATAAATGAGTTTTGCCGTAAATTGTTGTTTGTGTTGAGTGGACTAACGTCGTCATGTGCACTAATATTTTTGGCGTTGATATGTTTTTGAGGCTAGAATGGTTATCCTCTTTGCTATTCTCGTTGATCTTTCGTTTGTCTTTACATTACGCTTTTGTTTGAGGACAAACAATGCTTTAAGTTTGGGGCCACTTCCATAGTCGGTGGTGGTCATCCGTAAATCTGAAGTTTAGAAGGTTCCACAAGTCGAGAAAGATGTCTATTGCTACTAAAGCGCCGATTAGCGAGGTTAGTGATGGTCTAGCTAAAGGCGTTAAAGTAAGCACTTGTTGGGAGGTAACCAGCGTTTTCTTTGTTTTTGTTTTCGTGTTTTGTCGTTTCTTTCGTTTGTGTTGTTTTGTCGTCTTTTTGTTTGTCTTTTCGTTTTCGTGTCCGTCGATCAACGAGTTAAGTGAAGTGTGTTAATCCATGTGGCGATAGCGATAGAAAATTTTGTGAAATTTAATGATAGTGCACATGATATGTTAGAAAATGATGCATGAATGACGTGAGATGGCTTAGACTTGTTGTTTTTCACCATTTGATTAACCCGTGAGACTTGAGCTTCACTGTATAAACATCTTGATACAGTTTCTTTTAATTGTGTGATATCATGCATGTGATTATCTTCTAGAACTTGCCGTGTTTCTGTGTCGAGACTGCAATATGTGTTTCGAATTTGGAAAGGATAAAAGGCCATCTTTGTTAACCACATTTTCACCCAAACACTAACCCGATGATATATACCATTTGTCGCCTTCTTTGAGCCTTTATTAGACTTTTTCTTTCGATTAACCGGATGATAGGAGGTGAGGATGGATATGGGAATCAAAAGGGGTTGAAATTTTGATGTAGTATGAAGAGAAAAGTTTATTTTAGAAAAATACATCTGTGGTGAAGAATAGTACCTTGTTCGTGAAAATTAAACCCTATAAGCTCTAGAAAAGAAAAGAAAAGAAAAAGAAAAATGATAAGTTCACTATGAGTGTTGAGCATAAAGGGTCTTTTAATCAAAGTATAGGTACCTTCTGTGGCATTAAACGTCGATTTAGCACGTTGGGAGAGAAGAGGAAAATGGACAAAGTCCATATGTGTCGAGATGTGTAAATGGTGGTGCTTGGAGTATAATTGAGTCACTTAGCCATATATTATCCTACCTTAACCAATGTGCCTACATTATAACCTATCAAAAGACCTCTTTGATCCTTATTTGAACACATTTGTGACGCGTGGAGATGTTAGAGAAGCGGCAAGCCTATGGTAAGATGTTGCATTGCATTGATCTTTGAGTGTATACACGTCCTTAATTCCTTTATGAGTTTGAGTGTATCCTATATATATTTTACACACATGCCTTTGTGAGGGTTGAAATAAATGAGTTTTTGCCGTAAATTGTTGTTTGTGTTGAGTGGACTAACGTCGTCATGTGCACTAATATTTTGGCGTTGATATGTTTGGAGGCTAGAATGGTTATCCTCTTTGCTATTCTCGTTGATCTTCGTTTGTCTTTCTGTTCTGTTTTTGTTTGAGGACAAACAATGCTTTAAGTTTGGGGGGTTTGATAAACGCGCATTTTACACGTATTTAGTTGATATTTGAAGATGAGTTTAGCTCGTTTAATGTGCGTTTATGTATCGATTCTTAATGTTTCATCTATTTCTAGAAGATACTGCTCTTGGGTGTTCCTTTGACGCTTTGTAGGTTTATATATTGATAATCAAGCAAGGAGGCGAAGCACGAGCCAAATGAGCAAACCGACCTATTTCTAGCGACCAGCCTGAAGCGGTCGCTAGGCGGTCATGAGGCAAACCAAGCGAGTGCCGGAAGAGCGCGATCGCGACCTCATGCCCGCGGCGAAGCTAGCGTCGAGAATTCGCGGGCGATTTCGCGACCAGTTCGTAATGGCTAGCGACCGCTAGCCTGGTCATGAGATCAAAGCAGCGCAGAAGGCGCGGCGAAGAAAACGCGCAGAGATACCTAGCGATCGCACTAGCGATCGCGAGGACGGTCATGGAGGCGGCGCGACAGAGGCGAAAATTAGGTTTCCACCCTTTTTCTATAAATAGGGCGACACCCGCGCCTCAAGGACCCCAATCGTCCCGGACCTATTTTACTTGAGTTTTTCCTCGTTTTGATTCTTTAGCTTTAGTCTTCGTTTAGTTTAATTCTAGTATTGTTTTCGTTGTTCTAGTTTAGTTTATCGTTTAGTTATCGATCGGAACGTTTTGTCCGATCGTTTTCCTTTGTTTCCCGTTCGTTCGCTGGGATTGGATTCAAGACCAACCTTTGTTCATCAAGCCTTCCCTACGGGTTTTATATATTTAATTTACGCTTTTATGGTTAATTAGTATTTCATTCCGTTTATTATGTCCGCTAGTTTTCTATTCTAATCCTAGGGTTTGCATGATTCGATCCTATATGTTGTGAGTTTCATTTGTTGTTTACCTTCGGGCATGATTCATGATTCATGGTGCTTATTTATATGTGTTGATTTCTAATCAATCTTGATGCATATCTAGTTGCCGATTAATGGCGTAAGCGTATTAATTGTCAAACGATCTTGAATGCATGATACGATTAAGCTTGAGTCGTAATTGAGATAGAGACGATCGTAGGAAGCATATTCTTAGTGATCCTTTTGAGTTGCTTATTTTCCTCTAGAGGCGTAAGCGTGATAGGGAAAATTAGTAATCAATCGCCGCAAATTAATAAATGGCGAAGTTGTTGGTTATATATGTGATCTTCCGTCTTATGCGGATTAAAGCGGTTAATAATAAGCGGGATAAACATCGTTGTGGATAGGATTGGTGCATCCCTAGGGTTAGTCTTTCTTTATAATCATCTTCGTGATTTTATCGCTTTATTTTATATTTACGTTTGGTTACCTTTGCTTTGGATTAATTTCGAAGCCCCAAAACATCTCACCCTTATTCGTGCTTGGATAATGATGAATTGTCGTTGAATTAGCTTCTGTGTTTTCGGATTGCAATCTCTGTGGATACGATACTTAACACCCCATACTTACACTTTTTACGTGTGAAAAAGAAGCGATCAAATTTTGGCGCCGTTGCCGGGGATTGTTAAGATTGCATAGGAATAATTTGACGATTTGGATTTATTAATTCAAGTTATATATATATATTATTTTATTTATTTTTGTCAGTGCTAAATTCTCTCGTTTCTCAGGTGGTTTATGCGTACAAGATCTCAGGGACCTCCTGAAGTAATATTGGATCCCGAGATCGAAAGTTCTCAAAGGAGAAGAGGACGAGAGAAGAGGCGGGCTGCAATGGCGGCCAATCCGAGAATGGAGCATTCCTCCGAGCAAGTAGCACGCATGCTAGGCGACTTTGCAGATCGGCGTCGGATGGCGAACATGGGAATCGTTGTCCTCGCTCCGGAGGAAAGACCTCTAAACCACATGTATCGACATCCACGAGCAGTTCCAAGGAGGCGGTTGGGGCCATGCACGAGATGCAAATAATTTGAGCTCAAACCATACGATCGGTATGGTCCAAGGAGAGCGGTTTGGGGGAGGAGTCACGGAAGACCCGAATGCGCATCTCGAGACGTTTCTCGACATTTGTGACACCATCAAACAGAATGGGGTGCCACAAGACACAATCCGGATGCGCATGTTTGGTTTCTCGCTGCGCAGCCAGGCGAAAGATTGGTTCAAAAGTTTGGACCGAGCTTGCATCGACACTTGGGGGAAACTTTGTGAGAAGTTTCTCTCGAAATACTTTCCGCCAGCAAAGGCGCAGAAGATCATTGCCGAAATCTCTCATTTTTGCCAAAACCACGACGAATCATTATTCGAGGCATGGGAGAGATTCAGAGGTCTATTAAGACGATGTCCACAACATGGGTTCTCCGAGGAGCAACAAATCACACAGTTCTACGGTGGGTGACATGGCGGGCGAGGAGCATGGTAGATGCGTCGGCGGCTGCTTATTAAACCGACCGGTCGGCGAAGCAAGCCGTATTGTAGAAGAGATGGGCGCCAACAGCTATCAATGGCCAACGGAGAGAACGCCATCGTCAAAGCGGTTCTTGTTGAGAGTGATTCAAATATGGCGACCTCATGAAGAAGTTCACTCTTTTGAAAAGTCGATTGAGGCAGAGAGCGTCACCACATCAATCGAGGAGTCATTCGAATTTCCAACAACCTTGACGGGCTTCAATATTGATTCGATTCAAGAGCCGGAAGCCAAGTCCGAAGACATGATGCGTGATTGGTTGTAAGCAACCAACAATTGGCAACGAATCGTAATGGTTCATCGGCAACTTTGGCGTAAGATAAATCACTTGGAGTCGACTATGGCGGCTATGGGAAGCACATAAAGATGTTGGAAAATCAAATTGGTCAAATAGCCGTGCAGTGAATGCGCTACGTAAGACGGGCCAATTTCAGAAATGTCGGAGGTGAACCGAAGAGTCGATGCCGCCATTCGAGGCGAGGAGGCGGACGAGCCTACCCGAGCCTACCGAGAAAGAAGAGCAAGAAAACATTACGACGCGAAATTCGCGACCGAGCTCGCGACCGCGAGCCCGATCGCGAGCCATCTAATTTTGTCCACAGGCGCGCGACGGCCTGGCGCCAGCGCATCCGACCGCGAGCCATCCGAGTATCCGCGCGCGGAGTTATTCGCGGCGACCCGTGCTCGCAAACCCCGGCGAGCAATCGATCGAGCACATGGCGAAATCGGTAGCTGAGCTCGCGACCATAAGCTTCGCACGCGAGGAAGAGTCCAGCAGCATACTCCTCGCGACCATCCCGGTGGTCGCGAGGTCGACCGCTGAAGCACCCCTGCAGGCTAATCCTCGCCGCACATTCCTCGGTCCCGTTCCGAGTCGACTTGTCAAGTCGAAATATGACGAGGAGTTTGCTCGTTTAAAGAGGTTTTTCAAAAGATGAAATAAATTTACCTCTCTTTGAGCGTTGCGAAACATCTTGCTACATGAAGTTCTTAAAGACGCGCTTGCAAGAAGAAACTTGGGAAATTTGAGAAAATTTCCCTATCCAAGAAATCGGTGCCGTCTTGCAAAAGAAGCTCCTTGAAGCGAGTAGGATCGGCGGTTTCACGTTAGAATACGAGATCGCCGAGCGATTTTCCCAAATGTCTTATGCGATTTGAGGCGAGCATCAATCGATGCCATTGAGCGTTTTCAACCGGCTACACCTAGGAAAGATGAAGCCGGCGAAGATTTCATCGATGATGGTCGACCGATCGGTCACATATCCAAAAGGTATAGTCGAAGACGTCTTTGGTAAATTCGGATTTTGTTTTCCTGCCGACTTTGTTATTCTTGATATTCCGAATTCAAACAACAACCACTAATCCTTGGTAGACCTTTTCTATGGCGGTCGATGCGTTGATTGATGTGCGAGAAGGAAACCTCACGTTTCGTGTTAACGATGAGGAGCTAAAATTTCCATATCGACGCCATCAAGCAACACGGCGTTGGACGATCGGAAGATTGTTGCTCGATCATAGCTTCTTTGCCGCCGCTGCGTCTCACGTTTAGGGTACTCGACCAATCGAAGAAGGCGTGAGAAGGAAGAAGTGGACTCGGCATGGAACTCCGAGTGTTTCATTCAAGTTTGGGGGCCACTTCCATAGTCGGTGGTGGTCGTCCGTAAATCACGAAGTTTAGAAGGTTCCACAAGTCGAGAAAGATGTCTATTGCTACTAAAGCGCCAGATTAGCGAGGTTAGTGATGGTCTAGCTAAAGACGTTAAAGTAAGCACTTGTTGGGAGGTAACCCAACGTTTTCTTTGTTTTGTTTTCGTGTTTTGTCGTTTCTTTCGTTTGTGTTGTTTTTGTCGTCTTTTTGTTTGTCTTTTCGTTTTCGTGTCTGTCGATCAACGAGTTAAGTGAAGTGTGTTAATCCATGTGGCCAATGACGATAGAAAATTTTTGTGAAATTTAATGATAGTGCACATGATATGTTAGAAAATGATGCATGAATGACGTGAGATGGCTTAGACTTGTTGTTTTTCACCATTTGATTAACCCGTGAGACTTGAGCTTCACTGTATAAACATCTTGATACAGTTTCTTTTAATTGTGTGATATCATGCATGTGATTATCTTCTAGAACTTACCGTGTTTACGTGTCGAGGCTATGATATGTGTTTAATTTGGAAAGGATAAAAGGCCGTCTTTATTAACCACATTTCACCCAAACACTAACCCGATGATATATACCATTTGTCGCCTTCTTTGAGCCTTTATTAGACTTTTCTTTCGATTAACGGATGATAGGAGGTGAGGATGGATATGGGAATCAAAGGGGTTGAAATTTTGATGTAGTATGAAGAGAAAAGTTTATTTTAGAAAAATACATACGTGGTGAAGAATAGTACCTTGTTCGTGAAAATTAAACCCTATAAGCTCTAGAAAAGAAAAGAAAAGAAAAAGAAAATGATAAGTTCACTATGAGTGTTGAGCATAAAGGTCTTTTAATCAAAGTATAGGTACCTACGTGGCATTAAGCGTCGATTTAGCACGTTGGGAGAGAGAGGAAAATGGACAAAGTCCGTATGTGTCGAGATGTGTAAATGGTGGTGCTTGGGTATAATTGAGTCACTTAGCCATATATTATCCTACCTTAACCAATGTGCCTACATTATAACCTATCAAAAGACCTCTTTGATCCTTATTTGAACACATTTGTGTGGTGGAGATGTTAGAAACAGCAAGCCTATGGTAAGATGTTGCATTGCATTGATCTTTGAGTGTATACACGTCCTTAATTCCTTTATGAGTTTGAGTGTATCCTATATATATTTTACACATGCCTTTGTGAGGTTGAAATAAATGAGTTTTTGCCGTAAATTGTTGTTTGTGTTGAGTGGACTAACGTCGTCATGTGCACTAATATTTTTGAGCGTTGATATGTTTGGAGGCTAGAATGGTTATCCTCTTTGCTATTCTCGTTGATCTTTCGTTTGTCTTTACATTACATTTTTGTTTGAGGACAAACAATGCTTTAAGTTTGGGGCCACTTCCATAGTCGGTGGTGGTCATCAAGTAAATCTGAAGTTTAGAAGGTTCCACAAGTCGAGAAAGATGTCTATTGCTACTAAAGCGCCGATTGAGCGAGGTTAGTGATGGTTCAGCTAAAGGCGTTAAAGTAAGCACTTGTTGGGAGGTAACCCAACGTTTTCTTTATTTTTGTTTTCGTGTTTTGTCGTTTCTTTCGTTTGTGTTGTTTTGTCGTCTTTTGTTTGTCTTTTCGTTTTAGTATGCCGATCAACGAGTTAAGTGAAGTGTGTTAATCCATGTGGCGATAATGCGATAGAAAATTTTTGTGAAATTTAATGATAGTGCACATGATATGTTAGAAAATGATGCATGAATGGCGTGAGATGGCTTAGACTTGTTGTTTTCACCATTTGATTAACCCGTGAGACTTGAGCTTCCTTTGTATAAACATCTTGATCTATTTCTTTTAATTGTGTGATATCATGCATGTGATTATCTTCTAGAACTTACCGTGTTTACGGTTCGAGGCGCAATATGTGTTTGAATTTGGAAAGGATAAAGGCCATCTTTGTTAACCACATTTTCACCCAAACACTAACCCGATGATATATACCATTTGTCGCCTTCTTTGAGCCTTTATTAGACTTTTCTTTCGATTAACCGGATGATAGGAGGTGAGGATGGATATGGGAATCAAAAGGGGTTGAAATTTTGATGTAGTATGAAGAGAAAAGTTTATTTTAGAAAAATACATATGTGGTGAAGAATAGTACCTTGTTCGTGAAAATTAAACTCTATAAGCTCTAGAAAAGAAAAGAAAAGAAAAGAAAATGATAAGTTCACTATGAGTGTTGAGCATAAAGGGTCTTTTAATCAAAGTATAGGTGCATACGTGGCATTAAGCGTCGATTTAGCACGTTGGGAGAGAAGAGGAAAATGGACAAAGTCCATATGTGTCGAGATGTGTAAATGGTGGTGCTTGGAGTATAATTGAGTCACTTAGCCATATATTATCCTACCTTAACCAATGTGCCTACATTATAACCTATCAAAAGACCTCTTTGATCCTTATTTGAACACATTTGACGCGGTGGAGATGTTAGAGAAACGGCAAGCCTATGGTAAGATGTTGCATTGCATTGATCTTTGAGTGTATACACGTCCTTAATTCCTTTATGAGTTTGAGTGTATCCTATATATATTTTACACACATGCCTTTGTGAGGGTTGAAATAAATGAGTTTTTGCCGTAAATTGTTGTTTGTGTTGAGTGGACTAACGTCGTCATGTGCACTAATATTTTTGAGCGTTGATATGTTTCGGAGGCCTAGAATGGTTATCCTCTTTGCTATTCTCGTTGATCTTTCGTTTGTCTTTCTGTTCTGTTTTTGTTTGAGGACAAACAATGCTTTAAGTTTGGGGGGTTTGATAAACGCGCATTTTACACGTATTTAGTTGATATTTGAAGATGAGTTTAGCTCGTTTAATGTGCGTTTATGTATCGATTCTTAATGTTTCATCTATTTCTAGAAGATCTTGCTCTTGGGTGTTCCTTTGACGTTTTGTAGGTTTATATATTGATAATCAAGCAAGCGAAGCACGAGCCAAATGAGCAACCGACCTATTTCTAGCGACCAGCCTAGCGGTCGCTAGGCGGTCATGAGCAAACCGGCGAGTGCCCGAAGAGCCGCGACCGCGACCTCATGCCGCTGAGCGAAGCCTAGCGTCGAGAATTCAGGGCGATTTCTGCGACCGATTCGTAATGGCTAGCGACCGCTAGCACGGTCATGAGGATCAAAGCGAGCCTTGAAAGCGGCGGCGAAAAACGCGCGAGATACTAGCGATCGCACTAGCGATCGCGAGGACCGGTCATGAGGCGGCGCGAGCGGCAGGCTAAAGTGGGGTTTCCACCACTTTTCTATAAATAGGGCGTGACACCCGCGGCTCAAGGACCCCAATCGTCCTGGACCTATTTTACCAGGTTTTCCTCGGTTTTTGATTCTTTAGCTTTAGTCTTCGTTTAGTTTAATTCTAGTATTGTTTTACGTTGTTCTAGTTTAGTTTATCGTTTCGTTATCGATCGGAGCGTTTTGTCCGATCGTTTTCCTTTGTTTCCGTTCGTTCGCTTGGGATTGGATTCAAGACCAACCTTTGTTCATCAACGCTTCCCTACGGGTTTATATATTTAATTTACATTTTTATGGTTAATTAAGTATTTCATTCCGTTTATTATGTGCGGCTAGTTTTCTATTCTAATCCTAGGGTTTGCATGATTCGATCCTATATGTTGTGAGTTCTGCATTTTGTTGTTTACCTTCGGGCATGATTCATGATTCATGGTGCTTATTTATATGTGTTGATTTCTAATCAATCTTGATGCATATCTAGTTGCGATTAATGGCGTATCGTATTAATTGTCAAACGATCTTGAATGCATGATACGATTAAGCCTTGAGTCGTAATTGAGATAGACGATTCGTAGGAAGCATATTCTTAGTGATCCTTTTGAGTTGCTTATTTTCCTCTAGAGCGAAGCGTGATAGGGAAAATTAGTAATCAACTGCCGCAATTATTAAATAGCTGAAGTTGTTGGTTATATATGTGATCTTCCGTCTTATGCGGATTAAAGCGGTTAATAATAAGCGGGATAAACATCGTTGTGGATAGGATTGGTGCATCCCTAGGGTTAGTCTTTCTTTATAATCATCTTTCGTGATTTTATCGCTTTATTTTATATTTGTTTGGTTACCTTTGCTTTGGATTAATTTCGAAGCCTAAAACATCTCACCCTTATTACGTGCTTGGATAATGATGAATTGTCGTTGAATTAGCTTACGTGTTTTCGGATTGCAATCTCGTGGATCGATACTTGCCACTCCCATACTTACACTTTTCGTGTGAAAAGCGATCAGCGATCAAGCGGATCGTCAATTGAGCGAGGATACCCATTTTTTTTTTTAGAGTTATCTTGTTTAACTCTCGATAGTCTATATGCATTCTCGGTGTACTATCATTTTCTTCACAAAAGGGCGAGTGCTCCCATGGAGATACACTGGGTCTAATGAAACTTAACTCGAGGGTTCTTGTAGTTGGATCTTCAATTCCTCAAGTTCCTTGGTGTCATCGGTATGGGGCTTTCGATCAGGCGTGAACACGGTTTGAGATCGATTGTGGACTCCATCCGTCGAGTCGGTAATCCGGTGGTTAAATCGGAAAATCATTGGAATATTCTCTCAATCGAAACGCCTTTTTTTTCCTTCTCTTATTACGGTCTTCCTCCTCGAGATAGACAAGGTAGATGTGGTCATCTCGTCATCTGTTCAAACAATGTTCTTGCTTATAGCGGATATGATTGGGACTCTTCTTCCCGTGCGATCCGTGAAAGTTTATAGGTTTCTTTCCGAGATGTTGGAAAGAAATCTTACTTTCATTCGAGGATAGTATCATTATATTCGGTTAACCAATCCATTTCTAGGATTATGTCCACATCCGTCATAGGTATGGCGTGAAGATTATCTCATCGTCGTGAGTAAACTAGTCAAGTTATAGGTTCGAGCATGTATGGGTTCCGTTCTTATTCCTCCTCTTGGAGAAGAATTTCTCATGATTTGTTCGTGTTTAGGATCAAATCCTAAGTTCTCAACGATGCTTCAACAATAAAGGATCTGAGCACCAGTATCAACGATGAGGGTAGTGAAATTTGGAGAAGTATTCCCATACACGCCAAGTTTCATAGTTCCTTGGCGGCTCTGCGAGAATTTCTTTTCTGGTTGAGGCGTAGGTCCTAGTTCTTTGGGGAAGTTGTTGTTGTTGATGATGGTGTTGTCGTTGTTCTTTCGCTTGGTTCTTTCTTCTGTTGTTGTTGTTGGGTTGGCGATCTTGTTGTTGCGGTTGTCGCCATTGTTGTTATCGTTCTTTGTCGTGGTTGATATGGTTGTTGATTTGGTGGAAGTATCGGACCGGGGTTTGTTCTTTGAGCAGTTGAGCTTGGATAGCAGGATTTGTCGGACTCGATTCGGTTCATTGGGATGGTCATTCTCTCATTGGCGTATCCCTGGACGATCCACAGGTAGTGACCCATACGGACACATTTGAAACATTCATCATTGTGAACATGTAGACTCGCTGTGACTCCTATGGCATTTAGGGCATACGGGGAGTTTCACGAATATTTAGTTTCCTCCGCTGGCGTGGGTACTATAGTGCGTTCATTGTCTTATTCGTGCCTAGATGGTACATTACTCACTTGTCATGGCCTCGTGTCGGCTGGCCAACATTTGATCTTTGACCTTGGTGGGGTCCTTCCCTTTCTCTTTCCACGATCTCCTTGGTGATTGGGTGGATGTATAGCGATAATCTATCCTCGGGCAAGACAACCTCAATGTCGATGCTCTATTAAGGGCCTCACGATGGGTCATATTTCTATGACCAATTAGTGACACTATGATCTCATGATAGAGTGATGCTGACCCAAAGTTCGTTGATTCTCGACTTGGTTCGTGTTCCCGATGAACCAATCACAAGAGCTCGAGCAAAGCGGTTAAATTTTCAGCTATATAGAGGCTTGTAAACTCACGAAATATTAAGCTTTGATTTCAAATATATTAATGAGTTTTATTCTCTCAAGAGCTCTTCGTTTTCACATTTGATTCTAGGTTACGCATTCGCGTCAATTTCCAAGCGATTGGCGAGGATCGTATCACGGAGTCTCTTCGAACTTCTCGGTTCTCTTCTCGTCGATGTCGAACAAGCGGGCGCATCTGCGACATCTCGCAGGATGATGCGGTCGTAACTTGTGACCGTGGTCTTTCCTTATAGTAAATTGTAGAACTCGTGTTCTTTCATCTTACGGTAGCTCTTGGGAATGTACTTCTCGTACTTCCTCCTTGAACTCTTCTGTGTAAGCTTCTAGTTCTATTCATATAAGGTCTTTCTCTTTGCTTCCGCTTGAAATCAGCTGCACCAATCATTTGCAAAGCAGCATGACAAGCGCTCTTAAGAGGTGCGATAAAGGAATTTAAGGATTCGTTCTAGCGCGTGAATCCATAGCTCCGTATCCACGAGGTTCCAGTCCGTTGAAAATTGGCGGATTCTAACTAAGGATTAGCTCTTGATCCCTCTTATATATGCGCAATCAAACATCTTCTTATACCATCCATCGGGATCTTAAATATCTCGGTGATATGTATATATAATCATACAGCGTAAGTCTAGCACATCGTCGACATCATGTGTCGACATCAAAACTAATTACTCTCGATGAGCTATCATCATATCAAATCAAATGCCTCTGAGGATTTTTATCGGTGTTTTTGAGATTTACAAAAGAGGCAGTGCACGGAGTATGATGCTCCAAAACTAATATCGGCATCCCCCACGTACCTAATCACGATGCATACAAATATTTAAATACTACCGAGGTCATCAAAATAAGTGTTCGTATCAGAACGACTCATCGTTCTCGTATGCATCACCAAATATGCAATCTTATATAAACAAAACACTTTCTAGTCTTAAATAACTAGATCCATAATCGCCCAAGGTGTAAATAGGGCTCAGCATGACAAAGTCAGAACCGGGAGTATGAGTACTATCAATTTTCTCCATCTCATTGTCAGCAGGTAGGTCCTCCTCAGGATCCTCCTTTGGACCCTCCTTTAGATCATCCTCCTCAACCTCAACATTGAGTGTGGGAGCCATGATCTTTCAGACTCTAATGACTCTAGTTTCTTCCATAGTAGCCAGGCCTCGGCGGATCTCAGTCATGATCTCCTCGTAGGCATTGGCTGGAAACATAGAAGCAGCAAGATGGACACAAGCTTCTATCACGACACACTTAGTTAAGCTACGTGACTCGTCAATCTCTGAGATCGTGGTAGGTTAAGCTGGGGAAACGCCGGTAGATAGAGGTGAGTGTTGGCATGGAATGATCGGCGGCGATGGTCGGGCAAGCAATGCGGGGATGAAACCTCTTGGTGGTAGGACCAGGAAAAGGGAGTTGTCGGGGCGAGAAGATCCACCTCGAATATTTTCTGTCACGCCGGTAAGAATGCAGATCCATCGGATGCTAAACAAGGCATCTTGGATGGTGCCACTCGGGATTCTCATCACGCTAGGTATATTCCCGCTCGGGGAGATACGGTCCACAAGATCAACTCTTATACCATGAATCGTAATTCGGTGGTTGGCGGAGCACGGGTAAGTCTACCTCAAGATCGAAGCTCTCTCGGCGTCGATAGATGAAAAATGCCGATATCTCACGGGCATATCCACTTGATCGGATGGCGGTCTACGCAACCGATCGAAATGCGCCGTCGTAGTATGATGTACCACGTCCGTGTACAATAACCTAGTGACGAAGTGAGCTAAGAACTCACGGCGTCGCCTCCTCGATACATCTGTAGAATATACAACCTCCGGGGTGGCTCTACGGGATAAAGGACTTCTAGTCGAAAAATCGTTCAAACCACAATCTTATATCCTATATTCCTAAGTTCTTATGAAAATATTTTTCATAATTTGGTCTTCGAAAAGAGATCGTATAATCTCTTGGGATAGAAACGGACATTTAATGTCTAGCCCGGGTAAAGGCTAAGTGGTTACCATTTCTCATTGGGTTATGAATTATTTATTTCCATTCGAATCATAACATTCGATCATATGCGTTCGAAATATTCAAAATTCTATCTTTCTTTTATACATACTCTCTTAACATTATGCTTTGATTAAATCGTTATCGCCACGATAGAGATATGACGTATAGTGTTCAAAATTTCTTGGCGTAGAGAGGTTGGGACTCGTAACGGTGCAAACCTCCGGTTAAGCAATCGCTTCATCATCGTAGAAGTTGTTGCATTCTCATCCTCAAATCCGTTCGGATTGAGATTCTTATAATTTCTATGTTCTCGTTCTTCCTTAGTATTCCGTTCGATCGGGGATACCTTATGTTCTCATACTAAGTTCGGTAGCAAAGGGATCATGCGTCTTAAGAGTCTATGTTCTCATGGAAACATACTCGTTTACATTATGCCTCTAGCATGCTTTGCATATAAGAGTAAACCTGACTCATAACATATATTGTGATAAACATGTATTCTCATATCATTCATTTATCAATCTCCCAGAGTTCTCAACTCTTTTCAACCTAACAACCTGTTATTTTGAAAATAACTTTTCAATTTCAATCATTCATTTTTCGTAAATCCTTGGAAACAACAACTCCATTTGAAATTTTGAGACTTTTCTCCTTTCAAACATATTTCAACTTTCAATACAATGCGACTTTTTTTTTTTTTTTTGTCCATTTCACATTTCATAAACTTCCATCATTTCAAAACAATTTTCAATCGAAATAGTTACCTTCTTCCTCGTTGGCGGGGACGATGATGGAGTGCGGTCGATGGTAGTCAAACACAAATAATTTCTAGTCTCAACTTTCAATTTAAGATCGAGGAAAGGCAATCAAATACCAAGAGTTTCAAGACTCAACTTTCAACTTAGGATTGATAAAAGGGTTTCTAGGGTTCGGGCGAACAAGTGCTCGATACCACTGTGATGACCCGACTTCCAAAGAAAGTCACGGACCACATGGATCGTCTTTGGTATGATAAATGCGTGGATATATATATAATTTAAACCAATCGATTAACCAACCAATTGTGAATAAATCGTAGACTAAAGGGATTATTTGTATCGGTACAAACTCGAGTTCTGAAAGACTTGCCAAGAAGGTTCTATGTTCAAGTCTAACCCAATCGAAGCGCTTCAAGGAGCAGTACGACCTCGGTTCAATCTGATATGATAGCGATCATAATCAGCAGATACCAACAAAACATCGAGTTTGGCGGCAAATAAGCGTGTGAACATACATATGATGATGCATGCTCAAGGTTCTAGAAATCCCTTCAATTAAAGCAACAAAATAACTACCACTTTGCACCACCTCGCACTCCATCATCAATCTTTGCTCAACCGCACATCAAAAGCGAATATGCGGGGCTAAGTACAAAAGTACTCGGTGGACTCATTCGAAAACATTTTCTTTATAAAGTTATTGAAGCGCCCACAATAGCACATGAGATTTTAGTTGAAAAGACTCATGCCTATCAAATATTTTATCATTTTCCAAAGGTGTCGGCGGACTATTTCATCCACGTTGTTCCATATCGGTAATTCATTCATCGTTCATTCGTTCATTCATTCGCACTATGGGTGGCCACCTACACATAGTCGCCGTGACCCGATCGAGGTAGCTAACCTTAACACACGGTCCTGCGTGTACACAATCCGAGTTAGTCCTCAACTAAGTCGGATCCGATCGTTACCACTTTTTAACGTTGGTGGACCAACTCGTTCACATACCACATTGGATATACCAATCAATTCTCGTCCCACATTTGGACAAACCAACCTCGAGATATGGACACAACAAAACATAAATATTTGGCGGTCGATAACAGTTCATGCGATAATATTTCATAAAGCTTTTGTAAATCATGATTTGAGTTATGCATAATCATTTTGTTTGAAAAGCCCACCTCAAAATTGTCCTTCTTGGAATACACGCTAGCGATCCTCTGTTGTTTTGTTTACGTCCACCTTTGGACCTTGTCAACGCAAGAAATATGATTTAGTATGTTATTCGCTTTTTCGAGAAGTATCATTAAGATTCGACGACTCGATATCTTTTAAGTCTTTGGTTTTAGGATTTTCGTCATCGATATGACTTAATTAATATTCATATTTTGTCTATTCGATTGGTCTCGTCATAACGATAGGTGACACTTGACGTTGCATTCTTCCTTCCATCGATGTTTCTCCGTCGTTTCATATAATTTATGAATCTTAAGTTCATAACTAATATTCTTCGTTTGTTAGCAGCGTATCAGCGTTTTTGAGTTCCAATCCATTATTCGTTACTAACATTTCCTCGGCGTTCTTCTCGTCTCACATGTCCCACATATTCTATCGGAGAATCCCATTCTATAGTACACAATCGATAAGGTTTCTTATAAATCGATCATCTTCTAAAAATGGTTCTATAAATTAAAGTTGATTAAATAATATTTCCTCAAGCATCTCTTGACATAATCAACTCATTACTTAATTAAATCTCCAATTTAAGTAAGTAAATCCATAATTAAATATTTAATTAAATTGATCAATTTAATAGTCCCATAATATTTGATTAATCAATCAAATTAATTTAATTCATCTTAGATATCCACTAATTAGGATTTCTTTCTAATCACATCTTTGTAATAAATTACATAAGCCCATCTCATTACGTAAATACATCACTTAAAAAGAATAATTCTCAAATTATTCCTTAACATAATTAATTAATTATGTTATTCACTTTCTAAGAATTAGGTTTTATTGATCTAATTAATTCACTCTAGATAATTGATATTTAGGTTATTATTAAATTAGTTAAGAATAAATCTCAAAATTTAATTACTAAAATTAAATCTCATATGTAATTAATATAGAACTTATTAAATTCTTAATTTAATTTTAATGGATCATAGATGAATAGTTGAGTCCATTACAAATTAAATTCTTAATGCCCAACTTTTAAAAAGTATAAATCCATCTTCAAATTAATTGAAGCCCATATCAATTTAATTCGAAGGTCCATCTTTCGTTTTAATTTCTAAGGCCCATATCCATTTAATTTTAAATAACCCACGTCACATAGCCCATTCTCCTTTTTTTTTTTTTTCCGCCCATAATCAAGACCCAACAAATAATTTTATTGATGTCATAAGGCCCACAACTAAAATTACTATCATTGAACATTGATATTTTCTTTTGAGTTAAGGCCAGATTACCCAAAATAACCAAGCCCAACACAAAACTAAAACTAGACTAACACTAACCCTTGACCGCCTAAACTACTATCCACTCACGTCCCATTCTCTCGTCTCTCTCGCCATGCGCGCGCACACGGTCGAGACTACCGCCTCCTCACAGCGTGTCGTGCGTCTCCGGTCGAGACGTCGTCGTCGGCGTGCTTCGTCGCCGTCAGCGACCGCACGCCCGCCTCTCTTCCGGTAGCGAGATCTATATATACACACGCACGCATACGTCTGCTGCTGCTTTGCCGCTTTCTTCTCCGGCGGTCACATGGCGGTCGGTGTGCCTCATTGTCACCGCGCATGACCTCGGCCCTTCTTCTCTCTCTCGGTTCTCTTGCGAACCAAGCGCGCATCTGGTCTCGTACACGCCCGCGCGTCTTTCTCTCGGATGCGCCATCGCCGTTCTTTGATTCCGGCCAACACGTCGTCGCGCCGTCTTCGTTGGTCGGTAGGGCTGAGATCGGCGGATCTCTGTCGAACCATCGCATTTGCCATTTGCATCGTTGTCGCGTGCAACATCGTCGTGTAAATTCCTCCGACAATGTGCGCCGTCCGGCTCCGGCGCGCTTTGCCGCCGTCTTGCCGTCGCGTTGTTCTCGGCGTCGTCGATTCTTCAGGATCCACGTTTCTCTCTCCACTGGAGGTCGACAGCCGAGCCCTAGTGGCTCGGCCCAAATCTTAGCATGAATATAGATTGTAGGCCTCAGATTTTTTTTTTGTTAAGTCTTGTGTTTACTAAACTTCTATGTATTGAGCAGAGAGTGCTTGTTGTCATGTGTTCAATGTTTGGTTTGTATGGTGAACAGTTTATTAATTAAAAACATACGAAATTTGTAAAATGGAGGGATTTGAAACTGCTAACCTCTTGTAGATCTTACTTGAATGTTGCAAGTCCTTGTGGTATCAATGAATGAGTGATGGTGGTTGTTTAAGCTCAAGGATAAATGTAGTTTCCTCTTTGTTGTGGAGTGGTGGAGTGAAATGGACGAAGATGAGTGAGTGAAGTGTGATGTTAAATCTTGTAATGATGTTGTGTAGAAGGGAATATTTATAAAATGATGGGTATGTAAGGACAAAGTAGAGGATTTTTGGGGATAAGGAATGATGTAGTTTGACTAGATAATTTATCCAGTATAAAAATATCTGGTTCGGTTTACAACTGTATTCGTTCTCCGACATTCGTTTAAATTTTCTTGTTCGAAAATATAGGCGAAATGTCGACGTTATAAGATTTAATAATCGCTCTAAACTTAAATAACGATACAACTCAATAAATTTAATAAATCGAAGTTTTAATTTTTTTCCGGGGTATTACATATTGAGAATGGGATTGGAGAGACATCAGATGAGCCGCTGCAGTCACAGGAGGGTGAAAATAAGAAAGAAATTGAAGTCATTCATTTCCACACCGGCTGGAGAATGAGAAGCAAGAGAGCAGCCTCGAGGAAGTTGTTATAGGGTCAGCTGACGAGGAAGAGTGGGCATGTGAGGTTACAAGCATGACAAAGCCCACTATGGAAGTGAAAGAATTGCCTCAACAACTGTTCCCAGAGGAGGACAAAGTGAGGAGAAAGGTTGAGGTAACATCAATAATCTGTCAACATCCTAATTCACCAAAGTATTGTGCTTTGGTAATTAAAATTATCTATTTTTCTTTGGAGAATAGGATGTTTGACTTGAGCTTAAATAGTTCGTTGTTTGCATTCTTTACTATCATTGTTCTTATATGGTTCCTACTAATGCTACAGGTGAGATGGTATTCTGCGGTGAAGGACTATGGATAGTCCGTTGTTGGCCGGAACATGTCGGTGCTCACGGCGTTAAATTGAAGTACTACGTGGGAGTTTACCCGCGGTTTTTGTTTTCTTTTCTTTCTTTCTTTTTTGTTTTGTTTTGTTGTTAGTTGATCACATCTGTTGTCGTTGAGTTTGTTTTGCTCGAGTGGAGCGTTATGCGGTGTGGTGAAGCCGTGACACTCCATTTCTGCCGTGCTGCTTCACATTCAACCACCCTTTGTCATCTATTATCGAAGTCTCTCCTCTATCGGCTATTTTGTGTTCTTAATGTTTTGAGCCAGGGGACGATGCTCTCGAATTAAATGTGGGGGAGTAGAGTATGTGCTTTTGTGGGCGTGATATATATATTTTGTATGCTTAATGATGTGCCCTTGTGCTTATTTTGATTGTTTGGACGTAAGCTTTGTCTATGCGAGTAAGTTAGGATTTTGATTGTTGCATCGAACTACGTGGTATTGGTCAAGCGATTTTGTATTTAGAGACTTTTGGTGATATATGATTTGAGTGTAATGTGAATTGTGAGATTGTGATTGATAGAAAATGAATAGGGAAAAATTGATGTGATTTGTCCGGCTAATGTTAGGGGTAGTGTTAACATTGTGGTCGTCGATATACTTGTCTCGTTTATTAATAAAAGAAAAAAAATGGAAGAGAAGAAAAAGAAAAAGTATGAATTTGTTTTGTTGAGATTGTTGAAATGGAGGATGGGATTACATCCTCTTTCTCGTAAATTGAGAAATGGACATGGAAACCACGATAGGAGACTCGAGTTCATCGAGTTCACATTCGAATATTGTTCCAAAATCTGTTAAAACATTCTTTGTGCTTTAAAAGGAACTTGTTGCTAAAGATGACCACATTAGTTAGTTCACCCTAACGGAGAGTTGGAGTGCAGCGAGAGGTTACCCTTTTATTTATTGAAATCAATTGCCGTCCTAGATTTATTTTACTTTATCTTGAATTATTATACACCAAGTGTGGGGAAAAACAATAAGGTTTGGTGATTAGAATAAGAGTGAAGTTGCATGAATTATCTTCCTATTCTTATTGGTATAGAGTTTGCTTGAGGACAAGCAAATGGATAAGTGAGGGAGTTGTTTGGTATGAATTTGTGCTGATTCTAGGTATTGTTTTACATGTTATTTTCATTAGTTTATCCTATTTATGCCGTTGGTTCGATTATTATTTATCGATTGGACTTACTTGGTTCGTTTCGATGTTTTGTAGTAAAACGGCATTAAAAAGGATGAAATGAATCTTCAAGGATCAAGTATAATGAAGAACATCTCGACGGGGAGTTCGTGAAGCGAAAACCGTGCGTAAATAGGAGTTCGAGCGAGGAGAGCGGGCCGAATCATCAAAGTCGCGCCTGACGCCCGTCGCGCGAGCGAGTCCAGCGCGGCGCCATAACACCCCGCCGCCCGCGCCGCCAGGCCGGCGCTGAGTTATAGCGCGCGTTCAGCAAATTTACCTCGCGCGTTCAACATGCACGCGCGTTGGCTCGCCTCTCCTCCAGCGCTCGCTCGCTCGACCGCCGCTTTGCTCGCGCTTGCAGAACCAGCGCCCGGCAAGCCGCCTCCATCGCTTTGGGAGCCGCGCTCACGTGCGCCTTCACGCCTCGGCCCAGCACCTCGCATGCATCGCCACGCCCAGCGCCCGGCGCTCGACTACCGCCCGGCACCCAATTTTCCTCGCCCGCTTGGCCATTCCGTGCCTTTGCTCCGGCCAGTAGCCTTGTACTCTATCCGCGCTAGCTCGCTCGCCAACCAACCGGCGTTCACCTCAACGCTTCGCTAAATCTTGCTTTCGCGCGTTCGTCTCAAACCGGCGTTCGGCCTCCAGCTCGTAGCGTGTTTCCGGTAGCTAGCGCTTGCTGTTCGCTCGGCGGTCGCCGGTGCTAGCTCTCCCTCACGCGCTGATGAGCGGCGCTCATTTGTGGTGAGAATGATTTTCCTCGCGCTTGGACCTGGCCGGCGTTCGCTTTCAAGTCGAATGATTTACGAACCGGCGCTTCGCCTGAGCCGGCGTTGATCGATTTAATATATATATATATATCGCTAGGTCATTTTGAAGGGCGTTCTCGGTTTTAATTTCACTTGACCCATGTTGCTCTTGAACTTCTTGAGGATTTATTGAGACAACAACACATAGATAATTCTTAGCTTTAATTCTTGGTTTGATTTATTGAATGATTTAATTTATCAAGTTATGTTCTTGGTATTTATGATTCTTTCGGATCAATTTCATAGTATTCTTGTGTGATGGTTTTGTTGGATTCAATTCCATAGTGACAATGGATTGTTTTCGTTCTTCTATCAATTTATATTGCTTTGATTTATCTTGCTTTAGTTTAATTCACATTCTTGTTGGTTGATTGATGATTATGGTTTATTTGCAATTAGATTTAGATTAGGGCTTGACAAACCCTATGAATTGGATTTATATTGCTTTGTTTATTCTTTCGATTTATCACCTTTAGTAGTTCAACTAGGATTGACAACCTGGTTTAGATTTATTGCTTTATTAGTTTAGCTCGGGATTGACACCCCCAGCCTAGGATCTTTGTTTAATTCCTCGTATTTCAATTCCGTATGTTTGAACCCTTGTTGGCATTAGAATGTTTAGGTTTTAATTGCTTTACGTGCGCAACACGACAATGCATACATTAAGTTTTCCTTGAGAGGCGACTTGGGTTAACTTATCACGCCACGATTACCTCGTGCGATTGCGAGTGAATTTGAGTGTGTTTTAGCTCGATCACGTCTCTAAGCGGCAATTGTGGAATCTTGAGCATCAATCTTTGGGCGAACATATCCTCCCAAGATGGCCTTTGAGGCGGTGTTGGAGGTACTCGGCGTCTTCTTTGCTATTGTGGGAGCTAGCTGCTGTGAGGCTCTTCTTCTTTGTGGATAATGCCTGCCTCTTTGAAACCGTTGTTCTTTGCAGAGGTCATGGGTATGACGCATTATGATTTGAACTTTGCCCTTGGTTACGATTCCTCCATCCACGTTAAATTGTTCTTGATTAGGCTTGATTTCTTTGTCGGGGTTGAAATCCTGCATAGCATAAGCTTGGCTTAGCCTTGGTATGCTCTCCCGTCACAGGCGCGTATCAACATTATGCAGGTTCATTCTGATTCCACATGGTTCCATGAAATCCTTGTCTTTGGGTGGTGGATCGACTTTCTCATCTTAAGCTCTTGCCTTCCTCGTTAGCTCGACCACTTGCTTATTCATGTCGAAAGAATGAGTGCGGCATGGGCTTTGGCTCTTCCAGCCTCGAATGAATTTTTCTTTGTGAAGTAGTAGCCATAGTCTCAAAAATATCAACAATATCTGTTGCCGTTCGAGAACCAATATCTTCACCTGCAGCATTATCCACCATGTCTTGAAAACTCGCGTCGATCCGTATTGATAGAGTATCTCGTCAGCGAGCATGGTGAGGGCAACCTGCAATAAGTCCTGAGCGTTCTCAAGCTTCATGGAATGGCTCGTCGGCGTCGATTAAAGGTCATGATATGTGACCTCAACTCCCGACTCTTCTTATTTGGGTAGTATTTGGTCATAAATTTGTCTACCACACATTCAGTTCTGAGAGAGTTGGTGGGAGTGCGAAACCAAGACTTTGCCTATCGTTCGAGTATACGGAAACAATCGTTGGTGGTCTTCATTTAGTCCTCCCGGCGGAAAGGGCGCAACACAAACAATTCACGATGAATCTAAAGCATCCTCACTAGTAAGCTCATGAAAAGTAGGCATGAGTGAGAAATAATTTGGCTTAAGCTCATAGTCACGGGATGTTGGTCCAAGAACAATGGGGAAGTAGCGGCCCCAATTACTGGTCTATAGAAATCACGCAGAGCTCATGCATTTTCACCCATTTCTCTCAGCGGGGGTGTATTCTCAAAAGAATGATGATATCTGATTATCAACTCGGACTATTCACCACTCACTGAAGTGGCACAATACTCTTCCAGTTCCAGGAGAAGTGATCTTTTAAACTTACAAGTGCTGTCCAACGAGGTAGCAAGTGGTCTATTGAGACTGCGGCGACCTAGCATACACAACACTCAAACAAAACATATCACCTCAAACAAATATATACTCGGTACTTGGTATATGTTTTACCATGATCAATCAACTTGTCAGGATTAGGCGATATCGCTACTATGCCTACCGCATAGCAGATATCGGGCCTCGTACACAACATCACATACATGAGACTTCCTACAACGGAAGCGTAAGGAACTTATCTCATTTCATCTATCTCTTTTGCGGTCATAGGTGGCTGCTTCTTGAATAAATGAACACCATGTCTAAAGGGTAGCAATCCGCTTCTTGGCGGTTTGCATGCTAAAGCAGTAATCACGGTTTGATAAAAGGCGCTGAGATAAGCTCGATATTTTCCTCTTACGATCTTGATAAACCTTGATCCCAAGAATATACGCTGCATCTCCTAAGTCTTTCATTTGAAACCGAGTGGATAACCAATTATTTCGTCGATAATAACTTCACGTTGTTTCCAGTAGAAGGATGTCATCTACATAAAGTGCAAGAAATACTACGTCACAGTTGACATCCAAGCGATACACCTGACTCTCGCTAGGCAGCTGGATAAATCCATGGGACTTTACCACCTCATCAAGGCGTAAGTTCCATGATCGGAAGCTTGCTTAAGTCCGTAAATGGACCTCTTAGCTTCCATACTAGATGCTCCTTACCTTCCGCACAAAACCTTGAGGTTCTTTGCATATAGATGTTACTACCTTCTTCAAGGTAACCGTTTAGAAAAACGATTTTCACATCCATTTGTGAAACCTCTAGGTTCAGGTGAGCTGCTATGGCCAGAAGAATTCAGATGGACTTGAGCATTGCTACAGGCAAAAAGGTCTTATTGAAATTGATGCCCTCAATCTGAGTGTACCTTTTCGCCACAAGCTTGGCGTGCCAAAACCTCTCCATCTGAATCTCTCTTCCTCTTGTATACCCACTTACTACCTATGGCTTTCTTGTCATCTGGTAGATGTGTTTTCTCGTATACATCTATAGCTGTCATGGACTCAATTTCTAAGTCCATAACGGTGTGCCATGATCTTGCATCTATGTTTTGTATCGCCTCGCTTAATGTCCATGGGTCGATTATAGCCTACTCATGTCCTGGGACTAAATCCGAAGATTTTTCCACGAACATAAATTGCTCGGGTTGACACACAACCCTCCCACTACGATGAGGCGCTACTGGCACAATAGCAACTATGGGTGCAGTAACATGTGGTTCTCATCTTGCACAACTTCTTTGGGTAGATGCCACTTATGCGGTTAGTATCTCGGTGGAACTCGTCCTACTTCAATTTCTTGAAGTATCGGTGTCGATCCTCCCACTGAACACGATATCTCGTACCTTTGGCCTGTCGGCGGTGGAATCGATCATCTTCTAATTCACGATTAATGATTTCAACTTTGGATTTGTGGTTTTCCATGTAGTCCTCTTCGAGAATGGGACATTAGTACTAATAACGACCTTGATCCTTATGATTATAGAAATAATCATCTTTCATTCCACTAGGATAACTAATAAAGCGACGCATCATATCTAGCCTCAACTTATCGGCGATTCTTGTTCGACATGTCTTTGGACTACCCATATCCTTATATGGTTTAAACTAGGCTTGCGCCCAAACCATAACTTCAAAGGGGTCTTATCGGTGACTTGGATGGTACTACATTGAGCAAATATGTCATTTGTTTCTAAGGCATACCCCGAACAAAATAGACGATGTTTCATAACTCATCATTGATCTAACCATCTCTAAGATAGTCCAATTTTTCGCTCTGACACACCATTTTGCTGTGGTGTGCCCAGTGTAGTGAGTTGGGATGTAATCCCACACTACACCAAATAGTCCATGAACTCGTTACTGAGGTATTCGCCACCGCGATCGGACCCTTGATTGTAATATTCGTTTTCTAAAATAGATTTTTAGAAGAATTCTTGAATTTAAATTTAAGTTGATTATTTCGATGAAAAAAAAATATATATAGATTTTTAATTCCAACAATTTTGAGCAAAAACAAATCTTTATACATCCATATTAAATTGAATTTTTATGGATTATGTGATAAATATGTACATACATATGTATATGATAAATTTTGTTGAATGGATTTTATAATGGCTTTGAGATTGGGCTAATTACTGGTTTTAAAAAAAAAAGTGTTTGATCAAAATTTTATGGGCATATAAAAAGCCCAAATCAATATACTTTTAAAATAGGGCTCAATTGATGATTCAATTATGTTGCTAATGAGGTTGATTAATTTTAATTAACCATTAAAATTGAATGGTTTTGTTTCTCCGTCGCCTCTACTATCTATAAATCAATTACTTGGCCTCGATTTTATTTCACTATATGCGAAAACCTCAATTCCTCTCATCTCCATTTCATTATTTCTTCCAATCTAGAAAAGCATTTGGTAACAAACTATATTATTAACTATAGAATGAATCCAAAATCCTCCACAAGGTACATCTCTGCCTCTACTGACTCAACTCCACTCCCATTATAGCGGATATCACAAGAACCAAACAAACAATTTTAGTAAATTAAATTCACGGACGAGAGTGTAAGAACTTCTACTATACCCACGCAAACACTATGTTCTTCTTTATACATCGGTTATCATATTTGCAATCACGAAAACCAATGACTACAACAGATTATCATTGTTTATAAAATTCTCCTGACAATCGAATTAAACACACACATCTGAGACTTGCATATTCTATTTTCTACAATAGCAAATCAACTTAAGACATGAACAAGGCTTAATAATCTTGCAAGATATGAACTTTACAAATTCATCTAATAAAACGAAATATGATTTTATATTTTGCACTTTCTGTTGTGTTTTTCTTTGTATGGGTGGTTGTTGTTGTTGTTTGAGTGTGTGAGTGAGGGAGATCGTGGCGAGGCTGGCTGTCATTGTTGACCAAGAAGAGAGAGTGGGAGAGCAAGGATGGGTGGCGTCTTTGGGGGTAGGAAGGCGGTCTTCTTTGTCGTGAAGGTGGTGGCTCATGGCGGCCTTGTTGCCAAAAATAGGAGAAGCACGACGGAGGTTGGTAGCAGCAATAGTCATCGGAATTGGTGGCTACTGGCGGCGTGAAACCGAGAGAAAGGGGATCGATGGTGGTGATGGAAGGCGGGAGAAGGGGATCGGCGGCGGCGATAGAGAGGAGAGGTCGGCGGCGGCGGCGTGGCGAGAGGAAAAGGATGGTTCGATTCGGCGAGAGAGGGTGGTGCAAAGTCGCCAGTTCGGCGGCGTGAATTGAAGAAAAAGAAGAAGAATGAGGGGAGAAAGAGAGCGGTCTGGAGAGGAGAGAGAGGAGAGAGGAAGAGAGAGGAGAGATTGTGTTGGGTTTTTATTTATTCTATTTTCCTAATTTCTTTTATTGTTTTGGGCTCTTGTTTTCATTTTTGCAAATGGGCTTCTTTCTTTAATAAAATTGGGTTTTGTTTAATTTAATTGAACTAGACCACTTAATGTTTAATAATGAGTTGGTCTAATAAGATGTGTTTCAAATTTAAGTAATTATTTTTAGTCTTAATTTTATCATGTGAATTATTATCAAAATAATTCGATTATCTAACACTCGTTTATAAAATGAGGATTTTACTAAGTGAGATCTTGATTATGAGTTTATTTAATTATAAGAATAGCATAATTATGTTAATTATGCAAGTACATATATTTAAGAGTACATAAGTGATTTTAGACTTGTTGAATTTACTATTCTATAATATTAATTGTCAAATGTGTAAATTCTTAATGAATTACATAATAAATATTATTATATGCATATATTAAGTATTTATGTTGCTTGATTATATGTGCATCATGAAATAGTTTATTTGAAATAAACTAAAGTTGTAAATAATTTTGTAATAAAAGTATTTTTGGTAGTTTGATTTTTCAAAAATCAAATTGAGCTTTAAAGTCAAAGTCGAGCAGGGTATTGTTGGTGCCCTTAGCTGAGAAATTAAATCTCAAGATTTAATTTGAAATTCTGAAATCCCGGGTGTAGCGAATCTAGTTAGGAACGTGATGACAATTATGATAGATGTTAAGATTAGTTTTTAGGACTATAATTTAAGTTGAGAACTTATCTTGTAAGCCCTACCGAAGAGGATACTTAGGATCCGATCAATCATTTTCAGTTGCTCGATTTTGCTACAATAAAGGTGGGTTTTTATATTTTTCAAAGTATGTTATGAGTTATTGAACTCTAAATGGTTAGGCAAAATGCAAATGAATATCCATGTTATAAATGTTTTAACTCTCTATTGTCTAAAGTGCTCTTGTTGTTTAATGATCGGATCATACAGTCGGGGTTAGTGTACACCTGAGGGGTATTGTGCTGCTCCCACTTATCTCGAGTTGTCGGACTTGGGTTCGTCCTATTTAGAAACATGCATGGTAGTGGATCTCGTGGGCTGCTCCCACATGTTCACATTGACAAAGTGAGCACCAATAGATGAGAGGCGAAAATGGATCCATAAGCTTGTTTTACGTATGCATAGAATGCTTTTAAATATTTCTATGTTATAGTGTTCAAAGCATGGATTATTCTTCTAACAAATGGTTTACGCAAATGTTTTCAAATGGCTAAACCCAGTATATTAGTACTCGACCACAGTGTTTTCAAAACCCTTTGCAGATTGAGTAATTTGGTGGAGGCGATGCGATCTTTGAGGAAGGGTTGTTGATGCTTCTCCAAAGAATGTCTTGGTTTCTTGTGTCTTATCTTCACATGGTGAAAACCATCTTATGACTATATTAATATTCCTAAGTTATTTAATAACGAATTCCTTTTGTCATCAAGCTTTTATAGCGATTGTTATTTACATATAATATCGCTTAGTATGAAATATCATTTGGGTCTCGATCCTTTGAACTTGATCTATTAGGGAGATAATATAAATATTATTACAGTCATATTTGTTATATATAATTATGGCGTATCTTTTGCCAAGAATGTGTTGTCCAACTCTAAGGACACGTCGTCCATTTATTAAAGAAAGACTAATAATATCGTTCACGTAGCCCATTTCTTTATCTCGGGAAAATGGGATTGGCGAGAATGGTATCGAGCAATAGTTCTTGGCTCACGAGACCGTAAGTTGATTGATCTTTGAGTCTAGATTTGTATCACTAGACTTCTAAACTATTCAACAACCCTCATTTCGCCGTCAATCGCCTCGATAAGGTATGTCAAAATGTTTTCAAATTGTTTACTAAAAGGTGCATGCAATATGAATATGTGATAGATAATGTGATGGACATTGAACATGTATTGAAAATGAATATGCCTTGCGATTGAACATGTATTGAGATTGAACTTGCACTGAGATTGAACATGTATTGGAAATGAACATGCATTGAGATTGAATATGTATTGAGATCGAACATGCATTGTGAATGAACATGTATTGAGGCTGATTATGTATTGAGATTAAACATTCACTGTGACCAGATCATGTATGGAGACGTCCGTACACCGAGATGGAACATGGATGTAGTCTTAATTTATTTTGTGACTAAATATAAGCATGGATTTTGAAGTTGAAATATTTTGTCATGAGGGATCATGTGCCCTAAGATTTGAAACGAGAAACCCTTGCATAAATGCATGATTTATTATCAAGAGTTTTTTGCAAACTATTTTGTGAAGTTATATGCTTTGGGTAGTTGTGAAACAGTCATGATATAGAAGAGATTTGCTATAGCAAGATAGACCATAGATAGACTGAACATAGAAGGACAGAACATAGAATGACTGAACATAGAAAGACAGAACATAGAACAATTGAATATAGATAGTTTGAACATAGAAAGACCGAACATAGAAAGACTGGATATAGATAGAAAGAACATAGCACGGTTGAATATAGAGGGATGAGTATAGAATTGTAGAACATAGAAGGACAAAAGTTATAAGAGACGGACAAGCGATAGATAGAAAGTTGACTACATTGAGAGGGTTCCGACACTGCTACAAGTGGCGATGATTCAGACACAGCGCTAGAACTTGTACCAATCACGAAAAGAAATGTGGAGGGTCGTTAACAAAATTTTGTTCATAAGCCAACACAAAGGCTATATAAGAGAGCAAACCCTACTATATAGTATAGTTGGACAAATGAATAAACTTAACAGTAAATTATCTGTTGTATAACCTTTCCCTCTTTGTATAAAAACCTTGTTAATTTTAAAACTATGTATATGTATGTAAGAATCTTACGGAAAGATATTATTCTCTTGAAGATATGAGAGTCCTTTTAAGTGGCATTTGATATATATATATATATATATATATATATATATATATAAGATTCATACCTTGGCGTGTGTTGTAGTCTTTTACGCGACACGCTAGATATTATTGTTGATATAGATATGACATCATCACGTCTTCCCGTCAAAATATTATTATAGAATGGTGGAGAATGAGAAGAGAACCTAACTAAGGTGAACTTGCACTCTGAGTCACACCGGGACGTCTGACGGATGAAAGATTTCATAAGCACAATCTACCTACCTTTGGCCTTGGTGATCCTCTAGATGCCGAGAGGTGGGTGAGAGCTCTTGAAAGGATACTTAACCATATTAGGCTGTGACGACGAGGAAAAGCTCACATGTGCAATTTTCGACTCGTTAATGAGGTGATTTTTGGTGGGAATCGGTTCAGCGAACATTGACCTCCACACAATGGGCGGTTTATCGTGGGATGACTTGAGGAGAAGTTATATGAAATACATCCACAGGTGCTATAAGAAAAAGCGGGATGAGTTATGGAATTTCGACGAGGAAATATGGCGGTCAATGAGTGCGATCGAATGTTTAATCGACTTCGCGATATGCTCGCATCTAGTCGACACGGACGAAAAATGTGCGGACAAGTTTCGACAAGGCTTACGCCTTGAGATAGCGATCCCTCTAGCAAGTCGAGGTGTTGGCGTGCGCTCGATCTTTGAGTGAGCTCTAAAATTGAGGCTATATTACCCCGAACAAGGTGAATGTACCCAGCACAAGTACCATCCCAAAATCATGGAAAAATGAAGCGTAAATGGGAAAATAGAAATGAAGGTAACCCAACAAAAAGAGAGCAACCATGGAGAAGAAACCAACAACAAGAAGGGCGGTGAAGAAAAGCTCTCTGTAGAACCTACGAAAGAATCACGGTTAATGCGAGATGGCTCCAGCGAGTGTTTTAGATGTAAGCAACACAGGTATTTTTAAGCGCCCGAACAATGATGATAATAGAATTCGCAACCACAGAACCTTGGCCCTCAAGGAAGGGATCAGTACCAATTGGAAACAACAGCAGACGAAAGTGACCTCAGCAGGCTAGGGCTTATGCTCTTAACCAGCGACATAGAGCTCAAGCACATGAAAACATAGAAGGTATGATCGTCTTAAATTGACGTATCTTCCTATATTGTTGATTTAGGAGCTTGTTTCTCCTTTATATTTAAGTACGCATGTGAAATGTAGAAGCATATGACATAATAGAAATGTCAGTTCTCTGTAATGATTCTTAGAATCGAAAAGCAAGCATGATGAGATAGTCTTAAGTTAAGACTTAGATTCCAAGTGAAGGTTCGACAATGAGATCAGAAGGAAATACGTAATTTGTTCCAATTAACTTTTGATCACAGCGTATGACAATAAGTATATGAAGATAAGAAGTTAAGTTTTTGTAGCAAATGTATGAAATTTCGAAGACGAAATTTTTTTTAAAGAGGGAAGGATGTAATATTCCGTTTTCTACAAATAGATTTTAGAAGAATTCTTGAATTTAGAATTTAAGTTGATTCGCTCGGTAAGAAAAAAATATAGATTTTAATTCCAACAATTTTGAGCAAAAACAAATCTTTATACATCCATATTAAATTGAATTTTTATGGATTATGTGATAAATATGTACATACATATGTATATGATAATTTTGTTCGATGGATTTTATAATGGCTTTGAGATTGGGCTAATTCTTGGTTTTTAAAAAAAGTGTTAGATCGAAATTTTATGGGCATATAAAAGCCCCAATCGATAAACTTTTAAAATAGGGCCCAATTGATGATTGATTATGTTGCTAATAAGGGTTGATTAATTTTTATTAACCATTAAAATTGAATGGTTTTGTTTCTCCATGTCGCCTCTACCATCTATAAATCAATTATTTGGCCTCCAATTTTATTTCACTACGTCGAAAACCTCAATTCCCTCTAATCTCCATTTCTTTATTTCTACCAATCTAGCAAAGCATTTGGTAACAAACTATATTATTAACTACTGAGAATGAATCCAAAATCCTCCCAAAGGTTAAATCTACTGCCTCTCTGACTCAACTCCACTCCCATTGTAGTCGGATATCACAAGAACCAAACAAATAATTTTAGTAAATTAAATTCCACAGACGAGAAAGGGTAAGAACTTCAACTATACCCTGCAAACACTATGTTCTTCTTATACATCAATTATCATATTTGCAATGCGAGAAACCAATGATTCTGATGATTATCATTGTTCATAAAATTCTCACAACAATCCATAATTAAACACACACATCTGAGACTTGCATATTCTATTTTCTATAATAGCAAATCAACATAAGACATGAACAAGGCTTAATAATCTTGCAGATATGAACTTTACAAATTCATCTAATAAAACGAAATATGATTTTATATTTTGGTCTTTCCTCTGATTTTTCTTTGTATGGGTAGTTGTTGTTGTTGTTTAAGTGAGACGGCGAGGGAGATAGGCGGGCTGGCTGCTATCGACCCTTGACCAGAAGAGATGAGTGAGAGAGTAAGGATGGGTGGCGATCTTTGAGGCGGGCGGTGGTCTTCTTAGTGAAGGTGGTGGCTCATGGCGGCCTTGTTGGGAAATAGGAGAAGTCTGACGGAGGGTTGACCGCCAACCCAATAGTCACGGAATTATTTCTCCACTTATCTCGGTCATCGGACTTGGGTTCTCTATTTACGAAACATGCGTGGTGGTGGATCTCGTGAAATTCTTTATTATAACTTAGAAAAATTTAAAACTTTTATTAGTGATGTTTAAATCACTTGGTTGTGGTTCTTAGATCTTAATTATGTTTAAGGTAACCAGCGAAGCAATTAGAATCGATTAGGAGATCGAAAACTAGAAATCAAAACTAGTGACTAATCACTATCGGATTAGGGTTTTCTGAAGAACTGAACATAGAATGAAAGATCGAGAATGAATCTTGACAAAAGTTTCATTTCTAGAATACTCTCGGCGGAAACATGTGAGAAGCGAAGAATGAGAATTTTCGGGCATACTTGCGGTCGATCTTAAAAGCACTATTCTGAGCGGATCAATTTTCAGTCCGTGCTAATCATGATAATTAATGATAAAAATTAAATTCATGAAGGAATATATTATTATGAATTTAGAAATTATAAGAATCAATTTACGAAGAAATTCTGAAGAAACTTAACAGAACGTCGGGAAAAATATCTGGGAAAACCTAAATTGATCCGAATGACCGAAACTCGAACCAAGGGTATAAATCAATAAAATATGATTTATAAGACTCAACAATTATAAAAGCTCAAGAGTTCAATAGAATTTTTAATTGGCATAATTTAATCGCGAGCAGCTTTTTTCGCGATAACTCGGAATTGACATATCGGACGATGTCGAACTTCATGAAATTTTATAAACATTGAAATAAGTCATTTGGAGGCTATTTAATAAAATAAAACCTTAAGGTTCGAGAAATCAATCGAAAGCGTTAAAACTTAAAGAGTCGGTATTAACACGCCAAAGCGGGTAATTTGACCAATCCACCTCCCAACTACCACCAAGACCACCCCCAAATGGGCAATGACAGCCCTTAGGTCTGCCAATACAGTGGGGAGACGTCCCATTGCAGCCCATTCACTTAGAACCCTTTTTGCTCTCAAATTTTCAAATTCTCTCTACACTCTTCAAGCCTTGAGCCTTTAATCCTCCTTCCAAACCTCTCTCACACTCAAATAATCTTTATAAGACAATAGGAAGGTTTTATTCATCATCCTCTTCCATTCTAATGGAGTGAAATTTTTGTTTGATTTTTTTTGGGTTTAAAAACCTAGTTTGCTCCTCCTTTTTTTCGTGACTTTAGTGCCATCAAATGCTCTCAAGCCATGAACAAAACATGCTTAGAATAATTTTCTAAAACTCTGTAAAAATTTCATAATCTTTGGAGCATGTTTATTATTTTTTTATTTATGCTTTATTTCTTTTTATATATGATGAAGCATGATTTTGTGAATATTATTTGATAATGTTTCTTGTTAATGTATTAGGAGCATGTAGAATAAATATCATAATTTTCAGAATATTTTTGGGATTTTTCTTGTATTTTTGATTTTATTTGTTGGAAAATAGTTGAGGTATAGTGTTTAATATATGATATGAACATCATATATTAATCTTGAAATTTTTGAAACACTACTCCTATTTTTCAAAAATGGGCAGAATATATTTAAGTATTTTTAAGCCATTGTTTGATTTTATTTGTTGAGAAATAGTTGAGATATAGTGTTTAATATATGATATGAGCATCGTATACTAATCTTGAAATTTTTGAGACCTTCTCCTATTTTCCTTTGAATACAGAAAACTATATGTATATATCTAAAATTTATTTGATTTCATTTGTTGAAAATGATAGGATATGTTATGTGTAGAAATAATATGAACCTAATATGCATTGTTGGGAATTATTGAACACATATGTAAAATATGTGTGAGGACAAAAGAATTCAAGCATTTGGTTCATATTATAAATATTAATTGATGTTTAATGTTAATATTACATATTCTTGCATAATATAAACATGTTGTGAAGGAATGAAATTTATTGAGTATGTATATATATATATATATGTGATTACTAGAAAATATATAAGGGTAGAAGGCATGGGTTTAAATTTTTAGCATGATCACAGTGATATTTCATGTTTAGTATATGGTATAAGCATGATATAAATTTTGTGAAATTTATTGAACACCAAAACTATTAATTTGGAATTACCGAAAACTTTAAGAAATTTTAACCTATGGTTTAAAATTTTATATGATGATATTGAGTTGATAATTAAATCCTATAGTATGATAGGGTATAACATGATTTTATTGGAATTTATTGGATACATATGCTAATTGTTGCTAATTATCAAAAGCGTAACAAAATGGCTAAGTATGAGTTTAATTCTAATGTTAAATGATGCTATGATAGTAAAATTATAAGCTTAGAATGAATGGTTGTGATTATGGTAAATGAATGGAACAACATGCACACATACACTGATGATTGTGTATTATGTTAGAAATTAGGGTTTTCTAATGCTTTATTGTAGTTCATGTTGTGTATGGTATTGTTTGGTGTTGAATGTTTATGTTTATATTGTGCCGACAAACCAAAGCCCTAAGGTAAACAACATAATACTATCGTGCGAGAATCGAAAGAAATCGACCAATTTCGATAACTTGAGAAGGAATTAACGAGAATCGAGTTAGACACAAATTAGGGTTTTCTATTTCATAAAAGGATACTTATGCTGCGAGTTCCTAAGTTAGAAAAACCAAAAGCCGAGCTACTGCGTTAGTACTCGATAACGACAACCCAATACGATATTGGTTGGCGTTAAAACAACTCGATGACGAACAACGATTATCGACATATGTAATCTCCGGCGAGTTAGGATAAACAAACGATATCGTAATAATGAAACAAAGATTCGAACATAAGATGTCGATCCTTATGTCTCAAAAGTCGAGTTAATATTCCGAAACACTTCGTTTATTCTTAAGTACTTACTTACATGATAGCATGTGTTCACTTGAATCGTAAGTCGATACTCTCTTTTAATTATCGTACTAATGTCGACAAGCCGTCGAGCATAACCTACTAGGGCGTAACTAAAATTGCTAAGTCTAGTTAGTGGCTTGGGGTTTCCTAATTTATCAATCATGATTTGATTACCGACAACCTATAACGTAATAACGTTATAATAAAACTAAGGTTAAGAGTCGATGATAGACTCGGAATATGTGATTCATAATTGAGTTCACTATGAGCGATGAAGTAATATAGCTTGGGAATTGGGAATGTAAGATAATAGAAATTATCTTAAAGCGATCACATAAAATCATAAAGAAACCTAATTGGGAACTTTAAGTCGTAGTTTATAAGCGACCTTGATCGATAGAAAGAATCTAAGCGCTATTTTCTTATGAAGGGTTTGATAAATGCGTGGTCGGTGAGGAAGAACACCACACTGCTCGTTTAGAACCACTAGCTTGGATTAGCGGGTGGGCTTTCTTGAACCAAAATGTCATGCATAACTCAAGCATGATTTACAAAGCTTTATGAAATATTATCACATGAAATGTTATTGATCGCCAAATGTTTATGTTTTGTTGTTATCTATCGAGATTGGTATATCCCATATGGTATGTAAATGTGTTGGTCCATAGCGTTAAAAAGTGTAACGATCGGATCAGACTTAGTTAAGGACTAACTCGGATTGTGTACGATGTGTTGTGTGTTAAGGTTAGCTACCTCGACCGGTCCGCGGCGACTATGTGTAGGTGGCCACTCCATAGTCTTGTGAATGAATGAATGATCGATATGGAAACAACGTGAATGAAATAGTTCGACGAGCAGCTTTTGGAAAAGCGATAAAATGTTTGATAGGCATGAGTCTTTTAACTAAAATCCTCATGCTATTGTGGGCGATTAATAACTTTTGACAAAGAAAATGTTTTCGACAACGAGTCCATTGAGTACTTTTGTACTTAGCCCGCATTCGTTTTTGATGTGCGGGTTGAGCAATGATCGATGATGGGTGCGGTGGTGTAGAGTAGTGACTATTTTGATGCTTTATTAGGAAGGTTTACGGAACCTTGGGCATGCATCGTCATATGCATGTCCACATGCTTATTCTGCCTAACTCGATATTATTTTGATGCTTGATTTATGATTGCTTTCATACAGTATTGAACTTGAGGTCGTACCTTGTTCCTTGAATTGTGCCACGATTGGGTTATTTTGAACCTTGAACCTTTTGGCGAGTCCTACGTGACTCGAGTTGGTGATGAGCAGTTTATCCTTTTTAGTCTATCGTTATTGAGTAGTTAAATGGTTAATTGCATTGATTAGTTGTGTTTATATCCATTGCCTTACTATACGGTGACGATCCATATGATCCGTACTTCCTTGGGAAGTCGGTCGTCTAAAGTGGTATCGAGCTCTTGTTCGCTCTGAACCACAGAAACCACTTTCCTTGAATCCTAAGTTGAAAGTCGAGTCTAGAAATTATTTGTGTTTGGCCCTCTTGCTTGCTCCATCATCGTCGTCACCTCAGCGAGGAAGAGGTAACTATCTCAACTAAAGTTGTTTTGAAATGATGGAAGTTTATGAAATGTGAATTGGAATTTCAATATTGCCTTGTTGGGAAGTTGAAAAATATTTTGGAAAGTGAAAATTTTTGAAATCGAAAAGTTCTTTCAATTGATTGGTCATTAGTTTGAAAGAAAGTTACAAGGTTTATGGACTTGGTAAATGAGTAAATGAGAATGCTTGATTATCGCACAATGTGTCGCGATCATGTTTCTTGTTGTGTGCGAAGCATGATGTAAATGAGTATGTTTCCCCATGAGAACATAGACTCTTAAGGCGCATGATCCCTTTTGCGCGAACTTAGTATGAGAACATAAGCATCCCCGATTGAGCGAATTACTAAGAAGGAGCGAGAACATAGAAATCTTAGGAATCACAATCGAGGCGGTTCGATGATGAGAGCAGCGAGTCTACGATGATGAGCGATTGTTTAGCGGAGGTTCGCTTGTTATGGGTCCCAACCTCTACGTGAAGGAATTAGAACACCGCGTGTTGCCTCTATCATGGCATAAGTGAAAAGAATAAAAGTATAACGTTATGAAGGTATAAAAGAAATGATGAATCGTAAGTGCATAATGAGAGCGGATATGATATGATACTATAGCGTGAGTAGAAGTAAGGAATCCGGGACCCGATAAGATGGGGTGATCACTTAGCCTTTGCAGAATGCTAGGCATCGAGCGTTTGGTTTGTCTAAGGAACCATGCGATCTCTTCCCAAAGACCAAACCATGAAAGTAGTTTCATAAGAACTTAGGAATATAAGATGGTTCGGACGGTTTCTGACTAGGCTCCCTTTATCTTCTAGAGTCACAGGAGGTGAGTGCGCTCTTACCGTTCGACCGGATGTCCGAGTAAAAGACATCGGCGAGTTCCTTGCTCATTTTGTCGTCGTTGGGCTCTGCACATGCCGTAGTACGTCACATTATGAAGGTGTGCTTGACTGATCGCAAAGGCGCCATCCATTGGCGAGGATATGCCGTGAGATATCGGCAGATTACATCTATCGTCGTAGAGAGCTTGATCTTAAAGCGGACTTGCCGTTTTGTCGGTCCCCTAGCTACGTATTCATGATATCGGAGACTACACCCTATGGACCATATCTCACGAGTGGGTGTACACCTAGCGTGATGAGATTCAGTGGCTTCACCGGAGGTGTCTCGTTTTGCATCGATGGGCCGAATTCTTGCTGGTGTGGCGAGAACATGTTCGAGCTGGACCTTCCGTCCCGATAGTTCACCTTTCTAGTTCTACCACCAATAGGATTCGAGCCCGTCATTGCCGTCGGACCATCGCGCAAATCATTCCATGCCAACTTCCATCTCTACACCGCCGCTTTCCCGGTTCGGCGCCGCCACCCCACACGGACCCATGTGCCACGATAATGTAAGATTGGCGATTCATGTAGCCTTAGCTGCATGCGCGAGAGAAACATGTGCCCGTCTGCTCGCTACTCCATTTCCGCCACCGCCTATAAGGAGATCATATTTGAGATCCGCGAGACCTAGGCGGGAAGAAGCTAGAGTCATTAGAATCCAGAGGACCGTGACTCTCACTCGATGCAGAGGTTGAGGAGGATCGGAAGAAAATTGAATGAGGACCCGGAGGAGGATCACGAGGAGGACACACTTTCTGCGTGATATGGAGGAAGTTGATAGTACCCATACTTCCGATTGAATCCAACACTGCTTGAGCCTATTTTACACTCAGGGTGATTATGGATCTAGTTCTTGGGACTAGATAGTGTTTTCTATATACTTTTGTATATGTTTCGATGCGTCTTGAAGCGATAGGTCGTCGATATGAACCACTTATTTTGATGACCATAGTAGCGTTTAGATTTTTATGCCTTGCTTGTGACTAGGTACCACAGGTGATCTTGATATTAATTTTCGAGATATCATACTCCGTGCACAGCCTTTGTGGATCGTAAAAGTGATGATGAAAGTCCTCGTATAGACATTTGATTTGATATGATGATAGCTCCCGAGAGCTTTGGTTTTTGAGGTTGCGATATATGGTGTTCGATGGCGTGCTAGATTTATGTTTATGATTATATACATACAGTGCTAAGATATCTATGATCTGACGGATGGTATAAGAAGATATCGATTACGTATATTTATGAAAGATAGAATGCCAGAGAAGAAGAAAGCGTGAGGTAACACAGAAAGAGATGACACCCCTCCACCGCCACCACCGGCAAGATGGATTGAGGAACTATTCCTCGAGATAGAACCCGCCCACTTTCAGCATTTGAGGAATCTCGTGGATCTTTGAATTTTGGATTCGCCTTTGGGCGAATCTTTAACTTCCTTCTTGCCTCTCAAGAACACTTGTCATGCGTTGCTTTCCGGATAGTGGTGCGCGACTTACGGTGGGAGGCGAAGAGGAAGACTCTATCTGAGGAGGTGGAAAATTTCTCTGGGAGGAATTTAAGGAGGAGGTGTCTGAGAAGTACATTCCCAAGAGTTAGGAAGAAGAAAGAACATAGGTTCTACAACCTACGCCAAGGAAAGGCAGCGGTCGCAGATTACGACCGTGCGTTACGTGAGATGTCGCGGTATCGCGCGTGATTGAGTCGACAAGCGAGAAGAGGGCCGAAAAGTTTGGGCGGGACTCGCCATGAGATCGAGGTGTCGCTGGCTGGTCACGAGAATCGACTTCTTGTGAGGCCCTCGATCAGACCTTTGGACATCGAGGCGGCTATGCAGAAGGCGAGGATTGTCATTGCACATCCCCAAATCATCAAGGGGTTGTGGGAGAGAAAGTGGGAAGGACCCACCAAGGACAAGGATCAACATTGGCGAGGCCAAGGAGGCCATGGCGAGGAAATAACGTGCCATTTGGGCCGGGCAGGGTGGGCGCCCATGGTACCCGCGTCTGGCGGAAACCAAAATTCGTGAAGCTCCCGTGTGCCCAGTGCCATAGGGTCATAAAGAGGCATGCGCATTCACAAATGACGGATGCTTCAAGTGTGGCGGAAGGGCCACTACTCCGAGGCCCCTACAGGATACGCCCGAGGAGGAAATGGCCGTCCCAATGTGCCCAACCAAGTCCAGCCGGTCCGGGCTATTCAAGCCCAACCGATCCAACAAAAGCCCCGGTTCGGTCTATCGGCGAAACATCGACCATATCAACCACGGCGACAACAATGGCGACAACCGCGCGATGAAGCGGCCCCAACACCGCAACCACAACAATAACAACAAAGCGGCAACAACGCAACCACAACAACATTACCAACAACAACAGCCGCCCGTGGCGAGGGCCTCGCCTCAACCGGAAAGGAGTTCCCGCAGAGCCGACAAGGAACCAGGAAACTTGGCGGTATGGAATACTCCTCCAATTGCGGTTATCCTCTTTGTTTGATACTAGCGCGGTAGATTCTTTTATTCTTTGAAGCATGCGTAGAGAACTTAGGATTAGATCTAGCCTTGAACAAATCATGAAATTTCTTCTCGATGAAGGCATAAAACGATAACCCATATGCTCGAACACAGAACTTGGACTAGGCTCACTAAAGGTCATGACGAGATAACCTTCCGTCATACCTATGATGATGTGGACATAATCCTAGGAATGGATTGGTTAGCAGAACATAATGCGACCATCATATGTAATGAAAGGAAAATTTCTTTCCAACATCTCGGGAGAGAAACCTACGGACTTTCACGGGATCGGCATGGGAGGAGGTCCCAATCATATCCGCGCTTCAAGCGAAGCGTTCTTTGAACAAGGCAGAGAACCACGCTTACCTCTGTCTATCTCCAGGAAGAAGCGGAATGAGAGAATGATAGAAGATGTCGATCGTGAATGAGTATCCCGATGTATTTCGGGCGAACTCCGGGATTACCGCCAAACCGGCGGATCGAGTTCACGATCGACCTCGAACCGAGTTACGCCCCGTGTCGAAAAGCTCCATGCACCGAATGACACCAAAGATACTTGAGGAATTGAAAATCTAGGCTGCAAGAACTCTTGGAGTTAGGTTTTATTAGACCGAGTGTGTCTCCATGGGAGCAACCGTCCTTTTCGTAAAGAAGAAGGATGGCACTTTGAGAATGTTCATAGACTATCGAGAGTTAAACAAGATAACTCTTAAGAATAAGTATCCTTTGCCCCGAATTGATGATCTGTTTGATCAACTTAAGGGAGCAGGAGTTTTTTTTCAAAGATAGATCTAAAATCGGGATACCACCAACTAAGAATTAGACAAGAGGATGTACCTAAAATGTCTTTTCGTACAAGGTACAGTCATTTCGAATTCATCGTTATGCCCTTTGGACTTACAAATGCCCCAGCAGTATTTATGGATATCATGAATAGGGTATTTCACCCATACTTAGACAAATTTATCTTAGTATTCATAGGCGATATCCTAATATACTCCAAGAATAACCAAGAACACAAAGAGCACTTGAGGAACTTGTCAGAAACATCGAGGCAAGAGCAACTCTTTGCCAAGTTTAGCAAGTCTTAATTGTGGTTAAGGCAGTGACATTCTTAGGTCACGTCGTGTCCACCGAGGGAATCAAAGTAGACCCTCGAAGATCGACACGATTAAGTGAATGGGAGTCGCGAAGAACCCGAATAAAATTCGGAGTTTCTTAGGACTTGCCGGCTGCTGTCGAAGATTTATCGAATGATTCTCATAATAATACCCATGACCCAATTGTTGAGAAAGGGGATCAAGTACACATGGACCGCCGAGTGTGAGGCTAGTTTCCAAAGGCGAAGGAGTTCTTGTGACATCACTGTCTGATACCAGGCGGATAAAGAATATACAATCTACGGATGCTTCAAAGAATGGACTAGGATGCGTCTTGATGCGAGACGGCAAGGTTATTGCTTATGCTTGAGCGATTACGCTACATGAGTTGAACTACCCTACGCACGACACCGGAATTAGCGGTGATCGTACATGCCTTAAAGATTTGGAGGCATCATCTTTATGGAGTTAGATGTGAGATCTATCTTGACCATAAAAGCACGAAATATTTCTTTGAGCGAAAGATCTTAACATGAGGCAGTAGATGGTTAGAGCTAGTAAGGGATTACGACCGTGGTATCAATTACCACCCGAGGCAAGGCTAATGTTGTGGCCGATGCCTTCGAGTCGTAAATCCACCCTAGTTTGGGATGTCTCCTCACCATGAGGAAATTCTTATAAAGGAATTTCGAGGAGGATGAACATCGAAGTCATAGACCCGTCTTTGACAATAGAGGGTTGTATTACAGCGTTGATTTCAATCCCGGACTTAATAGTCCGAATCTTAGAAGCTCGGAGGAAACGAGAAGCTAGAAGAAATACGAGCTAAGATCAAGGACAACAACCACAAGAATTTCAAAGAAGCAACAGATAACGTTTTGTTGTATGGCGGAGAGTGTGTGTTCCGAGCGAAGAGCTTAGGGCGAAATCTTGAAGGAAGCCCATGAGACTTCTTACATCGCATCCGGAAGCACCAAAATGTACCAAGACCTCAAAGAAATTTTGGTGGGATGGAATGAGCGAGGCGTAACCGTTCGTAGAGCATTGTTTGGCGTGCCCAACAAGTGAAAGCACTTCACCAACGATCGTATGGAACCTTACAACTACTAGACATACCGAAATGGAAATGGGATGATATAGCCATGGACTTTGTTGCCGGCTACCCAAATCCACAAAGAGGAAATACCGCTATTTGGGTCATCATCGATCGTTTGATCAAGAGCGCATATTTTCTACCCATTCCGATAACACATGGATCGACGGACTAGCGGTTATGCGTCCGAGAGGTCGTACGTCTACATGGAGTTAGAAGACTATTACGTCGATAGGGATTCAAAATTTACATCCAGTTACGGATGAGTTTACAAAGGAATGGGAACTCCACTACATTTCGATTACCGCTGCTCCACCCAGAGCGGATGGGCGATCGAAGGACCATTCAAACGCTGGGAGATATGTTGAGAACCGTCGTCGCCGATAGAGGAGAAAGTTGGGAACAAGTGTTGCCACTTGTGGAATTCGCCTACAATAACGACTACCAGCAACAATTGGAATGGCCCGTCGAAGCTCTTTATGGAAGCAAATGCGATCACCCTCTCTTGGGATGAAGTGGGAGAAAGGGGAGTGTTAGGGCGACTACGTAGGCGAAATGATCGAGATTGTGAGCAGATCCGCCAACGGATCAAGAAGGCCAGGCAGATCAAAAGTCGATGCGCCGACAAGCGTCGCCTGAGGCGCATTTGGCGAGGAGACAAAGTCTTCTTGAAGATTTCTCCGTCGAAAGGAATCGTGAGATTTGGAATAAAGGGAAACTACGACCACGTTTCATAGGGACCTATGAAATTTTGGAAAGAATAGGACCGTGACCACCGACTTGCATTGCGCCAAGTTTTGAAGCGTACACAATGTGTTCCATGTTTCACAACTCACGAAAGTACATACATGACCCCAGCCATGTGATACCACCGATCGATATTGTCCTCGATGACGATATGAGTTACGTAGAAGCTGCCTACGGAAATTTTAGGCAAGCGTATCAGCTAAGGAACAAAGAGATACCGTTGGTGAAAGTTCTATGGCGACACCATGGTCAAGAAGAAGCAACCTAAAAGCGGAATCAGCTATGAAGGAGAAATATCCGGATCTTTTCCAGGTTAGCAAATTTGGGACGAAATTTATTTTAAAGGATGGTATGTAATAACCGAAAAATTTAAAACTTTTATTAGTGATGTTTAAATCACTTAGTTGTGGTTCTTAGACCTTAATTATGTTTAAGGTAACCAGCGAAGCAATTAGAATCGATTCGAGATCGAAAACTAGAGAAATCAAAACTAGTGACTAATCCTCTGCAGGATTAAGGTTTTCGAAGACACGAACATAGAATGAAAGATCGAGAATGAATCTTGACAAAAGGATTTCATTTCTAGAATACTCTCGGAAACATGTGAGAAGCGAAGAATGAGAATTTTCGGGCATACTTGCCTTGGTCGGTCTAAAAGCACTATTCTGAGCGGATAAATTTTCAGTCCGTGCTAATCATGATAATTAATGATAAAAATTAAATTCATGAAGGAATATATTATTATGAATTTAGAAATTATAAGAATCAATTTCTGAAAGAAATTCCTGAAGAAACTTAACCGAACGTCGGGAAAAATATACCGGGAAAACCCTAAATTGATCCGAATGACCCGAAACTCGAACCAAGGGTATAAATCAATAAAATATGATTTATAAGACTCAAATTAATTATGAAAGCTCAAGAGTTCAATAGAATTTTTTAATTGGCATAATTTAATCGCCGAACGCCGTTTTTCCGCGATAACTTGAAATTGACTTATCGGACGATGTCCGAACTTCATGAAATTTTTATAAACATTGAAATAATTCATTTGGAGGCTATTTAATAAAATAAAACCTTAAGGTTCCGAGAAATCAATCGAAAGCGCGTTAAAACTTAAAGAGTCGGTATTAACACGCCAAAACGGGTAATTTGACCAATCCACCTCCCAACTACCACCAAGACCACCCCAAATGGGCAATGAAAGCCCTTAGGTCTGCCAATACAGTGGGGAGACGTCCCATTGCAGCCCATTCACTTAGAACCCTTTTTGCTCTCAAATTTTTAAATTCTCTACACTCTTCAAGCCTTGAGCCTTTAATCCTCCTTCAAACCTCTCCCACACTCAAATAATCTTTCTAAGACAATAGGAAGGTATTATTCATCATCCTCTTCCATTCTAATGGAGTGGAATTTTTGTTTGATTTTTTTTGGGTTTAAAAACCCTAGTTTGCTCCTCATTTTTTTTCGTGACTTTAGTGCCATCAAATGCTCTCAAGCCATGAACAAAACATGCTTAGAATAATTTTCTAAGGCTACTGTAAAAATTTCATAATCTTTGGAGCATGTTTATTATTTTTTGATTTATGCTTTATTTCTTTTTATATATGATGAAGCATGATTTTGTGAATATTATTTGATAATGTTGCTTGTTAATGTATTAGGAGCATGTAGAATAAATATCATAATTTTCAGAATATTTTTGGGATTTTTCTTGTATTTTTGATTTTATTTGTTGGAAAATAGTTGAGGTATAGTGTTTAATATATGATATGAACATCATATATTAATCTTGAAATTTTTGAAACACTACTCCTATTTTTCAAAAATGGGCAGAATATATTTAAGTATTTTTAAGCCATTGTTTGATTTTATTTGTTGAGAAATAGTTGAGATATAGTGTTTAATATATGATATGAGCATCATATACTAATCTTAAAATTTTTGAGACACTTCTCCTATTTTCCTTTGAATACGAAAACTATATGTATATATCTAAGAATTTATTTGATTTCATTTGTTGAAAATGATAGGATATGTTATGTGTAGAAATACTATGAACCTAATATGCATTGTTGGGAATTATTGAACACATATGTAAAATATGTGAGGACAAAGGAATTCAAGCATTTGGTTCATATTATAAATATTAATTGATGTTTAATGTTAATATTACATGTTATTGCATAATATAAACATGTTGTGAAGGAATGAAATTTATTGAGTATGTATATATATATATATATATATATATATGATTACCGAAAATATATAAGGGTAGAAGGCATGGGTTTAAATTTTTAACACATGATCTGAGTGATATTTCATGTTTAGTATATGGTATAAGCATGATATAAATTTTGTGAAATTTATTGAACACCAAAACTATTGAATTTGGAATTACCGAAAACTTTAAGAAATTTTAACCTATGGTTTAAAATTTTATATGATGATATTGAGTTGATAATTAAATCTATAGTATGATAGGGTATAACATGATTTTATTGGAATTTATTGGATACATATGCTAATTGTTGCTAATTATAAAAAGCGTAACAAAATGGCTAAGTATGAGTTTAATTCTAATGTTAAATGATGCTATGATAGTAAAATTATAAGCTTAGAATGAATGGTTGTGATTATGGTAAATGAATGGAACACTTATGCACACATACACAATGATTGTGTATTATGTTATAAATTAGGGTTTTCTAATGCTTTATTGTAGTTCATGTTGTGTATGGTATTGTTTGGTGTTGAATGTTTATGTTTATATTGTGCCGACAAACCAAAGCCCCAAAGGTAAACAACATAATACTATCGTCGAGAATCGAAAAGAAATCGACCAATTTCGATAACTTGAGAAGGAATTAACGAGAATCGAAGTTAGACACAAATTAGGGTTTTCTATTTCATAAAAGGATACTTGTACGCGAGTTCCTAAGTTAGAAAAACCAAAAGCCGAGCTACAACGTTAGTACTCAATAACGACAACCCAATCGATATTGGTTGAGCGTTAAAACAACTCGATGATGAACAACGATTATCGACATATGTAATCTCCGAGCGAGTTAGGATAAACAAACAATGTCGTAATGTGCAAGCAAAGATTCGAACATAAGATGTCGATCCTTATGTCTCAAAAGTCGAGTTAATATTCCTAAAACACTTCATTTATTCTTAAGTACTTACTTACATGATAGCATGTGTTCACTTGAATCATAAGTCGATACTTCTCTTTTAATTATCGTGCTAATCGACAAGCCGTCAGCATAACCTACTAGGACGTAACTAAAATTGCTAAGTCTAGTTAGTGGCTTGGGAGTTTCCTAATTTATCAATCATGATTTGATTACCGACAACCTATAACGTAATAACGTTATAATAAAACTAAGGTTAAGAGTCGATGATAGACTCGGAATATGTGATTCATAATTGGAGTTCGCTATGAGCGATGAAGTAATATAACTTGGGAATTGGGAATGTAAGATAATAGAAATTATCTTAAAGCGATCACATAAAATAATAAAGAAACCTAATTGGGAACTTTAAGTTGTAGTTTATAAGCGACCTTGATCGATAGAAAGAATCTAAGAAACGCTATTTTCTTATGAAGGGTTTGATCGTGCGTAGTCGGCGAGGAAGAACACCACACTGCTCGTTTAGAACCCTAGCTTGGATTAGCGGTGGGCTTTCTTGAACCAAAATGTCATGCATAACTCAAAGCATGATTTACAAAGCTTTATGAAATATTATCACATGAAATGTTATTGATCGCCAAATGTTTATGTTTTGTTGTTATCCTATCCGAGATTGGTATATCCCGTATGGTATGTAAATGTGTTGGTCCATAGCGTTAAAAAAGGGTAACGATCGGATCAGACTTAGTTAAGGACTAACTTTCGGATTGTGTACACGATGATGTTGTGTGTTAAGGTTAGCTACCTCGATCGGTCACGGCGACTATGTGTAGGTGGCCACTCCATAGTGCGTGAATGAATGAATGATCGAGATATGGAAACAACGTGAATGAAATAGTTGACGAACGCTTTTGGAAAACGATAAAATGTTTGATAGGCATGAGTCTTTAACTAAAATCCTCATGCGCTATTGTGGGCGATTAATAACTTTTGACAAAGAAAATGTTTTCGACAACGAGTCCACCGAGTACTTTGTACTTAGCCCCGCATTCGTTTTGATGTGCAGGTTGAGCAATGATCGATGATGGGTGCGAGGTGGTGTAGAGTAGCAGCTATTTTTGATGCTTTATTAGGAAGGTTTCTGGAACATTGGGCATGCATCGTCATATGCATGTCCACATGCTTATTTGCTGCCTAACTCTGATATTATTTTGATCTTGATTTATGATTGCTTTCATACCGTATTGAACTTGAGGTCGTACCTTGTTCCTCGAATTGTGCCTGATTGGGTTATTTTGAACCTTGAACCTTTGACGAGTCCTCTCGTGACTCGAGTTGGTGATGAACAGTTTATCCCTTTTTAGTCTATGCGTTATTGAGTAGTTAAATGGTTAATTGCATTGATTAGTTGTGTTTATATCCATTTGCCTTACTATACCGGTGGCGATCCATATGATCCGTACTTCCTTGGGAAGTCGGGTCGTCCTAAAGTGGTATCGAGCTCTTGTTCGCTCACGAACCTAGAAACCCTTTCCTTGAATCCTAAGTTGAAAGTCAGTCTAGAAATTATTTGTGTTTGGTACTCTGCTTGCACTCCATCGTCGTCCCGCTCAGCGAGGAAGAAGGTAACTATCTCAACTAAAAGTTGTTTTGAAATGATGGAAGTATATGAAATGTGAATTGGAATTTCAATATTGCCTTGTTGGGAAGTTGAAAATATTTTGGAAAGTGAAAATTTTGAAATCGAAAAGTTCTTTCAATTGATTGGTCATTAGTTTGAAAGAAAGTTACTGAGGTTTATGGACTTGGTAAATGAGTAAATGAGAATGCTTGATTATCGCACAATGTGTCGCGATCATGTGTTTCTTGTTGTATGCGAGCATGATGTAAATAGTATGTTTCCCATGAGAACATAGACTCTAAGACGCATGATCCCTTTTGCGCGAACTTAGTATGAGAACATAAGCATCCCAATTGAGCTAATTACTAAGAAGGAGCGAGAACATAGAAATCTTAGGAATCACAATCTGAGCGGATTCGATGATGAGAGCAGCGAGTCTACGATGATGAAGCGATTGTTTAAGCGGAGGTTCGCCTTGTTATGGGTCCCAACCTCTCTACGTGAAGGAATTCGAACACCATGGCGTGTTGCCTCTATCATGGCATAAGTGAAAAGAATAAAAGTATAACGTTATGAAGGTATAAAAGAAATGATGAATCGTAAGTGCATAATGAGAGCGGATATGATATGATACTATAACGTGAGTAGAAGTAAGGAATCGGGAGGACCCGATAAGATGGGGTGATCACTTAGCCTTTACCCGAATGCTAGGCATCGAGCGTTTGGTTTGTCCTAAGGAACCATGCGTCTCTTCCCAAAGACCAAACCATGAAAGTAGTTTCATAAGAACTTAGGAATATAAGATGGTTCGGACGGTTTTACGACTAGGCTCACTTTATCTTCTAGAGTCACACAGGAGGAGGTGGTACGCCTACCGTTCGACCGGATGTCCGGAGTAAAAGACATCGGCGAGTTCCTTGCTCATTTTGTGCGTCATTGGGCTCTGCACATGCCCGTGGTACGTCACATTATGAAGGTGTGCTTGATCGATCGCAAGAGGCGCCATCCATTGGCGAGGATATGCCCGTGAGATATCGGCAGATTACATCTATCGTCGAGAGAGCTTGATCTTAAGGCGGACTTGCCCGCTTTGTCGATCCCTTAGCTACATATTCATGATATACAGAGCTACACCCTATGGACCATATCTCCCCGAGTGGGTGTACACCTAGCGTGATGAGATTCCGAGTGGCTTCGCTTGGGAGGTGTCTCGTTTTGCATCGATGGGCCGAATTCTTGCTTTGGCGGGCGAGAACATGTTCGAGGCTGGACCTTCCCATCCCCGATAGTTCACCTTTCTAGTTCTACCACCAATAGGATTCGAGCCCCGTCATTGCCCGTCCAGACCATCGCCGCAAATCATTCCATGCCAACTTCCATCTCTACCTGCCGCCGCTTTCCCAGTTCAGCCGCCGCCACCCCCACACGGACCCATGTGCCACGATAATGTAAAGATTGACGATTCATGTAGCCTAACTGCATGCGCCGCGAGAGAAACATGTGCCCATCTTACTGCTTCTCCATTTCCAGCCACTGCCTATAAGGAGATCATGGTGAGATCCGCCGAGACCTAGCTGGGAAGAAGCTAGAGTCATTAGAATCCGAGAGACCGTGACTCTCACACTCGATGCAGAGGTTGAGGAGGATCCAGAAGAAAATTCGAATGAGGACCCAGAGGAGGATCCTGAGGAGGACACTGTCTGCTGTGCCGATATGGAGGAAGTTGATAGTACCCATACTTGATTCTCAATCCAACACTGCTGAGCCCTATTTTACACTCAGGGTGATTATGGATCTAGTTCTTAGGACTAGATAGTGTTTTCTATATACTTTGTATATGTTTCGATGCGCGGAAGCGATAGGTCGTCCCGATATGAACCCTTATTTTGATGACCACCGTAGCGTTTAGATTTTTATGCATACTTTGTGACTAGGTACACCGAGTGATCTTGATATTAATTTTCGAGTATCATACTCCGTGCACAGCCTTTGTGGATCGTAAAAGTGATGATGAAAGTCCTCGTATAGACATTTGATTTGATATGATGATAGCTCCCGAGAGCTTTGGTTTTGAGGTTGCGATATATGGTGTTCGATGACGTGCTAGATTTATGTTTATGATTATATATACATACCGTGCTAAGATATCTATGATCTGACGGATGGTATAAGAAGATATCGACACGATATATTTATGAAAGATAGAATGCCACCGAGAAGAAGAAAGCGTGAGGTAACACACGAAAGAGATGACACCCTCCACCACCACCACCGCAAGATGGATTGAGGAACTATTCCTCGAGATAGAACCCGCCCACTTTCAACGGATGGGAATCTCGTGGATTTGAATTTTGGATTCACAGCCGGGGCGAATCTTTAACTTCCTTCACCGCACCTCTCGAGAACACTTGTCATGCGTTGCTTTCGGATATTTGGTGCCGCCGACACGGTGGGAGGCGAAGAGAAGACTCTGTCGAGGAGGAGTGGAAAATTTCTCACGGGAGGAATTTAAGGAGGAGGTAACGAGAAGTACATTCCAAGAGTTACTGGGAAGAAGAAAGAACATGAGTTCTACAACCCACGCCAAGGAAAGACGACGGTCACAGACACGACCGTGCGTTACGTGAGATGTCGCGGTATGCGCCGCAGCTTGGTCGACACCGACGAGAAGAGGACCGAAAAGTTTCAGGCGGGACTCGCCATGAGATCGAGGGTGTCGCTAGTCGGTCACGAGAATCGACTTCTTGTGAGGCCCTCGATCGGCATCGACATCGAGGGCTATGCCCAAGGCAGGATTGTCACGCACATCCCCAAATCATCAAGGGATTGTGGGAAGAGAAAGTGGGAAGGACCCCACCAGGACAAGGATCCAACATTGGCCAGGCCAACGGGAGGCCATGGCAAGGAAATAACGTGCCATTTGGGCCCGGGCACGGGAGTGGACGCCCCATGGTACCCGCATCTGGCGGGGGAAACCAAAAATTCGTGAAGCTCCGTGTGCCCTGGTGCCATGGGAGTCGTAAAAGGCATGCGCGTTCACAAATGACAGATGCTTCAAGTGTGGCGGAAGGGCCACTACTCGTGGATCGCCAGGATACGCCAAGGAGGAAATGGCCGTCCCAATGTGCCCAACCAAGTCCAACCGGTCCGGGCTATTCAAGCCCAACCGATCCAACAAAAGCCCCCGGTTCAGTACTATCAGCCGAAACATCGACCATATCAACCACGGCGACAACAATGGCGACAACCGCAAGAAGAAGATGATGCCCCAACATGCAAGCAACCACAACAACAATAACAACAAAGAAGAAGAACCGCAGCAACCACAACAACATTACCAACAACAACAGCCGCCCCAGGAAGCGAGGGCCTACGCCCTCAACCAGGAAAGGGAGTTCCCGCAAGAGCCGGCAAGGAACCAAGGAAACTTGGCAGGTATGGGAATACTCCTCCAATTGCGGTTATCCTCTTTGTTTGATACTAGCGCGCAAGATTTTTATTCTTTCAAGCACGCGTAGAGAACTTAGGATTAGATCCTAAACGCTACTGAACAAATCATGAGAATTTCTTCTCCAAGAGAAGGCATAAGAACGATAACCACATATGCTCGAACCCAGAACTTGGACTAGGCTCACTAAAGGTCATGACAGATAACCTTCACGTCATACCTATGACAGATGTGGACATAATCCTAGGAATGGATTGGTTAACCGAACATAATGCGACCATCATATGTAATGAAAGGAAAATTTCTTTCCAACATCTCGGAGAGAAACCTACGGACTTTCACGGGATCAGCATGGGGAGGAGAGTCCCAATCATATCCGCGCTACAAGCAAGAACGTTGCTGAACAAGACAGAGAACCACGCCTACCTCGTCTATCTCCAAGAGGAAGAGCAGAATGAGAGAATGATAGAAGATGTCCCGATCGTGAATGAGTATCCCGATGTATTTCCAGACGAACTACCGGGATTACCGCCAAACCGACAGATCGAGTTCACGATCGACCTCGAACCAGGTTCTGCCCCCGTGTCGAAAGCTCCATACCGAATGACACCAAAGATACTTGAGGAATTGAAAATCTAGCTGCAAGAACTCTTGGAGTTAGGTTTTATTAGACCGAGTGTGTCTCCATGGGGAGCACCTGTCCTTTTCGTAAAGAAGAAGGATGGCACTTTGAGAATGTTCATAGACTATCGAGAGTTAAACAAGATAACTCTTAAGAATAAGTATCCTTTGCCCCGAATTGATGATCTGTTTGATCAACTTAAGGGAGCAGGAGTTTTTTTTCAAAGATAGTGTCACGCCCAATTCAGGAAGGCACGGATCTTGGGGGTGTGATTAGGGGTGAGGGTTAAGAGCGGGGAAGAAGGGGATACATATAACATACATGATAAGAAGATGTGACCATGAAATCGGGCGATCTCCTCTATAACTAGGACATATCCTGAAGGGGAGGGGTGCACAAACAATCCACCAACAGAATAATATCGATATCATAACCTCAGAAAAACATGATCTTGGTTTATTATAAGTAATGCAAGAAGCAAAATAGCATTACATCCTGTCAACTAGACCGGTCAACCACATAGCATGCTCGTATCGAGACTCACAGCAGAATAACATAATAAATCTTGTTCCCAATCAGATAGCAAATAAGGGACAAGAGTACATAGTTATCGAGTGCGTATATAACACAACATCGCGGAAGCATAGCATGAAGAACCCGCAGCTCTCCACCTCGCGTCGCCCGTCCAAATTCTCCTCCATCCGTGAAAAGATTTGAAAAAGAGTTTGGGGTGAGTACTAGCGCGACTCGGTGGGGTTTTATCATAAATCAAAAGAATCATGAGGCCGTGTTTAGAGCACTTACCTTAGAAGGTTTTAAGCGTAAATCCACTTCTAAGTAAGCAAAATAGATTTTCATTTTTGATACGATCCGTTATTATTATTCCCATCATAGAACCATGAACCACGGCTCGGAGCGTATCCGTGACCCGTCACATGACATTCATTCGGCCGGAACATATCCGGTCCACGCCCTTAACGTATCCACCGGCTAACTCGGTGTGGACTTTGGTCAAATCCCCATCGAACCATAACCACCTCATTACCTTTCGTGTGGACTTGGGGTCTATCCGGCGGAACCATAACCACGTGTTGGGGTCTATCCCTTATGATCAATACTCGAGATGGTGATCAACCCACGAATAGAGATCAGTGCACAACCATGATAGAACCATATCTTGGATCGGAGAACGATAATAATTTCACAAAAGATTTTCTGGCGCACATGTTTTATTTTGAAATATCGGAGTAAATAACTCAAAATAAGCATATATAACCCAACACGAATGTATTAAAACGTCAACCGAGAGATATCTACGGATCCGATGACTTCACCGATCGACTTTGGTAGGCACCGTAACAAGACGGAACAACTTTGGGGTTAATTCCACAAAGCAAAGCAACAACGTGATCAAACGACGATCGTAGCAAAACTAGGGTTTCGACTTTACGAACCCACATTTGGCACTCTCGGGTTTTCAAATCAACTCGATGCGAAGGAAATATATTCGGGGCATCAAGACCTATAATAGGGTACCTTCAAAATATGCGTGCATGCAAGTTGACTCAAATCTTAGCGGTGAAGAAGCTTCAAAAATCGATGCCTATCGCCGGATCTAGGATAAACCATCCAAAATCGATGCATGAAATGGAAACATAAGCAATATGCATAACGACGAACATGGAATGACAAACGGCGTTGAAAATGGATAACCGGGCATGTCTTCCTTTAGAAAACTCAAGCAACGGAAAACATCCCGACATGCGAAACACGAAAATGTAAAAGCGGAATCGGTACTTTAGTAGAATGCATGCCGGAACTCAAAACCTAAAGGACCCGTAGCCAAAGGTGGGCGTCGGCCACCAATCGGCGGCCAACAAGCTCACGGCGGCGTGAGCTAACGGCAGCAAGTTTGTTTGAATCGGTCGACCGGCCCGGCCGCTTTTCCTCGTCCTTTAGAATCCCGAGTTCTATGCTATACGATCTACTAAAAGGCGGAATCAAAACAAGAAAAGGACAAAACCGAAAACGGGCTGCCGGGGTGGTTGATCGGCGGTGGTGGCTCGGCAAAGCAGCGTATGGCGCCGGCCACCGAGCCTCCCCTCGATCCCCACTCCTCCAGTGACTCTCGCAGCGTGCACAGGAGCTGCTCGGCTCTTCAGTAAACACAGAGAGCGAAGGAAATGAGCGTTGAAAATGAAGGCCCTAGCCTCCTATTTATAGGAAAATTCGTGGGTCGCAATTGCTTGCATAATGACCTTTTTCAAAACGCAAAAAGCGACGTAACTTTTGCAAACGGACTCCAAATTTAGCAAACTTGGTACCCATGGACACGAAATAAAATACGGACACAATGACTATAAACAAGATATGCTTTAAAAGACCGATGAAAAGTCCGGTTTTCGATAACTTCCTGAGTGCCAAACCTTCATGGGTGGTCGAAAACCCGCATACTTAGTGTCTCATGAATTCGTCACAAGACACTCTTACAACGCACGAGGTTTCGTGTGGTCGATCATCAAACAAAAGTCAACCTCGACCTTTTCTCGAAAAAGCGTGCCGTGCAAAATGAAGCTTAAAAGGCGGGTATTACATCCTCCTCCTTATAAAAATTTTCGTCCCCGAAATTTCAAACACGTGGAGAAAACAACTCGAGCATCGAGCCACGAACTTGTCTTCCAACTCCCACGTAGCTTCTTCCTCTCAAGTGGTGATTCCACAACACCTTTACCAACGGAATCGCTTGTTTCTCAACTCTCGACTTCGTTCCAAGATAGCCACCGGCCTTCCTCGTAACTCGGATCCCGAGCAAGAACCACTTGATCATGCTTGATCACGTGTTTTGGGTCGAACACGTACTTTCTCAGCTGAGAAACGTGAAACACGTCATGAACATCTCCGATGCTAGGCGGCAAAGCTAACCTATAGGCAACGGGGCCTATCCTCTCGAGAACTTCGAAAGGTCCAACGAACCTCGGTCGTAACTTACCTCGCTTCCCAAAACGAACGACTCCTCTCGTCGGGGAAACCTTAAGGAAAACGCGATCTCCGATCATGAACTGAAGATCCGTACGACGCTTGTCCGCATAGGACTTCTGCCTGTCCTGAGCTTCCTTGATCCTTCGCTTGATCTGATCGATAACCTCGACCGTCTGTTGAACCATCTCTGGTCCTAACATCTTTCTCTCGCCCACTTCGTCCCAATAAAGTGGCGATCGACACTTCCTTTCCGCACGGCTAACATCGGGCGTTTGTTAGCTTCTTTTCTTTAACTCTTGAAACTTGCTTCACAAGCGGACCATGAAAACTTGATTCCTTTCACGAGTACATTGCGTCATCGGCCTTGCCAACTTCGAAAACCCTTCGATGAAACGCCTATAATATCCGCCAAGCCTAGAAAGCTTGAACCTCATTGGCATTAGTCGAACCTTCCGATTACTACCGCTTCAACCTTCACTGGGTCGACTTTGATTCCTTCTGCAGACACGATATGTCCAAGGAACATCACTTCTTTGAGCCAAAACTCGCACTTGCTATACTTGGCATACAACCTCTCTGCTCGTAACGTTTCCAGAACGGTACGGAGGTGTTCTCTATGCAACTCTTCATTCTTGGAATAGATGAGAATATCATCGATAAAACCAAGACGAAGCGTCCGTAATCGATGGAAAACTCGATTCATCGGATCCATGAAGCTGGCGGCGCATTGGTCAAACCAAACGGCATCACGATGAACTCGTAGTGCCCATACCTAAATCTGACGCGGTCTCGCAAGCGTCCTCCTTCACGATCTTCACCGATGGTAGCGACCTCAAATCGATCTTAGAGAAGACACTCATTTCCTTTGAGCTGGTCAAAAGATCGTCGATCCTTGGAAGAGGATATATGTTCTTGATCGTCGACTTATTGACTCTCGTAGTCAATGCACATCCGCATTGACCCATCCTTCTTCCCGACGACGAAGCTGGCGCTCCCACGGCGACCGCACGGGTCGGATAAAACCTAGATCCACGACTCCACGCAGAAGCGCGCTTTCGTTCTTGCGATTCTTTAGGTGCCATTCGTATGGTGCCTTTGATCATCGTCTTGCTCACGGTTCCAAATCAATAGTGAATTCCACTTGTCTATCGGTGGTAAACCTGCAAGTCCTCGGAAACACGTCAGGATATTCACACACCATCGCTCCTTCTTGCAATCGCTCATATTGTTCATCGTGCCTGTCAAACTTACGAAAGTTTGATGCTTCCTTCCTGATCATCCTCACCGCCTTGCCGGTCTTTGAGATCATTGGCACATAAACACCCATCCTTATACCGTGAAACAAACTTCACCTCCTTCGGTGTCCGAAAGCAACTTCTCTCGAGAAGCGTATAGTTGCCATGTGCTTTTCCAACCAATCCATAAAGATGACATCGAAATCTTCCATTCCGATGACATGCAAATTGACAAAGACTTACGCTCACGATTTCTACTTACACGGTTCGGCATATCTCTTTTGCCTTTAGCACTTCCCCTGACGGGATGCTAATTTCCAGGGTACTCTGTGATTTCTTGGGTACCAAACCCAACCTCTCACACGCGATTCTCGAAACGAAAGAATGTGAGGCTCCTGTATCAAACAAAGTGAAAACGGGTATATCACTCATATGGATTATACCGCAAGATTTCAGGAGCTTGAGCTGCTTCGCCGATTCAGCGTACACGCTGCTTGCTGCGGTGGCCTTTGGTTTCTTGGCCTAGGGTGACCTCCTCGCTCCGTTGTTTGTCCTCATGAGCATGATTACGCCTCTGTGGAGCCGGATGTTGCCTTCTTGGCGGCTGCCTGCTGGCCTCCTAACGGATAATCTCGAGCGTAATGTCGGGACTTCTTAACGATAACACTCGGTGCTACTTGCTCGCATTCGCGAAATGATTCATTTGGCATTTACGGCACAAGGTTTTTCACACCTGCCGCATGGGTTGGAAATTCCTTCCCAAGGTTGCTTTTTCTCTTGAATGCCTTGATTCCTTGGAATCATGGACCGCTCTGGTTCCCTGGAACACTGATTGCCTTTCCTCGATCTTCCCATTTCCTCTTACCTCTTCCTCCGTCGGATGGCTGTCCGGTGGCATCGTTCTCTCTTGGGGCAACATTGACTCAATGTTTAATGCCGGTTCAAGGGGGCTGCGCACGTCCGATCTCCCGATTGACGACGAGCGAATTCCGATCTACGGTGAGTCCTCTCGAACACATGCGCCTGGCGACCTCGGTGCCAACCAGTGCGTAGCATAGCGTGACGGAGCGATTGAGCGAGCGATCGTACTCGGTGACCATCCTTCTCCTCGAGCGAAGATTCGAGTCGTTTGCGCTTCTCGCTCAGAAGCGCGGGCACGTATTTTCCATGAGTTCTTGTGAAATCTTCCCACGTATACCTTGCCCTTTGTCACGGTGTTAGTGTCCTTCTCACAGATTCCCACCGTAAATCAGCCTCGTCGGTTGGGCGAAGATCGCGCAATTCAGCTTTTACCTTCTTCGCACCGATGTATTCAAGATCCTTCGGTGGATCGTATCCAGTTCTCGGCGTCAATCGGTTCGCCGAGACCGTCGAATGTAGGGATTACACTGCAAAACTCTCGATCGCATGCCGCGAACCAAAGGTGGTTCCCGGCTTCTTCCACATTATTGTTCCTCGGTTCCTTGTTCCGGCATTCTGCATCGGCGTTTGAAACATTAGAAGCGCTTTCGCATAGATAACCGGGTATCATCGCATAACATATATCATCACCCATATCACATATCATCACATATATCACATATCACGCACGATCACATATAATCATGCAATCATGTCAACATATCATCGTTATGCATTTCACATAACATCATCATCACACATCACATAGATCATATATCATCATGGCATAGCTCATATCACATATAAGCATCAAACATAAACATCCTGTCATAGACAGCGTTAGTATCAGTAATATTCAGTGTCCATGAAGGACTGTCAAAATACAAGATCAAGGTATGTCAGTCAAAAAAGGTCAGATGTGAGCAAAAGAATCTGACTCCGGTCACTGTCAAAAGATGCCGCTCTGTCCATGCTTCTAGCAGACTCTGCATGATTGTCATCTGACACACCGACTACTAGATCTCGCCTCCATATCCATCCACTATTCCCGCTAGTCCCAGCGGTTCCATTCTCTCTCCTCATCTTCCTTTCCTTCCAATCGGGCTTGAATTGGTGCCTTTAAAAGCGATCCGCATGGAAGCGACCTCTCTTGGGTATGATCCCATCAAGCGTACTCGATTGCACGAGTATCGGTGAAAGGCGTACTGAGTCCTCTCTCGCGCTTGCCGCTTCCTCAATGTGCCCGATCTCATCGTAGTCATCGGCTATCCTGGATCACCGGTCCTCCGAATCCTCACTATCCTCCTCGTTCTCATCCGGGTCCTCCTCTTCCTCGTAGTCGCCTTCCTGGATGCGGTGGCGCGGTTTGGTGGCATGAAGATTCTCGATTACGGGCTTCTTCGCCACCGTCGGACGGACAATATCTCTCGCCCCGAAGTTCTCGCTCAAAGTCATTCCGGGTTCTCCGGAAGGTAAGGATCGTCGATGGAGGTGTAGTGGTGGTGTATCTGTTGACCGGCGATCGCTCGATTGATGGTTGTTCTCCCAATGGCTCTTGGGAACATCATCCCTATCATCGATCTGGATCGGTCCTCGAGGTGTCTCGCAACCACATCCTCCTCGGATGGTATACCTCGGTGGTGCATCCCTTTGTCTCCATACTCGAGCGGCGAACTCAAGAAAGTCAAGGTAAGGTGCCTCGTGATAGGATCCGTCTGAACAACACATGTCCATGCCGCCCATGGTTGCCATCCCGTCGGTGGCCTTTCGATCATCCGATAGTAGGCCTCAGATTCGACACTTTCCCACTTTCTCGAACCTTCCTCCATAACCCAACAAATCTTCCCAGAAATACTCCCAATGGCTCATGAATAATCCTTGTACATTCCCTGAATTTACGGATATGCTCATCCATTCTGTGAGATCTTAACCAACATTGTCTGGGCCACTGAATATCCATAAACCTACATGTTAGTTCACCATAAAACAACAACAAATATTCACGTTTCCTTTACCATCCCAGTCATCTGGGTATTCATGTCTCATACACATGTTCATTTCAACACATATCCATATCAATATCAATATAATCACGTAAGCAAATACAGGATTCACTTACAAGCACTCGTTTATCAAAATAAACAAGATTTTCAATCAACAATACATATTGCTATGTAAACACATAGACTTACATCAACCATACGTGATCACATCAATCACATCATATCATATAAACGATTTTCACATCACAGCCACACAGGCCCTTTTTGTTCCATCAACAATCACTTCCACATCCACATCACCATTCAACCATACCTCATCCATATCACGTTTACATCGCGTAAACTCTTACCATGCCAAAGCACATGAAACCAAGATCATATCAAGCATCACATAGCCACATAAAGCATCAGCAAATAAACACATACCTCATCCCCTTTTTAAAGGAGGCGGACTGACGGTGAGCTGAGGGTAGCTGTACCTGATGAACAGTTTAGAAGAACAAGTTCTAAACACTCAATTTCAAGAACGCACATGATATAAAGCAAACAAACTGCTTTGATATCAAATAACATAGACACATACCCAAAGCGGAAAAGCGCTCTGATACCAAGCTGGTATCAGATAAGAAAGATAGATGTCAAAACAAAGATCGTTGCTACGAAGTCGGTATCGGATAAGAAAGATAGATGTCGGGGCGAGAACATTGCTCGATGCAAGTCATATCGAGACAACTTTAGATACCCAATGCCGGAAAACCGCTCGATATTGTCATCACGCCCGATTCCAGGGAAGGCACGGATGCGGGGTGTGATTAGGGGTGAGGGTTAAGAAGGGGAAGAAGGATACATATAACATACATGATAAGAAGATGTGACCATGAAATCGGGCAAGATCTCCTCTATAACTAGGACATATCACGAGAGGGAGGGTGCACAAACAATCCACCAATGAGAATAATATCGATATCATAACCTCGGAAAAACATGATCTTGGTTTATTATAAGTAATGCAAGAAGCAAAATAGCATTACATCCTGTCAACTAGACCGTCGACCACATAGCATGCTCAGTCGAGACTCGCGTGAGAATAACATAATAAATCTTGTTCCCAATCGGAAAGCAAATAAGGGACAAGAGTACATAGTTATCGAGTACGTATATAACACAACATCGCGGAAGCATAGCATGAAGAACCATGACTCCACCCTCGGTGCGTCGCCCGTCCGGCTCCTCCATCCATACGTGAAAAGATTTGAAAAGAGTTTGGGGTGAGTACTAGCGACTCACCGGGTTTTATCATAAATCGAAAGAATCATGAGGCCGTGTTTAGAGCACTTACCTTAGAAGGTTTTAAAGCGTAAATCCACTTCTAAGTAAGCAAAATAGATTTTTCATTTTCGATACGATCCGTTATTCTTGTTACTCCCATCATAGAACCATGAACCACGGCTCGGGCGTATCCTCGCCGACCCGTCACATGACATTCATTCGGCGGAACATATCCGATTGCCCACGGGCGTATCGGTAGGCTAACTCGGTGTGGACTTGAGGTCAAACCCCATCGAACCATAACCACCTCATTACCTTTTCGTGTGGACTTCCGGGTCTATCCCTTCGGAACCATAACCACGTGTTGGGGTCTATCCGCTATGATCAATACTCGAGATGGTGATCAACCCACGAATAGAGATCCGTGCACAACCATGATAGAACCATATCTTGGATCGGAGAAGCGATAATAATTTCACAAAAGATTTTACTGGCGTACATGTTTTATTTTGAAATATCGAGTAAATAACTTCAAAATAAGCATATATAACCCAACTCGAGCATTTAAAACGTCAACCGAGAGATATCTACGGATCCGATGACTTCACCGATCGCCTTGGTAGGTACACGTAACAAGGCGGAACAACTTTTGGGGTTCTTCCCACAAAGCAAAGCAACAACGTGATCAAACGACGATCGTAGCAAAACTAGGGTTTTCGACTTTCGAACCCACATTTGGCACTCTCGGGTTTTCAAATCAACTCGATGCGAAGGAAATATATCGAGGCATCGAGACCTATAATAGGGTACCTTCAAAATATGCATGCATGCAAGTTGACTCAAATCTTAGCGTGAAGAAGCAAAATCGATGCTATCCTCGGATCTAGGATAAACCATCCAAAATCGATGCATGAAAATGGAAACATAAGCAATATGCATAACGACGAACATGGAATGACAAAGCGGCGTTGAAAATGGATAACTTGGGCATGTCTTCCTTTAGAAAACTCAAGCGGCGGAAAACATCCGAGCATGCGAAGCGAAAAAGCGAAGCAGATCGGTACTTTAGTAGAATGCACAGCCGGAACTCAAAACCTAAAGGACCGTGAGCGAAAGGTGGGCGTCGGCCACCAATCGGCGGCCAACAAGCTCACACGGCGTGAGCTAGCTAGCAATGGCAGCGGTTTTGTAATCGGCCGGCCTCCGCCGATTTCTCGCCTCGTCTTTAGAATCCCGAGTTCTATGCTATACGATCTACTAAAAGGCGGAATCAAAACAAGAAAAGGACAAAACCGAAAACGGGCTGCGGGGGTGGTTGATCGGCGGTGGTGGCTCGGCGGCCGTATGATGGCGCCGCCATTGAGCCTCCCCGCCGATCCCACTCTCCAGTGACTTCGCGCAGTACACAGAGCTGCTCGGCTCTTCAAGTAAACACGGAGGCGAAGGAAATGAGCGTTGAAAATGAAGGCCCTAGCCTCCTATTTATAGGAAAATTCGAAATCACTTGTTCTTGCTTTAATGACTTTTTTCGAAAACGCAAAATCGCGACGTAACTTTGCAAACGGACTCCAAATTTAGCAAACTTGGTACCCATGGACACGAAATAAAATACGGACACAATGACTATAAACAAGATACGCTTTTAAAGACCGATGAAAAGTCCGGTTTTTTCGATAACTTCCTGAGTGCCAAACCTTCATGGGTGGTCGAAACACTGCATACTTAGTGTCATGAATTCGTCACAAGACACTCTTACATAGCCCGAGGTTTCGTGACGGTCGATCATCGAAACAAAAGTCAACCTTTGACCTTTTCTCGAAAAACGTGCCGTGCAAAATGAAGCTTAAAAAGGCGGGTATTACGGATAGATCTAAAATCGGGATACCACCAACTAAAATTAGACAAGAGAATGTACCTAAAATGTCTTTTCATACAAGGTACGGTCATTTGAATTCATCGTTATGCCCTTTGGACTTACAAATGCCCAAAGAAGTATTTATGGATATCATGAATAGTGGTATTTCACCCATACTTAGACAAATTTATCTTAGTATTCATAGGCGATATCTAATATACTCAAGAATAACCAAGAACACAAAGAGCACTTGAGAGCTGTCTTTGAAACATCGAGGCAAGAGCAACTCTTTGCGAGTTTAGCAAGTCACGGTGTGGTTAGGCAGTGACATTCTTAGGTCACATCGTGTCCACCGAGGAATCAAAGTAGACCCTCGAAGATCGACCACGTTAAGTGAATGGGGTCGTAGAAGAACCCGAATGAAATTCGGAGTTTCTTAGGACTTGCCGGCTGCTATCAAGATTTATCGAATGATTCTCAATGATAGCCGACCCATGACCCAACTGTTGAGAAAGGGATCAAGTACACATGGACCGCCGAGTGTGAGGCTAGTTTCAAAAGGCGAAGGAGTTCTTGACGACATCACTGTCTGATGCCGAGGCAGATAAAGAATATACAATCTACACGGATGCTTCAAAGAATAGACTAGGATGCGTCTTGATGCAAGACGGCAAGGTTATTGCTTATGCTTCAAGCGATTCGCCTACATGAGTTGAACTACCCTACGCTTGCGACACTGGAATTAGCAAATGTCGTACATGCCTTAAAGATTTGGAGGCATCATCTTTATGGAGTTAGATGTGAGATCTATCTTGACCATAAAAGCACGAAATATTTCTTTGAGCGGAAAGATCTTAACATGAGGCAGCGTAGATGGTTAGAGCTAGTAAGGGATTATGACTGTGGTATCAATTACCACCCAGGCAAGGCTAATGTTGTGGCCGATGCCTTGAGTCGCAAATCCCACCCTAGTTTGGGATGTCTCCTCAGTCATGAGGAAATTCTTATAAAGGAATTTGGGAGGATGAACATCAAGTCATGGGCCCGTCTTTGACAATAGAGGGCTGTATTGCAACGTTGATTTCAATCCCAGACTTAATAGTCCGAATCTTAGAAGCTCAGAGGAAGAACGAGAAGCTAGAAGAAATACGAGCTAAGATCAAGGACAACAACCACAAGAATTTCAAAGAAGCAACAGATAACGTTTTGTTGTATGACGGGAGAGTGTGTGTTCCAGAAGACGAAGAGCTTAGGAGCGAAATCTTGAAGGAAGCCCATGAGACTTCTTACATCGCACATCCCGGAAGCACCAAAATGTACCAAGACCTCAAAGAGAAATTTTGGTGGGATGGAATGAAGCGAGACGTAGCTTCATTCGTAGAGCATTGTTTGACGTGCCAACAAGTGAAAGCACTTCACCAACGACCGTATGGAACCTTACAACTACTAGACATACCGAAATGGAAATGGGATGATATAGCCATGGACTTTGTTACCGGGCTACCCCAATCACAAAGAGGAAATACCGCTATTTGGGTCATCATCGATCGTTTGACCAAGAGCGCATATTTTCTACCCATTCCGATAACACATGGATCAGACAGACTAGCACAGTTGTACGTCCGAGAGGTCATACGTCTACATGGAGTTCCGAAGACTATTACGTCTGATAGGGATTCAAAATTTACATCCAGATTCTGGATGAGTTTACAAAAGGAATTGGGAACTCGACTACATTTCAAGATGCTGCGCGTTCCACGCGACGGATGGGCGATCCGAAAGGACCATTCAAACTTGGAAGATATGTTGAGAACCGTCATCCCCGATAGAGGAAAGTTGGGAACAAGTGTTGCCACTTGTGGAATTCGCCTACAATAATGACTACCGAGCAACAATTGGAATGGCCCGTACGAAGCTCTTTATGGAAGCAAATGCCGATCACCCCTCTACTGGGATGAAGTGGGAGAAAGGGGAGTGTTAGGGCCTGACTCTGTGGGCGAAATGATCGAGATTGTGAGACAGATCCGCCAACGGATCAAGGAGGCCCAGATCGACAAAAGTCGACGCCGACAAGCGTCGCCTGAAGCGCATTTGACGTAGGAGACAAAGTCTTCTTGAAGATTTCTCCGTCGAAAGGAATCGTGAGATTTGGAATAAAGGAAACTACGACCACGTTTATGGGACCCTATGAAATTTTGGAAAGAATAGGACCGGTGAACACACGACTTGCATTGCCGCCAAGTTTTGAAACGTGCACAATGTGTTCCATGTTTCACAACTACGGAAGTACATACATGACCCCAGACCATGTGATACCACCGATCGATATTGTCCTCGATGACGATATGAGTTACGTAGAACCGCTACGGAAATTTTGTAATCGACGTATCCAAAAGCTAAGGAACAAAGAGATCTGGTTGGTGAAAGTTCTATGGCGACACCATGGTCAAGAAGAAGCAACCTAAAGCTGGAATCAGCTATGAAGGAGAAATATCCGGATCTTTTCAAGGTTAGCAAATTCGGGACGAAATTTATTTTAAGGGGATGGTATGTAATAACCCAAAAATTTAAAACTTTTATTAGTGATGTTTAAATCACTTAGTTGTGGTTCTTATACCTTAATTATGTTTAAGGTAACCAACGAAGCTAATTAGAATCGATTCGAGATCGAAAACTAGAGAAATCAAAACTAGTGACTAATCCTACCTGGATTAGGGTTTTCAAGAACTGAACATAGAATGAAAGATCGAGAATGAATCTTGACAAAAGTTTCATTTCTAGAATACTCTCATGGAAACATGTGAGAAGCAAAGAATGAGAATTTTCGGGCATACTTGCGGTCGGTCTTAAAAGCACTATTCTGAGCGGATAAATTTTCAGTCCGTGCTAATCATGATAATTAATGATAAAAATTAAATTCATGAAGGAATATATTATTATGAATTTAGAAATTATAAGAATCAATTTCAAAGAAATTCTGAAGAAACTTAACAGAACGTCGGAAAATATAAGGAAAACCCTAAATTGATCCGAATGACCCAAACTCGAACCAAGGGTATAAATCAATAAAATATGATTTATAAGACTCAAATTAATTATGAAAGCTCAAGAGTTCAATAGAATTTTTTAATTGGCATAATTTAATAGCCGAACGCCGTTTTTCCGCGATAACTTGAAATTGACTTATCGGACGATGTCCGAACTTCATGAAATTTTTATAAACATTGAAATAAGTCATTTGGAGGCTATTTAATAAAATAAAACCTTAAGGTTCCGAGAAATCAATCGAAAGCGCGTTAAAACTTAAAGAGTCGGTATTAACACGCCAAAACGGGTAATTTGACCAATCCACCTCCCAACTACCACCAAGACCACCCCAAATGGGCAATGAAAGCCCTTAGGTCTGCCAATACAGTGGGGAGACGTCCCATTGCAGCCCATTCACTTAGAACCCTTTTTGCTCTCAAATTTTTAAATTCTCTCTACACTCTTCAAGCCTTGAGCCTTTAATCCTCCTTTCAAACCTCTCCCACACTCAAATAATCTTTCTAAGACAATAGGAAGGTATTATTCATCATCCTCTTCCATTCTAATGGAGTGGAATTTTTGTTTGATTTTTTTTGGGTTTAAAAACCCTAGTTTGCTCCTCATTTTTTTTCGTGACTTTAGTGCCATCAAATGCTCTCAAGCCATGAACAAAACATGCTTAGAATAATTTTCTAAGGCTACTGTAAAAATTTCATAATCTTTGGAGCATGTTTATTATTTTTTGATTTATGCTTTATTTCTTTTATATATGATGAAGCATGATTTTGTGAATATTATTTGATAATGTTGCTTGTTAATGTATTAGGAGCATGTAGAATAAATATCATAATTTTCAGAATATTTTGGGATTTTTCTTGTATTTTGATTTTATTTGTTGGAAAATAGTTGAGGTATAGTGTTTAATATATGATATGAACATCATATATTAATCTTGAAATTTTTGAAACACTACTCCTATTTTTCAAAAATGGGCAGAATATATTTAAGTATTTTTAAGCCATTGTTTGATTTTATTTGTTGAGAAATAGTTGAGATATAGTGTTTAATATATGATATGAGCATCATATACTAATCTTAAAATTTTTGAGACACTACTCCTATTTTCCCTTTGAATACCGAAAACTATATGTATATATCTAAGAATTTATTTGATTTCATTTGTTGAAAATGATAGGATATGTTATGTGTAGAAATAATATGAACCTAATATGCATTGTTGGGAATTATTGAACACATATGTAAAATATGTGTGAGGACAAAAGGAATTCCAAGCATTTGGTTCATATTATAAATATTAATTGATGTTTAATGTTAATATTACATGTTATTGCATAATATAAACATGTTGTGAAGGAATGAAATTTATTGAGTATGTATATATATATATATATGTGATTACCGAAAATATATAAGGGTAGAAGGCATGGGTTTAAATTTTTAACACATGATATGAAGTGATATTTCATGTTTAGTATATGGTATAAGCATGATATAAATTTTGTGAAATTTATTGAACACCAAAACTATCAATTTGAATTACGAAAACTTTAAGAAATTTTAACCTATGGTTTAAAATTTTATATGATGATATTGAGTTGATAATTAAATCCTATAGTATGATAGGAGTATAACATGATTTTATTGGAATTTATTGGATACATATGCTAATTGTTGCTAATTATAAAAAACGTAACAAAATGGCTAAGTATGAGTTTAATTCTAATGTTAAATGATGCTATGATAGTAAAATTATAAGCTTAGAATGAATGGTTGTGATTATGGTAAATGAATGGAACACTTATGCACACATACACAATGATTGTGTATTATGTTAGAAATTAGGGTTTTCTAATGCTTTATTGTAGTTCATGTTGTGTATGGTATTGTTTGGTGTTGAATGTTTATGTTTATATTGTGCCGACAAACCAAAGCCCCAAAGTTAAACAACATAATATTATCGTCGAGAATCGAAAAGAAATCGACCAATTTCGATAACTTGAGAAGGAATTAACGAGAATCAAGTTAGACACAAATTAGGGTTTTCTATTTCATAAAAGGATACTTGTACGCGAGTTCCTAAGTTAGAAAAACCAAAAGCCGAGCTACAACGTTAGTACTCGATAACGACAACCCAATACGATATTAGTTGAGCGTTAAAACAACTCGATGACGAACAACGATTATCGACATATGTAATCTCCGGCGAGTTAGGATAAACAAACAATGTCGTAATGTGCAAGCAAAGATTCGAACATAAGATGTCGATCCTTATGTCTCAAAAGTCGAGTTAATATTCCGAAACACTTCGTTTATTCTTAAGTACTTACTTACATGATAGCATGTGTTCACTTGAATCGTAAAGTCAATACTCTCTTTTAATTATCGTGCTAATCTGACAATCGTCAAGCATAACCTACTAGGGACGTAACTAAAATTGCTAAGTCTAGTTAGTGGCTTGGGGTTTCTAATTTATCGATCATGATTTGATTACCGACAACCTATAACGTAATAACGTTATAATAAAACTAAGGTTAAGAGTCGATGATAGACTGGAATATGTGATTCATAATTGGAGTTCACCTATGAGCGATGAAGTAATATAGCTTGGGAATTGGGAATGTAAGATAATAGAAATTATCTTAAAAGCGATCACATAAAATCATAAAGAAACCACAATTGGGAACTTTAAGTCGTAGTTTATAAGCGACCTTGATCGATAGAAAGAATCTAAGAAACGCTATTTTCTTATGAAGGGTTTGATCGTGCGTAGTCGGCGAGGAAGAACACCACACCTTTCGTTTAGAACCACTAGCTTGGATTAGCGGTGGGCTTTCTTGAAACAAAATGTCATGCATAACTCAAGCATGATTTACAAAGCTTTATGAAATATTATCACATGAAATGTTATTGTTGCCAAATGTTTATGTTTTGTTGTTATCCTATCGAGATTGGTATATCCCATATGGTATGTAAATGTGTTGGTCCACTAGCGTTAAAAAGGGTAACGATCGGATCCGACTTAGTTAAGGATTAACTCGGATTGTGTACACGTGTGTTGTGTGTTAAGGTTAGCTACCTCGGCCGGTCACGGCGACTATGTGTAGGTGGCCACTCCATAGTCTTGTGAATGAATGAATGATCGGATATGGAAACAACGTGAATGAAATAGTTCGAGCAACTTTTGGAAAAGCGATAAAATGTTTGATAGGCATGAGTCTTTAACTAAAATCCTCATGCGCTATTGTGGGCGATTAATTACTTTTGACAAAGAAAATGTTTTCGACACGAGTCCACCGAGTACTTTTGTACTTAGCCCCGCATTCGTTTTTGATGTGCAGGTTGAGCAATGATCGATGATGGGTGTGAGGTGGTGTAGAGTAGCATCTATTTTGATGCTTTATTAGGAAGGTTTCGGAACCTTGGGCATGCATCGTCATATGCATGTCCACATGCTTATTCTTGCCTAACTCGATATTATTTTGATGCTTGATTTATGATTGCTTTCATCCGTATTGAACTTGAGGTCGTACCTGTTCCTTGAATTGTGCCATGATTGGGTTATTTTGAACCTTGAACCTTTGACGAGTCATACGTGACTCGAGTTGGTGATAAACAGTTTATCCTTTTTAGTCTATGCGTTATTGAGTAGTTAAATGGTTAATGCATTGATTAGTTGTGTTTATATCCATTGCCTTACTATACGGTGACGATCCATATGATCCGTACTTGGCCAGGAAGTCGGGTGCGTCCTGCCTCCCACATGTTCACATTGACGGTGAAGACCAATAGATGAGAGGCGAAAATGGATCCATAAGCATTTTTACGTATGCATAGAATGCTTTTAAATATTTCTATGTTATAGTGTTCAAAGCATGGATTATTCTTCTAACAAATGGTTTCTGCAAATGTTTTCAAATGGCTAAACCCGCTGAGTATATTAGTACTCACCGCAATTGTTTTCAAAACCCTTTGTAGATTGAGTAATTTGGTGGAGGCGATGCGAAGGTTGAGGAAGGGTTGTTGATGCTTCTCGAAGAATGTCTTGGTTTACTTCCTTGTCTTATCTTCACATGGTGAAAACCATCTTATGACTTTATGTGATAGACATTGAATATGTGATAGACATTGAGCGTGTATTGAAAATGAATATGCCTTGCGATTGAACATGTATTGAGATTGAACATGCACTTGTTGGATTTGTATCTTGAAAGCAGTTTTGGTTGAGCTTGTATACAATGTTTCATATTACCGATATTAAAATCTCCTATCCGAAATGAATACTTGATTGCATATATCGTGTCCCTTATCTCGTATATAAGTTAGATCATACGATGTGTGAAGATCACGAAGTCCGTATGATTGGTCGAGCTTAATGAGATATAAAAAGTTTCCTGGTGAGACAACTTGAGGACGAGTTGTCGGTATAAGTGCGGTATAGATAAGAAGTGACTTGACTTGGTTGCTTGTCTATCTTTGATGCGTCTCGACGTATTGAAGATCACGATGAGATGAGTTCTTCTGTCGACCGTCGTGAAGAACCAAGATCTCGGTGACTTACGATGATCTAAACCTCGATAAGGTATTAGATGAGTATGAGTTCTTGACCATCACTTTGACTTGTTATGGGTGAGGGTTATATGTTCTAACAAATATTCTCCGCGTCTTGGGTGGTGGCGGTGCTTGTATGTCATGCTAGTTATCTCAGTCAGTCATAGTATCCGTTTAGGATGATGGCGTCCCATAAGGAGTTCAAAAGGTTTATTGTATTAAACCTGCAGGTTGAGTTAGCTCAAGTACAATAATAAGGTTGAGTGGTACTACTTAAGGAATTAAAGATATTAATTATTTTAAGCAATCGAGAATCTATAAATAATTAATGGACGTTCGATATCTTAAATACGGGATTCGTAATGTCTAAGTCAAGCAGAGCTCAACTTCGGTAATAAAGGGTAAGTCGACATTTATTCTCTAGTGGCATGAATAAATGTTTATAAATTAATTTATGTTCGAAATTTGAACATAAGATAATTAATTTATTGAGGCCCATCTTTATTCCTTGCATTTGATCCCCAGTGGTGATCGCTCCTTTTCCACACGTAAAAGTGTAAGTATAGGGTAGCTTAAGTATCGTATCCTGAGATTGTATCACGAAAACATAGAAGCTAGCTCGGCGACAATTCATCATTATTCAAGAACGATTTGGTTTAAAGGTTTATGGCTTGAGATAATCAAATCCAAAGCAAAGGAACCAAGCGTAAATATAAAATAAAGCGATAAAATCACGAAGATAACTATGAAGAAAGACTAACCCTAGGATGCACCAATCCTATCCACAGCGATGTTTATCCCGCTTATTATTAACCGCTTTAATCCAGACAAGGCGGAAGATCACATATATAACCAACAACTTGATTCTGACGATTGCGGCGGTTGATTACTAATTTTCCTATCACGATTCGTCTAGAGGAAAATAAGCAACTCCAAAAGGATCACTAAGAATATGCTTCCTCACGAATGTCCTATCTCGATTCGACTCGAGGCTTATTCGTATCATGCATTCAAGATCGATTGACAATTAATCTGATTCGTCGTTAAGCGGCAACTAGATATGCATCAAGATTGATCGAAATCAACACATATAAATAAGCACCATGAATCATGAATCAATGCACGGAAGGTAAATAACAATAGCGAGAATCACAACATATAGGATCGAATCATGCAAACCACAGGATTAGAGCGGAAAACTAGCAGGACATAATAAATGGAATAAAATACGATTTAACCATAAAAGCGAAATTAAATATATAAAACCCGTAGGAAGCGTTGGATGAACAATGGTTGGTTTGAATCCGATCCCAAGCGAGCGAGCGGAAAACAGCGGAAAGCGATCGGACAAAAGCGTCCGATCGATAGAAACGATAAACTAAATTAGAACAAAGCGAATTAAAGCTAGAACTAAGCGGAAGCTAAAACAAAGATAAAGCGAGGAAAAACTCTCTAAAAGCGTGTGCGGGCGTGCGGGGTGCGATTGGGGTGCTGAGGGCTCTTGCCTGTTATAGATAAGGGTGAAAACCACTAATTTAGCGTCTGCCGCCTCTCGCCATGATCGACTTCATGGTCGCTAGCTCATTCTCGAGCCATCTCCCGCTGCTCTTCTTCCGCTCGCGGTCCCTCCTTGCGCTCGCATGGTACCCGCGATCGGACTAGCGGTCGCTAGCAATTCCAGCGGTCGCGAAATCGTCGGTGAGTTCTCGGCGCTAGGGCTTGCTTTCGGCGTGCAGTCGTGATCGCTAATCCTCTGGCGCTCATTGGTTTGCCTCGCGACCAGCCTGGCGACCGCTAGGCTGGTCGCTTGAAACTTGACAGATTGCTATACTTTCTGGTGCGTGGTTCCTTGGCGATTATCTACATATAAACCTACAAAGCGTCAAAGGAACACTCAAGAGCGGTATCTTCTAGAAATAGATAAAACATTAAGAATCGATACATAAGCGCACATTAAGCGAGCTAAACTCGTCTTCAAATATCAACTATAAGCGTGTAAAATCGCGTTTATCGGTGGCCCATCCGGGCCGTAAGCTGAGCAAAATCGGTTGCCCACATGCTCTACAAGGTAAGGATTTGATTCTCTTTATCCTATAAGGATATTATTATATTTATGGGATATGCATAGATCCTTTCCATATAAGATTATGGTAATAATCCTTTCCATAAAGGTTTATGGTAATTTCCATATGGGATTATGGTAATTTCCATAAAGGATTATGGTAATTTCCATATGGGATTATGGTAATTTTCATATAGGATTATGGTAATTTCCATATGAGATTATGGTAATTTCCATATAGGATTATGGTAATGCATTATAAATATTAGGTAAGAGATTAAATCTAGGTCGATGATTAATAATCATCATCATTATTTTCGAGAATTTGAGGGTTCGTCCCTTGAGAGATTTTCGAAAATTCTTGAGAACTTGAGGGTGATTTTCGAAGCATTCTCCATAGATCGTCCTCACTCGGCGTTGGAGATTGGGCAATCGGGATACAGTCCAGAAGGTCAAAGCACGAGTCTCGATCCATTCCGCCTCGACCGATACAAAGGTAAACATGAGAAAACCCCAACGTGTTATAATTAATCATATAGGTGCATGCTAGGTATATAATCAATGTATGGTGAATTAAACATCCAAGATAGATCCTCGGGAGAGGGCTAAACCTAGTTTTCCCAACAGCACTGAGATTGAACATGTATTGGAAATGAACATGCATTGAGACTGAATATGTATTGAGATCGAACATGCATTGTGAATGAACATGTATTGAGACTGATTATGTATTGAGATTGAACATTCAATGTGACCAGATCATGTATGGAGACATCCGTACACCGAGATGGAACATGGATGTAGTCTTAATTTATTTTGTGACTGAATATAAGCATGGATTTTGAAGTTGAAATATTTTGTCATGAGGGACCATGTGCCCTATGATTTGAGAGAAACCCTTGCATAAATGCATGATTTATTATCAAGAGTTGTTTGCAAACTATTTCGTGAAGTTATATGCTACGGGTAGTTGTGAACCGATCATGATATACAAGAGATTTGCTATAGCAAGATAGACCATAGATAGGTGAACATAGAGGATGAACATAGAATGATTGAACATAGAATGGTGAACATAGAAAGACGCAGAACATAGAACAAGCTGAATATAGATATTTTGAACATAGAAAAGGCGAACATAGCAAGGCGGATATAGATAGAAATAACATAGCACGGTGAATATAGAGGACGATGTATAGATGAGAGGCGAAAATGGATCCATAAGCTTTTTTTTACGTATGCATAGAATGCTTTTAAATATTTCTATGTTATACTATTCAAAGCATGGATTATTCTTCTAACAAATGGTTTCTGCAAATGTTTTCAAATGGCTAAACCCACTGAGTATATTAGTACTCAGCCCTACAATTGTTTTCAAAACCCTTTGCAGATTGAGCGGCTGGTGGAGACGTGTGAGGCTGAGGAAGGGTTGTTGATGCTTCTCCAAAGAATGTCTTAGTTTACTTCCACTGTCTTATCTTCACATGGTGAAAACCATCTTATGACTTTATTAATATTCCTAAGTTGTTTAATCACGAATTTCTTTTGTCATCGATTTTATTGCGATTGTTATTTACATATAATATACGCTTAGTATGAAATATCATTTTGGGTCTCAGACCTTTGAACTTGATCCTGTTAGGGAGATAATATAAATATTATTACGGTCATATTTGTTATGTACAATTATGGCGTTTCTTTTGCCGAGAATGTGTTGTCGACTCTAAGGACACGTCGTCCATTTATTAAAGAAAAGTTAATAATATAAATCACGTAGCCATTTCTTTATCTCCCGGAAAATGGGATGTGACGGTGACTTGATACTCTTACCTAGCTTAACCGTCTCCACTTCCTCCTTAAATTCTTTGAATTTCTCAAAGCATTCGGACTTGCGGTGAAGCGGTATACGTATTCGTACCTTGGTAATTGTTAATGAAAGTGACAAATACTCGTACACTCGATGAGCTTGTGGACGTTGGTCCACAGTCGAATGGACTAACTCAACACTTCTTTGTCTCTATACCCCTTCGCTTTGAAGGGTGCGGTCGACATCTTTCCTCTATCTGAGGATTAAGTGGTCGAGAGCGAAGTAACTGTAATATCATCCAACGCAACATTCTTACCCAGTCTTTGGATCCTATTTAGATTGATGTGACATAATCTAAGATGCCAAAAATATTTGGTGTCATCTAGCGAACAAAACTTCATCTTCTTATGGTTTGATGTAGATGCAACATAATTAAAGGTATTATGCTTGACAGAAATAGTATAAAGCGAATTATATAAAGTTCCACCACAGATAACTTCGTCATTTCTTATGATAGAAGCACCACTACCAAAAACAACAGAATATCTATGAATAAATAGTTTGGAAACCGAAATAAGGTTTCGCCGAAACTCTGGCACATATAAAACGTCTTTTAATACTAAAACTATCCTATCAAAGCATAAGTAACATCTCCGACTGCAATAGCCTCGACTTTCGCCACGTTTCCCATGGAGATCGTTATCTCACTATCAAACAGTTCCCTTGTATGCAGGAACCCCTGCAAGGTGTAACAAACATGATCAATCGCACCCGTATCTACTACCTATGAATGAGTAGAACAAGTCACTAAACATGTTTCTGTTACTAAAGAAAATGGTGTACCTTTAGCCTTGAACATGGGGCACTTAGCCTTCTAATGCCCAGTCTTGCCGCACTTGAAGCACCTGCCCCTCTCATTTGGATTTTTCAAGCCTCCGGTGGCAACCGTGTTCTTGCTTCCACTAGTTTCCTTGTCTCTACCACCTTTGGCACCCTTTCTTCTTTCACTTTTCAGTGGAAAATTGGGGCCATTAGATGTGCTAGCAAGGGCATGTTCTTCTTTTACCATGACACCTTCTGCGGCCACGAGATCGTTGAGCAACTGACTAAGTGTATACTCGGTCTTGCTCATCATCGCGTTCACGCGAAAGTTCTCAAAAGACTTGGGTAGCGTATTGAGGATGATATCGACCTTGGCTTCACCGTAGATACCTCTCCCGGTGATCAAGACTATCCATGAGATGAGTCGTGTGGAAGACATGTTCATGGACCGAACTTCATTCTTCCATCATACACATGAGATTTCTCTCATTGTGTGGAAGCGGACTGTCCGATCCGACTGCCCAAACTTACTCTCGAGACTTGACTGTCACATCCCAATTCCCGAGGAAAGGCATGGATGTCGGGATGTGATTAGGGGTGGGGGTTAAGAAGAGGGGAAGAAGGGGGAGGATACATAAAGCATACATAATAAGAAGATACGACCACAAAATCGGCGATTCTCTATAACTAGGACATATCACGAGAGGGAGGGTAAGCAAACAATACACCAACAGAATTATATCGACACCATAACTTCAATGAATGTGATCTTGATTTATAATAAGTAATGCAAGAAATCAAAATAGCATTACACCCTGTTGACTAGACCGGTCAACCACATAGCATGCTCATATCGAGACTCACAGCATAATAACATAACGAACCTTGTTCCCAATCAGAAAGCAAAATAAGGGACAAGAATACATCAACATCAGAGTACATATATAAATAGCACAACATCGCGGAAGCATAGCATGAAGAACCAGCAGCTCAACCCCTCAGCGTCGCCCGTCCAGCCCTCCTCCATCTGTGAAAATATTTGAAAAGAGTTTGGGGTGAGTACTAGCGCACTCAGTTGGGGTTTTTATCATAAATCAAAAATCATGATGACGTGTTCAGAGCACTTACCTTAGAAGGTTTTAAAACGTAAATCCACTTCTAAGTAAGCAAAATAGATTTTTCATTTTCGATACCGATCCGTTATTCTTGTTACTCCATCATAGAACCATAGCTCGGGCGTATCCCGCCACCGATCACATCTCATTCGCCCGAACATATCGGCCGACCCACGATATCTCGGCCCGAACATATCCGGTCAACGCGCGGGCGTATCCAAAGAAAGTTAACTCGGTGTGGACTTGAGGGTCAATCCCGTCGTAACCATAACCACCTCATTACCGTTTCGTGTGGACTTAGGTTCATCCCCTACGAACCATAACCACGTGTTGGGGTTTATCCCTTACGATCAATACTCGAGATGGTGATCAACCCACCGAATAGAGATCCGTGCACAATCACAATAGAACCACGTCTCGGATCGTAGAGCAAGAATAACTTCATTAAAACATTTCTGACGTACGTGTTTTATTTTGAAATATAAAGTAAATAACTCGAAATAAGCATATATAACCCAACCCGAGCAGAAACGTTAGCGGGAGATATCCACCGTCGATGACTTCACCGTCGCATTGGTAGGTACCGGGTAACAAGGCGGAGCAACGTTTGGGGTCGCGTCCACAAAGCAAAGCAACAGCGTGATCAAGCGAAGATCGAAGCAAAGCGGGGTTTCGACTTTACGAACCCCGTTTGGCACTCTCCGGGTTTTCAAATCAACTCGATCGGAAGGAAAATATATTGTGGCATCAAGACCTATAATAGGGTACCTTCAAAATATGCATGCATGCAAGTTGACTCAAATCTTAGCGTGAAGAAGCAAAATCGATGCTATCCCGGATCTGGGATAAACCGTCCAAAATCGATGCATGAAAATGGAAACATAAGCAATATGCATAACGGCGAACATGGAATGAAAAACTACGTTGAAAATGGATAACTTGGGGCATGTCTTCCTTTAGAAAACTCAAGCAACGAAAAACATCCCGACATGCGAAGCGAAAAAGAAAAACGGAATCGGTGCTTTAGTAGAATGCATGGCCGGAACTCAAAACCTAAAGGACCGTGTAAAAGGTGGCCGTCGGCCACCAAATCGGTGACCAACCCACGGCGTGGCGTCGATTCGGCGGAGGTTCGGTGACGAATAAGCGACCTATCCGTTTTCCGTCCGTCCTTTAGATTCCGAGAACTATCTATACGATCTACTAAAAGCGGAATCAAAACAAGAAAAGGACAAAAGCAAAACGGGTCGGAGAGGTTGATCGGTGGTGGCTCGGCGGTATGATGGCGTATGTGAGCCTCCCTCGATCCCCACTCCTCCAGTGACTTCATGACGTGCACTGGAGCTGCTCGGCTCTTCAGTAAACACGGAGGCGAAGAAAAATGAGCGTTGAAGCGAAGGCCCTAGCCTCCTATTTATAGGAAAAAGTAGAAATTCTTGAAATGTTCTTTGCCTTAATACTTTTGAAAAGCAAAAGGACACAACTTTTGCAAGCGGACTCCAAATTTAGCAAACTTGGTACCCGTGGACTCGAAATAAAATACGGACACAACGGTATAAACAAGATATGCTTTTAAAGACCGATGAAAATCTTGTTTTCGATAACTTCCCGGTGTCGAACCTTCATGGGTGGTCGAAACTGCATACTTAGTGTCTATGAATTCGTCATAAGACACTCTTCACAACGATCGAGGTTTCGTGATCGTCGATCACCGAAACAAAAGTCGACCTTTTGACCTTTTCTAAAAACGTACCATGCAAAGCGGAAGCTTAGAAAGGCGGTATTACATCCTCCTCTTAGAAAAATTTTCGTCCCAGAAATTTTAAACATGTGGTGAAACAATTCGAGTCTTGAGCCGTGAACTTGTCTTCCGACCTCCCACGTAACTTCCTCCTCTCCGTGGTGATTCCACAACACCGCGCCAACGGAATCGCTTGTTCTCAACTCCTTCACTTCGTTCCAAGATAGCCACTGGTCTCTCCTCGTAACTCGGATCCCGGCAAGAACCATGGTCGTGCTTGATCACGTGTTTTGGGTCGAACCGTACTTTCTCAATTGAAAGCGTAAAACACGTGGTCGCACATCTCCGATGCTAGGCGGCAAAGCTAACCTATAGGCAGCGGGGCTGTTCTCTCAAGAACTTCGAAGGTCAGCGAACCTCGGTGCGTAACACCTCGCTTCCAAAGCGAGCGACTTTTCGTTGGGAAACCTTAAGGAAGACGCGATCTCGGGCCGTGAGCGAAGATCCGTGCGACGCGTATCGCATAGGACTTACGTCTGAGCTTGTGATCCTTCACTTGATCGATCGATAACCTCGACCGTCTGCTGAACCATCTCGGTCCTAACATCTTCCTCTCGCCCACTTCGTCCCGATAAAGTGGCGATCGATACTTCCTTCCGTACAACGCTTCATAGGTGAGCCATTCTATGGTGGCACGATAGCATTGTTATAGGCAAACTCCACCAAAGGTAGTATCTCTTTGATTCCCTCACTGGCCACGATCGCTTTCATGACATGTCTTCCAAAACTGAATCGTTCTTTCCGATGACCGTCCGTGCGAGGATGGAAGCTATCTTGAGATTGCCTTGGTCCCCTACGGCTTCATAGACTCATCCAAAACCTTGGCGTGAACCTCGGTCACGATCTCGTGTCGATACCGTACACCATGTAACCGCATGCGATTTCTTTGGCGTAAAGTCGAGCAAGCTTATCTAACCCGTCGTCGTCCGAATCGGTGAAATGAGGCGACTTCGTCGGTCTATCGGCGACAACCCATATAGCGGTGTTTCCTCCTCACGACCTTGGAAAACTCACCACAAAATCCATACCGATATGATCCCGTTTCCACTCACGGGATTGGTGGCGGTTGCAACAATCTGACGGACGTTGATGTCGACTTTCACTTGGCGACAAGCGAACAACGTTCCACAAACGCGGCTACGTCCTTTTCATCCATTCCCACCAAAAGTTCCTTTTAAGGTCTCTGTACATTTGGTGCTTCCGGACGAGTCAGATATGGTGCCTCGTGAGCTTCATTCATGATTTTATCTCTCAATTCCCTATTGAGTGGCACACATAACCTTCCTCGGAATAATAACGCGTTATCTTTCGCTTCTGTGAAACCCTTGCTATCTTCTAGCCTTGCTTTCAAACGCATCTTCTCCAGGAATTCTTCTCCACGTCGTGCACTCACGATGGCTTCTCTCAGATCCGGTTCAGCTGTCAAAGCTGCGACGAATCCCTGCACGGATTCCGGCGGGTGAATCACTTCCAGGCTAAGCTTCTCAAAATCTCGAATAAGCTCTTTCTCTTGCGTAAGAAGATATCCCAACTTCGCTCTCGACTTGCGACTAAGGGAGATAATATACGCTTTTGTCATCGATTTTATTGCGATTGTTATTTACATATAATATACGCTTTGTATGAAATATCATTTTGGGTCTCAGACCTTTGAACTTGATCCTGTTAGGGAGATAATATAAATATTATTCTGGTCATATTTGTTATGTACAATTATGACGTATCTTTTTGCCAAGAATGTGTTGTCCAACTCTAAGGACACGTCATCCATTTATTAAAGAAAGGCTAATAATATCGTCACGTAGCCCATTTCTTTATCTCCCAGAAAATGGGATGTGACAGCAGTGACTTGATACTCTTACCTAGCTTCGTCTCCACTTCCTCCTTAAATTCTTTTAATTTCTCAAAGCATTCAGACTTGCGGTGAAGTAGGTATACGTATTCGTACCTTGAGTAATTGTTAATGAAAGTGACAAAATACTCGTACACTCAACGAGCTTGTGTGGACGTTGGTCCACACAGGTCAGAATGGACTAGCTCCAACACTTCTTTGTCTCTATACCCCTTCGCTTTGAAGGTCCGAGTCGACATCTTTCCTCTATCTGAGTGATTCGTAGGCGAGAGCGAAGTAAGCGTAATATCATCCAACGCAACATTCTTACCCAGTCTTTGGATCCTATTTAGATTGATGTGACATAATCTAAGATGCCAAAAATATTTGGTGTCATCTAGCGAACAAAACATTATCTTCTTATGGTTTGATGTAGATGCAACATAATTAAAGGTATTATGCTTGACAGAAATAGTATAAAGCGAATTATATAAAGTGCCACCACAGATAACTTCGTCATTTCTTATGATAGAAGCACCACTACCAAAAACAACAGAATATCCATGAATAAATAGTTTGGAAACCGAAATAAGGTTTCGCCGAAACTCTGGCACATATAAAACGTCTTTTAATACTAAAACTATCCTATCAAAGCATAAGTAACATCTCCGACTGCAATAGCCTCGACTTTCGCCACGTTTCCCATGGAGATCGTTATCTCACTATCAAACAGTTCCCTTGTCACGGGAACCCGCAAGGTGTAACAAACATGATCAATCGCACCCGTATCTACTACCTATGAATGAGTAGAACAAGTCACTAAATATGTTTACACATTAAAGAAAATGGCGTACCTTTAGCCTTGAGCATGGGGCACTTAGCCTTGTAATTCCCTGTCTCACTCAAGCACCCGCCTCCTCATTTGGATTTTCAAGCCTCCGGTGGCAACCGTGTTCTTGCCCACTAGTTTCCTCGTCTCTACCACCTTTGGCACCCTTTTCTTCTTTCACTTTTCAATGGAAAATTGGGGCCATTAGATGTGCTAGCAAGGCATGTTCTTCTTTACCTGACACCTTCTGCTGCCCCCGAGATCGTTGAGCAACTGACTAAGTGTATACTCGGTCTTGCTCATGATCGCGTTCACGCGAAAGTTCTCAAAAGACTTGGGTAGCGTATTGAGGATGATATCGACCTTGGCTTCACCGTAGATACCTCCTCCCAACTGATCAAGACTATCCATGAGATGAGTCATGTGGAAGACATGTTCATGGACCGAACTTCATTCTTCCATCATACACGCCAAGATTTTTCTCATTGTGTGGGCGGATTTGTCCGATCCGACTGCCCAAACTTACTCTCGAGACTTGACTGTCACATCCCAATTCCCGAGGAAAGGCATGGATGTCGGGATGTGATTAGGGGTGGGGGTTAAGAAGAGGGGAAGAAGGGGGAGGATACATAAAGCATACATAATAAGAAGATACGACCACAAAATCGGGCAGCATATCCTCTATAACTAGGACATATCCTGAAGGGGAGGGGTAAGCAAACAATACACCAACAGAATTATATCGACACCATAACTTCAATGAATGTGATCTTGATTTATAATAAGTAATGCAAGAAATCAAAATAGCATTACACCCCACATTGACTAGGCAAATCAACCACATAGCATCTTTCATATCGGCACTCACAAGATAATAACATAACGAACCTTGTTCCCAATCGGAAAGCAAAATAAGGGACAAGAATACATCAACATCAAATTACATATATAAATACACTACAAGAATTTTTCTTACAGACCACATCGCCATGTATCACGACGTTAGTCTTAAAGTGATCTATTATGACATGCACCACGTGGGTGGTGAAACGCGTGGTCTATAACCATATTTTTAGCGATTATGATCACGCTGTAGAAGGAACCGTGGTCTATTGGCGTTTTTTTCATACGATGAACCGCGGTCACCGCGCTGGCGTATTAACAAGATAACTTTTATTAACGACTGCTTTTTCCGTGGTGGCTAACATCCACGTCGACTAAATACCTGGCGGGCTTAGGCCGCGTGGTCTTCGCCACTTAACCATGTGATCTTTTAACCCATCTTCATGCCTTAACTAATTTTTTACTCACAATTAATTTAGGGAATTTGACCTAATTTTCACCTCTCAAAACTACTTTGATTTATGTTCGCCCACTTCGTTCCTAATTTTCACCTCTCAAAACCTACTTTGATTTCTGTTCGCCCACTTCGTTCCCCGCCCTCAGTCTCTCATGCACGCCTAATTAAAATCTCTAAATCTTGAGAAAATTCGATAAACGAAAATGCTCAAAGCTTACAGGATCAACTCGGTGGAGTGGAATCCGTCGGCTGTCGTAGCCCTAGCCACCAGCGTCGACAGCTCACAGGTCGTCGCCGCCCGTGCCGACGGTTCCCTCGAGATTTGGCTCGTCTCTCCCGGCTCCGTTGGCTGGCACTGTCAGCTCGTAGGCCGCGCCACCCTCTGATTTTTTTTATATCATGTTTTAGTTCTGTTTTAATGGAAGAATTAGCGAATTTCTGATTTTTTTGCTTTGGGGGTTTTCGTGTGTAGACAATACACGGGGACCCTAATTCTAGAGTGTCTTCGCTGGTTTGGTGTCAGTCCGGGCGGAGGGTGGACCGTTGGGCCGATTGTTATCATCCAGCATCGATGGATCGATTTTGAGTGGGATTTGTTCGATCTGAGACAAAGGTTAGTGTTGTAGTTAAATTATTCTAAGCTTCTTTATTATTTTAAAATTTTCATTTTATTTCTCTGTTCCATATTAGATAAGTCAATATGACATATCAACTACCTTGATTAGGATCTTAGTTTTACAAATTGGGGAGCTTGATGTAATATAACATGGAAGCATACTAAGCTTTGGTATTAGGATGCGATCGTCTTCCACTTTTCTTGTACAATTTCCAGATGCATTTGTATCATGTAGCATGAGTCTTCCTAATGAGAGCTAATGGCTAGGATTTGGAATTCTACAAAGCACTCCAAATAGCTCAGTGTACTCAATTCCAGTTGATACATTGGTACTTATTACTATCTATAAGAATCTGTTGGACGGCTGAAATAAATTTGATTAGGAATGGGTCTAAAAATATAATTCGGTACATGTATACTTTAGAAAAGCATACGTATTAAAATTTCCATTTTGAGTCAAGATATGCACTTTAGGCCTTTTGGTCAAGGTATTGATGATTACTGCCTTTCTTGTTTCGTACCTGAGCCATGCAATGAATTGCATCTAACTGGATGGCAGGATATGAAATCTAATTTTCTTAGTGACAACGCGGTGTATTTTGTTGCTTCTCAATAGTCCGTTGAATGATGCTATCTCGAGATTAGGTTCAGCTTAACCATCAGAAAAAGGGATTTTATTTATCTATCTTTTTCAATCTTTGTTTTTGTGCGCCGTATGGGTTAGGGGTGGGGAAAGGGGATGTCAGATCGTTCTCTTGTAATTGTTTTGATTTTTTTTCTAGCACAAATAACTGGACTTGTTTATATCTTTTTATGTATAATTAGGTTTTGTGAAAATTATATTATTCACTTCTTTGTAGTTGGATGTAGGTAATGCTGTATTGGCTGCAACCTAAATATGAATATTTGTGATGTGTCCTTAGCAATGATTATGGCCTCTGTCCACGCTCAAGAGCTCAACGGTATGCTGCTATGAAAACCTTTACAAATATGCTCTTCTTCTTTACTGAATTCTGCTGATGTAGTGTACACTTTCTTCAGGCTAGGATTAATTAGTACAACAAAACTTTGGACTTAATAGAACCTTATTATATGAATGATTAAACTTAAAATGTGTTTTGATGCATAGTACATTTATTACAATTGAAATAATTTCTACTAAATTCTTTTGGGTATTGTCACAACATGGCAACAATTTTTATTCTCTTTCTGCTACTCAGTATTTAAAGTTTTTATTCTTGTCCCATCTTTACCTTCATGCTTCTTATAGAAAGTGCTCATGTTTCTTTTTGGCTTGTCAGAACATGCCTTTCACGGACTTCTTCACTGAGTATGGTGAAGCAAATTTATATGAAACCAAGAGGTTGTCGGTAAGGAAGTTATGGTGTTGTGGTTGCTGCAGTTGATACTCACACTTGAGTTATCAGAATGGTCACACTAGCCCTTCAATTACCAGTGATGTTTGCATCTAACTGGATGGCAGGATATGAAATCTTATCAGAATGGTCACACTAGCCCTTCAATTACCAGTGATGTTGATGACGAGGAGAACAGTGAAAGCGAAGATGAAGACAATAATATACATGCAGTGCTGGTTCATGAGCATAATGATGTTGAAAGTATAGTGTTTCTGATGCAGAAGAACTTATTTATAATAGAACGTTACCTAGGGTCAGTGGTGAGATATCAAGCCCCTACATAATTGAGAATCCTTTTTGTCAATGTCGTTCTGGAATATAAAATGCTTAATGATTATTCTTATTCTTATTCTTTTTCATTCAGGTCGCACACTTAGTGTAACCTGGAGTTCAGATGGTAATAGGATTTATTCAGGGAGTAGCGACGGGTATGCTAGTTTTCTTTTTTTTGTGAATGTTGAGTTAATCTGAAATGCTGGACATATAGCATTTCTCTTAGCTTGTAGATGGATGGGTTTCATGAGACTGTTAGTATGGTTTTGTTTTTCAAGTTTCTGATAACTCATTAGTTTTTATTTAATTTTATTTCATGTGTAGGTTCATAAGGTGTTGGGATGTTAAGTTGGCTCAGGAGATATACAGAATAACTTTTGGTCATGGGTGTTTGGCTAGTGGAAATGATCTTTGCATATGGTCATTACTTGCATTGAGGTAGGTGCTGGTTCAGTGTTTCTGCTTGTGCTTCTGGTGTGTTTGCATATCGGAATTACATTGTTCAATAGCCTTTCCATTTCTGTTTGCATTTTGTGGTATCGTGTGGGACAATAGCCAGTGGGGATAGTTCGGTAGTGTGAAGTTCTGGGATGGTCATTTTGGAACACTTTTGCAGGCATATTCGGATCACAAGGGTGAAATGCTTGAAGATGGTGAAGTTGATTTTTTGATGAATTTTAGTAGCTAGTTAGAAAATATTTGTTGTTAAAGATGGTGAATGGATATTTTTGGATAAATTTTAGTAGCTAGTTAGAAAATACTTGTAGCTAGTTAGAAAATACACGTAGATTGGGAATTTCCGGATATAACATTTTGAATGCTTATGAAATGTGTACCTTGATTTTGATATAAATATTATGAGAAATATTTTATATTTATTTTTGGATTATTATTTTTAATTAATGTAAACATGCATTCAAATTATGAAAACATGTATTAAATAAATAATAAAATAACAAAATATATTATTCGATTATAGACCACGGAAATCGCGCGTGGTCTATTCGATTATGAACCACGAAAACCGCGTGGTCTATAATGTCATAAACGACGGGAAAGACCGGTGGTTCACCTTCAGTGGCCCGTTGTTCATAACATTATGACCACGCGGTTTTCATCGTCGTCCTATAATCGAATCAGATTACGTGGAAAATCGCGCGGTTTATAGCCGCACGTAATAGACTACACCTTTATAGACCACGCGGATTTTTGAAATGAACCACGGGCATTCCCGTGGTCTATTAGCAAAATTCTTGTAGTGATAGCACAACATCGCGAAGCATAGCATGAAGAACCGCGACTTCGACCCCTCGGCCGCCTGTCCAAAACCCTCCTCCATCTACGTGAAAATATTTGAAAGAGTTCAAAGTGAGTACTAGGGCAGCACTCGGTTGGGGTTTTATCATAAATCAAAAATCATGACGACGTGTTGAGAGCACTTACCTTAGAAGGTTTTAAACGTAAATCCACTTCTAAGTAAGCAAAATAGATTTTTCATTTTTCGACACCGATCCGTTATTATCATATTCCCATCATAGAACCATAGAACCATAGCTCGAACGTATCCCGCCACCCATCACATCTCATTCGCCCGTAACATATCCACCAACCCCACAATATCTCGCCTGTAACATATCCGGTCACCACGCCCGAACGTATCCAATGGGTTGTGGACTTTGGTCAAATCCCGCCGTAACCATAACCACCTCATTACCATTTCCGTGTGGACTTCCGGGTCTATCCCTCTCGAACCATAACCACGTGTTCTGGGTTTATCCTCACGATCAATACTAAAGATGGTGATCAACCCACAGAATAGAGATCCGCACAATCACAATAGAACCACATCTCTGATCGTGAGAACAAGAATAACTTCATTAAAACATTTTACGACGCATATGTTTTATTTTGAAATATCGAGTAAATAACTCAAAATAAGCATATATAACCCAACCCGAATGTATTTAAAACGTTAATCGGGAGATATCCACAACCGATGACTTCACCGATCGATCGGTAGGTACCGTAACAAGATTTGAGCAACGCTTGGGGTCACATCCCACAAAGCAAAGCAACAACGTGATCCAAACGAAGATCAAGCAAAACGGGTTTTCACTTTCCAACCCACATTTGCACTCTCCGGTTTTCAAATCAACTCGATGCGTATGAAAATATATTCAGGCATTAAGACTCATAATAGGTACCTTCAAAATATGTACGCATGCAAGTTGACTCAAATCTTAGCGTGAAGTTTTCAAAAATCGATGCCTATCCTCGATCTAGGATAAACCAACCAAAATCGATGCATGAAATGGAAACATAAGCAATATGCATAACGATCTAACATGGAATGAAAACTACGCTGAAAATGGATAACCCGCATTTACTTCCTTTAGAAAACTCAAGCAACGGAAAACATCCCGATATGCGTAAACGCGAAAATGTAAAAACGGAATCGGTACTTTAGTAGAATGCATAGCCCTAACTCAAAACCTAAAGGACCAGAGCTAAAAGATGGTTCTGTCGGCCACCAAATCGGCGCCAACACCACACGGTGGCGGCGATTCAATGGAGGTTCATGGCAATAAGTCGTGCCTCCTACCGCTTTTCTCCGTCTCCGTCCCTTTAGATTCCTTAGTTCTATGCTATACAATCTACTAAAAGGCGGAATCAAAACAAGAAAAGGACAAAAATGTAAAACGGGCTACGGGAGAGGTTGATCGTCGGTGGTGGTTTCGGAAGAACAAGAATGGCGCAGCCGAGCCTCCCGGCCGATCCCCACTCCTCCGCTCACAGTACTGGAGCTGCTCGGCTCTTTCGTAAACACAGAGACGAAGGAAATGAACGCTGAAACAAGGCCCTAGCCTCCTATTTATAGTGAAAGAGTGGGTCACAGAAGTCATTACAAGAAGTGCATTTTTCAAAACGCAAAAAATACACAACTTTTGCAAACGGACTCCAAATTTAGCAAACTTGGCACCTATGGACTCAAATAAAATACCGGACACAACGGCTATAAACAAGATATGCTTTTAAAAGACCAATGAAAAGTACGGTTTTCGATAACTTCCCTGAGTGTCAAACCTTCACGGGTGGTCGAAAACTCAGATACTTAGTGTCATGAATCGTCATAAGACACTCTTCATTAACGATCGAGGTTTCGTGATGGTCGATCACCAAACAAAAGTCAACCTTTAACCTTTCTCGAAAAAACGTGCCACAGAAAATGTAAGCTTAGAAAGACTCGGTATTACATCCTCCCTCTAGAAAAATTTCGTCCCCGAAATTTCAAACATGTGGCGGAAACAATTCAGCATCGAGCCTCGAACTTGTCTTCCAGCCCCACGTAGCTTCCTCCTCTCCGCGATTCCACAACACCTTCACCAACGAATCGCTTGTTCCTCAACTCCTTCACTCGCTCCAAGATAGCCACCGGTCTCTCCTCGTAACTCGATCCCGAGCAAGAACCACTTGATCATGCTTGATCACGTGTTTGGGTCGAACACGCATTTCTCAATCGAGAAACGCGAAACACGCCCGCACATCTCCGATGCTAGGCGGCAAAGCTAACCTATAGCAACGGGCCTATTCTCTCAAGAACTTCGAAGGTCCAACGAACCTCGGTCGAATCTCTACCTCGCTTCCAAAACGAACCACTTTTCATCGGGGAAACCTTATGAAGACGCGATCTCCGCCATGAATCAAGATCCAGACGACGCTGTCCGATAGACTTCGGCTGTCCCGAGCCTCGATCCTTCGCTTGATCTCGATCGATAACCTCGACCGTCTCACGAACCATCTCGTCCTAACATCTTCCTCTCGCCACTTCATCCAATAAAGTGGCGATCGACTTCTTCCGCATAACGCCTATAGGAGCCATTCCTATGGTGGCTCGATAATCGCTGTTATAGGCAAACTCCACCAAAGGTAGTATCTCTTCCCACCCTCCTCCGTCGGCCACGATCGCCGCAAAGATGCCTTCCAAAACCCGAATCGCTCTTTCCGATCGACCGTCCGTCCGAGGATGGAAGGTCGCATCGAGATTCGCCGTCCCCACGGCTTTCAGACTCCTCCAAAACCTCGACGTGAACCTCGGTCACGATCCGACGAATCGATACCGTACACCATGTAACCGCATTTACTTTTCGACGTAAAGTCGAGCAAGCTTATCTAACCCGTACGTCATCCGAATCGAGCAAGAATGAGTCGACTTCGCTATCATCGACGACAACCCATATAGCGTGTTTCTCTCACCGACCTTGGAAAACTCACCACAAAATCCATACCGATATGATCCCATTTCCACTCGGGATTGGTAGCGGTGCAACAATCCCGACGGACGTTGATGTACGCCTTTCACTTGTCGACAAGCCAAACAACGCTCCACAAACGCTGCCACATCCTTTTTCATCCCTTCCCACCAAAAGTTCCTTTTAAGGTCTCAGACATTTTGGTGCTTCCGGATGAGTGATATGGTGCCTCATGAGCTTCATTCATGATTTTATCTCTCAATTCCTATTGAGTGGCACACATAACCTTCCTCGAATAATAACGTTGCCTTCGCTCAGAAACCCTTGCTATCTTCTAGCCTTGCTTTCAAACGCATCTTCCGTGAATTCTTCCACGCCTGCACTCACGATGGCTTCTCTCGATCCGGTTCACCGCCAGCCGGGACTAATCCTCGCATCGGATTCCGGCGGTGAATCACTTCCGTGCTAAGCTTCTCAAAATCTCGAATAAGCTCTTTCTCACAGAAGAAGATATCCCAACTTCGCCTCGACTTGCATACTAAGGGAGATAATATACGCTTTTGTCATCGATTTTATTGCATTGTTATTTACATATAATATACGCTTTGTATGAAATATCATTTCGGGGTCTCGCACCTTTGAACTTGATCCTGTTAGGAGATAATATAAATATTATTCGTCATATTTGTTATGTACACTTACGACGTATCTTTGCCAAGAATGTGTTGTCCAACTCTAAGGACACGTCATCCATTTATTAAAGAAAGGTTAATAATATCGCCACGTAGCCCATTTCTTTATCTCCGTAAAACGGGACGCGACAAGAATGGATTGACACTCTTACCTAGCTTCGCTCCACTTCCTCCTTAAATTTTTCAATTTCTCAAAGCATTCGCACTTGCGCGTGTATAATGATTCGCACCTCGAGTAATTGTTAATGAAAGTGACAAAATACTGTGACACTCAACGAGCTTGTGTAGACGCTGGTCCACACAGTCGAATGGACTAGCTCCAACACTTCTTTGTCTCTATACCCTTCGCTTCATGGTCCGGGTCGACATCTTTCCTCTATACGTGATTCAGAGATCGAGAACTAAGTAATCGTAATATCATCCAACGCAATATTCTTACCCGCCTTTGGATCCTATTTAGATTGATGTGACATAATCTAAGATGCCAAAATATTTGGTGTCATCTAGCTAACAAAACTTCATCTTCTTATGGTTTGATGTAGATGCAAGATAATTAAAGGTATTATGCTTGATGTAAATAGTATAAAGCTTAATTATATAAAGTGCCACCACGATAACTTCGCCATTTCTTATGATAGAAGCACCACTACCAAAACAATGTAATATCCATGAATAAATAGTTTGAAACCGAAATAAGGTTTCACCAAACTCCGCACATATAAAACGCCTTTAATACTAAAACTATCCTATCAAAGCACAAGTAACATCTGATCGCAATAGCCTCGACTTCGCCACGCTTCCCATGGAGATCGTTATCTCACTATCAAACAGCTTCCTTTGTATGCGTGAACCCTCGCAAGGTGTAACAAACATGATCAATCGCACCAGATCTACTACCTATGAACGAGTAGAACAAGTCACTAAATATGTTTCACATTAAAGAAAATGGCGCACCTTTAGCCTTGAGCATGGGGCACTTAGCCTTGTAATTCCTGCCTTGCCGCACTTGAAGCACCCGCCTCTCATTTGGATTTTCTGCCTCCTGGCAACCGTGTTCTTGCTTCCACTAGTTTCCTTGTTCTCACCACCTTTGGCACCCCTTTTCTTCTTTCACTTTCAATGGAAAATTGGGGCCATTAGACGTGCTAGCAAGGGAATGTTCTTCTTTACCTCGACACCTTCTCGGCCACGAGATCGCTGAGCAACCGACTAAGTGTATACCGGTCTTGTTTCATGATCGCTCACGCCGAAAGTTCTCAAAAGACTTGGTAGCGATTGAGGATGATATCGACCTCGCTTCACCGTAGATACCTCCTCCCAACCGATCAAGACTATCCATGAGACGAGTCATGTGGAAGACATGTTCATGGACCAACTTCATTCTTCCATCATACACGCCAAGATTTCTCTCATTGTGTGGAAGCGGATCGTCCGATCCGATCGCCCAAACTTACCTCGAGATTGATCGTCACATCCCAATTCCGAGGAAAGGCTTCGATGTCGGATGTGATTTGGGGGTTAAGAAGAGGGCATGGGATACATAAAGCATACATAATAAGAAGATACGACCACAAAATCCAAAAGATCTCTCTATAACTAGGACATATCCCGGTGGAGGGTAAGCAAACAATACACCAATGTAATTATATCGACACCATAACTTCAATGAATGTGATCTTGATTTATAATAAGTAACGCAAGAAATCAAAATAGCATTACACCTCGCTGACTAGACCTGTCAACCACATAGATGCTCATATCGGAGACTCACAAAGATAATAACATAACGAACCTTGTTCCCAATCGTAAAGCAAAATAAGGGACAAGAATACATCAACATCAAAGTACATATATAAATAGCACAACATCGCTGAAGATAAAGATGAAGAACCAAGACTTAACCTCCAAATACGCCTGGTCCAAAACCCTCCTCCATCTCGTGAAAATATTTGAAAAGAGTTTGGGTGAGTACTAGGCACTCAATGGGTTTTTATCATAAATCAAAATCATGATGACGTGTTCGTAGCACTTACCTTAGAAGGTTTTAAAACGAATCCACTTCTAAGTAAGCAAAATAGATTTTCATTTTTCGATACCGATCCGTTATTATCACATTCCCATCATAGAACCATAGAACCATAGCTCTGAACGATCCCGCCAGCCCATCACATCTCATTCGCCCGTAACATATCCAACCACCCCACAATATCTCGCCTGTAACATATCCACCCCACGCCCGAACGTATCCAACGGCTAACTCCTGTGGACTTCAGAGTCAAACCCGCCGTAACCATAACCACCTCATTACCATTTCCGTGTGGACTTCCCGGTCTATCCCTTCTCAACCATAACCACGTGTTCGGGTTTATCCCCACGATCAATACTCAAGACGGTGATCAACCCACCGAATAGAGATCCGCACAATCACAATAGAACCACATCTCGATCGAGAACAAGAATAACTTCATTAAAACATTTTACCACATACATGTTTTATTTTGAAATATCGTAGTAAATAACTCAAAATAAGCATATATAACCCAACCCTAATGATTTAAACGTTAATCGAGATATCCACAACCGATGACTTCACCGATCGACCGGTAGGTACCTGTAACAAGACGGAGCAACGCTTGGGGTCACATCCCACAAAGCAAAGAAACAACGTGATCCAAACGAAGATCAAGCAAAACGGGTTTTCACTTTTCGAACCCACATTCGCACCTCCGGTTTTCAAATCAACTCGATGCGTATGAAAATATATTCGTGGCATCAAGACCTATAATAGGGTACTTCAAAATATGCATGCATGCAAGTCGACTCAAATCTTAGCAACAAGAAGTTTTCAAAAATCGATGCCTAACCCTCATCTAGATAAACAATCCAAAATCGATGCATGAAATGGAAACATAAGCAATATGCATAACGACTAACATGGAATGACAAACCACGTTGAAATGGATAACCCGGCATGTACTTCCTTTAGAAAACTCAAGCAACTAAAACATCCCGACATGCGTAAACGCTAAAAAATGTAAAAACGGAATCGGTATTTTAGTAGAATGATAGCCCGAACTCAAAACCTAAAGGACCAGAGCTGTAAGCAGTGGTCGGCCACCAAATCAGGCCAATGCCACAACGGGGGCGGCGATTCATGGAGGTTCGGCGGCCAACAGCCGGCCTCCGCCGCTTTCTCCGTCTCCGTCCCTTTAGATTCCCGAAGTTCTATGCTATAAGATCTACTAAAAGGCGGAATCAAAACAAGAAAAGGATAAAACAGTAAAAACGGGTCTGTTTGCAGAGGTTGATCGACGGTATGGCTCAAGAAGAACAAGAATGGCGCGCCACGAGCCTCCCTACCGATCCCCACTTCTCCGGCTCAGCCAGAACAGCACTGGAGCTGCTCGCTTCTTCCTTAAACACGTAGAGACTAAGGAAAATGAACGCTGAAACCAAGGCCCTAGCTCCTATTTATAGGAAAGGTGGGTCACAGTCATATGCTGAAGCTGCCCTTTTGAAAATGCAAAAATGACACAACTTTTGCAAACCGACTCCAAATTTAGCAAACTTGGTACCCATGGACTCAAAATAAAATACCGGACACAACGGCTATAAACAAGATATGCTTTAAAAGATCAATGAAAAGTACTTTTTCGATAACTTCCCTGAGTGTCAAACCTTCACGGTGGTCGAAACCCAGATACTTAGTGTCTATGAATTGCCATAGACACTCTTCACAACGATCGAGGTTTCGTGGATGGTCGATCACCGAAACAAAAGTCAACCTTTGACCTTTCTAAAAACGTCCCACGAAAATGTAGTTTAGAAAGACGGGTATTACATCCTCCCTCCTTAGAAAAATTTTGTCCCCTAAATTTCAAACACGTGGCGGAAACAATTCGTGGCACCGAGCCCCGAACTTGTCTTCCATCTCCCACGTAGCTTCCTCCCTCCGCGCGATTCCACAACACCTTCACCAACGGAATCGCTGTTCCTCAACTCCTTCACTCGCTCCAAGATAGCCACCGGTCTCTCCTCGTAACTCGCATCCCGAGCAAGAACCACTGGTCATGCTTGATCACGTGTTTGGGTCGAACACGCATTTTCTCAATCGAGAAACGTGGAACACGTCAGGCACATCTCCGCTGCTAGGGCGGCAAAGCTAACCCATAGTGCAACGGGCCTATTCTCTCAAGAACTCGAAGGTCCAACGAACCTCGATCGAATCTTACCTCGCTTCCAATACGAACGACTCATTTCGCTATGGAAACCTTAAGGAAGACGCGATCTCCTGCCATGAATCAAGATCCGACGACGCTTGTCCACATAGACTCTCGCTCGTCCCGAAGCTTCCTTGATCCTTCGCTGATCTCGATCGAGCAACCTCGACCGTCTCGCCGAACCATCTCTCGTCCTAACATCTTCCTCTCGCCCACTTCGTCCCAATAAAGTGGCGATCAACACTTCCTTCCGCATAACGCTCATAGGGAACCATTCCTATGGTGGCTCGATAATCGCTGTTATAGGCAAACTCCACCAAAGGTAGTATCTCTTCCAATTCCTCCTCCGTCGGCCACGATCGCCGCAAAGACGCCTTCCAAAACTCGAATCGTTTCTTCCGATCGACCGCCGCCCGAGGACGGAAGGTCAGATCGAGATTCAGCCTGGTCCCCACGGCTTCCTCAGAGACTCCTCAAAACCTCGACGTGAACCTCGTCACGATCCGACGTAATCGATACCGCACACCATGTAACCGCATTTACTTTTCGACGAAAGTCGAGCAAGTTTATCTAACCCGTGACGCCATCCGAATCGGTAAGAAATGAGCTGACTTCGCGCCCATCGACGACAACCCATATAGCGGTGTTTCCTCTCACGACCTTGGAAAACTCACCACAAAATCCATACCGATATGATCCCATTTCCACTGGGATTGGTAGCGGTTATGCATAATCCTCGACGGACGCTGATGTACAACTTTCACTTGCCGACAAGCCAAACCATGTTCCACAAACGCTGCTACATCCTTTTTTCATCCCTTCCCACCAAAAGTTCCTTTTAAGGTCTATGTACATTTTGGTGCTTCCTCGATGAGTCAGATATGGTGCCTCATGAGCCTCATTCATGATTTTATCTCTCAATTCCCTATCGAGTGGCACACATAACCTTCCTGAATAATAATAAGCGTTGTCTTCGCTCAGGAAACCCTTGCTATCTTCTAGCCTTGCTTTCAAACGCATCTTCCAGAATTCTTCCCCACGCCGTGCACTCACGACGGCTTCTCTCATATCCGGCTCACCAAAGTCATGACTAATCCCTCGCACGGATTCCGACGGTGAATCACTTCCTGTGCTAAGCTTCTCAAAATCTCGAATAAGCTCTTTTCTCACAGAAGAAGATATCCCAACTTCGCCTCGACTCATGTACTCATGAGATAATATACGCTTTTGTCATCGATTTTATTGCATTGTTATTTACATATAATATACGCTTTGTATGAAATATCATTTCGGGTCTCGCACTTTGAACTTGATCCCGTTAGGGAGATAATATAAATATTATTCTCGTCATATTTGTTATGTACAATTATGACGATCTTTTCGCCAAGAATGTGTTGTCCAACCTAATGACACGCCATCCATTTATTAAAGAAAGTTAATAATATCGCCACGCAGCCCATTTCTTTATCTCCCGTAAAATGGACGTGACAAAGAAGGACTTGATACTCTTACCTAGCTTTGCTCCACTTCCTCCTTAAATTCTTTCAATTTCTCAAAGCATTCAGACTCATGCAAGTTATATACGATTCGCACTCTCGGAGTAATTGTTAATGAAAGTGACAAATATACTGACACTCAACGAGCTTGTGAAGACGCTGGTCCACACAGTCGAATGGACTAGTCCAACACTTCTTTGTCTCTATACCCCTTCGCTTCAATGGTCCTGGTCGACATCTTTCCCTCTATACGTGATTCGTAGATCGAGAACCAAGTAATCGTAATATCATCCAACGCAATATTCTTACCCAGCCTTGATCCTATTTAGATTGACGTGACATAATCTAAGATGCCAAAATATTTGGTGTCATCTAGCTTAACAAAACTTCATCTTCTTACGGTTTGATGTAGATGCAAGATAATTAAAGGTATTATGCTCGATGTAAATAAGATAAAGCTTAATTATATAAAGTGCCACCACGTATAACTTCGCCATTTCTTATGATAGAAGCACCACTACCAAAAACAATGTAATATCCATGAATAAATAGTTTGAAACCGAATAAGGTTTCACGAAACTCGCACATATAAAACGCCTTTAATACTAAAACTATCCTATCAAAGCATAAGTAACATCTCCGATCCGCAATAGCCTCGACTTTCGCCACGCTTCCCATGGAGATCGTTATCTCACCGTCAAACAGCTTCCTCAGATGTGAACCCCTCGCAAGGTGTAACAAACATGATCAATCGCACCAGATCTACTACCTATGAATGAGTAGAAAAGTCACTAAACATGTTTCACATTAAAGAAAATGGCATACCTTTAGCTTTGAGCACGGGCACTTAGCCTCTAATGCCCGCCTGCCAAGCACTTGAAGCACCCGCCTCTCATTTGGATTTTTGCTCCGTGGCAACCCGTTCTTGTTTCCACTAGTTTCCTCGTCTCACCACCTTTGGCAACCCTTTTCTTCTTTCACTTTCAATGGAAAATCAGCCATTAGATGCTAGCAAGGGCATGTTCTTCTTTACATCGACACCTTCTCGGCCACGAGATCGCTGAGCAACCGACTAAGTGTATACCGGTCTGCTTCATGATCGCGCTCACGCCGAAAGTTCTCAAAAGACTGGCAAGCGATTGAGGATGATATCGACTCGCTTCACCGTAGATACCTCCTCCCAACCGATCAAGACTATCCATGAGACGAGTCATGTGGAAGACATGTTCATGGACCCAACTTCATTCTTCCATCATACACGCCAAGATTTCTCTCTCATGTGTGGAAGCGGATCGTCCGATCCGATCGCCCAAACTTACTCGAGATTGATCGTCACATCCCAATTCCCGAGGAAAGGCATGGATGTCTGGACGTGATTAGGGGTTAAGAAGAGTAAGAGGGATACATAAAGCATACATAATAAGTTAAGATACGACCACAAAATCAAGCAAAGATCTCCTCTATAACTAGACATATCCCAAGGCGGGGTAAGCAAACAATACACCAAATAATTATATAGACACCATAACTTCAATGAATGTGATTCGATTTATAATAAGTAATGCAAGAAATCAAAATAGCATTACACCTTTGTCGATTAGACCGTCAACCACATAAGATGCTCATATCGGACTCACAAAGATAATAACATAACGAACCTTGTTCCCAAACGTAAAGCAAAATAAGGGACAAGAATACATCAACATCGTAGTACATATATAAATAGCACAACATCGCTGAAGCATAGCATGAAGAACCCAGTATCAACCCCTTAGCCGCCTCATCCACCCTCCTCCATCCGTGAAAATATTTGAAAAGAGTTTCAATGAGTACTAGCGCACTCACTGGGTTTTTATCATAAATCAAAATCATGACGACGTGTTCAGAGCACTTACCTTAGAAGCGTTTTAAAACGAATCCACTTTAAGTAAGCAAAATAGATTTTTCATTTTTCGACACCGATCCGTTATTACCGTATTCCCATCATAGAACCATAGAACCATAGCTCGAACGATCCCGCCAGCCCATCACATCTCATTCGCCCGTAATATATCCACCAAACACAATATCTCGCCCGAACATATCCATGCCCCACGCCTTGAACGTGATCCAAATGGCTAATCCTGGTGTGGACTTGTGGTCAAACTCGCCGTAACCATAACCACCTCATTACCATTTCTGTGGACTTCCGGGTCTATCCCCTTCGTAACCATAACCACGTGTTCTGGGTTTATCCCCACGATCAATACTCAAGACGGTGATCAACCCACCAATAGAGATCCGTGCACAATCACAATAGAACCACATCTCTGATCGTAGAACAAGATAACTTCATTAAAACATTTTACGACGCATATGTTTTATTTTGAAATATCGAGTAAATAACTCAAAATAAGCATATATAACCCAACCCGAATGTATTTAAAACGTTAATCGAGATATCCACAACCGATGACTTCACCGATCGACCGGTAGGTACCGGTAACAAGATTTGAGCAACGCTTGGGGTCACATCCCACAAAGCAAAGCAACAACGTGATCCAAACGAAGATCAAGCAAAACGGGTTTTCGACTTTTCAACCCACATTCGACACTCTCCGGTTTGCAAATCAACTCGATGCGTATGAAAATATATTCGTGGAATTAAGACCTATAATAGGGTACCTTCAAAATATGTATGCATGCAAGTCGACTCAAATCTTAGCAACAAGAAGCTTCAAAATCGATGCTCATCCTCGATCTAGGATAAACCATCCAAAATCGATGCATGAAAATGGAAACATAAGCAATATGCATAACGATCTAACATGGAATGAGAAACTACGTTGAAAATGGATAACCCGGCATTTACTTCCTTTAGAAAACTCAAGCAACGGAAAACATCCCGACATGCAAACGCGAAAATGTAAAACTAATCGGTACTTTAGTAGAATGCATAGCCCAAACTCAAAACCTAAAGGACCAGAGCTAAAAGGTGGTCTGTCGGCCACTAAATCGGCGGCCAACAGCCATGGCGGCGGTGGCGATTCTATGGAGGTTCATGGTTAAACAGTCGGCCCCGTCGTTTTCCCATCCCGTCCCTTTAGATTTCCGAAGTTCTATGCTATACGATCTACTAAAAGACGGAATCAAAACAAGAAATGACAAAACAGAAAACGGGCTGCCAGGGAGAGGTTGATCGGCGGTGGTGGCTCGGCAAGAACAAGAATGGCGCTGGCCGAGCCTTCCCGCCGATCCCCACTCCTCCAGCCTCAGCAGCACTGAGCTGCTCGCTCTTCCGTAAACACAGAGACGAAGGAAAATGAACGCTGAAACCAAGGCCCTAGCCTCCTATTTATAGGAAAGGTAGGGCAAGCAATGCCAGGCAAGCGGTCCTTTTGAAAACGCAAAAAGGATGTAACTTTGCAAACGGACTCCAAATTTAGCAAACTTGGTACCCATGGACTCAAATAAAATACCGAACACAACGCTATAAACAAGATATGCTTTTAAAAGACCAATGAAAAGTACTTTTCGATAACTTCCTGAGTGTCAAACCTTCACGGGTGGTCGAAAACCGTGATACTTAGTGTCTATGAATCGCCATAAGACACTCTTCACAACGATCGAGGTTTCGTGATTCGGTCGATCACCGAAACAAAAAGTCAACCTTCGACCTTTTCTAAAAAACACGCCACGCAAAATGTAGTTTAGAAAGACGGTATTACATCCTCCTCCTTAGAAAAATTTCGTCCCGAATTTCAAACATGTGGCGGAAACAATTTGTGGCACCGAGTCCTCGAACTTGTCTTCCAGCCCCCACGTAGCTTCCTTCTCTCCGTGGTGATTCCACAACACCTTCACCAACTGAATCGCTTGTTCTCAACTCCTTCACTCGCTCCAAGATAGCCATCGGTCTCTCCTCGTAACTCGATCCCGAGCAAGAACCACTGGTCATGTTTGATCACGTGTTTTGGTCGAACACGCATTTTCTCAATCGAGAAACGGAACACGCCGCACATCTCCGATGCTAGGCGGCAAAGCTAACCTATAGGCAACGGGCCTATTCTCTCAAGAACTCGAAGGTCCAACGAACCTCGATCGTAACTTATCTCGCTTCCAAAACGAACGACTCTTTCATTGGGAAACCTTATGGAAGACGCGATCTCCGCCATGAACTCAAGATCCGACGACGCTTGTCCGCGATAGGACTCTCGCTCGCCCGAGCTTCCTCGATCCTTCGCTGATCTCGATCGATAACCTCACCTTCACGAACCATCTCGGTCCTAACATCTTCCTCTCGCCCACTTCGCCCTAATAAAGTGGCGATCGACACTTCCTTCCGCATAACGCTCATAGGAGCTATTCTATGGTGGCTCGATAATCGTTGTTATAGGCAACCCACCAAAGGTAGTATCTCTTCCCAATTCCTCCTCTCGTCGGGCCACGATCGCCGCAGATGCCTTCCAAAACCGAATCGTTCTTTCCGATCGACCGTCCGTCTGAGGATGGAAGGTTGTACCGAGATTCACCTGGTCCTCACGGATTCTCGAGACTCCTCCAAAACTCGACGTGAACCTCGGTCACGATCCGACGAATCGATATCGCACACCATGTAACCGCATTTATTTTTCGACGTGAAAGTCGAGCAAGCTTATCTAACCCGCACGCCATCCTAATCGTAAGAATGAGCTGACTTCGCCACCATCGACGACAACCCATATAGCGGTGTTTCCTCCTCACGACCTTTGGGAAACTCACCACAAAATCCATACCGATATGATCCCATTTCCACTGGGATCATGGCGGTCAAACAATCCCGACGGACGCTGATGTACGCTTTCACTTGTCGACAAGCCAAACAACGCTCCACAAACGCTGCTACATCCTTTTTCATCCCTTCCCACCAAAAGTTCCTTTTAAGGTCTCTTTACATTTTGGTGCTTCCGGACGAGTCAGACACGGTGCCTCACGAGCTTCATTCATGATTTTATCTCTCAATTCCCTATCGAGTGGCACACATAACCTTCCTAATAATAGCGTTGTCTTCGCTCAGGAAACCCTTGCTATCTTCTAGCCTTGCTTTCAAACCATCTTCTCCAGAATTCTTCTCCACGCCGCACTCACGATGGCTTCTCTCGATCCGTTCACCGCCAAAGTCACGATGAATCTTGCACGGATTCCATGGTGAATCACTTCTGTGCTAAGCTTCTCAAAATCTCGAATAAGCTCTTTTCTCATGAAGAAGATATCCCAACTTCGCCTCGACTTATGACTAAGGGAGATAAAATACGCTTTGTCATCGATTTTATCATGATTGTTATTTACATATAATATACGCTTAGTATGAAATATCATTTGGGTCTCGCACTTTGAACTTGATCCCATTAGAGATAATATAAATATTATTCGTGATATTTGTTATGTACAATTACGACGATCTTTTGCCAAGAATGTGTTGTCCAACCTAAGGACACGCCATCAATTTATTAAAGAAAGGTTAATAATATCGTCACGTAGCCCATTTCTTTATCTCCCGTAAAACGGATGTGACAAAGAATGATTGACACTCTTACCTAGCTTCGCTCCACTTCCTCCTTAAATTCTTTTCAATTTCTCAAAGCATTTAGACTTGCATGCGAAGTTGCATACGATTCGCACTTGAGTAATTGTTAATGAAAGTGACAAAATACCTGACACTCATCTAGCTTTGTGGACGCTGGTCCACATGTGTCGAATGGACTAGCTCCAACACTTCTTTGTCTCTATACCCTTCGCCAAGGGTCTGGTCGACATCTTTCTCTATACAGATTCGAGATCGAGAACTAAGTAATCGTAATATCATCCAACGCAACATTCTTACCCACTGGATCCTATTTAGATTGATGTGACATAATCTAAGATGCTTAAAATATTTGGTGTCATCTAGCTTAACAAAACTTAATCTTCTTATGGTTTGATGTAGATGCAACATAATTAAAGGTATTATGCTTGATGTAAATAGTATAAAACTAATTATATAAAGTGCCACCACGATAACTTCGCATTTCTTATGATAGAAGAACCACTACCAAAACAATGTAATATCCAATTAATAAATAGTCTGAAACCGAATAAGGTTTTGCCGAACCGCACATATAAAACATCTTTTAATACTAAACTATCCTATCAAAGCATAAGTAACATCTCCGATCGTAATAGCCTCGACTTTCGCACGCTTCCCATGGAGATCGTTATCTCACTATCAAACAAGACTTTGTACGCAGAACCCCGCAAGGTGTAACAAACATGATCAATCGCACCTGATCTACTACCTATGAATGAGTAGAAAAGTCACTAAACATGTTTCACATTAAAGAAAATGGCGCACCTTTAGCCTCGAGCATGGGGCACTTAGCCTCTAATGCCCGCCTCGCCGCACTCAAGCACCGCCCCTCTCATTTGGATTTTTCAAGCCTCCGATGGCAACCGTGTTCTTGCTTCCACTAGTTTCCTTGTCTCTACCACCTTTGGCACCCCTTTTTCTTCTTTCACTTTTCAATGGAAAATTGGGGCCATTAGACGTGCTAGTGCGGCATGTTCTTCTTTTACCACGACACCTCTCATGCCACGAGATCGCTGAGCAACCGAGTAAGTGTATACCGGTCTGTTTCATGATCGCTCACGCCGAAAGTTCTCAAAAGACTGGGTAGCAGATTGAGGATGATATCGACCTTGGCTTCACCGTAGATACCTCCTCCCAACCGATCAATACTATCCATGAGACGAGTCATGTGGAAGACATGTTCATGGACCAACATCATTCTTCCATCATACACGCCAAGATTTCTCTCATTGTGTGGGCGGATCGTCCGATCCGACTGCCCAAACTTACTCTCGAGACTTGACTGTCACATCCTAATTCCCGAGGAAAGGCATGGATGTCGGGATGTGATTAGGGGTGGGGTTAAGAGGGGAAAAGGTGGAGGATACATAAAGCATACATAATAAAAAGATACGACACAAAATCGGCAAAGATCTTCTCTATAACTAGGACATATCCTCGGAAGGGAGGGTAAGCAAACAATACACCAATGTAATTATATCGACACCATAACTTCAATGAATGTGATCTTGATTTATAATAAGTAATGCAAGAAATCAAAATAGATTACACCTCGCTGACCAGACCGTCAACCACATAAAGATGCTCATATCGGACTCACAAAGATAATAACATAACGAACCTTGTTCCCAATCGTAAAGCAAAATAAGGGACAAGAATACATCAACATCGAGTACATATATAAATAGCACAACATCGCGAAGCATAGATGAAGAACCAAAGAGCTCAACCCCTTAGCCGCCTGTCCAAATTCTCCTCCATCTCAGGAAAATATTTGAAAAGAGTTTCAAGTGAGAACTAGCGCACTCACTGGGTTTTTATCATAAATCAAAAATCATGACGACGAGTTCGTAGCACTTACCTTAGAAGGTTTTAAACGAACCACTTCTAAGTAAGCAAAATAGATTTTTCATTTTTCGATACCGATCCGTTATTACCGTTATTCCCATCATAGAACCATAGCTCGAACGATCCCGCCAGCCCATCACATCTCATTCGCCCGTAACATATCCACCAAATTTCACAATATCTCGGCCCTAACATATCCACATACCACGCCGAACGATCCACCGGCTAACTCGGTGTGGACTTCAGGGTCAAACTCGTCGTAACCATAACCACCTCATTACCATTTCGTGTGGACTTCCGGGTCTATCCCTTCGTAACCATAACCACGTGTTCGGGGTTTATCCCCCACGATCAATACTCAAGATGGTGATCAACCCACCTAATAGAGATCCGTGCACAATCACAATAGAACCACATCTCGGATTAGAACAAGAATAACTTCATTAAAACATTTTACTACGTATATGTTTTATTTTTGAAATATCACAAGAATAACTCAAAATAAGATATATAACCCAACCCAATGTATTAAAACGTTAATCGAGATATCCACAACCGATGACTTCCCGATCGACCGGTAGGTACCGGTAACAAGACGAGCAACGCTTGGGGTCACAACCCACAAAGCAAAGCAACAACGTGATCCAAACGAAGATCAAGCAAAACGGGGTTTTCACTTTCTAAACCCACATTCGCACTCTCCGGTTTTCAAATCAACTCGATGCGTATGAAAATATATTCGTGGCATCAAGACCTATAATAGGGTACCTTCAAAATATGCATGCATGCAAGTCGACTCAAATCTTAGCAAATAAGAAGCTTCAAAATCGATGCCTATCCTTAGATCTAGGATAAACCATCCAAAATCGATGCATGAAATGGAAACATAAGCAATATGCATAACGCATTAATATGGAATGAGAAACTACGCTTAAAATGGATAACCCGGCATGTACTTCCTTTAGAAAACTCAAGCAACTAAAACATCCCGACATGCGTAAACGCGAAAATGTAAAACTAATCGGTACTTTAGTAGAATGCATAGCTCTAACTCAAAACCTAAAGGACCTGTGAGCTGTAAAGGGGCCGTCGGCCACCAAATCGGCGGCCAACAGCCACAACAAGGGCGGCGATTCATGGAGGTTCGGCGGTTAAATTGGCGGCCTCCCATTGCTTTTCCGTCTCCGTCCCTTTAGATTCTCGAGTTCTATGCTATACGATCAACTAAAAGGCGGAATCAAAACAAGAAAAGGACAAAATAGAAAACGGGCTGCCGGGAGAGGTTGATCGGGTGGTGGCTCGCGCTAGCAAGAATGGCGCCGCCACGAGCCTCCCGACTGATCCCCACTCCTCCAGCTGGCTGCAGCAGCACTGAGCTGCTCGGCTCTTTCAGTAAACACAGAGACGAAGGAAAATGAACGTTGAAACCAAGGCCCTAGCCTCCTATTTATAGAAAGAGGGTCACAGCAATACTGCAAGCTGCCCTTTTTGAAAACGCAAAAGCGACACAACTTTTGCAAACTGACTCTAAATTTAGCAAACTTGGTAACCATGGACTCGAAATAAAATACCGGACACAACGGCTATAAAAAGATACGCTTTAAAAGACCAATGAAAAGTACGATTTTTCGATAACTTCCCCGCAGTTGTCAAACCTTCATGGGTGGTCGAAACTCAGATACTTAGTGTCTATGAATTCGCCATAAGACACTCTTCACAACGCCTCGAGGTTTCGTGATTGGTCGATCACCGAAACAAAAGTTAACCTTTGACCTTTTTCTAAAAAACGTGCCATGCAAAATGTAAACTTAGAAAGACGGGTATTACTTCCTCCTTCTTAGAGAAATTTCGTCCTCGAATTTCAAACATGTATGAAACAATCAACAGATCGAGCCCCGAACTTGTCTTCCAGCCTCCCACGTAGCTTCCTCCTCTCCGTGGTGATTCCACAACACCTTCACCAACTAATCGCTTGTTCCTCAACTCTTTCACTTCTCGCTCCAAGATAGCCACCGGTCTCCTCGTAACTCGATCCCAAGCAAGAACCACTTGGTCATGCTTGATCACGCGTGTTTTGGGTCGAACACGCACTTTCTCAATCGAGAAACGTGAAACACGCCGCACATCTCCGATGCTAGGCGGCAAAGCTAACCTATAGCAACGGGCCTATTCTCTCAAGAACTTCGAAGGTCCAATGAACCTCGATCGAACTTACATCGCTTCCAAACGAACGACTCCTTTCGCTGGGGAAACCTTAGAAGACGCGATCTCCGCCATGAATCAAGATCCAGACGACGCTTGTCCGCATAGGACTTCGCTCGCCCCGAGCTTCCTCGATCCTTCGCTGATCTCGATCGATAACCTCGACCGCCTCAACGAACCATCTCTCGTCCTAACATCTTCCTCTCGCCCACTTCGCCCCAATAAAGTGGTGATCGACACTTCCTTCCGCATAACGCTTCATAGGGAGCCATTCCTATGGTGGCTCGATAACTGCTGTTATAGGCAACCCACCAAAGGTAGTATCTCTTCCCACCCTCCTCTCGCTTGGCCACGACTACCGCAAAGATGTCTTCCAAAACCCGAATCGTTTCTTTCCGACCGACCGTCCGTCGAGGACGGAAGATCGCATCGAGATTCAGCTTTGGTCCCCTACGGCTTCCTCAGAGACTCCTCCAAAACCTCGACGTGAACCTCGGTCACGATCCGACGAATCGATACCAGACACCATGTAACCGCATTTATTTCTTTAACGTAAAGTCGAGCAAGCTTATCTAACCCGCACGTCATCCGAATCGGAAGAAATGAGTCGACTTCGCCACCATCGATGACAACCCATATAGTGGTGTTTCCTCTCACGACCTTGGAAAACTCACCACAAAATCCATACCGATATGATCCCATTTCCACTCGATTGGTAGCGTTTGCAACAATCCCGACGGACGCTGATATATTTTCACTCACGACAAGCCAAACAACGCTCCACAAACGCGCTACATCCTTTTTTCATCCCTTCCTCCAAAAGTTCTTTTTAAGGTCTCAGACATTTTGGTGCTTCCTCGATGAGCTGATACGGTGCCCATGAGCTTCATTCATGATTTTATCTCTCAATTCCCTATCGAGTGGCACACATAACCTTCCTCGAATAATAAGCATTGTTTTTCGCTCAGGAAACCCTTGCTATCTTCTAGCATTGCTTTCAAATGCATCTTCTCCAGAATTCTTCTCCACGTCAGGCACTCACGATGGCTTCTCTCGATCCTGCTCACCGTCAAAGTCGCTGACTTAATCCTTGCAGACCGATTCCGCGCGAATCACTTCCGTGCTAAGCTTCTCAAAATCTCGAATAAGCTTTTCTCATGAAGAAGATATCCCAACTCGCCTCGACTTGCGACTAAGGGCATCCGCTACTTACATTGGCTTTCCCCGTGATAACCGACAGAGCAATCATAATCCTTCACCAACTCTAACCATCTCCTTTGCCTCATGTTCAACTCCTTTGTTCAAATAAGTACTGAGGCTCTTGTGGTCCGTGATGATCTCACACTTAACTCCATAGAGATAGTGCTCCAAATCTTCAACGCATGAACGATCGCCGCTAACCTGTGTCGTATGCTGGGTAGCTCAACTCAGGCGGTTTCAACCGACGAGACGCTGTAGCTATAACCTTCCTGCTCGCATAAGAACACAACCTAAACTAAGCTTGATGCATCGTGTAGACCACAAACCCATCGCTTCCTTCCGCACGGCTAACACCGAGCGTTGTTAGCTTCTTCTTCAACTCCCTAAAACTTGCTTCACAAGCTTCGACCATGAAAACTTGATCCCTTTCCGAGTCACAGGCCATCGGCCTTGCCAACTTCGAAACCCATCGATGAAACGCCTATAGATCCGCCAAGCCTAGAAAGCTTCAACCTCATTGGCATTAGTCGGAACCTTCTAGTTACTTATCGCTTCAACCTTCACTGGTCGACTTTGATTCCTTCGCATACACGATATGTCCAGGAACATCACTTTCTTAGCCAAAACTCGCACATGCTATACTGCATACAACCTCTCTCGCCGTAACGCTTCTTAACGGCACGGAGGTGTTCTCTATGCAACTCGCATTCTTGGAATAGATGAGAATATCATCGATAAAACCAAGACGAACTATCCAGACATCGATGAAAACTCGATTCATCGATCTATGAAAATCGGCCGCATTGGTCAAACCAAACGGCATCACGATGAACTCGTAGTGCCCATACCTTATTCTCGAACGTGGTCTTCGCAACGTCCTCCTTCCTGATCTTCAGCTGATGGTAGCCTGACCTCAAATCAATCTTAGAGAAGACACTTGCTCCTTTGAGCTGGTCAAACAGATCGTCGATCCTTGGAAGAGGATATCTGTTTCGATCGTCGCCTTATTCACTCTCGTAGTCAATACACATCCGCATCGACCCATCCTTCTTCTCGACTAGCGCTTCCCACTGCGACACGCTAGGTCGGATAAAACCTAGTTCCAACAGCCTCGCAATCAAGGCCAGCCTGCAATTCCTTAGGTGCCATTCTCAGATGGTGCCTTTAATATCAAGGCCGCTTCCCGGTTCCGCATCAATAGTGAATTCCACTTGTCTATCAGCGGCAAACCCGGCAAGTCCTCGGAAACACGTCCGGATATTCACACACCATCTGCTCCTTCAGAATCGCTATGCTTTCAATGAGCCCTGCCAAACTCACCAAGAAAGTTTGACAGCTTCCCTTCCCGATCATCCTCACCGCCGCGTCGAGATCATCGCACGCAAACACCCATCCTCATGCCGTGGAAACAAACTTCCACTCCTTCGCCGTTTGAAAAGCAACTTCTCTCGAGACAACGATAATTACCCCTGCTTTTCCAACCAATCCATGCTAAAGATGACATCGAAATCTTCCATTCCGATGACATGCAAGTCGACATAGACCTTCTCCTCACAGATTTCTACCTCCCGGTTCAGCATATCTCTTTCGCTTTTAGCACTTCCCCGTAAGGGATGCTAATTTGTGGTACTCTCTCGATTGGGTACCAAACCCAACCTCTCACACGCGATTCTCGAAACGAAAGAATGCGAGGCCTCAGATCAAACAAAGAGAAAACGGTATATCACTCATATGGATTATACCTACAAGATTTCGGAGCTGAGAGCTCGTCCGATTCAAGGCGCATACCCTTGCTTGTTGCGGTGGCCTTTGGTTTGTCGGCCTAGGGTGACCTCCCGCCCGTTGTTTGTCCTCCATGAGCTCGATTCGCTCATGAGCCGGATGTCGCCATCGGGCGATCGCACCGCCGCCCTCCTAACGACAATCTCGAGCGTAATGTCCCATTTCTTACAACGATAACACTCGGTGCTACCTTGCTCGCACTCACCGAAATGATTCCTCCGATTTCTAGCACCAAGGTTTTTCCACACCGCCCCACCGCCGCACGGGTTGGAAATTCCTTCCCAAGGTCGCTTTTCTTCTTCAATGCCCGGATTCTTTGGAATCATCGACCACTCGTTCCTCGAACACCGATCGCCTTTCCTCGATCTTCCCATTTCTCTTCACTCTTCCTCCGCCACCGGCTGTCCGGTGGCATTGTTCTTCCCGGGCAACATCGACTCAATGTTTAAAGCCCTGCTCAAGGATCGTGCATACGCCGATCTCCCCGATCGACGAGCGAAATTCGATCTCCGTCGAGTCCTCTCTCGAACTCGCCTCGCTCGGCAACCTCGCGGTTTACTGTATGTAGCATAACGCGATGCATTTATTGAACGAGCGATCGTATCGGTGACCGCCCTTCTCCTCGACGAAGATTCCAAAACTCGCTTTCCCTCTCGTAAACGCCTGTGCACGCATTTTTCCATGAGTTCTTCCTTGAAATCTTCCCACGATACCTTCCCCATCGTCCCGGTGTTAGAGTCCTTCTCACGTATTCCCACCGAAATCGCTTCCTGCTAGTCAAAGATCGCGACACCAGCCTTTTTCGCTTCTTCGCAGCCGATGTATTCAAGATCCTTTCGTGGATCGATCCAGCTCTCCGCCGATCGGTTCACCGAGTCCGTCAAGGTAGGGGATTCGCCACGAAAACTCCTCGATCGCATTCCTTTGAACCAAAGGTGGTTCTCGGGCTTCTTCCACGCTATTGTTTCTCCGTTCCTTGTTCTCTGCATTCTGCATCGACGCTGAAACATTAGAAACACATTCGCATAGATAACCTGTATCATCGCACAACATATATAATCACCCATATCACATATCATCACATATGTCACATATCACGCACGCATCACATATAATCATGCAATCGTCAACATATCATCGTTATGCATTTCACATAACATCATCATCACACATCACATAGATCATATATCATCACGGCATAGCTCATATCACATATAAGCATTAAACATAAACATCCCGCCATAGACAAGTTAGTATCAAGAATATTCAAAGGTCCATGAAGGATCACAAAATACAAGATCAAGGTATGTCACCAAAAAGGTCGATATGAGCAAAAGAATCGACTTCTGCTATCGCTAAAAGATGCCGCTCGTCCATGCTTCTAGCGCATCTGCGATCGCCACTGACACACCGACTACCTAGATCTCGCCCTCCATAGCCGCCCACTACTTCGCTCGTCCCAGCCGGTTCCATTCTCGCCTTTCCTCATCCTCTTTCCTTCCTATCGTGGCTTGAATTGGGCCGCCGCGTAAAAGCGATCCCGCATGGAAGCAAGCCTCTCATGGGTATGATCCCATCCAAGCCGTGCCTCGATTGCTCGAGTATCGTGAAAGCCGTGCTCGAGTCCCCTCGCTCGCGCTGCCCTTCCTCAACATGCCCGACCTCATCGTAGTCATCCGCTATCTCGATCACCGCCTCTCGAGTCCTCACCGCCCTCATCGCCCTCCTTCGGGTCTTCCTCCTCCTGAGTCTCCTTTCCCGGATGCCAACCCGATACGCTCGGTGGCATGAAAATTTTGATCCCGGCCTCTTCCTCGCTATACGGATGGACAATCTCTCGTCCGGAGGTTCCCGCCTCAAAATCGCTCCGGTCCTTCCAAGGTAAGGATCGCCGATGGAGGTGTAGTGACCGGCGATCCCGATGCATCGGTGATCGCTCGAGCGATGGTCGCTCTCCCAAAGGCTCTTCGGGAACATCATCCCTATCATCAACTGGATCGGTCCTCGAACATGCCTCGCTATCACGCCCGCCTCGATGGTATGCGCTCGATGATCGGTCCACCGCTCCATACTCGAAAGCAATGAACTCGGTGAAATCCAAGGTAAGGTGCCTCGTGATAGATCCCGACGGAACATCACGCACTTCGCCTTCTCTCCCACGGTTGCCAACCTATCGCAGCCTCTCCGCCATCCGATAGTAAGCCTCGACTCAGATACTTTCCCACTATCTCGGATCTTTCTCCATAATCCAACAAATATCCCCGTAAATACTCCCAACGGCTCATGGACATTCCCCGTATATTCCCCGAATTTACTTGATATGCTCATCCATCCCGCGAGATCTTAACTAACGTTGTCTCGGGCCATCAATATCCATAAACCTACATGTTAGTTTATCAAAATAACAACAAATATTCACGTCTTTTTTCTCGCCGGTCATCCGGGTAATCATGTCTCAAACACATGTTCATTTCAACACATATCAATATCAATATCGATATTCATCATAATAATCATGTAAGCAAATACATGATTCACTTACAGGCCCTCGTTTATCAAAATAAACAAGATTTTCAATCAACAATACATTTCTATGTAAACACATAGATTCACATCATCCATTTGTGATCATATCAATCACATCAATTCATACCACACCAATGGTTTTCATATCACAGCCACACAGGCCTTTTTGTTCCATCAACAATCACTTCCACATCCAAATCACCATCCAACCACATCTCATCCACATCACATTTACTTCACGTAAACTCTTACCAGGCCAAAGCACATGAAACCAAGAACACATCAAACTCACATAACCACATAAAGCATCAGCAATTAAACACATACCTCATCCCCTTTTAAAGGAGCGGCTCGACGGTGAATGAGGTAGTCAGACTGATAAACAAGTTTAGAATGACAAGTTCCAAACACCCGCCAAACAATTATGAAAACTAGATGCCAAGAACATTGCTCGATACCAGTCATCACGCCCAATTCCCGAGGAAGGCACGGATGCCGGGTGTGATTAAAGAAGCGGGAAAGAAGGGGAATACATATAACATACATGATAAGAAGACGTGACCATGAAATCGGGCAAGATCTCCTCTATAACTAGGACATATCCTGCAGGGGAGGTGTGCACAAACAATCCACCAACAGAATAATATCGATACCATAACTTCGATAGACGTGATCTTGATTTATAACAAGTAATGCAAGAAAGAAAAATAGCATTACACCGCTGACTAGATCGTCAACCACATAGCATGCTCATATCGAGACTCACAAAGATAATAACATAATAGCAAATCTTATTCCCAATCGTAAAGCAAAATAAGGGACAAGAATACATCAACATCGTAGTACGATATAACACAACATCGGAAGCATAGCATGAAGAACCCGCAGTTCCACCCCTCGCCGCCCATCCACCCTCCTCCATCCGTGAAAAGATTTAAAAGAGTTTGGGGTGAGTACTAGCGCACTCACCGGGTTTTATCATAAATCAAAAGAATCATGATGTGTGTTCAGAGCACTTACCTTAGAAGGTTTTAAAACTTAAATCAACTTCTAAGTAAGCAAAATAGATTTTCATTTTTTCGATACCGATCCGTTATTATCATATTCCCATCATAGAATCAAGAACCACGGCTTGAACGATCCCGCCAACCCCATCACATCTCATTCATTCGCATACCCTAACGTATCCATCCGGCTAACTCGGTGTGGACTTTAGGGTCAAATCCCCATCGTAACCATAACCACCTCATTACCATTTCCATGTGACTTTCGGGTTCATCCCTTCGTAACCATAACCACGTATTGGGGTTCATCCTCACGATCAATACTCAAGATGTTGATCAACCCACCGAATAGAGATCCGCACAATCACAATATAACCATATCTCGGATCGTAGAACAAGAATAACTTCATCAAAACATTTTACGGCGCACATGTTTTATTTTGAAATATCGAGTTAATAACTCAAAATAAGCATATATAACCCAACCCGAACAGATTTAAAACGTTAACCAGGGAGGTATCTACGGATCCGATGACTTCATCGATCAGACCGGTAGGTACCGTAACAAGACGAACAACTTTGGGGTCACATCCCATAAAGCAAAGCAACAACGTGATCCAAACGAAGATCGTAGCAAAACTAGGTTTTCACTTTTCAACCCATATTTCGCACTCTCCGGTTTTCAAATCAACTCGATGCGTAGGGAAATATATTCAGGCATCAAGACCTATAATAGAGTACCTTCAAAATATGCATGCATGCAAGTCGACTCAAATCTTAGCGTGAAGAAGTTTTCAAAAATCGATGCCTATCCTCGATCTAGATAAACCATCCAAAATCGATGCATGAAAATGGAAACATAAGCAATATGCATAACTATCTAACATGGAATGAAAACTACGTTGAAAATGGATAACCCGAGCATGTACTTCCTTTAGAAAACTCAAGAAACGGAAAACATCCCGACATGCGTAAACGCAAAAATGTAAAAACTAATTGGTACTTTAGTAGAATGCATAGCCGGAACTCAAAACCTAAAGGACCAGAGCCAAAATGTGGTCTGTCGGCCACCAAATCGGGCGGCCACAGCCACGGCGGCGGTGGCGATTCATGGAGGTTCTATGTTAAATCGCGGCCCCTCTGCTTTTCCCATCCCGCCCCTTTAGATTCCGAGTTCTATGCTATACGATCTACTAAAAGGCGGAATCAAAATAAGAAAATGACAAAATAGAAAACGGGGCTCTGGGAGAGGTTGATCGGCGGTGGTGGCTCGGCAGCCGGTAAGAATGGCGCCTGGCCGAGCCTCCCGGCCGATCCCCACTCCTCCAGTGAGCTCAGCCTACCCGGAGCTTCTGCTCTTAGTAAACACAGAGACGAAGGAAAATGAACGTTGAAACCCAAGGCCCTAGCCTCCTATTTATAGAAAAAGGGTCAAGCAATGTCATGCAAGCGGTCTTTTTGAAAATGCAAAAGTGACACAACTTTTCAAACAGACTCCAAATTTAGCAAACTTGGTACCCATGGACTCAAATAAAATACCGGACACAACCTGCTATAAACAAGATATGCTTTTAAAGACCAATGAAAAGTCCGGTTTTTCGATAACTTCCCCGAGTGCCAAACCTTCATGGGTGGTCGAAAACTCGATACTTAGTGTCTATGAATTTATAAGACACTCTTCACAACGCCTCGAGGTTTCGTGACGGTCGCGATCACCGAAACAAAAGTCAACCTTTGACCTTTTCTCGAAAAATGTGCCATGCAAAATGAAGTTTAGAAAAGATGGGGTATTACATTCTATTTAAGTCGTTGGTTTGATTCAGATTGATCGAATTGGACTTATTTGGTTTGTTTCGATGTTTTGCAGAAAAATGACATTAAATAGGATGAAATTTATCTACCAAGAATTATTCTATATTGAAGAGCATCTCGATAGGAGTCCGTAGGCACAAACAGATCATAATTGAATTGGACGAGAGAACGAGCGAAACTGCTGAAGTCACAAGATGTCTGCTGCTGACGCGTCCGGCAAGGCCCAGCAAGCGCTCCAAAGGTCCAAACGAACATTGTGCTGCTCCAGCCTCCCCCGCGCCTGCTTTCGCCCCAGCCGCCTGCTCGCCCCAAGATGCGCTGCATCTCAGCGCCCTCCGCGAGACGCCACGCCCGGCCGCCCCAGACTCCCCACTTCCTCGTCCGACGCCGCACATCTCCGCGCCACTCGACGCCGCCCGCAACTAGCTGCCGCTGCCCCTCGAAGATGCTTGGCCTTGCCCCCCCCTCCGCGCCAAGCCCAATGCCCTATCCAGTGCGGCGGGTGTGCAGGCGCCCATCTCCCGGCTCCTCACCTTCCGTCCGGCGCTGGGTGGCCAAGACCTGCCTGTGCCCGTTGGCGCCCACCCGGCCGCTTTCTCCGCCTAGCCTCCACCAAGGTCTCGCTGCTTCAATCCCAGCCGGTGCTGGACGTGTGTCCGAGAATCTTGGCCGTCCGTATTGGGTGCGGTCGTTCTTTCAGAGTTCGCGTCCGGCGTTGCTATGACACGTCCGACGTCGTTATATATATAAGTTAAACACGCGGAAACCCTAGCCTCATTCATTCTCACATTCTCGCAGCTCAATTCTCTTTTCCTCTCTTCTTCTTTTCCCTTCCTTTTAATTATTTTGTACTTGGATTAACAATTAGGATTGTACGATTTCGGATTTTGGAAGACGAATTTGTCTATGAATGGTTGTAAGTTTTCCTGATTTTGATTATGTCTATGTAATGGGATTGGATTAATTTCTATCATGAGATAAATTATCGATTTGTTGGGAAATATATGTTTGATTGTTCTCGCCTTGAATTGTCATTATTGAATTGATGATTTGCGAATTTCTCATCCGTATAAATTATTTATTTTATGATCTTCATGCATGGTGTTCGAAAGAATAATGTAGGGTGATTGTATGCTTATGTTTGATTATAAAGATATGCGAGAGCGATTTATATTAAATATAAGTTTGACAATGAAAGTGATCAAGAGATTGGTTTGTTGTTGAATAAATGATATATGTGGTTAGGGTTTTGCTATCGAGTGCCTTGCGATAAAATATCCTTCGTAGTTGATGGTTGGTTGATCGAGAGATCCCTATCATTAAGTTCGAGTCTAACGTTAACGTAATCGAGATTAGTTAGTGTTGACCGTTTGGTGAGAGGCGTGGGTGTTTTATGCATTGTGTACGGTCCTGATTCATTAATAGCGGATAGATTCAATCCTAGAACACCGCTCCAATTCCGTGTATGTCAATTCCTATTGTTGTCCAAGCGCATCCGCTTTCCTGCTTTTATTTTATTTCTGCTTTCGTCCTTTTTCGTGACAGCCCCTTATGTTAGGACGTTAGTTTTTTCATTTCTGTTTTCGTGTTTGACATAGAACCGTAGCCCTGTTAAGTCTTCCTCGAGAGATTCGACTTGGGTTGACCTTACCATTCTATAAGGACCTCGTACTATTGCGAGCGACTGAAAAGAACAATTTGGTCGGAACACCCGGTCCTCAGATAGTATGTAGTACTCAATCTAGACCACACATTGTGGCCATGTGGATAGCATGGACAAGCGACACGTGGCATAACATTTTTTTTATTTTTATCTTTATTTTCGCTGATGGGCAACACAGTAATTTTCTCCTTCTTCTTCTCCTTCTTCTTCTTTGCAAATGCTACTGTTCATCGGAGAAGAATAGGAAGCCGACAACAAAAATGGCACAATGGAGGCGGTCGCGGTGGCGGCTGTTACGACGACGACAGTCGCGGTGGCTTATCGTTGCCTGAAATTACAGAAAAATCATTTATTAGTTGCTTGAAATTGAAGAAAAATAAATAGAATTTTGAGATAAGATTGAGGTATCGAGAGAGATGATGACTATGGTGATGTTTATGGTGAAGTTCGCAAAAAAATTGGAGTAGGAGACGGTGGTTTACAGTGGAAGTCACCGGAAATCAGAGAAATAAGTGAATCGGAGAAGGAGACGACGAAATGATGCCATCTACGAAGAATATGCATATTGATACATATAAACTTGCATCATAATACACATAAACCTGCATCATAATACACATAAACCTGCATCATAATATACATAAACCTGCATATGTATAATAATATATAAGCATGTATATTAAAAAACAAAACATGTATACGAGTAAACATAAACATGCATACGACTAAACACAAACATGCATAGAACAAAACACAACCCTGCATGCTTTGAAACAAAAATTATCATTTTCGATATCTCTTTTCTCTCTTCTTCAATATGCACAAACATTTTCTTGTTGATCATTTGTTTTCTTTCTTGTTGATCATTTGTTTTCTTTCTTGTTGATCATATGTTTTCTTTCGAATTATGAAAATAAAAGTAATTGATCTAAACTAGAGAATAAATTATGGATAAATCAATATCACATGCATTTTCGTGTTCAACATTATGTTGTTCTTTGTTCAAGCATATGTAGTTTTTGTTTTAAAACATGCATAATTGCTTTTCGTATCACATAACAAATCAAATTGTGTGATTTTGTGTTCAACCACATGCGCTTTATGTATAACAATATGCATTTTGTATTCAATGATAGGCGTTTACGTTTAATTACATGCATAGTTTTTTCGCAATCACATAACAAATCAAATTACTAATCTACCCTTACTATAGCTAAAATCACAAATTAAGCTTAAAAGTCCAAAAATCTCAACCATGGGATCTATGAGATGAATGGATGAGATTGAGTACTACATACTTATCTATCGCTCCTGCACTATTTGATCCTCATAATATAAGAAGTAAACAAAGAACCCAAAGAACCTATACCTTAAATCCTCGTAAGCCACAAACCAAATTAAACAAAATAATGTGATCTTTACGTTTTGAAAATTTTCAACTTTGGTATAATCTTTTGTAAAAAAATACTAATTGTTTATAGTTTTAGTTGGCAAGCTATAGAATAATAAGATGAATAGTGGTACATGCTAAACTACGCCAAATTGATCATTTAAATATTACATTTAAATTATTATTCTTGTGAGATATTTCGTAAAAGCTGAAATATATAATAAATTAATTTCAACTCCTTACTAAAATAATCTAAATAAAACATATCTATTATTATACTTTGTCATTAACAAGAAATTTATAGAACAGTTGTTGCATATTCATCTTAAACAACTCAAAGAAATCAGGTTTAATTCAAGATAATAACATAATGTGTATATATATATATATATATATATAAAGATTCCGTAGAAATAAATGCTTAACAAAAGAAGGAAATTTGAAATTGGAGTAATACTTACACTTTCGTTTGGAAACTCCGAGAAACATAATGAGAGTTTGAAATATTTGAATATGTGTACGTATGACGGTATGAGTGTGTCGATGTGCATATATATATATATATAACCCTAATAAAGTCCTAATCTTACTTGAACTTTTGTTAATTAAATCTTAATCTTAGATAAATTTAAAATAAAACTAGGGCTCATCAAATTAATATTTTACAAGGCCCAATTTGAGAATAAATAATATATTTTGGCAATTATATAAACCCAAAACTTAATAATATAATTTGATAATTGCATAAGCCCAAAACTTATTTTATTACTTAGCCCATATTATTATTTTTTCTTTGTAAAGTAATATTTGAAGGCCCTAAAAATAAATTCTGAAGTTCATTTTCTAGCTAGGGGCGCAACTACGGACTCCTCAAGTCCAACACAAAATTGAGCATGATAAATATTCACAAATCCAATGTAAATTGTTTAAAATTTAAAACAATTTAAATCCAGCAAAAAGTGGAGCGTTACAAAATAAATCCTAGTCTAACCACAGATTTTTCCGTGGTGAAAAATGAAATCCGACAAAAAAACCAAAATGAACATCCGAGCCACGATGAACGACAGATCCACAATTAATTTGTTGTGCACGTAATAGTCAAACGTGAATTAATCTAATGAGCCAAGATAATCGATCCCGTGCTCGATACCAATTATAGAAAAATCGATTTTAACCATCTCCGATGATCTATCTTGGATGTTTAATTCACCATACATCGATTATATACATAGCATGCACTATATAATTGCAACACGTTGGTATTTTCTCGTGTGTACCGCGATTTGTCGGATAAAGAGAGGATCAAGACTCGTGCTTTGATCTTACGATCGTATCCGCTTGCCAAAACCCAATCTTTGAGTGAGAGCAATGTATGGAGATTACCGCAAAAATTTGTCTTCTTCCTCACAATCGTAATTTTGAGAATTACTATCATTAGATCACTGATTTTCTCTCACCTTGTATTTATAATGAAACCCTAGAATCCTAATAGATAGATATCCGCATATCTAATAAATATAATCTTCTCTTTAAAGATATACCATATCAAGAATAATATCCTTTGATATCTAATGATATCGGATATAATCTATCTAGATATAGGAGAATCAGAACAAAGTCCCAGTGGGACTCCACTATGTGAGGACGAATTCATCCAAGAAGCAGCCCTGATGGGTCACCCAGGATCAATGCAGGAATAAAGATGGGCCTCAAATGAATTAATTATCTTATGTTCAGCCAAGAACATAAATTAATTCATAAACATTCATTCATGCCACTAGAGAATAAATACTGACTTACTCCTTTATTACCGAAGTTGAGTCGGGATTGCACTTAGACTTCACGAATCTCCGTATTTAAGATATTGCACGTCCATTAATTATAGCGTTCGACTTCTTAAAATAATTAATCTCTTTAATTTCTTAAGTAGTACCACTCAACCTTATTATTATACTTGAGATAACTCAACTGCAGGGTCTAGTACAATAAACCTTTTGAGCTTCTTAAGGGGACGTCATCATCCGAAACGGATACAGTGACTCGATACAGGTAACGAGCATGACATACAAGCACTGCCACCACCCAATATTAGGTTATCTCATGTAACTCCCACCATAACAAGTCAAAGTGATGGTCAATAACTCATACTCACCTAAAACCTTATCGAGGTTTAGATCAACGTAAAGTCACCGAGATCTAGGTTCTTCACGACGGTCACTTAGAAGAACTCATCTCACTGTGATCCATCAATACGTCAGAGACGTACGGTATTGACAAGCAACCAAGTCAAGTCACTTCTTATCTATACTGCAGCTTATACCGATAACTTGTCCTCAAGTTTTCTCAGTTGTGATCCTTTTTATATCTCATTAAGCTTAACCAACCATACAGACTTATGTGATATTCTACACATTGTATGATTTAACTTATATATGAGATAAAATAATATACATGTGCAATCAAGTAAACAATTCACATATGATATTGTAATAATGGTAAAGGAAACATTGTATACAAGCTCAACCAAACTGCTTCCAGTATACAAATCCAACAAAAAACTCGAAGGAACCACGGACCCACACGGTGAGAAAGCACATAGAGAGAAAGTACCATGTCATACGAGAAATCATTCGATGAGGTGACATGCTGATTGAGAAGATTGATACTGCGGATAACCTAGTTGACTCATTCATGAAGAGTCTGCCGCAAAAAGTCTATGACGAGCATGTTCGAGGATTTGGATTGCGCAAGATGGCCCCCCACTTAGAAAGGAAACATTTGTATAAGTGTGAGAAGCAAAGTGATGGAGTTATTTGTAATAGCTAGTAGTGAGACACATTCGAAATGCCGTTCAGAGGGAAAATTCAATTCAGTGCTTTGTATATTAAAAGTTTGCTTTAGTATAAATGAGAGATTATTGGATTTGTATACTGAAAGCAGAATGATTGAGCTTGTATACAATATTTTCTGTTACCACTATTACAATCTCCTATCTGAATTATTTACTTGATTGCATATGTATGTTCTTTTATCTCATACAAAAGTTAGATCATACAGTGTGTAGGAGATCACAGAAGTCTGTATGATTGGTCAAGCTTATTGAGATATAAAAAGGATCACAGCTGAGACAACTTGAGGATGAGTTGTCGGCATAGGTTGCAGTATAGATAAGAAGTGACTTGACTTGGTTACTTGTCTATGTTGGTATGTCTTTGATGTATTGATGGATCACTGTGAGATGAGTTCTTCTATCTGACCGTCGTGAAGAACCTAAATCTCGGTGACTTTACGTTGATCAAAACCTCGATAAAGTTTTAGATGAGTATGAGTTGTTGACCATCACTTTGACTTGTTATGGGTGAGAGTTACATGAGATAACCCAAGATTCTCGCATCTTGGATGGTGGCAGTGCTTGTATGTCATGCTAGTTACATGTATTGAGTCACCGTATTCGTTTAGGATGATGATGTCCCCTTAAGGAGCTCAAAAGGATTATTGTACTAAATCCTACAGGTTGAGTTAACTCAAGTAAAATAATAAGGTTAAGTGGTACTACTTAAGAAATTAAAGAGATTAATTATTTTAAGCAGTCAGAAAGCTATAAATAATTAATGGACGTGCGATATCTTAAATATGGGGATTCGTAAAGTCTAAGTGCAAGCCCGACTCAACTTCGGTAATAAAAGGGTAAGTCGGCATTTATTCTCTAGTTGCATTAGTAAATGTTTATGAATTAATTTACGTTCTTGGCTGAGCATAAGATAATTACTTTATTTTATGCCCATCTTTATTCCTTTTATTTGATCTCTAGGTTCGCCCATCAAGGCCTTTGCTGCTGGAAATTTTCGTCCCTCAGTAGAGTCCCTTTGAGACTATGTTCTGATTCTCCTATATCCAGATAGATTTTATCTGATATCATTAGATATCAAAGGATATTATTCTAGATATGGTTTATCTGAAAAAAATATAATTGTATTTATTAGATATGCAGAGATCCTATCCTAATAGGATTCTAGGGAATCATTATAGTACAAGGTGGGAGAAAATTAGAAATTAAGGATTCCCAAGTGAGATTTTCGAAAATCTCTAAGTGGAGTAAGAAGGCGAATTTTTGCAGCATTCTCCATAGATTGCTCTTACTCAGCATTGGAGTTTTGGCAAACGAGATACAGTCCTAAAGATCAAAGCACGAGTCTTCTAATGATCTTTATCTGAGAAATTTGTAGATAAACACGAAAAAACACCGACGTATTGCAATTAATTATATAGATACATGCTAGGTATATAATCAATGTATGTTGAATTAAACATCCAAGATAGATCATCAGGAGAGGGTAAAATTATATTTTCCTACAAGGAGTAATATACCACTTAAGGCAAATTAAAACTTTTTCTTTTATCAAAACTTGACAATTATTGAAGTCAGTAGGTGTCGGTTACTGATGTTATTACTGCTGATCAGTTTAAGTTCGGTGAGTTTTGTATTGAGTTAACCAGTTAGCAATTGTATTGAATATGGTAACAACTGATCGGTTGGACTAATAACTAATGTACGTTCGGAAATGGTGGTAGTGGTTATGTTTTTCCTTTACTAAAAACTTATAACTGAAAATATATTTAGTCAAATTTTGGCTTAGTCAGTATTAGTTTTCTCTTCAGTAGCAAAGTGCTTACTGATGGAGGGTTTGAACAATTATGTTGCATTGTATTTGCTGAGTGATGTTTAGTTCAATAACATGAAATATAAAGTAGTGAATGTAAAGAACACACTTAGTTTTTACGTGGTTAGGAGAGATTAGCTCCTACGTCCACAGATTGATGAATCAGTCAATCCACTACTTAAGGTTAGGTCTTGCTTACGGATGCAAGAGAAAATCTAAGTACAGAAGTTTACTTTATCTGTACCTCGACTTATTTGTCGTATTTTTCTACGCTTACTGGTGTTAGGAGACAAATGATTGCTTACTTGCAATCGACCAACTTTCTTGCTTACAGGTGTAAGAAAGCCCTGCTTCAGCACTGAACACTTTTTGCTTACTTGTCCAAACTTCTACTTCTATTTTTACAAATGTTTGGTAGATGGAGATTTTCCAACTAAGGATTGAGCTGTTACAAGAAACAACTCAATAAGTTCTAGGCATAAGATATTACAAGTTTATTCCCTAGATTCTAAAGGAATGTATGTTGAATTCATAAGCAAATAAATATGTTTATGCTATTAGGATTTACTGATTACACTTTGAATTCTCTTCTTCGAGATTTACTGGTTTGAGAGCTTGTGTATTTGTGTATTTGAATGCATAGCATTTTTGGTCGGTAATCTCGATAATCTTCAAATGTTGGATCTCATGGGTATATATTGGAATGATGATAAATAGTGTTGTTGGAGGGAATACCAATCATATCCTTTCTATTTATCATTTGAATTATTCCCGTTTGAATCCTTGTATGCCGTTTTTCTTATCTTCAACATCGTACAATAGAGCTCTGTACTTATGAAAAGTAACTTCGACTTGTCAGGATCTTCTACAGATATGCTACACGTTGAAAGTCAAACACCCAAGGTTAAATAATTTTATGTTTCTTCAGTAGAGTTGACTCCTTGTTTCTTCAATACGTGGACTTCGGGTCTCTTCAATAGAGTCAGCTCCGTGCTCTTTTAGTAGCATGGACTCCGTCTCTTTTCAATATGATAACTCCGAGTCTTCAGTAGACACTTCAGCTTGACGTAGATAAGTAGCAGCTTCGTCTTTTCCTCTGCTGGAATGACACTTAATCATTTTCTTGACTTCTTTGTCTTCAATAGCACTGAATCTTCATTCTTCAAACATCAGTAGCGCTGAAACTGATACATCTATCAATACGTCTGGCTTCAGTAATGCTCTTGAACATATTCAGTATTGCTTCTGCTGAAACATGTAAACATAATGTGGACGACATTATGTTACATCACAGAGCAATCATCGGGCGGTTATGGAATCTAATCAAAATACTAAGTTAAGACAAAAATTTTCCAACATGGCTAATCAGTAATTAATTTAATACTATACTAATGTGGGACCTTTATTCCAGCCATAATATACTCAATATTTTTTTATTAAAATTCGTATAAAAAATTCTTAGGAAAAAAATTGAGGGACAAATGGAGTATTGTTTTTTCCCAAAAACGAGATAAAATATTTGCTACTTTATTTTTTTAAGAGCGAGATAAAGTGATTCGCCCAGTTAAAAGAACAGAGCAATTAATACGCCTAATTGTGAAATATAACTAAACATAATATTGTGGAAAGTTGTTGGAGTACTTTAGATATGGACTTGGGCAGAAACAACAAGGAAACTTCCTTCTTTGAATTTTTGTGTTTATTTTTTAAATGAGCATTGCTATAGATCCTTGAATTATTAGTTTTAATTAATAATTTATTAATGCTGATTAATTAGATTGTCTGTATATGTAAACATCCTTAAGCATCACATTTGTTAATCGGGTCAAAAAGTATAGATAGCAAGGCAATACTGATTAATTAGATTGTTAGTTTATGTAAAATATCCCTAAACTCCACATTCATTACTCTCGATCAAAAAAAAAAAAAAAATCAAGTATCCACTCACAGAAGTCAGAGTTAGAGAGCTCAGAGTCGAGGAGAAGTGTCTGAAGATGAGAAACTATATGCATCAACATGGTCGAATTTAAGATAACCTATGTCGGTTATTTATCGACCCTCTATCACAGTAGTGGTAATTTCTGTTTGTAGAACTCCCTGTGCTTGAGTTACCTGAGATCTTAGTTTCTAGCATCTCTCTTTCTATGAAAAAACCAGGATGCTTATGTTCTGGCAAAATCCCATCATTGCTCAGCATCTGTACCACTGAAGACATGGTTGGCCTATCATCTGGGTGTTGTTGAACGCACAAAAGACCCATATGGATTGATCTCAATGCTTGTGATACATTGCATGAATCTTTGATGCAAGTCTCAATCAATTCCACTTACTTCTCTTGTCTGTTTAGCATCCATGCCTGTCATATTCATCACATTTTAGATGCCATAACATTAAAATACAAAGATTCAAGTTTCTCTAGCATGGAGCGGAATACTTACATATCCAAGGAAGTTGAGCTCCTGATCTCTATACAAAAATCTTCTGTTTCTCCTAGCACCGACAATCTCATGCACTATAACTCCGAAGCTAAACACATCTGACTTCACCGAGAAGAGGCCCTCTCCAGCATAGTCTGGGGACATGTACCCACTGCATTTGCAACATAGTTAAGAAGCCAAAAGCAGAAGTGCATCTCATAAAATGAAAAAACTATACGTACTATGTTCCCACAACTCGCTTTGTGTTGGCTCCAGTTTCATTTCCTCCAAAAGTTCTAGCAAGACCAAAGTCCGATATCTTTGGATTCATATCTGAATCTAGTAATATGTTGCTGGTTTTCAAGTCCCTGTAGATTACTCGCAGGCGTGAATCTTGATGAAGATACATAAGTCCGCGAGCAATGCCGTTAATAATGTTGAAGCGCATTGGCCAGTCCAGTAATATGCTTTTCGTAGGATCTGCCAGATATGTCAAGAACACACGTACGTATAAGTTTCAACAATTCGAGGACTAACTTTTAATAGCTCTTTTCTCTAAATATATCTTTATCTTGTCTAACTACTTCTAGTTAAATGGTAGGTTATTTAGCAGGTTGGCTAAAGAGGAAGACTTACCAAAGAGTATCAAGTCGAGACTTTTGTTTGTCAAGTATTCATAAACCAGCATCATTTCTTCTCATTGAATGCAATATCCTAGGAGCTTCACTAGATTTCGATGCTGCAGTTTTGCAATACAGATTACTTCTTTTTTGAACTCATCCACTCCTTGGTGTGAAGTTCTTGATAGTCGTTTGACAGCGATTGCCACTCCATCTTCTAGTAAGCCCTAGTGTACAAAAAAAAAAAACTTGTTATGTGAAATTGTGCCTTCCTATTTTTGGTGGATTTAATATGTATGAATATCATTCTAAGCTTGGATTCTTGGATAATTTTTGTTTTTTGAACACTTGTCCCTTTCTATTCAAAACCTTTGGTATGATGAGGAATATCTAAAATCCAAACTCGTCTACATAGCTTGAAGACTAAAAATACATAAAGGATTCGGACAGGTCCAAATCCTCCCTTTCCAAGCTTATTGTTGATTGAAGAATTATCAGTAGCTTTTATTATTGAGGATAAGTCAAACATGGGTAGATCCATGTCCTTGCCACTTTGATCATGATTTCTCAGCCTGCCTGTAACATAAACAGAAACATAAAGGGACCAATTTATATAACAAAAACAAGCATTGTTTTATCACTAGTACTTTTCAGCATAACAACAAACAACCCTTCTCTCTTACCACTTTCTTGCAGCAGATGATCCAGCTTCTTACTTTTCCGACAATACAACAAGACGCTCAGGCTTAGCAGCACTATCCCCATTACAACTGACAACATCACTATAAGTATTTTCTTTTTCTTACTTCCCGAGTCTGTGGAAAGAATACATTATCTTCATGCCATCGATAGAGCCTTGTTATTTGAAAAAGACCAAGGATTGTGATTGAAATCATACCTAATTCAGATTTAGCCATTCGAATGTAGATATCTTGTCCAGGAGATATTTGTCTCATGTTGACAAGTTCACTGAACCAGAGTAGACATCCATGTTCACCGTTGCTTATATTGAGACTTGCAAATGCTGTACACGAGCAATTTGCGAACCATGCTACCTTGCATTCTTGAAGGCTCATACTTACGTTAGACCAGGAACGCTCCGTATCTGGTAGTTTGAGTCCAGAGTACTTGAGAAAAACATCACCATCTTGGCAGTTCAACGGGGTTCTTCGAATGCACCCATGAGAAAAATAATCACCGTCCCAACCTTGAGGATCATCTCACTCGAATTTATTCAAGCAGGAACAAGTATGATGAAGTAACCATTTCTGGGTCTGATAAGACCCAGAAACAAATAATCACCGTCTCGAGACGTGGTAGTACTACAAACACCATGTGCACCACACACTTTATAGATATCACAATTATCTGATGGAACAGTATGATGAAGTAACCATTTCTGGGTCTGATAAGACCAAATCCACCTGTGTCCTTCACCACTCTCAGTCAGAATAAACCTGGTATATCCGGAGTCGTTGAGGAGGGTGAAGTGACATTCTTGTTTATCACCAATTCATACGAGAAAATATCATTCTTCACCAAGTAGTGACTTCCGCTGAACCGGACACCATTCCACGGCCCCGATTTATACCGGATCGAGGCACCTTCTTTGATCACAATATGTGGATAACCAGTAGGATCGCAGTGTAACGTAAAACCTCCCGTAGCCGGATCGTCATTGCTTTTCGCTGATGAGATGTAGACTTCGTGGCCAGTCACAAAGTTCATACCAAGCTTCAAACCCGGTAAGAAAGTGTCGGTTGGATAGTCGAAACTCTGCCAGATGAAACTCTTCGGGTTTTCATCATTGGCATCTCTCACTATGAGATTCCCCGTGTCAAGTAACCTTGCGATTAGAGTCTGCTCGCTACTTGATATATTCACATACCAAATAGTAGCATTAGTAGCATCGAGAAGAAGCAGACGACCCGGTTGAATGACTCTGAGCGTACCTGATCGATCCGTGAGTGGATCATCTCTGTTGGCCACCCACACCACGGTCTTTTCTTTAATGTTGTTGTACCATATGCCGACATACCGATACCTGGATCTCCCAGCTGGGCTGAAAAACCCCAACGCATGCATAGGCACCGTTGGATGAGGTGAGAGTGTCATTACAGCTATCTCTCAGTATTTGGGAAGTGTTAATGGTGTGTGTTGTGCGAGCGGATAAAAATGAGGCTGTGAATAGAAGCAGATGGAGATAGAATCTACTGCCGCATATCATATTCATTGGCTCAGAACTACCAAAGGAGAAAGGCAGTTTTGCGTTGTTAATAATAGGAACTAGGTAGGTTGGTGGTCGTGAATTCATAATTTGTAACTTATAAAATAGTTTCTGGGTGGTCCAACACTAGAGCTCACGTAAGCTTCATAACGTCGAGGTCTCTTATGCTTGACTGTAAAAGAATCTCAATGTACGACGGGATGAGTGTGTGTAGGTCCATGAATAATACTTGTATGTGCATGTAATGATCTACAATACTTAGCTACTAACGTACCGGCTAGGGCTAGCAATTTTCGAACGAAAATGACACGAACACGCACAAAGTTAATGTGCTAGTGTTCAACCTTATCATGTCGACGCGATAATTTCGTGTCGTATTCGCAGTAACACGATAATTTTCGAGTTGTATTCGTGTTCTTGTCAGATTGTGTCGTTTTCGTATGATTCATAATATTTATATATATTCAATAGTGTTTTAATTATTATTTTTATATTTTTATTTTTTATTAATTTATTTTCTAATTTAGATTTGAATTTATCGTTTCAAGTCATGTCGTGTCAATACGAAAAAAATCGTGTCATATTCGTGCTTGTGTCAGTACATTTCGTGTGTATTCGTGTTGGACAAATCTTTAACAGGTCGTGTTCGTGTTTGATCTTATTTCATCGTGTCGTTATCGTATTGACATGATAATGATTCGACACGCATGAATTGTCAATGCTAGCTTTCAAGTTAATGAGAAGACCTAGACTTTTAATTAGTTATATTCACTATGACCATACTCACAAGTCATACGGCAGCTAACCTACTTCACAAAAAACACTAGCCAATCTCACACTTTACCTCATTTACAGGGTATTCCACCTAACGCCACATCATATCATATCATATTACATATCTTGGCGCACACATATTCGTTGTATTTGGACATACGATGTATCCGTTTTAAGAAAATATGAATCCTAAATGTCTTGTATATCTAGATCTACACAAATTTTTGCAGTTATTAATTATTTGAAAAAATCTTTTTTCAAGATGACATTGTTTTACTTGCTGAAAATTATGTCCACATAAAAGATTTTTTATATATTGGCCATGTCGGTTTCTATTTATCGAATTTCTTTTGTAAGTTAAATAACATCCAAATTGAAAATTTGTGTTATTATTACACAAATCTATAGTTTGTATCTAATTTTCGATTGAAGTTGAAATTTTTCGTGCAACTAACCCATTTATAATTTAATCAAGCTTACATGATTTAGCCTTTTTTGAAAAATATTAGAGTCGATGTTGACTCCAGTCCAATGTTGAATGGGATGTTGGTAACATTCGATGTTAGTAACATCCTAGGTACAGTCAACATTCCTAGAGTCAGCCTTGAAGCTGAACTTCGACTCTCCAGACGTAACTGTATATAAGTAATCTTTCTCTTCCTTTACGTTTTTATGTTTTATTTATTGTCTAATAAACGTGGATTGCAGTTGGAACATGTTTGAATAAGTGAAGGTTAGTTAGATCATGGTGCAAGATCATGGGAAGTTAGTTCCTATTTTCTAGGGAGCATGATCTACACTAACATCTCGCAGATTAGCCCAAAGCAGTTAGCCATAACTGAGTGGATTGCAGCGGTTATAGGAGGTTTATGGACGACGGATTTGAAGCTTGAAGACCACGAAACACTCATCTATAAAAGCTGCAAGATAGCTCTCTCACACGCACGCTTCGAAAGGTCAATTCGTAGAGAAATCCTACACCGATCGACTCGCCATTTTCCTAAAACGCAGAAGAAAACGCACCTTCAACCACGCTTAAACCGAGGCGGTGTTAGGCGCCAATCAGTAAACATCGACCACGGTATTGCTAGGCAAGCAAGAGTGGGGTTGAAGACCGAGTCGTCTTTTTCTGCTCGTGTTGTTTGTCCGTTCTTTCAGACATTTGCTTTGCTTGTTGTTAACATTCAGTTTGCTGTGTTAGACTAGGTGACTTATCATAGGCGGTAGTGCATCCCGTAGATAAGTCTTCGTGTGTAACACTTGTAATATGTTCTAAGTTATCAATAGAGCTAGTTGTCGCGAGACAACACGGGTTATTTTCATTACCCACAAATTATCCTGTGTGTTATTTATTTTTTTTTCGCCGCGTGTTACTTGGAATGATATTAACATTGCTAGTAACATTACTCTACTAACATTCACACAGTGTTATTAAGTAGTAATTCAGGCACTAAATTCTTTCAATTGGTATCAGAGCGAGATCTTGACGAACTAAGATCGTTCCTGTGTGCTATATTACTACTGATGGACACCACTAATGCTTCCGTTCGACCTCCAGCACTTGATAGTAGTGGGAAGAATTACGCCTTGTGGAAGTCGCGATGACAATGTACATCCGATCCATAGATGAACGTGCGTGGCTTGCAGTGTTGAATGGTCGGACTCTCCACGTGAGACGGTGAATGATGTTGTCACCAACAAACATGAGAACCAGTGGACTTCTGAAGCGAGACTCATCTCTAATCTCAATGCGAGAGCTTTAAATGCTATTTTATCTCGTGTTGATGTCCCTTATTTTACCGATCTCTAATTGCATAGAGGCTCGAGATGCTCGCTTATTCTACGTGAACAATGTGAGGGATCCGCAGTGTTAAAGCAACACGCCAAAGGATGTCGACTACGAGATTTGAGATGTTGAGGATGCAAGAAGATGAGACCATATCGAAGATACTATGAAAAGTCGAGTGAAATTGCTAACGAGGTCGTTGGACTTGGAGAGCCCATTGCAAATGAGAGGTTGGTAAGCAAGATGATGAGGTCTCTACCGAAAGGTATAACATGAAAATTTCCTCTATTCAAGATTCGTTTGATGTTACCACCATGAGGATAGGTGATCTTGTGAGTAGATTGATTACTTTTGAAATGAATCTTGACCAACAAAATGTTAGCTATAATAAGTCCAGACAAGTTGCTTTTCGTGCTGAAAACTCCAAAGTGGTCTCTATTGTGTTTAATGATGTTGAGTATTCAGATCAGGAATATGAGCTCGATGAGATTGATCTCAACATTGCCATGTTGACTCAAAAATCAACAATCTGGTTAAATCCTTGAAAAATGGGAACCAAAGCTCAAATCCAAGAAGGATATATGGAAACGCTGCTGGGAAACCTCCAAGTCCTACTAACATTCCCAATGTTCCACGAACATTCAACAATCATATCTTTGAGAATAACGCATCGACAATGTGCGGTCACGTGGGATGTTTAGGATGGGACATTATGCTAATGAATGCCCTACAGTTGCAAGAAAGAAGCAAACGTCTTTTCGACAGAGTGGAAAATCTAGCAATGTTGCTCAGGCCAGTCATGTTGCTTCTTTGAGTGATGACTCAGACATAGAAGAAGAGAAAGTTATTCTCACTGCAACGATCGATGATGTTGATGAGTCAGAGGCTGAAATGATTGAAGCCATAGTTGACACAGAAGAATGTTATGAGGAAGAGCTCTCTGACAAAGATGATGTAATGAAGACAGAAGAAGATGTTGGTCCGAGCGTAACACCATGGTTAACATTGATGGACACATCTTTTCATCATCAACAACAAACTGGTATGAAATGACTCTTCTTGATGAAACTAATGTTACCTCAGAGAATGTTTGTTGTGTTGCAGTCCCTGAGGAAAATGAGCTTGATCCTCTCAAAGCCATTAGTGATCTTCGAGTTCTCTGTGATGACATCGATGCTCAATGTGAGGAGCAACGAAAGGACATTCTTCTACTGCTCGATGAAAATCAAACTTTGAAGGATCGTGTCATGAGGTTGAAGTTCTCCTTACCAAAAAGGATCTCGACTTTTGTCTTGAAAGGTAAAGTTTACAAAGTCGAGAAAACCTTCGATAGGTTTAACAAAGGCACCGCTTGTCTTGATGAGGTGTTATCTCGTAAATCTGCTGGGATTCATGGTATTGGTTTCGATTCGTAACACTAACATGTTGAATGAGAACAAAGAAGGTTCTCGTGTTTGTTAGAGAAAGAGATGCTAATGTGTTTGTGAGGTCAAATGGAGGAAAATTCCAAAAGACTAAGAAGAGGAACAATTTGAAAGGAAACCCTATGTGTGCCATTATCACAAGCACCGTGGCATATTAAACTCATCGTGAAAAGTATTTGAATGATGTTGCTGTAACATCTGCAAGTCAGATGTTTGACGAATATCAGTCTGATGTTGGGAGTTCCTTGAAAAATATCTCTGTCATGACTGACAACATTTTCTACAACAAATGCAATGTTGTTTTCACTTCTCTTCATGCTAACCTTTCCTGTAATTGGTACTTTGATAGTTGTTGTTCCAGGCATATGACAGACAACAAGGAGTTTCTGATCGATTATGTTCCAACAAATGGTGGGCATTGATCGACAAAATTTGATCGCACGAAAAAGCGCAAGTATAAGATAAGTCGAGTATCGTATCAACAGGGATTGCAATCCGAAAACACAGAAGCTAATTCAACGAAACTTCATCATTATCCAAGAACAGATTTGGGTTGTGAAGGTTTATGGCTTCAGATAATTAAATCCAAAGCAAAGGTGACAACAAGAAAATAAACTAAAGCAATAAAAATCAAAGGGATAACTATGAAGAAAGACTAACCCTAGGGATGCATTAATCCTACCCACAACGATGTTTATCCTTCTTATTATTAACCAATTTTAATCCGCATAAGATGGAAGATCACACATTTAACCAACAACTTCGCCATTCGACAATTGTGGCAGTTGATTACTAATTTTCCCTATTACTGTTACGTCTCTAGAGGAAAATAAGCAACTCCAAAAGGATCACAAAGAATATGCTTCCTACGAATGTTCCTATCTCAGTTACGACTCAAGGCTTATCCGTATCATGCATTCAAGATCGATTGACAATTAAAACGGTTAAGTAATTAACTGGGAACTATGATATGCATCAAGATTGATCAGAAATCAACACATATAATTAAGCACCAAGAATCATGAATCAATGCCTGGAAGGTAAATAACAATAGCAGGAATCACAACATTTAGCATAGAATCATGCAAACCCTAGGATTAGAACAGAAATTTAACTAGACATAATTAACAGAATAAAATACGAAATAAACATAAAAACAAAAATTAAATAGATAAAACCCGTAGGAAGCGCCTCGAAGAACAATGGTTGGGTTCGTATCCAAACCCAACGGAAAACGGAAAACGATGGAATTTTCGATGAAATCGCTCCAAAGCTTAACAATGCGTAGAACTAAAGCTAGAACGATGGAAAATTATTGCTAGAATTAATCTAAATCAAAGCTAAAGCGAAAATAAATGGAAAATAGAGAAAACCGAGGAAAATGTGTAAAATCGCTACTGGGAAGGTTGGGGCACGAGGGGTAATGCCCTATTTATAGAATTGTGGCCGAAACCCCACTTTGAGTTCGCCGCCACGCTCGCGGCCGGGCTCATGGTCGCGAGGGAACATCCTCGCCTTGGCCATCCTCGCCTTCTCGACAGGGGCGCGCCGTCGGCCTCGCGCCGACCTCGCGGTCACTAGGTGTGGTCGCGCCGCATGGAAAATCATCGCGGCACGCCTCGCGCCCACCGGGAGTGCTCGCGTGCCATGGCCTTCCTCGCCAGGCCGGTAGCTCGTGGCCGACCTAGCGGTCGCTAGCCGGTCGCGAGCCTCATCTCAGGCGATATGCGCACTGCGCCGTGCTCATTCCTCATGGTCCTGGCTAGCGGCCACTAAGGCGGTCGCTAGGCCTCCTTTTGCCCTCGTCGCTCGTTCTTCGCTCCATGCTTCGGTTTTCAACTTATAAGCCTACAAAACACCAAAACGGATCCCAAGAGCAGTATCTTCCAAAAATATGTAAAAGCATTGAGATCCAAGACATAAACACACATTATCGATCTAAAATCATCTTTAGAAATCAACAATAAACGTGTAAAATTCGCGCTTATCAACCCCCAAACTTAAATCATTGTTTGTCCTCAAACAAAAACAAGACCAAAAAGAAAGAGAGACACAAAACAGGATCAACGAGTGTAAGCAAAGGTGATTAATCAGTAAAGCCTCAGAAATATCTTAAAGCTCAAAATCATTAGTGCACACGACGACTGATCGAGCTAAAAACACACTCAAATTCACTAGCAATCGTACGAGGTAATTGTAGCGTGATAAGTTAACCCAAGTCGTCTCTCAAGGAAAACTTAACAGGACGATTGTTCATGTCATACACAAAAAGCAATTAAATCCTAAACATTCTAATGCCATCGAGGGTTTGGAACATGCAGGAATGGAAATACGGGAATTAAACAGCAAACCTAAGCTAGGGGTTGTCAATCCCGAGCTAAACTAATAAAGCAATAAATCTAAACTAGGGGTTTTCAATCCCTAGTTGAACTACGAAAGCGATAAATCGAAAGCAATAAACAAAGCGATATAATCGAAGAAGCATGAAAATCCAATCCACTGTCACTATGGAATTGAATTCACAAGAATCACAAAGCAAGAAATCATAAAGCAATAATACTATAAAATTGATTCCGATAAACGATAAATCCAAAAACATAAATTGATAAACTAAATCATTCGATGAAAAACAAGGAACAGGAATTAAAACTAATGATTATCTGTTAGTGTCGATCTGTTGAAAGAGCTCCTGAAGAATCCATGGTGAACAGGAACAGCCGCGGCGTGAAGGACCGAAAATCAGAACCAACCCCCCTTTGACCTAATGCGCGCATATATATTGTTCAGGGCCGGTGCGCGAGCGGGCGCGCGGAGTGCACGTGCGCGACTTTGAAGAAATTGTCCGTTCTCCCTCGTCCGAACTCCGAATTACGATCCGTTTGTGTCTACGGACTCCTATCGAGATGATCTTCAATATACGTAATCCTTGGCACATCCAGTTCATCCTATTTTAATGCCGTTTTTCTACAAAACATCGAAACAACTAAGTAAGTCCGAATCGATAAATATTAATCAAACCAACGGCATAAATAGGACAAACAACTGAAAATGACATGTAAAACAATACCAAGAATCATCACAAAATCATACCAAATAACTCCCCCACACTTATCCATTTGCTTGTCCTAACTCATGTAACTTTACTCTTATTCTAATCAATCAAACCTTATTGCATTTCCCCCACACTTGGTGTTTACTTAATTCAAAGATAATGTGAAATAAATCAAGAACGACAATTGATTTCCAATAAATAAAAGGTAATCTCGCCGCACCCAACTCTCCGTTAGGGTGAACTAACTAATGTGGTCACCTTTAGCAACAAGTTTCTTTTATAAAGCACAAAGAATGTTTTAAAGATTTTGAATAATATTCGAAAGGTGAACTCTCGATGAACTCGAGTCTCCTAACGTGGTTTCCCATGTCCATTTCTCAAATTACGAGAAAGAGGGACATAATCCCATCCTCCATTTCAACAATCTCAACAAAATACTGGAGCTTTCATTCTCCTCATTTTCTTCTTCTTTTTCACATTTTTTATATATATAAATGAAACAAGTATATAGGCAACCACAATGTTAACACTACCCCTAACATTAGCCGGACAAATCACATCAATTTCCCCCTATTTAATTTCTATCAATCACAGTCTTGTCAATTCACATTATACTCAAATCATATATCACCAAAAGTTTCGAAAGTTCAAAATCAGTTTGACCAATACCACAGAGTTCAGTTGCACAAATCAAGATCCTAACTTACTCGTATAGACAAAGCTTACATCCAAACAATCAGAATAAGCACAAGGGCACATCATTAAGCATATAAAATATATATGTCACACCCACAAAACCAAAATACTCTCCCCATACTTAATTCGAGCATTGTCCCCCTGCTCAAAACATAAATAACATAAAATAGCCGATAGAGGAGGAGGCTTCACGATAAAATATGGCGGCAAGGTGGTTGAATATGAGCGCGCGCGTAACCGAATATCGAGGCTTCGCCTCATCACGACGAAGTCCCAATTCGAGCAAAACTAACATAGAGACAACAGATAGATCAAAGAAAAACAGAAAACAAACAAAAGAAAGAAAGAAAAAGAATAAAAACCGTGGGTAAACTCCCACGTAGTACTGCTTAACGTCGTGAGTCTGACGTATTCCGGTTAACAACGGACTATCCATAGTCCTTACCGCAGGAATACCATCTCACCGTAATATCGAGTAACCATATATGCACAAGGACAAGAAAGAAAGAAAATAACAAATCATTTAAGCTCAAGTCGAACATCATATTCTCCAAAGTGAAATAGATAATTTCAATTCCCAAAGCACAATACTTTGGAGAATTAAGATGTTGACAAATTATGGATGTTACCTCAACCTTTGTTCTCATTTTGTCCTCCTCCGGGAACAGTTGTTGAGGCAGTTTTTTCACTTCCATAGTGGGTCGTGGCGTATCATCAATTCCATGGACCCACTCTTCCTTCATCCTATCTTCATCTTCCTCCACGTGTTTGGGTAGCTCTTTCACCTCCAGAGTGGGTTCTAGCGTGTCATGTACCCACTCCTCCTCATCAGTCGTCCTTGTAACAACTTTCTCTTAGCTCTGATCTTGCTCCTCATCATCACGTGCCCATTCTTCATCAATTTCCACCTCCTCTGGCTGCAGCGGCTCTTCAGGTGTCTCTCCCACCACATCTTCAACAATTGGGTCACTTTCAAGAGTAGTGACCGTCTGAGCTTGATCGGTTTGGTATGGGAAAGGTGTGACATCGGTGACTTCCGCGTTCTCCGCTTCATGTGGCTGTAGCGACTCATTTGATTTCTCTTCCACCCAATTCTCACAAATTGAGTCACTTCCTAGAATAGTGACCACCGACTTGATTGGATTGATCCGAAGTTCCTCCTTCTCGCAACAACTCATCAAGCGTGCTATTAACATATCCTAATTGCGCCTCCAAACGCAAAGCTGAGGCGTTTGTAGCATCCAAACTTTGGATGAACTTATCCTCCCAAGCTGGTTTCTGAAGTGGAGGTGGCTGTTGGGTATGTATTTCGAGGTGGAGGTTGTTGTTGTGAGTACGGATATCTTTGCGGCGGAGGTGGTTGATCCCAAGATGGACTGTAGGATTGATCCTCATAGTAGTGCGGTGGAGGTGGTTGGTCAGATTGATTGTAGGCTTGATCCTCGCATCGTGGTGGAGGTCGTTGGTCCCGATATTGATCATAGGCTTGTTGCTCATCGTGTTGTGGATTCCAATATTAGGGTCGTTGCGGTTCCCAATAATTTTGGCCGGCCGAGTCCAAAACTCGAGTCAAGTTAGTTATTCAACCTCAATCACATTCTTGCTCATAAACCTGGCGGATATCCTCAACATGGTCGAATCGGGCTCTTTCTTCATAAGAAGAATTTACCCAATACGACGAACTTTCCTCCCCACACCGCTGACCATACACGTATTCTGGTAACCCGCATTAATGAGACACCAACAACAAAAACAAGATCACACGCACCGGGAGAAAATAACAAAATAACAAAAGAAACACGTAAAACAAAAACACAAACAATACGCCTAAAGTTTTCCCCGGCAACGGCGCCAAAATTGATCGAGCTAAAAAAACACTCAAATTCACTCGCAATCGTACGAGGTAATTGTAGCGTGATAAGTTAACCCAAGTCGTCTTTCAAGGAAAACTTAACAGGGTGATTGTTCATGTCATACACAAAAAGCAATTAAATCCTAAACATTCTAATGCCATCGAGGGTTTGGAACATGCAGGAATGGAAATACGGGAATTAAACAGCAAACCTAAGCTAGGGGTTGTCAATCCCGAGCTAAACTAATAAAGCAATAAATCTAAACCAGGGGTTGTCAATCCCTAGTTGAAATACGAAAGAGATAAATCGAAAGCAATAAACAAAGCGATATAAATCGAAGAAGCATGAAAATCCAATCCACTGTCACTATGGAATTGAATTCACAAGAATCACAAAGCAAGAAATCATAAAGCAATAATACTATAAAATTGATTCCGATAAAACGATAAATCAAAAAACATAAATTGATAAACTAAATCATTCGATGAAAAACAAGGAACATGAATTAAAACTAATGATTATCTGTTAGTGTCGATCTGCTGAAAGAGCTCTCAAGAATCCATGGTGAGCGAGAACGTCGCGGCGTGAAAGACCGAAAATCGTAACCAACCCCTTCGACCTAATGCGCGATATATATTGTTCGGGTCGGCGCTGAGCTGGCGCATGGAGCGCACGGCGCGACTTTGAAGAAATGATCCGTTCTCCTCGTCCGCACTCCGAATTACGATCCGTTTGTGCCTACAGACTCCTATCGAGATGATCTTCAATATACCTGATCATTGGCACATCCAGTTCATCCTATATTAATGTCGTTTTTCTACAAAACATCGAAACAACGAAGTAAGTCCGAATCGATAAATATTAATCAAACCAACGGCATAAATAGGACAAACAACTGAAAATGACATGTAAAACAATACCAAGAATCATCACAAAATCATACCAAACAACGACATTAGTCAAATCGACAATGTACAACCATTGAAAGCAAAAATCTCATTCAATTCAACCCTCACAATGGCATGTGCGTAATATATAGAGTACACTCAACTCATAAAGAAATAAGGGACGTGTATGCACTCAAAAATCAATGCAATGCAAATATCTCACCATAGGCTTGCCATTTCTCTAATATCTCCACCACGTCAAATGCATTCAAATTAGGATCAAAAAGGACATTTCATAAGTTGTATTGTAGGCACATTGGTTAAGGTAGGATAATATATGGCTAAGTGACTCAAATATATTCCAAGTACTTCCATCTCTATAATCAGCTCATATGGACTTTGTCCATTTCCTTTTCCTTTCCAACATGCTATTTCGACATTTATTCACTCAATGTACCATATACTATGATAATTGACTTCCTTTATGCTCATACTATTCACAATTTTTATTTTTTTCGCTTTGTAATAGAGCTTATAGGTCTATTCTTTTCACACGGTACCATACTTTATCTTTTATCCCCACTTTGCATATCAAAACAAATTTTTCTCCCATTTGATTCCCATATCCATCCTCACCTCCTATCATCCGGTTAACAAAAGAATAAAGTCTAATAAAGGCTCAAAGAAGCGACAAATGGTATATATCATCATTTAGTGTTTGGGTAAATATGTGGTTTAACAAATATGGCCTTTATCCTTTCCATATTCAAAACACATATGCAGCCTCGACACGTAAAAACGGCAAGTTCTAGAAGATAATTACATGCACGATATCACACAAATAAAATAAACCGTAACAAGATGTGTATACGGTGAAGCTCAAGTCTCACGGTTTTAGCAAATGGTTAAAACAACAAGCTAAGCAATCCTGTTATCCATGCGTCATTTTCTAACATATCATGTGCACTATCACATATTTAATGTAAAATTTCTATCATCATCGCTACATGGATTAACACATTTCACTTCAACTCGTTGATCGACCGACATAACAAAAACACAAAAGACACGACAAAAACCCCAACATATAATAACTTAACAAAACAAAGCAAAAACATAAACAAGGACTCTCAACCAACCAAACTCGTCCACTCCCCCCAAACTTATTATAAACAGTGTGAAATGGAGGCAATAAGGTTTGCAGAAGAGAGTGATTGGGAGAGACCTTACCTCATGTGCCACTCTACTCTGGCGGCGGGTAAAAACATCTCCATTGGTTCCATTGCTGCATCATCTGACGTTGCTGCTCTTGATGCGCTTGCTGCTGGGCCAGGAGGGTCTGCTGCTGTGTCATCATGGAGGTCATATTCTCGTCCATGCGGTCTAGACGACCGTCTATGCGATCTAGTCGCTCATAAATCCCGGAATATCCCCGAGCATGCCTTGGTGGCATCGCGCCACCGACCTCGGGTGCCTCCTGCTGCTCGTCCTCCTCTCCCGGCTGCTCTTCCTCGACCTCGCCTTGACGGTTACCGAGTCCATGTATAGTGCTGGTCGGAGCTCAGGCTCCAATTATGCTCCGGCGCGCCAACTCTACTTATGCTGGTGAGCTCGGGGTTGGGCAGGCGGACTATCAACTGGCCATGCTTGTCATATAGCATCCAGAGGTAGCGGTCTCGGTGCCTCTTCAAGAACGTCTGGACATATAGATATTTCTTGTCCAGGAAAATATCTTGAGAGATGGGCTCCTCTCGAATCGTGATACCGAAAAAATCAGCAATAGGGGTAACAAATCCCCCTATGCATATCCGAGCATTCCCCGATACCTCGGCTTGCATCTGGAAGTGCTGGGCTAGGAACATCCCGGCGTGCACTTTCTGTCTCATCGTCGCAGCAATCAGGAGACTCATGTCCTGAGATAGAACAGTGCCGGCATTTGAGCGGCCATGTATGGTGAACGTGAGTAGGCGGTGGAAGTAGCGGATCGCCGGATTCGAATGGAGCTCGCCTTATACGAGGCATCATAATATGGGCTCGCTCCAAGGATGTGTTTGTGATCAATGGCCACATTCTCGAGGCGAATTCTCTAAGTCCCGATGTATACGCTCGGGACGGCCCTCAAGGACGGAGTTCAACTCGCTCATCGAGAGCTGCGGGCTCGTTATCGGGGTGAACGTTATGTAATCCGACGATCCATGCGTCTTATGAACATATAAGGTCGACAGAATTCCAAATGTGAGGGTGCGGTATGATAGATGATTAGTCGTTACAACCGAATACTGCCCGCCCTCTCCAAGCCATTAGACGTCATTGGCTATCCCCATAGCCCGGCGTGTCTCAATGCACATAAACCGGAATGTCGGTGCTTTAGTTGCACCAGCCTCCCCTTTCCCGTGATGAGGAGTCGGCAATCGCACCTCAACAAGTGGAGGGTGGAACTCATCATGTGGCTCATCCCGGATGAGGAAGCACCTCCTTACCCTTTCGCTATGGCCGAGTGTGACATATTGTACCTAAAGATAAAAGCAAAGTTAGTTCATGTACTTATTAAAGAGGCATATAAAAGCAAACGACAACCCATAGCAAAATATAGACCTCCCCCAAACTTGAATTGAGCAAAATACCGCCCCCTATACTAACATATGGTCAAACAAAGCGAAATAAGGGGGAGGAATCGCACACACGCACAAAAATACACAAAAAATGACATTGTGGGCTGTCTCGCGGCCAACCTCGCGATCGCGAGGGAGGTCGCGAGGTACCACTCGGCGCTTGGGGTATCCGCACGCGAGAACGCCCGCGCTCGCAACCTTGGCCGCGAGCACGCTCGCGGTCGCTAATTTTCGAAAACTCGCGCGCGAAGGCGCACGGACGTGCGTGAGGAAAAACATGAAGGCACGCGAACATGCATGTGGACCTCGCGTCGGGCTCTCGTCATGAGCGACGCTACCGACAAAGAAAGCAAAATAGGGTTTTTCGAACATTTTTCATCCCAAATCAACAATGTAGGCAAAATTGACCAATAATAAGCACAATACACATCTATAAACATCAATAGCCCTAACATTGTAACAATCATGCTCAAAACATCAAGTAATTTAGCAATATGATCCATAATTCCTCAAAAAATCAAAAACCCACCACAAGGAGATATAATGGACAAAAATCCTCCAAATCATGCTAAAAAGCGTAAATTCAAGAGGAATTAAGTAAATGTAGCGTACCTTGAGCGGATTAGTGGTGAAAATTGCAATCAAAATGAAGAATTTAGGTGTAAGGTGCTTGAGAGAGAGAGTTTTGCTACTGAAAATGTGTGTTTGCATGTAAAATGGGGAGGAAAGGGGTTAAAAAGGGTCAAAAACGCGGGTCGCGTCCGGGCGTGGGTCGGGGCATGCCTCGTGGCCGGGCTCGTGGTCGCGAGCTCGGTCGCGAGGTACGCCCATGCACGGAAAACTCGTTTTCTCGGCTAATGGTTATTCACGGACACTCCTCGCGGACGCGAGGGTGGTCGCGAGGTGTGTTTTTTTTTTAATGTTTTAAAAAGAAAGCAATTATACCATGGGACTCGAAAACGACGAAACACGACACGACAAAGAAAAAGAAGAAAAACAAAACGAACAACATAAAACGTGTAAAAAACGTTGGGTTACCTCCCAACCAGTGCTAGATTTTCCATCGACGGTACCGATAAACGCGCATTTTACACGCTTATAGTTGATATTGAAGATGAGTTTAGCTCGCTTAATGTGCTGCCACGTATCGATTCCTAATGTTTTATCTATTTTTAGAAGATACTGCTCTTGGGTGTTATTTTGGTGTTGTGAAGGTCTATATTTTGAAAATCGAAGCAAGGAACGACGCACGAGCCAAAACATACAATCTGGTGTGTTTCTAGCGACCAGCCTAGCGGTCGCTAGGTCGGCCGCTAGGAAACACGCGCGAGAACCCAGAAGATCGCGACCGCGAGAACGCGCCCGCGAGCGAAGCCTAGCGCGAGAAAGCCACTGGACGATTTCTCGCGACCACTTGAGTATGGCTAGCGACCGCTAGTCGGGTCGCGAGGTACACAAGCGAGCGCAAGTGGCGACCGCGGGCGAGAAGGCAGCGCGCGAGGATTACCTCGCGACCACACCTAGCGACCGCGAAGGGTGGTCGCGAGACGGCGCGGCAGAAGAGAAAATTAGGGTTTGGGGTGTGCCTATATATATGGCAACACCCGCGCCAGTGAGCCCCCATTCACGCCTGCACCTTATTTTCTTGCTTTTCCTCGGTTTTACATTCTTTAAGCTTTAGTCTTCGTTTAGTTTAATTCGAGTTTTGTTTTACGTTATTCTAGTTTAGTTTATCGTTCGCTATCGATCGGAACGTTTTGTCCGATCGTTTGCTTGTTTTCCGCTCGTTCGCTTGGGATCGATTCAAGACCAAGCCATTGTTCATCCGACGCTTCCTACGGGTTTTATATATTTAATTTACGCTTTTATGATTAATTCGTATTTCATTCCGCTTATTATGTCCGGCTAGTTTTCTATTCTAATCTAGGGTTTGCATGATTCGATCCTATATGTTGTGAGTTACTGTTGTTGTTTACCTTCCGGGCATGATTCATGATTCATGGTGCTTATTTATATGTGTTGATTTCTAATCAATCTTGATGCATATCTAGTTGCCGCTAATAGACGAATCGTATTAATTGTCAAACGATCTTGAATGCATGATACGATTAAGCCTCGAGTCGTAATTGAGATAGGACAATCGTAGGAAGCATATTCTTAGTGATCCTTTTGGGTTGCTTATTTTCCTCTAGAGACGAATCGTGATAGGGAAAATTAGTAATCAATCGCCGCAATTGTCGAATCAAGTTGTTGGTTATATATGTGATCTTCCGTCTTATGCGGATTAAAACGGTTAGTAATAAGCAGGATAAACATCGTTGTGGATAGGATTGGTGCATCCCTAGGGTTAGTCTTTCTTTATAGTCTTCTTTCGTGATTTTATCGCTTTATTTTATATTTCTGTTTGGTTACCTTTGCTTTGGATTAATTTCCGAAGCCCTAAAACATCTCACCCTTATTCTGTGCTTGGATAATGATGAATTGTCGTTGAATTAGCTTCTGTGTTTTCGGATTGCAATCTCTGTGGATACGATACTTCGCTTACCCCATACTTACACTTTTTACGTGTGAAAAAGGAGCGATCAAATTTTGGCGCCGTTGCCGGGGATTGTTAAGATCACATAGGAATAATTTGACGATTTGGATTTATTAATTCAAGTTATATATATATATTATTTTATTTATTTTTGAAAGTGCTAAATTCTCTCTTTTCTCAGGTGGTTTATGCGTACAAGATCTCAGGGACCTCCTGAAATATTTTTAGATCTCGAGATCGAAAGTTCTCAAAGGAGAAAAGGACGAGAGAAGAGACGAGTGCAATGGCACAAATCCATGAGCAGGGCATTCCTCCCGAGCAAGTAAGACGCGATGCTAGCCGACTTGCGAAATCTGCGTCGGATGGCGAACATGGAATCGTTGTCCTCGCCTCCGGAGGATAGACCTCTAAACCACATGTATCGACATCCCACCGAGCAGTTCAAGGAGGCGGTTGGGGCCCATGCGAGATGCAATAATTTGAGCTCAAACCGCCCCGATTAGTATGGTCCAAGGAGAGCGGTTTGGGGAGGAGTCACGGAAGACCGAATGCACATCTCGAGGCGTTTCTCGACATTTGTGATACCATCAAATGTAATGGGGTGCCACAAGACACAATCCGGATGCGCATGTTTGGTTTCTCATTGTGACAAAGAAAGATTGGTTCAAGAGTTTGGACCGGTGGCATCGACACTTGGGGAAACTTTGAGAAGTTTCTTTGAAATACTTTCCGGCGAAGCACGAAGATCATCGCGAAATCTCTCATTTTGCCAAAACCACGACGAATCATTATTCGAGGCATGGGAGAGATTCAGAGGTCTATTGAGACGATGTCCACAACATGGGTTCTCCAAGGAGCAACAAATCACACAGCTTCTACGGTGGTGATATGGCGGGCGAGGAGCATGGTAGATGCGGCGGGGGCTGTTTATTAAACCGACCGGTCGGCGAGGCAAGCCGTATTGTAGAGATGGTGGCCAACAGCTATCAATGGCCAACGAGAGAACGCCATCGTTCAAAGCACCGCTTGTTGAGAGTGATTCAAATATGACGACCTCATGAAGAAGTTCACTCTTTTGAAGAGTCGATTGAAAGAGAATGTGAGCCACATCAATCGTAGGAGTCATTCAAATTTCCAACAACCTTCAAAGACTTTAATACTCGTAATTCGATTCAAGAGCCGAGGAAGCAAAGTCTCAAGACATGATCGGCAGTTGGTTGTAAGCAACCAACAATTGGCAACGAATCGAATTGCTCATCGGCAACAAGGCGTAAGATAAATCACTTGAGTCGACTATGACGGCCATGGGAAGCACATAAAGATGTTGGAAAATCAAATTGGTCAAATAGCCGTACAAGTGAATGCACTACAAAAGACGGGCCAATTTCCGAGTAATACGGAGGTGAACCCGAAGAGTCAATGCTTCGCCATTCAGACGAGGAGTGGACGAGCCTACCCGAGCCCTACCGAGAAAGACGAGCAAGAGAACATTCTGACGCAGAAACTCGCGACCGAGCTCGCGACCGCGAGCCCGATCGCGAGCCATCCTGAATTTTGTCCACAGACGCCCGCGACCGAGCGCGCGCCCGCGCACCCGACCGCGAGTCATCCGAATATCCGCACGCCAGAGTTGTTCGCGAGCGACCCAGCGCTCGCAAACCCGATCGCGAGAAATCAGCCAGAGCAGTTCGCGAGCTACCCAGCGCTCGCGAGCCACACCGCAAGCTCGCACGCGAAGACGAAGATCAGCGCGCAGCAGACTCCTCGCGACCATCCCAGCGGTCGCGAGGTCGACCGCGAGGCACCCCTGAGGCTAATCCCGCGCCGCACATTCCTCCGATCCCGTTTCCGAGTCGACTTGTCAAGTCGAAATATGACGAGGAATTTGCTCGTTCAAAGAGGTATTCGGAAAGTTGAGATAAATTTGCCTCTCTTTGAGCGTTGCGAAACATGCCGGCTATATGAAATTCTTAAAGACGCCGCTTGCAAGCAAGAAGAAACTTGGGAAATTTGAGAAAATTTCCCTATCTGAAGAGTGCAGTGCCGTCTTGCAAAGGAAGCTCCCTCTGAAGCAGAAGGATCCCGGCGGTTTCACGTTAGAGTGCGAGATCGCCGAGCAGATTTTCCCAAACGTCTTATGCGATTTGGGGGCGAGCATAAATCTGATGCCATTGAACGTTTTCAACCGGCTACACCTTGGAAAGATGAAGCCGACGAAGATCTCACTGATGATGGCTGACCGATCAGTCACATATCCAAAAGGTATAGTCGAAGACGTGTTGGTAAGAATTGGGATTTTGTTTTTCCTGCGACTTTGTTATTCTTGATATTCCGAATTCAAACAACAACCACTAATCATGGTAGACCTTTTCTAGCAACCGGTCGTGCGTTGATTGATGTGCGGAAGGAAACCTCACGCTTCGTGTTAACAATGAGGAGCTAAAATTTCCATATCGACGCCATCAAGCAACACGACGTTGGAAAGTCGGAAGATTGTTGCTCGATCATAAGCGCCGCCGCCACGCCCCGCATTTAGAGAGTACTCGACCGATTGAGGAAGCGTGAGAAGAAAAAGTGGACTCGGCATGGAACTCGAGTGTATCATTCAAGTTTGGGGGCCACTTCCATAGTCGGTGGTGGTCATCCGTGAATGCTGAAGTTTAGAAGGAATGCGAAGTTTAGAAGGTCCCACAAGTCGGGAAAGATGTCAAGTGCTACTAAAATGCCGATCGAGCGAGGTTAGTGATGGTCTAGCTAAAGACGTTAAAGTAAGCACTTGTTGGGAGGTAACCCAACGTTTTTTTGTTTTGTTTTCGTGTTTTGTTTTGTTTCGTTTGTGTTGCTTTTTGTCGTGTCTGTTTTTCTTTTCGTTTTGTGTACGCCGATCAACGAGTTAAGTGAAGTGTGTTAATCCATGTGGCCAATGACGATAGAAATTTTTGTGGAATTTAATGATAGTGCACATGATTTGTTAGAAAATGACACATGAATGACGTGAAATGGCTCAGACTTGTTGTTTTTCACCATTTTGCTTAAACCGTGAGACTTGAACTTCACTGTATAAACATCTTGATACAGTTTCTTTTAATTGTGTGATATCGTGCATGTGATTATCTTCTAGAACTTGCCGTGTTTCTGTGTCGAGACTGCAATATGTGTTTCGAATTTGGAAAGGATAAAAGGCCATCTTTGTTAACCATATTTTCACCCAAACACTAACCCGATGATATATACCATTTGTCGCCTTCTTTGAGCCTTTATTAGACTTTTTCTTTCGATTAACCGGATGATAGGAGGTGAGGATGGATATGGGAATCAAAAGGGGTGAAATTTTGATGTAGTGATGATGAGAAAAGTTTCTTTTAAAAAAAAAAAATACATCTGTGGTAAAGAATAGTACCTTGTTCGTGAAAGTTAAACCCTATAAGCTCTAGAAAAGAAAAGAAAAAGAAAAATGTTAAGTTCACTATGAGTTTTGAGCATAAAGGGTCTTTAAACAAAGTATAGGTACCTTATGAGGCATAGAACGTCAATTGAGCACGTTGGGAAAGAAAGAGAAAAATGGACAAAGTCCATATGTGTCGAAAAGTATAAATGGGGGTGCTTGGAATATTTTTGAGTCACTTAGCCATATATTATCCTACCTTAACCAATGTGCCTACATTACAACCTATGAAAAGTCCTCTTTGATCCTTATTTGAACACAATGACGCGGTGGAGATGTTAGAGAAACGGCAAGCCTATGGTAAGATGTTGCATTGCATTGATCTTTGAGTGTATACACGTCCTTAATTTCTTTATGAGTTTGAGTGTATCCTATATTTTACACACATGCCTTTGTGAGGGTTGAAATAAATGAGCTTTTGCCGTAAATTGTTGTTTGTGTTGAGTGGACTAACGTCGTCATGTGCGCTAATGTTTTTGAGCGTTGATATGTTTCGGAGGCCTAGAATGGTTATCCTCTTTGCTATGCTCGTTGATCTCTCGTTTGTCTTTTCATTTCGTTTTTGTTTGAGGACAAACAATGCTTTAAGTTTGGGGGTTTGATAAGCGCGCATTTTACACGTTTATAGTTGATATTTGAAGATGAGTTTAGCTCGTTTAATGTGCGCCACGTATCGATTCCTAATGTTTTATCTATTTTTAGAAGATCTGCTCTTGGGTGTTATTTTGGTGTTGTGAAGGTCTATATTTTGAAAATCGAAGCAAGGAACGACGCACGAGCCAAAACATACAATCTGGTGTGTTTCTAGCGACCAGCCTAGCGGTCGCTAGGTCGGCCGCTAGGAAACACGCGAGAACCCAGAAGATCGCGATCGCGAACGCAGCCATGAAGCGGCTTCCAGCGAGAAAGCCATCGACGATTTCGCGACCACTTAAGTATGGCTAGCGACCGCTAGTCGGGTCGCGAGGTACACAAGCGGCGCAAGTGGCGACCGCTGGCGAGAAGGCGACGCGAGATTACCTCGCGACCACACCCAGCGACCGCGAAGGGTGGTCGCGAGGCAGCGCGCGAAGAGAAATTAGGGTTTGGGGTGTGCTATATATATGGCAACACCTCGCGCCTGTGAGCCCCATTCACGCCCGCACCTTATTTTCTTGATTTTCCTCGGTTTTACATTCTTTAAGCTTTAGTCTTCGTTTAGTTTAATTCGAGTTTTGTTTTACGTTATTCTAGTTTAGTTTATCGTCTCGTTATCGATCGTAACGTTTTGTCCGATCGTTGCGTTTGTTTTCCGTTCGTTCGCTTGGGATTGGATTCAAGACCAAGCCATTGTTCATCCGACGCTTCCCTACGGGTTTTATATATTTAATTTCTGCTTTTATGATTAATTCGTATTTCATTCCGTTTATTATGTCTGGCTAGTTTTCTATTCTAATCCTAGGGTTTGCATGATTCGATCCTATATGTTGTGAGTTCTGCTGTTGTTGTTTACCTTCCAGGCATGATTCATGATTCATGGTGCTTATTTATATGTGTTGATTTCTAATCAATCTTGATGCATATCTAGTTGCCAGTTAATGACGTAACTGTATTAATTGTCAAACGATCTTGAATGCATGATACGATTAAGCCTTGAGTCGTAATTGAGATAGGACAGTCGTAGGAAGCATATTCTTAGTGATCCTTTTGGAGTTGCTTATTTTCCTCTAGAGACGTAACTGTGATAGGGAAAATTAGTAATCAATCGCCGCAATTGTAAATGAATCAAGTTGTTGGTTATATATGTGATCTTACATCTTGTCGGATTAAAGCGGTTAGTAATAAGCGGGATAAACATCGTTGTGGATAGGATTGGTGCATCCCTAGGGTTAGTCTTTCTTTATAGTCTTCTTTTCGTGATTTTATCGCTTTATTTTATATTTACGTTTGGTTACCTTTGCTTTGGATTAATTTCGAAGCCCTAAAACATCTCACCCTTATTACGTGCTTGGATAATGATGAATTGTCGTTGAATTAGCTTCGTGTTTTCGGATTGCAATCTCTCGTGGATACGATACTTAACACCCCATACTTACACTTTTACGTGTGAAAAGGAAGCGATCGGTACCTCTCATCAATCAAAGCGATTTGACAACCGATGACTTTCCAAACCTCGATTTGCTCAGTCTTAGCATTTACAACAGCCCACCAATTGGCATAAGAATGGCTTCCACCGAGCTTGAACGAATCACTCGGATTTTTATACCGAGTCCACTTCTTCCTTCAAAGATGCTCGTCGATGGTCTATTGAAATTCGAGCTCAAGAACGGGTCGGCTGTGGTAGTGGTGATCGAATAGCACTCTTCATATGCCGAGTTTTCCTCTCGTGATGGCATCATAAATCGAGATCGTTAACTCATCTTTGTTCACACGGAAGGTGAGATCACCCTCCTGCACGTCGATCAGAGCCCTGCTTGTGGCTAAGAACGGTCTCCTAGAATGAGAGGCGTGTTCCCATCCTCTGCCATATCGAGGACTACGAAGTCCGCTGGGAAGATGAATCCTTGGACTTTGATCAGCACATCTTCCACTATCCCTTTTGGCCTTGTGACAAGATCGTCCGCCATTTGGAGAGTAATAGTAGTAGGCTTCAATTCTCCGATCTCCAATTTATTTAATATGGACAACGGCATCAAATTGATGCTTGCCCCAAATCACACAAACACTTTGGAGAAGGTATGCCTCCAATGACACACGGTATCGAGAAGTCGCTTTGCGGATCTTTCGCTCGGTGGCAACTTCTTTTGCAAAGACAAAGACTTCACTCTTGAGCAGATTGACCGTCTCAATTTCTGTAGCTTCTTCTTATTGGTAACGGCGTCCTTGAGAAATTTCATGTATCCCGGCACATCTTTGAGTGCATCAAGCAAAAGTGCATCAAGCAAAGGAATATTAATGTTCACCTTCTCGAACATCTCCAGAAATCGAGTCAGTCTATCATCCTGCTTAGGCTTGGCCAAACGACTCAGAAATAGAATCGGAGGTGTATACATCGGAAAATTCGGAACAGGACGTCCCTCGCGGCCTTCCTCGCGATCGCGAGGGCGGTCGCTAGGTACCTGCGCCACTTCGACTCTCTTCTTCGTGTCCGAACACGCGGGCACGGGCTCGTCCCCCTGCATCTTTGCGTGGTCTCTCGCGGCCGGGCTCGCGGTCTCGAGGTGCTCATTTTCTCCACCGTTTTCGTCTTTTCGTCCCGTGTCATTCGATATGCTTTCCACTTCTCAACTGGATAGCAAAGCACCGATTCTTAGGTTCACTTCAGTATTACTCGAAATTGGCCCGCTTTGGTCAGGCATTCTACTTTGGCGGCCATCGGTGACCGATCGATTCTCCAACATCTTCAAGTGTTTGCCCATGGCTGTCATGGTGGATTCGGATGTGCAACTTTACGAGTAGTGATATTGATGAACGAAGTTTCACTGCGCGCCATCATCAATTCGATTTTTATTTTTTGGTTGCTCACAACCAACCGCCGCATCAACTCCTCTAAACCCCGCTTCTTGGCTCTTGAATCATACCATTCTCGCGGTAAGCCTCTTTGGAGGTTGTTGGAAGTTATTGGGATTGGCATACGATAGATTAGGATGATTCACATTGTTCGGATGGTACGCTGGTTTCCTCATTATTCATCGATTGACATAGTCGACATCTTACGTCTCGATCCGCTCTTCAAAAGAGTGAACTTCTTCATAAGATCGTCAGATTTGAGTCACTCTCAACAAGAATGCTTTAAACACAGGCGTTCTCTCCATCGACCATTGATAACTATTAGCCGCCATCTCTTCTATGATGCGGTGGCCTCTACTGACGGCTCAACAGCATCCCCGCCGATGCATCTACAATGCTCCTCGATGCAGTGTCACCGCTATAGAACTGCGTGATCCGCCTCTTTAGAGAATCCGTGTTGGGGCATTTTCTCAATAAGCCTCGAATCTCTCCCATGCCTCGAATAACGACTCGCCTCTGGTGGAGGGAAATACTTTGAGATCTCGATATGATCTTACGTGCTTTAGCCTGGAGGAAATACTTTGAGAGAAACTTTTCACACGATTCCCCAACTGCTTATCGGTGCGGTCCAAGCTCTTGAACCAATCCTTCGCTGGTCACAGAGAATCCGAACATGCGCGATCCGGATTGTGTCTTGTGGCACATTCGCTTGATGGTGTCACAAATGTCGAGATAAGTCTCGAGATGTGCATTCGGGTCTCTCGTAACTCCTCCCCAAACCGCTCTCCTTGCACCATACTAATCAGGGCCGGCTTTAATTCGAAATTGTTCGCGTCCACTTGCGGGCCCCATCCTCCTCCTTGGAATTGTTCAGTGGGAGGTCGGTACATGTAGTTCAGAGGTCTCGTCTCTAGAACAGGGACAAGGAGTCCCATATTCGCCATCCGCGCCGCATCTCTAGAACTCGCCAAGACGTGTACCGCCGGGAGGTATACCCCATTGGGAGGAATACCCCCGTTGTGTGGATTAGCTGCCATTGCAGCCCTTCTTCTCTCTTGTCTCCTTCTCCTTTGGAAATTTTCGATCTCTGGGTCAAGATTTTTCTCAGGAGGTCCTTGGGACCTTGTGATCATAAACTACCTGGAGAAAAAGAGAGAGCTTAACTCTGACAAGAATAAATAAATAATATAAATATATAACTTGAATTAATAACTCAAAATCGTCAAATTTTCCTATGTGATCTTAACAATCCCCGGCAACGGCGCAAAAATTTGATCGACAAAATTTGATCGCACGAAAAACGCGCAAGTATAAGGTAAGTCGAGTATCGTATCCACAGGGATTGCAATCCGAAAACACAGAAGCTAATTCAACGAAACTTCATCATTATCCAAGAACAGATTTGGGTTGTGAAGGTTTATGGCTTCAGATAATTTAATCCAAAGCAAAGGTGACAACAAGAAAATAAACTAAAGCAATAAAAACTCAAAGGGATAACTATGAAGAAAGACTAACACTAGGGATGCATTAATCCTACCCACAACGTATGTTTATCCTGCTTATTATTAACCAATTTTAATCCAGACAAGATGGAATATCACACATTTAACCAACAACTTCAGTTACGACAATTGTGGCAGTTGATTACTAATTTTCCCTATTATCATTACGCCTCTAGAGGAAAATAAGCAACTCCAAAAGGATCACAAAGAATATGCTTCCTACGAATGTTCTATCTCAGTTACGACTCAAGGCTTATCCATATCATGCATTCAAGATTGATTGACAATTGAAACGGTTAAGTAATTAACTAGCAACTATGATATGCATCAAGATTGATCAGAAATCAACACATATAATTAAGCACCAAGAATCATGAATCAATGCCTGGAAGGTAAATAACAATAGCATGAATCACAACATTTAGGATAGAATCATGCAAACCCTAGGATTAGAACAGAAATTTAGCTAGACATAATTAACGGAATAAAATACGAAATAAACATAAAAACTAAAATTAAATAGATAAAACCCGCAGGGAAGCGTCTGAAGAACAATGGTTGGGTTCGTATCCAAACCCAACGGAAAACGGGAAAACGATGGAATTCCTTCGGACGAAATCGTTCCAAAGCTTAACAATGCGTAGAACTAAAGCTAGAACGATGGAAAATTATTGCTAGAATTAATCTAAATCAAAGCTAAAGCGAAAATAAATGGAAAATAGAGAAAAACTGAGGAAAAACGTGTAAAATCGCGCTGTGGAAGGTTGGGGGCGCGAGGGGGTAATGCCCTATTTATAGAATTAGGGGTGAAACCCTAATTTTGGAGTCTGCCGCCATGCCTCGCGGTCGGGCTCACGGTCGCGAGCTCGGTCACGAGGGAACATCCTCGTCTCGGCCATCCCCGTCTTCTCGGCAGGGACGCGCGCGCTCGTCGGCCTCGCGGCCACACCTCGCGGTCGCTAGGTGTAGTCGCGTCGCATGGAAAATCATCACGGGTACGTCTCGTGCCCGCCGGGAGTGCTCGCGTGCCATGGCCTTTCCTCGCTTGTGCTGGTGTTTCCTCGCGGCCGACCTAGCGGTTGCTAGGCCGGTCGCAAGCCGTCGTCTGTGCGCATATGCGCACTCGGGCTCGTGCTCGTTCCTCGCGGTCTGGATAGCGGCCGCTAAGGCGGTCACTAGGCCTTCCTTTTTGCCCTCGTCTGTTCGTTCTTTGTTCCATGCTTCGATTTTCAACTTATAAGCCTACAAAACACCAAAACGGAACCCAAGAGCAGTATCTTCCAAAAATTTGAAAAAACATTGAGATCCAAGACATAAACGCACATTATCGATCTAAAATCATCTTTAGAAATCAACAATAAATGTGTAACATGGGTTTGTTATATCCTAAATGATAGGGATCATTTGACCAAACATGACTCTAAAAGAGACAAAGGAATGTTCCTTGGCTACTCTGCCAATAGCCATGCCTATAGGGTGTACAACCTTCGGACTAAGACCATTCAAGAAACGGTGAATGTGGTTTTTGATGATATGGTGAGTCTTGCGAGCATGTGTCCGATGAAGAAGATGTTTCTGACTTACTGGAGGATCAAACTATACCCGAGCAAACTCATGAACAACATGTTCAACCTGATGTTGGGCCAACATCCAGTGGTGACATAACATCGAATGAAGACAAAGGAAGTGGTTCTGACAGTGATGGAGATAATGATGGTGGATATTTTCTTCATGATCCAGCCAAGCGTGACCCTCCAGGAAAAATTAGGAAGAACCATCCCAAAGATCAAATCATTGGTGAAGCCTCGGGATAAATGCAAACGAGGAAGAAAGGACAAGTGAACTACTGTGATATGGTAAGAATTGCATGCATGTCTGTTGTGTGTGAAGAAGTTGAATTTGCTTGTTACATGTCTTCTGTTGAACCTAAGAATATTAATGAGGCTTTACTAGATGTGGACTGGGTGAATCCTATGCATGATGAACTCAATCAGTTTGTTCGCAATGATGTGTGGGATCTTGTTACTAGACCACGTGATAAAAATGTGATAGGTACCAAGTGGATTTTCAAAAACAAATCTGATGAGAACGGGATTGTTGTTAGGAATAAGGCTAGACTTGTTGCTCAAGGGTATACTCAAGTTGAAGGGATAGATTTTGGTGAAACATTTGCTCCTGTTGCTAGGATTAAATCCATTAGACTCTTGTTTGCCATTGCTTGTCAACTTAGAATTTCTTTGTTGCAAATGGATGTTAAGAGTGCTTTCCTAAATGGAATGTTGTGCGAGGATGATATGTTGAATGCCCTAAAGGCTTTGAGGATCCCAACAAACCGAGCATGTTTATAAACTGAAAAAGTCCTTATATGGATTGAAACAAGCCCTCGTGCTTGGTATGAGTGTCTTCTTGTGTTTCTCATCGAGTTTGGATTCACTAGGGTCAAGTTGACAAGACTTTGTTCATTAAGAAACGTGGTGGTAACATTATCATTGCTCGATATATGCTGATGACATTGTGTTTGTTGCTACTAACACTGCTCTTGTAGAAGATTTTGTGAAAGCCATGTCAACAACTTTTGAAATAAGTATGGTAGGTGAGCTCAACTACTTCCTTGGTCTACAAGTGAAGCAAACACCAGAAGGAATCTTCTTCTCACAAAGCAAGTATGCAAAGGGACTGGTCAAAAGATTCGGATTGGAAAGTGCCAAGCATATGAGAACTCTCATGGGCTCTAGTGACAAACTTGGCAGAGATGATGTTGGCATTGATGTGGATCCAACATCTTACCGAGGAATGATATGAAGTCTGTTGTACCTTACTTCAAGCAGACCTGACATTATGTACAGTGTTGGTGTGTGTGCTCGCTATCAGTCCATGCCGAAAGAATCACATTTGAAGGCTGTCAAGAGAATCATCCGCTATGTTGTTGGAACAACTGAGCTTGGAATGTGGTATTCTAAAGACACTAACTCTAACATTGTTGGTTTTAGTGATCTTTGATTGGGCGGGTGATGCGGATGACGGAAGAGCACCGGTGGTGGATGTTACATCTTCGGGCAACAATGTGGTGTCATGGTGGTGCAAGAAACAAAATTGTGTCTTACTCTCCACAACAAGTGAATACATCTCTGCTGCAAGCTGTTGTGCTCAACTACTATGGCTGAGACATATGTTAGACGATTATGGTATGAAAAGTGACATCCTTACTGTGTTGTGTGATAATATGAGTGCTATTGACATCTCTAAAAATCCTGTACAACATTCTCGCACTAAACACATTGACATCAGGCACCATTTTATAAGAGATCTAGTTGAAAAGAACTTGATATGCATTAAATTCGTTCCTACAGAGAACCAGATTGCTGACATATTCACCAAAGCCTTGGATTACGAGAGATTTTCTCACCTTATGAAGTCTCTTGACCTTTGTTGCATCTAGTTTAGTTGTGTGTGGTCGGAATGTTGGGACTTAGGATTTTGTTTGGCCCCCAACATTCTGTTTTGTTGCTTGTGTTTGTTTTTCTCTTTCTTTAGGCATATGCATGTGTTTTTCTAATGTTGCTGCCTTTCGCAGTGAGAAAGTAGTTACATTCTCACCTCAACTTATCTGTGTTAAGTGCCATAAACAGATGTTGATCCAAATAACATGTGATGTTATAAGACCTGTGCACAAGAGTGAGGCTTAATGGTCAGAAAACATCACTAAAAGGGATGTTATTCAAAAGCTCTCATCTAAGTACTCGGGGCACGGCGTTCGCGGCGATGATGTTCACAGGGAAAAAGGGTGTTAGCAAAAATAATCCCACAAAACTGTTCCAAAGAACAAAGGTTTCTGTGTAAGGCGAAAAAGAGATGTTGGGTGAGAATGTTGACAGCATTTGACCTAACATTGGCTATCAACATTCGATGATGTTCTCGCGTCTAGGCATCTGCATAAACCCTTCTCTCTCTCTCGCTCTCTCCCTTGTTTTCCGAATTTTTGGTTAATATGCAGGAGATTCTAAATTTTTGGGAACTTATTTGGTTCTTATCTTGAAGATTATCCTATCTCTTGATGGTTGTGTGATGTTTATCTTGTTGGTTAGTCGTGCTTATCCTATGGGATTTGGAGATCATTTTAGGGTTTTCTTCCTCAGAGTATGGTTGTGTGTTTGTTTTTTCTGGGGTTCTATATATTATTCATCTGTGATAACTAACGTCATTTAACCTCTTTGCCTCTCTAGCTTCTTTGTGTTCCTCGATTTTTGTGCAGAATCGAAGCAACATGGATCAAAACTGAGCCAACTTGCTCTCATCATTAGTTAAAGACTTTGGAACACCAGAAGCTGCCGCCAAACACCTCCTCTCACTTCAAAAAGCTGAATCGTCTCAATCTCCTACTCCAAATCCTCAGTTTCTCTCTGCTCTATCCTCTCTCCCTCACCCTTCTCTTCATTCTCCTTCTGAAAAAATGGATGATGGCACACTTCCCAATGTTGCCAAAATCCAGGAAGAATGCTTGAATGTTGAGCCTATAGCGATGATCTTGCCGGAAGACATCGAGAAAAACCCAGATGATGTGCCCATCAACGTCCTGTACTCAGCAAAGGCGGATGAGAAGAGGGCTCGGAAGAAATCTGCCTCGCCGGAGAAGGAGACAGATACTCCGATGACAAAAAAGGCGAAAATTTTCATGACTGACGATCTAGTGAATAAACAACTTGTCCCTCTCTTTGTTGCAACAAGGAGGAATCGACCAAATCTCCTCCCAAAGTCGAGCAGGGTGCGGTGGTGGTGATGTTCACGATCGGAAGTAAGCCATCCTCAACGACGAGATGGAGGAAGATGCATTTACGCCTGAATGTTCTTTGAGGAAAAGGTTGAGAGGAAGATGTTGAACCCACCTGGGATGTTGCTAAAGAAAAGATTACAGAGGTAGATGTTGAACCAACATGGGATGTTGCTGCAGAAACCCTTGTTGAATCGGAGGATGATATGCAAGTGATAAAGGAGACCAAATCTACTCGAAATGGCAAGGAAAAGAGGCTCCCCATGACTCTGGTGGGCCCTCGTCGCACCAGATCAAAGTCCACTCAACCTCTGCCACCAAGCTTGAATCGCGCCAGACGACCAGAAGGGTGATGTTATTGCAACATCCAGGCGGCCGCTCAAAATCACCATGATGAAGGAGACAAAAAGAAAAAGCACCAAGGCTCCATCTCCTTCCCCGTCTGGTCCGAGAAGCACCTCAGATAGAGACTCCGAGTCTGACTTTAAAGTAAGAAGGGCTTACTCCACTCGCTTTTATTCTCGTGAGGCTAAGAGCATCTATGAAAATCTTGTGATGAAAAGGACTTTTTTGAATGAAAGAAAGGTTGATGATGCTTTCTTCTCTAAGTATGGTTTAGATGTCTTGTTGAAAGAAAGAAAGCTATGGAAAACTGTGACTGACATCTATACTTATGATGAGAATGTTGTGAGGGAGTTCTATGCTAACATGTTGAAGGAGGTGTCAGATGTTACGTCTAAAAAATACGGGAGAGTGTATGTTAGAGGAGATCTGTATGATTTCACCCCTCGTTATCAACAAGTCGCTCAACTCGCTCGATGTTGTTGATGAGAATTTTCCGGAGAAAAGTATGATGAAGACCATTATCGGCAACAAGTTATCTACATGGAAGCACAGGGATAGCAAACAATCGCTCTCGACGATGTTATATGCAAAGACCGCACAAGATAAGCATCTGGCGGATGCCAAGCAAGAACACGATCGCCTTACCGAGATCAAGTCGAACTCATCTATAAGGTTGGTAAGTCCTTGGACTTGACTTTGGTAAGCTTGCTTTGCTTGTATAACTCGTGCAAAGATCAAAGACGATGGGCTCCAACACTCTGCCATTTCCAAGTCTCATTTATCATCTGCTGACATCCAATGGCTTGAACACATCCAAAGAGGAATTGGTGGAGGAAGTTAACACCCTGGAGTTTGTTAAGACTGTTCAAGGTGAAGGATCTGCCGTACAAACCAGTGAAGGGAAAGCATGTTGCTTCAACATCCAATGTTGACAAGAAGAAAAAGAAGATTGTTGTCTCTGAAAGCTCTGAGTCTTTTGAGGCTCTGATGAAAGATGTTGAGCACGGGACTAAGTTCACTGTGGAGGAAGACAACGTTGCAAGTTCAGCCTCTGAAGCAGGCTCCTCTTCTCCTACTTCCCAACATGCTGATGACATCCTGGATATTCCCCTAGATCCCCAAGAATTCCAGCGTGCTGTCAAGAAAATTCGTGGTGTGAAGGTCAAGCTGGACCTGATGTTGGAAGCTAGTGAGAAGTTTCACAACTACAACAAGGAGGTAGTCGAGATCATCAAGTCCCAAATTGATGCCTCGAACAAAAGTCTGCATGATCAGCTCACTTTTCTTTCTCCAACAAAAAAAGGGGAAGTAGATGCGCCTGCGCCCTGATGTTTCTGATGTTACTGTTTTTTAAGTGCTAGACACTTTGTTTTATTTATGTGCTGGACACATTTGTTTTGGTTTTGTGATGCATGGACATCGTGATTTTTTATGGGTGTATGGACACCTTTGTCTTGCTGCAATGATGCAATCGTTGTTTGGTTTCGTCTGTTGTTGGCTCTGATACCATGTTGGTTGCATTGTTGTTGGATTGTGATCCTTGTTTGCGGTACTTCTCAAGGTCTTGGCCTTCGGCCGACCTTCTCATATTTAGGGGGAGTTTGAATCTCTTCCTTATATGTTTCAGGGGGAGTGTTACTCTAACACTTTGTCTAATTGTTTAGAGGTTTTACCTCTTGTTTGATTGAGAGAGAGCTTTAACACTTTCCTTTAATCAGAACCTGTAACATAGAATTCTTTCCCCTGTAAATAGTTTTTCTATTTGTTGTTTTTCTTGTTTTTGTTGCAGGAAGGTTTTCTCGCTTTCTTGCAGGAAGGCAAAGATTAAGGGGGAGATTGTTAGAGTCAATGTTGACTCCAGTCCAATGTTGAATGAGATGTTGGTAACATTCGATGTTAGTAACATCCTGGGTACAGTCAACATTCCTAGAGTCAATCTTGAAGCTGAACTTCGACTCTCTAGAAGTAACTGTATATAAGTAATTTTTCCCTTCCTTTACGTTTTTATGTTTTATTTATTGTCTAATAAACGTGGATTGCAGTTGAAACATGTTCGAATAAGTGCAGGTTAGTTAGATCATGGTTACAAGATCATGGGAAGTTAGTTCCTATTTTCTAGGGAGCATGATCTCCACTAACATCTGCAGCAGTTTACAACGGAGTGGATTGCAGCGGTTATAGGAGGTTTATGGACGTGAGATTTGAAGCTTGAAGACCACAAAACACTCATCTATAAAAGCTGCAAGATAGCTCTCTCACACGTACGTTTCGAAAGGCTGAATTCAGAGAGAAATCCTACACTCCGATCGACTCGTCATTTTTCCTGAAACGCAGAGAAGAAACGCACCTTCAACCACGGTTAACTGAGGCGGTGTTAGGCAGCCAATCTGTAAACATCGACCACGGTATTGCTAGGCAAGCAAGAGTGGGGTTGAAAACCGAGTCGTCTTTTTCTGTTCAGATTGTTTGTCCGTTCGTTGTATCGACTGTTTTGCTTGTTGTTAACATTCAGTTTGTTGTGTTAGACTAGGTGATTTATCATAGGCGATAGTGCATCCCGTAGATAGGTCTTCGTGTGTAACACTTGTAATCTGTTCTAAGTTATCAATAGAGCTAGTTGTCGCGAGACAACACGGGTTATTTTCATAACCCACAAATTATCCTGTGTGTTATTTTTTTTTTTCCGCTGCGTATTACTTGGAATGATATTAACATTGCTAGTAACATTACTCTACTAACATTCACACAGTGTTATTAAGTAGTAATCCAGGCACTGAATTCTTTCAAAAAATATAATTTATATGCCGTTATTCTATTTTATCCTTATTAATAGTATAATTTACATAGATTAATAATATTCATTTAACCTTTATTGATATACACAACAACTCCCAACCAATGCTTATTTAAAGTGGGTCGAACAACCCATCGTTTCATTAGCTTATTTTTTTAGACCTATTTTCATTGGTGTTAACATCGTTGAGGGAAAACTGATGGTTCTACGAAGGCATGTTGTTGAAAGAAAATAAAAACAGTAAAGGAAGAATTACAATATCTGATATGAGTTTGAAATAACCTCCAAGAAAAGGGTTATGATGTGTCGTTGTTTCTTCATAAAAGATTGTGCAGAAGATCATTGTTGTTAAGTGGTTTTTGTGAAAAAAAATATAGGAATAGAATTGAGATCGAGGGAGTTATTACCGTCTGAGAGTTTTGATTTTGGTAAGAATGATTGTGAGAGAGGTGAGTTCTTTTTGAAGGAAAAAGAAAGGCAATGTGGATGTAGCAGGAACCATATATTCTTAATTGTCATTAGCTCTTAATTATCAATCATTAGTAAAATATCTGAAATTTTAATATTTGGGCTTTCATATTTCTTTTTATACTATCTCAAAAGGCCCAATTTACAAATTAAAAAGGTATATAGTACATACAAAAATTCAGCCCAACTCTAACGATTCCAAAACTGATAGTACAAGTTCAGCGTTTACTTTCCTTCCTCTTCCAATTTAGGCCCAGTATTTAAAGATCAACCATTGTTGTTAAAACAAGCCCAATAAGTAATTAAATCATTATCCAATTATTTAGTACTAAGGCTCGATTAATAACTTAATCGAAATTCATTTCTAAATATTTTATACAGTTTTTTTTAAAAATTATACACAACATGAACTATACAATACAAGATAAGTATTCAAATTATTTATCTCACCTCTAAAGTGTGTATTGTTAACGTGTTAGCTAGCCTGCGTCTGATTGTTCGCACGTGATTGTTTCCGTCAGTTAACTTCAGTTACCCCATCTGTTATCTTCAAGGAGTTACAGGGACGCCTTAAACAAAAGTGTGCTTTTCTTTTCTCATGATTATAATAATTGTGAGAAGTATATTACTTTGTTTCTCATGATTTTTTTGGAGTAACAAGTCTATATTGATGGACAATAATTGATAAGATGTCATTCTTTTAGTAGGTTCATAATGGACAGAAATTGGATGCAAAAACATCGATTGTCTATTGAATATAAAAATGGTTTAGATCAATTTCTTGATATAGCTTTCGACAACGTAAGTCTTCATGGCACGATTATATGCCCATGCAAACGTTGTAAGAATTCTAAGTAGGTAAATAGAGAAACTGCAAAAGAACATTTGGCAGTTGATGGCTTTATGAAGGGTTATACACATTGGAGTGCACATGGAGAGGGAGCTTCGTCTAACCCGATTACTTTCAGATGATTTGATTTATGATACTTTTGGGGTCAATAGTACAGATGAAAATATGACAGATGAACCAAATGAACAAGCTAAGGCTTTTTTCAAGTTGATAGATGATGCTCAACATGAATTATATCCCGGATGCAAGCACTTTTCAAAGCACAAGTTCATCATTAGACTTTTCCATCTGAAAGTTGCTGGAAAATGGTCTAACAAATCATTTACAATGCTTCTTGAATTATTGAAAGAGGCATTTCTAGATTTGAAGCATACATTACCCATACCTTACTACGAGATACGTAAGATAATAGGAGACTTAGGACTCAGTTATATCAAGATAGATGCATGTCCTAATGATTGCATGTTGTATTGGAAAGATCATGAGAATGACACTTCTTGTCATGTTTGCAATGAACTAAGATTTGTTGAAACTGATTCTTCAAGCCAAGATGATTTATCTTTGAAGTGCAAAAAAGTGTCAACAAAGGTTTTGAGGCACTTTCCCTTAAAACCTAGATTGCATAGACTTTTTATGTCATCTAAAACAGCATCATTCATGAGCTGACACAAAGAAAAATGCACTAAGGATGGCTACTTGAGACATCCTAGTTATTCTCCCATTTGGTATGATTTTGATCGTCGGCATCGTGATTTTGCTAATGAATCAAGAAATGTGAGGCTTGGTCTAGCTGCTAATGGATTTAGTCCATTTAGAATGATGACTACTGCTCATAGTACATGGCCTGTTATATTAACCCCATATGACATGCCCCCATGGATGTGTATGAAGGAACCATTTTTCTTTTTAACTTTACTCATTCCTGGACCTTCATCCCTTGGAAACAACATTGATGTATACCTGCAGCCTTTAGTAAAGGAATTAAAAGAATTATGGAATGGGGTTGATACATATGATGTATCTACCAAACAAAACTTTAGTATACGTGAAGCTTTGCTATGGACAATTAATGATATTTCCGCGTATGCAAGTTTGTCTGGTTGGAGTACAAAGGGAAAACTAGCATGCCCGTCATGTCATAAAGACACATGTTCCATGTACTTGCACAAAAGTCGTAAACAATCTTACATGGGTCATCGTAGATTTTTGAACCGTAGTCATCCTTATCGAAGAAATGCTAGACCTTTTGATGGTAAAGAAGAACACCGTAGTGCTTCTCGAAGTTTGAATGGAAACATGATATTAGAGGAACTAGCCGGGTTTAATGTAAGATTTGGGAAGAAAGTAAATGATAATCCATCTCTTCCTCATAACTGGAAAAAAAGAAGTGTTTTTTTTACTTGCCGTATTGGAAAGATATCACGCTACGCCATAACTTGGATGTTATGTATATCGAAAAAAATATATGTGATAGTGTTATAAGTACACTTTTGAATCTAGAAGGCAAATCAAAAGATCATGAAAATTCTCGTCTTGATTTGGAAGACATTGGACAGAAGGAGTGAACTCCACCCTGTTATTATGGATTAGGAAAAGAAGTATTTGCCAGCTGCTTGTTTTTCAATGAGAAAAAAAGAAAGATATATTCTGTGATATTCTTCGAAATGTGAAAGTACCTGATGGCTATGCTTCAAACATCTCGAGGTGCATTCAATCCAAATCAAATAAAATTTCTGGTTTGAAGAGTCATGACAACCATGACTTGATGCAACAATTGCTTCCTATTGCATTGCGTAAAGTTTTGCCAAAACATGTCAGGAATCCATTTATTAAACTATGTAGTTTTTTCAGACAACTTTGCTCTAAGGTTCTAAATCCTGGTGATTTGATTCGTATAGAGAAAGACATTGTTGAAGTTCTTTGTGACTTGGAAAAAGTTTTTCCACCCTCATTCTTCGATATTATGATTCATCTACCTATTCATTTGGCATATGAGGCTCGAATTGCAGGACCGGTTCAATACAATTAGATGTATCCTATTGAGAGGTATTATCAATATTATTTCCAATGTATTAATGAAAGAAATGTCTGGAACTTAATATTTTTTTGTGAATTTTTAGGTACCTATCCACATTAAAATCATATATGAGAAATCCAAGTCGTCCAGAGGGTTCCATTGCTGAAGCATACTTACATGAAGAATGCGCTTAACATTTTGTTCTAGATATTTAGATGATATGGAGACTAAGTTTAACAAAATTAGGAGAAATGATGATTTTGGTGTTGAAGACTCGATAGAGTTTCCAATATTTTTTAATCTAGGACACCATATTGGAAAGGAAGAATATGTTAATCTCGGCATAGAAAAGAAAAAGAAGGCACACCAATATGTGTTATTCAATTGCAGTTCGATTGAATCTTTCATCAAGTAAGTAAATAATAGATTCATTGTTATTAAATTACCATCTTATTATGATATTCTTATTTTATGCTAAATGATATAGAGAACATAAGGATCTGGTCGAACGTGAAAATCATTGTCTTGGTAAAAAGGATGTTGAACGGATTCATAGCGAAACATTTTTCAATTGGTTTTTGTCACACCCCAATTCCCGGGAGATAAAGAAATGAGCTACGTGACAAGACTAATAGCCTTTCTCTAATAAATGAATGATGCGCCCTTAAAGTCGGGCAACACCTTCTTGGTAAAAGGTATGTTGTAATTGTAAATAACAAATATGATCAAAAATAATGTTGATATTATCTCCCTAACAAGATCAAGTTCGGAGGTCTGAGACCCAAAATGACACTCATACTAAACATATGTTAATTATATGTAAATAACTATTTCTACAAAAACGATGGCAAAAAGAATTCATGATTAAACAACTTAGGAATATTAATATGGTCATAAGATAGTCTTCACCCTATGAAGATAAGACAGCGGAGGTAAGCCAACATTCTTTGGAGAAACATCAACAACCCTTCCTCAGCCTCGCACGTCTCTACCAACCGCTCAATCTACAAAGGTTTTAAAAATAATTGCAGGGCTGAGTACTAATATACTCAGTGGGTTTAGCCATTTGAAAACATTTCAAAAACTATTTGTTAGAAGAATAATCTATGCTTTGAGAAGTATAACATAGAAATATTTAAAAGCATTCTATGCATACTTAAAAACAGTTATGGATCCATTTTCAGTCTCTCATATATTGGTGCTTCGCCTGTCAATGTGAACATGTGTGAGCAGCCCATAGAGATCCACTACAATGCATGTTTCAGAAATGGAAGGATCCCAAGTCTGACAGTCTGAGATAAGTGGGAGCAACCCACAATATCCCCTTGTGTATACACTAACCCTGACCAGGCGATCCAATCGCTACGCTAACCAAGATCCGATCGTTAAGCAACATGAGCACTTTACATAATAGAGAGTTAAAACTTTTATACATGGATATTCATTTGCATTTTGCATAAAGCATTTAGAGTTCAATAACTCATAACATACTTTAAAAAATAAAAACCCACCTTTATTGCAGCAAAATCCGAGCAACTGAAAATGGTTGGTTGAATCCTAAGTATCTTCTTCTATAGGACCTACAAGATGAGTCATCAACTTAAAATATAGTCCTAAAAACTAACCTTAACATCTATCATAATTGTCATCACATTACTAACTAGATTCGCTATACCCGGGTTTTCAAAATTTTAAATTAAATCTTGGAATTCAATTTCTCGACTAAAGACACCAATAATACCTTGCTCGACTTTGACTTTGAAAGCTTAATTTGATTTTGAAAAATTAAAATATCAAAAATACTTTTATTACAAAAGTATTTACAACGTTAGTTTATTTCAAAACTATTTCAGGGTGAACATATAATCAAGCAACATAAATACTTAATATATACATATAATAATATTTATCCATAAATCATGAATATAACACATCAAGCAATAGTAAACTCAACAAGTCTAAAATCACTTATGTATCAAATAATCACATGATAATTTTCTTAAATGTATGTACTTGCATAATTAAATTAATTATGCTATTCTTCTAATTAAATAAACTCATAATCAAGATATCATTTAATGACAATCCTTCATTTATAAACACCTATATAGCACAATTAAATTATTATGATAATACATCACATAATATAAATTAAGGCTCAAATAATTTACTTAAATTAGAAACCCATTTTATTAGATATTTAGACCAACCCATTATTAAACATTAAGGGTTTTTGTTTAATTTGCAAAATTAAAATAAAAGCCCAAAAGAAAATAAAGAAAAAGACAAATACAAAAATTCAAACCCAACACTATTCTCTCTCTCTCCAGAATCATCTTTCTCTCTCTCTCCAGAACCCCTCTCTGTTTCTCATTCTTCTTCTTTGATAGGATACGGCAAAACTACTAGGCCCAAGCATCGGGCCCAATATAAATGGGCCCAGACATTAAGCTCGGCCCACGCGAGTTCAGCCTAAGAAGACTCCTAAACCAACTACAATTCAAATCACAAGTGGAGACGCAGAAGATTCGGATGCATATCTAAAAGATTCCTTATGAGAGAAGACTTCGTATTAGAGTCGAACTCATCATGAATATGTATAAATAGAAGCTAGATTAGACGAAGGAGGATCATCTACACTCTCTGTAATCGCTTCTTACACACTCAATACACATATACTCTCTTGCTTCGTGGACGTAGATCTATTTTAAAGATCGAACCACGTTAACTCGTGTTCTTTATTGCATTTATTACCTTACAAAAACTAGATCAATCACTGGCATCGTCTGTGGGAACCAAAATTCTATGCTTTCAATCCTATTTTTTTCAGGTAACAATCACAACGATGAGGAACACAAGAAGCGCTACATCCAGGGCCGTTATCGGCAACAGTAACGGAGGCAGGACGCATCAAACGCAGCCTGGGAAAAGCCCGATTAGAGATACGACCCCCGAAGGGCACGTTCAGAGCCTGGATGAGCGAGGCTACCCTATCCTACGTGAAGAAGAAGAGTATCGCAGCGAAGGAGGTCACAACAGCAACGAAGGAGAACCCCAAGCGCCGTAGTTGAATCTCGACGAGGCGGTTAAAGGGTTCCTCGAAAAAAATAAGGAGAGCTTCCTCCAGTACCTCAGCCGAGAACAAGGTCGGCCTCGACATGGTGAAAAGGATGCCGAAGTCTCATCTAGACACGAGGCACCCCACCGAAGCAGATCCCCCAGCCTTCAGATGATAGGCGCTCATGCTGCGAACAATACCTCTACACGAGTTGGTTTCCAAACCGATCGTGCAATAGATGAGCAGCGCAGGGCAGGTCGTCATGATCATCGCGAGGTCGACCCCCACAATTATAACGAGTCCAATCGATGAACTCGGCATCGTTCTTCGGGTGACGGGTTCGATGGATACGGAAGGATCATTACTCCTTTCTCCGACGAGATACTCGACACTCCTTTCCCGGATAAGTATCGGGTGTCAAGTATCTTCCCTATGACGGACTGCGGGATCCACAAAACTTCCTCTCTCAGTTCCAGTACAACATGATCAATCAACGTCTCAACACCATCCACATGTGCAAGCTGTTCCGGAGCTAATGATTGACAACGCCGCGGTGGTTCGACAGTTTACCTCCGGCGGACATTGGATCTTCATCGAGATCTAATGGAAGCCTTTCATCGAAGGTTCTTCCAAAAAGCGAGTCCAAGACCACATCGGCTCATCTCGCTTCTTGTAAAGGCAAGGCCGAGGTGAGTCCATCGGCGATTTCATGATGAGGTTCAATAAGGAGAGTTTAAAAGTCGAGGACGTGAACGACCTCCTCATTATCTCGGCTTTCCAAAAACGGCATCTTGCCTGGGGCCCTATACAAGAAGATTGTCAAGTAAGAGTGTCACGATCCGACTATCTAATCAGGTAATTAGGCCGTGACTTGGGTTAAGAAAGAACTTTCAATAATCGATAATCACTAATATGACCACTAATTCAGGTCCAAACAATATTTGACCTCAATCTTTATCATGAAAGAATTAAACGTTTATGATCAAAGAGTTTGAAAGGAGATTTTTTTTTTTTTTTTCAAAAATAATTCTAGGTTTACAATCCACAATGAAGGGTTAAGTGAGAAGAACTACTATCGAAGACAACCAATCACAATGGGATAACCAATACCAAGGATATATGTGTTCAAGTATGCTTTGACAATAATAAAGATTTATCAACGGTTCAAAGCATAATTTGAAAATAATTTGAAGGCATTATATGAAATGTTGGATTCATCAAAAATAATTTCTGAACTTTCGAGTAAATCCTTGTTCACAGAAGCAAGTCGACATCAAAAATAAGAATGTCGAGTTCATAATAATCGAATAAATATTTTCATAAGCAAGACAGCAACGTAACTACGATGCTGAAACCATATCAACAAAACAAAGACTATCATCAAGATTATAATCAACTCAATGTAGTAACATCCCAAGGCAAATGAAGGCCAAAGTTTGGTAACGGAAAGGGTGGCTAAGAATTATGGATGAAGACATAAAACTCTGGGCAACAAACATATTAACATCAATTAATCAACCTTAATAATTGAACATTTTCATCATGAGTCGATTTATCTAGAGAAGCTCCTTTTGCACAGCATTCGATTCCAGCATCCTCTCAAGCTCAACCTGCACGTTTAGAAATACATGCAGGGCGTGAGTACAAAAATGCACTCAGTGGGTATACGCCAAAAACATTTGAAACATTGCCCTTGGGGCTATATGATCGACTTTCCATAACATTTGCAATGCAGGGTTTTAGTGAAATAACTCGTGCATGCTTTTCATAAATAAACACTTACTTGCTTTCATTTCGTAGGATCATCATAAAAATATGCATATGCATGGTCTATGTCTGCAGACATCTTTCTTTTCCCATATCCACGGATTATGTCTATGTGTTGAGAAGAGGCCTCCTTCTCAAACACGCTATGACCGAAGGGTCGCTATCCGACGCCGGTAAATCTCACATCATAACATACCCGTGTTGATGGACCGAAGGGTACCATGCCACGGCCATACTCTTTATCATTTCTTTCTTTTCTTTCTTTCATTCCGTGGATAGGTAATGCATCATGCTCATGCTCAAAACAGCAAGTCATTTAACTTTAAACTTTGCTCATAAATGCATTTCATATCATTTTGAAACATAAAAGCATAAGCATATCATATTAGAAAATATTTATACCCACCGGATGTTCCTTAGAGCTAAGGAACAAATTCTCAATTCCATTTCTTTCTTTATCCATATAAAAGCGGCATAAAAGCCTATCAAGAGCCAAACAAGAACATTACTCATATTAGTCGTCGACACGATCATATCTTCTCGATATCAAATCTAAGACACTATGGTCTATCAAAACTTGGGTCATTGATCCTTTAACATCTTATTAGCAAACAAATTCTATCTAAATTTTGGCGCAACAGAACGCTTATAAACGCATCGCCATATTAAAACCAAACAATCCAAACATAGCTCAAACTCCACCAATTCATCACCATATGTTTCAATGAACATATTAAACTCAATACCAAGCTTCAATCATCCAATCTTAGCCCATAATCCAACGGCCCCTTAAGACGTCACTTTTAGGCCTAACGTCGAAAATTCACGTAAGACGTTATCTAACACCAACGAATCTATATACATGCTAAACTATCATTAAAGATCATTAATTTATCAATGAAACATAAAGATCAAAGCTTTGGCTTTGAAAACAATTTTTCGACGTCAAACTAAAATTTTTCGCCAAATCGTCGGCGAAAAATCCGAATAAATCATTTTAAGCTTTATTCATATCATAGAATCCAAATATGAGCTCAAAATGATCAAATAAAATCAAAATTTCATCAATATGGAAGCTAGGGTTTTCGGTCACTTTAGGAGTTTTCCAACGGTTTCGATTTCAAACGTTTTTCTCGTTCAAAACATGTTTATATCAATTCCTCAACACATATATGAAATAATATTAGGCATATCAACATCATATATTCAAGATCATGGTCTCCATGATTTTCGAAAATCATCAATATATCAACAATGAGCATATGCTTAAATTTAAACGTTAAACAACTTATCGGCGACGAATCTATCGTAATATCAAGAAATAATCGAACAACAACATCTACCTTCATATTTCATCTAAAGGACCGAAATTATAACATGCTCATAAGTTCATATTTTTCAAAATTTCAAACCGTAGATGCATTCTAAAGATTGAGATATACCTTAATTTGAAGACGGTTGAAAATCCAACTAGTGGATCTTCTAAAATTGAGCTTGAAAATTTTCACCTTGGGTGTGTGTGAGTGTGTGTTTGAAAATTTGAGAAGAAAATGATAGTGAATAGTGATCTTCCAAAATTTAATGGATATTTAATAAAGTTTCTATTTTATTTTCCATTTTCTTTAATAAAAGTGATTATTCATCAAATTCTAGAGAATTCTCAAGAATTCTCCAAAATTCCACCATTTTCCCTTTTCTTTAATACATGATGAATAACCATGTTTTATAAATTTACAAAAATGTACATTTGTCTACAAATAATACCAACATTATAAACGCATGCTATTAATCCATATTGTTCCAATTTCAAAACTCAATTTCTAATAAAATGCTCTCTACTGAAATCCTCTTTAAAACTCAAATAACATATTGTAATCATCAAACTTTGATTGTAAAACATTTTGGCTTCCAAAACCATTTTAGACATTCGCCGACGATTAGGGTTTAATCGGCAAATGCCGACATCACAAAAAAAAAACAAAGATTTGAATTTCTCCATTTTATGAAATCAAAACTTCATTGAGCATGTATCTATTATTTCAAGACTCTTGAAATCTAGGTCTTCTTATTCTAAACAAGACCTAAGAATCTTGTCTTAGGTTCTATCTCGAATAAATCTAAAATTCTATTATCTTGTCTCGAAGCTTTAAAACAAAGCTTCTGGCTTAAACAACACTTTCTTAAGGATGCAATGCCCTTCTTATAACTCTTAATTAAGAGTTAATCTCTGCTACATGAATGCGGGGTATTACATTCTCACCCCCTTACAAAAATTTCGTCCTCGAAATTTAGTATGTCAGCAGAATCTCGAGCACTTCTTTCTCATCCGATCTTTAACTTCCGTGTCGATTTCGGACGCATTCGCTTCTTCATAACTTAGATCATTTCGGGAATAACGTTCTTTTGATGTATGATGTGTTTTAGATCAAACACATATCTTCGTTATCGCGACACATGGAATACATCGTAAATATTTCCAAAACTTGGAGACATCGTAATGCAGGCGATTATTCCAATCTTCTCTTGAATCTCGCATAACCGATAAATCTTGGTTTGAACTTTTCTTTGATTCCAAAGCGATGTATTCCTTTGGAAGAATATACTTTACGAAAACTTCTCTTCAATCTCAAGCTTAGTTCCGTTCGTCTTGTATCCGCATAGAATTTCGATGATTTTGAGCTTCTTCTTTCTTGATTTATCGACGACCATTTCTTCGATCGCTTCCGGTCCAAGCACTTTTCATTCTCCAACCGCATTCTTGAAGAGTGGCGATCTACACTTTATGCCGTAGAGGGCTTTATAAGGCGTCATATAAATCGTTGCTTGATAGTTGTTGTTGTATGCAATTTTAATCTTTTACTCATCTCTGGTTAAAACTCGTCCACAAACGAGATATGCGTATATTCGAGCTAACTTATCAGCTTCATACATATAGAGATCTCAGGAGAAAGAACTTTTTGATGTAATTCCCACCAGAAATTTGCAGACCATCTTAACTGATACGATATACATAGGAGACACTCTCGATTAGAGCACTTCCAAAATTGAAAACTCGCTCGAGCGAACTCATTTTCAAAGATCACCGGCTACTATTTCTATTGGAAGATGGAGGATTACGCAGAAAAAACTACAAATTATACGATCGATTTAAAGCAAATAAGATATAGGTGAATCATGAGAAGAATTGTCACTTTCAAATTTTTCGTTTGTTTTAAAAGAGGATTTCTTTTACGGGTGGTATCTTGCATTGCAAACAATTACCAAAATACAAGATGTTTCATTTATCAAAACGAGAAAAGTTCTTCATCAACAAACAAGCTTATATCTCGAGGATCTTCTTAATTGTTTATCACAAGGTTATGATATGAAATAACATAGCTCGATAGCAAAATGATCATATAGATCTCAAAGGAAAGAAAATCGCTTTGAGGGCTTTTACAAAAGCGAGGAAAACTTTGCACAAGCATATTGGTGCTTTAACATCTCGGCAAAACACATCGGTATGGCTTCGTGCACGTTACCACATCATAAAAATATCTATAATATCACTAATCTATATATGTACACCCATATGTCCACATAGGCTGTCATCGTTATCATTCTTTTCTTCCATCTCTATTACTCTATTTTTACCGTCATCAATGACTTCATAGGAGTCTAACCTCTCCATATTTTTCTTGATCTCAGGAGATAGCGGATCATTAGCACGATCGGAAATGAGTATAAGGAATCTATTCGGGATAAAGGATGTCAAGATCACCATGAAAGACATTTGTCCGATATTTAGGTCAAGTCGGTGGTAAGCTAACAACCGTAAAAATCGAGTTCATACATAAAAGATTTTGAGACATCTCGAGTCTCAACGAATTAGCTTAAGTCTCTTTTCAATTCTCAATTGAGAAGTTTCATAAACATGAGAAAATAGAACAAACTGAATCGGTATAAAAATCCCAAGAGATGCAATAATACTGACCATACCAATCTAGGTCAATAGGAAACATTTCGTGATGGAGATAAAATAATCAAACTATGTAGGATCTACGCCGACTCAAACATAAATAGTGAGTATCCGCAAAGAAGACTCTATTTCTAGAGCATGGGTACTAGCATCATATTCAGGGTGGTAGGATCAACATCAATGGTTCAACGTTCTCTTTATCATTAGGTATAAAAGAAAACTTACCACCAACCTGAAGTCGATTTAATAGCCGAGATGAAATCACCATAGAGGAAAAGAGCCAAAAGGAAATTCAAGTGTACATAATAATAAGGCGATGATAGTTAGAGTCCGAAAAATAATTAGCTAAAAACGAGAATTACGTACAACGGATGGTCCGAGTATTTATAATTGATGGTTCAAACCCTAAATTCTCATCAGCCGTGGTGCCTAGCAACGGACTAGCGATTGCTAAGGAGATCACTAGCTTCAAGACAAAACGTGGAGAAACTTGCGACTTGGCTAGCGATAGGGCGGTTATGAGCTTCTTGTTCCTTTTTGTCTTTGATCACTTCTTTGCGTATGCATCGGTCGTCACTTGAAAAGCCAATCTCGCTACTCCTTAAGCCATAAAAAATAACTGAGTATTCCACCGGTCCCCATTGCAATGTTCTCATATGCCCTTCTTCAAGCGATGGAATTTAGCGAGAATTTCACTCTAGATAAGCTGCCCATTTGGTGTATATAGATAGAAGCGCTCTCTAATCTTTGCTGATGACGACAAATGAGATAACGATAAACGAATCGTACTCTTTCGAACTGTCTAAACGATCCTCGTTATAGTAGCTAAAAGAATACACAAATGCTAGCAGAAAACATATTCATGTTGTTCTCGCCTTTTCTCATAATGTCTTTTCAACTTTAACTCATAAAGCTATTTCTTATTTCAAACATACTTTTCATATAACAATTCATTCAATAAAGCATGTACTCAATCATCATCTCGTGATAATCATAATCACAAGCATAAGCATAATCATAAGCTCTTACGGTGAGCTAGAGATGATGGAATCGGAATCTTCGAGCTTCTCTTAAGAACAATTGACTCTTTAACTTATATTCTCAAATCGTAATCAACAACCGATTCTATAAACTCAGATTCTCATGATAGAGTCCAACAATTGACTCCATAAACTTAAATTCTCAAAAGCAGTCACCAAAAGAATTACATACTCAAGGTGCATAAACCGCACAAGACTCACAAAGATTCATGAATTTAGAATTTAGGACAAAGACAAGTGCACAAGGATTCATGAGGACTTACAAGTTCGTAATTCAAAACCATGCTCAACTATTCAAAATTCACAAGGATTTACAAGTCCATAAGTAAAAGCGTGCACAAACCTGTATAACACTCACAAGGGCTACTGGGTTCGAGTTCAAAACTATGCACAGACTGCACAAATTTACAAAGGCTCACAGGTTCAGAACTCAAAACCGCTCGATACCATTCTGTCACGATCCGACTATCGAATCAGGTAATTAGGCCGTGACTTGGATTAAGAAAGAACTTTCAATAATTGATAATCACTAATATGACCACTAATTCAGGTCCAAACAATATTTGACCTCAATCTTTATCATGAAATAATTAAACGTTTATGATCAAAGAGTTTGAAAGGAGATTTTTTTTTTTTTTCAAAAATAATTCTAGGTTTACAATCCACAATGAAGCGGTTAAGTGAGAAGAACTACTATCAAGACAACCAATCACAATGGGATAACCAATACCAAGGATATATGTGTTCAAGTATGCTTTGACAATAATAAAGATTTATCAACGGTTCAAAGCATAATTTGAAAATAATTTGAAGGCATTATATGAAATGTTGGATTCATCAAAATAATTTACGAACTTTCGAGTAAATCTTGTTCACGTAGCAAGTCGACATCAAAAATAAGAATGTCGAGTTCATAATAATCGAATAAATATTTTCATAAGCAAGACAACAACGTAACTACGATGCTGAAACCATATCAACAAAACAAAGACTATCATCAAGATTATAATCAACTCAATGTAGTAACATCCCAAGGCAAATGAAGGCCAAAGTTTGGTAACGGAAAGGGTGGCTAAGAATTATGGATGAAGACATAAAACTCTGGGCAACAAACATATTAACATCAATTAATCAACCTTAATAATTGAACATTTTCATCATGAGTCGATTTATCTAGAGAAGCTCCTTTGCACAAGATTCGATTCCCAAGATCCTCTCAAGCTCAACCTGCACGTTTAGAAATACATGCAGTGCGTGAGTAAAAAATGCACTCAGTGGGTATACGCCAAAAACATTTGAAACATTGCCCTTAGGGCTATATGATTGACTTTCCATAACATTTGCAATGCACCGAGGTTTTAGTGAAATAACTCGTGCATGCTTTTCATAAATAAACACTTACTTGCTTTCATTTCGTAGGATCATCATAAAAATATGCATATGCATGGTCTATGTCTGCAGACATCTTTCTTTTCCCATATCCACGGATTATGTCTATGTGTTGAGAAGTAGGCCTCCTTCTCAAACACGCTATGACCCGAAGGGTCGCTATCCGACGTCGGTAAATCTCACATCATAACATACCCGTGTTGATGGACCCGAAGGGTACCATGCCACGGCCATACTCTTTTATCATTTCTTTCTTTCTTTCTTTCATTCCGTGGATAGGTAATGCATCATGCTCATGCCGAAAACAGCAAGTCATTTAACTTTGAAACTTTGCTCATAAATGCATTTCATATCATTTTGAAACATAAAAGCATAAGCATATCATATTAGAAAATATTTATACCACTGGATGTTCCTTAGAGCTAAGGAACAAATTCTCAATTCCATTTCTTTCTTTATCCATATAAAACGGCATAAAAGCCTATCAAGAGCCAAACAAGAACATTACTCATATTAGTCGTCGACACGATCATATCTTCTCGATATCAAATCTAAGACACTATGGTCTATCAAAACTTGGGTCATTGCATCCTTTAACATCTTATTAGCAAACAAATTTATCTAAATTTTGGCAACAGAACGCTTATAAACGCATCGCCATATTAAAACCAAACAATCCAAACATAGCTCAAACTCCACCAATTCATCACCATATGTTTCAATGAACATATTAAACTCAATACCAAGCTTCAATCATCCAATCTTAGCCCATAATCCAACGGCCCCTTAAGACGCCACTTTTAGGCCTAACGTCGAAAATTCACGTAAGACGTTATCTAACACCAACGAATCTATATACATGCTAAACTATCATTAAAGATCATTAATTTATCAATGAAACATAAAGATCAAAGCTTTGGCTTTGAAAACAATTTTCGACGTCAAACTAAAATTTTTCGCCAAACACGTCGGCCGAAAAATCCGAATAAATCATTTTAAGCTTTATTCATATCATAGAATCCAAATATGAGCTCAAAATGATCAAATAAAATAAAATTTCATCAATATGGAAGCTAGGGTTTTCGGTCACTTTAGGAGTTTTCCAACGGTTTCGATTTCAAACGTTTTCTCGTTCAAAACATGTTTATATCAATTCCTCAACACATATATGAAATAATATTAGGCATATCAACATCATATATTCAAGATCATGGTCTCCATGATTTTCAAAATCATCAATATATCAACAATGAGCATATGCTTAAATTTAAACGTTAAACAACTTATCGTGATTTAATCTATCGTAATATCAAGAAATAATCGAACAACAACATCTACCTTCATATTTCATCTAAAGGACCGAAATTATAACATGCTCATAAGTTCATATTTTTCAAAATTTCAAACCGTAGATGCATTCTAAAGATTGAGATATACCTTAATTTGAAGACGGATTGAAAATCCAATGGTGGATCTTCTAAAATTGAGCTTGAAAATTTTCACCTTGGGTGTGTGTGAGTGTGTGTTTCAAAATTTGAGAAGAAAATGATAGTGAATAGTGATCTTCCAAAATTTAATGGATATTTAATAAAGTTTCTATTTTATTTTCCATTTTCTTTAATAAAAGTGATTATTCATCAAATTCTAGAGAATTCTCAAGAATTCTCCAAAATTCCACCATTTTCCTTTTCTTTAATACATGATGAATAACCATGTTTTATAAATTTACAAAATGTACATTTGTCTACAAATAATACCAACATTATAAACGCATGCTATTAATCCATATTGTTCCAATTTCAAAACTCAATTTCTAATAAAATGCTCTCTACTAAAATCCTCTTTAAAACTCAAATAACATATTGTAATCATCAAACTTTGATTGTAAAACATTTTGGCTTCCAAAACCATTTTAGACATTCGGCCGACGATTAGGGTTTAATCGGCAAATGCCGACATCACAAAAAAACAAAGATTTGAATTTCTCCATTTTATGAAATCAAAACTTCATTGAGCATGTATCTATTATTTCAAGACTCTTGAAATCTAGGTCTTCTTATTCTAAACAAGACCTAAGAATCTTGTCTTAGGTTCTATCTCGAATAAATCTAAAATTTATTATCTTGTCTCAAGCTTTAAAACAAAGCTTCGGCTTAAACAACACTTTCTTAAGGATGCAATGCCCTTCTTATAACTCTTAATTAAGAGTTAATCTACGCTACATGAATGCGGGTATTACATTCTCACCCCCTTACAAAAATTTCGTCCTCGAAATTTAGTATGTCAGCAGAATCTCAGAGCACTTCTTTCTCATCTGATCTTTAACTTCCGTGTCGATTTCAGACGCATTCTGGCTTCTCTTCATAACTTAGATCTGTTTCAGGAATAACGTTCTTTTGATGTATGATGTGTTTTAGATCAAACACATATCTTCGTATCTTGCGACACATGGAATACATCGTAAATATTTCCAAAACTTGGAGACATCGTAATTCTGTAGGCGATTATTCCAATCTTCTCTTGAATCTCGTACAACTGATAAATCTTGGTTTGAACTTTTCTTTGATTCCAAAGCGATGTATTCCTTTGGAAGAATATACTTTACGAAAACTTTCTTCAATCTCAAGCTTAGTTCCGCTCGTCTTGTATCCGCATAGAATTTCGATGATTTTGAGCTTCTTCTTTCTTGATTTATCGACGACCATTTCTTCGATCGCTTCGTCCAAGCACTTTTCATTCTCCAACCGCATTCTTCAAGAGTGGCGATCTACACTTTATGCCGTAGAGGGCTTTATAAGCGTCATATAAATCGTTGCTTGATAGTTGTTGTTGTATGCAATTTTAATCTTTACTCATCTCTCGTTAAAACTCGTCCACAAACGAGATATGCGATATTCGAGCTAACTTATCGCCTTCATACATATAGAGATCTCGGAGAAAGAACTTTTGATGTAATTCCCACCGTAAATTTGCGCACCATCTTAATCGACACGATATACATAGGAGACACTCTCGATTAGAGCACTTCCAAAATTGAAAACTCGCTCGACGGCGAACTCATTTTTCAAAGATCGGTGGGCTACTATTTCTATTGGAAGATGGAGGATTCGACGTGAAAAACTCGAAATTATACGATCGATTTAAAGCAAATAAGATATAGGTGAATCATGAGAAGAATTGTCACTTTCAAATTTTTCGCTTGTTTTAAAAAGAGGATTTCTTTTTACTGGTGGTATCTCGATTGCAAACAATTACCAAAATACAAGATGTTTCATTTATCAAAACGAGAAAAGTTCTTCATCAACAAACAAGCTTATATCTCAAGGATCTTCTTAATTGTTTATCACAAGGTTATGATATGAAATAACATAGCTCGATAGCAAAATGATCATATAGATCTCAAAGGAAAGAAAATCGCTTCTTTGAGGGCTTTTACAAAAGCGAGGAAAACTTTGCACAAGCATATTGGTGCTTTAACATCTCGGGCAAAACACATCCGTATGGCTTCTCGTGCACGCTACCACATCATAAAAATATCTATAATATCACTAATCTATATATGTACACCCATATGTCCACATAGGTCGTCATCGTTATCATTCTTTTCTTCCATCTCTATTACTCTATTTTACCGTCATCAATGACTTCATAGAGTCTAACCTCTCCATATTTTTCTTGATCTCGGGAGATAGCGGATCATTAGCACGATCGAAATGAGTATAAGGAATCTATTCCAGATAAAGGATGTCAAGATCACCATGAAAGACATTTGTCCGATATTTATAAGTCAAGGTATGTATAACAACTGGTAAAAATCGAGTTCATACATAAAAGATTTTGAGACATCTGGAGTCTCAACGAATTAACTTAAGTCTCTTTTCAATTCTCAATTGAGAAGTTTCATAAACATGAGAAAATAGAACAAACTGAATCGGTATAAAAATCCCAAGAGATGCAATAATACTGACCATACCAATCTAGGTCAATAGGAAACATTTCAGGATGGAGATAAAATAATCAAACTATGTAGGATCTACGTCAGACTCAAGCATAAATAGCTGAGTATCTGGCAAAGAAGACTCTATTTCTAGAGCATGGGTACTAGCATCATATTCTGGGGTGGTAGGATCAACATCAATGGTTCAACGTTCTCTTTATCATTAGGTATAAAAGAAAACTTACCAGCCAACTGAAGTTGACGAATAGCTGAGATGAAATCAGTCATAGAGGAAAAAGAGCCAAAAGGAAATTCAAGTGTACATAATAATAAGAACTGATGATAGTTAGGAGTCTGGAAAAATAATTAGCGAAAAACGAGAATTACGTGCCAACGGATGGTCCGGAGTATTTATAATTGATGGTTCAAAACCCTAAATTCTCATCAGGCCGTGGTGCCTAGCAACCGGACTAGCGATTGCTAAGGAGATCACTAGCTTCAGTACAAAACGTGGAGAAACTTGCGACTTGGCTAGCGATAGGGCGGTTATGAGCTTCTTGTTCCTTTTTGTCTTTGATCACTTTTTGCGTATGCATCGGTCGTCACTTGAAAAGCCAATCTCGCTACTCCTAAGCCATAAAAAATAACTGGAGTATTCCACGGTCCCCATTGCAATGTTCTCATATGCCCTCTTACAAGCGATGGAATTTAGCGAATTTCACTCTAGATAAGTCGCCCATTGTTGGATTTGTATCTTGAAAGCGGTTTGGTTGAGCTTGTATACAATGTTTCTGTTACCACTATTACAATCTCTATCGGTTTGAATACTTGATTGCATATATCTGTGTCCCTTATCTCATATATAAGTTAGATCATACGATGTGTGAAGATCACGAAGTCCGTATGATTGGTCAAGCTTAATGAGATATAAAAGTTTCACGGTGAGGGCGACTTAAGGACGAGTTGTCGGTTTAGGCTGCAGTATAGATAAGAAGTGACTTGACTTAGTTGCTTGTCTATGCTGGTGCGTCTCGGCGTATTGAAGGATCACGGTGAGATGTGTTCTTCTTCGACCGTCGTGAAGAACCAAGATCTCGGTGACTTACGATGATCTAAACCTCGATAAGGTATTAGGTGAGTATGAGTTGTCGACCATCACTTTGACTTGTTATGAGTGAGGTTATATGTTCTAACAAGATTCTCCGCATCTTGGGTGGTGGCGATCTTGTATGTCACGCTAGTTATCTCATGTCGAGTCACCGTATCCGTTAAGGATGATGGCGTCCCTTAAGGAGCTCAAAAGGTTTATTGTACTAAACCTGCGCAGTTGAGTTAGCTCAAGTACAATAATAAGGTTGAGTGGTACTACTTAAGAAATGAAGTTATTAATCGTTTTAAGCGAATGATTGCTATAAATGATTAATGGACGTTCGATATCTTAAATACGGGATTCGTAATGTCTAAGTGCAAGCCCGACTCAACTTGGTAATAAAGGGTAGTCAAGATTCTTTCTCTAGTGGCATGATCGAATGTTTATAAATTAATTTATGTTCGGGTGAACATAAGATAATTAATTTATTTGAGGCCCATCTTTATTCCTTGCATTTGATCCCAATTTGGCCCATCCAGCCCATAGCTTAGCAAGAAAATCGGTCCCTATATCTCTATGGCAAGATTTTATTCTCTTTATCCCACAAGGATATAATTATATTTATGGTATATGCATAGATCCTTTCCATATAAGATTATGGTAATAATCTTGAGAGTATGGAAATAATCCAAGAGTATGGAAATAATCCTAAGAGTATGAAAATAATCCTAAGATTATGGTAATATTCCATATAGGATTATGGTAATATTCCATATAGGATTATGGTAATATTCCATATAGGATTAAGGTAGTGCATTATAAATATAAGGTATGAGATAAAGTCTAAGTGAATGCTCATTAATCCCACACATAATTTCGAAATTCCCATAGTTCTTGGGAGAGATTTTCGAGAGCCATCTTAGAGCTTTGGGTGATTTTCCGAAGCATTCTCCATAGATCGTCCTCACTCGACGTTGGAGATTGGGCAACCGGGATACAGTCCAGAAGGTCAAAGCACGAGTCTCGACCGCTCAATCCGCTCATCCTGCTCGATCCACCTCGGCGGATCCAAAGGTAAACAGAAAAACCCCAACGTGTTGCAATTAATTATATAGACGCATGCTAGGTTTATAATCAATGTATGGTGAATTAAACACCCAAGATGGATCCTCGGGCGAGGTTAACATACGTTTTCCCTACATTGGTATCGAGCACGGGATCGAATCTTCGCTCTGCTGGATTAATTCACGTTTGATTATTACGTGCGTTATTATAATTGTGGATCCGCTGCTCATCGTGGCTCGCTTATTGTTTTGTTGGTTTTGTTTTACACCACGAGAAAATCCGTGGTTAGATTAGATTTTATTATGTAAATCTTGTGCGTAAAAGAAGAACGAAGACGAAAGAACGAAGAACGAAACGACGGAAAAACAGTAGCTCGGCGGCCCTCGGACGGTATTCGCGAGCAAGCTTCATGGTCGCTGGCGATCGCGAGGGCGCGGGCGACGGGCGTGCGTCGCAAGACGAGACCCTGGCGCCACGCGAGCGAGCGAGCGATCGCGAGGGCGGCCGCGGCAGCGGCGAAGCGAGCTAGCGGCGGCGGCGGGCGTTCGGCGCGAAGCAACCAGCGCTTGGCGGCGAACTATCATGTCGCGAAGTTTCGGCGGCTGGCGACGACGTCTCGGCGGGCGTTCGGCGCGCCGGGAAGTCCGCGCAGCGTGCTCGATGGGTCGCGGTCGCCTTAGCGATCGCGAGGCGACCAGCGAGGAGCACGCTGGCAAAGCTGCGGTGGAGGGCGCGGCGGGCTTTGCCCTGGCGCTGCCCAAGACTCTTTGGGCCGACCACCGGCGCACCCGCTTTCAGATTTTCCGGCCCGTGCCCGCACGCGAGGCCCAATTGTTGAATCCGTCCGTGCCCGCACGCGAGGCCTGTTGAAGTTTAAATTTACATTTTGTAAATCTATGTAATAGATTAGATTTAAATGTATGTGTTTCACGATTGGGGCGCGATGAACGTTTTATTTTATTTTTATCGCTCATATGCATGTCGTGGATGTTTAAATTATGCAATAGCATGCTATGTATGTTTATATTACGCCGACAAACCTTTAAGTGTTTTACGTAATTGGATGCGCATAGTAAGCATGCTAGGTTTATCGCGTTTATCAAGCATATTTTAGAATTCTCATGAGCATGTTTTACATGTCGAGTTCTATAGAAAAGCATGCTAGGATTACGTGATCCGCATGGACAAACCTTTTGAATAAAAAGACTAAGCAAGCAACCCGACAAATTAATTTTTCAAATTAAAATGTCAAGACCTCCACTTTTGATCTCTAAACAAAGTGAGGACGACCGTGAGTAAACGCCCACACGCTGGGCTTGCTTGCCTTTGCTTATCATAAGTTTGTTAGATGAGATTTCTAAATAAAACATTTTAAATCTATTGAGAAGTGGGAGTTTCATGTGTAAACGCCCACACGCGTGGCTTGCATGTGCGATTTTCATAAGTTCTCTAGAGATAGATATAAAATGAGATAGCAAAGAATTTGAATTGGAAGCGGTATGGTCCGAGTGAGTATACCAATTCTAAGAATTCATCTTCATTGTTAAATTGTGGTCATTGCTTAGACATCACCTCAAGTACAACTTCATGAAGTCCCTTCTTGTGATAGTGATGTGGTCTAGTAAGGTCCAATCATTAATTTCATTCATGTAAGGATAAGTCGACATGGATTGAAATTAAACGACTAAAAGGTATATTTTAGTCCGGTCGAGGGGTTCATGTAAACGCCCACACGCGCGGGCTTGTATGTGGAATTCCTTGGGCGATTGGAGGTTTCAATTAATATTGTTTTATCAAAAGGTTACAATATTATTATTAATTATTTGCGATCGTATGCTTATGTGTTTACATTATCGTTTGGATATGTCTCTTACGCCGATTATCAATATGCTCGCACAAAATCCGTTATCGGTCCAAATTTTATCGAGTGGAAACGAAACATGGAATATGTTCTTATCATTGAAGAACACATGTTTGTTCTCACTTCTCTAAACCCGACGCCCTTATCGACGATCGACTAATGAGCAGCGAGACTCAAGCGAGACTTTGGAATAAGTCAAACAATATGGCTAAATGCTATATGATGACTACGATGTCCAAAAACTTGCAGTACCGACATCGATCGATGGCGCACGCGACCGATATTTGGTCAAGTCTCGAGAGTAAGTTTGGGCGATCGGATCGACGATCCTTCCACACAATGAGAGAAATCTTGGCGTGTAAGATGGAAGAAGGAAGTTCGGTCCATGAACATGTCTCCCATGACTCATCTCATGGATAGTCTTGATCGGTTGGGAGGAGGTATTGCGGCCAAGGTCGATATCATCCTCAATACACTGCCCAAGTCTTTTGAGAACTTTCGCGTGAATGCGATCATGAGCAAGACCGAGTTTACACTTAGTCAGTTGCTCAATGATCTCGTTGCTGCGGAAGGAGTTATGGGAAAAGGAGCACATGCTCTTGCTAGCACATCTAAGGGCCCAAAATTTTCGTTGCAAAATGGAAATAGAAAAAGGGGTGCCAAAGGTGGTAAAGGCAAGGGAAATAGTGGGAGTAATGGGAGCAAGAACATGGTTGCCACCGGAGGCTTGAAGAAGCGAAAGGAGAGGCAAGTGCTTCAAGTGCGGCAAGGCGGGCATTGAAGGCCAAGTGCCCTATGCTCGAGGCTCAAGGTATGCCATTTGCTTTAGTGCTTGAAACATGTTTAGCGACTTGTTCTACCCATTCTTGGGTAGTAGATACGGCGAATCGATCATGTTTGTTACACCTTGCGTGGGTTCCTGCGGACAAGGAGCTGTTTGATGGCGAGATAACGATCTCCATGGGCAACGCGAAAGTCGGTCGCTGCGAGTTGGAGATGTTTCTTTATGTTTTGGGACAACAGATTTTAGTTTTGAAAACGTTTTGTATGTGCGGATTTTCTACGGAACCTTGTTTGCTTCAAATTATTTACACATGGATATTCTCGTTATTTTTGATAGTGGTGTTTCTATCATAAGAAATGACGAAGTTATACGTGTTGGCACTTTATATAATTAAGCTTTATACTATTTCTCGCAAAACATAATACCTATAACTATGTTGCATCTTCATCAAACCCTAAAAAGAGAAAGTTTTCTTAGAAGATGACTCTACTTTTCTCTCGGCATCTTAGATTAGGTCACATCAATCTAAATAGGATCCAAAGACGGCTAAGAATGGAGCGTTGGGTGATCTCACGGTTACTCCGCTCTCGATCTGAATCTCGTATAGAAGGTAAGATGTCGACTGGACCTTCAAAGCGAAGGGTTATAGAGCCAAAGAAATGTTGAGTTAGTCCATTTCGACTGTGTGGACCTATGTCCACACAAGCTCGTGGAGTACGCAGTATTTTGTCACTTTCATTGGCGATTACTCAAGGTGCGGATACATATACCGCTTCACCGCAAGTCAGAATGCTTTGAGAAATTCAAAGAGTTTAAGGCGGAAGTGGAGACGGCTAGTAAGAGTATCAAGTCATCAGGGTCCGATCGCGGTGGCGAATACCTCAAGAACGCAGTTTATGGACTATCTAGTGAAATGTGGGATTACATCCAAACAAGCGCTTCACCCGGGCACACCACAGAAATGGTGTGTCGAGCCAAGAAATAGGACTCTTTTGGAAATGGTTAGATCTATGATGAGTTATGCTATATTGCCTATTTCGTCGGGATATGCCTTAGAGACGGCGGCATACTTGCTAAATCTAGTACCGTCCAAGTCAGTCGAAAAGACCCCTTTCGAGTTGTGGTTTGGGCGCAAGCCCAGTTTAAGCCACATAAGGATATGGGCAGTCCAGGACACGTGCTGAACAAGAAAGCTGACAAGTTGGAGGCTAGATCCGACGCAAGGCTGTTTATTGGCTATCCTAGAGGAACGAAAGGTGGTTTATTCTATAGTCCTAAGGATCAGAAGGTCATTATTAGCACTAATGCCCGATTCTTAGAAGAGGATTCTATGAAAAATCATAAGTCCAAAGTTGAAATCATTCTTCAAGAATTAGAAGATGATCGTATTCCACCACCGATTAGGCCAAAGGTACGAGATGTCGAGTCTAGTGGGAGGGATCGACACCAGATACTTCAAGAAATTGAAGTGGGTCGAGTTCCGCTGGAGATACCGACCGTACAAGTGGTACCTACACAGCAAGTTGTGCAAGATAGAGAACCACAAGTTACTGCACCCACCGTTGTCATTATGTCTATAGCACTCGTCAGAGTGGGAGGTTGTTCGTCAACCCGAGCGATTTATGTTCGTGGGTGAATCGTGGATTTAGTCCCGTAAAACCAATGTGCAATAATCGACCCATGGTTGTGCAAATGAGCGATACAAGACAACGATGCAAGATCATGAAACTTACGTTTGGACGAGGTGGTAAAGTCCTATGGATTTACCAGTTGCTCAGCGAGAGTTGTGTGTATCGGTTAGATGTCAACGGTAATGTGGTATTTCTTGCTTTACGTAGATGACATTCTTCTATTTGGCAACAATGTGAAGTTGTTATCGACGTAAAGAGTTGTTTATCCGATCGTTTCAAATGAAAGACTTAGGAGATGACGGCGTACATTCTTGGGATCAAGGTTTACCGAGATCGCAAGAGGAAAATGTTGAGCTTATCTCAGGCGTCTTACATTGATACTGTGATTACTCGTTTTAGTATGCAGACCGCCAAGAAAGGATTGCTACCTTTCAGACATGGCGTTCCTTTATCTAAAGGGCAGTCACCTATGATTGCAAGGAGATCGAGGAATGAGACAAGTTCCTCACGTTTCGCCGTGGGAAGTCTCATGCACGCAATGCTATGCACGAGGCCGATATCTGCATTGCGGTGAGGCATAGTAGCTAGATATCAGTCTAACCCTGGACAAGCACATTGGACTGCAGTAGAGCATATACTCAAGTACCTGAAAAGGACTCGAGATTATAGGCTAGTTTACCATGCAGATAGTCTAATACCCTTGGGTTATTCAGACTCGGATTTTAAAGCTGACCGTGATGAGAAAAAGTCTACCTCAGGCTATGTGTTTACCTTGAGAGGTGGAACTGTATCCTGGCGGAGTGCAAAGCAGCGATGCATTGCGGACTCTACCATGGAAGCCGAATATGTAGCCACTTGGGAGGTCGCTAAGGAGGTCAGATGGTTCAAGAACTACCTCATGGATCTAGATGTGGTACCTGGTTTACCCATGAGTATCATGGTTTACTGTGATAACTCAGGTGCAATGGCAAACTCGAAGGAACCACGGATCCACAAGGCAAGCAAACACATAGAGAGAAAGTACCATGTCATACGAGAAATCGTTAGATGAGGGACGTCTTTGATTGCAAAGATTGATACGATGGATAACCTAGCGGATCCATTCACTAAAGCCTGCCGCAATAAGTCTACGTCGGGGACGTTAGAGGGCTTGAATTGCGCTAGATGGCACCCACTTAGAAAGGAAACTTTTGTATAAGTGGGAGAAGCAAAGTGATGGTTGTGTAATAGCTAGTTGAGAGACACATTGTATACTAAAAGTTTGCTTTAGTATAAGTGGGAGATTGTCGGATTTGTATCTTCGAAAGCAGTTTGGTTGAGCTTGTATACAATGTTTCGTTACCACTATTACAATCTCCTATCTCGATTTGAATACTTGATTGCATATATCGTGTCCCCTTATCTCATATATAAGTTAGATCATACGAGGTGTAGAAGATCACGTAAGTCCGTATGATTGGTGAAGCTTAATGAGATATAAAAAGTTTCACACCGAGACGACTTAAGGACGAGTTGTCGGTTTAGGTGCGATATAGAAGAAGTGACTTGACTTAGTTGCTTGTCTATGCTGGCACGTCTCGGCGTATTGAAGGATCACAGATGAGATGTGTTCTTCTTTCGACCGTCGTGAAGAACCAAGATCTCGGTGACTTACGATGATCTAAACCTCGATAAGGTATTAGTGAGTATGAGTTCTCGACCATCACTTTGACTTGTTATGAGTGAGGGTTATATGTTCTAACCCAAGATTCTCCATCTTGGGTGGTGGCGATCTTGTATGTCACGCTAGTTATCATGTCAGTCACCGTGGCGGCGATCATGAGCAAGACCGAGTATACACTTAGTCGGCTGCTTAATGATCTCGTGGTCACTGAAGGAGTTATGAGGAGCACATGCTCTGCTTAGCACATCTAGGGCCCAAATTTTCCGCTGAAAAGTGGAAAAGAAAAGGGCACCAAAGGTAGAGGCAAGGAACTAGTGGGAGTAATGGAGCAAGAACATGCTGCCATCGGAGGCTTAAAGAAGCCAAAGGAGAGGGTAGGTGCTTTTAAGCGCGGCAAGACTGGGCATTGAAGCCAAGTGCCCTATGCTCAATGCTCAAGGTACGCCATTTGCTTTAGTAACGGAAACATGTTTAGCGACTTGTTCTATCCATTCTCGGGTAGTAGAGACGGGAAAGATCGATCATGTTTGGTACACTTTGTGGGTTCCCGGACAAGGGAGTCGAGTGATGGCGAGATAACGATCTCCATGGGCAACGCGCGAAAGTCGAGGCCGCAATGGAGATGTTACTTTATGTTTCAAACAACAATTTTAGTTTTGAAAGATGTTTTATATGTGCCGGAGTTTCGATTTTAACCTTATTTCTGCTTTCAAACTATTTATTCATGGATATTCTGTTATTTTTGATAGTGGTGTTTCTATCATAAGAAATGACGGTTATCTCGGTGGCACATTATATAATTCGCTTTTATACTATTTTCGCCAAACATAATACCTATAACTATGTCAGATCTTCTTCAAACCTTAAAAAGAGAAAGTTTTTTTCGAGAGATGACACCACTTTTCTCTAGCATCATAGATTAGGTCGATCAATCTAAATAGGATCCAAAGACCGCAAGAATAGCGCTGAGTGATCTCACGCTATTCGCTCCCGCCCGCGAACTCAGATGAAGGTAAGATGTCGCACTGCACCCTTCAAAGCGAAGGGTTATAGAGCCAAAGAAGTGTTGAGCTAGTCCATTCTCGACTGTGGACCTATGTCCACACAAGCTCGTGGAGGGTACGAGTATTTTGTCACTTTCATCGACGACACTCATGGAACGGATACGATACCGCTTCACCAAGAAGTCCGAATGCTTGAGAAATTCAAAGAGTTTAAGGCGGAAGTGGAGACTAAGCTTGGTAAGAGTATCAAGTCATCATGGTCCGATCGCTGTGTATGAATACCTCAAGAATTTAGTTTATGGACTATTTGCGAAGTGTGGGATTACCTCCCACCACTACACCGGCACACCACAAAGAAACGGTGTCGAGCGAAGAAATACGACTCTTTGGAAATGGTTAGATCAATGACGAGTTATGCAACATTGCCTATTTCATTCGGGGTATGCCTTAGAAACCGCGCATACTCATAAATCTAGTATCATCCAAGTCACGAAAAGACCCTTCGAGTAGTGGTTTGGGCAAGCTAGTTTGAGCCACATAAGATATGGGGCGTCCAAAGACATGTGCCGAACAAGAAGGCCGATGTTGGAGGCTAGATCCGACGCAAGGTCGTTTATTGGTTATCCTAGAGGACGAAGGTGGTTTATTCTATAGTCCCAAGGATCGAAGGTCATTATTAGCACTAATGCCCGATTCTTAGAAGATGATTATATGAAAAATACTAAATCCAAAGTTGAAATCATTCTTCAAGAATTAGAAGATGGTCGATTCCACCACCGACAGACCAAAGGTACGAGATGTCGAGTCTAGTGGGAGGATCGACACCGATACTTCAAGAAATTGAAGTGGGTCGAGTTCCACCGAGATACCGACTGCATAAGTGGTACCCACCAAAGCAAGCGCAAGATAGAGAACCACAAGTTATCGCACCCACCGCTGCCATTGTGCCTCGTGAGTGCCTCGTCAGTAGTGGAAGGGTTGTTCGTCAACACGAGCGATTTATGTTCGTAAGTGAATCTTCTGATTTAGTCCCGTGAAACGAAAGCGTGCAATAATCGACCCATGGACGATAACGAGGCGATACAAGACATTTATGCAAGATCATGGCACACCGCTATGGACTTAGAAATTGAGTCCATAACAATGCCTATGGATGATATGAAAAGACACTCTACCGATGGCAAGGAAGCCATAGGTAGTAAGTGGGCATACAAGAGGAAGAGAGATTCGATGGAGAGGTTTCGCTTTAAAGCCGTGCTTGTGCTGAAAGGGTATACTCGCATCGAGGGCATCGATTTCATGAAACCTTTCGCCTCGTAGCAATGCTCAAGTCCATCGTAATTCTTCCGCTATAGCAGTACCACTGAACCTTGAGGTTTGGCAACGGACGTGAAAACCGCTTTTCTAAACGGTTACCTCGAGGAAGGTAGAGACATCTATATGCAAAGAACCCAAAGGTTATGTGTGGGCGGTGAAGAGATCTAGTGAAGCTTAAGAAGTCCATTTATGGACTTAAGCAGCCTCCGATCATGGAACTTACGCTTGACGAGGTGGTAAAGTCCCATGGATTTACCCATTGCCTAGCGAGAGTTGTGTGTCGCTTAGATGTCAACGTGATGTAGGCTTTCAGACTTTACGAGACGACATTCTTCTAGTGGGCAACAATGTGAAGATGTTATCGACGTAAAGAGTTGGTTATCCGATCGCTTTCAAATGAAAGACTTAGGAGATGCAGCATTGTTCAACCAAAAGTATACTTTCAATTGACTCGCAATCGCATTTAGGTGTTATAGTAGGGAAAGCTAACCCAGTCGCCTCTCAAGGAAAACTTAACAGTGGCCTAATGTTCTGTTGCACATAGAAAGCGATTAAATCCTAAACATACTAATACCAACGGGGTTGAGTATGCAAGAATTGAAATACGAGAAAATAAACAATGATCCTAAGTCGGGGTTGTCAATCCCAAGCTAAACTAATAAAGTGTTAAATCTAAACCGTGGGTTGTCAATCCCTAGTCGAACTATGAAAGCAATAAATCAAAGCGATAATAAAGCATATGCAATCATATTATTCATAGTGGTTTGTCAATCCCTAATCTAAATCTAATTGCAAATAAAAACATAATCATCAACTGCCTCCAAGAACAGAATTAAACGAAGCAAGAAAGACATGAACACAATCCATCGTCACTATGAATTGAATCCAATAAGAATCACAAAGCGAGAAATCTTTAAGCAATAATACGATAAAATTGATTTCGATTAAACGATAAATCCAAAAGCATAAATTGATTAACTAAATCATTCGATGGAAACAAGAAACAGAATTAAATCTAAAGATTATCTCGCTTGTATCGATCTCGCTGAAAACTCGAAGAATCAACAAGAGCACAAAGAAAATGGCGAGAGGCGCCACGGCCACGCTGTGAAGAAAACTCGTAACACCTCATATTTGACCTAATGCGCGACATATATATAAAATAAAGGCGAGCGCCGGCTCGACCGAGCTGCTCAAAATACATTCGCTTGAAACCGAGCGCCGGCTCGGGTGAGCTTGCGAGGAGAATTGGGCATAACTCGCTGACGGAGACGGCGCTGAAAACAGTTGAAAGGGAGTGAATCATGCTCACAATGAATCATGCTCAAGATTGATGTGTGCACCAAGATGGCCAAATGGTGAACCATTGCTCACAAAGAACCGGGCGTTCAAGAGGGCAAATGGGCTGAACGCGCGCTCAAGATGTTGAACCGGCGTGGGCGAGTGAGCGCGCGGGCGACACAGCTTGGCGCAGCATTTTTGTTTTGGCCCGCTCTCCTTCGCCTCGAACTTCGATTTGTGCACGGTTTTTGCCTACAGACTCCTATCGCAACGTATTTTACTTATTATCAAGGGAAAATCTTGATTCCTTCTCCATTATTCATTAGAATCATTGAAGTGTTCAGCGTCGGTGCACGAGCGGGCGCGCGGAGCGCACGGCGCGACTTTGAAGAAATGATCCGCTCTCCCTCGTCCGAACTCCAAATTGCGATCCGCTTGTGCCACGGACTTCTATCGAGATGCTCTTCAATTATATCTGATCCTTGGCAGATCCAATTCATCCTATTTTATGCCATTTTCCTACAAAACATCGAGACGAACGGCAAGTCCGAATCGATAAATATTACTCGAACCAAAGGCATAAATAGGACAAACCATAGAAAATGACACGAAACAATACCAAGAATCATCACAAAATCATACCAAACACGTATATTCTTGGGATCAAGGTTTACCGAGATCGCAAGAGGAAAATGTTGAGCTTATCTCACCGCCTTACATCGACACCGTGATTACTCGCTTTAGTACGCAGCACCGCCAAGAAAGGATTGCTACCTTCGTGCATGGTGCCTTTATTTAGGAGCAATCACCTATGACCGCAGCGAGATAGAGGAAATGAGACAAGTTCATTACACTTCCGCCGTAGGGAAGTCTCATGTATGCAATGTTATGCACGAGGCCCGATATCTCGCTATGCGGTAGGCATAGTAGCTAGATATCGCCTAACCTCGGACAAGCTCATTGGACTGCAAAGAAAGCATATACCAAGCACCGAAAAGGACTCGAGATTATAGGCTAGTTTACCATGAAGATAGTCTAATGCCTTTGGGTTATTCAGACTGGATTTCCAAGCCGACCGTGATGAGAAAAAGTTTACCTCGTGCTATGTGTTTACCTTGGGAGGTGAGTCAGATCTCATGAGTGCAAAGAAATACGATGCATTGCGGACTCTACCATGGAAGTTTAATATGTAGCCGCTTAGAGGCTATGAGGAGGCTGATGGTTCAAGAACTACCTTATGGATCTAGGTGTGGTACCGGGTTTGCCCAAGAGTATCATAGTTTATTGTGATAACTCAAAAAGGGCAAACTCGAAGGAACCACGGACCCACAAGGCAACCAAACACATAGAGAGAAAGTACCATGTCATACGAGAAATCGTTAGACGAGGGACGGCTTGATTGAAAAGATTGATACGATGGATAACCCAGCGGATCCATTCACGAAGAGCTCGCCGAAAAAGTCCACGGCGCACGCTCGAGGACTTGGATTGCGATGATGGCACCCACTTAGAACGAAAACTTTGTATAAGTGGGAGAAGCAAAGTGATGGTTTTGTTTGTAATAGCTAGTAGAGAGACACATTGTATACTAAAAGTTTGCTTTAGTATAAGTGGGAGATTGTTGATTTGTATACCGAAAGCGCTTTGGTTGAGCTTGTATACAATGTTTCCTATTACCACTATTACAATCTCCTATCTCGAATTGATTACTTGATTGCATATATCTATGTCCCTTATCTCATATATAAGTTAGATCATACAAAGGTGTAGAAGATCACATAAGTCTATATGATTGGTCAAGCTTAATGAGATATAAAAGTATCACACCGAGACAACTTGAGGACGAGTTGTCGGTATAGTCTGCGTATAGATAAGAAGTGACTGACTTGGTTACTTGTTCATACCGGTACGCCTCGACGTATTGATGGATCACAAGTGAGATGAGTTCTTCTATCCGACCGTCGTGAAGAACCTAGATCTTGGTGACTTACGGCGATCTAAACCTCGATAAGGTATTAGAGTACGAGTTGTCGACCATCACTTTGACTTGTTATGGGTGAGGTTACATGATTTAACCCAATATTCTCCGTGATCTCGGGTGGTGGCAAGGCTTGTATGTCATGCTAGTTATTTGTATCGAGTCACCGATCCATTTAGGACGATGACCGATCGAGCTAAAAACACACTCAAATTCACTCGCAATCGCATTTAGGTAATCGTGAAGGTGGTAAGTTAACACGAAGTCATCTCTCAAAGAAAACATAACAGGCGATTGTTCGTGTGGTACGTAAAGCAATTAAATCCTAAACATTCTAATATCAACGGGGGTTGAACATGCAAGAATTGAAATACGAGAAATAAACAGCGATCCTAAGCCAGGGGTTGTCAATCCCGAGCTAAACTAATAAAGTGATAAATCTAAACCAGAGGTTGTCAATCGCTAGTTGAACTATGAAAGCGATAAATCAAAGCGATAAACAAAAGCATATGCAATTCTATTATTCATAGGGTTTGTCAATCTCTAATCTAAATCTAATTGCAAATTAAAACATAATCATCAATCCATCTCCAAGAACAGGAATTAATTGAAAGCAAGATAGATTAAAGCAACATGAACACAATCCACTGTCACTATGAATTGAATCCAATAAAAACCATCAAACGATAAAACTATAAAATTGATTCCACAAGAACTGATAAATCCCAAAAACATAACTTGATAAATTAATTCATTCGATGAAAACTGAAAACAGGAATTAAAGCTAAGAATTATCTGTTTGTGTTGATCTGTTGAAGAAACCAAAGAAAATCAAGAGGGTCGCACTATAATCGCTACCGAGAAGAACCAAAACTGAAGAACTCCGAACTGAGAGCGGCCCCCTTTTAATTCGTGACCTAGCGCTTATATATAATAAATAAGAACGAAGCGCGGTTCATAATGAGCTCACGCCGTAAAACATTCTCAGATAAACTTGAACGCTGGCTGGAATGAACCCCGACAGAGAAAACATTCTCGCCTGAAATGAGCGCCTGATCAGAGTGAACGCCGGCTGAGCAGGCGAGGCGAGGCGACGTGAGTCGAGGCATCGGGAGAGAAGGCGGGAGCAAGGCGCGCGGGCGAGGTACAAGCTGGGGCCGCGGGCCGGGTTAGCGTGGAGGAAACGGCGCTGGAGCAAGGCGCTGGGGCGGTGCGGCGCTGGCTGGGAGAGCCGAGGTCGAGCGCCGGGCACCGAGGGTCCAAAGACAGACGGGCGCTGAGAGAAGCGCTGGGGCCGGGCGTCGAGCGCCGGACGGGCGGGGCGCGCGGCGAGGCGAGGCGTTGGCGAAGCGGGCGTCAAGGCGAGAGCGCGAGGGAATTGGCGAACGCGCCGGAGTAAGCGCGCTGGTGGCCGAAGTCGCGGCGAGGCACGGGCGCGGGCGTTGCGGGCGTTGGCTGGCTGGCGCTGGCGCTGCGCGCGCTTTCGACGTTCGCTCCGCTTCTCGGCCCCGATCTCCGAATTGCGATCCGCTTGCGCCTATGAACTCCTATCGTGATGTTCTTAAATTTACTTGATCCTTGGTAGGTCCAATTCATCCTATTTTCTGCCATTTTCCTACAAGACATCAAATGAACGAAGTAAGTCCGAATCGATAAATATTAATCGAACCTACGGCATAAATAGGACAAACCATAGAAAATGACATGTAAAACAATACCAAGAATCATCACAAAATCATACTAAACAACTCCCCCACACTTATCCATTTGCTTGTCCTCAAGCAAAGTCTATACTAATAAGAGTAGGGAAGATAATTCATGCGACTTCACTCTTATTCTAATCAATCAAATCTCTTTTGCAAATCCCCCAAACATGATGAATACATTATCAAAGTTAATGTGAAACAAATCTAAGATTGCGAAAATATCAAATAAACAAGTAAGTTATTTATGCTCAAACCCAACTCTCCGCTAGGAGTGAATTAACTAAAATGGTTACCTTTAGCAACAAGTTTCCTTTGATAACATAGAAGGTATTAACAGATTTGGAACAATGTTCGAAAGGTGAACTCGATGAACTCGAGTCTCTAACGTGGTTTCCCATGTTAATTTCTCAATTTATTTAGAAGAGGATGTAATCCCATCCTCCATTTATACAATCTCAACAACATCGAGTTCTAATTCTCCTTATTTTCTTTTTCACATATTTTTTTTTTCTTTTTATTTTAAACGAGTATATAGGTAACCAAACTCATAACACTACCCCTAGCATTAGCTTGACAAATCACGCCAATAACCACCGATTTAAAATCAATTCACACAACCCCGTCAATTCACATTGCACTTTAATCACATGACATCAAGATAAACGAAATACATCAAGGTCCGATCAATACCACGTAGTTCAACAGACAAATCAAAATCCTAACTTATTCGCATAGACACAAACTTAAGTCCAAACAATCAAAATAAGCACAAGGGCACGTCATTAAGCATACGAAAATATATATAACACGCACACAAAACTGAGTAAACATCCCCCACTCTTAAATCGAGCACTGTCCCTAGTGCTCAAAACATCAAAAGCTCAAAATGACCATAGAGGATGATACTTCCCTGATAATCGACGAATGTGCGCTGCAGAGTTGGAGCATCACAGCTTCATCTCACCGCTGATGAAAATACGCAAACCCTTCCCAATTTCGAGCAAAACAACACAAAGACAACAGACAGATCAACAAGAAAAACAAAACAAGACAAACAAAATAAAGAAAGAAAAAGCAAATAAAAATCTGTGGGTAACTCCCACGAAGTATTTCGCTTAACGTCAGAGCACGACGTATCCTGGCCGACAATGGACTATCCATAGTCCTTCACCGCAGGAATACCATCTCGCCAAAGCATCAAGATGAACCATACAAGAACAGGAGGACAAGAAAGAAAATAAGTAATGCACAATTTAAGCTCAAGTCGAACATCCTATTCTCCAAAATAAAATAATAATTTCAATTCCCAAAGTACAAGACTTTGATGAATTAGATGTTGACAATAATTGATGTTACCTCAACTTTGTCATCGACTTGTCCTCCTCGGGATCCGTACTCCAATTGTTGAGGCAGCTCTTTCCTTCCGTAGCGGGTTTTGCATTTGAGTATCTTCATGCCCACTCTTTCTCCATCTCTCTTCATCCTCCTCCACGTGCTTGGGTAGTTCTATCACCTCCAGAGTGGGCGTTGGCATGCTATTAACTTCTATTCCTCGTTTTCACACTTCTAGTTGCAACAATCATCAGAGTCTCTCCCACCCCATTTCAATAATTGGGTCACTTTCAAGAAAAGTGACCGTCGAGTCTGATCCGTTGGTGTGGGAGAGGTATGACTTCGATACTTTCTCATTTTCCACCTCATATGGCTGCAACATGACTATTCGTGTCTCTTCCACCCAATTCTCAATAATTGGGCCACTTTCTAGAACGGTGACCACTTTGGACCTCGATCGGATTGGATTGGGGTTCCTCCATTGTCGCACAGCTCTTTTTAAGCAGTTTGTGAACACGCTCGCCTTGCCTCCAAACACCGAGACGAGGTGTTTGCGGCAGATCCATTTTGTTAAGTAATGATCCATTCGTGGGGTGAACGAATCCTCAAATGATGACCTCACGAGGTGGTGATGCGTGTGGTGGTTGTTCCCGGTAGGGATTAGAGGCTCGATCCTCATAGTACGGTGGAGGTGGTTGATCCCAATATGGATTATAGGCTTGTTGCTCGGGGTAGGATCGAGGCTCGATGCTCAAAGCTCAACGGGTATTCCTCGGCAGAATCAAATTGGGCTCCTTCTTCGGGAGAAGAATTTGCCCAATACAACGAACTTTCTCCCCAACCGGTCGACCATATTCGCATCGTTGATAACCCCGCATTACCGCACACCAACAACAAAAACAAGATCACACGCACCAGGGGGAGAAAATAACCAAACAGAAAGAAAAGAAACATAGAAAACAAACAACACAAACAATACGCCTAAGGTTTTCCCCGACAACGGTGCCAAAATTGATCGAGCTAAAAACACACTCAAATTCACTCGCAATCGTACGAGGTAATCGTAGCGTGGTAAGTTAACACGAGTCGTCTCTCAAGGAAAACTTAACAAGGCGATTGTTCGTGCCGTGCACAGAAAGCAATTAAATCCTAAACATTCTAATATCAACGGGGGTTGAACATGCAAGAATTGAAATACGAGAAATAAACAACGATCCTAAGCCAGGGGTTGTCAATCCCGAGCTAAACTAATAAAGCGATAAATCTAAACCAGGGGTTGTCAATCCCTAGTTGAACTATGAAAGCGATAAATCAAAGCGATAAACAAAAGCATATGCAATTCTATTATTCATAGGGTTTGTCAATCCCTAATCTAAATCTAATTGCAAATAAAAACATAATCATCAATCAATCTCCAAGAACAGGAATTAATTGAAAGCAAGATAGATTAAAGCAACATGAACACAATCCACTGTCACTATGAATTGAATCCAATAAAAACCATCAAACGATAAAACTATAAAATTGATTCCACAAGAACTGATAAATCCCAAAAACATAACTTGATAAATTAATTCATTCGATGAAAACTGAAAACAGAAATTAAAGCTAAGAATTATCTGTTTGTGTTGATCTGTTGAAGAAATCCGGAAGAAAATCTGAAGAGGATCAAGCACCCTACCGCTACCGGAGAAGAACCAAAATCAAGAACTCCGAACCGAGAGCCGCCCCTTTAATTCGCGACCTAGCGCTATATATAATAAATAAGAACGAAGCGCCGGTTCATAATGAGCTCACGCCGTAAAACATTCTCAGATTAAACTTCAACGCCGGTTGGGAATGAACGACGGCCGAGAAAACATTCGCTTTGAAATGAGCGCCGATCGAGAGTGAACGCCGCCGAGGAGGCGAGGCGAGGCGAGGAGGAGAGCGCGAGGTGACGGCACCGCGCGGCGAGGCGCAGTCTGGCGCCGCGCCGGCTAGGGGCGTTGGGATGGGCGCGAGCGCGAGTGGGAAGCGAGGCGCCGAGCGAGGCGCTGGGCGAGGCGTGGCGCGGGCCGGGAGAGCCGAGGTCGAGCACGGGCTCGAGGGTCCAGGCGCGGACGGGCGCCAGAGAGAGCGCCAGCGCTGGGGTGTCGAAGCGCGGACGGGCCGGCGGCGCGCGGCGAGGCGAGGCGGTGGGCGGCGGGGCCCGAGCGAGGAAGGCCACTCGAGCACGCGAGGAATATGAACGCGCCGAGCGAGCGTGCGCTGGTGGCCGAGTCGAAATGCGAGGCACGGCGCGCGGGCGGCGCGGTGTGTTGTTGGCGCGCAGGGCGCTGGCGCGCTGCGACTTCAATGTTTTGCTCGCTCTCTCACGCCCCATCTCCGGTGCGATCCGCTTGCACCTATGAACTCCTCGCCGCGATGCTTTTCAATTTACTTGATCCTTGGTAGGTCCATTCATCCTATTTTCTACCGCTTTCCTACAAAACATCGAAATGAACGGGTAAGTCCGAATCGATAAATATTAATCGAACCTACGGCATAAATAGGACAAACCATAGAAAATGACATGTAAAACAATACCAAGAATCATCACAAAATCATACTAAACAATGACGCCCCTTAAGGAGCTCAAAAGGTTTATTGTACTAAACCCCGCAGTCGAAAGTTAGCTCAAGTACAATAATAAGGTTGAGTGGTACTACTTAAGGAATTAAAGATATTAATTATTTTAAGCAATGTAATGCTCTAAATAATTAATGGACGTGCGATATCTTAAACCGGGATTCGTAATGTCTAAGTGTAAGCCCGACTCAACTTCGGTAATAAAGGGGTAAGTCAGCATTTATTCTCTAGTGGCATGAATGAATGTTTATAAATTAATTTATGTTCTGGGCTGAATATAAGATAATTAATTTATTTGAGGCCAATCTTTATTCCTTGCATTTGATCCCTGGGCTGGCCCATCCAGGCCCGTAACCAGGGTGAAACTCGCGCCCCTCTCTCTCTCTATGGATAATGATTTGATTCTCTTTATCCTAACAGGATATTATTATATTTATGGGATATGCATAGATCCTTTCCTTGTAGGATTTGGTAGTGCATTATAAATATAAGGTAAGAGAGAAAATCAAGGTTAATGCTCATCCATATTTTCGATAATCATCATAGTATTTTGGTGAGAGGTTTTCGAAAATAATAGAGAGAAAAATGGTGGTTTTTCTATAGCATTCTCCATAAATTATCCTCACTCGATATTGGAGATTGAGCAACCGGATACACCCGTAAGATCAAAGCACGAGTCTTGATCCGTTCTACCCCGACAGATTCGCAGGTAAACACGAGAAAACCCCTACGTGTTGCAATTAATTATATAGGTGCATGCTAGGGATATAATCAATGTATGGTGAATTAAACATCCAAGATAGATCCTCGGGAGAGGGTTAAATAAGATTTCCCTACAGTCATTCCACCATCTCGGCGAATAACTGCCTCGTATTCGGCGTGCTCCTCGACAATCGATTTGGCTTCATCCTTCGCGATCTCGAGATTCTACTCCAACTCCAAAAACCGAGCTTGGAGCTCGTCAAACTTCTCTTGAGAAGCCCTGAATTTGACATCGACTTCCTCCTGCACATGCCCAAGCTTGCCCTCCAAGTGAAGGACCTCGACTTCCTTCGCTTCAAGAGCTCGGTTCAAAAATTTTATTTGGTCCAACCAAGGAGACATGTCAACAGGTTCAGGAACAGACTGAGACAAAAGCAAAGAGAAGCATACTTCAATAAAATGGAGGAATTTTATTCAAGCCTTTAAGGCAGGATAATGTATTGAGTACATATACATTAAAAAAAAAAGGGGATCAACTGACCCCTCCGACAGCTTCTCCCTCGGGCTCAGCAGCCTTGGCCTCCTTCCGAGCTCCAGCAGCCTCGGCCTCCTTCAGAGCATCAGCCTCGGCAGACGCCGCCACAACCTGTTTTCCGGCCACTCCGGCCATGATGGCTTCGAACTGGACGTCCCGGTCCATCGAAAGGTGCCTGAGGATCGACTCGGCGGTCAAGAAGGTCAAGACGAGGCCGTGCTCTCCACGACGGACAAGCTCTTCATGCCGGCAGCTAGACCTCGGCATATACCTTCAGCAGGCCTCATCCTCCATAACCTCATACCGTGCTTGGACTTATCCAACCGGGTAATCCTCGCCACATCATCGAGAGTATCCGCCGCCACCCTCTTGTTAAGGACCTCGGCTAGCTCGCGGCAAGCCCGGAGAATCTCCTCGACAAAATAGCCTCGCCAAGGCACGGGGAGCTCTCCTCGCGAGGCCGCCACCGGCCTCCCTACACTGGCCGCCCCACCTCGACCTTCAACAACGACTCGCCGCCGCCGCCGCCGCCGACCGCCGCCCAAGCCGTAGCTACCCTCTTGGCCGCATCCCGAGCCTTCGCCTCGGCCTCGGCCACCTCGTGAACAAGGAGGGTCTTCTCGTCCTCCAAATCCCGGGCGAAGCGAGCCACTTGTTCGAATTGGGCGACGGTGTCATTCAGATGGTCCACCACTAAAGTGGACGTCGCCGTCACCGGTGGGTCGTTAGTCGAGCACACCGCCAAGCTCGGCCTTCAAGTCCTTGGTCCCCTATACAGAGGTCAACAACGTCAAACAAATACATCAATACATAACTTGTGACGTACAGTACAATTACATTACCTCAGGGAAAGGCCGACGTGCGACCTGGGTGCCGACGATCTCACAGTAATCATCATCGGTGGAGCGGAAAAACACTTATCCTTGTCAGGGCGGGAGATGCGCAAGGGCGGCGACCTCACTCTATGGCCTCGACCCTCTCAGAAGAGGCCTCGGCCACATCCTTCGGTGCCAAGCTGCGGGGCTCAGGATCAGCCCTCGATCTCTTCCTCTTCCTCGAAGGAATGAAGTCCACTGTGGAGTTAAATAAATGCAGAGTAAGCACATAAACTAAAAAATCAATCAAGAGATAAAATGAAGTAAGGGGGCCTCACCCTGCACCGGCTCCACCGCGGTAGAAGGATCATAAGGGCTTAGCCCCGCAGCAGCGAGCTCCGCCTCTGAAAAATCTTCATCGACTTGGCCAGCCCTTTGCAAAACCTCCTCGATGCCACCGAAGTTCTCGTCGGTGGCTACATCGGTGAGCTTCCCCGTGTTCCAGGCAAACTGGAGGGATTCTTCGAACCAACAAAAGAAGAACTTTTTCTGCCAGTTCGAAATCTTTAACTTCGTCTTTATTTTAAAATGATGACGAGCTGATAAATAATATCACCCTACGCTAGATTTAAGCTGGAAGAACCTAAGGACAAGCCCTAAGTTGAAAGAAAAATTATGGCGATAGGCAAACACATCAAGGCCCGTCAAGTGCCGAAAAGAATTTGTCGTTAGTCAAAGAGAGGTGTGCGAACATTTGTTGAAGTTCGATATATACGGAAGGGAAATGAAGATGAAGACCGCACCTAAGGCAGCCCTCAGAATCGTGACAAACCCTCCGAGGGGCGCCGCCCTATCCTCCGGTCGGGAGTGACCAACCCAAAAGATTTCGGAATTAAAAATCTAGAGGCAAGTTCTTTTATTGCAGGGGCTTCTAGAAAAGAAGGAAAAGAAGAAACCCTACCAAAATCCCTAAAAGGAGTGAAACCTACTCTACACACAAAAGGAAGGGGGGAATCAAGAGTGAAAACCTCTAAAACCGCCGGCGAGTCCGGCGGCGACACTGACACGAGACGACCTTCATGGCCGTGAGAATCCTCAGAAGAAGAAGAAGCCATCAAGAACTTACTTGTTTTATGTGGAATCTTGAAGAAGATGGCACTGATACTCTACATGACGACAATGGCGGAAATTCCTTAAAATCAGTGTTTTCAGAAGACAAAGAGCTTTTTTCAGTTTGAAAATTAGAGGCGGATAAAGTGAAATAGGAAAAGGCGTATTGTGGAAGTTATTCCCCCCAACGAGCACTTTATCGGGACTCCAACCGCCATGCGCATTAAATGAATGTGACGTGTTATGTATTCGACATCGACATGGCATCCCGTGTTCGACCTCGGCACGACGTTACACATTCAACCGCGCCACGACATTACATATCCGACCTCGGCAAGACGACGTGTATCTGACCTCGGTAGGGCGACGAGTATTCGACCTCGACAAGACGACGCGTATCTGAGCTCGACAGGGCGACAAGTATTCGACCTCGGCAGGGCAACGAGTATTCGACCTCGGCAGGACAACGATAATACGACCTCGGTAGGGCGACGAGTATTCAACTTCGGCCAATTTACGGCCAAGCGACATACAACTTCGGCAGAACTGTACGAGCTCAACTTCGTCGGACTACGAGTTTCAGCGAGGCGATGTCAGAATAACTCTCCCCAATCCATCACGACCTTACTTCTACGTCTTTTTGGGATGTGATAGGATACGGCCCAACTACTAGGCCCAAGCATTGGGCCCAATATGAATAGGCCCAAACATTAAGCTCGGCCCATGCAAGTTCAGCCCAAGAAGACTCCTAAACCAACTATAATTCAAATCACAAGTGGAGACGCATAAGATTCGGATGCATATCTAAAAGAATCCTTATGAGAGAAGACTTTGTATTAGAGTCGAACTCATCATGAATATGTATAAATAGAAGCTAGATTAGACGAAGGAGGATCATCTACACTCTCTGTAATCACTTCTTACACACTCAATACACATATACTCTCTTGCTCCGTGGACGTAGATCTATTTTAAAGATCGAACCACGTTAACTCCTCGTGTTCTTTATTGCATTTATTACCTTACGAAAACTAGATCGATCACTCTTCTTCACCTTCCCGCCGTTTGCGCCTACGACGATTGGCCACCGTTTCGCCCCCACTCCCTTCTCGCTCCAGATCTTCCCGTCCCTCTCTCTCGCTCGAACCCTATTCTAATCTCTTCGAAAACGAATCACTTCTCCCCATCTCGGTTCTCAAGCCGCCGCGCCCGACGCTGAAATCCAGCGACCACTGCATCGGGCGGTCACCCTCGCCTTCCCCTCTCCATCTTCTCGCTTAACTCTCTCTCTGTCTTCCTAATAGAAACATCCCATAACTCCCCCCTTCTCCTTCTTCCTTCGTCCTCGCGACCGCCATCGCCTGACACCAGTGACAGCAGCAGCCGATCGCCTCTGCTCCCTTCTTCTCCTGCTTTCCTCTCTTCCTCTTCTTGCATCTATCCCTCTCTGGAAAATTCCTAAAATTAAAACCCTCCTCTGACCCAAAGCCCCTTCGACGTCCCTTCTTCCTTTCTCGTCTCTCTTTCCTCCACCGTCTGCCGCTCGACCCACCTCTTCTCTCTCCTGACTCTCTCCCTTATCTTGCTCTACCCATCTCTCGTACTTCTCCTATTTTCGGCAACAAGGCCGCCGCGAGCCACCACCTTCACGACAACAGCACCGTCGCCCTGCCCCCAGCATCAATGCTCAGCACCACCTCAATTCACCGCAAACCACAAATCCTCACAGCAGCAACAAAAACATCACAAGAAGCAAACTTGTATCAAAGATATATATGTACAAGTATAAATATTCATCCTCTTCATTTTCTTAATATTAATGATTGTAGTTGTTATAATTGCACAGGGTGTCAAACCTTCATTTTCCTTTGATTCAAAGCTTCCGTTTTAGTCCGTGAGAAAATTGTGTTCATTTCTACATAGTGAGCTTGAATGATTTGTCGTAGAATGTGAATGGAGAACATATAGTTTCTTATGTTGTTGTGCATAATTGATTTCAAAAGCAAAATTTATAAGGTTATGTATGTATGTATTATTGTTGGTTTGCTGTAGATAAAGATCATAATTGTAAAGGAGGGCAAACCTCGATAAGCTTATATAGGTATTTCTGTTGTCGGTCGGAGAAAAATGATAATGTGTAGAGATGTTGGGAAGAAGAAATACAAATTTGGTGTTAAAAACTATTAGGTAGGAGAAAAGATAGAAGAGAAGAAAATCTGGATATTTGCAGATGTGGTGCAAAGTTGGAAGCCAAAGTGATGGATATTTAAAGATGAATAGAGGCAACATAGAGGAACCAAAATCATTCAACTTAACCCTTATTAGCAAAATAATTGAATCATCAATTGGGCCCTATTTTAAAAATATATTGATTTGGGCTTTTAAATCACAAATGTTCGGCCCACCAATATAAAAGACCCAATATATTAACATCAAGCAATTTAAAACTTGGCATAATTAGGTAAATAATGTTAGCCAATTTATAAATCAAAACATGCCTAAACTTAAAGATTAATCCAATTCATTTTTATAAATGACTACAACTCAAATGTCACCAAGCTTCATTTTTAAAATTTCAAGATCAATAAATCGACCTTGTCTTTCTTTAAAACATTTACGAATTCAAATAAATTCACATAGTGATATAATTGCATTTGATAAATCATTTTAAATCTGATTTTACTTTAAAACTTTAATAAATAATTTTGTTGAAAAAAATAAAATAAAATTCATCCTCCTCCCTTTTTTTTCCGGTGCGAATCGACTTAAATTCTAAACTTAAGAAATCTTAAAACTATATTTGTAGAAAAACGGTATATTACAGTTTTATAACCATGTAAGTTAAGTTTAAAGATTTTTTTTATTTATATTATTATTTTTCTTATCTAATTGATATCTATTTTGATTATTTTTATTTTACTAACAAGTTTAAACCTTACATCATTATGGGAATCAAGTACATGAAGAACTTAGGGCATTAGCTCGAGGTCCGAATCTTGTGGTAAAACGATATAGAGGATTCAGAATTAATGGATTTAGATTTCATGTGAAAAAGTATGAGTCTTGAAGGAAAACTCAAAACAATGGCCTTGTTGTTACTGTACAAAATAGTAGTTTTGCTAGTAGAAGTGACAATAATCCCATTGTCAGTGATGTCACATACTATGGGGTGCTGAAAGATATAATTAAACTAGAATATTTTATGGGTAGAAAAATAGTGATGTTTGATTGTGATTAGATGTCGACGAGAACAGAAGTAAAAGAAGATGACTATGGCTTCACGCTAGTAAATTTTTCTCGATTAAGACAACACAATGAACCATTTATCTTGGCTTCGCAAGCACAACAAGTTTTGTATGTTGAAGATCCAATTGAGAAAGGGTGGCACATTGTTGTGAAGACAAAAGCTAGAGATATGTTTGATATGGATCCCATTTTGAACAGAGATACTGACACGTTTCATGAAACTAGTGTTGGTCAACAAGATCATGGTGAAGCTAGAAGTATAAGTTTGGTTAGGGAAGATGTAGAAGGAATTACAGTTTGATTGATAAGTGTTCAACTTCTATATTTGTATTGAAAATGTTCCTAATATAGGTTGCTGTGTTTTTTTATTAAAATATCATCAACAGCTGTAAGTGCTTTCTAATTTTTGGATAGACTCACTCAAGAGTTGGCAGCATGCACGGTGCATTATACCCCTTAGATTTTTGAATATTGAATTGTGACGACCCGACTCCTCAAAGAAGTACGGATCATATGGATCGTCACTGATATGATAATGCAGCGGATATATATATATATATATAACTTAATCAATATAATTAACCAATCAACTACGAATATAAGCATAGACTGAAAGGAATAGGCTATTCGATACAAACTCAAGTCACAGAAGGACTTGCCAAAAGGTTCGATGTTCAAACATATAGCCCAATCAGGGCACAATTCAAGGAACGAGATACGACCTCAAGTTCAATACGGTATGAAAGCAATTATAATCCAGACATCAAAATAATATCAGAGTTAGGCAACAAATAAACGTGTGGACATGCATATGACGATGCATGCCCAAGGTTCTAGAAATCCTTTCTAATTAAGTAACAAAACAACTGCTACTCTGCACCACCTAGAATCCATCATCAATCCTCGCCAACCCGCATATAAAAACGAGATGCGGTGGCTAAGTACAAAAGTACTCAGTGGACTCATTGCCGAAAACATTTTCATTGTAGAAGTCATTGAATCGCGCAATAGCGCATGAGGATTTTAGTTAAAAGACTCATGCTTATCAAAAAATTTATCATTTTCCAAAAGTGTCAGGCCTGACTATTTTATCCACGTTGTTTCATATCGATCATCCATTCATTCAATCATTCGCGCACTATGGGTGGCCACCTACACATAATCGCCGTGACGGTCGAGGTAGCTAACCTTAACACACAACCTGCGTGTACATAATCCGAGTTAGTCCTCAACTAAGTCGGATCCGATCGATACCCTTTTTAACGTTGGTGGACCAACTCATTCACATACCACGTTGGATATACCAACCCATTATCATTCCACGTTGGACAAACCAACCTCAGAAAGGATCACAACAAAACATAAACATTTGGCAGTCAAAGATAGTTCATAAACATTTCATAAAGATTTTGTAAATCATGCTTTGCGATAGACATGCATGTCATTTTTGTTTCAAGAGAGCCCACCTACTAGTTCGAGGCTAGTAAGTCTAAGTGAGCAGGTGTGATAGTCCTTCCTCGCCAACTACGTACGATCAATCCCTTTATAAGAAAATAGTCTTTCTTAGATTCTTTCTATTGATCGAAGGTTGTTTATAAATTACGACTTAAAGTTCCCAATTAGGGTTTCTTCATGATTTCATGTGATGGTTTTTAAGATAATTTCTATTATCTTATATTCCCAAATTTCCAAACTATTTTACTTCATTATTCATAGATGAACCTCAACTTATGAATCATATACTCCGAGTCTATCATCGACTCTTAGCCTTAGTGTTCTTCTAAACGTTATTACGTTATAGATTGTTAGTGTTCAAGTTATGATTGTAGGTTATGATATTCTCAAGCCACTATCTAGACTTAACAATTATAGTTACGTCCTAGTAGGTTATGCTTGACGACTTGTCGTATTAACACGAAGACAAAAGGGGAGTCTTGACTTATGACTCAAGTGATCACATGCTATTATGTAAGTAAGTACTTAGGAATAGATGAATTCCTTAGGAAATATTAACTCGACTTTTGAGACATAAGGATCGACATCTTATGTTCGAATCTTTGTTTACACTTTACGACGTTGTTTGTTTCTCTTAACTCGTCGAAGATTGTTTAAGTTGTATAATCGTTATTCGTTGTCGAGTTATCTTAACGCTCAATCTAACTTCATATTGGGTTGTCGTTATTGAGTATTAACGTTGTAACTCGGCTTTTGGTTTCTTTAACTTAGGAACTCACGTTTGAGTATCCTATTATTAATAGGAAAACCCTAATTTGTGTCTAACTTCGATTCTCAATAATTCCTTCTTAAGTTATCGGAATTGGTCGATTTCTTTTGGATTCTCGTACATAAAGTATTATGTTGTTTACGTGAGGTTTTGTTTGTCGGTACAATATAAACATAACCATTCAACACTATACAATACCATACACAACATAAACTATACGAAAGCATTAGGAAATCCTAATTTCTAACATAATACACAATCATTGTGTATGTGTCCATAAGTGTTCCATTCATTCATCACAATCATAATCATTCATACCAAGCTTATAAATTCACTATCATAGCATCATTACCACTAAAATTAAACACATACTTAACTATTTTGCTATGTTTTCGATAATTAGCAACAATTAGCATATGTATCCAATAAATTCATGACATACTCCTATCATACTATAGAATTTAATTTCCAATTCAATATCATCATATAAAATTTTAAATCATGGGTTAATTTAGCATATAGTTTTCGGTATTCATGATTTAATGAGCATTGGTATTCAATAAATTCCACAAAATTTATATAATGCGTATATCATATACTAAGCATGAAATATCATCTCATATCATACATTAAAATTAAAACACATGCTTTTTACTACATGTATATTTTCGATAATTATAATATATATACATATATATTTTATAAATTCCATTCATATGTTTATAATATGCAATAAACATGTAATATTAACTTTAAACATCAACCAATATTTATAATATCACATATCATTTTATTCTCAACAATTAAAAATCAAATAAATCCTAAAATATATATAAAGTTTCGGCATTTTCAAAAAATAGAGTATTGTCTCAAAAATTTCAAGATTAATATATGATGTTCATATCATATATTAAACACTATATCTCAACTATTTCTCAACAAATAAAATCAAACAATGGCTTAAAAATACTTAAATAAATTCTGCCCATTTTTGAAAACTAGGAGTAGTGTTTCAAAATTTTCAAGATTAATATATGATGTTCATATCATATATTAAACACTATACCTCGACTATTTTCCAACAAATAAAATCAAAATGAATACAAGAAAATTCCAAAAATATTCTGAAAATTACCATATTTATTCTACATGCTCCAAATACATCAACAAGCAACAATATCAAATAATATTCACAAAACCATGCTTTATCACATATAAAAAGAAATATAACATAAATTGAAAAATATTAAACATGCTCCAAAAATTCCCAAATTTTAACTACAACCTTAGAACATATTTTTAAACATATTTCATTCATGGCTTGAGAGCATTTGATGTTCAAAAGCCACGAAAAAATGAAGAACAAAACTAGGGTTCTTTATGAAATAAATTCAAAAAAACAATCAAACAAAAATTCTACTCCATTATAAATGAAGAGAATGATGAATACTACCTTAGTATGGTCTTATAAATTTAATTTGGGGGTTGGAATGGGTTGGAAAGGAAGATTAAAGCTTGAAAAGCTTGAAGAACAAAGAGAGAAAATTCAAAATTAGAGCGAGAAAGGGAGGGCTCGATTTTTGGCTGAACATTCTGCCCAAATGATTTGTTTTGGAGCCTATATGGAGAGCCCTTTGTGGTGGTTGGGAGAAGACTAATCAAATTATCCGATTTGGCATGTTAATACCGACTCTTTAAGTTTTAACGCACTTTCGATTGATTTCTCGGAACCTTAAGGTTTTATTTTCTTAAATAAACTTAAAAAGACTTATTTCATATCTTATAATAATTTCATGAAGTTCGTATGGCTTCCGATAAGTCAATTTCAAGTTATCGCGGAAAAACAGCGTCCGACGATTAAATTATGCTCATTCGAAATTCTATCGAATTTTTGAGCATTCATAATTTATTTGAGTCTCATAAGTCATTTCTTATTGATTTAGACCCTTGGTTCGAGTTTCGGTTTGTTCGGATCGGTTTAGGATCTTTCCGTTATTTATACCCGGCATTCGGTTAAGTTCTTCAGGAATTTTGTTCAGAAATTGATTCTTATACATTCTAAATTCACAATAATATATTCCATCATGAATTTGATTGTCATCATAAATTTTCATTATTAGCACGGACTGAAAGTTGATTCGGCTCGTGAATAGTACTTTTGAGACTGACCGGGCGAGCATGCCCGAAAATTCTCATTCTTTGGCTTCTCACATGTTTTCGTGAGAGGATTCTAGAAATGCAATCCTTTTGTTGAGATTCATTCTAGATCTTTCATTCTATGTTTAGGCTATCCAGAAACCCTAATCCGGTAGGACTAGTCACTAGTTTTTATTTCTCTAGTTTTCGATCTCCGAATCGATTCTAATTCGTATCGTTGATCCCCTTAAGCATAATTAAGGTCTAAGAAACACAAATAATTGGTTTAAGCACCACTAATAAAAGTTTTAAATTTTTGGGTTATTACATACCATCCCCCTTAAAATAAATTTTGTCCCGAAATTCGCTAACCTTGGAAAAGATCTTGGTATTTCTCTTCCATAGCTGATTCTAATTCCCAGGTTGCTTCTTCTTGTCCATGATTTCTCCATAGAACTTTCACTAACGGTATCTCTTTGTTCCTTAGCTTTTGGATACGTCGGTCTAAGATTTCCGTAGGCAGTTCCACGTAGCTCATATTGCCATCGAGGACAATATCTATTGGTGATATTACATGGCTGGGGTCATGTATGTACTTCCTGAGTTGCGAAACGTGGAACACATTGTGCACGTTCCCAAAGCTTGACGGTAATGCCAGTCTGTAAGTTACTGGCTCTACCCTTTCCAAAATTTCATAGGGTCCTATGAAACGTGCTCGAAGCTTCCCTTTGATTCCAAATCTCACGATTCCTTTTGATGGAGAAATCTTCAAGAAGTCTTTGTCTCCCACTTCAAAATGCAGCTCTGTGCGGCGTTTGTCGGCGTACGACTTCTGTCGATCATGGGCCTCCTTGATTCGTTGGCGGATCTGTCTCATAATCTCGATCATCTCTTCCACAGAGTCAGGTCCTAATACTCTTCTTTTTCCCACTTCATCCCAGTAAAGTGGCGATCGACACTTCTTCCCATAAAAGCGCTTCATACGGGGCCATTCCAATAGTCGCTTGGTAGCTGTTACTGTAGGCGAATTCTATAAGTGGTAACACTTGTTCCCAAATTTCTCCTCTATCCAGGACAACGGTCCTCAACATTTCTTCGAGCGTCTGAATGGTCCTCTCAGATTGTCCGTCCGTTTGTGGGTAGAACGCGGTACTGAAATGTAGTCGAGTTCCCAATTCTTTTTGTAAACTCATCCAGAATCTGGATGTAAATTTTGAATCTCTATCAGACGTGATAGTCTTTGAACTCCATGTAAACGTATGACTTCTCAAACGTACAACTGTGTTAGTCTGTCTGATCCATGTGTTATCGGAATTGATAGAAAATGCGCTCTCTTGGTTAAACGATCAATGATGACCCAAATAGCGGTATTTCCTCTTTGTGATTTGGGTAGCCCGGTAACAAAATCCATGGCTATGTCATCCCATTTCCATTCCGGTATGTCTAGCGGTTGTAAGGTTTCATACGGTCATTGGTGGAGTGCTTTCACTTGTTGGCACGTCAAACAACGTTCTACGAATGAAGCTACGTCTCGCTTCATTCCATCCCACCAAAATTTCTTCTTGAGATCTTGGTACATTTTGGTGCTTTCGGGGTGTGCGGTATAAGAAGTCTCATGGGCTTCCTTCAAGATCTCGCTCTTGAGCCCTTCGTTTTTTGAAACACACACTCTCCCGTCATACAACAAGACGTTATCTATAGCATCCTTGAAATTCTTGTGGTCGTTGTCCTTGATCTTGGCTCGTACTTCCTCTAGCTTCTTGCTCTTCCTCTAAGCTTCCAAGATTCGGGATCTTAAGTCCGGGATTGCAATCAACGTTGCAATACAGCCCTCTATCGTCAGAGACGGGTCTATGACTTTGATGTTCATCCTCTGAAATTCCTTTATAAGTATTTCCTCATGACTGAGGAGACATCCCAAACTAGGGTGGGATTTGCGACTCAAAGCATTGGCTACAACATTAGCCTTGCCTGGGTGGTAATTGATACCACAATCGTAATCTTTCACTAGTTCTAACCATCTACGTTGCCTCATGTTAAGATCTTTCTGCTCAAAGAAATACTTCAGGCTTTTATGGTCAGTATAGATCTCACATCTAACTCCATAAAGGTGGTGCCTCCAAATCTTTAAGGCATGTACGATCACGCTAATTTCGTGTCGTATGATGATAGTTCAACTCATGTAGGCGTAATTGCCTCGAAGCATAAGCAATAACTTTGCCTTCTTACATCAGAACACATCCTAGTCCATTCTTCGAAGCGTCTGTGTAGATTGTGTACTCTTTATCTGCTTCGGGTACTGCGAGTACAGGGGCTGTCGTCAGCAACTCCTTCAATCTCTAGAAACTAGCCTCACACTCGGCGGTCCAAGTGTGCTTGATTCCTTTTCTCAACAATTGGGTCATGGGTCGGGCTATCGTTGAAAATCATTCGATAAATCTTCGATAATAGCCGGCAAGCCCTAAGAAACTCTGAATTTTATTCGGGTTCTTTGGTGATTCCCATTCTCGAACTGTATCGATCTTCGAGGGGTCCACTTTGATTCCCTCGGCGGACACGATGTGACCTAAGAATGTCACCTCACCTAACCAGAATTCACACTTGCTAAACTTGGCAAAGAGTTGCTCTTGCCTCAATGTTTGCAGCACGGTTCTCAAGTGCTCTTTGTATTCTTTGTTATTCTTGGAGTATATTAGGATATCGTCTATGAATACTAAGACAAATTTGTCTAAGTATGGGTGAAATACCCTATTCATGATATCCATAAATACTGCTAGGGCATTTGTAAGTCCAAAGGGCATAACGATGAATTCGAAATGACCATGCCTTGTACGGAAAGCCGTTTTAGGTACATCCTCTGGTCTAATTCTTAGTTGGTGGTATCCCGACTTTAGATATATCTTTGAAAAGACTCCTGCTCCATTAAGCTGATCAAACAGATCGTCAATTCGGGGCAAATGATACTTATTCTTAAGAGTTATCTTGTTTAACTATCGATAGTCTATGCACATTCTCAGTGTACTATCATTCTTCTTCACGAAAAGGACATGTGCTTCCCATGGAGACACACTGGGTCTAATGAAACCTAACTCCAACAGTTCTTGTAGCTGGATCTTCAATTCTTCAAGTTGTTTTGGTGCCATCCGGTATGGGGCTTTCGACACAGGGGCAGAACCCGATTCGAGGTCGATCGTGAACTCGATCTGTCGATTTGGCAGTAATCCTGATAGTTCGTTTGGAAATACATCGGGATACTCCTTCACGATCAGAACGTCTTCTATCATTCTCTCATTATGCTATTCCTCTTGGAGATAGACGAGGTAGGCGTGGTTCTCTGTCTTGTTCAGCAACGTCCTTGCTTGTAGTGCTGATATGATTGGGACTCTCCTCCCCATGCTAATCCCATGAAAGTCGGTAGGTTTCTTTCCGGGATGTTGGAAAGAAAATTTCCTTTCATTACACAAGATGGTCGCATTATGTTCGGTCAACCAATCCATTTCTAGGATTATGTCCACATCTGTCATAGGTATGATGTGAAGGTTATCTATCATGACCTTAAGTGAGCCTAGTCCAAGTTCTAGGTTCGAGCATATGTGGGTTACCGTTCTTATGCCTCCTACTGGAGAAGAAATTCTTATGATTTGTTCAGCGCGTTTAGGATCTAATCCTAAGTTCGCTACGCAGGCTTCAGCAATAAAAGAATGCGAGGCACCAGTATCAAACAGTAGGATAACAGGCAATTGGAGTAGTGTTCCCATACATGCCAAGTTTCCTTGGTTCCTTGGCGGCTCTTGCAGGAACTCCATTTCTTGGTTGAGGGCGTAGGCCCTGGCTTGTGGTGGCGGTTGCTGTTGTTGATGATGTTGTTGTTGTTGCTACGATTGCTGCTGCTATTGTTGTTGTTGTTGGGGCTATTGGTACTGCTGCTGCGGCTGTCGCCATTGTTGTTGTCGTTGCCATCGTGGTTGATATGGTCGTTGATTCGGCTGGAAGTACTGAATCGGGGGTTGTTGCTGGAACGGTTGAACTTGGATGGCCCGGATCGGTTGGACTCGGTTGGGCACATTGGGCGACCATTTCCCCCTTGGCGTATCCGTGGCGATGCTCTCGAGTAGTGGCCCTTCTCGCCACACTTGAAGCATCCGTCATTTGTAAATGGGCATGCCCCTTGTGACTCCTATGGCACTGGGGCATATAGGAGCCTCACAAATTCGGTTTCCGCCAGCGCGGGTACCATGGGTGTCCATTTCCTTGCCGTGCCGGATGACACGTTGTTCCTGCCATGGCCTCCCATCGGCCCCGACGGTGTTGGATCCTTGACTTTGGTGAGGTCCTTTCCACTTCCTCTTCCCACGATCCCCTTGGTGATTCGGGGGATGTCGACAACGATCCTATCCTCAGGCATAACAGCCTCGATGTCCAATGCCCGACTGAGGGCTTCACGGTAAGTCAGATTTCCGTGACCAGCTAGCGACACCCTGATCTCGTGGCGGAGTCCCGCCCGAAACTTCTCAGTCCTCTTCTCTATCGGTGTCGACCAACTGAGGAGCATACCGCGACATCTCGCAGAATGCACGGTCGTAATCTGTGACCGTGGTCTTTCCTTGTCGCAGGTTGTAGAACTCATGTTCTTTCCTCTTCCGGTAACTCTTAGGAATGTACTTCTCGTACACCTCCTCCTTAAATTCCTCCCAGGAGAAATCTTCTAATTCCTCCTCGGACAGGGTCTTCCTCTTTGCCTTCCACCAGAAGTCGGCGGCACCAGTCATCTGGAAGGCAACGCATGACAAGCGTTCTTGAGAGGTGCAGTGAAGGAAGTAAGATTCGCTCTAGCACGTGAATCCAAAGTTCGGCATCCACGGGATTCTCAGTCCCGTTGAAAGTCGGCGGGTTTTGTCTGAGGAATAGTTCCTCAATCCGTCTCGCCGGTGGTGGTGGTGTGGCTTCTCTTTCGGGTGTTACCTCACGGTTTCTTCTTCTCGGTGGCATTCTATCTTTCATAAATATACGTAATCAGATATCTTCTTATACCATCCGTCAGGATCATAAATATCTTAGCACGGTATTTATATATAATCATAAACATAAATCTAGCACGTCATCGAACACCTCATATCGCAACCTCAAAAACCAAAGCTCTCGGGGAGCTATCATCATATCAAATCAAATGTCTATACGAGGACTTTCATCATCACTTTTACGATCCACAAAAAGGGCGGTACGGAGTATGATACTCGAAAATTAATATCAAGATCACTCGGTGTACCTAGTCACGGTGCGTGCACAAAAATCTAAACGCCACCGTGGTCATCAAAATAAGGGTTCATATCGACGACCTATCACGCATCATAACATATACAAAAGTATATAGACAAAACACTATCTAGTTAAGAACTAGATCCATAATCGCAAGTGTAAAATAGGCTCAGCGTGTCGGATTCGTGGAAGTATAGGTACTATCAACTTCTTCCATATCATCGTCGATGGCGTGTCCTCCTTAGGATCCTCCTCTGGGTCCTCCTCCGAATTTTCTTCTGGATCCTCTTCCTCAACCTCAGCATCGAGTGTGGGAGTCACGGTCTCTCGGATTCTAATGACTCTAGCTTCTTCCCAGCTAGGTCTCGACGGATCTCAGCCATGATCTCCTTGAAAGCAGCGGCTGAAAACGGAGCAGCAGCAAGACGGGCACAAGCTCCTCTCACGGTGTCTGTAGCTAGGCCACATAGATCATCAATCTCCACAGTATCATGGTATAGGGGTACATGCGGGGGAGGCAGCGGTTGAGCTAGGGGAGCACCGGTAGGTAGAGACGGATGCTGACATAGAATGATCGGTAGCGATGGTCTGGGCTGTTAATGACGGGGCTCGAATCCTACTAGCTGTAGGACCGAAAAAGTGAGTTGTCGAGGAAGGGAAGGTCTAGCCTCTAACATGTTCCTGCCACAGCCAGGTAAGAATACGGGTCCATCAGATGCCAAACGAGGCACCTCCGGGTGAAGCCACTTGGGAATCTCATCGTGCTAGGTGTATTCCCGTTCGAGAAGATATGGTCCGCATGGTAGCTCGTATACCATGAATACGAGGTAAGTCCGACAAAGATAAGAAGATCGAAGCTCTCGGCGCCGATAGATATAATCTGCCGATATTCTCACGGGCATATCCCTACCAGTCGGATGGCAGTCTCGTGATCAGTCAAAGCACACCGTCCTAATGTGACGTACCACGGGCATATGCAGCAGCCCAATGACGTACAAAATGAGAAAGAAACTCGCCGATGTCTTCTACTCGGTACATCTGGTAGAAACGGTAGGAGCGTACCATCTCCTCGGGTGTGACTCTAGAAGATAAAGGGAGCCTAGTCGTAAAAACCATTTGAACTATCTTATATTCCTAAGTTCTTATGAAACTAATTTCATGGTTTGGTCTCTAGGAAGAGACTGCATGGTTCCTTAGGATAGAACAAACGTTCGATGTCTAACCTTCGGGTAAAGGCTAAGTGGTCACCCTATCTTATTGGGTTCTGGATTCCGTATTTCTATTCGCATCATAACATTCGATCATATTTGTTCCCATAGTGTACTTACAAATTGATCTTTCTTTCTATACTTCCTTAACGTTATACTTTTATTTTCCATTATTGCCACGACAGAGGCAACACGCATGGTGCTCGGAATTCCTTCGCGTAGAGAGGTTGAGACTCATAACAGTGCGAACCTCCAGTTAAGCAATCGCTTTGTCATCGTAGACTCGTCGTGTTCTCATCCTCAAATCCGTTCGGATTGTGATTCTTAAAATTTCTATGTTCTCATTCTTCCTTAGTATTTCGTTCAATCAGGGATACCTTATGTTCTCATACTAAGTTCGGCGCAAATGGATCATGCGTCTTAAGAGTCTATGTCCTCATGGGGAAACATACTCATTTACATTCTGCTTCTAGCATGCTTTGCATATAACAGTAAACACAATTCAAGGCACATTGTGCGATAATCAAGTATCCTCATTTTACTCATTTACCAAGCCCCTAAAGTTTGCAACTTTCTTTCAAACTAATGACCAATCACTTGAAACAACTTTTCAATTTTAAAATATTCCTCTTTCCAAAATATTTTTCAACTTCCCAACAAGGCAATATTGAAATTCCAATTCATATTTCATATACTTCCATCATTTCAAAACAACTTTTTGTTGAGATAGTTACCGCCTTCCTCGTTGAGCAGGACGACGATGGAGTGCAGTGTAGTGGCAGTCAAACACAAACTATTTCTAGACTCAACTTTCAACCTAGGATTCAAGGAAAGGGTTTCTATGGTTCAGAGTGAACAAGTGCTCTGATACCACTTTATGACGACCCGACTCCTCAAAGAAGTACGAATCATATGGATCGTCACTGATATGATAATGCAGCGGATATATATATAACTTAATCAATACAATTAACCAATCAACTACGATTATAAGCATAGACTGAAAGGAATAAGCTATCCGATACAAACTCAAGTCACAAAAGGACATGCCAAAAGGTTCGATGTTCAAACATATAGCCAATCAGGGCACAATTCAAGGAACGATGTACGACCCCAAGTTCAATACCGTATGAAAGCAATTATAATCCAGACATCAAAATAATATCAAAGTTAGGCAACAAATAAACGTGTGGACATGCATATGACGATGCATGCCCAAGGTTCTAGAAATCCTTTCTAATTAAGCAACAAAACAACTGCTACTCTGCACCACCTCGCATCCATCATCAATCTCTGCTCAACCTGCACATAAAAACGAGATGCGGGGCTAAGTACAAAAGTACTCAGTGGACTCATTGCCGAAAACATTTTCATTGTAAAAGTCATTGAACCGCCCACAATAGCGCATGAGGATTTTAGTTAAAAGACTCATGCCTATCAAAAATTTTATCATTTTCCAAAAGTGTCAGGCCTGACTATTTTATCCACGTTGTTCCATATCTGATAATCCATTCATTCAATCATTCGTGCACTATGGAGGTGGCCACCTACACATAGTCGCCGTGACCGGTCGAGGTAGCTAAACTTAACACACAGTCACACGTGTATACAATCCGAGTTAGTCCTCAACTAAGTCGTATCCGATCGTTACCCTTTTTTAACGTTGGTGGACCAACTCATTCACAAACCACGTTGGATATACCAACCCATTATCATTCCACGTTGGACAAACCAACCTCAGATAGGATCACAACAAAACATAAACATTTGGCAGTCAACGTTAGTTCATAAATATTTCATAAAGCTTTTGTAAATCATGCTTTGAGATAGACATGCATGTCATTTTTGTTTCAAGAGAGCCCACCTGCTAATTCGAGGCTAGTAAGTCTAAGTGAGCAGGTGTGATAGTCCTTCCTCGCCAACTACGTACGATCAATCCCTTCATAAGAAAATAGTCTTTCTTAGATTCTTTCTATTGATCGAATGTCGTTTATAAATTACGACTTAAAGTTCCCAATTAGGGTTTCTTCATGATTTCATGTGATGGTTTTTAAGATAATTTCTATTATCTTATATTCCCAAATTTCCAAACTATTTTACTTCATTATTCATAGATGAACCTCAACTTATGAATCATATACTCCGAGTCTATCCTCGACTCTTAGCCTTAGTGTTCTTCTAAACGTTATTACGTTATAGATTGTTAGTGTTCAAGTTATGATTGTATGTTATGATATTCTCAAGCCACTATCTAGACTTAACAATTATAGTTACATCCTAGAAGGTTATGCTTGACGACTTGTCGTATTAACACGACGACAAAATGGGAGTCTTGACTTATAACTCAAGTGATCACATGCTATCATCTAAGTAAGTACTTAGGAATAGATGAATTCCTTGGGGAATATTAACTCGACTTTTGAGACATAAGGATCGACATCTTATGTTCGAATCTTTGTTTACACTTTACGACGTTGTTTGTTTCTCTTAACTCGTCGAAGATTGTATAAGTTGTATAATCGTTATTCGTTGTCGAGTTGTCTTAACGCTCAATCTAACTTCGTATTGGGTTGTCGTTATTGAGTATTAACGTTGTAACTCGACTTTTGGTTTCTTCAACTTAAGAACTCACGTTTGAGTATCATATTATTAATAGGAAAACCCTAATTTGTATCTAACTTCGATTCTCATTAATTTCTTCTTAAGTTATCGGAATTGATCGATTTCTTTTGGATTCTCGTACATAAAGTATTATGTTGTTTACGTGAGGTTTTGTTTGTGGGTACAATATAAACATAACTATTCAACACTATACAATACCATACACAACATAAACTATACGAAAGCATTATGAAACCCTAATTTCTAACATAATACACAATCATTGTGTATGTGTGCATAAGTGTTTCATTCATTCATCACAATCATAATCATTCATACAAAACTTATAAATTAACTATCATAGCATCATTACCACTAAAATTAAACACATACTTAACTATTTTTCTATGTTTTCGATAATTAGCAACAATTAGCATATGTATCCAATAAATTCCAATAAAATCATGATATACTCCTATCATACTATATAATTTAATTTCCAATTCAATATCATCATATAAAATTTTAAATTATGGGTTAATTTAGCATATAGTTTTCGGTATTCATGATTTAATGAGCATTGGTATTCAATAAATTTCACAAAATTTATATCATGCTTATATCATATACTAAGCATGAAATATCATCTCATATCATATATTAAAATTAAAACACATGCTTTTTACTACATGTATATTTTCGATAATTATAATATATAAACATATATATTCAATAAATTTCATTCATATGTTTATAATATGCAATAAACATGTAATATTAACTTTAAACATCAACCAATATTTAAAATATCACATATCATTTTATTCTCAACAATTAAAAATCAAATAAATCCTAAAATATATATAAAGTTTTGGCCTTTTCAAAAAAATAGGAGTAGTGTCTCAAAAATTTCAAGATTAATAAATGATGTTCATATCATATATTAAACACTATATCTCAACTATTTCTCAACAAATAAAATCAAGCAATGGCTTAAAAATACTTAAATAAATTCTGCCCATTTTTGAAAAATAGGAGTAGTGTTTTAGAAATTTCAAGATTAATATATGATGTTCATATCATATATTAAACATTATACCTCAACTATTTTCCAACAAATGAAATCAAAATGAATACAAGAAAATTCCAAAAATATTCTAAAAATTACCATATTTATTCTATATGCTTCTAATACATCAACAAGCAACAATATCAAATAATATTCACAAAACCATGCTTTATCACATATAAAAAGAAATATAACATAAATCAAAAAATATTAAACATGCTCCAAAATTTTCCAAATTTTAACTACAGCCTTAGAACATATTTCTAAGCATATTTCATTCATGGCTTGAGAGCATTTGATGGTTCAAAAGCCACGAAAAAAAATGAAGAACAAAACTAGGGTTCTTTATGAAATAAATTCAAAAAAAAATCAAATTTTTTTACTCCATTATAAATAAAGAGAATGATAAATAATACCTTAGTATGGTCTTATAAATTTAATTTGAGGGTTGGAATTGGTTGGAAAGGAAGATTAAAGCTTGAAAAGCTTGAAGAACAAAGAGAGAAAATTCAAAATTAGAGAGAGAAATGGAGGGCTCGGTTTTTGGCTGAACATTCTGCCCAAATAAGCTGTTTTGGAGCCTATATGGAGAGCCCTTTGTGGTGGTTGGGAGAAGACTAGTCAAATTACCCGATTTGGCATGTTAATACCGACCCTTTAAGTTTTAACGCACTTTCGATTGATTTCTCGGAACCTTAAGGTTTTATTTTCTTAAATAGCCTAAAAAGACTTATTTCATAGCTTATAATGATTTCATGAAGTTCGGATGGCTTCCGATAAGTCAATTCCAAGTTATCGCGGAAAAACAACGTCCGACGATTAAATTATGCACATTCGAAATTCTATCGAATTCTTGAGATTTCATAATTTATTTGAGTCTTATAAGTCATTTCTTATTGATTTAGACCCTTGGTTCGAGTTTCAGTTCGTTCGGATCGGTTTAGGATCTTTCTAGGATATCAGCGGTGTCTTTATTTATACCCTGACCAGTTTTTTTTTTTTTTTAATTGAGCATTACATATCCACTTTTTCGGTTAAGTTCTTCAGGAATTTCGTTTAGAAATTGATTCTTATACATTCTAAATTCACAATAATATATTCCTTCATGAATTTTATTGTTATCATAAATTTTCATGATTAGCACGGACTGGACGTTGATCCGGCTCGTGAATAGTACTTTTGAGACTAACCCATGGCGAGCATGCCCGAAAATTCTTATTCTTTCGCATCTCACATGTTTTCATGAGAGGATTCTAGAAATGCAATCCTTTTGTTGAGATTCATTCTAGATCTTTCATTCTATGTTCAGCTATCCGTAAAACCCTAATCCTAAGAGGACTAGTCACTAGTTTTTATTTCTCCGCCGATCTCCGAATCGATTCTAATTGCTTCGTTGGTCCCTTTAAACATAATTAAGGTCTAAGAAACACAAATAATTGGTTTAAGCATTACTAATAAAAATTTTAAATTTTTCGGGTTATTACATAAATATAGTCTTATTGATAAGTAACAAAATGTATGATGTCGTACTTTATTCCTAGCAACATTCCAGTTATGTTTGATTGATAAGTGTTCACCTTCTATATTTGATTCATACTTATATTCAGGTCATGACGCGAACAAGATTCAGTGGTGGTCATCTAATGTGTCAAAGGTCTATCTAAGCAAAGCAATACCATCCATCGTCGATGAAACTGAAAGTCAAATATGTCGTAGTATTTTCGCTCATGAAATATTTTATAGCCTATCACGTTCATAGTTATGAAGTTCTAACTATTTATGAAAATGATTTCATTTACATGGTGTAGGCATAGACCCAATTGAAAGAAGTGCAACCCAAATAAGAAAACCTCGTAGTAATCGTGCAAGGCAACAAAGGCCTGATCAAAGGAATGCCATCCCTCGTTCCTTGAATGACCCAGCTGAACCCCAAATAGGTTACATGTTTTCCCTATTTATATAATGTTATTGTTTATGAAATACTTTATAATGCATCATATTTGTCTTACAAGTATGTACAGTCCAAAATAAATCAAGGAACACAAGAGAAAATGTCCAAGTTAGCATTGATATAACAAACAAAGAAAATTTTGGCAATGTCACCACTCAATCAAGTGAGTTTATCTATATTACTAATTATTTTATGGTTTTGTAATTAATGGACATGATATACCATGTGCATATTCTTATTGTAGATGTCAATAAGAAAAAAAAGACAAGAGGACCTACTTGCATGCTTAAAGTTTGGGGCTTAAATAATCATCTTGATATTTCATTCAATGATCTTGGTCAACCAAATGATCAGAAGAGAACAAGTACACTTGCTCATTTTTTAGGTACCCTAGCAAGGAATTGATCATTTTTGTCCATTAAAATATGCAGATTGGAGATTAGTGCCTTACTCTTACAAGGAAGACATGCTTAAAGAAGTTAAGGTTGTTGGTATAATGTTTCTTTAATTTTTTTATTAGTATGTATTCTAAACTTATACATGTATACCTCCATGTTTTTATGTAGTCAAGATTTAATATAGGGGCTGGGGTGCGAGTTTTATATTGCAATCAAAATCACAAATGGAGTAAATTGAAAATTTTAAAATTGACCCAAATGTTTCCATTGAAGAACAATTGCTTGAAGATCCTGATAGGGTAAATCCAGATCAGTACAAGCAAATGCTTGATTATTGGTCTACTAACAAAGCACATGTACAAAATCACATATTTTACATATAGTATTCTATTTTTAGTTAACTTATACCGAACCTATCAAATGAGTTAATTGTATAATATTTTTGAAGGTTTAATATATTATTTTGTACTTGTTTATTTGTATTTCATAATATTAGTTTTTCCCTTTGGATACTTTAGCAACTTAGTGAAAAAAAGAAGCTCGTACTAAGTTGGAGATTCTTCATCGAATGGAAAAAATAACTTATGCAGTTATGAGTGAAATAATGGTAATATTGAATTCTAATAACAATAATATTATAGATTTGTTAATTAATTTTGAATTCTAATAACTTCAATGGATCATATTATTTGATAAATTTATTGTAGCGAGAACATATGGGTAGACATCCCACGAGAGCAGAGTTATTTGAAAAGTATTGTTATCCGTCAGATGATTCACCTATGAATGAGACAGTTCAACAAGCCATTGTAAGTTAATATGTATTTTTTACAATCTAGTTTAATTTTATATAATATGATGTTTTAGTTATCAATACACTTTTTGTAATTTTTTTATAGGAAAAAATGAAAGAGTTAGATGTACAAAATAATGAAAACTCAAGTGATGTTGTTGTTGTGCATAAACCTGATGATGCTTATGCGAAGATAATGGGTAAGGATAAAGATGGGTGATTGTGCATGTATGGTATGAGAGTGAAACCAAATGATATCTATGGATGCGGTCTCAATTGTCGAAACAATCTATCACTTTGCATTAATTCAGCGGCTAATCCATTTTGGAAGCATCTGTATAGACCACGTATTCTTTATGCTTGCAGGCGCTAAAATCTGAGGCGATGGTTAACTTTCCTTGGCGTCTGGAAGTCGCCTTTGAAATTCACACTTGCTAAAGTAAAAGTTGTTCTTTTAAAGTTTGCGACAACGTCACGAGGTGTTCCTTGTGTTCGTCTTCATTAAGAAGTCTATGATCTAAAACAAATTTGTCTAAAATGGGTGGAACACCCTATTCATGAATCCATGAATCTTTGGTGATGGTCGATCAGAATGGCCTACTATAAATTCAAACGGCTCTTGGTTTGAATTTTCAACTCTTCCGGTTCTTTGGGGCCATTACGGTGCTTTTGACCTTGGAGCTGATAGTCGATGGACTCGGTTGTCTGTCGGGAGGTAATCTGGTAGATTTCGGAAAAACATCACGAAAATTCTGTACAATCTCTACATCTTCAACTCTTATCGTTGTTCGATCTTCTCCATTCAAATAAACAAGAAATGCGTGGTATCCTTTCTTGTTTATCATGGTTCTGACCTTGTGCGGATATAATCGAATTTTCTTTCCATCTTGATTAGTAAAAGCATGGCTTCTTTCCGGAAAATGGAATGAAATTTTCTTTCTTTACGAAATGATTTTCCGCTAACAATCCATTCCAAAATTATATCTACATCTTGTGGGTATTATGTTCAAGTTATTAAGTGAACAGAAGTATCATGGCTAGCTAGAGACATTCTTATCTACGATCTCATCCGACACTAATTCGCGAGTTACAGTAAATTCTTACTCTGCCTCTACCTTCCACCTCTTTATGCGGGATCCGTCTTGGCGGCATACATTGTTTAAACATCTGATAAATATTGAAAATCATTTTCTGATTGACATATATAATATCATCATACAATAAAGCGACTTTAATTGATATTATCAAAATCATTTACGCATGAAGCGGCTTGAGTTATCGAATATATACATCGGAAAGTGTGTGCCTCGAGGACTATTCGTCTATGATTGATCAAAAGAGGTAATGTACATAGATGGCATTTAGCTTAACCGTATTAAACAACTACGGGATTACGATAGTACAAAATCTGACGTTCAACACTTTTAAAACATAAGCAACCTACACACTCTTGGACTATATACATACGGACTAAAGTCTAATAAATTTGGTCTGGTGCATTCGGGATCGCCATCATCGTCTGAATCATGCCAGATCGTCGTCGTCGAATCCTCGGCGGCGTACTACGGATGGCCCGCCCGTCATCCACAACCATAGGAATGTCGCGGATCGGATGAGGTCATCACGGGCATCGGATATTCGGGCACGTCGGTCGGTGCAGCTCGGCGGCGGTGTAAGCTGTCATGGGTGAATCGGGGCGGCGGGTGTATGGGGTGTCAATCGACAAAGGGAAACTGGCATCCCCAATGCTGCGGGTCGAGGCAGCCTCTCTCACTGCAAGTCGCCCTCGTCCTCCGGGAACACAGGCACTACAGGTCCACTCGGCGAGTATTAAAGCCACTCGGGTGACTCGTCACGCCGTATATTCCACAGGAGGAGTGCGGTCCTCTCGGTGCAACAAGTAATCTCGAAGACATCGCCAAAGCTTACAAATCTCGGTAGATCTGCTATCAAGTCATAGTCACCACCATAACGGTAGATATAATCTCGACACTTCCGTGCGTAATCCTCCCGGTCTACCGGTGGCCGCATCGAGGCGCTGGCGCCATCGAAATCGCTGATGCCTCCCTCCAATCGAAGGTGGTGCATGGGAACTCTCGAGATCCCCCAACCTCTTACGGTACATGAATAATCTCTCTGGGGTAGCCCTCGGTCCGACCTCCGTCTAGTGACATGTCGAGTCTGGCCATACGCGGACAAGCGAATAACTAAATAAGATATCGATTACGGATAAAACTAAACTTAGCATCTATAAAGCAAAGGATAAGCGGGCGGTCTAAAGCGGATAAACAATCGAACACCTCGATAAGCAGATAAATGTTATCACGGAATTGTTCTCATATACAGCATGCGTTAGCTTTCCTACCATACTAGGAAACTTGCTATCTAGCGACAAAAAAAAAAAAAATCTTATCATCTAGTTCTATATAATTACGAAGCTTCTGGCCGTGATTTGGAGGCTGAAGCAGGATCTTCCTTCATAATAAATATAGTTCGTTAGAATCGTAGGAAAAACCGTGCACAATTGGTCCGAAAGAGAAACGGACCAAAGCAAAATCACTGCGAAGCGGTTTGCCTTTGCGAGGTAAACTGTCCGGGTGGACTGTACTGATTCTCTTGAATTTTGGAGAAGGAATCAGGGTTTGATCCTTCATAACAAATAAATTACATGCGTTAGGATTACGTGGGTATAGTGCGGCGAAGCTGCGGCGAGCAGGGCAGTGCCGGTGGAGCTGAGGCGGTGCGGGGCAGTTCGGCGGGCTGGCGAAAGTGCGGTGGAGCTGCCGGGGTGCGAGGCAGAGCAGTGGGCTGCCGAGGCGAGTCAGTGCAGAAGCCAGCAAAGCTGACTGCCGGCGAGTGCCGGCGAGTGCGGCGGAGCTGCAGTAGGCGCGGCGAGCAGGCAGTGGTTAGTCAGCGCCGGTGAAAAAAATTCGAGTGAAACTCTACTGACTCTAGAAATGGAAAAGTTCAAGTTCGGTCCTTCTTAAAATTATAGTACAGTGTGTTAGGGTATGTGGGCGAAAACCATGCGCAAATCGGTCGAGCGAAGGAGATCGGACCAAAATAAAATCATCGTGAAGCAGTTCGCCCTGCCGGGGTTGGCCGAGGTGAACTGTACTGACTCTAGTGAATTTTGAGAAGGAATCAAGAGTTCGGTCCTTCTTAAGAAATATAGTACAGTGTGTTAATGTGGGCGAAAACCATGCACAAATCAGTCGAGCGAAGGAGGGCATCTCTTGACGATTCGCCCTGCCGGGTGAAATGGCCGAGAGAGAGCGGTCGGTGCCGGGGTGAATCAATTGAAGTCGCGCAATGCCGGCTCAACTGTTCAGCGAGTCGAGATAACTCTGGGTTGACTTCAAGCGGGTGGACTTAGCTTTTCAATTTGAGCTGATTCTTTTTTCTCGAAAGAGGAGAAAAGTTAAATACATTTGTCCGTCTATGTTCTTTTCAAGAGGATCATGCATCTTATTCGTCTATGTTCCATTCGGGATGACAGGCATTAATCAAAATCAACATTGAAAGCGATGAATAAATATTTTAAATATAGCGAACATAGTTCGTTTCAAACATCTGCATTTCTTGAAAAATTTTCAATCATTTATCGATAAATAATCATGGTTACAACCTTTCTCAATTTGTCGATAATGTTCTATCAACACAAAACATTTGATAATGTTCTATTGATTCAATTCATAAATCTCAAACTTTTCTTTTTCAAAGAAAGTAATTTACCTTTTTCGGTTGAAATTTGGATGTGATGGAGTGTTGGCGCGATCGGATATTTCTGAAGTGTATTCATCTAGACTTAACAGGGTTCGAGAGAGCAATAGGCTCGATAACTCTGTCATGACAGCTCTCGAAGGACAGTTAGAAGGCGGAGCTTGGAGCAGTGATTCTGCACATTTAATAAGAATAATCAAAGACTTGAAATAATACTTATCGAACGATAATCAACCCTTATTCTGGAAAGTGAAGCGAAAGTCATAACAAATATAAAGGCTACGAGTTCCTTTTAACGATGGGTTCGATAAGAGAATATCACGTGAGCGTGTTCATATGTGATATGCGCAAGGTATTTTCTTTCAAAACATATATATAAATACCAAAGACCTCGACTACTCGACATCCATTCATCACCATCAATCAAATTTCGATCTATGCGTTTAAAAGCAAATATCGGGGCATTTGGTGGCTGTGCGAAATAATTTATCACGGTTGAATTACTACGCGTCACGGTAACCACGGTTTGATTTGAAATATCATTTAATTTGATAAATATTGCTTGCGAGCATTTTCCGTATGTATGATCCGTCCACCACAATCGATCATTCAGCAATTCCTGCTGGAGGAGGGGCCTCCTCTCACGAGCCTTGCGTGGCCGACACCCTTCGGCTGCGATCGCAAATAATCGGCAAAATCCGAGCCCGTCTCGGCCACGGATCTGAATTCTCCATCATTCGGAAGTCTTCCAGAATACAATTCAACATATCATAAAGTGGGGCTACTGACATTATCATTAAATATCATGGATTGGATACATCATAAATCATAAACAATTTGGGTTTGTAATTAAATAAATCATTTCATAAAGATTTGCTTTAAAGCATCATAATAAATCATTTGATAAGTTCTATCAATTTGAGTATAGTAAAGCCCATTTACTTTGGAGCGTCGATTCTCGATCGCGTGTTCTTTTCTTGTTTGTGAGCTTTCCGTCCCGCTTCTACAAATTTATGTTTAATGCGTTGTACGCTTTTCGAGTAGGAGACCTAGTCGTGATGTACTTTATTGAAAATCTATGGAAGAGAAAGAAGAAATGAAAGCATTGAAGCAAAAGGTTGAAGAGTTGACAGCTTTGGTGCATACCATATCACATCCAGGTGAATTATCTCAGACACGAAGTACTCAGATTTTATATTCAAGCAATCAAACTTTATCTGAATCAATTAGTCGTCCAGTTCGTATGAGGGTAAGCATGAGAAGTAAAGTTACTTATTACATGAAATAAGTTTATATATGCTTTCGATTATGTTATTAATAAGCATCAAATTTCAGGTTGGAGCATATGTGAAATTGAAAAGTCTTGTTAATTTGAATGAAATTGTTGCAATGGGCATCTTGAGAGCAATAGGAGATGTTGTACTAAATGGTAGGGACCTTGGGCCTGGAATTTTAATACAACAAAACTTCATGAAACAATTGGAGATTCTATTGGAGCACCGACGGCCTTTATCATTGGTATATTCTTTTTTCTTAACTATTGAAACTGTGTGTATGATGAAATGTATATGTCTACATATTGTGTGCAACTCATCTCTTTATAGTATTATCAATAACTTGTTTTTTGTGTTAGTATAACATTTTCTTTATCTAATATGTAGATTGTCTTAGATGAGAATGAGAATTGATACAAGAATTTGATGGAGCAAGAGCATTTAATCTCAACGGACCTTTCATATTTTAGATGGTGTGATTTTTTAATTTGTATTATGTAGAAATAATTTTAGTATTCCATTTATTTTTTCTAGCAAATATGGACATAAGTGGGAGGACATGAGCTTTATGCATAATTTTCATTTAGATTGTTTAGTATTAAAAAGTTGATGAAGTTGCAGATTTTAAATAAATTTACGTTAAATCTATAGCAATATGTTTGGGGGCACAAGATTTCTAATTCTATACATGAAAGTGTTTCTAGTTTTATGTGAAGGCTCAAGTAAGTGTCTCATAATATTAATTTGTGGACATATATGAAAGTTTATTGCTACACATTATATGTCTCAAATTGAATTTAAGGGTGTTGAAGATAAACTGAAGATGGTGGAAGAGAAGAGAAGACAAAAATGAAAATTTGTAAACTGAGAGAATTTTTCATTTCTTGAAGCAGCTCGTTAATGAGCTTTAAATACATGAGGAAAACAGAAAGGAAACCCTAAACTAACAGACAAAACTAACTGTAACAAACTAACTAAAAGGCTAACCGAACCTTTAACAAACAGACGGTTATAACCGCTGCAACTAACAAGATACAAAGCTTAACAAGATACAAAGCTTCTAATATACACCGAACATAACAAAGAACTTAACCAGGCGGCTGCAACATATGAAAATTTAGTTTCTCACGCAAAACACACAATCGCTGCTAAGGAAGAGGCTTGGTAAACAGATCAGCAATCTGATCTATAGCAGGAACATGACCTACTTCACAGATTTTAGCTTGAACTTTTTCCCGCACGAAGTGAATGTCAACCTCGATGTGCTTCGTGCGCGCATGAAAAACTGGAATTGCAGCAAGGGAAACAGCACTTGAATTATCACACCAAGCTGAATGGGAGAAGAAGTGGTAAGACCAAGTTCAAAGCATAAGGATTGCAGCCAAAGAACTTCTGTAGTAACGTTTGCCAATGCTCTGTACTCGGACTCAGCACTGCTCCGAGAGACCACTTGTTGTTTTTCGAACTCCAAACAACAAGATTGTCTCCAAAGTAAACACAATATCCTCCAGTAGATCTCCTATCATCCGGACAACTCGCATAATCTGCATCAGTGAAACCAACTATACGCGTATGCAAGGAAGGTTTGAAATGAAGAGCCAAGTGAGCAGTTCCTTTTAGATACCGCAATAGTCTTTTGCACACGATCCAGTGATCAGTCGTCGGAGCATGAAAAAATTGACTCAGCTTATTTACAGTGTACGCAATATCGTAAGGGTGAGGTACTGAAGGGAGCCAATAGTACGTCGATAAAGAGAATGATCCTCAAAAACAGTGCCACTGAATTTTGATAACTTTGTATTAGTGGCCATGGGCGTGGAACACGAATGACATAACTCCATGTTGGTTTTGCAAAGAAGATCCATTAAGTATTTAGTCTGACACAGAGCATAGGAGGAATTGGAGCGAGATACCTCAATGCCCAGAAAATAATGAACCTGATCGAGAGAGGTGAGAGCAAATTTGTCATGCAGCTGAGTAATAATCCGTTGAACCTCAGTGTCATCCTCTCCGGTTATAAGGATGTCATCAACGTACACCAAGATAATAAGCAAAACTCCACGTTCACGGCGAAAAAATAAAGAACAATCCGAAGTGCACCGCTTGAAACGCATATGATAAAGAAAACTATGCAACTTATCATACCATGCACGTGGCGTCTGTTTTAGACCATATAGAGACCTCTCTAATTTACACACATCTCGGGATGTGTTGAATCTTCAAAACCCTTTGGCTGCATCATATAGATGTTATCCTCAAGATCTCCATTGAGGAAAGCATTTTGAATATCAATTTGCTGAATAGACCAGTGATTAGTAGCTGCAAGAGCAAAGATCAACCGAATAGATGAGGCTTTCATCACTGGACTGAAGGTCTCAATGAAGTCAATTCCATCCAACTGCTGAAAACCACGAGCAACAACACGAGCCTTAAGCTTGTCAAGAGATCCATCAGCATGAGTCTTGACTCTAAAGACCCATTTGTTGCTGATTACCTTATAGAGAGGAGATGGAGGAATAAGCAACCACGTGCCTTTAATCTGCAAGGCTTGAATCTCTTTATTCATAGCATCGAACCATCCCGGATGATTGAGTGCCTCAGTATCAGAAATGGGAACCGGAGGCAGCTGAGATCCTTCAATATCTTTAGTAGTAACAATGAGCACTTCAAAATATGTACCAGGCTTAGAGTTAGGAGAAGCAATAGGATATGTGAGACATAGATCTTCAGTAACAGTGTTAGAGCTTGAGTCAGCAACAAAAAAATTTGGTTTAAAAATATCATTTTTGGACCTCGTAACCATGGGATGAGATGTGGAAGGAAGAGAGGATATTGGAGAGGAGGATGATGAAGGTACGGCAGATGCATCAAAGGTAGATGGCAAAGTATTTTGAGCAGACTGAGATTGGCTAGTTGAACTAGATGCAGCAGAAGAAGAGGAGATAAGAGGTGAGGAGGGAACATATATAAGAGGTGAGGAAATAGATGGAGCAGGACCTGCAGAGGGTGGAGAAGCTGTAGGAGATGTGAACAAGGAACTAGGAGTAGGCAGTGGGAGAATGGGCAATGCTGCGGACGAAGTGTAGTTGGAACGCAGAGAAGGGGATGTGGAAGGAAAGAGAGTTGGATAAGGGAATTCATTTTCATTGAAGTGGACTGTATCCGAAATGTAAATACGGCCAGTTGGGTTTAGACATTTATAGCCTTTATGAGGCTCACTATAGCCTAGGAAGATGTACTTGGTGGATCGAAAATGAGTTTATGTGGATGATATGGTTTTAAGTAAGGAAAACACGCACAACCAAACACTTTGAGAATTGAGTAATCTGGAATGCGATGTGTCAGTTTTTGAAATGGTTAAGAGTGCTTGAGAGACTGAGAAGGAAGTCTATTTATGAGAAATTTAGCCACCGAAAAGCCTTCCACCAGAATTGATACGGCAAGGATGACTGAGCTAAAAGAGTTAATCCAATGTCCACAATATGTTGGTGTTTCCGTTCAACCCGACCATTTTGCGTATGAATATGAGGGCATGGGTGTTGAAAATGTATGCCTAAGGACTTAAGGTACTCAACTAAAGGTCGAAACTCCCCTCCCCAATCAGTTTGCATAGCTTTAATAGATGTGGAAAACTGACACTGAACCCATGAGATGAAATGCTTCACGGTTTGAGTGGTTTGTGATTTAAGTGTGAGAGGATATATCCACGTAAATCGTGTAAAATCATCCACAAAATGATGTAATATTTATACCCAGCAGATGAAGTAGAATGTGAAGGACCCCATAGATCCGAATGAATTAATTCGAAGGGGACAGTAGTGTGAATCGGTTGAGAAGTATGACATTTTTGATGCATTTTGCCTACCTTACATGCTTCACAAAAAGATAACAAGGAGACATTAAAAGGAATGTTAAGCTGTGAGCAAACTTTCGATAGAACAAAGGGAGCCGGATGACCCAAGGTTTTATGTAACTTGTCTAAAGTAACAGTACATACACCAACAAAACTAGATGCTACATTTGAGGAATTTGAAACTAAAGCAGAAACAGTTTTCTGAGTAGATGACCGTGAGTTGAAAGTCTTTTTGGAGATGGCTGAGTGAGTTCTGGAGATGACTTGTAGCAAAGTGAGAGATCAAGTTGATACAAGCCTTTAGAGAGGTTTCCTTTCAGCAGGACTTGATTGGTGTGCTTGTCCTTGACAAAACAAGAAGAGTGATTAAACTCAATTGTAACTTGATTATCCTTAGTAAACTGAGATATGCTTAGCAAGTTCTTGGTTATTTGAGGGACGAACAGAATATTGTTAAGTAAAAGAGAATGAGAAGGAGAAGAGATAGAAGTGGAACCTATGGAATTGATAGGAAGAGAAGCTCCATTGCCAACTACAAGCTTGTCACTGCCACTGTAATCAGTGCCAACAGCCAAATTGTTCAAGTCATTTGTGATGTGCGCAGTGGCACCACTGTCAAGATACCAACTGGTATTATCATTCGTAGTAGGCTGATAAGAGGTGTTGGTCATGATCATTTGAGAAGCATCTGAAAGTAACGCCTGAGGAGCATGTGAAGATGAATTATCCGTGAAGTTAATATCAAACCTCTTGAAGCATTTGATGGCCACATGACCATTTCTTCCACATAGCTGACAAATAATAGATTTTCCAGAGTTGAATTTGTAACCTCCACGAACACTGGAACTTGATCCACCTCGAAAACCAGCATTTGCACTTCGAGTAGAGTTGAAACCTCTGCATGCACTTCTTTGAGCAACATTTGCAGTAGCCTCAAACATGGAGGAATGTTGTTGCTGCAGCCTTAATTCATAAGCTTGAAACACATACTGCATTTCTTGAAGATTTTGAGAGTCAGATCTGTTCATGACATTAACAACCAATGCCTCATATTCAGGACCAAAACCAGATAAGATATACATGATTAGTTCATCATCATTTATCAGCTGACCAACGGCAGAAAGTTGATCAGCAAAGCCCTCATTTTGAGAAAGAAATCCTCCACAGTCATAGCTCATTTCTTCGTGGTCTGAAGTAGAAGCCTCAGCTGCATGATGCGGGCCTTTGATTGTGACATGAACAGGAGTTCTAACACATTCCAGAAATCACACGCATTGGTGCATCTAACCACATGACCAAGTATCGATTCTCCAATAGATGATATCAGCCAACTGAGAAGCAATTGATCATTTCTAATCCACTGATTATAATCTGGATTAGGAACATTCTCCTGACGAAGACGTCAGAAAAGGAGAAGGAGTATTGATAGAAGGAGAAGAAATGTATTCATGGAATCCATGAGCTCGTATGGCAGAAATAGCTTGAGCACGCCAAAACGCATAATTCGTCCGATCAAGTTTGATAATCGAAGGAAAATGAGGCAGAGATGAAGAGTTTCTTGAATTCATTGAGCAAGGCTCTGATACCATGTTGAAGATAAACTAAAGATGGTGGAAGAGAAGAGAACACTAAAAATGAAATTTTGTAAACTGAGAGAATTTTTCATTTCTTGAAGCAGCTCGTTAATAAGCTTTAAATACATGAGGAAAACAGAAAGGAGACCCTAAACTAACAGACAAAACTAACTGTAACAATCTAACTAAAAGGCTAATCGAACCTTTAACAAACAGACGGTTATATCGCTGCAACTAACAAGATACAAAGCTTCTAATAAAGGGCACAAGTGAGTGCCACAAGAAATTAATATGGAGCAATAAAAAGAATTTTGATGCTACACATTTTATGTCCCTATATTTATATAAGAGACACAAATAAGTGTCTCGATATTATATTTTAAGACATATGTAAATACCTTAAAATACAATATTGAAACACTTATTTGTGTCTTTTATATAAATATCGGGCCATAAAATGTGTCTCAAGAAATATTGAGACAAAAACTGAATCTTAAGGGGCATTTATATATGCCTTAAGAAATCAATCTTGGGATATATTAAAATGGTTGGAAAGCTATTGGTTTAAAGATACTTAAAAAGAGCCCCTAACACTATTGAGACACGATACTTGGCAACACATGTGATAAATGCCCCCAAAATCATAAGTGCCCCAAAATGGAATATATTGAGGTACTTTTCGATGTCTAAAAAACTATTTTTTGTTGTTGAAATTATTAAATAATTTATCTATATTTACATAAAAAGATTTTTGTTTGTAAAATTTGATTTACCTATTATATCTCTATTGTATATTTAATTCAGAACAATAATGAAATATCATATATTGTCTTCGGTTGTGCTAATATGCTTAACAGTGATGGGGTGCTCCCTAACCTAAACATACTGGTTTCTTCACAGGTAGAGATAGGTATGTCAACGGGCGGTCTTTACCCGGACCGATCCGGAACCGTTCAAAGTCCATTAAATTTTAAGACAATGGTTCCGGTTCCGGTTCCGGTTCCGGTTCCAGAATCGCTTGGACCCGGACCGGTCAAGACCCGACCCGTTTTGTCCGGTTCCGGTCCGACCCGTTCAGTTTCTTTTTTTTTATTTTATTTTTAATTTAAGCATTACATATCCACTTTTCTCAGAAGAGCATTTTACATTGGCGGTGTACCAATTTTCACTAATTTTTAAAATCATTTTGAGACCGGGCGGTGCCGCCAAGCCATTGTTGTTGGTGGTTTGCTTGAGCCTCTCTAGTTGACAAGCATTACATGTTAAATCAAACCAAAAATAAGCTCTAGCCAAATTGTGCTTATTTTTGCTTGATCCATCATTGCACCGTATGTTTGTCATATCATTTTATTTTGCATTTTATTACCTATAACTCAACATTTTGACTAAATTCGCAATATTAAAACATCCGCAAATTTTCAAAAAATACAAATAAATTCAATCTTTATCTACTATATGGCTTAATGAATAACGTGATTAATCAAGATATACTTTTCATACAAAGTCATTCATATTTTTATAATTATTTATATTATATATATCAAAATCAAGATTATTACCGAAAGCATAGATCTATGCCCAATGGATTTATATTTCTTTTGATACTTTAATGGATTACTAGCTTTTTAGTCAAATCTTCAAAATATTTACAAGATTAAGAGTAACGTCTTGCATGCGGTATTTTTATTAATAAATTATCATTTTTAAAATACAAATCAGGAAAATAAAACGCTTACTCGTAAGCTGGGCAATCTTCTTGATACATGAACATTTGTTATTTGATTTCAAATATTTCCTTATTTTTTTATTTAAAACGTTCAATTCATTTTGGACAACAAATATGCGATTGCAATATTCTCAATGCGTAGAACGTCACAATACCACTTCTATTTTTATCATTCAAAAAAAGACACATTATGAAATTAGTGACAAAATTGCACCACATTTCTACAATTTTCCAGCATGTTAGTTAGTCATGCTACTAAATGTTAGATGTACACATAACTGAAAACCAAGGCATAGACCAATGTTAAGTTAATGATAATTTAGAAGTTCGATTAATGATAATTTAGAAGATTAGTTAAATTTAAAACTTAAATCATACACCGACTTTTATGTTATCAATACATAAACAAAAATAAAAATAATATAAAAGTTAAAGATAAATAATTTATTTTAGATCATATAAGCCGATAATATATAGAACCCACCCATATAATAGTGCAGAATCGGTGTACCATTGGAGTTGCTTGAAGGACTTATACAAGCTTTAAATATATTTGTATTGATGAAATGCAACAAAGTCCAATTGCTAAATTATTTATTTCGCATATTTACAATATATGAGTACTAGTCTTTCAATTTACAAAGTCCAAAAGTTTTTGTGATGCAACACGGCGAACGATGAACGCAACACGACGAACGATGAACACTTGAGGAGGGCGACGACGAACGACGAGCCACCGGAGGAGACGTAGTCGTTGAATTTGTGAGGAAGAAAGTAGAGGTTTGAGAGAAGAATTGGGGATTTAGGAGTAATTGGGAATAAGGTCCGGTGGGTAACCGGTTAGAAATGGGTAATACCCGGTCCGGATCCATAATTTGATGGTCCGGATCGGATCCGGGTTTAGTATTATTGGGCGGTTCCAACCGTAACCAATACTAAATTACCTGTTTCAGTCAGGGTAAAACCGCCCGTTGACATCCCTTGGTAGAGATATGATAAGAACTGAAACTTGGCGTAGCTCCGATACAGCAATTTGAGTTAATGCAGTGACTATTTCACTGCTACAGGCTCGTGTAAAAACAATAGAAAACAAGAAGTGGAATAGACGAGTATTTGGATATTTTTTAGCTACTCTTTTTTCCTAAGTTTTCTTGTCGTGGAAGATTTTTGCCAGTGTATATAGTTGAATATTGTGCAAGGATTAAGTCGTTGAAGGTGAGTAGAAGTCAGAGTGAGAAGTAGGTACAAACTAGAGTTCTCTTTTATTTGTTTTTATAATCACTTTTGATTAATGAGAATCTTTCTTGCTTGGATTTATAATCACTTTTGATTAATGAGAATCTTTTCGCGTGGGAAATACAATTTTGAGTTTTCAATTTCTCCATCAGAAAAATAGTGGATCGAATTGTGAAATTAAATTGTGGAGTTTTGTTGCATACTGAAGTTGTTAGGGAATGATTAGGAATTCATCTGGAATTTGCTTAGAAGGAGACTTAGAGTGGGGAATGGCCCCAAGTCTACGTTTAAATAAAATTTTATTTAATTAGGATGCTTATCAGCATGTTGAATTTTTTAGATATACAAACATCTTTTCTGCTCTTCTGACTTTTACTGGGACTATAATAGAATAATTGTCATTTTCCACTTCTGTTAAACCATTATATAACCTAAAAAAAAAGTTATCCCAGCAGCCTAGTGCTTGACCAATGACCACCAACACGATAATTGACTGACCTTCCGAATTCCAAAATGAATTTATCTTCAGTGTTTTATAATTAGTGTCTCATATTGTGTTTTATTTTCAACTTTTTTTATTTTTATATATTATTTTCTTCAATTTTATAGTATATAGTTTTTTTATATTTTAAGTATAATTTATAGTATTATAGTAAATTTTATTTTATAAAAGAATTATAAAATAATAGATATAATAATGAGAACGATGGTACACAAAATACTATGGGGCACTCGATCAATTGCTTCGAAACGACCAAGATCATTCGTCTACCTATGTTAGGTATCAATTAATGTTCTCATTAATGATAAGACAATGTTTTTCGAGAAAGAGACAATCTTAAAACAAATTTGTTATAGTGAAAGTTTTGTCATCTTTCATATGACTCACAGTTAAGGAATACATTTTGATCAGGTAGATTTTACATACGAATGTCCCGCCCACATATGCATGAATAGTGATTCAACAATTTATGATAGTTCTCAACTTCTCATGGTCAAGTCATACTTTATTGTTAATTTGACAATTGTCTAAAGCAAGTTGCACCATTTACGTGCTGTATTGATTCCCAATGAAAATGATATTAGTTACGCCCCATTTAAAATATCTCATTATTTCTTGACATTAATATTTTGAAGAAATATATAAAGTAATTAAAGTGATACAAAAATAGATATGACCTATATCTTTTGAAGGAATAATTATTTCTTAAAATGAAATGAGATATTTGTAATGTATAATCTAAAAAGGAAAGTGATATATTTTAAATTGAACAAAGGTAATATATCAGTCCGCATTTTAATTTTATTATTATACTTTTTTATTATATAGTTTTTTTAATAAGTTATATCTTCATTTGTATATAAAGTCAGACGATATATTCAGCTTTCAATATAATAAAATTGGACCAGATAATTATTAATATAAGTACTCAAAGAAATGGATACAGAGCAGAAAGTTCTTCCACTACTTTGTAATTACTGAATTAAGTTCCTAAACTGATATAAATCGACGGACATACGGAATGTATTTGTATATACAGACAACTTATTAAATTTTAACATAGAAACGCTAAAAACCTTTTGCTTTTCTTTGTGGCTAAATTATCTACAAATCTTTTTACTTTTGTGTCCTAGAGTTATACAATATCTATGTTTCTTTTTTTCTTTATCTCTTTTGAATTGGGAAAATAGTGGGGATTGAATCCCTATTTCTAACCCTTAAACATGTCAACATGTCAATATATGAAAATTTTGTAGTTGTTCCAAAAGGGGAAACTTTCCTCCAGAAGTCCCCATACTTCAGTCTCATGTTCCCATATTCCAATTCCATGAGAATGTGAGGGGAAAATTTTATAGTTTAAAAGAATTTTCTTTCCTTGGCCACTTTTTGAAATTTAAGGTATCATTTTGACCGCATGTATACAGTTTTTAGTTGATTAAATAACAAGTACCCAAGGTCAATATAATAGCCAATGGCGTTCTTAAGATTGTTTCCAGTCCAACGACAAGACCGCTGATGAGCAGGTGAATTCAACTAAGCTGAGGCCCGTCGTCGATGATCCTACTCTACAAAGCCGAACAACTTCCTACTTTATATCACCAACAACAAAACTGCCTTCTCCTAATTAGCTTCAGAAACAAAAGAACATGATAAGCTGCAGCAGCAGATTCTACCTATGTCTGTTTCTATTCACAACCTACTTTGTCTCCGCTCGCACGGCAGACACCATCAATACTTCCCAAATAGTAAGCGATAGACGCGATGACACCCTCATCTCATCGACTGGAGCCTTCGTGCTCGGGTTTTTCAGCCCAGGTAGCTCCAGTAACCGGTACGTCGGCATATGGTACAACAGAATAGAAGAAAAGACCGTGGTGTGGATCGCCAACAAAGACGATCCACTCACGGATCGATCAGGTACGCTCAGAGTCATTCAACCAGGCCGTCTGCTTCTTCTCAACGCTACTAATGCTACTATTTGGTCTACTAATATATCAACCAGCGCGCACACTCCAGTTGCACGTTTACTCGACTCGGGAAATCTCGTTGTGAGAGATGCAAACGATGAGAACACTTTCATCTGGCAGAGCTTCGACTATCCAGCCGACACTTTCTTACCAGGGATGAAGCTCGGTAGGAACTTCGTGACCGGCCACGAAGTCTACATCTCGTCAGCCAAGAACAACGATGATCCGGCGACAGGGCGTTTTACATACCACTGCGATCCTACTGGCTATCCGCAGACTGTGATCAAAGAAGGCGCCTCCGTCAGGTTCAAAACAGGGCCGTGGAATGGCGTCCGGTTCAGCGGCAGCCAGAACTTGGTGAAGAACACCATTTTCTCGTTTGGAGTGGTGATAAACAAGAATGAGGTGTACTATCAATACCTTCTCCTCAACGACTCTGTATATATGAGGTTTACGCTGAGCGAGAGTGGCGTTGGGCAGAGGTGGCTTTGGTCTTATCAAACCAGAAACTGGATACTTTATCTTACTATTCCAACAGATAACTGTGATATTTATAAAGTGTGCGGTTCGAATGGTATTTGTAATACTAAAACTACGCCTGATTGTTCCTGCTTGGATAAATTCGAGCCTAATGATCCTCGAGGATGGGATGGTGGTGATTTTTCGAATGGATGTAACCGAAGCACCCCGTTGAACTGCCAAGATGGCGATGGTTTTCTCAAGTACCCTGGTGTTAAATTACCGGACACGGAGCGCTCCTGGTCTAACGGGAGTATGAGTCTTCAAGAATGCAAGGTAGCGTGCTCCACGAATTGCTCGTGCACAGCCTATGCGGCTCTGGATATCAGCAACGGGGAACGTGGGTGTCTACTCTGGTTCGGTGACTTTGTCGACATGAGAGAGATATCTCCTGGACAAGATATCTACATTAGAATGGCTAAATCTGAATTAGGTATGAATTCAATCATAAACCAATTGTTATTTCAGATTATTTCAGATAAGATTGTGTTGATGGCATGAAAATAATGTATTCTTTCCATAGGTAACTCTACAGGCTCGGGAAGTAGGAAGGGAAAAATACTTATTGTGACGTTGTCAGTGGTATTTGGAATACTTTTGCTAGGCCTGAGCCTGTTGCTGTATTGGCAGAAAAGAAAGAAGCAGAATCATCAGCAGCACGGAAGTGGTAATTAGACAGATCATGAGTTATTCTTTGTTATGCTATGGTATCTTTTACAAATGTTATCTACAACTTCTTTATTTGCCATTTTGCAGATAGGCTGAAGCACAACTACATGGATAATCATCCTAGTGAAAGCCATGAGGAGCTAGAGCTACCAATATATGAATTATCCACAATAATCAAAGCTACTGATGATTTTTCAGTCAGCAATAAGCTTGGAGAGGGTGGATTTGGACCGGTTTATAAGGTAAAGCCTAAAAAAGTGATAGGAAAATGATTCAATGAGAATTATTATTGTTGTGACATCATGTCCACATTTATATTTATGAAAGAAATGAAAAATTAGGAAAAAAAGAACAACAATCTAAACACAAGAATTTAACGTGGAAAACTCCAAAATCGGAGATAAACCACGACCCACGGAGGAAAAATTAACTATATGATAAATTTCTACAATCACACAGTATACCTCTCTCTCTCGACCCCCCTACACTATTACAAGCATTTGACAAACTCCCACCCTTCTATCAAGATTCTCACAAGAGAAACTAAGAAATGAATTTAAACTAGAATTTAATCACCAAGACTATAATGTAGTGATTGGTGCACTTGTAACAAAGAACTTTATGCTCTTTGTATAACATTAAGGGGCTCCTTACTTTTCTTACAAAAACAATGTGGGACAAGATTCTTTTTAATTTAACATTAGAAAATTCCAACAATCTCCACTTTGTTAAAATTAAAGAATATTTCATTGTCTTCACCTACAATCATGATTTTTAACCCAAAGAACCATCATCCTCAAAAAAGAGAATAAACCTACTCCACCATATGAGTAGAACCATCATCCTCAAAAAAGAGAATAAACCTACTCTACCATATGAGTAGAATCAACCATTCTAAGAATTTTCTTCGACACATGTCGAAACTTGCTGACAAAAATTATGGTACAACTTCTAGCTTTTGGTCGTCCTAGAAGTTCTTCAGCCATCGACATAACTTTCACCACACACCTTGCATCCATGCCAAACTAATGCATATGCGGTCCAACTAACATCATCACATCCGCGTTCATGACAGTTGGACATGCCATAAGGATGTTCATCTCTTCAAAAGAGATCCTCTATCACAATGTTAGCTTTATGGTCGGAGCTAGTTGTCGGATCCGATCCACTTTGATCAGCTCCACCTGGACAGTTTCACTTCGTATGCCCGGCTCTTCCACACTTCCAACAAACAACACCTTTGGAGTCCTTCTTCCTCCCTTTGCTAAAAGCCACAATTGCCAAATTTTTTGTTGAATTTAGTACTTCACTCACCAACCTTCTCTCCTCGGAGAGAAAATTTCCCGTGATTTCAGCAAAAATCAACGATTCATTCCCATACATCAGGATTGACTTCATGTGCTCATAGGAATGAGGAAGAGACAAGATGAGCCTTAACGTTATGTCCTCATCTTTAATTTTCTCTCCAATTGCCTCTAATTCAGAGATAACACTATTAAGAGTACTCAAATGATCTGAAATTTTCATACCTTCATCCATCCGCATTGTGTGAAATTGTTCTTTCAGGTACAAATGATTTGAGATACCTTTTGCTTGGTACAGAGCTTGCAGCTTTTTCCACAGCTTCTTGACGCTCGAAATCCCATGTACATTTGCAAGAACATTATTGGCCAAAAATAGACGAATTTACATGCCGCCCTCAGATCCAGATCCTCCCAATCTTCATCACTAATATCAGAACTTTTGTTTATATCTTCAGTTGAACCCGGTCTACCTTTTAAAACTTTGTGCACACCAGATTGTATCAACATATCCTTCACTTGCACTTGCCACAAGCCAAAATTGATTCTTCCATCAAATTTCTCCACGTCAAACTTCATTGAACTTGAAGTCCTTGACATAAGTTTCACCACCTCTTAAATGAATAGCCGTCTCACAAGAGACACCTAGACTTTTCTCAAGAAATCATTTCTGATGTGGAAGATCAGACAATACTGCAACCACAGAGCATACTCAGAATATCAATAGACCTAGACCAAGCTCCGATACCATTGTTGGGACATCATGTCCACATTCATACTTAGGAAAAAAACGAAAAATTAGAAAGAAAACAACAACAATCTCAACATAAGAATTTAACGTGGAAAACTCCAAAATCGAAGAAAAAACCACGACCCACAGAGGAAAAATTCACTATATGATAAATTTCTACAATCACATAGTATACATCTCCCTCTCGACCCCCTACACTATTACAAGCCTTTGACAAACTCTCACTCTTCTATCAAGATTCTCAAAAGAGAAACTAAGAAAGAAATTTAAACTAGAATTTAATCACAAGATTATAATATAGTGATTGATGCACTTGTAACAAAGAACTTTATGCTCCTTATATAACACTAAGGGGTTCCTCACTTTTTTTACAAAAACAATGTGGGACAAGATTCTTTTTAATTTAATATTAGGAAATTCCAACCATTGCTTTGATACCAAATGCACAGACACTATGTGTACATATAAGAAAAAAAGATTTTGTGAAAAATGATGTACAAAGTTCAGTGAAAATGTTTTGCTTCTTCCAAGAAGATCAGAAATAAAAATATAGATAACTATATTCATGTACCAGGGACTGCTAGAGGGACAGGAAATTGCCGTGAAACGACTATCACGAACTTCCCTGCAAGGACAAGATGAGTTTAAGAATGAAGTAATCTGTATTGCAAAGCTTCAGCACAGAAATCTTGTGAAGCTTCTAGGATGTTGCATTCAAGGAGAAGAAAAGATACTGCTTTATGAATACATGACCAATAGAAGTCTCGACTTAATACTTTTCGGTAAGGTTTTGCCACATTTAGAATCCAGCTCAATTAATTGAAATTTTACGAGCATTCCACGTTAAATAAAATAAACACTGATTAAGAGGGGAGATAAGTTGTTGAGTTGTTCTATACACTTCCTCGTTTGTTTGGCAGATCAAGTCAGAAAAAAAGTTCTAGACTGGCCGAGGCGCTTCAACATTATTAATGGTATTGCTCGGGGCCTTATGTACCTCCATCAAGATTCCCGTCTCAGAGTTATCCATAGAGACCTCAAAGCCAGCAATATATTACTGGATTCAGATATGATTCCCAAAATATCAGACTTCGGTCTTGCAAGAACAGTTGGAGGCAACGAAACTGGAGCGAACACAAGCCGAGTAGTAGGAACATAGTACGTATATGATCCTTACAACGTGATACATAAGATCCTATTTCTTTACCTTGTATCTGAAATCCTAGTGAATATTTTCCTATAGTGGCTACATGTCCCCAGAGTACGCTGTTGAGGGCATGTTCTCAGTGAAATCAGATGTATTTAGCTTTGGTGTTTTGGTGCTTGAAATTATCAGCGGCAAGAGAAACAGAGGATTTGCTCTGGTAGATCACCGTCACAACCTTCTTGGACATGTAAGTATCTTACATTCTTGCAAAAAAAATACAGTGTTTATTTGATATGGAAACTGACGTATCATGAAAACAGGCATGGATACTTTACAAAGAAGAAAGGTCATTGGAATTAGTTGATCCTTGTGTGGAATATTCAAGCCATCTATCACAAGTAGTGCGATTAATCCATGTGGGTCTTTTGTGCGTTCAAGAAGAGAGAGAAGAGAGGCCAGACATGTCGTCAGTGGTGCTGATGCTCAACAATGATGGAGTTCTGCCTGAAGCCAAACATCCTGGCTTCTTCACTGGAAGAGATATTATAAGAAATGAAACTTCTCGTAGCTCTAACACTGCAAGTTCCTTTAATGCAATGACCATTTCGCTGCTAGAGGCCCGTTGAACAAATTCCATGTCAAAATTGCAGATTGGTTTAATATAATTACACTCTTTAAAGATAAGTATACTTACTTATAAATGAGTAACTGTGCAGACATTTTCTAGTGTCCTGTTCTAGAAATTGGGAGTTGAAAGAGAAACAGAGGATTTTCCTATAACAAAAGCAATTTCAAGCTTCTGGGACATGCTATGCTAGTTTTTCTTCATGGAGATTTTATTTTATCTATAATTGGTTTTTAGGGCTACCAAATGAATAAACACAAGAATTAATCTTTAATTTCAAAGGAATGAATAAAAGAATAAATCTGACTTTGATTTTGATGTATTTTGTGAGTTTGATGATATCGATAATTTATGATGTATTAGAATAAAAAATAATATTAAAAATAATGCTGAATTGACTAAATATCAACAGTGCTCCCAGAAGAAGCTCACAAATGATGGGGGGCGGGGGCATATGGATCCTCTATAGGACGGTTCAAATAAAATTTTTCACTATTCTAATACCTAAAAATCACTATGCACCATTGATCTTTGTATGATCTATATGGTGATGATAAAAAAAAAATCATTGTTCTCTCAACTGAAATTCATAAATAATTATGATATAATTAAAATGTTATCATTATTAATATGTAGAGATAATGATACCTTCATAATTTTCATTAGTTTACGGGGTTTCTCTAAATTTCCTAATTTTTTTTCCATAATAGTTAAAAAAAGAGTATCAACAAAAAAAAATCATAAGAAGTTAAAATAATTAGATAGTGAAAATAAACTAAATCTGAAAATAAAGTGAAGATTTGTGAAGAGAGGATAAAATGATATAGAGAAAAGGTTGAATCTCGACTATAAAATTTTATAATAAAGATTATATGTTATTTATTAGAAATATTAACTGTAAGGTTTTAATTTAAGAAAATATCATTGTTACCCAAATTAATATATGACTGCATTTTTACCATTATATTGAGTGCATATGACTTATGCGGGATAATATAGTACTAAAATAATAATTAATTAAGTAATTTAAATGTAAATCAAATTAAATTATAAATTTGAAATGTTTATGGTGTGCTTAAATCCAATATAAATCTTGTTTTATAATAGCTTTGATAGTTATTGACGTGTTAACCAAAAGTTGGAAGTTTGAGTTTTCCAGTTTATGCCTGTTATGGTGGGGATCATACCAAAATAGAAGACTTCTTCTCTATAAAATGAAGATAGTTTTGATTTAACCATTGTTTCGACGCGTAAATTCTATTTTCGAAGCCCGTTTCCCCAAAGATGATCGGAAACTAGCCATGCAAAACAGAACAGCCGCTATCATTGCCGCCACCTCCGTAACTTCCTTTTCTTAGCTTCGATCAGGCGATTCAAAAGAATATATTACTCTACTTCTCATGGTATTTAAAAATATGGGGTCAATTTTGATGTTCATACAACTTTGTAACATCTAAAATTGACATCTTTAATGAACCTATTTTCTAAACTTTATTGAGGGTTTGTTCCTAATTTAAAGGAGGTTCTAATGGAACTTGTTTGAGGTTATTTGGTTAAGAAATGAAGCTTGTGAACGAGTTTGAAGTTTGTTTGTCTATTTGATAAAGTTGTAAAATTTTATGTACACTTGTCTTATGTTGCACGCATTTGAGCTTGATGTGTTACGTTTTGGGTCTTGGTTGCTTCTGTAAAAGTGTTTATTGGCATGTATATTGTATGAGTATGTAATTTGTGGCTAGGTAAACATTTTTAGCAATTAGATATATGAGCTTGAACATTATTGCTACAAGCTGTGTTCTATCTTGTGTAGGGATGGCAATGGGTCGGATCTGGACCGGATCTGGCTAGGTCCAGATCCAGATCAGATTTTTTTTTGCTTTGGTCCGGATCTGGTCCAGATCCATTGGGTCCAAAAAAATTAGATCCAGATCCATAAGATCCACAGGGTCCAGGGCTAGACCCGGATCCATATGTTTTCGCTTCTAAAATAAATCTAAATCAACTATAATTCACAGTAACACCATAATAATCTAAATACACAATAATACTATACTAATTATTTAGAATTTCTATAATTATCATTATATTGGAAGACGTTAGTTACAAATTTACTATAAAGTATGAAACAACAAACAACTCGATCGCCGGTGATGTAAGTGGCGCGACCCGTCGTAAATGCCGATTGATACATAATTGAGAGAATTGAAATGAAATTGGGAGCATATTTTTTTTGGAAGAATTTGAAAAAGAAAATTGAAGAGTTTTAAGTTGAGATTATATATTTAATTATAATAAAAATAATATATATATATATATATGTGTGTGTGTGTGTGTGTGTGTATAAACTAAATGGATCTGCGGGCCGGATCTGGACTGGATCCGGGTCTCAAAAATTAAATCCCAGATCCAGATCCGAAATACGGGAGTAGGATCCAGATCCGGTCCAGATCCATCGGGTTCAATTTTTGAGGATCCAGATCCTGAAAAATGGATATGGATCCACGGATCTGGACCGGGTCCGAGATCCATTGCCATCTCTAATCTTGTGCTCTCACATTTTGAAGCCTTATGTTCTTGTCGTTGCAATGAATCTTTTGGACGGAAACCATATCTACTTAAGATTTGGAGCATTTGAACACAATCCAAACTTGTTTGATGTTTCGTTAAGCCCACATAAACACCTTACACAAAATTATTTTATTTCCACCAGCCTACTTTGAGTCTCTATAGCTCACAGATCCACCATGTCTTTTTGAGTAAAATTTGTTGGAGATTGTAGAGCATGTTACAAGGTTTTCAAAATGGGTTTTCCTTTCGTAAATTGGTGTCTTTAGTCAAAAGTTATGATAATTTGAAAATCCATTCACAACAAACCAATTCTAGAAATCTTGGAAAATATGTCTTGGGTTGCCTACTTTGAGGTTCGATATCTCGAGAACCGTGATTCATTTGATCCCAACTCCTTCTTTGTACTTGTACTTATGCTGGGGTTTCTGAATAAACCTCCGTGTGCCCGTGACTATTTTGAGTCAAAATCTACGAAGCCCCAAAGTGGGTGCGCCACCTATCAAATTCTGAAAATTTCTCTTAAATCTAGAATCTATTTCAAGTAGCCTACTTTGAGGTTCGACAATTCCCGAACCATAACTATGTGAAACTCAATTTCTTCTTTGAACTTGTTGTACACATGTAAAAAAAGGATTCCAAAATGTGTCCTTGTACACCCACAAACTTTTCGAGCTAAAAGTTATGAGATCCCAAATAGAGGGAGTTGGCCCTAAAATCTAGATTATCTTAATTTTGGCTAAGTGTGGAAATATGGTGCTCTTGCATCTGTGTGTGATTTTCACTTACATGATATTATTTGATTGCATACATGCATATCATATCAGGAAATCATGTCACATGCAATGTCGCTTTTAATAGTGTAAATCAACACAACATGATTTTGAATATTTTATGCTCATTTAAAGATAAATTGTCGAAGTGTCTTTTTCTTGAAAAGATAAGCCAGTGTAAGGCATGTCAGGACATGTTTCTAGAAAAATTGGTTCTAAAACCCGATGGAAATTTCAATTCCAGTTTTAAAACTAGGAATAGCTTGATGTAGAAGAGATAATTTTTGTAATGGTAGGACCTTTATCATTAGCCATATTACTGAAGATGTAGACTTATCTTGTAGGGCATGTCGGTCAAAGCGGTTAACCAACCAGGTATCCCACACAATCAAGAAGAAGAACAAGTAGGTTATATTTTACAAGGTATCTTAGGTTAGTAAGCCTAAAATTTTTTCAAGTTAAAGTTTGTGAATGCGTGTAAAAATATTTTGTTGCATGCTTACCCTACGAGATTAGTAATATTGATGCCACCAGGGCTACGATCAAGAAACCAGAAACGATAGGGCTTTATTCCTTTTGAGATATGGTTTTGTGTACACCAGAAGTCTGTTGATGGGTGTGGCTCGACTAGGTCACCCATCCACAACAAAGTTATGGGCCTTGGAGAGAAATCCCTTGGGTCAAGGTAAGGTAACACCAACTCAGAAAAATTGCTCGAGCTAAGGAGCTTCAGCTCAAGAAAAGAAGAGAAAATATTTTACATAATTGTGAAGTGGTTTTCTTTTAAAATATTTGCAATCAAGGGGTATACATACATGTCAACAGATTTCATTTTTTCTTAACAAATTTTGTAAAATGGGTAAGTTAATTCATTGGGTGCATTAGTCATTAGCCCAAAGTTATTTTGAAATATTTTACAGGATAAGTGTGAGCGGGAAGAGGCTGAGGCATCAGTTTCCCGGTGGTTGTTGACTATCGTAGTACGGTTCTTATTGTTGTCTCTTCTTCATTTTTCATTTCATGTGGGAGTGTATAATTTTCAGCAAGCAAAACAATGTGGTCTTGTGTCGGTAAAATTCTGTCTTAATTGTATGTTTTAATTAGATCGCAAAAACCACTAATGATTTTCCGTGCTGATGAAATATAATACTACTCACATGTTAGAGAGTTAGCTTTTTTGGTTACAGGTACCAGCAGAAGAACTACCAGTTTGGATAGGCCAAGACTGGTGGAGTTCGAGCAGGATTGATGCCAATCGTACTAATAGGAGTATCGGTACCAACACAACTGAAGAAAAGCATCGTTGAAGATCGCGTACTGAAGATTAAAGTCAGGCGGACTAAAAACTGAAGATTGATGTACAACGATACTGATGAACAGTGTTACTGAAGAGTAAAGTCTAAGATTGAAGACTAACGTTGGAAGACAGAAGACTGAAGATCAAAGACAAAAGACTCGGCGCTGCTGAAATCAAAGAAGTCGAAAATAAGACTATATGTTATACCAGCAGCTAAGAAGCCAAAGCTGATGATAAAGGGTCAAAGCTACTGATGCCAAGTTAAAGCTGGTTATAAGAAGTTAAAGTTGGCAATTTCTAAGTCAAAGCTGGCTATAAAAAGTCAAAGCTGGTTATTTCTAAGTTAAAGCTGGCTATAAGAAGTAAAAGCTGGTTATTTCTACGTCAAAGCTGAAGCGTCATAATCGACTTAGGTTCCCAAAATGATTAAAGACGGAGTCCAGCCTGCAGATAAAAGATGGAGCAGTCTCGATTGGTCCAACCTAAAGTCAACGTACTGATAAAACACGGAGTCAACTTAACTGAAGAAACATGGAGATATTTAAGCCTTGAGTGTTTGACTTGTCACATGTCGTAGTGTATCTGCAGAAGATCCTGACATGCTAAATTAATTTTTCATAGTTGTTAGAGTTATAATCTATGATGATGCAGACTCTGACAGCTGTTGGATTTGTATACTGAAAGCAAAATGGTTGAGCTTGTATATAATATTTTCTATTACTACTATTACAATCTCTTATCTGAATTGTTTACTTGATTGCATATGTTGCCTCATTATCTCATAAAAAGTTGGATCATACAGTGTGTAGAAGATCACAGAAGTCTGTATGAATGGTTAAACTAGTTGAGATATAAAAATGATCACAAATGAGACAACTTGAGGACGAGTTATCGGTATAGACTGCAGTATAGATAAGAAGTAACTTAACTTGGTTGTTTATCTATATTGGTACGTCTTGAGATATTGATGGATCACAGTGAGATGAGTTCTTCTATCTGACCGTCGTGAAGAACCTATATCTTGGTGACTTTACGTTGATCTAAACCTCGATAAGATTTTAGGTAAGTATGAGTTATTGACCATCACTTCGACTTGTTATAGGTGAGGGTTACATGAGATAACCCAAGATTCTTCGTATCTTGGGTGGTGGCAATGCTTGTATGTCATGCTAGTTACCTGTATCGAGTCACCGTATCCGTTTAGGATGATGATGTCCCCTTAAGGAACTCAAAAGGTTTATTGTTCTAAACCCTGCAGGATAAGTTAGCCCAACTACAATAATAAGGTTGAGTGGTACTACTTAAGGATTTAAAGAGATTAATTATTTTAAACAGTCAGGGTGCTATAAATAATTAATGGACGTGCGATATCTTAAATATGTGGATTCGTAAGTTTAAATACAAGCCTGACTCAACTTCGGTAATAAAGGGGTAAGTCCGCATTTATTCTCTTCTGGAATGAATAAATGTTTATGAATTAATTTATGTTCTGGGTTGAACATAAGATAATTAATTCATTTTAGGCCCATCTTTATTTCTTGTATTTGATCCCTGGGCTGGCCCATCAAGTCTGTTGTTGCCCATATTTTCATCCCCCCTATAGGATCTCACTAGGATTCTGTTCTGATTTATGTATTATTTATTTAATGCATCTCATCTATCTAGATAGATATTATTTGATATTATTAGATATCAAGAGATAATTATTCTTGATAAGAATTATCTTTAGGGAATAAGATTATTATTTTATTTATTGGATGTGTTATGATCCTATCTCTTTGGGATTCTAGAGAGCATTATAAATACAAGGTAGGGAAAAATCAAATCATCCCAAACAATAGAGTGATTTTCGAAAATCAAAAGGAGTTCACAGGGGACGAAAATTATAGTGTTTTCCATAGATTGCTCTCATTTAGTATTGGAGAATAAGCATCCGAAAAATAGTATAGAAGATCAAAGCTAGAGTTTGCCATTGATCTACTGTCCCATAAATTCAAAGGTAAATATAAGAAAACCCCTATGTGTCATAATTAAATATATAGGATCATTCTAGAAATATAATCAATGTATGGAGAATTAAACATCCAAGATAGATTCTTGGGAGCACGGGTAAATTAAGATTTCCCATCAACAGCGACGTACGAGGATTCAAACGCGAAAAATTCAAACGAAAAATAGAGTGGATGTTATTGGTGTTCTCTCCAACGACCCTGCTCATCGTCCTCTCTATAAATACATACAGAATCCGCATTCAAGTATTGTCAAGCATTCAGAGCTCATATCCCAAGATCTTTTAACCAGCGATTTCAAAGAAGGAAGTTTACAAGTATTATCAAAAACCTTCAGAGCTCAAATATATCTATCAACTCAATGTTTCAATACACTCCCTTAAGTTCTAAGATATTATGTTGTATATCTTAAGCCTAGACATATTGAATTTATCGCATGTGACAACTCATCTTTTAGTTGGATAACCTTTTACTCAAAACCTCTCATTTTTAAGTAGAAGTAGGACAAGTAGGCAACGAAGTGTTAGTTGCTAAAAGTTTGGTCATCTTGCACCTGTAAGTAAGAGGTTAGGTCGACTACACCCGTAAGCAGTCAGAGGTTTACTAGCACCAGTAAGCGTGAGAGAAACACCCAGTTTGGCGGGATACATAAACACCCAGTTTGGCGGGATACATAAAAGGTTAAAGTAAGTATCTAGGTTTATATCTTGTACCCATAAACATGAACAAGTCCCAATTAGTGGATTGATTGAGCAATCAGTCCGTGGATGTAAGAGCCGATTTCTCGAACCACGTAAAAACCAAATGTTCTTTACATTTAGTTCTTTACTTTCAGTATCATATTTACTTTGCATATTATTGAACTGAACATCATCAGCACACACAACACATCACTATTTTGAAACACACTATCAGTTTCAGTTTGATACTGAAGAGATAAACTGAAAACTGGCTAAGCCTATATTTGACAAAGTGTTTTACGCCAGTTGAGTTTCTAGTAAAGATAAAAACATAATCACCACATACCGCAAGCACATCAGTTATGAGTCCAATTAACCAACTGTCTAAGCAGTCAGTAGGTTTGCTAACTAGTATCACTCTGAACAAGACTCCCCTTATTTGAACTGATCAGCAGTACTGATACTAGTAATGAACTGACATCTACTGCCACAGTAGAAGGTCCAGTCTTGAGAAAAGATATTTTTTTAATTTGCCTTAACTAATATATTCACCCCCATATACCAATATGTACCCCCAGGGACCATCAATTGGTATCAGAGTAGGTTGATCGAAAGAACTACTGATTCCCATAATGATCGTTCTACCTGAACAGATATAGTTTTACATACTGCTGTATATTTGTTGTGATGGAAACTAACTACAGCAGGTTGATAAACATACTTTTTACTCATTTATTAATGTTATATTAAGATGATTTAGATTGGTTTAAGTGCGTTTATATAGTCGATATTAATGTTTTTAGCTATTTTTGGAAGATACTGCTCTTGGGGTTCCTCTTTGGTATTTTGTAGGCTTTTGAGGTGATAATCGATGCACAAGGAAAATATGTAACCAAAGATGATGAAATGGATATGACAAGTATGGATGTGAAAAGTTTACAATGTTAAAGATAATCTCGATAGGAGTCCATAGGCGCAAAAAGATCGCAATTCAGAGTTCGGACGCGAGAGAACGGAGCGAAACAACGAAGTCGCGCATTCTGCGCAGGAGCTCGGGACAACCCTCGCAGCCAAGAGGGTGGCCGCGAGAAAGTGCCCAGAACGTTTCGGGCAGAGCTCGCGACCGAGCTTGCGGCTGCGAGCCCGGCCGCGAGGCGTGATGGCTGGGCGCGAATTAGGGTTCAACCCTGCGCCTATATATACCCCTAGGCTTGCCCATGCGCCTCCAACACGCAACACACTTATTTTGGCACGATTTCCTTCAGTTTTTACTAGTTTTTCACATACTTTCCTTCTAGTATTGATTTATATTCATGTAGTCTTTAGTTTATCATTGTTCTACGCATTATCATCGCTTGGGAACGATTTCATCCGGGCGAATTCATTATTTTCCAGTTTTCTTCTTGGATTTGGATACGAACCCAACCATTGTTCTTCAGACGCCACATTACGGGTTTTATCTATATAATTTCTATTTCTATGATTAATTCTTATTTTATTTCGATTATTATGTCTAGCTAAAGTTCTTATTCTAATCCTGGGGTTTGTATGATTTTATCCTAAATATTGTGATTCCTGCTATTGCTATTTACCTTCCAGGCATTGATTTGTGATTCTTGGTGCTTAATAATATGTGTTAATTTCTAATCAATCTTGATGCATATCTAGTTGCCAATTAATTACTTAACAGTTTTAATTGTCAATCGATCTTGAATGCATAATACGAATAAACCTTGAGTCGTAGCTGAGATAGGAACATTTGTAGGAGGCATATTCTTGGTGATCTTTTTGGAGTTGCTAATTTTCACCTAGAGACATAACAGTAATAGGGAAAATTGGTAATCAACTGCCACAATTGTCGTAACTGAAATTGTTGGTTACATTTGTGATCTTCAGTCTTGTCTGGATTAAAAATTGGTTAATAGGAAGCAGGATAAACATACGTTGTGGGTAGAATTAATGCATCCCTAGGGTTAGTCTTTAAATCTTATTATCTCTTTGAGTGTTTATTGCTTTTGTTTCTTTTTGCATTGTTACCTTTGGTTTTGGATTTAATATTCGAAGCCCTAAAACCTTTTCAAACCAAATCTATCCTTGGATAATAATGAATTATTGTTGAGGTAGCTTCTGTGTTTTCGTGTTACAATCCATGTGGATACGATACTCTACTACCCTATCTACTTGCACGTTTTCGTGTTAGAAAAAGTAGCGATCAAATTTTGGCGCCGTTGCCGGGATTGTTAAGATTATATAGGAATAACTCGTTGATTTGGAATTATTAATTCAAGTTGTATATTTTATTTTATTCTTTATCTCTTGCCAGAGCTGATTTCTCCATTTTTCTCCAGGTAGTATATGATTACAAGATCTCAGGGACCTCCTGAAAAAATTTTAGATCCCGAGATCGAAAGCACTCAGAGGAGAAGGAGACAAGAAAGGAGGGAGAAGGAGACAAGAAAGGAAAGAGATGGCAGTTAATCCAAATCCGAATAACGGGGGCGTACCTCCCGAGAATGCCGCACATCTTTTGGCAGAGTTTGCAGAGATGCAGTGCCAGATGACGAACATGGGACTCCTTCCTGCTGTAGAGACGAGACCGCTGAACTATATGTACCGACCTCCTACTGAACAATTTCAAGAAGGCGGATGGGGCCCCGAAGTAAATGCGAACAATTTCGAACTGAAGCTTGCCCTGATAAGCATGGTACAAGGAGAGCAGTTTGGGGGTGGGGGGATGACAGAAGATCCGAATGCTTATCTGGAGACATTATTAGATATATGTGACACCATCAAGCAAAATGGGGTGCCACAAGATACGATCCGGATGCGCATGTTCGGATTTTCTCTGCGCAACCAGGCGAAGGATTGGTTCAAGAGCCTGGATCGTACTGGTATAAACAGTTGGGGAAAACTTTGCGAGAAGTTTCTTTCGAAATATTTTCCGCCGGCAAAAGCACAGAAGATCATAGCCGAGATCTCCCACTTTTGCCAACAGGGAGATGAATCATTATTCGAGGCATGGGAGAGATTGAGGGGCCTATTGAGAAATTGCCCTCAACATGGATTCTCCAAAGAGCAGCAAATAACGCAATTCTACAGTGGATTGGCTCTTCATACGAGAAGCATTGTGGATGCGTCGGCAGGGGGATGCTTGTTGAACCGTCGAGAGGAGGAGGCCAACCGAATTATAGAAGAGATGGCTGCTAACAGTTATCAATGGCCCATGGAGAGGACGCCAGTGATTAAAGCAGCTGCCGTAGATGTCGACTCGAGATACAACGATCTCATGGAGAAGTTCACTCTTTTGAAGAGCCAGTTCGAGACGGAGGACGTGAATTATATAAATCAGAGGAACCGTCCTGGGGGAAATCCGGCATACAATCATAACAATAGGAATCATCCTAACTTGTCGTATGCCAACCCCAATAACTTCTAGCAACCTCCAGCAGGCTTCGCAGTGCAGAATGTGATGATTCAGGAGCCGAAGAAGCAGAGCTTAGAAGAAATGATGCAACAGTTGGTTGTGAGCAACCAACAACTGGCGACGCAGCAGAACTCGTTCATCAATACTACTGGCCAAAGGATTACGCATCTGGAATCCACCGTGGCAGCCATAGGCAAACACCTGAAAATAATGGAGAACTAGATCGGTCAGATAGCTGCACAGCAGAATGCACAACAAAAGACGGGCCAATTCCCTAGCACTACGGAAGTAAACCCAAAGAATCAGTGCTTTGCCATCCAACTGAGGAGTGGAAAAGCATATCAGAGTCAACCGGAATGAGAAGACGGACGTGCGCGAAATGAAAAGGAGCTCGCGACCGCTAGCCCGACCGCGAGGAATGATACAGAACCTATTTCGGAGAAACTCGTGACCGACCTAGCAACCGCTAGGCCGACCGTGAGAAACAGTCCAGAGAGCCTTGATGAAGAGCGAGCGACCGAGCTAGCGACCGCTAGCCCGGCACGAGGAAGAAGGCAGACGCAGCTCCAGCGCCTAACGACCATCCTCGCGATCGCGAGGGTAGCCGCAAGGCAGTTTAGAAGAAGATTCCGCCAACGTACACTCCTCCGGTACCTTTCCCAAGTAGGCTAGTAAAGTCGAAATATGACGAGGAGTTCGACCGATTCAAAGAGATATTCCAAAAAGTAAACATCAACAGACCTCTCTTTGATGCGCTCAGAAACATGCCTGGATACGTGAAATTTCTCAAAGATGCTTGTGAAAGTTTGAGAATTGTGTCTTATGATACTTATGGTGTTTTCATTATGGGTTTATGAGTCACTTAGACTAAATATATCCTACCTTACCAAAGAGCCTACATTATAACCCATTATAAAGACATTTTTTATCTTAGTTCTTGAGCACATATTTGAGCAACGGAGAATTAGACGATTTGCAAGCTTATGGTAGATTCCGTGTGTTTTTAAACTTTGAGAGTATACACACCCTCATTGATACACTTGAGTGTTTGAGATTCTTATATATATATATATACATGCCGTGAGGATTTAAGTTTGAGAAGGCTTGTGCTTATGGTTATTATGATATGTGGAGTTAAACGGAAGATGTTGTGATTTTTTTTATTTGAGGTGAATCTTTTGTTGCTCATTGCTCTGAGGCTCATTGCTGTTGTCGTTCGACTCATTCCCTGTCTTTTGGTTGTCTTTCGTTTGTTCTGTTTTGTTTGAGGATAAACAATGCTTTAAGTTTGGGGGTGTGATAAACGTACTTTTTACTCGTTTATTAATGTTATATTAAGATGATTTAGATTGGTTTAAGTGCATTTATATAGTCGATATTAATGGTTTTAGCTATTTTTGGAAGATACTGCTCTTGGGGTTCATCTTTGGTGTTTTGTAGGCTTTTCAGGTGATAATCGATGCACAAGGCAAAGATGTAACCAAAGATGATGAAATGGATATGACAAGTATTGATGTGAAAAGTTTACAATGTTAAAGAGTATCTCGATAGGATTCCATAGGCGTAAACGGATCGCAATTCAGAGTTCGGACGCGAGAGAACGGAACGAAACAGCGAAGTCGCGCATTCCGCGCAGGAGCTCGCAACCACCCTCGCGGCCGCGGGGGTGGCTACGAGAAAGTGCCCAGAACGTTTCGGGCAGAGCTCGCGGCCGTGAGTCCGGCCGCGAGGTGTGACGGCTGGGCACGAATTAGGGTTCAGCCCTGCGCCTATATATACCCCTAGGTAAAAATAAGCAATCAACTTCCGCAATTATCGTAACTGAAGTTGTTGGTTACATGTGTGATCTTCCATCTTATCTGGATTAAAATTGGTTAATAGGAAGCAGGATAAACATACGTTGTGGGTAGGATTAATGCATCCCTAGGGTTAGTCTTTCTCTTTTATTATCTCTTTGAGTATTTATCGCTTTTGTTTATTTTTCAAGTGTCACCCTTTTCTTTGGATTTAATATCCGAAGCCTTAAAACCTTTATAAACCAAATCTGTTCTTGGATAATGATGAATTGTTGTTGAGTTAGCTTCTGTGTTTTCGTGGTACAATCCATGTGGATACGATACTCGACTTACCTTTATGCTTGCACGTTTTCGTGTTAGAAAAGTGAGCGATCAATTTTTGGCGCCGTTGCCGGGGATTGTTAAGAACACATAGGAATAACTTGACGATTTGAAATTATTAATTCAAGTTGTATATTATTATATTTATTTGTTCTTGCCAGAGTTAAGCTCTCTCTTTTTCTCCAGGTAGTTTATGATCACAAGGTCCAGGACATCCCGAGCAAGCTTTTGACCCGTAAATCGAGAATTCCTAAAGGAGAAGGAGACGAGAAAGAAGGCAAGCAATGACAAGAAGTCCGAACAACGGGGTGTTCCTCCCAATGGGGTATACCTCCAAGCAAGCCGCTGCGTCTGCTAGCGAGTTTACAATAAATGGCCGGATGACGAACATGGGACTCATTGTCCACGCCTCCCGAGGCAAGACCGCTGAATTACATGTACCGACCTCCCTCGAGCAATTCGAGGAGGCGGATGGGGCGGAAGTTAATGCAAACAATTTTGGTCAAGCCGCCCCGATCAAGATGGTTCAAGGAGAGCAGTTCGGAGGAGGAGTTACAGAGGACCGAATGCGCATCTTGAGACATACTCGACATATGTGACACCATCAAATGAATGGGGTGCCACAAGACACAATCCAGATGCACATGTTTGGATTCTCTCTGCGCAGCCAGGCGAAAGATTGGTTTAAGAGCCTGGACCGAACCGGGATAGACAGTTGGGGTAAACTTTGCGAGAAGTTTCTTTCGAAATATTTTCCGCCGGCGAAAGCGCAAAAGATAATAGTCGAGATCTCCCATTTCTGCCAACAAGGAGACGAGTCATTATTCGAGGCATGGGAGAGATTCAGGGGCTTATTAAGAAAGTACCCTCAACATGGATTCTCCAGAGAACAGCAGATCACGCAGTTCTATAGTGGGCTAACATTGCATACGAGAAGCATTGTAGATGCATCGGCAGGGGGATGCCTGTTGAATCGCCGAGTAGAGAAGGCCAGCCGCATCATAGAAGAGATGGCGGCCAATAGTTATCAATGGCCGATGGAGAGAACGCCCGTGGTCAAAGCGATTCTTTGCAGAGGTCGACTCAAAATACGACGATCTTATGAAGAAGTTCACTCTTTTGAAGAGCCAGATCGAGACAGAGGATGTCAATTTTATCAATCGGAGGAATCATGGGAAAATCAAGCATACCATCCGAACAATGTGAATCATCCTAATCTATCGATGCCAACCCCAATAATTTCCAACAACCTCAAAGCAGTTTCACCGCATGCAGAATGGTATGATTCAAGAACCGAAGAAGTAGAGCCTAGAGGATATGATGCAGCAGTTGGTTGTGAGCAATCAACAATGGCGACCAATGTAATTCTTTCATCGATTACTTGGTCGAGGATAACGATTGGAATCCAATGTAATGCCATGGGCAAACACTTGAAGATGATGGAGAATCAATCGGTCGATAGCTGCACAACAAAATGCACACCAAAGACGGGCCAATTTCCGTGTAATACTGGTGAACCCAAAGAATCGATCTTTGCTATCCGGTTGAGAAGTGGAAAAGCGATCAAAACCACCCTGACGACGAAGGAGAAAGAAGAGCACCTCGTGACCGAGCTCACGACCGCGAGACATCACACAGAGCATATTCTAGAGGAGCTCGCGAGCAACCCCGCGGTCATGAGGAAGAATGCAGCGCGATCATGAAATCAGCAAGGACTTGGAGGCGCACCCACCATCGAGCTCGCGACCGTAAGCCCGGCCGTCAAGAAGAGCGCAGACGTGACCCAGCTGCCTAGCGACCGCACGAGCGGCCGCAAGGATGGCCTCGAGGTGACTCCAGTAAAGGCGTATCCAACGTATACCCCTCCGATTCCGTTTCCGAGTCGTTTGGCCAAGCCCAAGCATGATGATAGGCTGACCTGATTCCTAGAAATGTTCGAGAAGGTGAATATCAATATTCCCTTGCTAGATGCACTCAAAGATATGCTGGGGTACATGAAATTCCTCAAGGATGCCGTCACCAACAAGAAGAAGCTGAAAAAGTTCGAGACGATTAATTTGTCTCAAGAGTGCGATGTTGTCTTTGCAAAAGAAGTTGCCATCAAGCGGAAAGATCGCACGACTTTCTATACCTTGTGTCATTGGAGGGCATACTTTCTCCAAAGTTCTGTATGATTTGGGGGCAAGCATCAATTTGATGCCGTTGTCCATTTTTAACAAATTGGAGATTGGAGAATTAAAGCTTACTACAATTACCCTCCAAATAGCAGACACATCAGTCACAAGGCCAAAAGGGATAGTGGAAGATGTGCTGATCAAAGTAAAAGGATTTATCTTCCATGCGAACTTTGTAGTCCTTGATATGCCAGAGGATGGGAACACGCCTCTCATTCTAGGAAGACCGTTCTTAGCACGGCAGTGGCTCGATCGACGATGCAAGAGGGTGATCTCACTTTCCGTGTGAATAAAGATGAGTTAACCATTTCGATCTATGATGCCATCACGAGAGATGATAACTCAACACATGAAGATTGCTATTCGATCACCACTACCACAGCCGTCCTATTTTTGAGCTCGAATTTCAATGGACTATCGGACGAGCATGCTGCAAAGAAGAGGTGGACTCGGCACAAAAATCAGAGTGAGTCGTTCAAGTTTAGTGGAGGCCACTCATACACTAAATGGTGGTCTGTTGTCAATGCTAAGTACAAGGGCAAGAAAAAGTTTGGAAAGACCACAGTTGTCAAATCGCCCGATTGATGAGAGGTAGCGTCGAGCTAGCGACAAAAAATCTAGCACTGGTTGGGAGGTAACCCAACATTTTTTTCATGCTTTTATGTTTTTCGTTTTGTTTTTCTTGTTTTTCTTTGTTTTGTCGTGTCTTGTTTGTTCATTTTTAAGTCCCAAGGTATATCATCAATGGTGAGGATTCTATCCACCGTCGAAGTAGCGCGACATATGAGGTAAGGTCTCTCCCAATCACTCTCTTCTGCAAACCTTATTGCATCCATTTCACACTATTTACAATAAGTTTGGGGAGAGTGGACGAGTTTGTTTGGTTGAGAGTCCTTTATATGTTTTGTTTTGTATTGTTAAGTTTTTATATTTTGGGGCTTTTATCGTGTCTTTTGTTTCGTTGTTGTGTCTGTTGATCAACGAGTTTAAGTGAAATGTGTTAATACATGTTGCAAATGATGATAGAAATTTTCTAAAAAAAAAATTAAAAATGTTGTTTATAGTGCACATGATTTGTTAGGAAACGAAGCATGAATGGCTTGAGATTGCTTAGCTTGTTGTTTTTCGCCATTTGCTTAAAACCGTGAGACTTGAGCTTCACTGTATAAACATCTTATTACTGTTTCTTTTAATTGTGTGATATCATGCATGTGATTATCTTCTAGAACTTGCCGTTTTTCTGTGTCGAGGCTGCAATATGTGTTTCAAATATGGAGAGGATAAAAGGCCATCTTTGCTAACCACATCTTTACCCAAACACTAGCCCAACAATATATACCGTTTGTCACCTTCTTTGAGCCTTTATTAGACTTTATTCTTTTGTTAACCGGATGATAGGAGGTGAGGATGGATATGGGAATCAAAAGGGGGTAAATTGGTTTTTGATATTCTAAGTTGGGATAAAAGATGGAGAGTAAGAGAATGGTACCCCGTGTGAAAAAAGAATAGACCCTATAAGCTCTATTACAAAGCCAAGAAAAGAAAAATTTTGTGAAAAATGTGAGCATAAAGGAAGTCAATTATCAAAGTATAACGTACCTTATGTGCATAAACGTTGATTTAGCATGTTGGAAAGAAAAGGGGAAATGGATAAAGTCCATATGAGTTGATTGTATAAATGGAGGTGCTTGGAGTATATTTGAGTCACTTAGTCATATATTATCCTACCTTGACCAATGTGCCTACAATACAACCTGTGAAAAGACCTTTTTGATCCTAATTTGAACGCATTTGATGTGGTGGAGATATTAGAGAAATGGCAAGCCTATGGTAAGATTTTGCATTGCATTGATTTTGAGTGTATACACATCCTTAATTTCTTTATGAGTTTGAGTGTACTCTATATATTATGCACATGCCGTTGTGAGGTGGAATTGAATGAGATTTTGCTTTCAATAGTTGTACATTGTCGAGTTGACTAATGTCTTCGTGTGCACTAATGATTTTGAGCTTTGAGATTTTTCGAGGCTTGATTGTGTTAATCACCTTTCTTCGACGCCGTTGATCTTTTGTTGTGTCTCTTTCCTTTTGTTTTATTTTTGTTTGAGGACAAACAATGCTTTAAGTTTGGGGGTTTGATAAACGCGCATTTTACACGTTTATTGTTGATATTTAAAGATGATTTTAGATCAATAAAGTGCGTTTATGTCTTGGATCTCAATGCTTTTACATATTCTTGGAAGATACTACTTAGACTTATAAGTTGAAAATCGAAGCATGGAACGATGCACGAGCGAAAGAAGGCTGAAAACAGGGCCTAGCGCCACCTTCGCGGTCGCTAGCCTGAGCGCGAGCGCGAGAACAACGCAATCTGATGTCTCGTGACCGGCCTAGCGACCGCTACGTCGGCCGCGAGGAAATTCCATGCGATGCGGCCACTCCCAGCGACCACGAGACGTGTCCGCGAGCTACCCAACGTGCGAAAAGAGCTTACGACCGTTTTCACGACACCTAGCGACCGCGAGCGGTCGTGAGGCATGCTAGCGAGCGTGCATCAACCGAGAAGGCGAAGAGCGGCCGGCGAGGATGATCCCGCGATCGAGCTCGCGATCGCGAGCTCGGCCGCGAGGTGTGGCAGCAGTCTACCAAATTAGGGTTTCAACCTTAATTCTATAAATAGGGCTTCGCCCCCTCACGCCCCCAACCTTACCCAGCGCGATTTTGGACCTTTTTCTTCAGTTTTTCATTATTTTCCATAGATTTTATTCTAGCTTTGATTTAGATTCATTCTAGCTTTAGTTTTCCATCATTCTACTCTAATTCTACGTATTGTCGACGCTTCGGAACGCTTTCGTCCGAACGATTTCCGTGTTTTCCCATTGTTCGCTGAGGTTGGGATATGAACCCAACGATTGTTCTTCCAACGATACATCACGGGTTTTATCAATTTAATTTCTGTTTTTATGATTATTTCGTATTTTATTCCATTTATTATGTCTAGTTAAATTTCCGTTACAATCCTAGGGTTTGCATGATTCTATCCTAAATGTTGTGATTCCTGTTATCGTTATTTACCTTCCAGGCATTGATTCATGATTCTTGGTGCTTAATTATATGTGTTGATTTCTGATCAATCTTGATGCATATCATAGTTGCCAGTTAATTACTTAATCGTTTTAATTGTCAATCGATCTTGAATGCATGATACGAATAAGCCTTGAGTCGTAACTGAGATTAAAATTGGTTAATAGGAAGCAGGATAAACATACGTTGTGGGTAGGATTTATGCATCCCTAGGGTTAGTCTTTCTAGATTGTTATCTCCTTGAGTATTTATTGCTTTCGTTTATTTTCAATTTGCTACCTTTGCTTTGGATTTAATATCCGAAGCCCTAAAACATTTCAAACCAAATTCTGTTGCTTGGATAATGATGAATTATTGTTGAGTTAGCTTCTGTGTTTTCGTGTTACAATCCCTGTGGATACGATACTCGTCTTACCTATATACTTGCACGTTTTCGTGTTAGAAAAGTGAGCGATCAAATTTTGGCTCAAGGCTTATTCGTATCATGCATTCAAGATCGATTGACAATTAAAACGGTTAAGTAATTAACTGGCAACTATGATATGCATCAAGATTGATCAGAAATCAACACATATAATTAAGCACCAAGAATCATGAATAAATGCCTGGAAGGTAAATAACGATAACAGGAATCACAACATTTAGGATAGAATCATGCAAACCCTATGATTAGAACGGAAAATTAGCTAGACATAATAAACGGAATAAAATACAAAATAATCATAAAAACAGAAATTAAATTGATAAAACCCGTGATGTAGCGTCGGAAGAACAATCGTTGGGTTCGTATCCCAACCTTAGCGAAAAACGGGAAAACACGAAAATCGTTCGGACGAAAGCATTCCGAAGCGTCGACAATATGTAGAACTAGAGTAGAATGATGGAAAACTAAAGCTAGAATGAATCTAAATTAAAGCTAGAATGAAAATCTATGGAAAATAATGAAAATCAAGAAAAGGTCCAAAATCGCTACTGGGTAAGGTTAGGGGCGGGGCTAAGCCCTATTTATAGAATTAAGGTTGAAACCCTAATTTGGTAGATCGCCGCGCACGCCCGGCCGAGCTCGTGGTTGCGAGCTCGGTCGCGAGGGATCATCCTCGCTCGATTGCACTTCGCCTTCTCGGCCGGGTGCGGCTGGCGTGCTCGCGACCTAGCTCGCGGTCAATAGCGTGTGGTTGCGAAATCGCGTAAGCTCTTTCGACGTTGGGTAGCTCGGGCACGCCTCGCGGTCGCCGGGAGTGGCCGATCGATGGAATTTCTCCCGCCGACCTAGCGGTCGCCAGGCGATCGCGAGACATCGATTATGCGTTGTTCGCGCTGCTGCTGGCTAGCGACCGAAGGTGGTCGCTAGGCCCTATTTTCAACCGTCTTTTCGCTCGTGCTTCATTCCATGCTTCGATTTTCAACTTATAAGTCTACAAAACACCAAAAAAGAACCCAAGAGCAGTATCTTCCAAGAATATGTAAAAGCATTGAGATCCAAGACATAAACGCATTTTATTGATCTAAAATCATCTTTAAATATCAACAATAAACGTGTAAAATGTGTATTTATCAGGTTAGTCTTCTAATCTTATTATCTCTTTGAGTATTGTTTATTATCATTATTGCTTTATTTTGTTCTTGACTTTGAATTTAATATTCAAAGTCCCAAAACCTTTTCTAAGCCAAATCTGTCACTTGGATAATGATGAATGATATTGAGTTAGCTTCTGTATTTTAGCGTTACAATCCCTGTGGATACGATACTCGACTTACCTATCTACTTGCACGTTGTAACACCCTAAATTCATAATTTAAAATGCTATATTTTCTTAAATAAAATTGTCAAATAATGAGTCCAACAAATTCAAGTCTAAACTTTGCAAAAGAACTGACGCCAACCAACGACCCAAAGCAAACTAGCAATACTTATTAGCATGAGATAAGTTGGAGTTCTAGTAACTCAAATCCAACAACGATAATAAAGGAAAAGAATTTAAACAGACATAACACAAGTCTTGGAATGAATTAAAAGCGACATAACACCACTAGGCACACCCACACCGTCACGCCGCTCCATGATCACTGACCTGAAATATTTTAGATAAAAAGGGGGTGAGCACAAAAACGTACTCAGTGGTGGGGAACAAGGAATATCATTATTTTATTTGTCAAAACGTGTATACATCCCAAGAAAGTAATAGTCAATCATATTCAACATCACCGGCTTGAAAATCCTGCCACACAGGCAATGATACGCCACACAGGCTATGATTCGCCACACAGGCTATGATTCTCCACACAGGCTATGCCACACAGGCAATGATACGCCACAGGCTATGATTCGCCACACAGGCTATGATACGCCACACAGGCTATGATTCGCCACACAGGTAAAGATACGCCACACAGGCTATGATTCGCCACATAGGCCATGATACACCACACAGGCTATCACCGTGGATGTAACAAAACACAACAATGATTATCACCATAAACATACAGATAGAGTAAATTCCACAATAAATATGTTTATTCCAAATCATATGTTTGTAATTTAAAAAGAATTTTACCCACAATGAATATGTTTATTCCAAATCACATATTTTCAATTTAAAGAAGATTTCACCCACCTTATTTTATCGAGCACAACAAATCAAAATCACCTCAATTCGAAAACGAGGGTCCTAATTGCGCCGCACCTAGTTCAATAAAAAAAAATATTTATAAGAGCTTATACAGAACCTTAACTAAATTCTTAAACGAACTATATATATATAATCTACAATTTATTGAGCTCTAATTCCAAGATTACTAAAATCCAAATATCTTTCCATTTAGAATTTTGGCCCAACAAATCTCAAGTGGAATTCCTTGTTTAGTATATATACTAAACATAAACAATATGTTGTCCAATAAAAATGACCTATTTATGACAAACAACATCAGTTCTCAAATGTGAACCGTAGTATTTAGGTTAAGAATCTTTTTTTTCTTTTTGTTAGAAGCCTTTCTTGAAATTAATGATGCCGTACTTGTGCTTATCTTGTAGCACTTCCAAGTTCTAATAGCATGATATACAGGAATCAAATTTTTTTACAAAAAAATTGTATAGTTCTTGAAATAGAGTATCTAATAAGAGTATCAACAAATGTGAAAACAGTATAAGATTTTTTATATAATTAATATTTCTCATTTTCTTTATGAATAAACTCAATTTATAAACTACAAGCTATAATGACAAATTAACATAAAAAAAATGCACTGGATAACTAGACAAGCTATTTACAACATATTAGTAAAATTCAAAAATAATAACTATATTATAAGAGTAATTAAATGAAGGTATCTACTTAAAACAATTAACGTCCATAGTCTACAGATGCATCTTAAATTTTCAAGTCATGAGATAAAAGCTTGATATTGATCACTACTACCATTTACCTATGAAACTTACCAATTTGTAGAGGAATTAACTTCGAGTGATGGAAAGAAAATTGCTTCCTGTTATTGCGCACTCGACGACAGCCCCCAAAATTTTCTTTTGTTGGGAGTACGCTTATATAATATATATTGTATGTGTGCTTCGTGTGTGTGTGATATGTGTGCGTCGTGTGTGAATGAATTGTGTGTGCGCATCGTGTTTGTGTACATATATATATATATAACTAAAACCCTAATTAAGTCCCAATCCTACTTGAACTCTTTTTAATTAAAACTTAATCCTACATAAATAGAACTTGGGCTCATCAAAAAAAATATTCTACAAAGTCCAATTTGAGAATAAATAATATAATTTGATAATTTCATAAGCCCAAAATTTATTTTATTACTTAGCTCATATCTGTAAAGTAAAATTTGAAGGCCCTAAAATAAATTATGAAGTTCGTTTTCTAGCTAGGGGCGCAACTACGGATTCCCTCAAGTCCAACGTAAAAATCGAGCATGTCAAATATCCACAAATCCAATGTAAATTATTTAAAAATTTAGGCAAATAAATCAAGCAAAAAGTGGGACGTTACAACCCTACCCACTTAATAAAAATTCCGTCCTCGAAATTTGTCTTACCAGGTGCTATTAGGGACGAGTACTTAGCTAGAATTTCATCCTCACGCTCCCAAGTCACTTCCTCGGGTCCATGATGACTCCACTGTATTTTAATTAAAGACACGCGCCGATTCTTTAGCTCGTGGATTTTTCGATCTAAAATCGCGATGGGTTCTTCCTCGCAGGTTAAATCCTTATTAAGTGATATACCACCATAAGATACCACATGACTCGGGTCATGCATATACTTTCTCAACATCGAAACATGAAAAACATTATGCAAGAATGACAGCTCAGGCGATAATGCCAAACAATAAGCAAATTCTCCAATCTTTTCCAAAATTTCAAACGGTCCAATGAAGCGATGTCTTAACTTTCATTTCTTACCAAATCTCAAAACTCCCTTCATTGGCGCTACCTTCAAAAATACCTTATCACCAACTTCAAAATGCAAATCCTTTCTTCTTTTATTAGCATAAGACTTTTGTCTATCTTGAGCAACTTTGATCCAATCTCGAATTTTCTTGACAACATCAACAGATTCGATGTGCCTCATCCATTATCTCTTTCTCAACTCCTCATCTCTCGCACACAAATTCTCTTATTATAAGCTAGTGTCCGTCATGCGAATCGAAAATCCTCTTCGATCATCGACACTTCCTTAGCTAGCATCCTTTGTAGGAACTCATCATCCTTTTGAGCTTCTCGAATTCTATCTCGCAACGTCGGGCGTACTAATAAAGCGGAGATAATAACATCCGCTTCTTCAGGTGTGGTCGCTACTTGAAGACTCAATCTTTCAAAATCTTTCACTAACTCCTCTTGTTGAGTTAACCTTGTTATATGATTTGTATTCATCTTCCTGCTAAGTGCATCTACCACAACATTTGCTTTTCCAGGGTGGTACAAAATCTTACAATCATAGTCCTTGACTAACTCCAACCACCTTCGTTATATCATGTTTAGCTCTTTTTGCATGAAAAATTATTTCAAACTCTTGTGGTCAGTATAAATCTCACACTTACCCCCATAAAGGTAATGTCTCCAAAGATTCAAAGCATGAACTCATCACGCCAATTCCAAATCGTGTGTAGGATAATTTAGTTCATGTCTCTTCAACTGTCTAGACGCATAAGCCACCACTTTTTCTTCTTGCATTAGCACACATCCCAAACCACATTTTCGACGTCACTATAGATTATGTATCCCTTAGAACTAGCGAGGATAGTCAAGATGGAGCAGTTACCAACTTCTCTTTTAATATTTGAAAGCTCCTTTTGCACTTCTCCGTCCACTCAAATGGTATTCCTTTCCATGTCAACTGAGTGAGTGGTCCTGCAATCCTTGAAAAACCTTCGATAAATTTTCTATAATATCCTGCCAGTCCAAGAAAACTTCATATCTCCGCGGTGTTTGTCGGCGCTTTCCAATTACTTACAGCCTCAACGTTTGCTGGATCCACTTCAATTCCTTCTGATGTCACCACGTGTCCAAGAAATCCAATCCGATTCAGCCCAAACTCACACCTTGTAACTTGGCATACAACTTTTCTTTCCTCAGTATCTCCAAGACTGTGCGTAGATGCAACTCGTGCTCTTCTTGATTTTTAGAGTATATCAAGATGTCATCGATGAAGACGATCACGAACTTATCAAAGTATGGATGAAACACCCTATTCATCAAATCCATAAAAAAAACTACAGGGGCATTGGACAATCCAAAAGGCATTACCACAAACTCGTAGTGACCATATCTTGTCCTAAATGCCGTTTTTGGAATATCATATTCCTTCACCTTCAATTGATGGTATCCAGATCGTAGATCTATCTTTGAGAAAACTCCTGCACCTTGTAGTTGATCGAAGATGTCTTCAATTCTCGATAGAGGATACTTGTTCTTTATTGTAAGTTGATTCAGATCTCGATAATCGATACACATCCTCATGCTACCATCTTTCTTCTTTACGAAATATACTGGTGCTCTCCATGGTGAACCAATCGATCGAATATCCCCTTTATCCAATAATTCTTGTAACTGCGTCTTCAACTCTTCTAACTCCTTTGGTGTCATTTGATATGGAGCCTTAGAAACTGGTGCTGCTCCAGGCACAAGGTCAATGGTAAACTCCACTTGTCGGTTCAGTGGTAAACCTGATATTTCTTCAGGAAACACATCGATAAAATCTCGAACCACTTCCACATCCTCCATTTTTGTCTCCATCGGCGTTGACCCCAATACATTTACCAAGAATCCTTCGCACTTTTCTTTTCTTAATATCTTCACTGTTTCCATTGCAGATATTATCTTCAGTGGTTTTCCAATCCTTGCTCCATAGAATGTAAACTCATTCTCTTTCGATATTTAAAAAGTCATTTCTCTCTCGTGGCACCTTATAGTGGCGTATTTGCTACTTAACCAATCCATCCCCAAGATAAAATCAAAGTCATGCATCTCTAAAGCATAATGATCCCTCGATAATGTTTTTTTTTTCTCCCAACACGATTTTCACACTCCGTGCCATCTTGTTAATTCTTAGAGTTTTTCCTGAGGGAATCCTAACATCAAGAGCTATGTTCTCTACTCGTACATTCATTCTTGTTTTCTCACATTCGTTTATCCAAAATCTATTAACAACCAAAAGAAAAAGAAGTGAACAACACAACGTTCCACTCAAGACAAAGAAACAAACGCGTCAAAACTTAACTATCATATTTCTCATCACCGTTAATGTCTATAACAACCGGACTAGGATGTCCTTCAGGGTCCTCTTCCTCTTCGGGATCGTCATCATCTTATTTTATTCCCTCATTCTCTTGAGGTACTTCCATATTCTGTTGTGGGAGTGGTGACATGGGACCTTCGTCATCTTCTATAATTGTGATGCCACGAAAAAGATCGTTACATCTACGAATTAAGGTGGCCATAAAATCCTCAAAATCGATTTGATGCTGACCATTCTCCAAGACTGTCTCTCGATCTATAAAGGTCTTTCCAACAATAGCCTTAACTTCATTGGGTGCCAGGTAAATGACACTAGAGAAAGCTTCATATTCAGGTATTGGTTGTTCGTGAGTAACAATCTTCCGCCACTCTCTTCAAGCTACAAGTTCTCACGACGCCTAGAGTGAGATTTCAAGTACGTTGCCAGAATCGGACTACGACAAGAGCATGTTCATAAACTAAAGATATATTATTGTTATTCTCCATCTGACCTACACAAGGGAGGCCTAATAATCAAGCAGCTAAGTCCCTTCTAATTTTGAGGACACAAATAAGTAAAAATTTCAATCAACTCATGCTCCAGTTCAACAATAATTTCGCAAAAGGATGCATAACTCTCATATAATGCCACATACAAAACACCACCACATCTCATAATATTTGAGAGAGAATCTCCACTAATAAATGCTCACCAAAATACTTTATCATATCAAAAGCAACGTAAATTACCTCGATCAGGAGCGCGTGCCGGGAATGGGTGGTGCCCTTTGTCACAACCACATAATATAAAAAAATTATTCAATTTTTTTTTAAAGTCTACAGAAACGTAGACCCGCTCTGATACCACTAAATGTAACACCCTAAATTCATAATTTAAAAATGCTATATTTTCTTAAATAAAATTGTCAAATAATGAGTCCAACAAATTCAAGTCTAAACTTTGCAAAAGAACTGACGCCAACCAACGACCTAAAGCAAACTAGCAATACTTATTAGCATGAGATAAGTTGGAGTTCTAGTAACTCAAACCCAACAACGATAATAAAGGAAAAGAATTTAAACAGACATAACACAAGTCTTGGAATAAATTAAAAGCGATAACACCACTAGGCACACCCACACCGTCACGCCGCTCCATGATCACTGAGCACAAAAACGTACTCCATGGTGGGGAACAAGGAATATCATTATTTTATTTGTCAAAACGTGTATACATCGCAAGAAAGTAATAGTCAATCATATTCAACATCACCGACTTGAAAATCCTACCACACAGGCAATGATACGCCACACAGGCTATGATTCGCCACACAGGCTACGCCACACAGGTAATGATACGCCACACAGGTTATGATTCGCCACACAGGCTATGATTCTCCACACAGGCAATGATATGACACACAGACTATGATTCGCCACACATGCAATGATACGCCACACAGACTATGATTCGCCACACAGGCTATGCCACACAAGCAATGATACGCCACACAGGCTATGATTCGCCACACAGGCTATGATTCACCACACAGGCTATCACCGTGGTTGTAACAAAACACAACAATGATTATCACCATAAACTTACAGATAGAGTAAATTCCACAATAAATATGTTTATTCCAAATCACATGTTTGTAATTAAAAAGAATTTTACGCACAATGAATATGTTTATTCCAAATCACATATTTTCAAGTTAAAGAAGATTTCACCCACCTTGTTTTGTCGAGCACAACAAATCAAAATCAACTCAATTCGAAAACGAGGGTCCTAATTGCGCCGCACTTAGTTCAATAAAAAAAAATATTTATAAGAGCTTATACAGAACCTTAACTAAATTCTTAAACGAACTATATATATATAATCTACAATTTAGTGAGCTATAATTCCAAGATTACTAAAATCCAAATATCTTTCCATTTAGAATTGTGGCCCAACAAATCTCAAGTGGAATTCCTTGTTTAGTATATATACTAAACATAAACAATATGTTGTCCAATAAAAATGACCTATTTATGACAAACAACGTCAGTTCTCAAATGTGAACCGTAGTATTTAGGCTAAGAATCTTTTTTTTTTCTTTTTGTTAGAAGCCTTTCTTGAAATTAATGATGCCGTACTTGTGCTTATCTTGTAGCACTTCCAAGTTCTAATACCATGATATATAGGAATCAATTTTTTTACACAAAAAATGTATAGTTCTTGAAATAGAGTATCTAATAAGAGTATCAATAAATGTGAAAACAATATAAGAGCTTTTATATAATTAATATTTCTCATTTTCTTTATGAATAAACTCGATTTATAAACTACAAGCTATAATGACAAAATTAACATAAAAAAATGCACTGGATAACTAGACAAGCTATTTACAATATATTAGTAAAATTCAAAAATAAGACAAAAACTTGGGTGAGCTCCGCCTCACCGTGAGCTCACCCTTGTTTTTTATTAAAATAATTATATATTAATTATGGTGAGTACGGATAATTAGATTTTGTTAATGTATAATTAAATTTATTAATTTTTAATTATAATTTTAATTCAAAATTAGATTTTATTAATTCATACTCATGGTTTATTAATTCATAATTGAGGTTTATTAATTCATAATTAATGTTTTTTAATTCACAAGTAGGGTTTATTAATTCAAAGTTAGGGTTTATTAATTCATAATTAGGGTTTATTATTCAAAATTATGGTTTATTATTTTCAATTAGGGTTTATTAATTCAAAGTTAGGGTTTATTAATTCAAAGTTAGGGTTTATTATTCAAAATTAAGGTTTATTATTTCCAATTAGGGTTTATTAATTCAAAGTTAGGGTTTATTAATTCCAAATAGGGTTTATTAATTTAAAATTAGGGTTTATTATTTCACAATTAAAGTTTACTAATTCAAAATTAAGATATATTAATTCAAAATTATTATTTATTAATTTACAATTAAATTTTGTTAAACTAGTTAAATTAAAATTAATTAATTAGAATTAATTAATTAGATTAAAAATTAATTAATTAATTAATTAATTAAAGTTAATTAATTAAGGGTGGTCTCACCAGATGTGCATGCATGCAGAGACCATCCCCAAAAATAATAACTATATTATAAGAGTAATTAAATGAAGGTATCTACTTAAAACAATTAACGTCCATAGTCTACAGATGCATCTTAAATTTTCAACTCATGAGATAAAAGCTTGATATTGATCACTACTACCATTTACCTATGAAACTTACCAATTTGTAGAGGAATTAACTTCGAGTGATGGAAAGAAAATTGCTTCCTGCTATTGCGCACTCGACTACAGCATCCAAAATTTTCTTTTGCTGGGAGTACGCTTATATAATATACATTGTATGTGTGCTTCGTGTGTGTGTGATATGTGTGCGTCGTGTGTGTGTGAATTGTGTGTGTGCGTCGTGTCTGTATATATATATATAACTAAAACCCTAATTAAGTCCTAATCCTACTTGAACTCTTTTTAATTAAAACTTTGTAATACCCGTCCTTCCTAAGCATCGGTTGTGCATGGCACGTTTTGAGAAAGGTCAAAGGTTGACCTTTGTTTGATGACGCGACCATCACGAAACCTCAGCATTGTGAAGAGTGTCTATGGCTAATTCATAGACACTAAGTATGCAGAGTTTTCACCACCCACGAAGGTTTGGCACTCAGGGAAGTTATCAAAAATCGAACTATTCATGGGTCTTTTAAAAGCATATCTTGTTTATAGTCGTTGTGTCCGTATTTTATTTCGAGTCCATGGGTACCAAGTTTGCTAAATTTGGAGTCGTTTGCAAAAGTTGCGTCGCTTTGCGTTTTGAAAAGGGTCGCTTATGCAGCAGCTGCGTAGCCCTCGCTTCCTATAAACAGGAGGCTAGGGCCTTCATTTTCAACGCTCATTTCTTCACTCTGTGTTTACGGACGAGCCGAGCAGCTCCAAGCACGCGGAAGTCTGGAGAGTGGGGATCGAGTCGGGAGGCTCGCGGCGGCGCCATTGCGCACGCCGCCACCACCGCCGATCGCCCTCCCCGCAGCCCTGTTTTCCGCTTTTATCATTTTTGTTTTGATTCCGCCTTTTAGTAGATAGCATAGCATAGAACTCGGGTTTCTAAAGGACGGGACGAGAAAACGGCCGCGAGGTCGCCAATTGGCCGCCGACCTCCATCGAATCGCCGTCACCGCCGCCGTGAGCTTGTGGTCACGATTTGGTGGCCACCGAGCCACCCTTTGCCACGGGTCCTTTAGGTTTTGAGTTCACAGCTATCATTCTACTAAAGTACCGATTCCGTTTTACTGCTTTTCACGCTTCGCATGTCGGGATGTTTTCCGTTTTTGAGTTTTCTAAAGGAAGACATGCCCGGTTATCCATTTTCAACATAGTTTGTCATTCTATGTTCGTCGTTATAGATATTTCTTATGTTTCCATTTTCATGCATCGATTTTGGATGGTTTATCCTAGATCTGAGGATAGGCATTGATTTTTGAAGCTTCTTCGCTGCTAAGATTTGAGTCAACTTGCATGCATGCATATTTTAAAGGTACCCTATTATAGGTATTGATGCCCTGAATATATTTCCCTTCTGCATCGAGTTGATTTGAAAACCCGGAGAGTGCCAAATGTGGGTTCATAAAGTCGAAAAATCCCGTTTTGCTTCGATCTTCGTTTGGATCACGATGTTGCTTTGCTTTGTGGGATGTGACCCCAAAGTTGTTCCTTCTTGTTACCGTGTACCTACCAAGTCGATCGGTGCGACCATCGGATCGTAGATATCTCCCGGTTGACGCTTTTATCTGCTGCTCGGGTTGGGTTATATATGCTTATTTCGAGTTATTTACTCGATATTTCAAAATAAAACACGCGCGTAGTAAAATGTTTTGGTGAAGTTATTCTCTCTCCCGATCCGAGATGTGGTTCTATTGTGATTGTGCACGAGATCTCTATTCGTGGGTTGATCATCATCTCGAGTATTGATCGTGAAGGATAGACCCCGAACACGTGGTTATGGTTCGAAGGGGATAGACCCGGAAGTCCACACGAAATGGTAATGAGGTGGTTATGGTTCGACGGGATTTGATCAAGTCCATACCGTTAGCCGGTGGATACGCTCCGGCGTAATGACCGGATATGTTCCGGGCCGAGATATTGGGTCGGTCGGATATGTTCGGGCGAATGAGATGTGATGGGCTGGCGGGATACGTTCCGAGCCGTGGTTCTATGATGAGAACAAAGAATAACGGATCAAGTATCGAAAATGAAAAATCTATTTTGCTTACTTAAGTGATTTACGCTTAAAACCTTCTAAGGTAAGTGCTCAACACGGCATCATGATTCTTTTGATTTATGATAAAACCCACCGAGTCGCTAGTACTCACCCCAAACTCTTTTTCAAATCTTTTCACGGATGGAGGAGAATTTGGCAGGCCACCGAGGGGTGGAGTGCGGGTTCTTCATGCTATGCTTCGCGATGTCAGGTTATATATACGTATTCCGATGTTGATGTATTCTTGTCCCTTATTTTGCTTTCGATTGGGAACAATGCTCGTTACGTTATTATGCCGCGAGTCTCGATCCGACATGCTATGTGGTTGATCGTCTAGTCAACATGGTGTAATGCTATTTTTCTTTCGTGCATTACTTATTTCAAATCAAGGTCACGCTCATTGAAGTTATGGTGTCGATATAATCATTGGTGGATTGTTTGCTTACCCTCCTTCGTGATATGTCCTAGTTATAGAGGATATGCCGCCCGATTTCATGGTCACATCTTTTATCGTATGTTTTATGTATTCTTCTTCTTCCCGCTTTCTTAACCCCACCTCTAATCACATCCCGACATCCGTGCCTTCCTCGAATTGGGGTGACAAATTGGTATCGAGCAACGATCTTGGTTTTGACATCTAGCTTTGTTATCCGATACCGCTTGGTATCGAGCAGTTTTCCGCTTTGGGTATGTGTCTATAGTTGTGCGATATCAGCGCTCGTTTGCTTCATATCTTTGTAATGCTTGAAATTGAGTGCTTAGAACTTGTTCTTCTAAACTGCTTATCGTGCACACTACCCTCACCACCGTCAGCCGCTCCTTTAAAAGGGGATGAGGTATGTGTTTATTTGCTGATGCTTTATGTGGTTACGTGATGCTTGATATGATCTTGGTTTCATGTGTTTCGGCCTGGTAAGAGTTTACGTGATGTAAACGTGATGTGAATGAGATATGGTTGGATGATGATGTGGATGTGGAAGTGATTGTCGATGGAACGAAAGGGCTTATGTGGCTGTGATATGGGAACCATTGATGTGGTATGATGTGATGTGATTGATATGATCATGAATGTATGATGTGAATCTATGTGTTTACATAGAAATATGTTATTGATTGAAAATCTTGTTTATTATGATAAACGAGTGCTTGTAGGTGAATCTGTATTTGCTTACGTGATTATTGTTATGAATATCCTTATCGATGTTGATATGTGTTGAAAGTGAATATGTGTCTGAGATATGATTACCCGTATGACCGCGTAAAAGGAAACGTGAATATTTGTTGTTATTTTGATGAACTAACATGTAGGTTTATGGATATTGATGGCGCATAACGTTGGTTAAGATCCCACGGTGATGGACGAGCGATCCGTAAGTTCGTGGAATGTACCAGAATGTCCATGAGCCGTTGGGAGTGTTTCCGGGAGATTTGTCGGGTTGTGGAGAAAAGTTCGTGATGGTGGGAAAGTATCCGAGCACGAGGCTTACTATCGGATGACAGAGAGGCTACCGACAGGTTGGCAACCATGGGCAAGAAGGCATCCTATCACCAGACACCTTACCTTGGATTTCACTGAGTTCGCTACTCGAGTGTGGAGACAGTGGACTGATCATCGAGGTATACCATCTGAGGAGGATGTGATCACGAGGCACCCTCGAGGACCGATCCAGATTGATGACAGGGATGATGTTCCTGAAGAGCCTTTGGGAGAGCAGCCATCGCTCAGACGATCACCAGTACATCAGGATACACCAGTCACTACATCTCCATCTACGATCCTCACCTTCAGACGGACCAGGAATGATTTCGAGGCAGGACCCTCCCAGGTGAGAGAGATGATCCACCCGACCGTGGCAGAGAATAGGCCCAGAATCAGAATCATAGTGCCACCAAACAAGATCAGTCAGGTTCCCGGAAGGAGATTCTGAGGAGGAGGAAGACCCGGAGGAGGACGAGGAGGACAGTGAGGACTCAGAGGACCCGGTGATCCAGATAGCGGATGACTCAGATGAGGTCGAGCATGTTGAGGCGGCAAGCGCCGAGGCGGAACCCAGAACAACATTCACCGAGACTCAGCGATCAAAGCACGCTTGATGGGATCATACCCATTTAGAGACTTGCTTCCATGCAGATCGCCATCAAGCAAAGAACCCGAATCCAAGCCCTGATAGGAAGAGAGAGCGAGGATGAGGAAAGGCAGAATGGAACCATTGAGACAAGCGGAGAGTAGTGGACGGATATGGAGGATGAGATTGACGACACTCGGTTTACCCGTCGTTAGAGGTACCAAGACACGTCAAGATACATTTATAATCTCCTCCAACTTGAACATATAGTTCCGTACATGGCAAGTTAAGGGTCGAACCCAAGAGCTGGTTGTGTTGTTACTCGAGTTGTCACGGTTTGAGTAGGAGGTTGCCCGGAGGGCAAGCGTGTCCAGTCGGTGACGGTCTCAGTAGAAATGTACTGAGAGATAGATCTTGAGCAGAATGTAAAACTAAAACTTAAACACAAGGTAAAGAGATTAAATAACAAGTAGTTGGGTCAAGGGTTCCGCATGTTGAGATACTGGTCAAGACGTCGGTCATAGGTTTAAGGATTTTCACCATGAGTGTATGTCGTGGTTAAAGGTACCAAGGGTAGATGCCCTTTTAGGTTGTCACGTACACCGTGCCCCCCCCAAACTTGTCTGTAGATTTTAGGACTAGGTACAGAGGCCCCCTTGCCAAGACGGTCTCCAAGATTGGTTCTTCCGCCCCAACAGCCTGACTCACTAGACAGCCCAACTAGCCACAATGGGTCCAGGGAGTTGGCATAGCCCTTGCCCAAGGCCGACGGCTACAATCACCCACTTCAGCCGCACTTCCCGGGAGAAAGAGATACTCGATGTCTTACTCCGGCTATTGCTTGTAGCTACCCCTTCCCCCAAGGCAACCAGCCGAGTTAACGCTCAAGGAAAGGAATAACATGTGTATAAAGGCCTAGAGCTTCGGGAACACCCACTCAAGGTTCTAAGGACATTTAGACCTCACGACTTGTATGACCTTGACTCAACGTGCTTCTCCCCAAGCCAAACCAAATTGACTACTCACGCATAATCAACATAAACATAAACATAAAAGCAATAAACAAGAACATAATCGAAACCATACTTGAATAGAAAATCAAACGTAAGCGAAAAGCATTCTCTGCCAAGCAGTTGCTCAAGCAGAGAAAACCAAATACATAATAATAAATTGTTTGCCCGTAGGACTTGTTTCTTCCTCACCAATCGCTCATGAAATGCAAGAGAAATAAAAGAGAGAAGTTGAGAGAGAATTCTGGACTGATGCTCTCCACTCTCCCAAATGTTGTGTTGTGTGTTCCAGATATTGTGTGTGGAGTTGGAATTATTGTGGGAGAATAAGTAACTCCACTTTGTCTTGGTCGTCACAGACGCATCTCGAGGTGGCGGTGGTGGGCGGGCAGTGGCTCGGCCTGACACCGACAAGAGCTCCTCCGCTTCGGGCCTGGCAGATTTGTCTCATCTCGGCAGGTGCAGGTTGACCTTTCCTTTTCGGCAAAAATCAAGCAGGCGGCAGAGATGAATCTTGACCAGAATCTCCCCATTTGCGTGCAAGTCTGCCAGAGTCCTCGTCTGCATCCCCCAGCTGCATCCTGACTTGCTACTCTGTCCCCTGCATCACTCCTCGTCCTTTTCACCTCTCTTCCTCGTCTCGACTCTCTTGGCTTCACATCTCGCTGACTGTGCTCGGCTCCCATGCGGTGATACGCTTGGCAAGAAGTCGAATGTCTTGCCAAGGTAATTCGGATTTTTACCTCTCTCACGAGAGGTGGCTCGATCTTCGCCAAGGCCCGGCTCAACCTCGCAATACCCCCAAGCGTGTCCTCCTGACACAAACACACGCAAAGAACACACAAAATTCACTCTTTCTAGGCAAGGACTACCCCAAAAGAGAGACGAAAAGCTCGTCACACTCACACACTTCAACCACGGTTGTCCTCAAGCGTGCAAGCATTCCTCGCCCAAAAGAAAACAAACACACAAACAACACACGCAAAAGACCAAGAAGGATAAGATGAAAACATAATAAAGATAATCCGCCTAGGCGATTAATACAACTATGCATCAAGGTTAATCAAGATCGGGCAAAGCAAGTTTGTGGAGTTCTCTCAAGCACTCAAACCCTCCGTGTTTAGGGTTTTCATACTCGATGACTTGATCAAGGAAGTGCCATAGCTTGTCTCCGCTCACTATCTTCGCCCCATATCTTTAGGGTTATGTTGAGTGGCTTCGCTAAGTAGGAAGGATTTAAGCTTGGGTAAGGTTGTCTTGACTTAGGTCTTGGGCGAATGTTTCTCATTTCCTCGGCAAGATACTTACAGCCCGAGCACACTTATATTTTTCGGGAACTTTTTCTTTTTATACTTTAAACTTTGTTCCCCTTTTTTTTTTTTTCTTTTCTTTTCACACATTTTGAATTTAAACTCATTATGCCGGCCAAGGCTAAGGCATCTAATGTTGTGTTTTGCCTGTAACGATACCCAAGACGCACATATTCCTCCCCTATTCTTCTTCTCTCAATCCCTGTGTCGTAAGAGCACAAGATAATTTAAAAGAAAACGAATAATTCAAAGGGGCTAGCAAAGGACATATGTATCGGGTTTATTTTCATTGTTGACCATGGTTATGAAAAGAAAGCCTAAATCATTTAGAGCACTGGATCTATAGCAAGTTTGGCTTTGATCAAGACAAAGCAAGTTCTAGCACAACCAAGTCGCATCCGAATATCACACGTAATAGAATTCATGCTTGCAATGATTTAGCATATACAGCTCAATTTCTCACGGTGTGCATGCTATGCCCTTTTCCGTCATACTAACCTTATTGATACAAGCTAAACATGTATTACAAAGCCTATGCCAAGATCATAACTATCATGCTCATCTCAACATCTTTGGTCAACACACACAACAACAAAAAACAGGGCTATCCACACTCACACACTTTGCTCGTGGCAAAGTGTTAGATCGAGTATGGTCCCCAAAAACATAAACACGCAAACACACAACAAACAAACACAAAACAAAAACAGAAAAAAAAACAAGAAAATAAAACACAAAACAAAAACAAAAACAAAGGAGAGAAAGCTTAGGGGATGCGGTGGGTACCAATCCTTGGTGGGCAAAGAATACGAGCTAGGCGGTTCGGATTTCGCCAAGGTCTCCGTATTACGACGAGGGCGCTTGAGTATCACCTGGGTAGTTCGCAGCATCAAGGTCCCGCCTTGCCTTGGCCTTCGAGCGTGCCGGCTTGCAACCGCCTCTCAAGCTCCCTGCAAGATGGTGAGCTTGCCGTCCCCGCCTTCCGTGTCTGGCCAAGGTTATCGCCTTGCCAGCTGTAGGCCCCTTTTTGCCTCGCCTTGAGTTCCTTCCAGACACAGTAGTTTAAGAAAATACGCCTCGAGGAAGAACGTCCACCAAGGAGCAAGTCAATAACGAGGGAGGCTTCCCACCACACACTTTTCTTGAGGCAAGTGTTAAAAGTGGTCAAGACCACCCTCGACAAAATGGAATAAAATATATGTTTATTATAATCATACCCCACCGGGTTGTCTCCCGGAAAGCGCTGTTGTTTAACGTCGTTAGCTCGACGTATTCCTTGAGCTTAGGCATCTTGAGGATCCTCTTGGGGAACCTCGGTAGGCTCATCTTGCTCGTCCCATTCTCTCGAGCCTTGGTCCTCCTCATGGTAGTTTTAAGTCCGCCCATTCACTTGAACACTTTCTTGCCGTCCATGTCTTTTATCTCCACGCTCTGCTCGGATGTTGGGCGGTATGATGTAAGGTCCCACCCACTTGGTGGTCACTTTGCCGAGGCATAGCGGAACCTATTTTGATAGAGTAGCACCATTTGCCCATTTTCAATTTCTTTTCTTGATTAAAGATCCGGGATCTTTTGAGCCTATTCTTGTATATAGCGGCATTGTTACAGCTTCGAGGCTAATCTCCTCGAGCTCTTGTATGTCAAGCTTGCGCTTCTCTCCTGCCTCATCCCAGTCAAAGTTGAGCTTGCGGATTGCCCAGTACGCCTTGTGTTCCAGCTCGATAGGCAGGTGACACATCTACCAAACACCATCCGGTAGGGAGACATTCCAAATGGTGTTTTGAAGGCCGTCCGGTATGCCCATAGCGCGTCTTCGAGGTGAGTGCTCCACTCTTTCTTGCTCTCTCCCAAGGCCTTCCTCAAGATTGTCTTCACAATGCGATTTGAGAGCTCGACTGGCCATTGGCTTGAGGATGGTATGTGGTGGACATCCGGTGATGCACCCATACTTCTTGAGTAAGTCGCCAATGGTGGCATTAGAGAGTGGGTGCCCGATCACTAATTATGGCTCTCGCACACCGAACCGCTAAAGATGTTTAACTTGAGAAAAATGGCTACGGTCCTTGCGTCCGCCTTGGTTGTGTGTCGCTTCACCCATTTCGACACGTAGTCCATCGCTAGGAGAGTATATTGGTTTCCTAAAAAGTTTGGCAAGGGCCCATGAAATCCATTCCACATGTCGAATATTTCTCATCGGCAAGATAGGTACCAAGGGCATCTCATTCTCTTGAGACATTGCCCTCGCGTTGGCACTTATCGCATTCTCGGCACTCGTAGCTATCCTTAAAGATAGTGGGCTAGTAGAACCCACAATCAAGGATCTTCCCGCCGCTCTCTTGCGCCCAAAATGTCCGCCGCACTCTTTCTCATGGCAGTGCTCAAGGATGCTTGTTTGCTCACATTCCGGAACACATCTCCTCAAGATCAAGTCTCGAGCATTGCTTCCACAAGTATGGGTCATCCCATACGTATTGTCGACTATCCTTCTTGAGTTTGTTCCTCGGTGTGTTGGCATCCCCACGGGCAACACTGTCACGATGTAGTTCACCAAGTCGCGCACCATGGCTCCTGGTGTAGATCTTGAGTAGCTCCTCGTCTCAAAACGCTGCTCGGATTGGATCTCCTTTATCCTTTCTCAAAATTCCGCCAAGTGGTCGACCACTTGATTTTGGGATCCACTTGTCTTCGATCTCAACGTCGAACTCACCGAGAAGGAGTATCCACGTGACGCCTGGCTTTGTGTCCTTCTTTGCCATGAGATATTTCAAGGCGTGGTCGTTGTAAACCACCGCCTTGCTCCCAAAGAGGTAGGAGCTAAATTTTTCAAGGCAAACACCACGGCAAGAAGCCCTTCTCCATGGTCGTGTAATTGATCGACCCGGTGAGGTCTTCGATGCATAGTAGATGATGAAGCTCTCTCGCTAATTTTCTCGCCCAAGCACCGCGCCAACAACAGATCCACTAGCGACATCATTTCAAAGGGCATGCCCCATTCGGTGGCCTTATGATGGGCGTGACAAGTGCTCTTTCAATATCCGGAAGGCTTCTTTACATGCATCGTCGAACTCCCACGGTATATCGCTCGAGGAGGTGGTTCATTGGTTGTGCTATCTTGGCGAAGTCCTCGACAAACCGCCGATAGAATCCAGTAGGGCAAGGAATCTCGAAGTTGCTTGATGTTGGTGGGATAAAGCAGCTTGACTATGATCTCCACTCGCTTTGTTTACCTCAATGCCCATCTCGTAGATAACATGCCCAATGACAATTCTCTCTCGACCATAAAGTGGCATTTTCATAATTCAAAGACAAGATCCTTCTCACGCACTCTGCAGAACTAACTCAAGATGCTCTATGCATTGGTTAAACGTCTTTCCATACTGGTAAAATCATCCATGAACACCTCAATGCATTGCTCAAGCAAATCGGAAAATATACTCATCATGCATCTTTGAAATGTCCCCGGAGCAATGCATAAACCAAATGGCATACGACGATATGCAAATGTGCCAAACGGACAAGTGAATGTAGTCTTATCTTGATCTTCTAATGCCACACAAATTTGTATATAACCAGAGTAGCCGTCAAGGAAACAAAATACCTATTCGCGAGTCTCTCAAGCATCCGTCAATGAACGGCAAGGGAAGTGGTCCTTCGGGTCACCTTGTTGAGTTACGTAATCTATGCAAACCCTCCACCGTTCGAGTCTCATCGTGACCGCCTCGCTTCATTCTTGACCACTGTACCGGATTTCTTTGGCATGACGTGGATCGGCCGAGCCACAGTTGTTCGAGCAGTGGTAATGAGGCCCAACTCAAGGAGTTTGAGTATCTCCACTCGACAACTTCTTTCATTACCGGGTTGAGCTTCCACCTGGGGTCTCGACCAAGACGACGTCGTTCTCGAGCAAGATGTAGTGTTGGCAAATAGTAGGGCTGATGCCCTCGAGGTCGGCTAAGGTCCAGCCGATGGCCTCCTTGTACTTGCTCAAGATGGATCTCGCTCTTCTTCTTCTTTGATCGTCAACTCGGAGCTTATGATTATCGGCAACGCCTCGCTGGCTCGAGTAGATATACTTCAAGTGCTTCGTAGGCGCTGAGTCGTAACAGGGCTTTCTTGAGGAAGGTTGCATCCTCTCCTTGTCATGCACTAGCGGTGATTGATAGCTTGGTTGATCTTCCCACCTTGGTCGGTTTTCACCTCAAGCACTTGATTGCCTCGACCTCATCCTTGTCGAGATACTCTAAATCTTGCAGTGTCCTTAGATGACTCTTTCCTACACGTCCTTGACCACCACGCTGGCGTAGTATCTCTCAACATCCTTCTCGGTGAGATCGACAAAGTCCACCATCTCGGTGTCAATCGAAATTGCTCGGCCTTGTAGATGTCAAGGTGACCGTCTCCCAAATAATTTGTATGTGAGCTTCCCGATCGTAATCGATCAACGTCAAGGCCGTCTTGAGAAATGGTCTGCCTAGCAAAGATGAGCTGCTTCTTGGTCCAGGCATCGCCCATATTTACAACGAGAAATCGGTGGGAAAATAAGGTCTTGCACCTCGACTAGCACATCCTCAACGATCCTTCGGGATAGACACCTTGACTTGTCCGCGGTTGAATCTCAACGCAAGATGGTCGGGAGGGTCCGAGTTTCAACTCTTGATAGATGATAGGGCATCACATTGATTGATTCCCGAGATCGAGCATAGCTTGGTCTATCCTCGTTGTCCCGATCATGCAAGGTATATAGAACATCCCGGATCGATACACTTGATTGGGAGATCTCGTTTAAATACGGGTGAGACGCTCTTCCCATTTAAAACTTGGCATCGTCCGTACTTGACTCTCTTGGTACATAGCTCTTGAGGAACTTGGCGCACCTCGGCATCGAGGTCAAAGCGATGATCAAAGGTATGTTGATCTCACCTTCTTAAAGATCTTGATCATTTCATTCATCTCGAACGCTTTGTTCCTTGCCAACCTTCCTGGAAAGGGAGGCCTGATCTTGATCTTCGTCTTGTCTGCTATCTTGGGTAAGGGAGCCTTCACCTCGGGTTCGGGTTCCTTGACCAAGTCCTCGACTTCCTCGGTTATACCTTCTGCCTCGACTGGCTCCTTGACTAGAGCTTTCTTCCTGCCTGGCAAGTTCTTTTTGCTCCTCAAGTTGATTGCGTTGACGTGCGCATTGGGTTGGATTTGCACTTGAGCAGAAAGTGTCCCTTACTTTTGGTTGAGCTTTCATATTTCTTGCGTCAAGGTGTTCACCGGTCAAGACCGATTGCGGACTCCCTTGTCTCTGTTTTGAACTTGTCGAGGTCTTGCACCATCCTTGGGTAGCTCCTTGATTGTGCACTATCTCGGCTAAAGGTGGTCGAGCTTGAGGTGGATTCTCGCCTGTGGTGCTTGATAGTGTGTGCCTCCGCACCTCAAGTTCTCGTGATTTTCCATGGTGGATTGTACGGTCAAAGCGGGGCTTCGACCTTGGCGTTCCTCCACCGTTGCTGTCGACATGCCCAAAGGCATTCACTTCTTCTTCTTCACCTACTTGTATACACTGCTCGTGTTGTGGTGGTGGCAAAGCAAAGTCGACACGCTTTGACATTCTTCTTGGCCATAGAGGGCCTCATCAGTCCATCATTTGTTTCATCATGGCCTTCATATCTTTCATGTTGGATCCGCATGCAGTGGTAGCTTCTTGGATGGGCATCGTCTTGACCATTGCGTTGGCATCATCCCGAGACTCTTCAGCCAAGTCTGCGAGTAGTTTGAATGCCTCACTGGGTTGTTTGTTGAGGATGGAACCTCCGCACGCAACACTCACGAGCTGCCTCGACTCCCCATCAAGCCATTCACATAATATCGATCGATCTTGATCGAGATTTGGTGATTGGGACACTTTGCCAAGATGGATTGAAACGACACCAATAGTCGCACACCGCCTCGCCATTCCCCATCCGGAGGAACTCATCCTTTTCCTCACGCTTTGTATCCTTGAGATGAGATAGTATCTCTCAAGGAACTCCGTCAAGCCCTACCCAAAGTGACACTACCCGTAGCAAAGTGTCTGACCCACTCGAGCACCGTCATGGAGAGTGAATGGAAAGGATATAAGACGGATGTACTCCTTCTTGACTTCATCCCACACCTTATTGTGCTACACACCATTTCAAGTCCCGGAGATGGCGCTGGGGTCTTCTCCGGCATATCAAGCTTGGCAAGATCTCGCATAAAGAGTGCCTCGGCCCCGGTTGTCCTCGATCTCGGGTAAGGCGATGCCCAATGGGCGAGACTATTGTTGTTCGGGAACATCATCTCCGGCGCCCGCTCTCCCGGAGGTGGTGGGTTTTGTGGATTCTCTCCTCCATGTTGTCTTGCGCTGTACGTGCCTCCTCAAGACGGGGCGTTTCACCTTACTCTCTTCTTCTCCGAATGGTTCTCTCAACTGGTCAACAGAGCTCTCCGCCCTCACCGCAAGGTTAGGTCGAACAAGTAAAACCAAACAAAAATAAAAAGTGAATAACAACACTAGAATAGCGCAGCCCCCAAGAACGGCGCCAATCGACGACGCCGGTTTACCCGTCGTTAGAGGTACCAAGACACGTCAAGATACATTTATAATCTCCTCCAACTTGAACATATAGTTCCGTACATGGCAAGTTAAGGGATCAAACCAAGAGAGCTAGTCGTGTTGTTACCGAGTTGTCACAGTTTGAGTAGGAGGTTGCCTGGAGGGCAAGGTGTCGATCGGTGACGGTCTCAAGACAAATGTCTCGAGAGATAGATCTTGAGCTTAATGTAAAACTGAAACTTAAACACAAGGTAAAGAGATTAAATAACAAGTAGTTGGGCCAAGGGTTCACACGTTGAGATACTGGTCAAGACGTCGGTCATAGGTTCAAGGATTTTCACCATGAGTGTATGTCGTGGTTAAAGGTACCAAGGGGTAGATGCCCTTTTAGGTTGTCACGTACACCAGGGCCCCCAGCCCCAGCTTGCCCGTAGATTTTAGGACTAAGTACAGAGGCCCCGCATTGCCCTTTCTAAGACGGTCTCAAGATTGGTTCTTCCGCCCCAACAACACTGACTCACTAGACAACCCAACTAGCCACACACCGGTCCAAGGAGTGGCTCGCAGCTTCGCCTAAGGCTAATGGCTAGAATCACCCACTCCCACCGCTTCCGGGACAAAGAGACACTCGATGTCTTACTCCGGCTATTGCTTGTAGCTACCCCTCCCTCCAAGGCTAACGGCCGAGTTAACGCTCAAGGAAAGGAATAACATGTGTATAAAGGCCTAGAGCTTCGGGAACACCCACTCAAGGTTCTAAGGACATTTAGACCTCACGACTTGTATGATCTTGACTCAACGTGCTTCTCCCCAAGCCCAACCAAACTGACTACTCACGCATAATCAACATAAACATAAAAGCAATAAACAAGAACATAATCGAAACCATACTTGAATTGAAAATCAAACGTAAGCGAAAAGCATTCTCTGCCAAGCAGTTGCTCAAGCAGAGATAACCAAATACATAATAATAAATTATTTGCCCGTAGGACTTGTTTCTTCCTCACCAATCGCTCATGAAATACAAGAGAAATAAAAGAGAGAAGTTGAGAGAGAATTCTGGACTGATGCTCTCCACTCTCCGAATGTTGTGTTGTGTGTTCCGATATGTGTGTGGAGTTGGAATTGTTATGGGAGACTAAGTAAACCCACTTTGTCTTGGTTAGCGCACGATCTCGAGGTGGTAGGGGTGAGGCAGACAAGTCGCTCGGCTCTGGACCCCGACAAGAGCTCCTCCGCTTAAGTCCGCAGATTTGTCTCATCTCGGCAATGCAGTTGACCTTTCCTTTCGGCAAAAATCAAGCGGTGCAGAGATGAATCTTGCCTGAATCTCCCCATTTGCGTGCAAGTCCGCTGAGTCATCGTCAAGGCCCCCATTGCATCCCGACTTGCTCCTCCGTCCCTCGCATCACCTCGCCATTTTCCTCTCTTCCTCGCCTCGATTACTCTCTTGGCTTCACATCGGCTCGCTGACTGTGCTCGGCTCCCATGCGGTATGATGTCTTGGCAAGATGTCGAATGTCTTGCCAAGGTAATCTTTGGGATTTTTACCTCTCTCACGGGAGGTGGCCTGATCTTGCCCAAGGCTCGGCTCAACCTGCAATACCCCCAAGCGTGTCCTCCCAGACACAAACACACGCAAAGAACACACACAAAATGCACTCTTTCTAGGCAAGGACTACCCCAAAAAGAGCACGAAAAATTGGCTCATCAGATATCTAAGTGGTCGGTGTATACCGTGGTGATCGCAGTGATCTGCTATAAGCATGGACAGCGGCATCTTTTGGCGAGAACTCGAGTCGATTCTTTGCTCATATTTGACCTTGATCTTGTATTTTGTGATCCTTCATGGACACTAGATAATCTCGATACTAACGCCGCTATGGCGATGGATGTTTATGCTGGTGCTTATATTTGATATGGGCTATGCCATGATGATATATGATCTATATGATGTGTGATGATGTTGTTATGTGGAATGCATAACGATGATGTGTTGACAGGTTGCATGTTTATATGTGATCGTGATATGTGCCATATGTGATGATATGTGGTTACGGGCGATGATATATGTTATGCGATGATACCGGTTATCTATGCGAACGTGTTTCTAATGTTTCAACGCCGGTACAAAATGCCGAGAACAATGAACCAGAGGAACAATAACGTGGAAGAAGCCCAAGAACCACCTTTGGTCTGGGCCGCACGTGATCGAGATTTTTCGCATGCAGAATCCCCACGTTCGACGGTCTCGCGAACCGATCGATCTTGAGCTGGATACGATCCACCGAAAGGATCTTGAATACATCGGCTACGAAGAAGCGTAAAAGTCGAATTGCGCAATCTTTCGCCTAACCGACGAGGTGATTTACGGTGGGAATCCGTGGAGAGAACCCTAACACCGTGACGGTGGGAAGGTATACATGGGAAGATTTCAAGGAAGAACTCATGGAAAAGCACGGTTCGCGTTTACGAGGAAGAAAGCGCAAGGAAGGATTGTCACCGAGTACGCATCGCCGTTCAATCGCTCTCACGTTATGCTATGTACCGTCGGCACCGAGGCTGCCAGATGCATGTGTTCGAGGAGAGAACTCCGACCGAGAGATCGGAATTTCACCGTCGGTCGGGAGATTTGACGTATGCGCAGTCCTTGAATCGGGCTTTAAACATTGAGTCAATGTTGCCCCAGGAGAGAACGATGCCACCCGGACAGCCAGCTGACGGAGGAAGAGGCAAGAGGAAATGGTAAGATCGAGGGAGAGGCAATCGGTGTTCCAAGGAACCAGAGCGGTCAGTGATTCCGAGGAATGGGTATTCGAGAGAGAGGCTACCTTGGGAAGGAATTTCCAACCCATGCGGTGGGGGCGGGTGTGGAAAACCTTGTGCCGTAAATGCCGAGGAATCATTTGGGCTAACAGGGCAAGGTAACGTTGAGTGTTATCGCAGGAAGTCCGACATTACGCCGAGATTGTCCATTAGGAGGCCAGCAGTGCAGCCGCCGGTGAGATAAAGATCCACCGCAGAGGCGTAACCAAGCTCCACCGAGGACGAACCACGTAAGGAGGTCATCCGAGGTCCGGCAAACTAAAGGCCACCACGACAAGCAAGGTGTACGCCGAATCGTGAAGCAGCAACACAAGCTCGGAAATCTTACATGTATAATCCATATGAGTGATATAATTGCTGCTTTGTTTGATCTGAGAGCCTCACATTCTTTCGTTTCGAGAATCGCGTGTGAGAGGTTGGGTTTGGTACCCAAGGAATCACAGAGTACCCTGGAAATTAGCATCCCTTCAGGAGAAGTGCTAAGGGCAAAAGAGATATGCCCGAACCAGGAGGTAGAAATCTGTGAGGAGAAGGTCTATGTCAACTTGCATGTCATCGGAATGGAAGATTTCGATGTCATCTTTGGCATGGATTGGTTGGAAAAGCACAGGGTAACTATACGTTGTCTCGAGAGAGAAGTTGCTTTTCAAACAGCCAAAGGAGTGGAAGTTTGTTTCCATGGCATAAGGATGGGTGTTCCCGTGCCTACGATCTCAAGACCAAGGCGTGGAGGAGGATCGAGGAAGCTGTCAAACTTTCTTGGTAAGTTTGACGGGCACGATGAACCGCGCAAACAGTTGCAAGAGGAGCCAGTGGTGTGTGAATATCCGGACGTGTTTCCCGAGGACTTGCCAGGCTTGCCGCCTGATAGACAAGTGGAATTCACTATTGATCTGGAACCAGGAGCAACGCCAGTATCAAAGGCACCATACAGAATGGCACCTAAAGAATTGCAAGAACTGAAAGCGCAGTTGCAGGAGTTGTTGGATCTAGGTTTTATCCAACCTAGTGTATCACCGTGGGGAGCGCCAGTTCTGTTCGTCAAGAAGAAGGATGGGTCAATGCGGATGTGCATTGACTACGCAGAGTGAATAAGTCGTACGATCAAGAACAAATATCCTCTTCCAATGATGGACGATCTGTTTGACCAGCTCAAAGGAGCGAGTGTCTTCTCTAAGATCGATTTGAGGTTAGGCTACCATCAGCTGAAGATCAGGAAGGAGGACGTTGCGAAGATTGCGTTCAGAACAAGGTATGGGCACTACGAGTTCATTGTGATTGCGTTTGGTTTGACCAATGCGCCAGCAGTCTTCATGGATCTGATGAATCGAGTTTTCCATCAGTATTTGGATAGTTTCGTCTTGGTTTTTATCGATGATATTCTCATCTATTCCAAGAATGCGAGTTGCGTAGAGAACACCTCCGTCGCTCGGAAACGTTACAGCGAGAGGTTGTGTGCCAAGTATAGTAAGTGCGAGTTTGGCTCGTAGAAGTGATGTTCCTTGGACATATCGTGTCTGAAGGAATCAAAGTCGACCCGGTGAAGGTTGAGCGGTAAGTAGCTCGGAAGGTTCGACTAATGCCAATGTGTTTCAAGCTTTCTAGGCTTGGTGGTATTATAGACGTTTCATCGAAGGGTTTTCGAAGTTAGCAAGGCCGATGATGCAACAGCTCGTGAAAGGATCAAGTTTTCATGGTCCAAGCTTGTGAAGCAAGTTTCAAGAGTTGAAGAAGAAGCTAACAAGCGCTCCGGTGTTAGCCGTGCGGAAGGAACGATGGGTTTGTGGTCTACACCGATGCATCTAAGCTTGGTTTGGGTTGTGTTCTTATGCGAGCGGAAGGTTATAGCTTACTGCGTCTCGTCGCTTAAACCGCACGAGTTGAGCTACCCAACTCACGACCTGGAGTTAGCAGTCGTTCATGCGTTGAAGATTTGGAGGCACTATCGCTATGGAGTTAAGTATGAGATCTTCACAGATCACAAGAGCCTCAAGTACTTCTTTGAACAAAAGGAGTGAACATGAGGCAAAGGAGATGTCTAGAGTTTGTGAATGATTATGATTGCTCTATCGCTTATCACCCGGGAAAGCCAATGTCGAAAGCGGATGCCCTTAGTCGCAAGTCGAGGCGAAGTTGGGATGTCTTCACGAGAGAAAGAGCTTATTCGAGATTTCAAAAGCTCACCTAGAAGTGATTCACCCGCGGAATCGGTCAAGGATTCGTCGCAGACTTTGACAAATGAACCGACTGAGAGAAGCCATCGTGGCAGCAATGAGGAGAAAATTCTTGGAAAGGATGCGTTTGAAAGCAAGGCTAGAAGATAGCAAGGGCTTCACGAAAGCGAAGACAATGCGCTACTATTCCGGAAGGTTATGTATGCCACTCAATAGGGAATTGAGAGATAAGATCATGAGTGAAGCTCATGAGGCACCATATCTGACTCATCCAGGAAGCACCAAAATGTCAGAGACCTTAAGAGGAACTTTTGGTGGGAAGGGATGAAAAAGGATATGTAAGCCGCGTTTGTGGAGCGTTGTTTGGCTTGTCGCCAGTGAAAGGCGTGCACCAACGTCCGTCGGGTTTATTGCAACCGCTACCAATCCCCAGTGGAAATGGGAGCATATCGGAATGGATTTTGTGATGAGTTTTTTCAAGGTCGTAGCGAGGAAACACCGCCATATGGGTTGTCGTCGATAGACCGACGAAGTCGCTCATTTTCTACCGATTCGGATGACGTCGGGTTAGATAAGCTTGCTCGACCACGTCATATAAATCGTGCGCTACATGGTGTCCGGTATCGATTACGTCGGATCGTGACACGAGGTTCACATCGAGGTTTTGGAGAAGCGCAAGGAGCTATGGGGACCAAGTCAATCTCAAGATACAACATTCCATCCTTAGACGTACGGGTCGATCGGAAAGGACGATTCTGTGTCTTGGAGGATATGTCATGAGCGATCGTGGTTTACGAGAGGAGAAAGTGGGAAGAGATACTACCTTTGGTGGAGTTTGCCTATAACAATAGTTATCGTGCCACCATAGAATGGCTCCCCATGGCGTTATGCGGAAGGAAGTGTCGATCACCACTTTATTGGGACGAAGTGGGCGAGAGAAAGATGTTAGGACCGTAGATGGTTCAACGACGGTCGAGGTTATTGATCGAGATCAGCGAAGGATCAAAGAAGCTCGGGATGCGTAAGTCCTATGCGGACAAGCGTCACGACGGATCTTGATTCATGGTCGCTCGCTTTGGTAAGCGAGGTAAGTTACGACCGAGGTTCGTTGGACCTTCGAAGTTCTCGAGAGAATAGCCCCATTGCCTATAGGTTAGCTTTGCCGCTTAAGATCGGAGATGTGCGTGGCGTGTTCACGCTTTCACGGTGAGAAAGTGCGTGTTCGACCCAAACACGTGATCAAGCATGACCAGTGGTTCTTGCTCGGGATCCGAGTTACGAAGAAAGACCGGTGGCTATCTTGGAGAGAAGTCGAGAGTTGAGGAACAAGCGATTCGGTGGTGAAGGTGTTGTGGAATCACCATGGCGAAGAGGAAGCGGCGTGGGAGTTGGAAGACAAGTTCGTGGCTCGGTGACTCGAGTTGTTTCCGCCACATGTTTGAAATTTGGGGATGAAATTTTTCTAAGGAGGGAAGGATGCAATACCCCGTCCTTCCTAAGAATCAGGTTTGCATGTCACATTTTTCGAGAAAGGTCAAAAGGTTGACTTTTGTTTGATGATCGCGATCGACACGAAACCTCAGGCATTGTGAAGAGTGTCCTATGACGAATTCATAGACACTAAGTATGCAGTTTTCGACCACCCAAGGTTTGGCACTCGGGAAGTTATCGAAAAATCGGACTTTTCATAGGTCTTTTAAAAGCATATCTTGTTTATAGTCGTTGTGTCCGTATTTTATTTCGAGTCCATGGGTACCAAGTTTGCTAAATTTGGAGTCCGTTTGCAAAGTTGCATTACATTTGCGTTATGAAAAAGGGATTGCAGTTAGAAATACACCCACTCTTTCCTATAAATAGGAGGCTGGGGCCTTCATTTTCAACGCTCATTTCCTTCGTCTCTCGTGTTTACGGACGGGCGAGCAGCTCCGATGCTGTGCGGAAGCTGGAGGAGTGGGGATTGGCCGGGAGGCTCGGCCGGGCGCGCCATTCTTACGCTGCCACCACCGCCGATCAGCCCTCCCGTAGCCCGTTTTCTTTATGTCCTTTCTTGTTTTGATTCCGCCTTTTAGTAGATAGCATAGCATAGAACTCGGGTTTCTAAAGCGACGGGACGGAAAGCGGTCGGGAGGTCGGCCATTTGCCGCCGACCTCCACCGAATCACGCCGCCGCCGTGAGCTTGTGGCGCCGATTTGGTGGCTACCGAGCCACCTTTGCTACGGGTCCTTTAGGTTTTGAGTTCAGACTATGCATTCTACTAAAGTACCGATTAGTTTTCGCTTTTTCGCGTTTACGCATGTCGGGATGTTTTCCGTTGCTTGAGTTTTCTAAAGGAAGTACATGCCCGGGTTATCCATTTTCAACATAGTTTGTCATTCCATGTTGTCGTTATACATATTGCTTATGTTTCCATTTTCATGCATCGATTTTGATGGTTTATCTAGATCGAGGATAGGCATTGATTTTCAAGCTTCTTCACCGCTAAGATTTGAGTCGACTTGCATACATGCATATTTTGAAGGTACCCTATTATAGGTCTTGATGCCTGAATATATTTTCATCGCATCGAGTTGATTTGAAAACCGAGAGTGCGAATGTGGGTTCGAAAGTGAAAAACCCGTTTTACTCGATCTTCATTGGATCACGATGTTGCTTTGCTTTGTGGGATGTGACCCCAAAAGTTGTTCATCTTGTTACCGGTACCTACCGGTCGATCGATCTGCGCCATCGGATCCGTAGATATCTCCCGGTTGGCGTTTTCTGCTCGGGTTGGGTTATATGCTTATTTTGAGTTATTTACTCGATATTTCAAAATAAAACATGTCTTGTAGTAAAATGTTTTGGTGAAGTTATTCTTGTTCTCCGATCCGAGATGTGGTTCTATTGTGATTGTGCATGGATCTCTATTGGTGGGTTGATCACCATCTTGAGTATTGATCGTAAAGGGATAGACCCCAACAAGTGGTTATGGTTACGAAGGATAGACCCGGAAGTCCACATGGAAATGGTAATGAGGTGGCTATGGTTCGACGGGTTTGACCCACAAGTCCACACCGAGTTAGCCGATTGGATCTGTTCAGTGTGCGTGTGGATATGTTCGGGCCGAGATATTGTGGGCTGGCTGGATATGTTCCGAGCCGAATGAGATGTGATGGGCTGGCGGGATACGTTCCGAGCCGTGGTTCTATGATGAGAACAACAGTAATAACGGATCAGGTATCGAAAAATGGAAAATCTATTTTGCTTACTTAGAAGTGGATTTACGTTTGAAAACCTTCTAAGGTAAGTGCTCTAAACACGGCATCATGATTCTTTTGATTTATGATAAAACCCTAGCTGAGTTCGCTAGTACTCACCCCAAACTCTTTTTCAAATCTTGTCACAGATGGAGGATGGTCGGACGAGGCGGCGGGCTGGCTGCGGGTTCTTCATGCTATGCTTTCACGATGTTGTGTTATATCGATTCTGATGTTGATGTATTCTTGTCCCTTATTTTGCTTTCTGATTGGGAACAGGGCTCGTTACATTATTATGTTGTGAGTCTCGATCTGAGCATGCTATGTGGTTGACCGGTCTAGTCAACAGGGTGTAATGCTATTTTGCTTTCTTGCATTACTTATTACAAATCAAGGTCACGTTCATTGAAGTTATGGTGTCGATATAATTCTGTTGGTGGATTGTTTGCTTACCCCTCACTTTCAGGATATGTCCTAGTTATAGAGGAGATGCTGCCCGATTTCATGGTCACATCTTCTTATCGTGTATGTTTTATGTATTCCCCCTTCTTCCCCGCTTCTTAACCCCCACCCCTAATCACACCCCGGCATCCGTGCCTTCGCTCGGGAATTAGGGCGTGACAAACTTAATCGTACATAAATAGAACTTGGGCTCATCAAAAAAAATATTCTACAAAGCCCAATTTGAGAATAAATAATATAATTTGATAATTTCATAAGCCTAAAATTTATTTTATTACTTAGCTCATATCTGTAAAGTAAAATTTAAAGGCCCTAAAATAAATTATGAAGTTCGTTTTCTAGCTAGGGGCGCAACTACGGATTCCCTCAAGTCCAACGTAAAAATCGAGCATGTCAAATATCCACAAATCCAATGTAAATTATTTAAAAATTTAGGCAAATAAATCAAGCTAAAAGTGGGACGTTACACACGTTTTCGTGTTAGAAAAAGTAGCGATCGCGATCGCGAGGATGGCCGCGAGGCAGTCTCAGAATCATGTTTTCAAGTGTTTTGAACTAGTGTGTGCGTTTCTCTCCCTTGTTATACCTTATAAGATCATATGTTAGTATGGGGGAGGAATTTTGCTAATTTTAAGTTTGGGGGAGCTATATATATTGATATGGGTTGACATTTACGTTGAATCTTTTAATAAGTACATGAACTAACTTTGAAATATTTTTAGGTACATTATGTCGCGTACATCCGGAAGCAAGCGCAAGGGCAAGGATGTCGTTTCATCATCTCACGATGAACCACATGATGAGTTCCACCCAGAGACTTTTGGGGTGCGACTGCCGAATCCTTCGTTAAGGGATCGTTGGAGGAGGTTGGTACAGCTGAAGCATCGACACTCGAGATTTATGTGCATCGACACTTGCCAAGCGATGGGGATAGCCAACGATGTCACGTGGCTAGCCGAGAGGGCCGGTCTGTACTCTATCATCACGGTAAACTATTTGACGTACCGGACCCTAACACTGGAGTTTCTGTCGACCGTACATGTCCACAAGATCCAAGGGTCGCTAGATTACATTACATTCCAGTTGGACAACGAGCCCCGACGGCTCTCAGTTGATGAATTGAACGCTATCATCGATGGCACCCCTAATGGCAAATACATCGGAGATTTAGAGAACTCGGCTCAGCAGATGTGGCCGTTGTTCATGGACACGATGGTGAGCGGACCCGCATTATGACGCTTCAAGGCAAAGGAAGTTCGATCTGTAATCCCGCGATCCGCTACTTCCACCGCCTTCTCACCTTCACCATACATGCCACACCAACGCCGGCACAGTCCTATCCCAAGACATGTGTCTCCTGATTGGTGTTGCGACAAGACAGAAGATGCACGCCGGCATGTTCCTCGCCCAACACTTCCAGATGCAATCAGAGGTTTCGGGAAATGTGAGGATATGCATTGGGGGATTCGTTACCCCTATTGCCGACTTTTTTGGGGTGACGATTCGCGAGAATCCTATCTCTCAGGATATTTTCCTAGACAAGACATATCTTTACGCCCGAGGCGTTCTCGAAGAGACACCCGATCGTCCACGGCTGCTTCTACGATAAGAACGGCCAGTCCATATTTCGCCTACCCAACACAGATCTTACCAAAATTAACGACATTGGGCAGCCTGAGGCCAATTGGAACATGTGCTCGCGATTTCACTACGGATGGGCTCAGCGCTTAAATGCGCAAGGTGAGGTCGAGGAAGAGCAGCAAGAAGAGGAAGCAGAACAGGCGAAGGCGCCCGAGACAGGTGGCGCGTTGCACCCACCACCCACCCAAGGCAATCCCGGGATTTACGAGTGTTTGGATCGCATAGACGATCGTCTCGACCGCATCGACGGGAGTATGACCTCCTTGAAGGCCCAACAGCAGGCCCTCCTCGCCCAACACCAGGCGCATCAAGAACACCAACGTTAAATGATGGAGATGATGCAGCGGTGGGATCAGTGGCGAGGGTTTTATCCATCGCCGGAGTAGCACGGCATATGAGGTAAGGTCTCTCTCCCAACCACTCTTTTCTGCAAACCTTATTGCCTTCATTTCACACCTTTTCACAATAAGTTTGGGGGGAGTGGAAGAGTGTAGTTGGTCGAGAGTCCTTTTATGTTTTCGCTTTATTTTGAAAGTTTTATATTTTGGGGCTTTGTCATGTCTTACTTTCGTTGTTGTGTGCATCGATCAACGAGTTTAAGTGAAATGTGTTAATCCATGTGGCTAATGATGATAGAAATTTTCTAAAAATATGTTGATAAGGCACATGATATATTAGAAAATGACGCATGAATAACTTGAGATTGCTTAGCTTGTTGTTTTTTTCACCATTTGCTTAAACCGTGATACTTGAGCTTCACTGTATAAACATCGTGTTACAGTTTCTTTTAATTGTGTGATATCGTGCATGTAATCATCTTCTAGAACTTACCGTGTTTTCTGTGTCGAGGCTGCAATATGTGTTTCGAATATGAAAAGGATAAAAGGCCATCTTTGTGAACCACGAATTTACCCATACACTAACCCAATGATATATACCGTTTGTAACCTTCTTTGAGCCTTTATTAGACTTTATTTTCTATTAACCGGATGATAGGAGGTGAGGATGGATATGGGAATCAAGGAGGGTAAATTTGAGTTGATATACTAAGTGAGGATAAAAGATAGAGAGGTACTTGTGTTGAAAAGAATGGTACCTCTGTGGAAAAGAATGGACCCTATAAGCTCTATCAAAATGAAATAAATCGATGTGTTACGTAGGGCTAAAGGTTAGAAAGGTACCTCTGTGGAAAAGAATGGGCCCTATGTGAATAATGTGAGCATAAAGGGATTTTTCATCAAAATATAGGTTTCTCAAGTATAATAAACGTTGATTTAGCAAGTTGAAAAGAAAAAGGGAAATGGACAAAGTCCATATGTTTTGAAAAGTATAAATAGGGGTGCTTGGAGTAAAGTTTGAGTCACTTAGCTATATATCATCCAACCTTAACCAATGTGCCTACATTACAACCTATGAAAAGACCTTTTTGATCCTAATTTAAACGCATTTGATGTGGTGGAGATATTAGAGAAAATGTAAGCCTGTGGTAAGGTTTTGCATTGCGTTGATCTTTGAGTGCATACACATCCTTAATTTTCTTATGAGTTTGAGTGTACACTATATTATACACATGCCTTTGTGAGGGTTGAATTGAATGAGATTTTTGCTTTCAATTGTTGTACATTGTCGAGTTGACTAATGTCGTCATGTGCGCTAATGATTTTGAACTTTGAAAGATTTCTGAGGCTTGTTATGGTGATCACCTTTGCTGACGCTCGTTGATCTTTCGTTGTGTCTTTCTTTTTTTCTTTTTCTTTTTTTGTTTTTGTTTGAGGACAAACAATGATTCAAGTTTAAGGGTTTGATAAGCGCGCTTTTTACCCATTTATTTATGATATTTTAAGATGAATTTAGATCTATTAGGTGCGTTTATATTGTTGATCTTAATGTTTTTAGCTATTTTTGGAAGATACTGCTCTTGGGTTCCTCTTTGGTGTTTGTAGGCTTATAAGATGATAATCGAAGCATGAAGCGGAGCACGAACCAAAGACGGAAAGAATCAGGGCCTAGCAGCCACCTTTGCGACCGCTAGGATGGCCGTGAGGTGAAGCAAGCGACAAGAAGCCACGTCCGCGGCGCCTCCGAAAAGCTTTGCGATTTCTAGCGACCGAGCTAGCGATCGCGATGCTCGGCGCTGACACCGCAAGCCTTGAAGCCAGCCACCGCGTGCCCAACGAAGACGCGCGCTGCCCAGAATCTCACGACCGAGCTAGCGACCGTGAGCTCGGCCGCGAGGCGAAGCGGCAGGACGTGAAATTAAGGTTTCGTCAATGCCTATATATATGCCAATGCATTGACTCGCGCCCCCAACCTCCTCCAGCACGATTTTCATCAGTTTTCTCTAGTTTTTCATATTTGTTCACTCTAGCTTTCATTTAGATTCATCTAGACTTTAGATTTCCATTGTTCTACATTTATTCTACGCATTGTTATCGCTTTGGAACGTTTTCGTCCGAACGAATTCCGTACTTTTTCCATTTTCCACTGAGGTTGGGATACGAACCCAACGATTGTTTTTCAGACGCCACATTACGGGTTTTATCTATATAATTTCTATTTCTATGATTAATTCTTATTTTATTTCGATTATTATGTCTAGCTAAAGTTCTTATTCTAATCCTAGAGTTTGTATGATTTTATCCTAAATGTTGTGATTCTCGCTATTGCTATTTACCTTCCGTGCATTGATTTGTGATTCTTGTTGCTTAATAATATGTGTTATAGAAATTCATACTCTAAAGCTACCTCACTACACAACATTGCCACATATGGGAGGTCATCACCAATGAACCAATCATCATTAGAGAAAATATTATAAAAGTGAGCACCGAACTAGGAAAGGATCCGATTTATGAGTACAGGCCAAAGGATCGCGCTGACTTCATATCAGAATAGCGAAAGCAGGATGATCTCGACAACCTAGCTAAGAACATCATCTCTGGAAAAGATCCCAACTCGCACACTGGGAAGCTGATGAAATGTGAATCTGCCAAAGAGATATGGGATGCACTTAAGAGCCTTTGGGCTGGCTCTGAAGAAATCAAGGAGAACAAACAAACGATAGCTTGTCAGAAGTTCAAAAGAAAAGAGAATCCATTAATAAGATTCGCTACCATCATCAATGAGATTTCAGCCCTACGCGAGATCAACTTAAAAGTCATATGGGCGCTCCTAGCTACTGACCGGAAAGTTTATATAACAGCACTTCAGAAGAAAGCATGCTTCAATGAGATGTTAACTGAAAAAATCTTCTCAGTACTGAAAGTTGATAGTACAACATCAGACGTACCAAAAGTAATCAAAAGCTGATGCATCTAAAAAAGAAGCTCAAGTCAGCACGAGCAAAGACGTTGTCCTTAAAGCTGACAAGAGCAAGAAAATAAAGAAGACACCAAAAGAAAATGGTGAGTGCAACAATGATAATTTTTGGCTCAATATACGCTGATGGCTGAAAGATTCGGGAAGATGGAAGCCCGACTGAAGAGATACAACAAGTACCAGAAAGAAAGAAGCGATCATGATAAAAGCAGCAAAGAAAGATCAAGCAATGATTGTACTAACGAGAAGCCCAGCTGACCTGAATATGAATATAATGAGTGCTTCAATTGTGGAAAGAAATGGCATTTCAAACACGACTGCCCTGAACTAAGCCACAAGAAAATGAAAGCACTGAGAGCCAAGCATGACAGAAAACTGAACGAGTGCAAGGATATGGTTGCTGAGAAGGCCAGTACTTCAAGTTCATTAAGCAGCTTTCTAGAAACTCCTTTAGCACTAATGATGAGAGCTAGTGTTTGATGGTTAGAGAGATTAGCAGCTAGGAGGATAGCTACATGGGTGGAATCGATAAAGGCCTAGAAAAACCTGAGGTAAAATCCCTACTCTCTATTGAAAATCTCTCCTAACCTACCGTATTATCTGAGCAGGTGTCAGACTCGGAAGATACTTCAATCAAGTGGGACTAGATAGAGAAGATCATGACTGATTACAGATCAATCATGAAAATATATGAATGAGCAATGATTGAGAATTACAAGACGACTAAGAAGCTTCAGCTTATTGAGAAAGGTCATCAGTCAACTACTCCTACTGAAACTCACTGCTAAACTGACAAAGTTGAAAGAAGAACATACTGATCAAGCCAGCATGATAAAAGAATTGAAGGCTGAACGCTCTCAGCAAGGAAAGAAAATAGTTCAACTGAGAACTGAACTAACTGAGATCAGCTTAAAGTTTAGCACACTTTAGTAGATGAAAACTTCACTTCAAGAAGAGATCAACACTCTGAATGGAGAAACGAAGAAGCTAAACTCCATTCAATCAGTTCAGAGATGTTCGTTGATCAGAACTGGATTAGGGTATGATCCAAGTTCAACTGTGAATGGTGCATCCACCAGTGGCACCAAAACTGTGTTTGTTAAGTTTACTGAGAAGCTGAAAGCTCCAGTAACTAAACATAAGGATACAAGGCATACTAAGAAAATCCAAGGGCCTAAGTATAAACTACTTAGAAGAACTGATCCTATCAGACAACCCCAAATGACTCAGTTGAGGTACTCTGAGTGCAAGAATCCCCAGCAAAGAAAACCTGTGTTGAAAGCACCTCTTACGAGAAAGTATGCACCAGCATACATTCCCAGACTACCATAGACGTCGTCAACATAATAATGCTTCATTTACACCTCCATAACACAACCGTGCACCACATCAACACAAACACAGATCCAACCCCCCTGTTAAACCTACATAGAAGTCCAAAGCTCAACTAAAAAGCCTATGATAGTTTATATTGACTTCTAATGGAGATAAATCAGGACTGACAATAGTGTTGAACCATCAGATAGATCAGGATTCCTAAAGAAACTACTAATGTGCAAGGACCCAATTCATACTAGGTACCTAAAACATGATTTTTGCAGGCCGTGCTGATCAGTCAGAAGAAAAAGAAACACCTTCCAGTCCAGAAGCATATATGGTACTTGGACAGTGGATGTTCAAGACATATGACTAGCTGCAAGGAGTATCTCTCTGACTACGTAGAGAAAAAAAGTTCAAAAGTCTCTTTTAGTGATAACTCAATCTGATAAACCAAAGGCTATGGTACTCTTTCAATCGGTAACACTAAATTGTTAATGTTAATTATGTTCTTGGTATGAAACATAATCTCCTATATGTTAGTGATCGTTATATTTCCTACCAAAATAAATGATAGTAAAACAGCAATTATATATATCGTATCCACATGCACTACAACTCGAGAACACAACCAATAATTAACACATAATCTTTATTATTATTCAGCAAAAAATCAAGAGAGATGATTATAAAACTAGACTCAAATAAAATAAGAATAAACTTAGGAATGAAAGACTGACCCTAGGGATGTACTTAACCTAACCAGATTCACACAATTTAACCTATTAATCTGTTTACCAATTTAATCCACATTCATATGAAGGATCACTAATGTAACTATAGTCTTCCGTCAGGACAGCCTATAGTAGTAGGTTAGTCTAAACTCTATCTCCGTCGGGTCTCAAGAGAACTAAGCTAATTACCAAAAGCACACAAAGAATAACCTCGTACAGTTCATCCAACTCCTCCATGTCTCAAGGTAAAATCTGTAATATGTATTCAAGAAATCGATAATGTAATTAATTCCGCTAGGACATCAATCACATAACTAGCATGCATCAATATTGGCCAGATACCAACACATGAGAATTAAAGCAAAGAATCATAAATCATGAATGGGACGGTAAAACAGTATCAACTGATAAATCATACGAATCTAGTCTGACATACAAACACTAGGATCAATAAAGAATTTAGCTACTCATAATAAAAATACTAAAGCAAGAATTAAATAAAGATAACATAAACTGAATTAAATATATAAAACCGTAGGATTCCCCGATGAACAATGTATCAACTCGAATCCGTAAATAAACCGAACTCTCGAATAAATCTAACTATGAGTTGAAATATAAAAGAAAACTGAAAAGCTATTATAATCTATTCTATAAACGTAAAGGTGTTCTGTAAAGTCTACGTCAAAAATCTAACATGTAAAAGCTCCCCCCCTCGTCAAGTCTGTCTCGGCTGCGCTATATGGAACCCTAGGCCGCCTTAGCTCACGAGCAAGTCTCGCGATAGAATGTCGCGAGCCATCCCTTCTGCCGCGCGTCCGTCTTTCCTCGCGACCTTCACTCGCGACACGAGAAGCGTTGTTCTTTTCGCGGCTAGGCTCACGGTCGCTAGTCTCGGTACATAAACTTCTGGAGCGAGCTCGCGACCTGGATAGCGACCACTAGGGTGGTCGCTAGCCTCCTGTTCTTTTTCTCTGTAAAGCTCACGAGTTCTCTTCGCGTGCCTATGTCACGATATCTCTCGGCCCAAAAATCCCTTTAACTCGTGATCCACCTTTTTGACATCTAAACATGTGCAAAAACGACACGAAATACACACGGCATAATATCTTTCAAGGTAAACATAAATATATCGAATGCAGCTTAAAAGATAACTTATCAATTATATAATGAACGAAAATGGCTATATAAAATAGGCAGAAATGAGGTTTATCACACCCCCAAACTTAACATTTTGTTTGTCCCAAACAAAGCAGAACAAAATAGAGAGATGACCAAAAGCACAGGGAATGAGTCGAACGACAAAAGCAATAAACCTCAGAGCAATGAGCAACAAAAATTCTATCAAATGAATCAAATCACAACATCTTTTGTTAAACTCCACATATCATAATAATCATAAGCACATGTCTTCCTAAACTTGAATCCTCACGACATGGATATATATATATATATATATAAACTCTCAAACACTCAAGTGTATCAAGGAAGATGTGTATACTCTCAATGTTTAAAAACACACGGAATTTACCATAAGCTTGCAAATCGTCTAATTCTCCATTGCTCAAATATGTGCTCAAGAACTAAGATAAAAAAAGGTCTTATAAAAGGTTATAATGTTGGCTCTTTGGTAAGGTATGATATATTTAGGCTAAGTGACTCATAATCCCATAATGAAAAACACCATAAGTATCACAAGACACAATTCTCAAACTTACATAATTCATTTCAATTCTCCATACCAAGAAGTCATTTTTTTCTAAGAATTCCACAATTTTCATATATGTGATATACTCATTTCAAGCACTAGCTACTTACCCATTTATGTTCTTTTCGCACACTTGTGCCAACTCTTTTTTTCGAACTTATATGGGTAAGCAACTATTTTTAATTATCACTTTCTCATAATATATTTTCTTTTCTTTCTTTTTCTCAACCCTCAATTCAAGTAACCAATCATCACACTAACTACATAACCCAACCCACGGCTATATGAAAGAATAAGGTAAGCTCAACGGGCTCATCAAAGGATAAAATGATTAACAGGTTAGTGTTTGGATAATATATAGGCTAAGAAAAGAATGCCTAATATCATCTCCCAATACTTAAGCACATCAATGCAACCTCGAAAAAGATCCAGAGCAAGATTTAGAGAAACACGTGCTCTTTCAAACTATTCACACAGAAATAAACAAGACTAGAAAGATATGATAGTCAAAAGCTCAAGTCTCACAGGTTTCAAACATGTGATCAAGTTCTCAAAAGCTCAATACTCACAATAATCATAACATGATTCGTCTCACAAAATCAGTTACAATTAAATTTTCTAATAAAACAATTCTCATCATCGGCTGCTCGTCATTCAACTCAACCCCAAACAGACACAAAACAAAAACAAGAAAACAAACAAAACCAAACAAAAAAAAAAAAAAAAAAAAAAAACATTGGGTTACCTCCCAACAAGTGCTTAATTTAAATGTCTTTAGCTAGACCAATACTAACCTCGATCAATCTGGTGTTTTGACAACTGCGTTCTTGCCAAACTTGTGTTTGCCCCTATATTTATCATTCACTACATACTCATCCCAGAGAGAATTCATGCTGATGAGCCCAACTAGCAGATATCAGTGACCACCTATTAGTATTACTGGTTCAAGGGGAACTCATACTGATAGGTAAATTCGATCAGTCAAACTGATAAATTTAACTAAGGTCAAAACTGATGGACAAACTGGTAGTCTAAATTGGTGAATCAAATTGACGGACACCAAACTAAAAAGACGATACTGACTGCCATCGGTATCAGCAAAAAGTGATAACATAAAATTGGTATTAGTATCAGTACCACTTGATATCATACTAGACTGACGGGGTATCAGTTGACTGCTATGTTCAACTGACCAGTAAGTATAATAACTCATCATACTCATAATGTCAAATTGGTAATGCAAACTAATGATCACTCTGAAATCAATGCCTAACCGATGCATTAAACACTTAGAATTTATTTTAAGTTATTTATGTCTAATGATTTGAATTAATTCCTTTAGAAGTTATCTTGCATGTGCGCAGGATATTATCCTCGCATTTAATGCCAAGTCAGAAAAAGGCTGTAAAAATGAAAAAGTAAATACACTTTTTACTATACCGAGACGTGCGTAGAAGGTCAAACGTTTATTCCTCAAGCGAAGTGTACATGAACAATGACATTTACAAGCCTATTTATATGTTTTCCATAAATGATCATCACTTTCACATATTCACGTACTTGAAACAACCATTTTTCTGCATTCAAACTTCTTCAAGTCTGTGATTTTTTTCACAAATTCTTTCACTCTCTCACAAAACTGGCACCCAAAAAGAAGATTATACTATTTGAACCTCAAATACGTTATGAACAAACCGTTTCATTTTCTGAAACAACTAATGAAGGTGCACTTGAAATCCTCAATATATACAGGAACCAAGGCTGGAAATATTTCCTCAACCACCATCTCCAGTTTTATGTTGATGAAATGCACTATACACCATGACGAGGCGTCCAACACCCTGGTGGCCATGGTGACGGTTGAAGTACGAGGAGAGCTGACGACCACATATCAATAGTTTGATATCGACATTATCAAGACGATCAGGAGGATATTCAAACTGCCACACCGAGATGATCTCCTCTACACAGAGCTCGACCTCCTGTTCGTGGAGGATGTCATGCATCGGATGATGGATGATGGCACCATGTTGACCCCGACCATGAAGAGATCCATCTTCCTACCCAAATTTAAGTTGATGATCAGCATTCTGCATCGCTGCATTCAAGTTGATGGAATGATCTTTCATGATTTTGACTCGAATGAAATGTGTTCGCAAAGTTTTGAATCAAAAGAAGGGTTGGTGGATTGAGGAGGATTGTGTTTTGATTTTAACTATTATTCTTGTCCATTAAATTGTTATGGATGATAGCTTGTTGTCTTTTACTTTCTCTCTTCTTTATTTCTATTTTATTTTTCAATTTTTATGCTCGATGGCGAACATTGTTTAAGTGTTGGGGAGTTTGATTGGACATATTTTCACCATCTATTTTTTGGGATTTTTGGTCTACATGGATCTCTATTTGAATCGATTTTGTTTTATTTAGAATTGATTATGTGCATGCATGCTGATTTTCTATAGGATGAGAATCAAAGGTAAGAGAGTTGCAGGAATCTGAGAAGGTTTTTCAAGAATTAAGATGGAAGGTGGTTTTTGGACCAAGGACGAGGCGATATGGGCGTACTGTCATTGTTTTATTGGGACTGGATAGGTTGAAGTGAATTTACGTGATTGTTAGACGCTGCATGATTTCCTATGGGGTTAATTAATGTAATAGGCTTTTTAATCTACAGTAGACATTTTTAGATATTATTATGGACTATTAATTTATGTGTAAATAGGAATAAATGACCAAATTCATAACACACATGCAGTAAATATCCAAAATCATAAAAAGATGCAGGACATACCCATTTATTTGTTAATGGTCTAATTTACCCTTACTTTTTCGTTTCTTTTCTTACATTTTCTTACATTTCAGTCTGCATGCCTTACATATTTCAGTCTGTTCTTAGATTTCAGTAAAAATTCAATACGTTTTCTTGATTTCAGTGTGAATTGATAGTTGTATTTTTATTTTATTTTTGGAGTTAACGAAATATCATTGATTCAATAATTGAAAATATATTCATTAAAATTCGATCGGTTTTATACAAAATTCGATCGGTTTTTAACAAAATTCGATCGGTTTTTTTGACAAAAATTGAAAATTTAAATTACAATTAATAACCAATTTGTTTTATTGAAAAACCATTGTTTTATGATGAATGAATTAATTTTTCATAAACCGATCGGTTTTATGAAAACACCGATTGGTTTTATGCAAAATCATTCCAATTTATATTTAAATTTAGTAAAATTAATTTATTAGAAAATTTAAATTTAAATTCAATTTAACCAGATCGGTTTTTATATAAAAACCGGAGAATCAATTGATTCTCATAAAAACCGATCGGTTTTATGGAGAATCAATTGATTCCCATAAACCGATCGGTTTATAAAAATAATTCAATTTATTTTTAAATTTAGTAAATTTAAATTATTTAAAATAAAAATTTAAATTCAATTTGAAAATCATAAAATCGATTTTATGAAGAATGAATTGTTTTTCATAACGCCGATCGGTTTATGAAAAACCGATCTTTATGAAAATCAATTCAATTTTTATTTAAAATTTAGAAAATTTAAATTATTTGAAAATAAAAATTAAATTCAATTTGAAAATCATAAAACTTATTTTTCCGATCGGTTTTATGAAGAATCAATTGATTCTTCATCAAATCGATTGGGAAAATCGATTTTATAAAATTCAATTCAATTTATTTTTAAATTTATGAAATTTAAATTATTTGAAAATAAAAATTCAATTTGAAAATCATAAAACTTGATTTTCAAAATCCGATCGGTTTTATGAAGAATCAATTGATTCTTCATAAAACCGATCGGTTTTTATCGGTTTTATAAAATCAATTCAATTTATTTTTAAATTTAGGAAATTTAAATTATTTGAAAATAGAAATTTAAATTCTATTTTAAAATCATAAAATGAATTGATTTTCATAAAACCGATCGGTTTTATGAAAAACCGATCGTTTATGAAAAATCAATTGATTTTATTTTAAATTTAGGAAATTTAAATTATTTGAAAATAAAAATTTAAATTCAATTTGAAAATCATAAAATGAATTGATTTTTCATAAAACCGATCGGTTTTATGAAAAAACCGATCGTTTTATGAAAAATCAATTCATTTTATTTTTAAATTTAGGAATTTAAATTATTTGAAAATAAAATTTAAATTCAATTTGAAAACGATCGAAAAATCAATTTCAATTTATTTTTACTAATATATGGTTTGAAATATGATTCATTTTTATATTTACATCTTTATTGCGACTTTATTCACGTGAACTATTATTGATTGATGAGAAATTGTTACTAGTTCACTATTAATGTCAAGCGATACGATATGATTTGAGACTATGGAGACTATTCCACCATGTGAATCGGTACTATTTGATAATGAAATTACGTTGCATCACTTCTACTATCCACTACTATCGACATACACCGATAATTGATATGAATTGATCTTGCACTATCGACATACGCGATAATTGATATGAATTGATCTTGAACACTTTTATTGAACTTTCTCATCATTCATACATTTGAATTCATCGTTCAATAATTGAGTGAATTACAATCTATAAAAGAGCAATAAAATCAACATAACACACAACATATATACAATTAGTTACCAAGACACACAAGCACACATACAATTTGATAGTAAGTGCAAGTGAAGGCATTTCGGGATCAACACAATTTGAGGTAATATATAGGTTTTATTTTTAGTAATTTCAAATACGTTTGATATCCAGTTGGATTTTCATTTAGAAGAATCGATATTTACTTCATTTTTTATTTGTTATAGATGGAGAATTGGAAATTGATAAATGTCAAATACGGGGGATACTTCGATGGGTGTATCTATCATGACGGCGTTGAGCATGTTCTTCAAATTGATAATCAGTCCATATTAAACCTCTTATACAGTATCACTCACTTGATGCAGTCAAATTTTCTAAGCACAAATTTCCAATTATTTTATATATCTACGTCTCGAAATGGTCGATTAGTAAAATCTATATTGAGTATGAGACAATCAATTGGCTCAATTGTGCGAAAATGAATCATATCCTACGGTATATGTGGTTCACATTATTACTGACAAGTGTTTGGATCACAACAAGAACCTACGTTCCTTCGTTCGATTTTCCTCACACTTCATCCTATGGAAATAGTGCACTGTCACTCAAATTGATGAGTCGATCGAACAAATCCGAGAGGTTGGCGTCGTCGATTGGTTTGGTGATTCTTATATAGGAGATCAAAATTTTGCTTGTGTTCGTGAGCCACACAAGGAGAACCTACATTGTATTGCCACCCCAACCGGCGCGTTATTGAAAGCAGAATCGACGAAAGTGGTTGATTATATTCCGAGATCGAGACCGATTCGACGCAACGGAGGGGCGAAGACGAGGAAACGCTTATAAAATTTACTTTTCTTGATTTTGCGGGTTGGATCCGTCGAGAAGGCGGTTGGAAGGCGATGTCGTTGATAAATCCCAACAATAATCCGATGATGACATCCAGTTGATGCAAATGAACTAACCAATTGGTTAGTTCGGTTATTCCATCGACGACTTCGCATCACTTGTGGCTCGTGATCTGCGATCAACAAGGGAGGAGAATTGAGCAAAATTCTTATTACTACACAAACAAGATCTATGTCTTCTTTGTTGAATTTGGCATATGCGCAAAGGCGTAATATCTGATCAGCGTTCGAGACACAAAGCGTTACATTTCGATGCAGCGTGCGAACATTTGTATTTTTCAATTACGTGCCACGCGACATGGGACCGCTGGGAGTCCATAAATTTACTCCCGAGCATACATGCCACCGTGATTGGAGTCGAGTTGCTCGGTTAAGGCACATGCAAAAGTGGTGGCGCGATTTTTGCTAGGAATATGCGAAATTATGGTGAAATAATAAATCAAAGTCCATTATGACGGAGTGCAGCGTGATTTTGGTATCCGTATCAGCTACGATGTCGCACTCACTGAGCACGAAACACCGCAATTGAAATGATATACGGTAACCATGATGAATCATTTCAGTTGTTGCCAAAGTATCTCTATATGTTGCGGCAAGCAAATCCAGGAACATTCACAGATTTATATGTGGGGTCTGATGGCAGATTCAGGCACTTATTTGTTGCTCTTGCATCAGCTACAAGGTATTTCTACTTTGGTCTAAGACCAGTGATCGTAGTTGACGGAACTATCCTAAAAGGCCGGAATAAAGGTATTTTATTTCTTGCTGTGACGAAGGATGCCAATGAGCAAGTTTTTCCGTTGGCATATGGTGTTGGGCCTATTGAAAATGATGAATCGTGGATTTGGTTCCTCTCGCGGGTTCGCAGAGCGTTCGGGTCCAGCAATTCCCTATTGATCGTCTCAGACGCACATGTCTCCATAGCAAACGCTGTAAGTACTGTATTTCCTGATGCTTTCCACGGCTTATGCTACTATCATCTGCTTGGTAAGATTAAGCATCATGGTGGCGATGTGGCGAGCATGTACCACAAAGCTGCATATGCATACCAGCAGCGAGAATATGAACATGCTATGTCTGTTATAGAAAGCATGAGCCCTGCAGCCTATCAGAAGTTGATTAATGTTGGACCACATAGGTGGGCTCGATCACAGTGTCCTGTAAGCCGTTACAGTTTTCTTACATCGAATGCGGCTGAGTCATTCAACAAGCGGTTGTTGTGGGCAAGACGTCTTCCAATTTGCTCGATGATCAAGCAATCGATTGATTATTGAGGATGGTTCAGCGATAGACGAGCGGCCCAACGGGTGAAGACGGCTGAGTGAAGTGGCGGACAAAAGCTTAGTGCGAAATGGCAAAAGTCGTCGTTACACTCGGAGGAGAATTACGGATCAAGGTACAAGATTGTCGATGGTGACAGAACCTATGTGGTCGATCTTGAACAGCAAACATGCCCCGCAATGAATTTGATCTAGATGGCTTGCCGTGTTCACATCACGATCGCTGCAATTGAGTATGTTTTATTTTGTTTATATATAATAAGTTTTGCGCTTATAATATTAACTATGTCTTGTGTGATAGTGAATCGGCAAATCAATCTTAGATTATGTGGAGACCTATTACACGAAAGAAACTTTAGTGGAGACGTGCTCACCACGATTAATCCTCTTCCAAACCTATGTGATTGGGTTGTACGGAAGAAATAGCTCACGTGATTGTCATGCCACCTCTTGTGCAACGACAAGTGGGCGTCCAAAATCGAGTCGAATTCCATCCGGGGTGAGAGAGGCGACGAAGACGCAATACTACCCAAGAAGGTGAATCCTCGAGTAGCGGACGCCGAGCACCAAAAGATGTAGTCCTTGTGGGAGTTGGAACATACGAAAGAAGGTGTCCACAACGTGTTGAGCTACAAGAAAGTGATTAATGTAATTTCTTGTGATAAATTGTCATTATGTTTTAGATATGTAAAAGCTGGTTGAAATAATTAATTGAGATCCATTGAAATTTCGGATAGTAGTGGATAGTAGAAGTGATGCGTTGTAATTTCATTTGAAATAATTATTGAAGATTGAAATTTAAATTAAGATTGAAGATTAAGTCTAAATAATTAAGATTGAAATTAATAAATCTAAATACATGTTCAACCACGATCTATATTACATGAGATGAAATTAAAAATCTCTATGCTCACGCTCACTAGTCGATGCTCTTCCTCTTCCTCTTCCTCTCGGATTCTTGTATGGCTCACATAACTCAAATATATTTCCACCTATTTTATGTCTATATGCTACAACCGCATCACTAGGCGAACCATGCTCGATACTCGGTGAACCGAAATAAGACGTTCTACAATCATGCGTAAATGGACCATCATCGAAATCGTCTTCCGGTCAAATACCAAGGATCAGCTCGTGTAATAATCGCTTCATTGTTCCATGGTGGTATTCGTGGGAGTTATTCTCGAACCATCTAGTGAAGATCGAAGCGCCGCAATAATCTATTCAGCACACGAAGTCCATCATCCTCGCATCCATTTGATCTCGGTCCATCCGCCAAACACGCGAGTCAAACAAAGACGCAATGACCGAGTGCATATCCACGCGACATATCACGAAGCGCCGCTCGTCATCGATGCATGGGATGATGATCTATAAAAATAAATATTTAGAGAAAATAAACAAGGAAAATTTTAATTTTTTCAACTTATTGTATTAAATAAGGTTACCTGCGTGGCATCTAACCATGATGTATGACCGGCAAAGCCGAGGACAACTCCAATCCAATGCGCTGGTGGTTGCCATACAGAAGCAATGCTCTCAGGGTTAATGATCAATGGTGCCTCACGCACGTCTTGAATGTAGGACGAAAGCATTGCGTATACCTCGGACCATGAATTTTGCTGAAACATCTATTCAACATTGAAAATTAATTAATTCCAGATACTACACATATATAATATATATTGATTGTATTAAAGACACAATACTTACGAAAGAATCGAAGATCGAGGATGATTGTGTTATGAGAATCCACCCCATCCAATAAGTCGATCCGTTATCGAGTCTCGCCCTCAAATACATCATGAATAGATCGACCATCCGCAAAATTATTTTAGGGATACATATCAATATAAGTAGATGTACTTCAAAAAACGAAGCATATTGTATAAAACGCACGTGCCGAACATCAAAAGGCCTCTGGCGTTTCCATACACACGAACCATCGAACACGAGTTGACGGTCGAAGACTCGAACAACCACCACCGTGTCATTTTCATCATCAACAAACACCGTAGTTTATCAATACATCTTGGATAATGGACGTGGGAACGGCTATTCACATATGGTGACCTCATTGCACCGAAGGTCTCCGTGCCCGCTCACCTCTCCCAGCTTCCAACTACAAACATTTAAGCATATGAGTCAGTAAAATGAAAAACATAACAAATATAATGAAATATTATAAGCGCCAAATATGAGACTTAATAGTTACTGTTGCTCCAATTTGTTGTTGTATAGGCTCGAAAGTCCGCCTCACCACGCTCGAGGCGCCGATCACTAAATAGGTCCGGTCCCAAGATGGAATGATGAGATGCAGTTCGGGGATCGGAACCATGGATCCGGGAGAGTAGCGAGGGGGTATCACTGGTGATGTGGGGTGGCTCGGTCGGCTCAATATGTCCACCGCCTCGATGGATATACGGGTGAGGCTGCTGCTCACGATCTTCATCTCGACTGGCTGCCGCTCGATCTACATCTCTCGTCGTCGTCGTCGGATGGCGTGGGACACGAGTGCGGTGTAGACGTTTCAAGATTATGCGCAACCACATCGAGTCTTCTCTAAGAAACTTTCAAACCATTTCTTAATCTTAGAATCCACTTATCTTGATAGACTTCTCGATGCGTTGCATCGCTCGTCCTCACTCTCCGAATAGTTTCACGGATCCAACGACGATCGATGGAACTAAGGCGCCGCCCGTGGTGCTCACCACCACCGATGAAGAAGAAGAAGAAGTTGGCTGCCTTGTGCGTTTCCCGTATCCCGCCTCTCAGCGGATCGACGGCTATTCACATATTGGCCTTGCGGCCCTCGCAACCGCAATCTCAACAAACTCACCGACGATGTCCTCCGGCTGGTCTTGAAGGTGGAGCCTCTACGTCCGGCTCATAACTCTCCATCACGGGCGGGCGTGTCGACGAGTGAACCGCAATCCTTCTCTCAATGGGTTGCTCGGCCTCGTAGTGCACACCGAGTGGATAAGGGTATGAGACAGTTGCAAGTAAGAGGAGAAAAGCTCCGCCTCGTCGGCCGTGATCTCAATAAAATAATTTTCCTACAATAATGCAATAAATTAAAACATATCAAGAATCGAATAATAAATATATAACAACATGATATATATAATTTATAAATAAACTAGTAAACTAATATATTTAATACCTCTCGCTCAAACAGGTGCGTAATCTAGCAACGTCAGTCTACCTTAACGTCCACCTTCTCGAATCTCGGATGCAAGTCGCCATTAACATTCTTTCCGCTATATCGCCCAAGTCGGTATGACCTCAAGCAACCAAACATATAACACCGGTGGGTCCGTAAAATGGTACTTCCTAGTTGATTTACAATGCTTCAAATAGTACTTCAAAATCGATATGAGTATGCACCCACTGAAATCGCCAAAAGCATCCAAATCATCAACTAAGGCCCAAACCCGGTCACCAAGGTCTTCAAGCATCATATGCAAACACCACGGCATAAAGCACTAGAACATGTGCAGCTCGAAGGTATAAATGACCATCCCGGTCATTAATGTCGGCACAGTAACCTATCTAATAGTTCAGGTTGTCATTTGTCGGCCACGACAAAATGTCATGTAGACTTCACAATGTCGCAAGTCGTAATCTACGGATGTATCAAATGAAGACGACCCAAACTGCAGCCGGTCCTGGCGCATAATCTCTAATAGAAAACAACGCGCCTTTTCATTAATATAAAATAACATCTCGCTTACGCTTCTATCTCGGCGGAAACAAGATGGTGTATAACCATAGCGCACTTATTCCTCGGCTTATAATCTATGAAGTGACCAAAACATCCTCCTAAGAATCTATCAAGTAATGGTCGACCACCAACTTCAAGCAACCTCGCCTTAACATAATCTAAATATTCAACTCTATAATAAGTGGTGATCGCCAAGGTATATTAATTGTGTCGGGTCTCAAAATATATGATCATGTTTTAAACAATAAATAATAAAGAATAATTAATCAATAAACAATACATGAATTATGCAATAATTAATCTAAACGAATTATGCAATAACTAATCTAAACGAATTATGGAATAATTAATTTTCTAAACGAATTATATCCAATTATCTAAATGAATTATACAATAATTATATCAAATTATCTAAACGAATTATGTAATAATTTATCTAAACGAATTATCCAATAATTATATCAAATTATCTAAACGAATTATGCAATAACTAATCTAAACAAAATTATACAATAATCATATTTAAACGAATTATGCAATAATTAATTAACCAATAATTATATTCAATTATCTAATCATTTATCCAAACGAATTATCCAATTCGAAAGAAACGATAATAAATCTAAACAAAATCTAAACAATAAATTAAAAAACCGATCTAAATTATGCAATATTAAATATCCAATAATTATATCTAATTATCTAAACGAATTATGCAATAATTTATCCAAATGAATTATCCAATAATTATATCCAATTATCTAAACAAATTATGCAAGCAATAATTTATGTAACCGAATTATCCAATAATTATAACTAATTATCTAAACGAAATTAATAATTTATCTAAACGAATTATCTAAACGAATTATCCAATAACGTTAATAATTTATCTAAACGAAATTATGCAATAATTAATTATCCAATAATTATATTCAATTATCTAATTATTTATCCAAATGGAATTATCCAATTCAAAAGAAACAATAATAAATCTAAACAAAATCTAAACAATAAATTAAAAACGGATCGAAATTTTAAAAGTAAGTAGCAAAACCATAATACCCTCGATATACTGCTCACTTTCATTAAATAAATTAAACAACCATAATACCGATTGAAATTCATCAAATATGCCATATATCCAATTAGTAATACTGGATCGAAATTTGCATCAAATATTACATATATCCAATTATCTAGATTACTAATAATTAATTATCAAATTATGCAATAATAAATCTAAACAATACCCATCGGTTTTTTTTGCAATAATAAATCTAAACAATTCGAACTGAAACAATAATAAATCTAAACAAAATTAACAATAATAAATCTAAACAAAATAAATATCATAAACAATAATAAATTAAAAAAAATCACAAACAACAATAATTTATCTAAATTCCAAAAATCGATCGTGTATATGGTAATACCGATCGGTATTACCATTTACACAACAATATTCAATCGGTTTTGGCAATTTCGACCGTTTTTGGCAATTCATAGATTTTTTGTAATTTCATAATTTTCCATGCGTTTTTACCTAAATCAAAATTTAATCAACCTAAATACATCAAAATTTCGAATAAACTTACTTGTTGTTGAGACATAGCTGCTTGCTTGCGGGATTTTGTATATAAAATCGAAAGAACCGAAATTATAAGGATGAAGAGAAATGTGAGAGTTTGAAGAGAAATGAAGAAAATTTGAGGATGAAAATGTGAGAAACCGATCGATCGGTTTCTTTGAATAAATAGATAGAAATGTGAGAGTGAATTATTGGTGGTTTGGTAGGTGGCAAAATTTATTTGGTAGTATTCGAGTGGGTGGGAGAATTGATTATAGTCAACAAGATTCTCCCTGTTTTTCACAGTTAATTTGTCCCTCTTTTCGCTTTTTCACAGTTGTTTGATTTTTCGGTTTCAAATTTGTAGATAATAATATTTTAATGGAATAGGTATATCATGCATGTTTTTATCAAATTGGATATATACTGCATACCATTTATGAGTTTGGGTAATTTAATTTCCTTCTCTTAATTTATTGCCTCAATACATAAATTAGGTTATGAGATTTATTCCCTTATGCACAGGGATTTTATAGAGATAAGATTTGACCATGTTCCATCAGCCACAAAGCACGATACAAGAATTTAATTTTTTTGCAAGAATTTTATTTTCTTTTTACTTTGTTTATCTTCTCTTTTCTTCTATGAATTTTAGCTTGAATTCATAAGCCGTTTCGTTCCAATGAAAATTAAGGAAGCTCTAGTGCGACTAGTTCCGAGTGATCTAATTGGTTTTATCTTTTGTGCAAGCACCTGTTGTTTTCTTCATTTGTTGTCGTTAATTGTTTTGTATTTTTTAAGTAGTTGCAAATATTTAGTTGTTCATAATTAATTAGTAGCCAATTGAATCGGTATACGTAATTGTGGTTTAAATTTGATTAGTGGTAAAGTAATTCATCAGAGTCAAGAGAATAACAGTTTTAATTCGATAATCTTGCGTCAGATTTTATTGGTTTTGAATCAAATTTCTCTAGTTCTTAAATTTGTTTGCTCATTAAATCTATAGAGTGTCTTTTATGATTGTCAATCGATTAGAGAAGCAGTTAGTAAATCGTCTTTCTAACTATCGAGAAGTTAAGGAGAAATAAGATCACGTCAGAAGCGTCTTCTGTGGTCATAACTGGTTTGTTTACACAGATTAAAGTTATATTTGCATCAAGGATCGGGATAGTCGAGCTATAACGGAATTAGTTGAAAACCAGAATACTATTTGTTACAACGAAACTTTCAGATACTTTTCTTACTTTTACTTTTCAAGTTTTTAGAGTTTTAGTAATATTAAAAATTTATTTGCATGTAGAAAGTCGGAAAAATTCTCGTCAATCCCTTAGGACGATGTTGCTTGCCGCTTGCCGCTATGTAAGAAATATGGATATATTGAGTGTCAGATTTACTTTTTGTGAAAATGACACCAATAATGTACTTTTTCTACCCAACTCCTCAACGACTCCATATAAATGAGGTTGATGCTGAGTTTAAGTGGTGTTGCACAGAGGTGGCTTTGGTCTTTTCAAACCCAAAACTGGATACTCTATCATGGTAGGAGACGAATTATAATACAAAATTTATTAGAATGGGGTATAAGTAGGGATGGCAATCGGGTCGGGCGGGCACGGATAGTGCCGAACTACTTCTGTACCGGCGAAAATGATCCCCACCCGCGACCCGCCCGCGATCCGCGACGGGTAGGAGATTCCCACCATACCCGCGATCCGCGGGTACCCGCGGGTTGGCGGATACCCGTGAACCCGCCACCCGACGGGTATCCGCCACCTGCCATCCGCGGACTATCCGCGAATCCTTCACCCGTGGACCACCCGCGACCCGCGAAACCAAGCATTTCAAAAAACACGAAAATATCACTAACAAATTCATAAATCATAAAGTTCAAATCCACAATTCCACATTCAAATCCATAAAGTTCAAATCCACAAATCAATAACACAATGAAAATTCAAATCCACAAATCAACAATACTAAATGAAATTAATTAATTAATAAAATAAGTTATTAGATGTGAGGGTTTCACGGGTTCGTGGATAATTCGAGGGTATTTTTGCGGGTACACGGGTTTCATGTGCACGGTAGTGCTAAACCATTTCCGCATCTGCAACTAAACGGGTACTAGTTTTAAACCACGAACATACCCACGAGTACGAAATGCCTACCAAACCCACGAATAATCGGGCGGATACCCACGGGTTTCGGGTATCCGTGGGTCGATTGCCATCCCTAGGTATAAGGAGAAATTTAGGGCTGCCAACTTAAAAAGGAAAAGATTAGGAATTTTATTTTTTTGAGTTGGCGATGGAGCTATGTGCGATTTATACTCGTCTTTAAAAGGAGAAGGAGAAATATTATTGAACTACAATATTCATGTAGAAAGAATGAAAAGAAAATAAAAAGATAATGCAGTTTGTATTATCAACTTTCACGATAGTTTGAAAAATATCTCCAACTTAAGTTAATATATTAAAATATTCCAAATTTTCATTGCATTTAGAAAAATATCTTCAACTTAAGTTCCACATGGCTAAATTAAAAAATATACATAAACAATGTTGTTTTTCATACTTAGCCTTGTGAACGATGTGTTTTTAGTGGTGAAGTGAAAAAAAAAATCCACATCATTTAAGTTATAATCCATGCGAGAATCTAGCTAGGTGACTCAATTCGTCGTCAGAATCTTTATATCAAAATATTTTTAAAAGCTCGTAGAATTGGGGACGTTTAAATATATAAACTTAAGTTTGAGATATTTTTAAAAATATATTAGGACATTGTTCAGAATCTTGTCAAAATTTGAGACATTTAAAAATGGAGACATCTTTTAAAATATCGTGAAAGTTGGGACAAAAACTATACTCTTAGAATACATAATTAAAAATAAAATAAATATGAATACTGCTTCAAGATTACAAACTACCGAAAATAGTTAATGGACCAAAGAACATGATTAACATTACTACTCTAATTAAAGATAAAATTGATCAAAATTACCAATTTAATTAAAATTTAAACCTTTTAAAATAGTAATTTTATTTATTTATTTATTATTATTATTATTAAATTAGGCAAACTCAAATGAATAAAGCAAACTTAATTTTTAACGAGTTATTACCTTTATTGTAATATAACATAATATATAACAGAGATATAATTGGTAAATCAAATTTTATAAGCAAATTTTTTTATATAAATATAGATAAATAGTTTATATAAATAGATAATTTCAATTCATATAAGCTTGACAAAATTATAAATAGGCTAATTGCACCAAAAAATTCAACTTAAATGGCAAATAAGATACAAACTATATATCTACGTAATAAAACACAAATTTTCAATTTGGATATTATTTAACATTACAAAAGAAAAATGATAAATAGAAACTGACATGGTTGATATATAAAAAATCTTTTATTTTCACAACAAGTAAAACAAAATCGTCTTGAAACAAGATTTGTTGTCAAAAATAAATAAAGGCAAAATTTTGTATATATTTAGATATACGATGAATCAATCCCAATTAGAATTCATATTTTCTCAATTAGAATTTGATTAAAATGAATGCATCCTAAGTCCAAATGCAACGCATTTAAGTGTGCGTCGAGATAATCTGATATGTTGGAGGATTAAGCGGAATACCCTGTAAAGGAGGTAAAGTGTGTGAGTGGCTAGTTTTTTTTTGTGAAGGAGGTTCGCTGCCGTATGAGTTTTGAGTTTGGTCTTTGTGAATATAATTAAGTCAAAGTCAAGGTCTTCTCGTTAACTTGAAAACCATTGGCGTTATTCATGGACCCAGACACACTCATCCACTGTAGTAATTTACTTTTAGATTGTGACCGGAAATGTATGATATCCTTTGTAACGTAGTCGGAATATGACTTCTCTTCGACCCGAAAATACGCAACCCATAAATAACACTCTTGTATATTTGAACTATATAATTTGTAATCATGTCGTAGGAATACACATATCATGATTATTCTATTTCTACTGTACAAAGCCAAAAAACTCGACGCCAGTGTTGGAGTTGGTTGGACCACCCTGCAGAAAGTAATTTATAAGTTACAAATTGTGAATTCATGACCACCTTTCTCCTTTGTTAGTTCAGAGCCAATGAATATGATATGCAGCAGTCTATTCTATCTCCCTCTGCTTCTATTCACAGCCTCCTTTTTCTCCGCTCACACAACAGACACCATTAACACTTCCCAAATACTGAGAGATAGCCGTAATGACACTCTCATCTCATCCAACGGCGCCTATGCGTTGGGGTTTTTCAGCCCAGCTGGGAGATCCAGGTATCGGTATGTCGGCATATGGTACAACAACATTAAAGAAAAGACCGTGGTGTGGGTCGCCAACAGAGATGATCCACTCACGGATCGATCAGGTACGCTCAGAGTCATTCAACCGGGCCGTCTGCTTCTTCTCGATGCTACTAATGCTACTATTTGGTATGTGAATATATCAAGCAGCGTGCAGACTCTAGTCGCAAGGTTACTTGACACGGGGAATCTCATTGTTAGAGATGCCAATGATGAAAATCCTATGAGTTTCATCTGGCAGAGTTTCGACTATCCAACCGACACTTTCTTACCAGGGTTGAAGCTTGGTATGAACTTTGTGACTGGCCACGAAGTCTACATCTCATCAGCGAAAAGCAACGATGATCCGGCTATGGGAGGTTTTACGTTACACTGCGATCCTACTGGTTATCCACAGATTGTGATCAAAGAAGGTGCGTTGATCCGGTATAAATCGGGGCCGTGGAATGGTGTCCGGTTCAGCGGAAGTCACTACATGGTGAAGAATGATATTTTCTTGTATGGATTGGTGATAAACAAGAATGAGGTCTACTATCACTTCATCCTCCTCAACGACTCTGTGTATACGAGGTTTATTCTGAGCGAGAGTGGTGAAGGACACAGGTGGATTTGGTCTTATCAGACCCAGAAATGGTTACTTCATCATACTGTTCCATCAGATCATTGTGATTTTTATAAAGTGTGTGGTGCACATGGTATTTGTAGTACTACAACGTCACCTACTTGTTCTTGTTTGAACAAATTCAAGCCTGATGATCCTCAAGGTTGGGACGGTGATGATTTTTCCCATGGATGCATTCGAAGAACCCCGTTGAACTGCCAAGATGGCGATGTTTTTCTCAAGTACTCTGAACTCAAACTACCAGACACGGAGCATTCCTGGTCTAGCGCAAGTATGAGCCTTCAAGAATGCAAGGTAGCATGCTCCACAAATTGCTCGTGTACAGCCTATACAAGTCTCAATATAAGCAACGGTAAACATGGATGTCTACTCTGGTTCGGTGAACTTGTCAACATGAGACAGATATCTCCTGGACAAGATATCTATATTCGAATGGCTAAATCTGAATTAGGTATGATTTCAATCACAATCCTTGGTATTTTTCAAATAACAAGGCTCTATCGATGGCATAAAAATAATGCATCTTTTCCACAGACTCGGAAAGTAAGAAAAAGCAAATACTTATAGTGATGTTGTCAGTTGTATTGGGGATAGTGCTGCTAAGCCTGAGCAGCTTGTTGTATTGTCGGAAAAGTAAGAAGCTGGATCATCTGCTGCAAGAAAGAGGTATGAGAGAAGGGTTGTTTGTTGTTATGCTGAAGAGTACTAGTGATAAAACAATGCTTGTTTTTTTTGTTATATAAATTGGTCCCTTTTGTGTTTCTGTGTATGTTACAGGTAGGCTGAGAAATCAAGATCAAAGTGACAAGGACATGGATCTACCCATGTTTGACTTATCCTCAATAATAAAAGCAACTGACAATTTTTCAATCAACAATAAACTTGGAGAGGGAGGATTCGGACCTGTTTATAAGGTAAAGTCGAATCCCTTTATGTATTTTTAGTCTTCAAGCAATGTAGCCGAGCTTGGATTTTAGATATTCCTCATCATAACTAAGGTTCTGAATAGAAAAGGACAAGTGTTCAAAAAAAACAAAAATGATCCAAGAATCCAACCTCAAAATGATATTCATACATATTAAATCCACCAGAAGATAGAAAGGCACGAATTTCACATAACAAGTATGTTTTTGCACTAGGGCTTACTAGAAGATGGAGTGGCAATCGCTGTCAAACGACTGTCAAGAACTTCACACCAAGGGGTGGATGAGTTCAAAAATGAAGTAATCTGTATTGCGAAACTGCAGCATCGAAATCTAGTGAAGCTCCTAGGATATTGCATTCAAGGAGAAGAAATGATGCTGGTTTATGAATACTTGACAAACAAAAGTCTCGACTTGATACTCTTTGGTAAGTCTTCATCTTCAACCAACCTGCTAAATTACATACCATTTAACTAGAAGTAGTTAGACAAGATAAAGACAGATTTAGAGAAACAGAGCTATTAAAAATTTAGTCCTCGAATTGTTGAAACTTATACGTACATTTGTCCTTGATATATCTGGTAGATCCTTCGAAAAGCATATTACTGGATTGGCCAAGGCGCTTCAACATTATTAACGGAATTGCTCGCGGACTTATGTATCTTCATCAAGATTCGTGCCTGCGAGTAATCCACAGAGACCTGAAAACAAGCAACATATTACTAGATTCAGATATGAATCCAAAGATATCAGACTTTGGTCTTGCCAGAACTTTTGGAGGAAATGAAACTGGAGCCAACACAAACCGTGTAGTGGGAACATAGTATGTATAACATATCATATTCATATTAAGAGATATATGCACTTCCTCTTTTGCAATTTAACCTTAATGTTGCAAATTACAGTGGGTACATGTCCCCGGAATATGCTGGAGAGGGCCTCTTCTCAGTGAAGTCAGATGTGTTTAGCTTCGGAGTTATAGTGCTTGAGATTGTCAGCGCTAAGAGAAACAGAAGATTTTTGTATAGAGATCAGCAACTCAACTTCCTTGGATATGTAAGTATTGCATATTGAACACACTTGAATCTTTGTCTGATGGTTATGGCATCTGAATATGGGGTAATTAATATGACAGGCATGGATGCTAAACAGAGACGGGAAGGTAGTGGAATTGATTGATTCTCGCCTCCGAGATTCACACAGTGTATCACAAGTATTGAGATCAATCCATGTGGGTCTTTTATGCGTTCAACAACACCCAGATGATAGGCCAACCATGTCTTCAGTGGTGCAGATGCTGAGCAATGATGGGGTTCTGCCAGAACCTAAACATCCTGGTTTTTTCACAGAAAGAGAGATGCTAGAAACTAAGATCTCAGATAACTCAAGCACAGGAAGTTCTATAAATAGAATCCCCACTACCGTGCTAGAGGGTCGTTAAATATCAGATAATGTTTTTCATGTGAATCATCCATAATGTAATTAATGTCCCGAACTTGAAGTGATAGAATGTTCATGATCTCATAAACATAAGCAAAAGGAAGGCAGAAAAGGGAAAGAAATTAATATTTTGAAGAAAGTTGATGTTGAGATATTCATACATATTCACTAGAACGGTTTACATAATTTCATATTTTACACTTAAGAGAAGATGAAGAGGATTCAAACTTGAAGATAGCAAGATTTTATGAATTTTCTTACGATTTTTATTATTAATGACATTGTTTTCATTTGGTTTTAGTTTGCCAGTTTAAATGTTTATGTGTGGTTACTTCTCTTATCCTAGAATTAAGGAGCAGATGGATGATGGTTTTCGAAAATATTTTGATTATTTAATCTAGACCATTTTTTTTTCTTTTCATGTTCTCATTTTGATTGTTTGTATGATTGATCAGCTATCAATTTTTTATAATTAATTATGTTAGTTTGAGATTGATTGGGCGTATTTTGCGTATATATTTTGGATGATTATTGATGTGTTTTGACTTCAAGTATGGATAAAATTGTGATTATATTGATAATTTATTATTTCAAGGTTTATTATAGTGATTGCAAGCAATATGAAAGAATTTACATCAATTTGAAAGAGTTCTGGAAAATTGATTTAAAGCTACTGTTTGAAAGTCGCCGCATGCAACCACGTGCTTAACAAGTTAAAGATGATACTTTCAGCGTGATAAGCCTTTCAAGCTTGATGTGAACTTGATTTTTGGGTTGGCAAATAGAATTAATTGATTGTTATTGGCTTTGACCTTTAGTTTTAGATTTTTATTTATTATTTTATAGTTTTCTTAATATATTAGAATATGTTTTCCTTATTAAATGGGATTAGATAAGAATTAGCCTTGAAAATAGGAGTATCCTATTAGAGATATTCTCTTTATTCCACAAACATGTAACAGACGTGATTTTTTTATTTTTGCAATTCCAAAGTTCTTTTTTTCTTTTTATTTTGTTCTTCTTCTCTCTTCTCTTAAGATTTTTAGCTAGAATTCATTTATGCGTTCTAGCTAATCTCTTTCATTCCGGCGAAGATGAAGGAAGCTCTAGCGCGACACGTTCCGTGAGATTTAATCGGTTTTATCATTTAATTTATACACGCATCTGTTATTCTCTATGTTTTTATCGTTAATTGTTTCGTCTCTGCTAGGTAGTTGCAAATATTTAGCAGTTCAAAATTAATTAGTAACCAACTGAATCGAACATCCATAATTGTGGTTGAAATTTGATTAGTGATAAAGTGATTCATCAGAGTCAAGAGTTTAATAGTCTTAATTCGATAATCCTACATCAGAGTTTATTGGTTTTGAATCGGGTTTCTCTAGTTCTTAAAGTTGTCGGCTCATTAAATCTCAAGAGCGTCTCTTACGGTTGTCAGTCGATTAGAGAAGTAGTTAGTGAAGCGTCTTCCTAATTACCGATAAAATAAGAAGAAATAAGATTGCGTCAGAAGCGTCATCGTGATCATAACTGGTTTGTTTGCATGAATTAAAGTTATATTTGCATCGAGGATCGGATTTGTCTAAGTTAGAGTGAAATTAATTATATTGGAACTAGAATATCTTTCATCGTATTTGTTACTATCAAATTCTGGATACTTTGCATACTTTTATTTTTTGAGTTTTTTTATAGTTTTAGTCACTTCCAAGATTTATTTGCAGGTGAAAAATTAGAGAAATTCTCACCAATCCCTTTGGAGACGTCTTGCTTACTGCTATCTATGTAGTGTGGGCATACTGAATTAGTGTCAGATTTATTTTTGGTGAAAACGACACACCAAATTTTGACGCCGTTGTCGGGTATCGAACCTGTGTCACCCGCGTGACGGGAATACTTACCACTATACTACAACGACTAGAATTGGTATATGGAACATGTTTTCAATATTTGCAGAGAGGACTTGAGATTAGTGTGGAGGCTTATGATATAATCAATCTGCTTGGAGATGCATGTTTAAGTAACAACCTGGAGACAATATTCTTGCATTTAATACACTATTTATTCAACTTGGAGATAAATTCTTACATGTAAACTACAGTTTATTCACTACGAGAGTAGTTCTAAGCAATTTATGTGATTGTCTTTAAGACTGACTAATCAGGTTGGATCGGGTACCATATTTGAAATTACCGGGTATCCAACCCCAATTTTTCCCAATAACCAATACCCGATCCCGACCAGTTTTGTTTAGTCGGGTATTAGAGTACCCGCAAGCACCTTATTTTTTTGGCACTCTGCATGAACATCCTCCTCAGCACTGCTGCTGTTTTTTTTTTTCCTTTTCAGTTCCATCTATTCACAGATCCATAAATCATATAAGAATCCCAACAGATAGAGAGGCGACATGGAGATTGGAGGTGGGGGTGGGCAACGGAGCGAGAGAGTGAGAGAGCGAGACGGAGCGGAGGCGATGCCGCGACGAGGCTGGGCCAACGGTGATGCGGAGGTGATAGCAGGGCCGAACGCCAGAGTCAATCTATCACTAAGCAAATAGCCGAATTCCCTAAATTTGAGAAAATAAATAAAACCCCTTATTTCCGTAGGACTACAACGCAAACAAATCACTTCAATTTTCCCTTTTGATAGGATACGGCCCAAACACTAGGACCAAGCATCGGGCCCAATATAAATTGGCCCAGACATCAAGCTCGGCCTACGCGAGTTCGGCCCAGGAAGACTCCTAAATCAACTACAACTCAAATCTCGCAAGTGGAGACGTAGAAGATTCGGATATCTAAAGGAATCCTGGATGCATATCTAAAAGAATCCTTATAAGAGAAGACTTTGTATAAAAGTCGAACTCAATATTATTGTGTATAAATAGAGGCTAGATTAGACGGAAAATGGGCTATCTACACTCTTTGTAATCGCTTCTTACACACACTCAAATACACATACACTCTCTTGCTCGTGGACGTAGATCTATTTTAAAGATCGAACCACGTTAATTCTCTGTGTTCATTGCGTATTTAATTTCCTAACGAAATTAAGATCGATCACTGGCGCCGTCTGTGGGAAACGAAATTTTGCATTTTCGATCAACCTTTGTTTACAGGGAATCAATCACGACGATGAATACCAGAAGTCTCACATCCAGAGCCGCTATCGGCAACAACAACAGCGGCAGGACGCGTCAAGCTCGGCTTGGGAAAAGCCCGGTCAGAGAACCGACCCCCGAAGGGCATGTCCAAAGCCTCGACGAGCAAGGCCATCCCATCCTGCATGAAGAAGCAGAGTATAATAGCGAGGGAGGCCGCAATAAAGAACCGAGAGGAACCTCCACTTCAGCGAGATAAGCTCGACGAGGCAGTTAAAGGATTCCTTGAAAAGAACAAGGAAAGCTTTCTCCAGTACCTCAGCCGAGAGCAAGGTCGGCACCATCATGAAGATAGGGACGCCGAAGCCTCGTCAAGGCACGAGGCAGCATAGCGAGGTGAATCCCCCAGCCTCCGGATGATAGGCGCTCATACCTCTACACGGGTTGGGGCCCAAACCAACCGTGCAAGGGACGAACAGCATGAGACAGGACGTCGTGATCGCCGCGAGGTTGGCCTCCGTCATCAAAACGAGTTCGGTCGACGAACTTCACCTCACTCCCCGGAAGGCGGGTTCGATGGATACGGAAAATAATTACCCTGTTCTCAAATGAAATACTCGACACTCCCCTCCCGGAGGGTGCCGAGCATCGTCCCCTACGACGGACTGAGGGATCCGCAAAACTTCCTCTCATAATTCCAGTATAATATGATCAACCAACGCCTCAACACCATCCATATGTGCAAACTCTTCCCGGAATTACTGGTCGACAACGCCTGCCGGTGGTTCAACAGTTTACCTTCCGGGAGTATCGGATCATACCGCGACCTGATGGAAGCCTTTCATCGAAGGTTCTTTCAAAAGGCCGAGTCCAAAACGACATCGGCACATCTCCTCACAGTGAGGCAAGGCCGAAACGAGTCCATTAGTGACTTTATGACCAGGTTCAACAAGTAGAGCCTGAAAGTCGAAGACGTAAACGATCTCCTCATCATCTCGGCCTTCCAAAACGGCATCTTGCCGGGGGCCCTATACAAAGAGATCGCTGGCACGAACCCCGCATCGCATCGAGTGTGGTGCATAGCGCACCGGTTCGCCAAAGCGACGACCGATAGAAAAAGCGCAAGCGTAAAAGGTGGAACCCTCTGACAAGGGAGGAAAGAAGATGGCCGAGGAGATCGAAACCAAGGCCGACGAAGTGCCTTGGAAAGGATACGTCGCCCAATAGAGTCTAGGCTCGGGCATGAATAACCCGGAGCGACCTCAAGATACACCCCGACGAAGTCGAGGCGGAGATCTACGAGCTCCACATGAACATGTTCGAGAAGCCTCGACCAATGACAAGGGGTCAAAGCGCCGATCTAAGAACAAGTACTGCTCCTTCCATGAGGATTATGGGCACGACATCGAAGAATATAGAGACCTCATGGTAGACATCGAAAATTTAGTGCATGGGACGGAGTCTAAAGAAGTACCAAGGGCATGGCCATAAGCGGTCAAGACGAAGCCCCTACCGAGGTCAGAAGAAGAGGAAGCAAGAGAAGAGGGAAAACTGTGCCCCTCACAAGAAAACAAGGCGCGACACTGATGAAGAGGGAGATGACGAGCCCCAATACGATGGGATCATCTCCACCATCAAGGGGCTCCCTCGCGGAGTCACAAAGTCCTCTCTTAAGGCTGAGGCCCGAAGTCCCCATACCAACGAACCTATGAACAAGAGGTTTAAAAGGGATGAGGCAATCACCTTCTCCGAGGACGACCCCGTACCAGCCGTAGTACCCCACCAGGATGCGATGGTGATCCAAGCAGTGGTCGCCAACAAGCTGGTAAAACGCGTGTACATCGGCGGTGGGCGTCGCAGCATCCTCTTCAAGGAATGCTTCGACAAGTTAGGAGTTGAGGAGCACGCCTTACACCGCCCGCTACCACTCCAAGCTTTGTGCGGGAAGAGACGCGCCTGAATGAATAATCGAACTACCCGTCACGGTGGGAAGAGCGCCGATGAGCTCCACCAAGGTGGTACAGTTCTTCGTGGTAAAGGCCTACTCGCCGTATAACATCATACTGGGACGAGACTGACTAAACACAGTGAGGGCGGTATGCTCAATGTACCATCTGACAATGAAGATCCCCACACGAGGAGGGGTAGCCGTGATCCGGGGAGATCAGAAACAGGCCAAAGAATGCATGCATGTCGCCTTAAGAGGTACAGGGACTTCGGCCCCGCATCCACAGGCATAACAATTAAAGAAACCCAAGGAGTTGGAACTGGAAATGACGTCGACTGCTCCCGACAGTTCGGCAGAGGAGGTCACGCTATATGAAGACGATCCACTCAAAGTCGTCAAAGTATGTTTCGCCGAAGCACCACAACTAAGAAAACAGATCATCCAACTCCTAAGGAAATTCAGAGACGTGTTTGCTTGGTCACCCCTCGACATGACGGGGGTCTCGCCAAGTATTATCACTCATCGGCTCAATATTGACCCGAGTGTAAAACCAGTTCGGCAAAAGCAACGGATTTTTGCAGCTGAAATGAATCAGGTCATCCATGACGAGGTGAATCAATTATTAAAAGCTCGTATATTGTTCGAAGTCAAGTATCCGACCTGGATAGCCAACCCGGTGATGGTCAAGAAAGGAGGAGGGGGATGGCGAATGTGTATCGATTACACCGATTTCAATAAACACTGCCCGAAGGACTGTTACCCTCTTCCAAACATCGACAAAAAGGTTGATGCTTTGGTTGGTTACGAAGTCTTCAGCTTTTTGGATTTATATAAGGGATATCACCAAGTGTTGATGAGTGACGAGGACGCATCCAAAACAGCCTTCATAACGGACTTCAGAGTCTTTGCATATAAGAAGATGCCCTTCGAACTCAAGAATGCAGGGGCCACTTATCAAAGGATGGTGGACAAGATATTTCAGCCCTACATAGGTCAGAATGTGGAAGTATACGTAGATGATATCGTCGTCAAGAGTAAAGAGGAAGCCACATGTGTTGCCGATCTCAGGATCATCCTCGGCTTACTTCAAAAGGTAAACCTAAAGCTAAATCCCCGGAAGTGTACATTCGCAGTTCGGTCTGGAAAGTTTTTGGGGTGTTGGGTTTCACAAGAAGGATTAAAAGCCAACTCGTCGAAGGTTCAAACTATTTTGGAGATGAAGATGCCGAAGACCATCCACGACGTACATAAGTTGACAGGCTGCATAGCCGCACTAAGCCGCTTTCTTTCAAAAGCCGCAGATAAGCAGCTCCCATTTTTCAAAATACTCAAAAAAGCTCTGGAGTTCTCCTGGGATGATAAACACAAGTCAGCTTTTGAAGATCTGAAGAACTACCTCGCCAAACTTCCCACTTTATCCGTCCCGAAAGAAGGAGAGGTCCTTTCCCTATACCTCGCCGCCTCGGACGAAACCATAAGTGCATTTTTGGTTCGAGAAGACGGATGTCAGCTCCCTGTATATTTTATCAGCCAAGCGCTAAAAGGGCCAGAAACGAGGTATCAGCCTTTGGAGAAGCTCGTCTTGGCATTAGTAAATGCTGCAAGGAGACTGTGTCTATACTTCCACGCACATCCCATACAGGTTCTCACCGATCATCCACTTCGGCAAGTATTGACGAAGCCAGAAGCTTCAGGGAGAATTGCGAAATGGGCAATAGAATTGGGCGAACACGATATATCCTTCGCCTCGCTCGAGCCGTCGTGGTCGCTATAGCGCACTTCCTTGTCGAGGCTAACTTCACGCAAAAGCCGAAACCAACCGAGGCGGACTCGCACAACGCCGGCCGAACTCATAAAGGACCCATCGAAGATTGTTGGCAAATCTATGTGGATGGAGCTTCGGGAAAAACGGGCAGTGGGGCAGGCATCTTACTCATAAGTCCAGATGGACAAGAGATAGCCTACGCACTTCGGTTCACATTCAAAAATACGAATAACGAAGTGGAATACGAAGCCTTAATCGCAGGACTTCGCCTAGCTCAAAGTCTCCAGATACGAGCCGTGCAAGTCCACAACGACTCTCAGGTTATAGTGAGCCACATGCTGGGAAAGTACGAAGCAAAAGGCAACAGGATGAAGAAATACCTTGAAAAAGCCAAAAGCTTGCAACAATCTTTCTCATACTTCCAGTTGGTTCGCATCCCAAGGGAGCAAAATAGCCGAGCTGACACTTTAAGCAAACTGGCCTCGTCGTCAACGAGCCCGCCAGTAGAATAAGTCCAGAGCAGAAGCATAGACGAAGTCGAGGTCGAAGTCAACATAGTCTCGGACGAGGAACCTAATTGGATGACCCCCATCCAAACATATTTGGAGAAAGGCGAACTGCCCCATGACAGGTGATCGAGCTAAAAACACACTCAAATTCACTCGCAATCGTACGAGGTAATCGTAGCGTGATAAGTTAACCCAAGTCGTCTCTCAAGGAAAACTTAACAGGGCCATTGTTCGTGTTGCGCACAGAAAGCGATTAAATCCTAAACATTCTAATAACAACGGGGGTTGAATATGCAAGAATTGAAATACGAGAAAATAAACAGCGATCCTAAGCTGGGGGTTGTCAATCCCAAACTAAACTAATAAAGCTATAAATCTAAATCAGGGGTTGTCAATCCCCAGTTGAACTACGAAAGCAATAAATCAAAGCGATAAATAAAAGCAATAGCAAACCTATTCTTAGGGTTTGTCAAGCCCTAATCTAAGTCTACTTGTAAATGAACAATAAACATCAATCATCCAACAAAACATGAATTAATCGAAAGCATGATAAATCAAAGAAATATAAATCAACGGAACATGAAAATCCAATCCACTGTCACTATGAATTGAATCCAATAAACCGAGAAATCTCAAAGCATAAATTGATAAACTAAACATTCAATGATGAAAAGAGAACATGAATTAAAATAAGGATTGTATCATTATGTTGGTCGAGGAATCGTCGGAAGAAATCAAGAACACTACGAGAGAAAAAGCGGCGAGGCGCATGTCCGTAAGAAAAGAACTCACCCTTTTCGACCTAAACGCATATATATTAAATGAAGGTGAGCCGGCGTTTAAGGTGGAGCGCAGTTCGTAATACGCTCGCCTTGAACATGAATGCCGGTTCAGTGAACTCCGCTAGAAAAATATTCTCGCTTGAAAATGAACGCCGGATCACTTGAGGCTGGATAGGAGAGGTGGAGAGCTGGCGCCGAGGCACGGTGGCCGGGTGGAGGCGTGCGCCACGGGTGACACGGGAGCAGTGGCGCTGGCGTTGAGGCGATGCCAGCGCGGATGTGATACAGCCTTGCGCGGAGATGGCGCGGCCGCTCGCGTCGCGGCGTTGGGACGCCCGCGACGCTGGCGCCGAAGCGAGGTGCGACGCTGGCTGGGCATGGGCGCTCGGGCGAGGTGGGCGACGGAGATGGGAGAGTGCGCTCGCATGCAGCGGGCGCTGGAGACGCCGCCACGTTGGGTATGGGCGCCGGGCGGAGGGCTGCTGGGCAGGTGGCAAGCTGCGGGCTGGGCGGTCTTGGTGGAGTTGCACGGCGGCGGTGGAAGCGCCACTCTGAACGTCTTGAGCAAGATTGCGAATGCGCGCTCGGAGTAAGCGCCGGCTGGGTGGACTAGCGACGGGGTGCGCGGGACGAGGGTGTGCGGGCGCCGGGCGCGGGCGCTCGTACACGCACGTGCACGACTTCGATGTTTGGCTCCGTTCTCTCTCGTCCGATATCCGAATTGCGATCTGCTTTCGCCTATGAACTTCTATCGCGATGCTCTTCAATTTACTTGATCCTTGGTAGGTCCAATTAATCCTATTTGATACCGATTTTCTGCAAAAAATTGAAACAAACGAAGTAAGTCCGAATCGATAAATATTAATCGAACCAACGACATAAATAGGATAAACTAATGAAAATGACATGTAAAAAATACCAAGAATCATCACAAAATCATACCAAACAACAGGCTCGAGGCCAGGAGAGTCTTGAGCAAATCTCTGCGATATACACTGAAAGGTGGAATTTCTATAGAAAATCATACCTCTGACCTCTCCTAAGGTGTTTGGGTCCGAACCGAGCTGATTATGTACTACGAGAAGTACATGAGGATCATGTGGAAGCCACATCGGCCCCGCGCCTTATCGAAGAAAGTCATGCGATGGGGATATTATTGGCCAACAATGTTCCAAGACTCAATTGACCTCGTGAAAAAGTGTCCAAGTGCCAAATTCATGGAAACGCATCGAGGCTACCTCAAACCGACCTCGCAAGCATGCAAAGCCCTCGCTATTTATGTAATGGGGATTGATATCGAGGCCCTTTCTCGCAAAGCTCCGTGGCGTTTCAATTCTTGATTGTCGCGATCGACTACTTCACAAAGTGGGTGGAAGTCGAACCATTGGTGAAAATCACAAGCAAAACGCCTCAACTTCGTGCGGAGGAACATAGTGTGTCGCGGCATCCCTCATATCCTCATTTGGACAACGGACACGCTCACGGATAAGGTATTCAAAGAGTGGTGTTAAGAGCTTGGATCCAACAAAATTCACCTCGGTGGCCCATCCTCAAACAAATGGTCAAACCAAGTCACGAACAGACAATCGTAAAGGACTCAAAACTCGCCTCGATCGAGTCAAGAGCGATTCAGAAAAATTACCGCAGGTCTTATGGTCGCATCGCACAACACCTCGGATATTGAATGTAGAAATGCCCTACGGTTTGGTGTATGGAACCAAGCGAGAATCCCCGCAGAGATCGGAATGCCGAGCCCCGCACCATCAACTTCTCACCAAGTAAATGGGAGAATCACGAACCGACCTAGATCCGCTTGAAGAAAAGAGAGACCTCGCCTACATAAGGGAAGCTCGGTATTACAACCAGCGTGCCAAATTCCGACAATTCCAAGTAGGCGACCTCGTGCTTCGAAATAATGAAATCAGTAAAGCCGCAAAGCTCGATAAACTGGAAGCCATATGGGAAGGACCTTACCAGGTCAAAGAAGTCCTCGGAAAAGGGTCATATAAGCTCGCCCATATATCGGTGAGAAAATACCCAATACGTGGCACATCATTTATCTCAAGAGATATTTCACATAAGTGTCAAAGGTTGAGTCTGTTCGGTCGTGTCTTTGAGTCTGTTCGGTCGTGTCAGTTCGGTCGTGTCTGTAACGTCGTCTTTTATTAATAAAATCTTTTTCTTGCATGTTTTATTTTTCACTTATGCATAATACCTCTTCCCCATTTTACAATGCCCTCTCACGAGGACGAACTACCCTCTAAGGAGGACGAACTACCTTCGTTTAATACGAGAACGAACTATAAGCGCGGTGGGGACCACCCCTATCGATAAAACTCGACAAATAAGGAACCTATACCTTCGTTTATTTCGAGAAAGATGGGACCACCCCTAGCGATATTTCTTGCCAAAACAGGAACATATACCTTCGTTTATTTCGAGGAAGAGGGGACCACCCCTAGCGATATTTCTTACCAAAAAAGGAACCCATACCTTCGTTTATTTCGAGGATGAACTACCTTCGTTTATTTCGAGGATGAATTACATTCGTTTAATACGAGGACGAACTACCTTCATTTATTTCGAGGATGTATTACCTTCGTTTGACTACGAGGGCAAAATGTATAAAGCATTTTCAACACAAGGCAAAGAAAAAAATTCATTCTTATTTCAAAAGTGTACAACGCATACATTACGAGGACGATGAAGATCCAGGAGGCTGGGAAAAGCTAAGCCAATCCCTAGAAAAATCAGGGTTCAACAAATCATCTATGCTAACCCTATCCCTACCTCGGCCTCAGCCTCGTCCTCGATCGATGCCAGAAGTTCGACCGCTCTTTGCCTCGTCGAACAACCTCGGTCGCTTCGATGACACGACCTCGGCTTCTCGATGGGCGATGTCGGTCTTGCATAAAGAATTAAGAGAAGTGTCGTCCACACTCCACGTCATCGAAAGATAAGAAGGAGCCTCGGCAGAGGAGGAGCTTCGGCAGATGAAGAAGCTTCGGTCATCGAACGAAGCACCTACTCGATGAGAGGATGACGAACTACTACTGTCTTGTACAAGCCACCTATCTTCTTCAGGTCGGCATATTGCTACTGAAATTGCCAGGAGTTCTGACCGTACTCTTGTCTATACCTCGAGCAACGGGCTACGAGCTCGGAAACTTTAGCCTCGGCATCGGAGATAGTCATTCCACCACCTCGGTGGATAATCGTCTCATATTCAGCGTGTTCCTCAACGACTGACGTGTTCCTCAACGACTGACTTGGCCTTATCCTCCGCAATCTCGAGCTTCTCCTCAACTCCAAGAATCGAGCTTGAAGCTCGTCAAACTTCTCTTGTGAAATCCTGAACTTGACGTCGGTCTCCTCCTGCACATGGCCAAGTTTACCCTCCAGGTGCAGGACCTCGACCTCTTTAGATTCGAGAGCCCGAGTCAACATTTTGATTTGATCCAACCATGGGGACACGTCGAAATGTTCAAGAGAAGACTGAAAACAACAAAAGACAAGATTTCTTCCATCAAATTTGGGAATTTTATTAAGGCCTTCAAGGCAGGAATTTGTCAAAGTACATTAAAAAAAAGGGGGGGGGGGGATCAACTGACCCCTCCGAAAGCTCCTTGCTCAGCAGCCTCGACCTCTCCCCGAGCTCCAGATGCCTCGGCCTCTCCCCGAGCTTGGCGGCCCAGCCACCTCCCCAAAGATTGGCTCATTCCCCCTCGGTCTCAGCAGCCTCAACCTCCTTCCGTGCTTTGACCTCGGCAGACGCGGCCAACACCGGCTTTCCAGCCACTCCAGCTATGACAGCCTCAAACTGGATGTCCCGGTCCATTGGCCAGGAACGGACCACCTCGGCGTTAAGCACGGTCGAAGACGAAGCTAGGCTCTCCACGACAAGCAAGCTCTTCATGCCAGTATAGAGGACCTCGACGTACGTTCACAACAGGGCCCCATCCTCCATGACCTCATACCCATACTTGGACTTATCCAAATCTGGGTAATCCTCGGCCACTTCGTCCAGCGTCTCTACTACCACCCTCGTGTTGAGCACCTCGGCCAGCTCGCTGGCAAACCCGCCAAACCTCCTTGACAAAAATAGCCTCTCCGTGAAGGCACGAAGAAGCTCTCCTTGCGAGGTCACCACTGTGGCCTCCCTGGACCGGAATCCTCCACCTCGACCTTTAGCTAACCGACCTCCGCCTCCGCCTTCGATTTCGCCGCCTCGGATGCCGCCAGAGCCAAGGATGCGTCCCGAGCTTTTCTCTCGGCCTCGGCAATCTCTTGCACGAGGAGGGTCTTCTCCTCCTCCATCTCCCTAGCATAGCGGGCAACCCCGTCAAACTAAACGACGGCGCCCTTCAAGTAGTCCGTCAGTTGGGCGGACGTCGCCGCCAGTTGGGCGGACACCATAGCCAGCTCGGCTGACATATCCTCGACCCCCTGTGCAATACCAAACATGTCAAACACACACAACGGATACTTAACTTTATGTCGAGTACAACAAATGGCATTACCTTGGGGAAAGACAGGCGAGCAGCTTGAGAACCGACGATCTCGCAATCTGGGTCGTCGGCAACCGTGGCATCGGGAATCGCACGCCTTATCCTTTTAAAGCGTTGGAGGGGCATGGGCGAAGGAGATTTTGGGACATCTTCAGTCCTTTCAGAAGAGGCCTCGGCTACCTCTTTCAATGCCAAGGTGGAGGACTCGAGACCAGAACTCGATCTCGTCCTCTTCTTCTTTCCTTTGACGACGTCCACTGCAAAGAATAATAAGCTCCAAGTTAGCACAATGGAGAACAAAAGTAATAAAGCGACAAAGTGAAGGAAAGGGGGGCTCACCCTTCACCGCCTCCACCGAAGTGGCAGGATCATAAGGGCTCAGCCCCGCAGCATCAAGCTCGGCCTCGGTAAACACTTCGTCAACAAGACCGACCTTGTCCAACGTCTCCTCTAGGCCACCGAAGCTTTCATCGGTGGCCACATCCTCTAACTTCTCTGGATTCCAGGCGAACTCTATGGACTCATCGAACCGACAGAAGAAGAACTTCTTCTGCCAGTTCGAGATTTTCGACTTCGTCTTTACTTTGAAGCCACGACGGGGTGATACATAATACCACCCCAAGCTAGATTTTAGCATGAAAAACCTTAGGATAAGCCCAAGGGTAAAAGGAAAATTATGCCGATGGATATAGACACCAAGGCCCGTTAACTGCCGAAAGGAATTTGGCATTAACTGGGTAAGAGGAATGCCGAACATTTGTTGTAGTTCGGTATACACATAAGAAAAGGGGAGACGAAGACCACACCGAAGGCTATCCTCGTAAAACATGACAAAACCCTCCGGGGGAGCGCTAGCCCTATCACCCAGTCGGGGAACGACATACTCAAAGGATTTTGGGATAGAAAAATTAGAAGCAAGCTCTAATCTTGCGGGGGCTTCTAAAATCGAAGGAATAGAAGAAACCCTACCGAAATCCCTCAAAGGCAGGAAATAAACTCTACGCACGAAAGGTGGAGGGTATCAAAGGTATAAACTTCTAAATCCACCGAATAATTCGGTGGCGACACTGACACAATACGACCATCATGGCCGTGAGACACTCCAGAAGAAGAAGACGAAGCCATTAAATATAACTTACTGGTTTGTGGGTAGTAGATCTAAGAAGATGGCACAGACGCAGCAAAAACAACGAAGACGACAATAGTGAAGCAATTGACGCGCACTTTTTCAGAAAGTCGGAAAGTTTTGAGAAATTTGAAAATGGAAATGGAAAAAGTGATACGAGAAATAGCGTATCATGGAAGTTATTCCTCCAATATGCACTTTATCGGGAACCCAACCGTTGTCCGCATTAAATGCACGACAGATCCCGTATTCAACATTGGCAGGACACCCCGTGTTCGACCTTGTCATGACGTTACATATTCAACCATATCGTCGTACATATGACTTCGGCATAACGCCTCGGTAAGGTGATGCCAAGAAACATACAACTTCGGCATAACGCCTCGGTAAGATGATGCCAAGCAACATACGACTTCGGCATAACGCCTCGACAAGGTGAAGCCAAGCAACATATGACTTCGGCATAATGCCTCGGTAAGGTGATGCCAAGCAACATACAACTTCGGCATAACGCCTCGGCAAGGTGAAGCCAAGCAACATACGACTTCGGCATAACGCCTCGGCAAGGAGAAGCCAAGCAAAATGCAACTTCGGCATAACGCCTCAGTAAGGTGAAGCCAAGTGACATTTAAGCCCGGCATAAGACCTTGGCAGCACGGAAAGTATTCGACTTCGGCCAATTAGAGCCGAATACGCGATCCTGGGAAATCGACATCGTTGGTCCCCTCACCAGATCGCGAACTCCAGCAAACCACTATCCCCCATCCATCACGACCTCACTTCTACGTCTTTTTTTTTTGGGGGGGGGGGGATATGATAGGATACGGCCCAAACACTAGGCCCAAGCATCGGGCCCAATATAAATTAGCCCAGACATCAAGCTCGGCCTACGCGAGTTCGGCCCATGAAGACTCCTAAATCAACTACAACTCAAATCTCACAAGTGGAGACGTAGAAGATTCGGATATCTAAAGGAATCCTGGATGCATATCTAAAAGAATCCTTATAAGAGAAAACTTTGTATAAAAGTCGAACTCAATATTATTGTGTATAAATAGAGGCTAGATTAGATGGAAGAGGGGCTATCTACACTCTTTGTAATCGCTTCTTACACACTCAAATACACATACACTCTCTTGCTCCGTGGACGTAGATCTATTTTAAAGATCGAACCATGTTAATTCTCTGTGTTCATTGCGTATTTAATTCCCTAACGAAATTAAGATCGATCACCTTTCTATCTTGGTATGGCTGAAAAGTCTCTTTTGATGGCTGACATTATCAAAATTGAATATGGGGACAAGAAATGAATGATAAGCAAGGGCAAAGGTGAAGATTTTAGATGAAGAATTAGACAAAATTCTTCCCAACAACATGGCAACGTGATTCGACCTCTTTTTCATTTTCTTTAGGCAATAGTATTTGTGATTTGGGTACGTAGGTAGGGTGTTGCAGTGGAGGAATTTGGTATTATTTGTCTTCTCTAGGAGTTGAGGAGGCCAGAGAAGGATATAGAGATGAATCCTACAAAAAAATGGATAATGTTTAAATATATAAAATATAAAAAAAAATTGGATATACCCGATAATCAAACGAGTATACCCAGTATTTAAATTTTCTACAATATTTCAATATCCGACACTGACCCATTACTCGTATTTGTCAGTAAATGGGTGCCCGATATCCGATCAGGTTCATGTCGGATCGGGTAATACCCGAATACCCGAAACATGTTTAGACATTCCTAATTGTCTTAGAAATAATTGAGTATTTGATGGTTGATTTATCTTAATATGTTTGATAGTCTGGTTTCGTTGAAACCGAAGCTATAAGATATTCTTTCTAATTCCCGTTACCTCTAAGTTTAATTTGCATATTCAATAATAAAATCAACTTTAAATTTCCAAAATCTAGATAGAGACTCTAGAGGATTACAGTTAGAAATAGTAGTCAGTCATAGTATATCGGTCTGTATGGATATATATGACCTTGTTCACTAATTTAAATCTCTACTAATCCATTTTACATTGTTTAATTGCATGTTACATTTGTGGCACATCTGAAATCCAATATAAATTGTGTATTGTAATAACATATCTAATTCAACTCAAGAATCATTTATAGTGAGCAAAATATCAAAAAATCAAATAATCGAATTGAATTAAATCGAAATATTTATTTGGTTATATTCTTTTCGATTTTTTGATTAGGTTCTATTAGGATTTTTTCCTTCAAAATTCAGTTAATTCGGTTTGAATTAGTTTGACATTTTTAAAGCACTAAAGCCTATATATATAATGATAAAAATAGTTAAATTCTTAAATTTTTGCTATTTGGATTTTTCACAATTTATTCTTCATTGTTCGTGTAATTCATGTTCTTGTTCATGTAATCGTAGTTCTTATGCATGTTATCACATTCCAATGCCGTAAATGAATATACAAAATCCCTTTATTATAGGGCTAAACGATTACCAATAAAATTTATGGATAATAAAAGAGTTGTAATTAATCTTGACCGTTAGATTATAAAAAATGGATGGACCACATTAGTTCTTAGTTCTCAAAAAAGTTGGAGTTCTCATTTGATTAGGGGTTGGTTATAGGAAGAACTCACTTTAAGATAAGAAATAAGAACTTATTCTCACCCTTGATTTCATCTAATCTAATGGATCATATTTAATTCATACTTTAAAACAAGTTTGACTATTTTATACTATTTTATGGTTTTAAACGTGTTAGGGGCATAAAGGTTGACACACTGTCGTTTAGCGTTCAAAATAAATTTATAACCTATTGCCCATCAAAGGCGTAGCTGATAACTCTTATAAAAGAGTTATTATATGACCTTTTTGATGATAATATCCTTGAGTTTAACGGGTTCTGTTCGTTAGTTTGCTGTTATGTTATGTTTGCGTGTGTATGTGTGAAGGATTGAGTCAGGTGAATTTAAAGGGGTTTTAATGGCATTTATGCATTATTAGTTATGGCATGAAGCAAGAAAGAACGGCAGTGAAGACGAGGCTGAAGTTCGCTGAGTCAAAGTCAAGCTCCAGGTTGAACGCGCAAGCAAGGCCGAACTCGTGAGTGAGCTTGACTTCGATGTACGAGGAAGGATTGAACGGATAATGCTGGAAAAATGCGGGAGCAGAGTCGAACTACAAAGACGAAGTCAAAGCTCAGGAAAAGTGAAAACCGAGGAGGCTGAAGCGAAGTCTGGAAGCCGAGCTCAAGACTACCGAGCTCTAGACTTCCAAGCTCGTGAGCGGAACCGAACTCCGAAAGAAAGAGAACAGAGCCGAGCTCGCAACCTAAGCCGAGCTCAAAGATTGAAAAGTTCGCAAGTGTGAAGACGACCTCGATACTAAAACTCGTAAGCGAGGCTGGACTTACAAGTGAGGTCGGACTCTAAGCCGAGCTCGAGAATGATGACCGCAACTGAGATCGGATTCATGAACGAAGTCAGGCCCATTCAAAGGTCGAGCTCGAGAGAAAGGAAAGAAAAGCAGGCGATGTCACGACGCCGAGCTCAGACGTGAGGACGGACCTTTGAGTGAGGTCGAGTTGGTAAGGGGTTGAGTTCGGACGTGAGGTCTTCATCAGGAGGGACGAGCTCGTGCCTGTGCAAACTGAGTAGAGGAGCTCGTATTAGCAGATGAGGTCGTGCTTATGAAAGAAACGAAGAAGAGATTTGCAGGACCACAGCCACGTGGAGGCTGGCCACGACAGCATAAAGGATGCGCGTTTTGCCAGAGCCAATGGAAAAGAAAGAATCAGAGGATGAAGGGCTTGCGGGTGCTCAGTCTGCACACCTAAAAAGTGTCAGAGTTTGTTATTAAAAGAGAGGGTGACAATGAGGAGATAATTGATTGTGGAGTATCAGAAAGAAGGAATCAGAGGGGCAACACCTTGGAGAAGAAGCTATTGGAAGCGGACGATCGAGGAGGGCACATGATTCGAGCGACAGTGTTAACTTTGAATCTCGAATTCTTTTGACTTTGCTATGGCATTTGTGTATTTGAATTCTGTTGCGCAGCTCGCTATCGAGCTAAATTTGTAGGACTTGATCTTTTGATGAAACCCATGCTCGTGTGACGAGCTCCGTTTTCTGCTTATCTTGTTAAGTTATTATCGTTTTCTTGGAGATTATTTATCTTGCTTGTGATTGATCACCTTGGGTGAGATTTTAGCTCTATGATTTCTGGGAAGTTCTCATAGAGTGGAAAACAAGAAAGTGACGCAAGAACATGATTTAGTATTATGTGAGTGAATAGCATAGGAATATGTGTTTGTCTTGCGTGACATAAATGAATGGAATGATAGAGATACTCTTAAAGCACTTCGGTATAGGAATATATTGACGAGCTTAGAGGGTATAATCTTAGATTTGGAAAAATACTAAGAGTTGTAAGATTTCATGTCATAATAACGAGGCAAAGATAATGTTGAAGCGTGGCGAGTACGGAGCATGGGTGGAATCAAGTGGTCAAGTCTATTTTCTCTCTTAATATCAGTTTGTTAATCATAATTTGTCTAAAAGTCCACCTCGTCTCGGTTTAATATTTCTCTTTAATTGTTTCTCTCTCATAATCACAAACAAATTATCTTCGACGTGGTTTGAAAAGTACGTTCCCTGTGGATTCGATCTCGGAATATTTCCTTATATTACTTGTTGATTAGGTGCACTTGCGTACATTTAATTGTGTTGCATACATTTGCCACAACAAGTTTTTGGCGCCGTTGCCGGGGAGCGCCAATTATAAATTACGTTGATATTTCAATTTTTGTGTGTTTATTTCGTATTAGTGGTTAACTCTGTTAATTTCTTTTGCGTGAATCGGGCTCGACGGGTGGTGGTATGCGCGAAACCGCGCGCAGTATTGTACCCGCTAGATCCAGAGATTGAACGCACCTTCCGTCGAGGAAGACGACGTCAAAACATCCGTAGAGCACAAGCCAAAATGGCCGCACTAGGAGGTAATGGGAAGAATGGAGGAAATGCCATAGTCATCGCTGATGACCGGGAAAGGGGTATACGTGACTACGCTAACCTCGGTTTAATGGTGAATCCGGAATAACCACACCAGGGTGCAAGCAAACCAGATTCGAAATGAAGCCGGTTATGTTCCGTATGCTCCAAATAGTGGGGCGATTCGGTGGGCAAGCCACGGAGGATCCGTGATCTCCACCTTCGGTCGTTCACGGAGGTCGGTCGAATCATTCAAGTTGCCGGTGTTTTGATTGAGTTACCGAGACTTGGTGCCCTTTCTCGCCACGAGATGGTGCAAAAGCATGGTGAATGGTATTCCATCGGACTCTATCACTTCAGTAGAACGAGCTCGTGAAAAATTCTTGATGAAGTATTTCCGCCTCGAAGAATGCAAGATTTGAAATGACATCATGTCGTTCTAGAGAATGATGATGAATCTGTATGCGAGGCATGGGAACTTTATAAGGAAATGCTACGGAAATGCCCTCACCACGACATTCCGCATCGCATTATTTGGAGACTTTCTATAATGGGTTAAATCGTCCACACGCTTGGTGTCGACGCCCACAAATGGAGCTATTCTCTAAATCCTACAATGAGGCATATGAGATATTGGAAAGGATCGCTAATAACAATTGTCAATGGTCCAATTCTCGAGTTCCAATGGGGAAGAAATCTTTGCCGGTGTCTTGGAAGTTGATGCCTTGACGGCGCTAACTACTCAAGTGGCGTCTATGAGCAATATGTTGAAAGGCTTGCAAGTAACCAATCCAGCTGCTCAAGCGACAAGTGTTCCAGTGGTTGCACCCACAATGCAGGTGAACGAAGTGTCGTGTGTTTACTGTGGGGAGGGGCATACTTTTGATAGTTGTCCATCAAATCCAGCTTCGGTATGTTACATGGGAAACCAGAATGGCCAGCGGAATAATCCGTATTCACAATCATATAATCCTGGGTGGAGACAACATCCTAATTTTTCGTGGGGAGGACAAGGTGCTGGAACAAGTGGTGGTGGAAATTTTGAGAAAAACACATATCAACAAAATTTCCAACCGAAGCAACAAGCCGCTCCACAGCCCAAGTCTATTGAAACTTTGATGAAGGAATATATGGCTAAGACAGATGCTGAGAATCGAGGCGATCCACTTCGCTATGGAATTTGGAAGTTCAGATCGGACAATTAGCCATCGAGATGAGGAATAGGCCACTTGGTAATCTGCCAAGTGACACGAAAAACCCTCGGAAAGATAAAGAACATGTCAAGGCCGTTACCTTGCGAAGTGGAAAGAAAATGCACGAAACCGAACTGCTGAACCAAGAAGAGAAGGCGGAGTCCTCAAACACTAAAAGCAATTTGGTAGAAGTGGATGCACCAAAGAAACCCCTTGATGCTGAAAAGCCTACCAAGGTGAAACCACTGCCGAAGCCAATGGACGAGGTGGTTTATCGACCACCACCACCTTTCCCTGAAAGGTTCAAAAAGAAACAGCAAGATACTCAATTTCGGAGATTTCTGGATGTCTTGAAACAGCTGCACATTAATATTCCATTGGTGGAAGCACTGGAACAGATGCCAAATTATGTGAAGTTCTTCAAGGACATCCTAACAAAGAAGAGACGCTTTGGGAGTTGAAAGCAGGGCACCGATCGAGCGAAGAGTACCATGTTAAAAGCAAGATTCCACCCAAGTTGAAAGATCCGTGGAGTTTCACAATTCCATGCTCAATTGGAGGTCGCGACGTTGGTCGTGCTCTATGTGATCTAGGAGCAAGTATAAACTTAATGCCGCCTCAATATTCGTGAAGCTCGGGATAGGAAGCTCGGCCCATAACAAATGACCACAGCAATTGGCGGATCGGTCTATGGCTCATCCCGAAGGAAAAATTGAAGATGTGCTAGTAAAGGTTGATACATTCATTTTTCCCACGGATTTCATCATATTGGATTATGAAGCAGACCACGAAGTGCCTATTATTTGGGACGTCCTTTCCTTGCAACAGGAAGGACTCTGATTGATGTCCAAAAGGCGAACTCACAATGAGAGTAAATGATCAGAAGGTTACTTTCAATGTTTTCAATGCTATGAAGTACCCTGACGAAGTGGAGGAATGCTCGATAATATAAGTATTAGAGCAGGTCGTCGCTAAAAAGATGCTGGAACACTCGGCTCAGTTCGAAGACAGTGAGAATGAATATGCCGACCTCTTGGAGTTAGAGCAAAAACGAGGCTACCTCAGCATCCCTCTAACAAGAGATCTGTCAAAGTGCCATCGCGTATCAGCCGAGCTCCAGAGTCACTTGGGCTCGCAGATCGGCCTGTCCAGGTATCCAAACCTTCGATAGACGAACCTCCAATACTTAGTCTGAAAACTTTGCCCAACCACCTGAAATATGCTTATCTGGGCGAGGGACAAACTCTTCCAGTAATCATTTCAGCTGCGCTCGAGCTCGACAAAGAAGAATCTCTGTTACAGGTGCTGCGCAAATACAAGAGAACTATTGGATGGTAAATTGCCGACATCAAGGGGATCAGCCCGGCTCTGTGAATGCACAAGATATTGTTGAAGATTGCCACAAGACTTCCATAGAACACCGCGCCGCCTTAATCCACCATGAAAGAGGTGTTGAAAAAGGAAGTTATTAAATGGCCGGATCTTTGGAATCATTTATCCAATCTCGGACGGTTCTTGGGTGAGCCGGTGCAAATGTGTTCCTAAAAATGAGGAGTTCTGATGATTTCTAATGATCGGCATGAGTTAATTCCAACTCGGGTGATAACGGATGGCGTGTTTGTGTGGATTACGGGGAAATTGAACACGGCTACTAAGAAAGACCATTTTCCTCTGCCATTCATGGATCAAATGCTTGATAAACTCGCTGGCAAGGAGTTCTTCTATTTTCTAGATGGGTATTCGGGTTATCATCGATCGCCATTGCACCGATGATCAACACAAAACCACCTTCACTTGTCCCTATGGCACTTTTGCCTTTAGAATGATGCCTTTTGGACTCAGAATGCCCAAATGACGTTCCAACGCGTTGCATAATGGCCATCTTCTAGGATATGGTGGAGAAGTCAGTCGAAATCTTCATGGATGACTTCTCCGTCTTTGGGGACACTTTGAGGTATGCCCAGGGTAACTTGGGAAGATCTTGGGCGGCATGAGGCGCGCGACTTGGTCTTGAATTGGGAAAATGCCATTTCATGGTACAAGAGGGCATAGTGCTGGGCCATCACATATCCAAGAAAGGGATTGAAGTGGACAGAGCCAAGATCGAAGTGATAGATAAATTTCAACCCCTACTACCGTAAAAGGGGTGGGTAGTTTATTGGGGCATGCAGGATTTTACAGAAGATTTATAAAGGATTTTTCAAAAATTTCTAAGCCACTGTGTGCCTTGCTGGAGAAAAATAGCCATTTCGAGCTCACCCTGGAATGTCTAAAGGCGTTTGACGTTTTGAAACGAGCTCTAGTGACAGCTCCAGTAATCATTGGACCGAACTGGTCATTACCTTTTGAGGTGATGTGCGACGCTAGTGACTTCGCCGTGGGGGCCGTGCTGGGTCAACGAACGGAGAAGATATTCCACTCCATCTATTACGCTAGCAAAACGTTGGTGGAAGCTCAAATAAATTACACCACTACGGAGAAGGAGCTGCTAGCGAGTGTTCGCATGTGAAAAATTGAGCCTCACCTCGTGGGTTCAAGGTGATTGTTTACACAGATCACGCGCCATAAGATATCTTGTCGCCAAGAAAATGCCAAGCCACGGTTAATCCGTGGATCTTCTGCTACAAGAATTTGATCCGGAGATTAGAGCGGGAAGGGACTGAGAATCAAGTAGCTGACCATTTATCTCGATTGCCTACAGCCTCGGGCGATGAACCTTATGCCCAAATTTAGGACGCTTTCCCTGATGAACAATTGATGAGCATGCGGCACAGTAGTACACCTTGGTATGCAGACATTGTCAACTTCCTGGTCTGTGGAGTGCTGCAACCCGAACTCTCATTTCAACAGAGAAAAAGGTTCCTCTCCGAGGTCAGACATTACTTTTGGGATGAACCATTCTTGTATAAACGTTGTGCCGATGGTTTGATGAGACGATGCGTACCACATGAAGAGATGGAATCAATTCTAGAAGGATGTCATGCTACTCCATATGGCGGTCATTTTGCAGGACAAAGAACGCGCCAAGGTAATGATCAAAGTTATTTCTCGCCAACCACATTTTAAAGACGCCCAGCGTTAGATGCAAAGATGTGACAGATGTCGAAGGGTGGGAATATATCTTCCCGGAATGAGATGCCAATGAATTTCATTCTAGAAATTGAACTCTTTGACGTGTGGGGCCTCGATTTCATGGGTCCGTTCCCACCCTCATTTGCCAACCTCTACATCCTGGTGGCGGTTGATTATGTATCTAAATGGGTAGAGGTCGTGGCTAGCCCCACCAATGATGCGAAGGTTGTTATCAAGTTCTTGCAGAAGAACATCTTCATGCGGTTTGGTACTCCTCACGTGATTATTAGTGATGAGGGCACACATTTTGTCAACATGGTACGTGGGTCTTTGTTCAGCCAAGTACAATGTCGGATACAAGGTGGCTCGTGCATATCATCCTCAAACAAATGGTCAAGGTAGCTTTCAAATAGAGATAAAAGTATATCTTTGGAGAAAGTGGTGAACCCAGGCCGAAAGGATTGGTCCATACGCTTGGATGATGTTGTATGGGCCTACAGAACAGCTTTCAAGACACCTTTAGGGATGTCTCCTTATCGGATAGTTTATGGGAAAGCTTGTCATCTTCCTTTGGAGCTTGAACATCGAGCCTATTGGGCAATAAAGAAACTGAATTTTGAGTATGTCTTTGGAGTGGCCCGTTTGTTGCAACTAAATGAAATGGATGAATTCAAGTGGTTTGCTTATGAGAATGCCAAGTTGTACAAGGATAAAACCAAGAGATGGCATGACAACAATATCTTGCGCCGTGAGTTCTTGCCGGGTCAGCAAGTGCTATTGTTCAATTCAATTTGCCGAGGCTTTTCACGGAAAGTGAAATCACGATGGTCGGGTCCTTCACAATTCTGGGTAGCTTGCGGTGCTATCACATCACTGAAGGAACGTCCAGTCGTGAATTCATGGTGAATGGACAGCGTGTCAAGCACTATTGGGGTGGCGAGGTCGTTCGTGAGAAGACCTCGGCGACCTGCCGACGCTGAATGGGAGGTATCTTAATTTGCCATAGCAGGTGCGCTAGCGACCTCGTTGTTTTGTTTGTAAATATTTGTTTTATTTCTCGCTTTGTTTCGTTGTTTGTGTGTGATAATGAATTGCCTTAGCTTTGTTAAAGAAGATGCGAGTTTGTTCTAAAATGGTATGTGGAAATTTGAATTGCGGTGTGGTACATGCGCCTCTGGGCGTAAATTCGAGCATTGTGCTAGTTTTGTTCCAAAGATGGATTTGCGAGAAGAGAGAAAGTGAAATAGGAGTGCTATTTTGGTAAAAAGCGGGAGAAACTTGGTTGACATTTGGGTTTGGAAGACCGCGCTTTTTCTCTCCCTCTTTATATTCATCACAATTTTCTTATTTTCCCAATTTTCTTTGCCCGTTGCTCTCACTTTTCACGTCCGTCTTACATTTCCTCAAAACTTTTGATCTCTGAAATTTAGTTATCTTCATCTCCTCTACCGTGAAATTCTGTTATTGTGCGGAGATTTAGCAACAGGGTCAGGAAGCAGGTGGCACGTATAAGCAATGACTCTGCCACGCCCATCATCATATCGACGCCGAGTTGTCACCGGATGATTCACCGGGTTCTCCACAAGCCGTTGCGCCTTCTTCTTCCAAAAGAAAAATTAGTCGAAGCGACAAGGGTAAAGCCAAAATAGTGGAAGCAGATGAACCTAAGGATATTCAAAGCAAGAAGGAGAGGGTGGACAAACCCTCTTCAGCAAAGGCAGGACGTTCAATCGACGCCATCCCCAAATTTCGAGCTCATGGTGGGTTCGAGAGTTTTAAGCGCCTGAAACCTAGGCATCTATGGATAGAGAAGGGTTTTCAGAAATCGAAGGAAACCCCAGTGTTTGTAGTAGAGCTGATTTCACTAAATGGATGGGCAACGTTTGCAGCAATTCCACCTCCACCCATTACACCCTTGGTTAAGGAGTTCTATGCAAATATCACGCCTTTGTCGAATAAGGAAGGTTTGTCTGCTGTGGTGAGGGGTAAGTTGATGGTTTTATCTCCGAAAACCATTAATGATTTTTATGAATTGGAGAATGAGGTGGATGATGCTTTCTCCGCCATGAAGAGGGCTCCTTCAGTTGATGATTTAGAAGAGGCACTTAGATTGACGACTGTCGAAGGCACAGAATGGGCGTTTTCCACACAGGGGTGTCGCTCTATTAAAGCTGCGTCGTTAAAATTGGAGGCTCATGTCTGGCTTCACTTCATTAAAAGCCGGATTTTGCCCACCACCCATGATACTACCGTGTCGGAAGAACGGATGCTGTTACTTCTCTGCATTTTCGCTGGGAGGTCCGTAAATGTGGGCGCCCAAATCTGGCGCGAGGTGGACGAGTGCCGAAAAAGGAAGAAGGGCCGACTGTTCTTCCCTTCTCTGATTACTCAGTTGTGCATAAGGGCGGGGTGCCTTTCGGGGATGATGAGGATCGCCTCGTTGAGAAAGCTTTCATAGATATCAAGACCTTGACGCATCGTCATGGTACGTCTGAAGACCCAACCTCGCGCGCCGTAAGTTGGTCTACCTCCGCCCATGCCGACCTCGTCCGAGCCTACTATGCTAGATATGCAGAAGTTCCTCATTTACGGATCGAAGGACTCTTGCTCCGATCCGCCGCATTTGAGGACGACACGAAAAGATATTGGGTATTGCCGCAAGCGAGATCGTGTAATGGAGGACCTGTCTCGCATCGTTATCCACGGTGAGCTGCCGCCTTTCCCCAATTTCCACATCGGATATTCCGTGCTCGGCTTTACCATCGGATTATGATTCTGAGGCCGAGGTTGAGAAGGAGAGCGAGGCGAGGCCAGACCGAGCTCAATTTCCGACAAAGATTGCTCCTGCTGCATCCACCGAGGACCAGACACCAGTTGCTCCATCTACCCACGTTTCTCCTACTCCTTCGGGTTCTCCCGAGGTGTAGGCCAGGGGCGTTTTCTCTAACTCAATCCTTGGTGTTGTTGCTGTGTTTTGTTTGTGTTTAGCTTTAAAATTTCTGGTGGGTGTTATGTTGATGTTGTTCTGGTTTGTTCAATAAAAGCATGTGATTCTGTTTTCGATGATTTCTAAGGATGATGTTCGGATGGCAAGGGATAGCTTTATGATGTCAATCTGTTTTATTTATATTATGATCTTTGGTACGCCTTATTGCTTGTCTGGTTTTTACTCTTATTTTGCGGGGTGTACCTCTATTAATCTTGGTATTAGCATATTAGCTCCTATAGGGATTGACCATTGCATCAGTGAATCTTAATTGGCCTACGATTTTGTATGAGTGCCTGTCTTTTATATTGGGTTGGGACTCCCCCTTGAGACAATATACATGAGTGTGTCAACATGGATAGGACGTAGGCCCTTTTTGGATCGAATGTGCCTTTCTAGCCTTCCCTAATATGATATTTTCCCTAGGGTCCCCTTTGGTGACAAGTTTTTTCTTTCTTGCATCCACTAAATATTCTCCTGTATACCCACATATACTATTCCTTACCCTTCACTTTGGGCATGCCTAATTGTGGTTCAGTTTCTCTCGTATCTATAATAGTGCCCGTATTAATCTCTATGTCAAGATAATGATGTCTCACCCTCGTTTTGTATAAGTCTCAACATTGGGGACAAGGTTATATTCTAAGTTTAGGGGTGCGCGGTAAAGTAACCTCGGAAGTTAAGGGCGAAGTTGTAAGGAAGTTGAGGGTAAAAAAAAAAAAGGGAGATTATAAACGGAAAAGGTGAAGATGCAGGGTTTCTATAAAAAGAAAAGAGAAATGTCAGGCAAGTTGGAACCAAGAATGAGTTTAGGTGCCCAGGTGTTTTGAGCTACATTATTCCAAACAATCCTACCGTCACCCAAGCCTAACATTATAAGCTGTTAAAGACCTACTGATCCAGTATTGATGACACTCATGTTAGTGGAGAGGGGGTTGACCGAACTGAATTGTGGAGACATCTGTGCACTTGATAATCAAAGCATGGTCATATTAAGAAGAACTAAGTTATGGTAAGATTCATGTAGTGGCTAATGTGTTATATACCTGTTGATATCTGAAGGGCGACATCCTTGCAATACGAGGTGATTGACCAGACTTGCAACGAGAAGAACTGAACGATTCATTTTCTTTGAAAGAACCACGACCTGAAAGCGACATCCCTAGCTGATTAAGTCATCATCTTGGCTATCGTCGGAGCATTTTGAACATCGCTTCTTATTTTTGTGGGTGTGTTTTTGTTGTGTAACAGAACATCACTCGAGGACGAGTAATGAGCTAAGTTTGGGGGTGTGATAACTCTTATAAAAGAGTTATTATATGACCTTTTTGATGATAATATCCTTGAGTTTAACGGGTTTTGTTCGTTAGTTTGCTGTTATGTTATGTTTGCGTGTGTATGTGTGAAGGATTGAGTCAGGTGAATTTAAAGCATTTTTAATGGCATTTATGCATTATTAGTTATGGCATGAAGCAAGAAAGAACGACAGTGAAGACGAGGCTAAAGTCCGCTGAGTTAAAGTCAAGCTCCAGGTTGAACGCGCAAGCAAGGCCGAACTCTTGAGCGAGCTTGACTTCGATGTACGAGGAAGGATTGAACGGATAATACCGAAAATGCGGAGCGAGTCGAACTACAAAGACGGTTAAAGCTCGTGAAAAGTGAAAACCGAGGAGGCTGGAGCGAAGTCCGAAGCCGAGCTCAAGACTACCGAGCTCAAGACTTCCAAGCTCGTGAGCGGAACCGAACTCGAAAGAAAGAGAATGAGCCGAGCTCGCAACCCAAGCCGAGCTCAAAGATTGAAAATTCGCAAGTGTGAAGACGACTCGATACTAAAACTCGTGCGAGGCCGGACTTACAAGTGAGGTCGGACTCTGCCGAGCTCGAGAATGACGACCGCAATCGAGATCGGATTCATGAACGAAGTCAGGTCCGTTCAAAGGTCGAGCTCGGGAGAAAGGAAAGAAAAGCAGGCGATGTCACGATGCCGAGCTCAGACGTGAGGACGGACCTTTGAGTGAGGTCGAGTTGGTAAGGGGTTGAGTTCGGACGTGAGGTCTTCATCAGGAGGGACGAGCTCGTGCCTGTGCAAACTGAGTAGAGGAGCTCGTATTAGCATATGAGGTCGTGCTTATGAAGGAAACGAAGAAGAGATTTGCAGGACCACAGCCACGTGGCGGCTGGCCACGACAGCATAAAGGACACGCATTTTGCCAGAGCCAATGGAAAAGAAAGAATTAGAGGATGAAGGGCTTGCAGGTGCTCAGTCTGCACACCTAAAAAGTGTCAGAGTTTGTTATTAAAAGAGAGGGCGACAATCAGGAGATAATTGATTGTGGAGTATCAGAAAGAAGGAATCAGAGGGGCAACACCTTGGAGAAGAAGCTATCGGAAGAGGCGACGATCCAAGGAGGAGCACGTGATTCCAGCGACGAGTGTTAACTTTGAATCTCGAATTCTTTTGACTTTGCTATGGCATTTGTGTATTTGAATTTTGTTGCCCAGCTCGCTATGAGCTAAATTTGTAGGACTTGATCTTTTGATGAAACCCATGCTCGTGTGTGACGAGCCCGTTTCTCTTATCTTGTTAAGTTATTATCGCTTGGAGATTATTTATCTTGCTTGTGATTGATCACCATGGGTGAGATTTTAGCTCTATGATTTCTGGGAAGTTCTCATAGAGTGGAAAACAAGAAAGTGACGCAAGAACATGATTTAAGTATTATGTGAGTGAATAGCATAGGAATATGTGTTTGCCTTGCGTGACATAAATGAATGGAATGGTAGAGATACTCTTAAAGCACTTCGGTATAGGAATATATTGACGAGCTTAGAGGGTATAATCTTAGATTTGGAAAAATACTAAGAGTTGGAAGATTTCATGTCATAATAACGAGGCAAAGATAATGTTGAAACGTGGCGAGTACGGAGCATGGGTGGAATCAAGTGGTCAAGTCTATTTTCTCTCTTAATATCAGTTTGTTAATCATAATTTATCTAAAAGTCCACCTCGTCTCGGTTTAATATTTCTCTTTAATTGTTTCTCTCTCATAATCACAAACAAATTGTCTTCGACGTGGTTTAAAAAGTGCGTTCCCTGTGGATTCGATCTCGAAATATTTTCGTATATTACTTGTTGATTTCGTGCACTTGCGTACATTTAATTATGTTGCATACATTTGCCACAACTGTAGCCAGCGATAAGTATAGGGTCGATCCCACGAGGAGTTGGTGTAGCAATCTCTGATGTCACGATGTCACTTAAAATGAATGAGAGCGGTGTAATTATCTTGTTCGCTATAGGTAAACTAAAGTAACCTGAAACAAACTAAAAGGGAATATCAAATAATAAACGAATCTGGCTTGGGCAACAACTTGGTGAAGATGATTAACACTCGGTCATAGGTGCAAAGGTTTTCACTACATGACATGCATCAACCGGTTATAAGAGACATACGCCGTGACCCCGTTGTCACATGTCACGCCCACGATGCACCCCTCCAAATCTATCCTTTCTGTGTAAAGAAATGCAAGGGACACCCTATGCAAACTATCTAACCCGTAATGCCCACGCACGAGGACACCTCAGTACATGCAAGCCTACAAGCAGCGTTATGATCTAGATGGGCCCGGTATTGGCAAAGGCAGCTGCTAGGACTACTCCAACTCACCCACACCAGTCGTACTATTTGGGTTGCGGGACACCCGACACCTTAATCCAATTATTACTTGCAACCCTCCCTTACCCACTATGTTATTTGCAACTAAAACACAGAGTTTGGTTCAGTTATATATTGCTCAGGACCTAGTGCTTTGGGAACACACGCATGCAGATCGTAATGCCCTACTTAGACCTCTCGAGTTATATTAATCGTGCTTCACTTAGTCATGCCCAAACCAGAATAAAGACTTAGCCAGACATAAAATAAACAAACATGCAACAGTTAATTGAGACCATCATAAAAGGGAAACAACTTACTATTACTTGAATGAAATAAACGGCGAGCCCAAAGTGTCGTCGCAAAACATACGAAAAGCGAATATAAAAGTGTTTGCCCCAAAGGGACTTAATGTATGTGGTGGTGGTAATGTTGAATGAATGATGATTCTATGATGCGAAGATGCGAGAGGAGGGCGCAGCAAGTCGCAAGATTCATCCCATATATATAGCCGAGAGAGGTTGGACGGTGGTAATGGCCCATGGGCTGGACCATCCGTTAGGGCTTCCTTGTTGATCGGCGCTATTTCCTTGCCTGCACGGATTTGAGATGATCTCCTCCGAATTTTATGGGATTTGGCCTTAGCGCCTTCTTCCGGATTAGCGAGATTCACCCCGATCCCGCGTGATCTTACCCATCGCCTCTCTCCGCTTCTTGCCCTCCTTCTTCCTTCTTTCTCTCTCGGTTTCCTTACCTTCTTCACTTGCGCTTGCCCATCGCCTAACCTCCTGAGATGTAACTTGCGGTTTGTAAGGAGGTCACCGTGAAACCAACAGCACCGGGTTGGATGCCTCGACCGTGAGCCAAGCTCCTTGTGCCCTCGGGGTGCAATTGTATCTCGATTCGTCCGCCTAGCAAGTTTCCACTCCAGATGTGCCCATTTCGCCCGCCTTGCCCTCAGAGACCAAAGGTGTCCTCCTGCACATAAAACACAACAAGAAAGACACAAAAGACTCGATCTAGACTTAGACAAGACACGTAAAAGAGCACAAAACTTGGGCTCACACGCACACACTTTAAACATGCTTGTCCTTAAGCATGCACGTAATTTGCCCAAGACAATGTAAGAAAGAAAAGACTCAAAAGACACAAAAGGTTAGCACATCTTCACAAACGGGTTATCTCGGCCAATATAAGCTCATTGAACAAACCGTTGATTCAAGTAGACTCAATTCAAGCAACGACCATCAAACAAGTCAAAATACAAATTTGAGCATATTGGGCATTTTCTCACCAACGCTTATGCACTTTGTGTATAGCTAGTGTATACGCCAGACATCCGCTCATTTCGACTATGCTATAGTTTGCGTGTCTCTACCATCTCCACCGCTTAGACAAAGTTCTAAACATTTATCCTTAGGTCTTTATTTGGTCAGAATGGGGCTTAAGACATAGGTGGGAGATTTTTGAACGAGGTTGGGTCATCATGGACTTAGGATTGAGGAAGTTGTTTTGACCTCCATGGATTTCCTTTCGCCTTCTTCTTACGCTTTAAAGACAAACATCTTAGACTTCACAATATATATTCTTTTATTTTAAGTCCTTCATTTTTCTTTCAATTCGGTACCTTCTTCATATTGGGCATTTTGCCCATTTTTTGAAATTTGGGTAACCCTTTATTTCTCGCCCATCACGAGGTTACCGTTTTCCTTTTTGTTCGCCTTTCTTCTATTAGCTCCTAAGTCCAATTGATCGGCAGCTTCTTTTTCCGTGCTAATTTAAGTGAGTGAAAGAAATTATTAAGCTCAAGGGGCTGAACGAGGGATTAACAATAGGTAGGACATTTTTGGCTCAAATGTTTGAAAGAAAGAAATGCCTAAGTCATCTAAATGTTTTAGCTAAGTCAACGAGGCCTCGACATAAGAGTGCACGCAAGTTCTAGAAAAGCCTAGTGAAGATGTTAATTATCACACAAGAAATGAAACCGTGTTGATCAAGATACAACATTTTAGGCTCAAACTCACTGTGTGTGCTCAAATTCAATTCGTCATCCTTATATACATACGGTCATGCTCAAAACAGATTCCTAAAATTACCAAAGATTATTCACAACAAGAAAAATACAGCCAATCAATCCCACCAAGTTATAATGTTAACGTGTCACCGACTACTTAATCAAGTAATTAGGCCGTGACTTAAGCGGTGACATAAGTTAAGAAAGAACTTCGATAATCGATAACAACAATTTCGACCGAATATATTTATCAAAACAATTTATGACATCAATTTTCATCAATAATGAATCAAACATTTATGGTTCAAGAAATGAAATGAAGTTTTACAAAGGTCGACTTTAAGTTTTCAAATTACAATGAAGAATCGAGTGTAAAAGAACTAATATCAAGAATGTGCATTCTCAAGCATGCTTCAACAATGATAAAAATTTTCGATGTTTCAAAGCATGGTTCGACAATGTTTCCAAACATTTTATATATCATATCGATTCAACGAAACAATTACGAACTTTCGAGTAAATCCTTGTTCACAAAGCATTTCAACGAATCTATGTTTTAATCAAGTCGACATTATAACAACAATGCCGAGATCATATGAGCAAAATAAGGACTATCGTCAAGATTATGATCAATTCGAGTAACAAAACTCTTAAGGTGTAAAGGCCAAAGTTCGGCAACGAGAAGAGTGGTTGAGAATTATGTGAAGACATAACTCTCGGGCAACAAAACATGTCGACATGAAATGAATAACCTCAACAATTTATCAATATCATCATGAATCAAATTACTTAGAGAAGCTCCTTTGCACAAAGATTCGATTCCAAAGATCCTCTCGAGCTCAACCTACACGCTTAGAAATACATGCAGGCGTGAGTACAAAATTCACCTCGATTGGGTATACGAAAACATAAAACATCGCCTCGTGGCTATATAATCGACTTGCCATAACATTAGCAATGCACGTGGGTTTTAGTGAAATAACATGCATGCTTACATAAATAAACACTTACTTGCTTTCATTTCATAAGATCATCATAAAGTATGCATATGCATGTCTCATGTCGGCCGATAACTTTCTTCCCATATCCGCTGATTCTTTCTATGTGTTGAGAAGAGCCTCCTTCTCAAACACGCTATGACCCAAAGGTCGCCATCCGACGCCGGTAAATCTCAAACATCATAACATACCCGTGTTGATGGACCGAAGGGTACCATGCCACGCCATACTCTTTATCATTTTTTCTTTCTTTCTTTCTTTTCCGTGGATAGGTAAACGAATCATGCTCATGTTCATGCTCAAAACAAAAGTCATTTAACTTTCAAAACAATGCAATTAAATGTCTCACGTCATCTTTCATGCATAATCATATCATATCATTTGAAAACATTTAAAACATAAGCATATTTTATAGAAAATACTTATACCACTGGATGTTCCTTAGAGCTAAGGAACTAATTCTCAATTTCATTTCTTTCTTTATCCATATTTGGTCCATCAATCCACATAAAACAAAGATACAAGCCTATCAAGAGCCAAACAAGAACATTACTTATCTTAGTCGTTCGACACGACTATATCTTCTCGATATCAAGACTAAGACTCTAAGGTCTATGAAAACTGGGTCATCAGATCCTCTAACATCTTATTAACAAACAAATTCTATCGAAATTTCGGCACAGTAACGCTTATAAACGCATCGCCATATCAATACCAAACCAACCAATCATAGCCCAAACTCCACCAATTCATCACCATATGTCTCAATGATCATATAAAACTCAACAATAAGCTTCAATCGTCTCATCTTAACCATCAACCGAAAATCCCCTTAATACGTCACTAAAGGTCTAACGTCGAAAATTCACGTGAGACGTCATCTAATCCCAAGAAACCTCTATACATGCTAAACTATCATCAAAGATCATCATTTTATCAATAAACATAAAGATCAAAGCTTTGGCTTTGAAAACCAATTTCGCCGACAAACTAAAATTTTACTGCTTTTAACACGTCATTAAAAATCCGAATAAATCATTTTAGGCTTTATTCATATCATAGAATCCAAATATGAAGTCAAAATGATCAAATAAAATCAGAAACCAACATTATAACACTTAGGGTTTCGCCCTTTGGGAAATTTTTATAATTTCGATTTCAAACGTTTTCTTGCTCCAAACACGCTTATATCAATCCAATAACACATATATGAAGTAAATTCAATCATAACAACATCATAAATTTAAAATCAAGGGCTGCCCTTTTCAAAAATTTCATGAAACTTCAATTAAATAATATATGCTTTACAATTTCAACGTTAAACAATACGTAGACATCGAATCTATCATAATATTCATAAATAATCAACACAACATAATCCTTCATAATTTTCAGCATATGACCGAAAATTCAAATAGAACATAGGATCATATTTTTAAAAATTTCAAACCGTAGAAGTGTTCTCGGTACGAAATTATACCTTTATGCGAAGACCGATCGGAAATTCATCGGATCTTCCTATTTTTCATGAAAATTTCAAAATTTAGTGTGTGTTTTAGTGTGTGTGTCGTGGGTTTGGGGCTGAAAATGAAGAAGAAAATGGTTCCAAAAGTATACTTATATAATTAATAAGTGGCAAAATAGTAATTTCACATTATAAATTAAATTTTCTTTATTTTTCCCAAACAAAATGGTGCCAACACACCATATTCTAGAGAATTACATAAAATAATTCCTATATTTTATTCTTGAATTTTCGTAATTAATAAAATAATAATAATAATAATGTATTTTCATGTAATTTTCCAAAATATCAGAGAAAATTCCATAATTAATTCCCAAAAATTTCAAAATTGAATCTTATTTTCTTAACACCTTAAACTCATCATTTTCATCAATATAAAGTTCCAAAATTATAAAATATATAATAGAACTCACTTTATAAAAATAGATATTTAATTCCATTTTATGTAAATAATGGAATTAAATATTCCATTTATTCTTAAATCCTTCAAAATCGCTTTTAAATTTTTCCATCATCAAATATCATTAAAATATAATAAGTAAAATATTTTTAACCTTAAAACCATTTTAAATATCTTGCTCTTCATCCGAGCTTGATCGGCAAACGCCGACGTCACAAAAACGTAGATTTTGAAATTCTCAATTTTCTGAAATCAAAACTTATTGAGCATGTACCTATCATCTTAAGACCCTTGGAATCTAGGTCTTCTTATCCTAAATAAGATCCGAGAATCTTATCTCGATTCTCGCCTCGATTCTATCGTTCTCAACTAGAAGCTTAACACAAAAGCTTCTAACTTAAACAAATCCTTTCATAAGGATGCAATGCCTTCTTATTAAGCTCTTAATCACGAGCTAATCACATGTAAATACGGGTATTACATTCTCACCCCTTACAAAAATTTTGTCCTCGAATTTTGTACGTCAAAGAAAAGTTCGTAATATATCCTTCTCACGATCTTTAACTTCCATGTTGCTTCTAAATCATCACGACTTCATGTCGATTTAAGACGATTCGGTTTTCTTTATAGCTTAAATCTTGTTCACGAACATTTGTTCTCTTGATGTATAATGTGTTTCGATTAAACACATATCCTAGTAATCGCGATCTATAGAGCACATCGCGAATATTTTCGAATCTCGTAGCAAATGCAAATCTTTAGACGACTAGCCAATCTTTCTCGAATCTCACATAATTCGATACATCTCGATAACTTCGATTCTTGTCTTTCTTGTCATACAACCACGACCATTTCTTTAATCATGTCCGTCCAAGCACTTTTCTTCTTCGATCGTGTTTTAAAAAACGACGATCTATACTTGTCATAGATAACTTCAGAGCGCCATATAAATCTTAGTTCGATCTTATCTTCTAACGTCCGGATGGTCCATTTAAATTGACCATCTAAAGCGGATAAAAGTCAGATCGAATTCAACTCAGATCCATCTTTATTATGAACTCGCCCAAAACGAGATGTAAACTTGAGTATCCGTTGAGGTGATTGAGACAAGCAATCCATATAAACGTATTCATCTCTCAAACGATACTTAAGCTAACTTGTCACCCATACGTGATAAGAATCATAATAACATATGCGTATTTCGTGAGTCGATTGATTATCACCCACGCTCGAGTTGGGTAACTAACACGATATCTTCTCATACCTTCAATTGCATAAAGAACATCACAATCGATCCGCAAGTCACGATCATATACCGTGACAACTTTCTTCCTTTGCTTCATGCTTGTAAACTAAATTTCTTTCTGTTTACAGAATCTCGAGATATACTTTTCATACGATTCTTCCTTGAATTGCTCCCATATAAAATTCTTTAATTGCCGAAAGAAAGAACTTTCTGACGTAATCTTCATCCGAAAACTGTTGATCCATCAACATCAACGATATACATAGAAGATATTCTTGATCAGGGTTCTTCCGAACTTGCAAACTCGCTCAATGAAACGAACTCATTCTTTAACATCAGCCGGGTTATCAACATCATAAGGATAAAGCATTTGAGATGTAAGATTTCGCCATTCTACAATTGGTTTATGGAGAAAGTACAAGTAAATCTTGAAAAAATTTGTACTTTCTTATTCTTTCAGATCGAGGATTTTTTTCTGGGTGAAATAATCGCATTGCAAATGAATACCAACCGCAAGATATCTTGCTTATCAATAATGTAATAAAGGTTTTCAATCAATAAACAAATTCAGATCTCAAAGATCTTCAAAATTGCTTATCACAAAGTTATGATGTGAAATGAAATAGTTAGATAGCAAAAGGATCGATAGATATCAAGGAAAGAAATCAGATCTCGAGGATCTTTACAAAATGGGGAAAACTTTGTCATCGGAATATGCTTGATATCTCCGCAACCACATCCGATACGACCTACAACTATCAACTTCCATTTCATCCATGAAAGGCTGTCACGAAAACAATTGACCAATGTTTAGGGTTGTAGCTATGTTGTGCTAACAATCTACCACTGGGTTCATATCAAAAGTTTCGAGACACTGGGGTCTCGATAAACCGACTTCAATCTTTTCTCAAATCTCCAAAGGAGAAATCTTGGAAACATAAGAAAATAGAATGAATCGAATCGATGTAGGAATCTCAAGAGGCGCGAAAAGTCGATCGCATTAATCTAAATCAATAAGGGCAATTTCAATATCGATTTAAGAATAATCAATTTGTACAAGATCCACATCGATTCGTATATAACTAGTGAGCATTTGATAAGGAAGACTCTAGTTTTAGAATAAGGTGCTAGTATCATGCTCGTGCATAAAAGATTTAACATCTATGGTTTCAAGATTTTCACTATCATCATCTTCAAAATAGAGAGGAAAATTATCAATTAATCAAGTCGATGAACAATCAAATAGATTTAGTAACAGGAGAAAATTAATCAAGAGGAGGGTTCGAGTATATGAAATATTGAAATTTGATGGTAACTAGAGTCCGAAAATCAACTTGATTAAAAACAATAAAACCGACTCAATATAATCAATGGCAACAAAGAATAACCCAATCTTGTCACTCTTTAGGCAATAAAGAGATCAATTGAAATTTATCATCAAACTCGATACGCCTTGCTCAAACGCTCTTTCCACCATCGATGGAATCAAACAAGAAATTCATCCAAGTTAGACCGCTCATCCGATGTATATAGATGGAAATTTCTTTGATCATTGCGATGAATATAAACGAACGACGACAATCGTTATGGCGACAACGAGATAACAATATCAGTCGACGATTAATAAGTCGTACTCTTCCGAACTATCTCGCACGATCTTCGCCATCCTAATAAGAATGCTCGAACTTTTCCAAACATACTCGAACTGCAAGTAAAATTTATTCATATTGTTCGCGCCATCTCTTCTTTCTCCCGATTTCTTTTCAACTTTAGCTCATAGAGCAATAGCTCATTTCAATCACACATTCTCATATAGCATTCATTCCTAAGGCGATACATAAACATCATCCGAGATAACCATAATCATCATACTCATAAACATAATCATAATCATAAGCATAAGTTCTTACCGTGAGCTAGAGACGACGGAATCGAATGTCGAGCTTCTCTCAAGAAAGATTATCTCATTAACTTATTTTCTCAATTCGTAATCAAACAACCGATTCTATAACTCGATTCTCAAATAGAATCATTTCAAAAGAATTCATTTGCTCAAGGTGCACAAACTGCACAAGACTTTCAAAGATTCATAAAGGTTCACAAGGATTCATAACTCAGAATTGCAAAACTGTGCACAAATTGCACAAATTTGCAAAGATTTCACAGGTTCAGAATTCAAACCTCGCTCTGATACCATTCTGTCACAGCCCGACTACTTAATCAAGTAATTAGGCCGTGACTTAAGCGGTGACACGAGTTAAGAAAGAACTTCTGATAATCGATAACAACAATTTCGACCGAATATATTTATCAAAACAATTTATGACATCAATTTTCATCAATAAGGAATCAAACATTTATGGTTCAAGAAATGAAACGAAGTTTTACAAAGGTCGACTTTAAGTTTTCAAATTACAATGAAGAATCGAGTGTAAAAGAACTAATATCAAGAATGTGCATTCTCAAGCATGCTTCAACAATGATAAAATTTTCGATGTTTCAAAGCATGGTTCGACAATGTTTCCAAACATTTATATATCATATCGATTCAACGAAACAATTTTAACTTCGAGTAAACCTGCTCACGAGCATTTCAATGAATCCATGTTTTCAGTAATCAAGTCGACATTATAACAACAATGCCGAGATCATATGAGCAAAATAAGGACTATCGTCAAGATTATGATCAATTCGAGTAACAAAACTCTTAAGGTGTAAAGGCCAAAGTTCGCAACGAGATGAGTGGTTGAGAATTATGTGAAGACATAACTCTCCCGCAACAAAACATGTTGACATGAAATGAATAACCTCAACAATTTATCAATATCATCATGAATCAAATTACTTAGAGAAGCTCCTTTGCACATCATTCGATTCCAAAGATCCTCTCGAGCTCAACCCGCACGCTTAGAAATACATGCAGGCGTGAGTACAAAATGCACCCGCGGGTATACGCCGAAAACATAAAACATCGCCTTAGGGCTATATAATCGACTTGCTATAACATTAGCAATGCATGGGTTTTAGTGAAATAACTGTGCATGCTTTACATAAATAAACACTTACTTGCTTTCATTTCATAGATCATCATAAAGTATGCATATGCATGTCTCATGTCGGCCGATAACTTCTCTTCCCATATCCACGGATTCTTTCTATGTGTTGAGAAGAGCCTCCTTCTCAAACACGCTATGACCCAAAGGTCGCCATCCGACGCTTGTAAATCTCAAACATCATAACATACCCGTGTTGATGGACCCAAGGGTACCATGCCACGCCATACTCTTTATCATTTCTTTCTTTTCTTTCTTTCTTTTCCGTGATAGGTAAATGCATCATGCTCATGTTCATGCTCAAAAGCAAAAAGTCATTTAACTTTCAAAACAATGCAATTAAATGTCTCTCATGCCATCTTTCATGATAATCATATCATATCATTTGAAAATATTTAAAAATATAAGCATATTTTATAGAAAATACTTATACCACCGGATGTTCCTTAGAGCTAAGGAACTAATTCTCAATTCCATTTCTTTCTTTATCCATATTTCGTCCATCAATCCACATAAAACGCATACAAGCCTATCAAGAGCCAAACAAGAACATTACTTATCTTAGTCGTCGAACGACTATATCTTCTCGATATCAAGACTAAGACTCTAAGTTCTATGAAAACTGGGTCATCGATCCTCTAACATCTTATTAACAAACCAATTTATCGAATTTCAGCAACAGAACGCTTATAAACGCATCGCCATATCAATACCAAACCAACCAATCATAGCCCAAACTCCACCAATTCATCACCATATGTCTCAATGATCATATAAAACTCAACAATAAGCTTCAATCGCCTCATCTTAACCATCAATCGAAAATCCCTTAAGACGTCGCTTAAGGTCTAACGTCGAAAATTCACGTGAGACGCCATCTAATTCCAACAAACCTCTATACATGCTCAACTATCATCAAAGATCATCATTTTATCAATAAACATAAAGATCAAAGCTTTGCTTTGAAAACCAATTCACCGACAAACTAAAATTTTACCGCTTTTAATACATCATAAAAAATCCAATAAATCATTTTAGGCTTTATTCATATCATAGAATCCAAATATGAAGTCAAAATGATCAAATAAAAATCAGAAATCCAACATTATAACACTTAGGTTTCGCCCTTTGGGAAATTTTGTATAATTTCGATTTCAAACGTTTTTCTTGTTCCAAACACGTTTATATCAATCCAATAACACATATATGAAGTAAATTCAATCATAACAACATCATAAATTTAAAATCAAGGGCTGCCCTTTTCAAAATTTCATGAAACTTCAATTAAATAATATATGCTTTACAATTTCAACGTTAAACAATACGTAGACGCTTAATCTATCATAATATTCATAAATAATCAACACAACATAATCCTTCATAATTTTCAGCATATGACCGAAAATTCAAATAGAACATAGGATCATATTTTTAAAAATTTCAAACCGTAGAAGTGTTCTCAGACGAAATTATACCTTTATGCTAAAACCGACCGGAAATTCAACTACGGATCTTCCTATTTTTCTCATGAAACTTTCAAAATTTAGTGTGTGTTTTAGTGTGTGTGTCATGGGTTTGGGGCTGAAATGAAGAAGAAAATGGTTCCAAAAGTATACTTATATAATTAATAAGGGCAAAATAGTAATTTCACATTATAAATTAAATTTTCTTTTATTTTTCCTAAAAAATGGTGCCAACACACCATATTCTAGAGAATTCCATAAAATAATTCTATATTTTATTCTTGAATTTTCGTAATTAATAAAAATAATAATAATAATAATAATAATAATATGTATTTTCATGTAATTTTCCAAAATATTCAGAAAATTCCATAATTAATACCCAAAATTCCAAAATTGAATCTTATTTTCTTAACACCTTAAACTCATCATTTTAATCAATATAAAGTTCCAAAATTATAAAATATATAATAGGAACTCACTTTATAAAAATAGAGATTTAATTCCATTTTATGTAAATAATGGAATTAAATATTCCATTTATTCTTAAATCCTTCAAAATCGCTTTCTAAATTTTTCCATCATCAAATATCATTAAAATATAATAATTAAAAATATTTTTAACCTTAAAAACCATTTTAAATATCTTGCTCTTCATCCGAGCTTGATCGGCAAACGCCGACGCCACAAAACGTAGATTTTGAAATTCTCAATTTTCAAATCAAAACTTATTGAGCATGTACCTATCATCTTAAGACCCTGAATCTAGGTCTTCTTATCCTAAATAAGATCCGAGAATCTTATCTCATATTCGCCTCGATTCTATCGTCTCAACTAGAAGCTTAACACAAAAGCTTCTAACTTAAACAAATCCTTTCATAAGGATGCAATGCCCTTCTTATTAAGCTCTTAATCACGAGCTAATCACTATGTAAATACGGGTATTACACTAACCGACACAAAACGAGAACCCTCCCTTACTCACACACTTTGCGCTGAGCAAAGTGGGCAAACAAGGATGAACACAAACAATAAACAACGAAACAACACGAGCAAGTAGGGTCCCCTCATCACACACTTTGCCTGGGCAAAGTGGGTCGAATGGGACCAACTCTCTAATCTGCATACAAGTAAAAGCACGCAACCCCTCCACTTACACACTTTGCCCGAGCAAAGTGCGAAGAAAAGGGTTAACCACCAACAACAAACAAAACAAAAACAAAAGAAACAAAAAATAAAAACAAAAGTGAGGACAAAAGGTTGTCGAAGTTCGGATACACGAATCCAAAGGCAAAATAAAGTAGGGCATCATGGGTCTTTCATTGTTCCTCTATCCTCGTCAAGCGGCTTTAATGTCCTCATCCTCCAGCTTGGATCGACAAAATTCACCTCGGTGGCCATCCAAACAAATGGTCAAACAAAGTCACGAGCAGGACAATCGTAAAAGGACTCAAAACTCGCCTCGATCAGTCGAGAGCGATTGGGTAAAAATTACACAGGTCTTATGGTCGTCCGTCAACACCTCGGACATTGAGCAGAGAAATGCCCTACGGTTTGGTGTATGGCAGGCGTAATCCTGCGAGATCGGAATGCCGAGCCCCGCGACATCAACTTCTCGGTAAATGGGAGAATCTGACGACCTAGATGCGCTTGAAGAAAGAGACCTCGCTACATAGGGAAGCTCGGTATTACACGGTGCCAATTCCGACAATTCAGTAGGCGACCTCGTGCTTGAAATAATGAAATCGATGAAACCAAAGCTCGATAAAGCTGGAAGCGTATGGGAAGGACCTTACGGTCGAAAGAAGTCCTCGGAAAAGGGTCTATAAGCTCGCCCATATATCGGTGAGAAAATACCCATCGTGACATCTTTATCTCGAGATATTTCACATAAGTGTCGAAGGTTGAGTCATGGTGGTGTCTTTGAGTGCATTCGGTCGTGTCGGTTGATTAGGTAGCATGTCGTCTTTTATTAATAAAATCTTTTCTTGCATGTTTTATTTTTCATTATGCATAATACCTCTTCCCGTTTTAATGCCTCTCACGAGACGAACTACCCTCTAAGGAGGCGAACTACCTTCGTTTATCTGAGAGCGAACTATAAGCGGGTGAGGGACCACCCTGTCGATAAAACTCGACAAATAAGGAACCTATACCTTCGTTTATTTCGAGAAAGATGGGACCACCCTAGCGATATTTCTTGCCAAAGCAGACATATACCTTCGTTTATTTAGGAAGGGACCACCTAGCGATATTTCTTACCAAAAAACCCATACCTTCGTTTATTTAGGATGAACTACCTTCGTTTATTTAGGATGAATTACATTCGTTTATCTGAGACGAACTACCTTCATTTATTTAGGATGTATTACCTTCGTTTGACTACGAGGGCAAAATGTATAAAGCATTTTCAACACAAGGAAGAAAAAATTCATTCTTATTTCAAAGTGTACAACGCTACATTACGAGGGCGATGAAGTCCGGAGGTGGGAAAAGCTAAGCCGATCTAGAAAAATCGAGGTTCAACAAATCATCTATCTAACCTATCCACCTCGGCCTCGGCCTCGTCTCGATCGATGCGGAGTTCGACCTGCTCTTTGCCTCGTCGAACAACCTCGTCGCTTCGATGACACGACCTCGGCTTCTCGATGGGCGATGTCGGTCTTGCATAAAGATTGAGAAGTGTCGTCACTCCGTCGTGAAGATAAGAAGGAGCCTCGGCGAGGAGGATCTTCGGATGAAGAAGCTTCGGTCATCGAGCGAAGCACCTACTCGATGAGAGGATGACGAACTACTCTTGTCTTGTACAACCACCTACTCTTCGGTCGACATTACTCTCTGAAATTGCGGGAGTTCGCCGTACTCTTGTCTATACCTCGAGCAGCAGACTCGAGCTCGGAAACTTTAGCCTCGGCATCGGAGATAGTCATTCCACCACCTCGGTGGATAATCGTCTCATATTGACGTGTTCTCAGCGGTGCTTGGCCTTATCCTCCGCAATCTCGACACCTCCTCACTCCGAATCGAGCTTGGCTCGTCAAACTTCTCTTGAAATCCACAACTTGCGTCGGTCTCACTCCGCACATGGCGGGTTTACCCTCCGGTGCGGGACCTCGACCTCTTTAGATTCGAGGCCGAGTCACATTTGATTGATCACCATGGGGACACGTCGAAATGTTCGAGAAGGCTGAAAACAACAAAAGACAATTTCTTCCATCAAATTTGGGAATTTTATTAAGGCCTTCAAGCGAATTTGTCAGTACATTAAAAAGGGGGATCAGGACCCCCAGAAAGCTCCTTGCTCCGGCTCGACCTCTCCAGAGCTCCGGATGCCTCGGCCTCCCCGAGCTTGGCCTGACGCCCTCCCGGCATTGGCTCATTCCCCTCGGTCTCGCGACCTCAACCTCCGTGCTTGACCTCGTGACCAGCCAACAACTTTCCGCCACTCGGCTATGACCTCAGCTGGATGTCGGTCCTGCGAGGACGGACCCCTCGGCGTTAAGCACGGTCGAGAAGGCAAGCTAGGCTCTCCCGACAAGCAAGCTCTTCATGCCGTGAAGAGGACCTCGGCGTCGTTCTAGCGAGGGCCCGTATCCTCATGACCTCATACCCGTACTTGGACTTATCAATCTGGGTAATCCTCGGCCACTCGTCCGGCGTCTACTACCACTCGTGTTGAGCACCTCGGCCTCTGCAAACCATAAACCTCCTTGACAAAATAGCCTCTCGTGAAGGCGAAGAAGCTCTCCTTGCGAGGTCCTGCTGGCCTCCACGGACGGAATCCTCCACCTCGACCTTTAGCTAACGCGACCTCAGCCTCCGCCCGACCCTGCCGGATGCCGCGGAGCGGATCGTCGAGCTTTTCTCGGCCTCGGCAACTCTTGCCGAGGAGGTCTCCCTCCTCCACTAACGCGGGCAACCCGTCAAAGCGTAGCAGCAGCGCTGTAGTCCGGGTTGGGGGAGCGTCGCCGCCGGTTAGGCGACACCATAGACTCGGTGACATATCCTCGACCCGTGCAATACCAAACATGTCGAACACACACGGATGCTAACTTTATGTGGTACAACAAATGGCATTACCTTGGGAAAGGCAGTGACGACTTGAGACACGATCTAATCGGGTCGTCGGACCGTGGCATCGGAATCGCCAGCTTATCCTTTTAAAAGCGTTGGAGGGCATGGGCGAAGGAGATTTTGGGACATCTTGATCCTTCGGAAGAGGCCTCGGCTACCTCTTTCAATGCAGGTGGAGGACTGGAGACGAACTCGATCTCGTCCTCTTCTTTGTGCGTCCGTGAAGAGAATAATAAGCTCCAAGTTAGCACAATGGAGAACAAAAAGTAATAAGCGACAAAGTGAAGGAGGGGCTCACCACCGCCCTCCACAGTGGCGGGATCATAAGGGCTCGGCCCATGACGATCAGCTCGGCCTCGGTAAACACTTCGTCACAAGACCGACCTTGTCCAGCGTCTCCTCTAGGCACGAAGCTTTCGCCGGTGGCCACTCCTCAACTTCTGGATTCGAGGCGAACTCTATGGACTCGTCGAGCAGCGGAAGAACTTACTTGGTTCGAGATTTTCGACCGTCTTTACTTTGAAGCCACGACGGGGTGATACATAATACCACCCAAGCTAGATTTTAGCATGAAAAACCAGGATAAGCCCAGGGTAAAGGAAAATTATGCCGATGGATATAGACACAAGGCCGATTAGCGCCGAAGGAATTTGGCATTAAGCTGGGAGAGGAATGCGAACATTTGTTGTAGTTCGGTATACACATAAGAAAGGGAGGCGAAGACCACACGAAGGCTATTGTAAACATGACAAAACCCTCCGGGGGCTATACTATCCCGGTCGGGGCAGCATACTCGAAGGATTTTGGGATAGAAAATTAGAAGCACTCTAATCTTGCGGGCTTCTAAAATCGAAGGAATAGAAGAAACCCTACGAAATCCTCAAAGCGAGAAATAAACTCTCATCGCGAAGGTGGAGGTATCAAGGTATAAACTTCTAAATCCACGAATAATTGGTGGCGACACAATCGACCATCATGGCGTGAGACACTCCGGAAGAAGGCGAAGCCATTAAATATAACTTCTTGGTTTGTGGGTAGTAGATCTAAGAAGATGGCAGCGGCAAAAACAACGAAGGCGACAATAGTGAAGCAATTGTGCGCTCTTTTGAGAAGTCGGAAAGTTTTGAGAAATTTGAAAATGGAAATGGAAAAAGTGATCGAGAAATAGCGTATCATGGAAGTTATTCCTCAATATCACTTTATCGGGAACCCAACCGTTATCCGCATTAAATGCAGCGGATCCGTATTCAACATTGGCGGGACACCCGTGTTCGACCTTGTCATGGCGTTACATATTCAACCATATCGTCGTACATATGACTTGACATAAGCTACGTGGTGATGCCAAGCATACAACTTGCATAGCGCCTCGGTAAGATGATGCCAGCAACATCGACTTGACATAGCCCTCGCAAGGTGAAGCGAGCAACATATGACTGGCGATAATGCCCGTAGGTGATGCCGAAGCAACATCAACTGGCATAGCGCGGCAAGGTGAAGCGAGCAACATCCGACTTGACATGCGCCTCGGTGAGGAGAAGCGAGCAAAATGCAACTTGGCGCCTCGGATGGGTGAAGCAGTGACATTTAAGCCCGGCATAAGACCTTGGACGCGGAAAGTATTGACCTGACGATTAGAGGCGAATCGCGATCTGGAAATCGACATCGTTGGTCCCTCGCGGATCGCGAACTCCGAAACCACTATCCCTCCATCACGACCTCACTTCTCGTCTTTTTTTTTGGGGGATATGATAGGATCGCCCAAACACTGCGAGCACGGGCCCATATAAATTAGCCGGACATCAGCTCGGCCTCAGCGAGTTCGGCGTGAAGACTCTAAATCTACAACTCAGAATCTCACAAGTGGAGCGTAGAAGATTCGGATATCTAAAGGAATCTGGATGCATATCTAAAGAATCCTTATAAGAAAACTTTGTATAAAGTCGAGACTCATATTATTGTGTATAAATAGAGGCTAGATTAGATGGAAGGGGCTATCTACACTCTTTGTATGCTACTTACACACTCGAATACATACACTCTCTTGCTCAGTGGGCGTAGATCTATTTTAAAGATCGAACCATGTTAATTCTCTGTATTCATTGCGTATTTAATTCCTAACGAAATTAAGATCGATCCCTTTCTATCTTGGTATGGCTGAAAAGTCTCTTTTGATGGTGACATTATCAAAATTGAATATGGGACGAAAATGAATGATAAGCAAGAGAAAGGTGAAGATTTTAGATGAAGAATTAGACAAAATTCTTCCGACAACATTGAAGCGTGATTGACTCTTTTTCATTTTCTTTAAGCGATAGTATTTGTGATTTGGAGTACGTGGGTAGGGTGTTGCGGTGGAGGAATTTGGTATTATTTGTCTTCTCTAGGAGTTGAGGAGGCGAGAGAAGGATAAGAGATGAATCCTAAAAAAATGATAATGTTTAAATATATAAAATATAAAAAAATTGGATATACAGATAATCAAGCAGTATACCAGTATTTAAATTTTCTACAATATTTCAATATCCACACGACCCATTACTCGTATGTCGGTAAATGGTGCTGGATATCCGATCGAGTTCATGTCGGATCGGGTAATACCGAATACGAAACATGTTTAGACATTCCTAATTGTCTTAGAAATAATTGAGTATTTGATGGTTGATTTATCTTAATATGTTTGATAGTGCGGTTTCGTTGAAAGCGAGCTATAAGATATTCTTTCTAATTCCGTTCCTCTAAGTTTAATTTGCATATTCGATAATAAAATCAACTTTAAATTTCCAAAATCTAGATAGAGACTCTAGAGGATTCTGATTAGAAATAGTAGTCGGTCATAGTATATCGGTGCTATGGATATATATGACCTTGTTCACTAATTTAAATCTCTACTAATCCATTTTACATTGTTTAATTGCATGTTACATTTGTGGCATCGAAATCAATATAAATTGTGTATTGTAATAACATATCTAATTGACTCAAGAATCATTTATAGTGAGCAAAATATCAAAAATCAAATAATCGAATTGAATTAAATCGAAATATTTATTTGGTTATATTCTTTCGATTTTTGATTAGGTTCTATAATTTTTTCCTTGAAATTGATTAATTCGGTTTGAATTAGTTTGACATTTTAAAGCACTAAACCTATATATATAATGATAAAAATAGTTAGATTCTTAAATTTTTGCTATTTGGATTTTTCACAATTTATTCTTCATTGTTAGTGTAATTCATGTTCTTGTTCGTATATGTCGTAGTTCTTATGCATTTCATTCATTCATTGTTCATAATGATTGACATGTAATCATAGTAATTGCATCGAACAATGCGTAAATGAATATACAAAATCCCTTTTTATAGGGCTAAGCGATTACCAATAAAATTTATGGATAATAAAAGTTGTAATTAATCTTGACGTTAGATTATAAAAATGGATGGACCACATTAGTTCTTAGTTCTCAAAAGTTGGAGTTCTCGTTTGATTAGGGGTTGGTTATAGGAAGAACTCACTTTAAGATAAGAAATAAGAACTTATTCTCTGATTTCATCTAATCTAATGGATCATATTTAATTCATACTTTAAAACAAGTTTGACTATTTTATGGTTTTAAGCGTGTTAGGGGCATAAAGGTTGACACTGCTTGTCGTTTAGCGTTCAAAATAAATTTATAACCTATTGCCCTCAAAGGCGTGGTGATAACTCTTATAAAGAGTTATTATATGACCTTTGATGATAATATCGAGTTTAACGGGTTACGTTCGTTAGTTTCTTTGTTATGTTATGTTTGCGTGTGTATGTGTGAAGGATTGAGTGGTGAATTTAAAGGGGTTTTAATGGCATTTATGCATTATGGTTATGGCATGAAGCGAAAGAGCGGCGGTGAAGGCGAGGTGATATTGAGTCAGTCGAGCTCGGGTTGAGCAGCAAGACGAACTCGTGAGTGAGCTTGACTTGATGTCGAGGAAGGATTGAGCGGATAATCTTTGGAAAAATGCGGGGCGGTCGAACTACAAGGCGAAGTCAGCTCGGGAAAGTGAAAACGGGAGGTGAGGCGAAGTGGAAGCCGAGCTCAAGACTACAGAGCTCAGACTTCCAGCTCGTGGCGGACCGAACTCGGAAGAAAGAGACGAGCGAGGCTCCAACTAAGCCGAGCTCAAAGATTGAAAAGTTCGAAGTGTGAAGGCGACCTCGATACTAAAACTCGTGGCGGTGGACTTACAAGTGAGTCGGACTCTAAGCCGAGCTCGAGAATGATGAATGCGAGATCGGATTCATGAGCAGTCGGGCCCGTTCAAGAGTCGAGCTCGGAGAAAGGAAAGAACGGCGATGTCACGGCGCGAGCTCGGGCTGAGGCGGACCTTTGGTGGTCGAGTTGGTAAGGGGTTGAGTTCGGACGTGAGGTCTTCATCGGGAGGACGAGCTCGTGCACATGCCAAGCGAGTAGAGGAGCTCGTATTAGCGGATGAGGTCGTGCTTATGAAAAGCGAAGAAAGATTGCGGGACCACGACCACGTGGAGGCTGGCCACGGCGGCATAAAGGATGCGCGTTTTGCGAGCAGCAGGAAAGAAAGAATCGGAGGATGAAGGGCTTGCGGTGCTCGATGCACTACCAAAAAGTGTCGAGTTTGTTATTAAAGAGGGTGACAATCGAGGAGATAATTGATTGTGGAGTATCGAAGAAGAAGAATCGGAGGGCAACACCTTGGAGAAGAAGCTATGGAAGGCGGCGATCGAGGAGGAGCACATGATTCGCGACAGTGTTAACTTTGAATCTCGAATTCTTTTGACTTTGCTATGGCATTTGTGTATTTGAATTACATTGCTTGTCGCTATGGCTAAATTTGTAGGACTTGATCTTTTGATGAAACTCATGCTCGTGTGAGCTCCGTTTCCTTATCTTGTTAAGTTATTATCGTTTTCTTGGAGATTATTTATCTTGCTTGTGATTGATCACCTTGGGTGAGATTTTAGCTCTATGATTTAGGAAGTTCTCATAGAGTGGAAAACAAGGTGAAAGAACATGATTTAGTATTATGTGAGTGAATAGCATAGGAATATGTGTTTGTCTTCGTGACATAAATGAATGGAATGATAGAGATACTCTTAAAGCACTTGGTATAGGAATATATGGCGAGCTTAGAGGTATAATCTTAGATTTGGAAAAATACTAAGAGTTGTAGATTTCATGTCATAATAGAGGCAAAGATAATGTTGAGCGTGGCGATGCAGACATGGGTGGAATCAGTGGTCAAGTCTATTTTCTCTCTTAATATCGGTTTGTTAATCATAATTTGTCTAAAGTCCACCTCGTCTCGGTTTAATATTTCTCTTTAATTGTTTCTCTCATAATCACAAACAAATTGTCTTGACGTGGTTTGAAAAGTCGTTCCATGGATTCGATCTCGGAATATTTCCTTATATTACTTGTTGATTAGGTGCTTGCGTACATTTAATTGTGTTGCATACATTTGCCACAACAAGTTTTGGCGCCGTTCGGGGCGAATTATAAATGCGTTGATATTTGAATTTTTTGTGTGTTTATTTAGTATTAGTGGTTAACTCTTAATTTCTTTGCTGAATCGGGTTTACGGGCTGTGTATGTCATAAAACCAGGCGCGGTATTGTACCCGCTAGATCCGAGATTGAGCAGCCTTCCGTCGAGGAAGGCGCGTCGCTGCAAGTGAAAGCCTGACGAAATGGCGCACTAGGAGGTAATGGGAAGAATGGAGAAATGCCATGATGTCGCCGATGAGGGAAAGGGTATCGTGACTATCTCCTCAGTTAATGGTGAATCAGGAATAACCACCGAGGTGCAAACAAACCGATTCGATGGGGGTTATGTTCGGATGCTCAAACAATTAGTGGGCGATTCGGTGGGCAAACCACGGAGGATCCAGCATCTCCATTGATCGTTCACGGAGGTCGGTGATCATTGAGTTGCGGGTGTTTTGATTGAGCGGGGACTTTGTGTTCCCTTTCTCGCTACGAGATGGTGCAAAAGCATGGCTGAATGGTATTCCATCGGACTCTATCACTAGAATGAGCTCGTGAAGAATTCTTGATGAAGTATTTCCCATCTGAAGAATCTGAGATTTGAAATGACATCATGTCGTTCGGTAGAATGATGATGAATCTGTATGCGAGGCATGGGACTTTATAAGGAAATGCTACGAAATGCCCTACACGCATTCCGCCTTGCATTCAGGAGACTTTCTATAATGGGTTAAATCGTCCACCGCTTGGTGAGCGCTCCACAAATGGAGCTATTCTCTAAATCCTGATGAGGCGTATGAGATATTGGAAAGGATCACTAATAACAATTGTCGATGGTCCATTCTCGAGTTCATGGGGAAGAAATCTTTTGCGGTGTCTTGAAGTTGATGCCTTGGCGGTACTATGCTCAGTGGCGTCTATGAGCAATATTGAAAGGCTTGCAAGTAACCAATCCTTCTCAAGCGACAAGTGTTCGATGGTTGCACCCACAATGCGGTGAGCGAAGTGTCGTGTGTTTCTTGTGGGGAGGGCATACTTTTGATAGTTGTCCATCAAATCCGACGGTATGTTACATGAAACCGAATGGCGGTGGAATAATCCGTATTCACAATCATATAATCACAGGTGGAACAACATCCTAATTTTTGTGGGGAGGACAAGGTCTTTGGAACAAGTGGTGGTGGAAATTTTGAGAAAAACATATCAACAAAATTTCCAGCAGGCAACAAACGCTCCCAGATCTATTGAAACTTTGATGAAGGAATATATGGCTAAGGCGAGATCAGAATCGAGGCGATCCACCTATGGAATTTGGAAGTTCGGATCGGACAATTAGCCATCGAGATGAGAATAGGCCACTTGGTAATGCGCAGTGACGAAAAACCCTCGGAAGATAAAGAACATGTCGAGGCCGTTACCTTGCAGTGGAAAGAAAATGCCCAGGCTGCTGAACCGAAGAGGCGAGTCCTCAAACACTAAAGCAATTTGGTGAAGTGGATGCACAAAGAAACCCCTGATCTTTGAAAACTGCCAAGGTGAAACCCTTGCGAAGCCAATGGGCGAGGTGGTTTATCGACCACCACCACTTTCACGAAAGGTTCAAAAACGAACAAGATACTCAATTTGGAGATTTGAATGTCTTGAAGCAGTGCATTAATATTCCATTGGTGGAAGCCTGGAGCAGATGCAAATTATGTAAAGTTCTTGAAGGACATCCTAACAAGAAGAGGCATGGGAGTTGAAGCAGATGGAGGCGAGTAGTACCATGTTAAAGCGAATTCCACCCAGTTGAAAGATCCGGGGTTTCACAATTCCATGCTCAATTGGAGGTCGCGGCGTTGGTGCGTGCTCTATGTGATCTAGGGCAAGTATAAACTTAATGCGCTCTCGATATTGGGAAGCTCGGGATAGGAGCTCGGCCCATACGATGACCACAATTGGCGAGATCGGTCTATAGCTCTCCAGAAGGAAAATTGAAGATGTGCTAGTAAAGGTTGATACATTCATTTTCCCACAGTTTAATGCGAGACCACAAGTGCTATTATTTGGGACGTCCTTTCCTTGCACGGAAGGACTCGATTGATGTCAAGGCGAACTCACAATGAGGTAAATGATCGAAGGTTACTTTCAATGTTTTCAATGCTATGAAGTACCACGGCGAGTGGAGGAATGCTCGATAATATAAGTATTAGGCGGTCGTCGCTAAAAGATCTTTGGAACACTCGGCTCGGTTCGAAGGCGGTGAGAATGAATATGCCGACCTCAGGAGTTAGAAGCAGGCTACCTCGGCATCCTCTAACAAGAGATGCATCAAAGTGCCATCGGCGTATCGGCCGAGCTCGAGTCACTTGGGCGCGGATCGGCTGTCGGTATCGAACCTTCGATGGGCAGACCTCATACTTAGTCGAAAACTTTGCCCACCAGAAATATGCTTATCGGGCGAGGACAAACTCTTCCGATAATCATTTCTTGCGCTCGAGCTGACAAGAAGAATCTACATTACGGTCTTTAAATCGAGAGAACTATTGGATGGTAAATTGCCGACATCGGGATCGGCCCGCTCGCATACAAGATATTGTTGGAAGATTGCCGCACTTCCATAGAACACCAGGCGTCTTAATCCGACCATGAAAGAGGTGTTGAAAAGGAAGTTATTAAATGGTGGATCTTTGGAATCATTTATCATCTCGGACGGTTCTTGGGTGAGCGGTGCGATGTGTTCCTAAAAATGAGGAGTTCTGATGATTTCTAATGATCGGCATGAGTTAATTCCAACTCGGGTGATACGGATGGCGTGTTTGTGTGGATTACGGAAATTGAACACGGCTACTAAGAAAGACCATTTTCCTCGCCATTCATGGATCAATGCTTGATAAACTCTTGGCGAGGTTCTTACATTTCTAGATGGGTATTCGGGTTATCATCGGATCGCCATTCGCGATGATCAACAAAAACCACCTTCACTTGTCCTATGGCACTTTTGCCTTTAGAATGATGCCTTTTGGACTCTGAATGCTGATGTTCAGCGTTGCATAATGGCCATCTTCTAGGATATGGTGGAGAAGTCGGTCGAAATCTTCATGGATGACTTCTCGTCTTTGGGACTTTTGAGGTATGCAGGGTAACAGGAAGGTCTTGGGCGGCTGCGGCGCATTGGTCTTGAATTGGGAAAATGCCATTTCATGATGCGAGGGCATAGTGCTAGGCCATCACATATCGAAAGGGATTGAAGTGGAGGAGCAGATCAGAAGTGATAGATAAATTTCAACCCCTACTACCGTAAAGGGGTGGTAGTTTTTAGGCATGCAGTTTCTGGAGATTTATAAAGTTTTCAAAATTTCTAAGCCACTTGTGTTCTTTGGAGAAAATAGCCATTTGAGCTCACTTGGAATGTCAAAAGGCGTTTGGACGTTTTGAAGCGAGCTCTAGTGGCACTCGATAATCATTGGACAGGCGGTCATTACCTTTTGAGGTGATGTCGGCTAGTGACTTGCCGTGGGGGCGTCTTGGGTCGGCGAGCGGAGAAGATATTCCTCCGTCTATTACGCTAGCAAGCGTTGGTGGAAGCTCAAATAAATTACACCACTACGGAGAAGGGCTGCTAGCGATGGTGTTCGCATGTGAAAATTGAGCCTACCTCGTGGGTTCGAAGGTGATTGTTTACACGATCACGGCCATAAGATATCTTGTCGCCAAGAAAATGCGAGCCACGGTTAATCCGATGGATCTTGCTGCTACAAAATTTGATCGGAGATTAGAGGGGAAGGGGCGAGAATCAAGTAGGTGACCATTTATCTCGATTGCCTACTGACCCGGCGATGAACCTTATGCCCAAATTTGGGCGCTTTCACGATGAACAATTGATGAGCATGCGCACGGTGGTACACCTGGTATGCGAGACATTGTCACTTCAGTGCGTGAGTCTGACCCGAACTCTCATTTCAACGAGAAAAAGGTTCCTTAGTCGGACATTACTTTGGATGAACCATTCTTGTATAAGCGTTGTGCGATGGTTTGATGAGGCGTCGTACCACATGAAGAGATGGAATCAATTCAGAAGGATGTCATGCTACTCCATATGGCGGTCATTTGCGGGACAAAGAGCGGCCAGAGTATCTGATCGAGGTTATTTGGACCACATTTAAAGGCATGCAGCGTTAGTGCAAAGATGTGACGGATGTCGAAGGGTGGGAATATATCTTCCGGAATGAGATGCGATGAATTTCATTCTAGAAATTGAACTCTTTGGCGTGTGGGGCCTCGATTTCATGGGTCCGTTCCACCTCATTTGCCAACCTCATACACGGTGGCGGTTGATTATGTATCTAAATGGGTAGAGGTCGTGTAGCCCGCACCAATGATCGAAGGTTGTTATCAAGTTCTTAGAAGAACATCTTCATGCGGTTTGGTACTCTCCGTGATTATTAGTGATGAGGCACATTTTGTCAACATGGTGTGGGTCTTTGTTCTAGCCAAGTACAATGTCGGACCAAGGTGGCTCTGCATATCATCCTCAAACAAATGGTGGCGAGCTTTAAATAGAGAATAAAAAGTATCTTTGGAGAAAGTGGTGAACCCGGGCGAGAAGGATTGGTCCATGCGCTTGGATGATGTTGTATGGGCCTACTGAGCGACTTTCGGACACCTTTAGGGATGTCTCCTTATCGGATGGTTTATGGAAAGCTTGTCATCTTCCTTTGGAGCTTGAACATCGAGCTATTAGGCGATAAAGCGAATTTTGAGCATAAAATTCTGGGTGGCCGTTTGTTGCAACTAAATGAAATGGATGAATTCAGTGGTTTGCATGAGAATGCCAAGTTACAGGATAAAACCAAGAGATGGCATGACAACAATATCTTGCGCCGTGAGTTCTTCGGTCGACAAGTCTATTGTTCAATTCAGGTGAGGCTTTTCTGGAAAGTGAAATCAGATGGTCGGGTCCCTTCACAATTCTGGGTAGCACTGCGGTGCTATCACATTCTGAAGAGCGTCGGTCGTGAATTCATGGTGAATGGACGATGTCGAACACTATTGGGGTGGCGAGGTGGTTCGTGAGAAGACCTCGGCGACCTGAAGCAACAAGCGGAGGTATCTTAATTTGCCATGGCGTACAGCGACCATGTTGTTTAAGTAATATTTGTTTTATTTCTCGTTTTGTTTCGTTGTTTGTGTGTGATAATGAATTGCCTTAGCTTTGTTAAAGAAGATCGAGTTTGTTCTAAAATGGTATGTGGAAATTTGAATTGCGGTGTTGTACATGCGTACCTCTGGGTAAATCGAGCATTGTGCTAGTTTTGTTCGATGATGGATTTGCGAAAGAGAGAAAGTGAAATAGGGTGCTATTTTGGTAAAAAGCGGGAGAAACTTGGTTGACATTTGGGTTTGGAAGACCGCGCTTTTCTCTCCTCTTTATATTACATCAATTTCTTATTTTCCCCATTTCTTTGCTTGTTGCTCTCCCTTTTCACGTCGATCTTATTTCCTCAAAACTTTTGATCTACGAAATTTAGTTATCTTCATCTCTCTCTGGTAAATTACATTGTGCGGAGATTTAGGTCGAGCGGTGTACGTATAAGCAATGACTACTGCGCCCATCATCATATAGGCCGGTTGTCACGGATGATTCACGGGTTCTCCACGTTCGCCTTCTTCTTCAAAAGAAAAATTAGTCGAGCGACAGGTAAAGCGAAAATAGTGGGCAGATGAACTGGGATATTGAAGCAAGAAGGAGAGGGTGGACAAACCCTTTGACCAAAGGGGGACGTTCGATCGCGCCATCCCAAATTCGAGCTCATGGTGGGTTCGAGATTTTTAAGCGCTGAAACCTAGGCATCTATGGATAGAAGGGTTTAGAAATCGAAGGAACCCAGGTGTTTGTGTAGGCTGATTTCACTAAATGGATGGGCAACGTTTGCGGCAATTCCACCTCCCATTACACCTTAGGTTACTATGCAAATATCACGCCTTTGTCGAATAAGGAAGGTTTGTCTCATGGTGAGGGTAAGTTGATGGTTTTATCTCAAAACCATTAATGATTTTATGAATTGGAGAATGAGGTGGATGATGCTTTCTCATATGAAGCTCCGATTGATGATTTAGAAGAGGCACTTAGATTGTATCGAAGGGCGAATGGGCGTTTTCCACCGGGTGTATTAAAGCTGCGTCGTTAAAATTGGAGCTCATGTGCTCTTCATTAAAAGCGGTTTGCCCCACCATGATACTACGGTGTCGGAAGCGGATCTTGTTCTTCTCGCATTTTTTGGAAGGTCGTAAATGTGGGCGCCAAATCGGCGCGAGTGGGCAGTCGAAAAAGGAAGAAGAGCATTGTTCTTCCTTCTCGATTACTCGGTTGTGCATAAGGGCGGGGTGCCTTTGGGATGATGAGGATCGCCTCGTTGAGAAAGCTTTCATAGATATCGAGACCTTGCGCATCGTCATGATGCGTCACGAAGACCAACCTCGCGCGGCGCAAGTTGGTCTACCTCCCATGCCGACCTCGTCAGAGCCTACTATGCTAGATGTCGAAGTTCCTCATTTCTGGATCGAAGGACTCTTGCTCCGATCTGCTGCGTTGAGGCGACACGAAAAGATATTGGGTATATTCATAGCGAGATCGTGTAATGGAGGGCTGTCTCGGATCGTTATCACGGTGAGCGCCGACTTCACAATTTCCACTCGGATATTCCGGCTTGCTTTTACCATCGGATTATGATTACGAGGCGAGGTTGAGAAGGAGAAGCGAGCGAGCGAGCTCAATTGACAAAGATGCTCTGCTGCATCCACAGGACGGACACCGTTGCTCCATCTACCACGTTCTCCTACTCTTGGGTTCTCCGAGGTGTAGGCAGGCGTTTCTCTAACTCAATCCTTGGTGTTGCTTTGTGTTTTGTTTGTGTTTAGCTTTAAAATTTACGGTGGGTGTTATGTTGATGTTGTTAGGTTTGTTCATAAAGCATGTGATTACATTTCGATGATTTCTAAGGATGATGTTGATGGCAGGGATAGCTTTATGATGTCAATCTGTTTTATTTATATTATGATCTTTGTGCATGCCTTATTGTTGCGGTTTTACTCTTATTTTGAGGTGTACCTCTATTAATCTTGGTATTAGCATATTAGCTCCTATAGGATTGACCATTGCATCGTGAATCTTAATTGGCCTACGATTTTGTATGAGTGCTGTCTTTTATATTGGGTTGGGACTCCCTTGAGACAATATACATGGTGTGTCGACATGGATGGGGCGTAGGCCCTTTTTGGATCGAATGTGCCTTTCTAGCCTTCAATATGATATTTTCCTAGGGTCCCCCTTTGGTGACAAGTTTTTCTTTCTTGCATCCACTAAATATTCTCCTGTATACCCATATACTATTCCTTACCCTTCACTGGGCATCCTAATTGTGGTTCGGTTTCTCGTATCTATAATAGTGCCGTATTAATCTCTATGTCGAGATAACGATGTCTCATCGTTTTGTATAAGTCTCAACATTGGGGACAAGGTTATATTCTAAGTTTGGGGTGGGCGAGGTAAAGTAACCTCGGAAGTTAAGGGCGAGTTGTAAGGAAGTTGAGGTGAAAAAAAAAGGGAGATTATAAGCGGAAAAGGTGAAGATCGGGTTTCTATAAAAGAAAAGAAATGTCGAGCAGTTGGAACCGAAGAATGAGTTAGGTGCCGGTGTTTTGAGCTACATTATTCCAAACAATCCTACGTCACCAGCCTAACATTATAATTTGTTAAAGACCTCTTGATCGATGATGACACTCGTGTTAGTGGAGGGGTTGACGAACTAAATTGTGGAGACATCGTGCAGATAATCAAAGCATGGTCATATTAAGAAGAACTAAGTTATGGTAAGATTCATGTAGTGGCTAATGTGTTATATACTGTTGATATCGAAGGCATCCTTGCAATCGAGGTGATTGACGGACTTGCAGAAGAACTGAGCGATTCATTTTCTTTGAAAGAACCACGACCAGCGACATCCCTAGCTGATTAAGTCATCATCTTGGCTATCGTCAGACATTTTGAACATCGCTTCTTATTTTTGTGGGTGTGTTTTGTTGTGTATGAGAACATCACTCGAGGACGAGTAATGAGCTAAGTTTGGGGTGTGATAACTCTTATAAAGAGTTATTATATGACCTTTGATGATAATATCCTTGAGTTTAACGGTGTTTGTTCGTTAGTTTCTTTGTTATGTTATGTTTGCGTGTGTATGTGTAAGGATTGAGTCGGGTGATTTAAAAGCTTTTAATGGCATTTATGCATTAGTTATGGCATGAAGCAGAAAGAGCAGCGGTGAAGGCGAGGCTAAAGTCGCGAGTTAAAGTCAGCTCCGGGTTGAGCAGCAGCAAGCAGAACTCTTGGCGAGCTTGACTTGATGTCGAGGAAGGATTGAGCGGATATCTTGGAAAAATGCGGAGGCGGTCGAACTACAAAGCGAGTTAAAGCTCGGGAAAAGTGAAAACCGAGGAGGCTGGAGCGAAGTGAGGCCGAGCTCAAGACTACCAGCTCAAGACTTCAAGCTCGTGGGGAACCGAACTCGGAAAGAAGAGAGCAGGAGCTCGCAACCTAAGCCGAGCTCAAAGATTGAAAAGTGCAAGTGTGAAGCGACCTCGATACTAAAACTCGTGGCGGTGGACTTACAAGTGAGGTCGGACTCTAAGCCGAGCTCGAGAATGAGACCATGGCGAGATCGGTTCATGAGCAGTCGGGTCCGTTCAAGGTCGACTCGCTCGGGAGAAAGGAAAGCGGCGATGTCCGATGCGAGCTCGGCGTGAGGGCGGACCTTTGGTGAGTCGAGTTGGTAGGGTTGAGTTCGGACGTGAGGTCTTCATCGGAGGGGCGAGCTCGTGCTGTGCAAGCGAGTGAGGAGCTCGTGTTAGCATGCGTGCTTATGAAGGAGCGAAGAAGAGATTTGCGGACCACGGCCGTGGCGGTGGCCCGGCGGCATAAAGGACACGCGTTTGCGATGCGGAAAGAAATCGGAGGATGAAGGGCTTGCGGTGCTCGATCACACCTAAAAGTGTCGAGTTTGTTATTAAAGAGGCGACAATCGGGAGATAATTGATTGTGGAGTATCGAGAAAGAAGAATCGGAGGACACCTTGGAGAAAAGCTATCGGAAGAGGCGATCGAGGAGCAATGATTCAGCGACAGTGTTAACTTGAATCTCAATTCTTTTGACTTTGCTATGGCATTTGTGTATTTGAATTTTGTTGCTTCTGCTATGAGCTAAATTTGTAGGACTTGATCTTTTGATGAAACCCATGCTCGTGTGAGCGAGCTCAGTTTCTCTTATCTTGTTAAGTTATTATCGTTTTCTTGGAGATTATTTATCTTGCTTGTGATTGATCACCATGGGTGAGATTTTAGCTCTATGATTTACGGAAGTTCTCATAGAGTGGAAAACAGAAAGTGGCTGAAGAACATGATTTAAGTATTATGTGAGTGAATAGCATAGGAATATGTGTTTGCTTGCGTGACATAAATGAATGGAATGGTAGAGATACTCTTAAAGCACTTGGTATAGGAATATATTGGCAGCTTAGAGGTATAATCTTAGATTTGGAAAAATACTAAGAGTTGGAAGATTTCATGTCATAATACGAGGCAAAGATAATGTTGAAGCGTGGCGTACAGACATGGGTGGAATCAGTGGTAAGTCTATTTTCTCTCTAATATCGGTTTGTTAATCATAATTTATCTAAAAGTCCACCTCGTCTCGGTTTAATATTTCTCTTTAATTGTTTCTCTCTCAATCACAAAAAATTGTCTTGACGTGGTTTAAAAGTCGTTCCATGGATTCGATCTCGAAATATTTGTATATTACTTGTTGATTCGTGCACTTGCGTACATTTAATTATTTGCATACATTTGCCTAGCTGCTATTGATAAGTATAATGTCGATCCGACGAGTTGGTGTAGCAATCTCGATGTCACGATGTCATAAAATGAATGAGGCGGTGTAATTATCTTGTTAGCTATAGGTAAACTAAAGTAACTAGAAACAAACTAAAGGGAATATCAAATAATAAGCGAATAACGGCAGACAACTTGGTGAATGATTAACACTCGGTCATAGGTGCAAGGTTTTCACTACATGACATGCATCAACGGTTATAAGAGACATACGCCCGTTGTCACGTATCACATGCCCCATCCAAATCTATCCTTTACGTGTAGAAATCGAGGGACACCTATGCAAACTATCTAACCCGTAATGCCATGGGACACCTCGGTACATGCAAGCCTGGACGTTATGATCTAGATGGGCCGGTATTGGCAAAGGCATTCTAGGACTACTCAACTCACCCACGATCGTACTATTTGGGTTGGGGACACTAATCCATTATTACTTGACCCTCCTTACCCACTATATTGTTGCAACTAAAACACGAGTTTGGTTGTTATATATTGCTCGGGACCTAGTGCTTGGAACACACGGATCGTAATGCCTACTTAGACCTCTCGAGTTATATTAATCGTGCTTCACTTAGTCATGCCCAAACCGAATAAAGACTTAGCCGGACATAAAATAAACAAACATCTGAGTTAATTGAGACCATCATAAAGGAAACAACTTACTATTACTTGAATGAAATAAGCAGCGAGCCCAAAGTGTAATCATAAAACATCTGGCGAATATAAAGTGTTTAAAGGGACTTAATGTATGTGGTGGTGGTAATGTTGAATGAATGATGATTCTATGATGCGAAATCAGAGGCGGAGCGCGCAAGTCGCGCATTCATCCCATATATATAGGAGAGGTTGGCGGTGGTAATGGCCATGGGCTGGACCATCCGTTAGGGCTTCTGTTGATGGCGTTATTTCCTTGCCAGACAGTTTGAGATGATCTCCTCCGAATTTTATGGGATTTGGCCTTAGTGCTTCTTTCGGTTAGCGAGATTCACCCGATCAGCGTATCTTGCCATCACTCTCTCTTCTTCTTGCCTCATGCCTTCTTTCTCTTCTCGGTTTACGCTTCCTTCTTCACTTGCGCTTGCCCATGCTAACCTCTCGGAGATGTAACTTGTGCGGTTTGTAAGGAGGTCGCGGTGAAACGGGCAGCTCTGGGGTTGGATGCCACGGGTGAGCCAAGCTCCTTGTGCCCTCGGGGTGCTGTTGATCTAGTCGCCGCTAGCAAGTTTCCACTCCGTGCCCATTTACGCTTTGCTGCACTGTAGACCCGATGTGTCCTCCCGGACATAAAACCTGACAAGAACACAAAGACTCGATCTAGACTTGACAAGACACGGAAAAGAGCAAAACTTGGGCTCGTCACCGCCACTTTAAACATGCTTGTCAGCATGCACGTGTAATTGCCCGAGACACGAAGAAAGAAAAGACTCAAAAGATACAAATGGTTAGCACATCTTCACAAGGGGTTATCTCGGCTAATATAAGCTCATTGGAACAAACCGTGATTCAAGTAGACTCGATTCAAAAACGACCATCAAACAAGTCAAAATACAAATTTGAGCATATTGGGCATTTTCTCATAGCTGCTGCACTCTTGTGTATAGGCTAGTGTATCTCGGGACATCTGTCTTTCGACTATCTATAGGTTTGTGCCTCTACCATCTCCACACTTTGAGACAAGTTCTAAACATTTATCCTTAGGTCTTTTATTTGGCTGTAATGGGGCTTAAGACATAGGTGGGAGATTTTTGGAGCAGATTGGGTCGTCATGGACTTAGGATTGAGGAAGTTGTTTTGACCTCCATGGATTTCTTTCGCCTTCTTACGGCTTAGCACAAACATCTTAGGACTTCGTCATATATATTCTTTTATTTTAAGTCCTTCATTTTCTTTCAATTAGGTACCTTCTCTATTGGGCATTTGCCCATTTTGAAATTTGGGTAACTTTGTTCTTGCCATCAGAGGTTCTTTTTACTTTTTGTTAGTCTTTCTCTTTATTAGCTCCTAAGTCAATTGATCGGGTGAGCCTTTTTCAGGCTAATTTAAGTGAGTGAAAAAATTATTAAGCTCAAGGGGCTGAGCGAGGGATTAACAATAGGTAGGACATTTTTGGCTCGGTGGGTGTTTGAAAAAGAAATGCCTAAGTCGTCTAAATGTTTTAGCTAAGTCGATGAGGCCTCGACATGAGTGCCGATGAGTTCTAGAAAAAGCTAGTGAAGATGTTAATTATCACCAGAAATAAGCTGTGTTGATCGAGATCTGACATTTTAGGCTCAAAACTCACGGTGTGCTCAAATTATTCTCGTCCTTATATACATACGGTCGTACTAGCGAATTCCTAAAATTACCGATTATTCACAACAAGAAAAATCGGGCCAATCAATCCCCAAGTTATAAATGCTAGCTCACGGCCGACTACTTAATCAAGTAATTGGCCGTGACTTAGCGGTGACAAAGTTAAGAAAGAACTTGATAATCGATAACAACAATTTCCGAATATATTTATCAAAACAATTTATGACATCAATTTTCATCAATAAGAATCAAACATTTATGGTTCGAAGAAATGAAATGAAGTTTTACAAAGGTTGACTTTAAGTTTTCAAATTACAATGAAGAATCGAGTGTAAAGAACTAATATCAAGAATGTGCATTCTCGAGCATGCTTCACAATGATAAAAATTTTCGATGTTTCAAGCATGGTTCGACAATGTTTCAAACATTTTATATATCATATTGGATTCAGCGAAAACAATTACGAACTTTCAGTAAATCCTTGTCACAAAGCATTTCAATGAATCTATGTTTCGAGAATCAAGTCGACATTATAACAACAATGCCGAGATCATATGAGCAAAATAAGGACTATCGTCAAGATTATGATCAATTCGAGTAACAAAACTCTTAAGCGGTAAAGGCAGAAGTTGAGCGAGAAGAGTGGTTGAGAATTATGTGTGAAGACATAACTCTGCAGGCGACAAAACATGTTGACATGAAATGAATAACCTCAACAATTTATCAATATCATCATGAATCAAATTACTTAGAAGCTCTTCTGCATTCGATTCGGACATCCTCTCGAGCTCACCTACGTTTAGAAATACATGCGGGCTGGTACAAAATTCACTCGGTGGGTATCGGAAAACATAAAACATTGCCCTGGGATATAATTGACTTATAACATTAGCAATGCGGGGTTTTAGTGAAATAACATGCATGCTTACATAAATAAACACTTGCTTTCATTTCATAGTATCTCATAAAGTATGCATATCGTGTCTCGTATCGCCGATAACTTTCTCTTCCCATATCATGGATTCTTTCTATGTGTTGAGATAGGCTCCCTCAAACTGCTATGACCCAAGGTCGCTTCAGAGCGTCGGTAAATCTCAAACATCATAACATACCCGTGTTGATGGACCGAAGGTACCATGCAGCCGTACTCTTTATCATTTCTTTCTTTCTTTCTTTCTTGTGGATAGGTAAATGAATCATGCTCATGTTCATACTCAAAGAGTGATCGTTTAACTTTCAAAAATGCAATGATAAATGTCTCATATCTTTCATGCATAATCATATCATATCATTTGAAAACATTTAAAACATAAGCATATTTTATAGAAAATACTTATACCCACTGGATGTTCCTTAGAGCTAAGGAACTAATTCTCATTCATTTCTTTCTTTATCCATATTTGGTCCATCAATCCATAAAGCGACATCTGAGCTATCGAGGCAAACAAGAACATTACTTATCTTAGTAATCGACACGACTATATCTTCTCGATATCAGACTAAGACTCTAAGGTCTATGAAAACTTGGGTCATTCGTTCTAACATCTTATTAACAAACAAATTCTATCGAAATTTCGGCGATTATAGCGTTTATAAATGCATCGCCATATCAATACCAAACCAACCAATCATAGCCCAAACTCCCAATTCATCACCATATGTCTCAATGATCATATAAAACTCAACAATAAGCTTATCGTCTCGTCTTAACCATCAGAAAATCCATGTCGTCACTAAGGTCTACGTCGAAAATTCACGTGAGGCGTCATCTAATCCAACAAACTCTATACATGCTAAACTATCATCAAAGATCATCATTTTATCAATAAAACATAAAGATCAAAGCTTTGGCTTTGAAAACCAATTACGTGAAACACAAAATTTTACCGTTTTGAATCGTCGTGAAAAATCGAATAAATCATTTTAGGCTTTATTCATATCATAGAATCAAATATGAAGTCAAAATGATCAAATAAAATCAGAAATCAACATTATAACACTTAGGGTTTCGGCCCTTTTGGGAAATTTTGTATAATTTCGATTTCAAGCGTTTTCTTGTTCGAACACGTTTATATCAATCCAATAACACATATATGAAGTAAATTCAATCATAACAACATCATAAATTTAAAATCAAGGGCTGCCCTTTTCAAAATTTCATGAAACTTCAATTAAATAATATATGCTTTACAATTTCAACGTTAAACAATACGTGACATCGAATCTATCATAATATTCATAAATAATCAACACAACATAATCCTTCATAATTTTCAGCATTGACGAATCAATAACATAGGATCAATAAAATTTCAAAGTAGAGTGTTCTGTGAATTATCCTTTTACCGTGGAATTAGTGGATCTTCTATTTTCTCATGAAAATTTAAATTTAGTGTGTTTTAGTGTGTGTGTCGTGGTTTGGGGCTGAAAATGAAGAAAAATGGTTCCAAAAGTATACTTATATAATTAATAAAGAAAAATAGTAATTTCACATTATAAATTAAATTTTCTTTTATTTTCCCAAACAAAATGGTGCCAACACACCATATTCTAGAAATTACATAAAATAATTCCCATATTTTATTCTTGAATTTTCGTAATTAATAAAAATAATAATAATAATAATGTATTTTCATGTAATTTTCAAAATATTGAAAATTCCATAATTAATTCCCAAAATTTCAAAATTGAATCTTATTTTCTTAACACCTTAAACTCATCATTTCATCAATATAAAGTTCCAAAATTATAAAATATATAATAGGAACTCACTTTATAAAAATAGATATTTAATTCCATTTTATGTAAATAATGGAATTAAATATTCCATTATTCTTAAATCCTTCAAAATCGCTTTTAAATTTTCCATCATCAAATATCATTAAAATATAATAAGTAAAAATATTTTTAACCTTAAAAACCATTTAAATATCTTGCTCTTCATCCAGAGCTTGATCGAGCCGACGTCAAACGTGAATTTTGAAATTCTCAATTTTAAAATCAAAACTTATTGAGCATGTACCTATCATCTTAAGACCCTTGGAATCTAGGTCTTCTTATCCTAAATAAGATCACGAGAATCTTATCTCGGATTACGCCTCGATTCTATCGTCTCGACTAGAAGCAACCAAAGCTAACAAACAAATCCTTTCATAAGGATGCAATGCCCTTCTTATTAAGCTCTTAATCACGAGCTAATCTACATTACAATCACGGGTATTACATTCTCTTACACAAAATTTTTCCTCGAAATTTTATGCGTCGACAAAAGTTAGAATATATCCTTACCTCGATCTTTAACTTCCATGTTGCTTCTTCTAAATCATCATGACTTCATGTCGATTTAAGGCGCATTACGGTTTTCTTTATAGCTTAAATCTTGTTCACGAACATTTGTTCTCTTGATGTATAATGTGTTTTGGATTAAACACATATCCTGTCTTCGCGATCTATAGAGCACATCTGCAATATTTTGAATCTCGAGCAAATGCAAATCGTAGCGACTAGCCAATCTTTCTTGAATCTCACTAATTGATACATCTCGATAACTTCTTGGATTCTTGTCTTTCTTGTCATACAATTCGACCATTTCTTTAATCATATACGGTCAACACTTTTCTTCTTGATCGTGTTTTAAAAAGCGGCGATCTATACTTCTTGTCATAGATAACCGTGGCGCCTATAAATCTTAGTTACGATCTTATCTTCTAACGTCCGGATGGTCCATTTAAATTGACCATCTAAAGCGGATAAAACATGTCTTGGAATTGATCTAGTATCCATCTTTATTATGAACTCGTCAAGCGAGATGTAAACTTGTAGTATCTGGTTGAGGTGATTGAGACAAGCAATCCATATAAGCGTACCATCTCAAGCGTATTAAGCTAACTTTGACTCCATCGTGATAAGAATCATAATAACATATGTGTTTAGTGGAGTCATTGATTATCACCGCGAGTTGGGTAACTAACGTATATCTTCTATACCTTGATTGCTAAAGAACATCTGATCGATCTGCAAGTCACGATCATATCTTGTGACAACTTTCTTCCTTAGCTTGCTTGTAAACTAAATTTCTTTACATTTACAGAATCTCGAGATATACTTTTCATCGATTCTTCCTTGAATTGCTCCATATAAAATTCTTTAATTGCGAAAGAAAGAACTTTCGGCGTAATCTTCATCCAGCTGATCCATCAACATCACGATATACATAGAAGATATTCTTGATCGGGGTTCTTGGAACTTGCAAACTCGCTCAATAAACGAACTCATTCTTTAACATCGGAGGTTATCAACATCATAAGGATAAAGCATTTGAGACGGAAGATTTTGCCATTCTACAATTGGTTTAAGGGGAGAAAGTCAAGTAAATCTTAAAAAATTTGTACTTTCTTATTCTTTCGGTGAGAGTTTCTTTCTGGGTGAAATCTTGCATCAAATGAATACCAATGCGGCATATCTTGCTTATCAATAAGAGAATAAAGGTTTTCAATCAACAAACAAATTCGGATCTCAGGATCTTCAAAATTGCTTATCACAAAGTTATGATGTGAAATGAAATAGTTAGATAGCAAAAGGATCGTATAGATATCAAGGAAAGAAATGCATCTCGAGGATCTTTACAAAATGGGAAAACTTTGTCATCGGAATATGCTTTGATATCTCGGCAACCACCGATCGACCTACATAATCAACTTCCATTTCATCCATGAAAGGTGTCACGAAAACAATTGACCAATGTTTGGGGTTGTAGCTATGTTGTGCTAACATTGTTACCACAGGTTCATACTCAAAGTTTGAGACACTTGGGGTCTCGATAAAGACAGATCTTTCTCAAATCTCAAGGAGAAATCTTGGAAACATAAGAAAATAGAATGAGTGAATCGATGTAGGAATCTCGAGGCGAAAAGTGATCGCATTAATCTAAATCAATAAGGCGATTTCAATATCGATTTAAGAATAATCAATTTGTATAAGATCCACATGATTCGGACATAACTAGTGAGCATTTGATAAGGAAGACTCTAGTTTTAGAATAAGGTGCTAGTATCATACTCGGCTAAAAGATTTAACATCTATGGTTTGAGATTTTCACTATCATCATCTTCAAATAGAGGAAAAATTATCAATTAATCGGTGATGAACAAGCGAAATAGATTTAATGTGGAGAAAATTAATCGGTGGGAGGGGTTCGAGTATCGAAATATTGAAATTTGATGGTAGCTAGGAGTCGGAAAATCAACTTGATTAAAAACAATAAAACGACTCAATATAATCAATGAGCAATGACAACCCAATCTTGTCACTCTTTAGGCAATAAAGAGATCAATTGAAATTATCATCAAATCTCGATCGTCTTGCTCAAGCGTCTCTTTCCACCATCGATGGAATCAAACAAGATTCGTCAGTTAGGCGCTCGTCGATGTATATAGATGGAAATTCTCTTTGATCATTGCGGATGAATATAAGCGAGCGGCGACAATCGTTATGGCGACAACGAGATAACAATATCGGTCGACGTTAATAAGTCGTACTCTTAGAACTATCTCCGATCTTTCGTCCTAATAAGAATGCTCGAACTTTTCGAAACATACTCGAACTCGTGCGAGAAAATTTATTCATATTGATACGCATCTCTTCTTCTCGATTTCTTTTCAACTATAGCTCATAGAGCAATAGCTCATTCAATCACACATTCGATATAGCAATTCATTCCTTAGTATACATAAACATCATACGAGATAACCATAATCATCATACTCATAAACATAATCATAAGCATAAGTTCTTACGGTGAGCTAGAGATGGCGGAATCGAATCTTGAGCTTCTCAAGAAGATTATCTCATTAACTTATTTTCTCATTGAGAATCAAACAAGCGATTCTATAACTCAGATTCTCAAATAGAATCATTTAAAAATTCATTTGCTCAAGGTGCACAGCGCAAGACTTTCAAAGATTCGTAAAGGTTCACAGGATTCATAACTCGAATTGCAAAGCGTACAAATTGCACAAATTTGCAAGATTTCCTGAGTTGAATTGAACCTCGCTACCATTACATCGTGACTACTTAATCAAGTAATTAGGCGTGACTTAGCGGTGACACGAGTTAAGAAAGAACTCGATAATCGATAACAACAATTTCGAGATATATTTATCAAAACAATTTATGACATCAATTTTCATCAATAAGGAATCAAACATTTATGGTTGAAGAAATGAAATGAAGTTTTACAAAGGTTGACTTTAAGTTTTCAAATTACTGATGAAGAATCGGTGTAAAGAACTAATATCGAGAATGTGCATTCTCAAGCATGCTTCAACAATGATAAAAATTTCGATGTTTGAAGCATGGTTCGACAATGTTTCAAACATTTTATATATCATATTGGATTCAGCGAAAACAATTACGAACTTCGAGTAAATCCTTGTTCACGAGCATTTCAATGAATCTATGTTTTCGAGAATCAGTCGACATTATAACAACAATGCCGAGATCATATGAGCAAAATAAGGACTATCGTCAGATTATGATCAATTCGAGTAACAAAACTCTTAAGCGGTAAAGGCAAGTTTGGCACGAGAAAGTGGTTGAGAATTATGTGGAAGACATAACTCTCAGGCACAAAACATGTTGACATGAAATGAATAACCTCAACAATTTATCAATATCATCATGAATCAAATTACTTAGAAGCTCTTGCCTGACATTCGATTCCGGCATCCTCTCGAGCTCGACACCCGTTTAGAAATACATGGCGTGAGTACAAAATTCACTCGGTGGGTATCTGCGAAAACATAAAACATTGCCTTAGGGCTATATAATTGACTTGCTATAACATTAGCAATGCGGGGTTTTAGTGAAATAACTTGTGCATGCTTTACATACTTGCTTTCATTTCATAGTATCGTCATAAAGTATGCATATGCATGTCTCGTATCGACGATAACTTTCTCTTCATATCCACGGATTCTTTCTGTGTTGAGAAGTAGGCCTCCTTCTCAAACACGCTATGACCAAATTGCTATCCGGCGTCGGTAAATCTCAAACATCATAACATACTCGTGTTGATGGACCGAAGGAGACCATGCCAGCCTACTCTTTTATCATTTCTTTCTTTTCTTTCTTTCTTTTGGTGGATAGGTAAATGCATCATGCTCATGTTATCTCAAAGCAGGAGTCGTTTAACTTTCAAAGGGACTTCGCCTAGCTCAAAGTCTCGGTCTGAGCCGTGCAAGTCCAGACGACTCTCGAGGTTATAGTGAGCCACATCTTTGGGAAAGTCTGAAAGCAAAAGCAGGGATGAAGAAATACCTTGAAAAAGAAAGCTTGCAACAATCTTTCTCATACTTCAGTTGGTTCGCATCGAGGAGCAAAATAGCGGTGACACTTTAAGCAAAGCGGCCTCGTCGTCAGCAGGCTTGATGGGAATAAGTCGAGGCGAGAAGCATAGGCGAGTCGGTCGAAATCAACATAGTCTCGGACGAGGAACCTGGTTGGATGACCCCATCCAAACATATTTGGAGAAAAGGCGAACTGCCCCATGACGGTGATCGAGCTAAAAACACACTCAAATTCACTGCATGATCGTGCGAGGTAATCGTGGCGTGATAAGTTAACCAAGTCGTCTCTCGAGGAAAACTTAAGGGCCATTGTTAGGTATTGCGCACTGAAAGCGATTAAATCTAAACATTCTAATAACAGCGGGGTTGAACATGCAAGGTTGAAATCGAGAAAATAAGCAGCGATCTAAGGTGGGGTTGTCAATCCCAAACTAAACTAATAAAGCTATAAATCTAAATCGGGGTTGTCGATCCCGGTTGAACTCTGAAAGCAATAAATCAAGCGATAAATAAAAGCAATAGCAAACCTATTCTTAGGGTTTGTCAAGCCTAATCTAAGTCTACTTGTAAATGAACAATAAACATCAATCATCCAACAAAACATGAATTAATCGAAAGCATGATAAATCGAAGAAATATAAATCAGCGGAACATGAAAATCGATCATTGTCACTATGAATTGAATCCAATAAAAGCGAAATCCCAAAGCATAAATTGATAAACTAAACATTCAATGATGAAAAGAGAACATGAATTAAAATAAGTTGTATACATTATGTTGGTGAGAATCGTCGGAAGAAATACGAAAACGACTACGGAGAGAAAAAGCGGCGAGGCGCCGCGGTCAGGAAGAAAAAGAACTCACCACTTTTGACCTAAGCAGCACATATATATTAAATGAAGGTGAGCCGGCGTTTAAGGTGGCCTTGAGTTAGAATCGTTACGCCTTGAACATGAATCTTGGTTCAAAGTGAACTCCGGCTAGAAAAATATTACCTGCCGAAAATGAGCGGATCACTTGGGCCCATTTGGATAGGTGAGCTGGAGAAGCTGGCGGCGAAACCTGGCCTTGGTGGAAGGCGTGCGCCACAGGTGACCACGAGGCGAGGCCAGGCGTTGAGGTGATGCCAGCGCGGATGTGATCTGCGCGAGAGATAGGCGGCGGCTTCGCGTCGTGGCGTTGGGGCCAGCGCCGCACTGGCGTGGGCGAGTGCGGCCTTGGCGCTGGCATGGGTGCTTTCGGGCGGGCGGGCGGCGGAGATGGGAGGCTGGCTCGCATGCAGTAGGCCTGAAGGCCAGCCACGTTGGGCATGGGCGCTCGGGCGGCTGGCTGGGTGTGAGGCTGCTAGGCAGGGCGGTCTTCGGTGGAGTTGCGAAGGGTGGCGGCGCTCACTCTGACGTCGCGACAAGATGCTGAATCTTGGCGCTCGAGATGGCGCGGCTGGAGTGGACTAGCGGCGGGGTGCGCGGGGCGAGTGTCTGGCGGCGGGCGCGGGCGTCGTGCCTGCGTCTGCGACCGATGTTTGGCTCGTTCTCTCGTCCGATATCCAGTGCGATCTGCTTTAGCCTATGAACTTCTATCGCGATGCTCTTCAATTTACTTGATCCTTGGTAGGTCAATTAATCCTATTTGATACCGATTTTCTGCAAAAATTGAAACAAGCGAAGTAAGTCCGAATCGATAAATATTAATCAGACCAACGACATAAATAGGATAAACTAATGAAAATGACATGTAAAAAATACCAAGAATCATCACAATCATACCAAACAACGGGCTCGAGGCGGGAGAGTCTTGAGCAAATCTCTGCGATATACACTCGGCGAGAATTCTACATAGAAAATCATACCTCTGACCTCTCTAAGGTGTTTGGGTCGAACCGAGCTGATTATGTACTACGAGAGTACACGAGGATCATGTGGAAGCCACATCGACCCCGCGCCTTATCGAAGAAAGTCGTGCGATGGGGATATTATTGGCGACAATGTTCCAGACTCGATTGACCTCGTGAAAAATTGTGCGAAGTGCGAAATTCATGGAAGCGTCTGAGGGCTACCTCAAACCGACCTGTGACATGCAAAGCCCTTGGCTATTTATGTAATGGGGGATTGATATCGTAGGCCCTTTACGCAAAGCTCGAGGCGGTTTCAATTCTTGATTGTCGCGATCGACTACTTCACAAAGTGGGTGGAAGGTGAACCATTGGTGAAAATCACAAGCAAAACGCCCTCAACTTAATGCGGAGGAACATAGTGTGTCGCTTGGCATCCCTCATATCCTCATTTCGGACAGCGGGACACGATTCACGGATAAGGTATTGAAGAGTGGTGTTAAGGCTTGGATCGACAAAATTCACCTCGGTGGCCATTATCAAGCAAATGGTCAAGCCGAAGTCACGAGCAGGACAATCGTAAAAGGACTCAAAACTTCGCCTCGATCGAGTCGAAGCGATTGGGTAGAAAATTTGACGGGTCTTATGGTCGTGCCGTTACAACACCTCGGATATTGAGCAGAGAAATGCCCTCGGTTTGGTGTATGGAACGGCGATAATCCTGCGAGAGATCGGAATGCCGAGCCCCGTGCCATCAACTTCTCGGTGAAGTAAATGGGAGAATCTGACGACCTAGATCTGCTTGAAGAAAAGAGACCTCGCCTACATAAGGGAAGCTCGGTATTACAACGGTGATGCCAATTCCGACAATTCAGTAGGCGACCTCGTGCTTGAAATAATGAAATCGATAAAAGCCCAAAGCTCGATAAGCTGGAAGCCGTATGGGAAGGACCTTACCGGTCAAAGAAGTCCTCGGAAAAGGGTCATATAAGCTCGCCCATATATCGGTGAGAAAATACCCAATCACGTGGCACATCATTTATCTCGAGATATTTCACATAAGTGTCGAAGGTTGAGTCATTGGGTCGTGTCTTTGAGTGCATTCGGTCGTGTCGGTTGAAGTCGATATGCATAACGTCGTCTTTTATTAATAAAATCTTTTTCTTGCATGTTTTATTTTTCATTATCATAATACCTCTTCCCGTTTTAAATGCCTCTCACGAGGACGACTACCCTCTAAGGAGGACGAACTACCTTCGTTTATCAGAGCGAACTATAAGCGCGTTAGGGACCACCTGTCGATAAAACTCGACAAATAAGGAACCTATACCTTCGTTTATTTCGAGAAAGATGGGACCACCCAGCGATATTTCTTGCCAAAGCAGAACATATACCTTCGTTTATTTCGAGAAGGGACCACCTAGCGATATTTCTTACCAAAAAGAACCCATACCCGTTTATTTAGGATGAACTACCTTCGTTTATTTAGGATGAATTACATTCGTTTATCGAGACGAACTACCTTCATTTATTTAGGATGTATTACCTTCGTTTGACTACGAGGGCAAAATGTATAAAGCATTTTTCAACACAAGGCAAAAAAAAATTCATTCTTATTTCAAAAGTGTACAACGCATACATTACGAGGACGATGAAGATCCAGGAGGCTGGGAAAAGCTAAGCCAATCCCTAGAAAAATCAGGGTTCAACAAATCATCTATGCTAACCCTATCCCTACCTCGGCCTCAGCCTCGTCCTCGATCGATGCCAGAAGTTCGACCTGCTCTTTGCCTCGTCGAACAACCTCGGTCGCTCGATGACACACGACCTCGGCTTCTCGATGGGCGATGTCGGTCTTGCATAAAGAATTCAAGAGAAGTGTCGTCCACACTCCACGTCATCGAAAGATAAGAAGGAGCCTCGGCGGAGGAGGAGCTTCGGCAGATGAAGAAGCTTCGGTCATCGAACGAAGCACCTACTCGATGAGAGGATGACGAACTACTACTGTCTTGTACAAACCACCTATCTTCTTGGTCGACATATTGCTCTTGAAATTGCCGGGAGTTCGACGTACTCTTGTCTATACCTCGAACGGCAGACTCTGAGCTCGGAAACTTTAGCCTCGGCATCGAGATAGTCATTCCACCACCTCGGTGGATAATCGTCTCATATTCGCGTGTTCCTCAGCGGTGTGTTCCTCAACGGCGACTTGGCCTTATCCTCCGCAATCTCGAGCTCCTCCTCAACTCCAGAATCGAGCTTGAAGCTCGTCAAACTTCTCTTGAAATCCACGAACTTGGCGTCGGTCTCCTCCTGCACATGGCGAGTTTACCCTCCGGTGCGGGACCTCGACCTCTTTAGATTCGAGGCCGAGTCGACATTTGATTGATCCAACCATGGGGACACGTCGAAATGTTCGAGAAGGCTAAAAACAACAAAAGACAATTTCTTCCATCAAATTTGGGAATTTTATTAAGGCCTTCAAGGCGAAATTTGTCAGTACATTAAAAAGGGGGATCAGCGACCCCTAAAGCTCCTTTCGCTCGACCTCGACCTCTCCCGAGCTCCAGATGCCTCGGCCTCTCCCCGAGCTTCAGCGGCCCTGGCCACCTCCCGAGCATTGGCTCATTCCCCCTCGGTCTCAGCAGCCTCAACCTCCTTCGTGCTTTGACCTCGTGAGCCAGCCAACACAAACTTTCCGGCCCTCCGGCTATAATGACCTCAAGCTGGATGTCGGTCCGCTGGCGAGGCGGACCACCTCGGCGTTAAGCACGGTCGAAGATGAAGCTAGGCTCTCCACGACAGGCAAGCTCTTCATGCCGATATAGAGGACCTCGGCGTACGTTCTGGCAGGGCCCCATCCTCCATGACCTCATACCCGTACTTGGACTTATTCAAATCTGGGTAATCCTCGGCCCGCCGTCCGGCGTCTACTACCACCCTCGTGTTGAGCACCTCGGCCAGCTCATTGGCAAACCATAAACCTCCTTGACAAAATAGCCTCTCGTGAAGGCACGAAGAAGCTCTCCTTGCGAGGTCATGCTGTGGCCTCCACGGACCGGAATCCTCCACCTCGACCTTTAGCTAACCGACCTCAGCCTCCGCCCGATTCGCCGCCTCGGATGCCGCGAGCCAGGATGCGTCCGAGCTTTTCTCGGCCTCGGCAATCTCTTGCGGAGGAGGTCTTCTCCTCCTCCATCTCCACAGCATAGCGGGCAACCCGTCAAACTAAGCAGTAGCGCCCTTCAAGTAGTCCGTCGGTTGGGCGGACGTCGCCGCCGGTTAGGCGGACACCATTGACTCGGTGACATATCCTCGACCCCACATGCAATACCAAACATGTCAACACACACAGCGGATGCTTAACTTTATGTGGTACAACAAATGGCATTACCTTGGGAAGGCAGTGACGACTTGAGACAAGCGATCTACATCTGGGTGCGTCGACAGCCGTGGCATCGGGAATCGCCGCCTTATCCTTTTAAAAGCGTTGGAGGGCATGGGCGAAGGAGATTTTGGGACATCTTGATCCTTCGGAAGAGGCCTCGGCTACCTCTTTCAATGCCAGGTGGAGGACTCGAGACGAACTCGATCTCGTCCTCTTCTTTCCTTTGGCGAAGTCACTGCAAAGAATAATAAGCTCCAAGTTAGCACAATGGAGAACAAAAAGTAATAAGCGACAAAGTGAAGGAAGGGGCTCACCTTCACCGCCTCCACAGTGGCGGGATCATAAGGGCTCGGCCCATGACATCAAGCTCGGCCTCGGTAAACGCCGTCGACAAGACCGACCTTGTCCAGCGTCTCCTCTAGGCCACGAAGCTTTCGCCGGTGGCCATCCTCTAACTTCTGGATTCGAGGCGAACTCTATGGACTCGTCGAGCCAGCGGAAGAAGAACTTACGCGATTCGAGATTTTTCGACCGTCTTTACTTTGAAGCCACGACGGGGTGATACATAATACCACCCAAGCTAGATTTTAGCATGAAAAACCTTAGGATAAGCCCAGGGTAAAGGAAAATTATGCCGATGGATATAGACACGAGGCCGTTAGCTGCCGAAAGAATTTGGCATTAAGCGGGTAAGAGGAATGCCGAACATTTGTTGTAGTTCGGTATACACATAAGAAAAGGGAGGCGAAGACCACACGAAGGCTATCCTCGTAAACCATGACAAAACCCTCCGGGGCGCTAGCCTATCACTGGTCGAGGCGACATACTCGAAGGATTTTGGGATAGAAAATTAGAAGCAAGCTCTAATCTTGCGGGGCTTCTAAAATCGAAGGAATAGAAGAAACCTACGAAATCCCTCAAAGGCGGAAATAAACTCTCATACGAAGGTGGAGGTATCAAAGGTATAAACTTCTAAATCCACGAATAATTGGTGGCGACAACAACTCTGTCGACCATCATGGCGTGAGACACTCCGAGAAGAAGAAGGCGAAGCCATTAAATATAACTTCTTGGTTTGTGGGTAGTAGATCGAAGAAGATGGCGCGAGCGGCAAAAACAACGAAGGCGACAATAGTGAAGCAATTGTGCGCACTTTTTGAGAAAGTCGGAAAGTTTTGAGAAATTTGAAAATGGAAATGGAAAAAGTGATACGAGAAATAGCGTATCATGGAAGTTATTCCTCAATATACTTTATCGGGAACCCAACCGTTATCCGCATTAAATGCAGCGGATCCGTATTCAACATTGGCGGGACACCCGTGTTCGACCTTGTCATGGCGTTACATATTCAACCATATCGTCGTACATATGACTTGACATAGCGCCTCGGTAAGGTGATGCCAAAGAAACATACAACCGGCATAGCGCCGGTAAGATGATGCCCGAGCAACATCGACTTGACATAGCGCCTCGGCAAGGTGAAGCGAGCAACATATGACTTGGCATAATGCCTCGGTAAGGTGATGCCAGCAACATACAACCGGCATAGCGCCTCGGCAAGGTGAAGCCCAGCAACATCGACTTGGCATGCGCCTCGGCGAGGAGAAGCGAGCAAAATGCGACCGGCATAGCGCCTCGATGGGTGAAGCCAGTGACATTTAAGCCGGCATAAGACCTTGGCGACACGGAAAGTATTGACTTGGCGATTAGAGCCGAATCGCGATCTGGGAAATCGACATCGTTGGTCCCTCGCGGATCGCGAACTCCGGCAAACCACTATCCCCGTCCATCACGACCTCACTTCTCGTCTTTTTTTTTTTGGGGATATGATAGGATCTGGCCCAAACACTAGGCCCGACATCGGGCCCAATATAAATTAGCCCGGACATCAAGCTCGGCTCTGCGAGTTCGGCCCGGAAGACTCCTAAATCGACTACAACTCGAATCTCACAAGTGGAGCGTAGAAGATTCGGATATCTAAAGGAATCTGGATGCATATCTAAAGAATCCTTATAAGAAAACTTTGTATAAAGTCGAGACTCAATATTATTGTGTATAAATAGAGGCTAGATTAGATGGAAGAGGGCTATCTACACTCTTTGTAATCGACTTCTTACACACTCGAATACACATACACTCTCTTGCTCCGTGGACGTAGATCTATTTTAAAGATCGAACCATGTTAATTCTCTGTGTTCATTGCGTATTTAATTCCCTAACGAAATTAAGATCGATCACCTTTCTATCTTGGTATGGCTGAAAAGTCTCTTTTGATGGCTGACATTATCAAAATTGAATATGGGGACAAGAAATGAATGATAAGCAAGGGCAAAGGTGAAGATTTTAGATGAAGAATTAGACAAAATTCTTCCCAACAACATAAGCGGCGTGATTAGACCTCTTTTTCATTTTCTTTAGGCGATAGTATTTGTGATTTGGAGTGCGTGGGTAGGGTGTTGCGGTGGAGGAATTTGGTATTATTGTCTTCTCTAGGAGTTGAGGAGGCGAGAGAAGGATAGAGATGAATCCTACAAAAAAATGGATAATGTTTAAATATATAAAATATAAAAAAAATTGGATATACAGATAATCAAGCAGTATACCAGTGTTTAAATTTTCTACAATATTTCAATATCCGACAACGACCCATTACTCGTATTTGTCGATAAATGGGTGCCGATATCCGATCGAGGTTCATGTCGGATCGGGTAATACCGAATACGAAACATGTTTAGACATTCCTAATTGTCTTAGAAATAATTGAGTATTTGATGGTTGATTTATCTTAATATGTTTGATAGTGCGGTTTCGTTGAAACGAAGCTATAAGATATTCTTTCTAATTCCGTTACCTCTAAGTTTAATTTGCATATTCGATAATAAAATCAACTTTAAATTTCCAAAATCTAGATAGAGACTCTAGAGGATTCTGATTAGAAATAGTAGTCGGTCATAGTATATCGGTGCATATGGATATATATGACCTTGTTCACTAATTTAAATCTCTACTAATCCATTTTACATTGTTTAATTGCATGTTACATTTGTGGCACATCGAAATCAATATAAATTGTGTATTGTAATAACATATCTAATTGACTCAAGAATCATTTATAGTGAGCAAAATATCAAAAAATCATTGATAACTCTTATAAAGAGTTATTATATGACCTTTGATGATAATATCCTTGAGTCTAACGGGTTACATTTATTCTTACGTTGTTAGTTAATTCTTGTTATGTTATATGTTTATGTTATGTTTGCGTGTGTTTGTGTGAAGGATTGAGTCGGGTGAATTTAAAGGGTTTTAATGGCATTTATCGTTATTAGTTATGGGGTTGGTTATAGCGGGAAGATAAGAAATGAAATCTAATGGATCGGTGAAGGGGCATAAAGGTTGAAGTCGGCGTGGTGAGTCAAACGGGTTACATTCGTTAGTCATGTTATGTTTGCGTGTGTAGCTCGGGTTGAGCAGCAAGCAAGGCCGAACTGAGTCGTGAGCGAGCTTGACTTGATGTCTTGAGGAAGGATTGAGCGGATAATCTTTGGAAAAATGCGGGGCGGTCGAACTACAAAGGCGAAGTCAAAGCTCGGGAAAAGTGAAAACCGAGGAGGTGAGGCGAAGTGCAGGCCGAGCTCAAGACTACCGAGCTCAAGACTTCGAGCTCGTGGCGGAACCGAACTCCGGAAAGAAGAGAGCGAGCCGAGCTCGCAACCTAAGCCGAGCTCAAAGATTGAAAAGTTCGCAAGTGTGAAGGCGACCTCGATACTAAAACTCGTGGCGGTGGACTTCAAGTGAGTCGGACTCTAAGCGAGCTCGAGAATGATGACCACCGCATCGAGATCGGTTCATGAGCAGTCGGGCCCGTTCAAAGGTCGAGCTCGGAAGAAAGGAAAGAAAAGCGGGCGATGTCACGGCCTTGAGCTCGGGCGTGAGGGCGGACCTTTAAGTGAGTCGAGTTTGTAAGGGTTGAGTTCGGATCACGAGGTCTTCATCGGGAGGGGACGAGCTCGTGCACTGTCTGGCCGAGTAGAGGAGCTCGTGTTAGCGGATGAGGCCGTGCTTATGAAAGAAACGAAGAAGAGATTTGCAGGACCACAGCCACGTGGCGGCTGGCCACGACAGCATAAAGGATGCGCGTTTTGCCAGAGCCAACGGAAAAAGAAAGAATCGAGAGGATGAAGGGCTTGCAGGTGCCTAGTGCGCACACCTAAAAGTGTCGAGTTTGTTATTAAAGGGGGCGACAATCGGGAGATTATTCATTGTTCGAGTATCGAAAGAAGGAATCGGAGGGCAACACCTTGGAGAAGAAGCTATCGGAAGAGGCGGCGATCGAGGAGGAGCACGTGATTCGGCGACAGTGTTAACTTTGAATCTCGAATTCTTTTGACTTTGCTATGGCATTTGTGTATTTGAATTACATTGCCTGACTCGCTATGAGCTAAATTTGTAGGACTTGATCTTTTGATGAAACCCATGCTCGTGTGACGAGCTCAGTTTCTGCTTATCTTGTTAAGTTATTATCGTTTTCTTGGAGATTATTTATCTTGCTTGTGATTGATCACCATGGGTGAGATTTTAGCTCTATGATTTACGGGAAGTTCTCATAGAGTGGAAAACAAGAAAGTGGCCTGAAGAACATGATTTAAGCATTATGTGTGTGAATAGCATAGGAATATGTGTTTGCCTTGCGTGACATAAATGAATGGAATGGTAGAGATACTCTTAAAGCACTTGGTATAGGAATATATTGGCGAGCTTAGAGGTATAATCTTAGATTTGGAAAAATACTAAGAGTTGGAAGATTTCATGTCATAATAACGAGGCAAAGATAATGTTGAGCGTGGCGATGCAGACATGGGTGGAATCAGTGGTCAAGTCTATTTTCCTCTTAATATCGGTTTGTTAATCATAATTTGTCTGAAAGTCCACCTCGTCTCGGTGTAATATTTCTCTTTAATTGTTTCTCTCTCATAATCACAAACAAATTGTCTTCGACGTGGTTTAAAAAGTGCGTTCCCTGTGGATTCGATCTCGGAATATTTCCGTATATTACTTGTTGATTACGTGCACTTGCGTACATTTAATTGTGTTGCATACATTTATCACAACAAGTTTTTGGCGCCGTTGCCGGGGAACGCCAATTATAAATTACGTTGATATTTCAATTTTTTGTGTGTTTATTTCGTATTAGTGGTTAACTCTGTTAATTTCTTTTGCGTGAATCAGGTTTACGGGCGTGGTATGTCATAAAACCAAGTAGCGGTATTGTACCGCTAGATCCGAGATTGAGCACACCTTCCGTCGAGGAAGGCGGCGTCAAAACATCCGTGAGCACAAAGCGAAAATGGCGCACTAGGAGGTAATGGGAATAATGGAGAAATGCCATAGTCATCGCGATGATGGGAAAGGGTATCGTGACTCGCTAACCTCAGTTTAATGGTGAATCAGGAATAACCGGACCGAGTGCAAGCGAACCGATTCGGTGAAGCGGTTATGTTCGGATGCTCCAAATAGTGGGGCGATTCGGTGGGCAAGCCACGGAGGATCCATCTCCACCTTGATCGTTCACGGAGGTCGTGACTCATTCAAGTTGCGGGTGTTTTGATTGAGCGGCGAGACTTGGTTTGTCCCTTTCTCGCTACGAGATCGTGCAAAAGCATGGCTGAATGGTATTCCATCGGACTCTATCACTTCGTGGAACGAGCTCGTCGAAAAATTCTTGATGAAGTATTTCCCGCCTACGAAGAATGCAAGATTTCGAAATGACATCATGTCGTTCGTAGAATGATGATGAATCTGTATGCGAGGCATGGGAACGTTATAAGGAAATGCTACGGAAATGCCCTCACCACGGCATTCCGCACTGCATTCAACTGGAGACTTTCTATAATGGGTTAAATGCGTCCACACGCTTGGTGTAACGCCTCCACAAATGGAGCTATTCTCTAAATCCTACAATGAGGCATATGAGATATTGGAAAGGATCGCTAATAACAATTGTCGATGGTCCATTCTCGAGTTCGAATGGGGAAGAAATCATTGCGGTGTTTTGGAAGTTGATGCCTTGGCGGCTAGCTTGCTCAGTGGCGTCTATGAGCAATATGTTGAAAGGCTTGCAAGTAGCCAATCCGGTACTCAGCGACAAGTGTTCGATGGTCGCACCCACAATGCAAGTGAGCGAAGTGTCGTGTGTTTCTTGTGGGGAGGGCATACTTTTGATAGTTGTCCATCAAATCCGACTTGGTATGCTACATGGGAAACCGAATGGCGGTGGAATAATCCGTATTCACAATCATATAATCACAGGTGGAGACAACATCCTAATTTTTCGTGGGGAGGACAAGGTCTTTGGAACAAGTGGTGGTGGAAATTTTGAGAAAAACACATATCAACAAAATTTCCAACAGCGACAACAAGCAGCTCCACACCCAAGTCTATTGAAACTTTGATGAAGGAGTATATGGCTAAGGCGGATCACGATAATCGAGGCGATCCACTTAGCTACGAATTTGGAAGTTCGGATCGGACAATTAGCCACGAGATGAGGAATAGGCCACTTGGTAATCTGCCAGTGACACGAAAAACCCTCGGAAGATAAAGAACATGTCGAGGCCGTTACCTTACAGTGGAAAGAAAATGCACGAAACCGAGCTGCTTGAACCAAGAAGAGAAGGCGGAGTCCTCAAACACTAAAAGCAATTTGGTAGAAGTGGAAGCTCGAAGAAACCCTTGATCTTTGAAAAGCTACCGAGGTGAAACCCTTTGCCGAAGTCGATGGGCGAGGTGGTTTATCGACCACCACCACCTTTCCCGAAAGGTTGAAAAAGCAACAAGATACTCGGTTTGGAGATTTCTAGATGTCTTGAAACAGTTGCACATTAATATTCCATTGGTGGAAGCCTTTGGAACAAATGCCAAATTATGTGAAGTTCTTGAAGGATATCTAACAAAGAAGAGGCATGGGGAGTTGAAGCAGTGGCAGCGGCGAGGCGGTAGTACCATGTTAAAAGCGAGATTCCACCCAAGTTGAAAGATCCGGGGTTTCACAATTCCATGCTCAATTGGAGGTCGCGGCGTTGGTGCGTGCTCTATGTGATCTAGGAGCAAGTATAAACTTAATGCCGCTCTCGATATTCGGGAAGCTCGGGATAGGAGCTCGGCCCTAGCGATGACCACAATTGGCGGATCGGTCTATGGCTCATCCAGAAGGAAAAATTGAAGATGTGCTAGTAAAGGTTGATACATTCATTTTCCCATGGACTTCATCATATTGGATTATGAAGCGAGACCACGAGGTGCTATTATTTTGGGACGTCCTTTCCTTGCAGCAGGAAGGACTCGATTGATGTTCAAAAGGCGAACTCACAATGAGGTAAATGATCGAAGGTTACTTTCAATGTTTTCAATGCTATGAAGTACCACGACGAAGTGGAGGAATGCTCGATAATACAAGTATTAGGCGGTCGTCGCTGAAAAGATCTTTGGAACACTCGGCTCGGTTCGAAGGCGGTGAGAATGAATATGCCGACCTCACGGGTTAGAGCAAGAAGCGGGGCTACCTCGGCACCCCTCTAACAAGAGATGCGCGAAGTGCCACGGCGTATCGGCCGAGCTCGGAGTCACTTGGGCTCATGGATCGGCTGTCCGGTATCAAACCTTGATGAGCAGACCTCCAATACTTAGTCGAAAACTTTGCCCAACCACGAAATATGCTTATCGGGCGAGGGACAAACTCTTCCGATAATCATTTCGGTGCGCTCGAGCTCGACAAAGAAGAATCTACATTACGGTCTTTGCGCAAATCTGAGAGCTATTGGATGGTCGATTGCCGACATCGAGGGATCGGCCGGCTCTGTGCATGCACAAGATATTGTTGGAAGATTGCCACAACACTTCCATAGAACACCAGCGCCGTCTTAATCCAGCCATGAAAGAGGTGTTGAAAAAGGAAGTTATTAAATGGCTGGATGCTTTGGAATCATTTATCCGATCTCGGACGGTTCTTGGGTGAGCCGGTGCGGTGTGTTCCTAAAAATGAGGAGTTCTGATGATTTCTAATGATCGGCATGAGTTAATTCCAACTCGGGTGATAACGGGATGGCGTGTTTGTGTGGATTACAGGAAATTAAACACGGCTACTAGGAAAGACCATTTTCCTCTGCCATTCATGGATCAAATGCTTGATAAACTTCATTGGCAAGGAGTTCTTACATTTCTCCATAGATGGGTGCCTTTTGGATTGCCCAATGACGTTCGACGTTTATCATATGGTGGAGAAGTCGGTCGAAATCTTCATGGATGACTTCTCCGTATTTGGGGATCGCCATTGCCACCCATGATGATCGAAGTGGGCACAGATCAGTGATAGAATGCGAGGATTTCTGACCACCTTCACTTGTCCCTATGGCACTTTTGCCTTTAGAAGGATGCCTTTTGGACTCTGTAATGCCCAAGCGGACGTTCAGCGTTGCATGATGGCCATCTTCTCGGATATGGTGGAGAAGTCGGTCGAAATCTTCATGGATGACTTCTCCGTGTTTGGGGACACTTTTGAGGTATGCAGGTAACTTGGGAAGGTCTTGGAGGCGCGAGGCGGCGCACTTGGTCTTGAATTGGGAAAATGCCATTTCATGGTGCAAGAGGGCATAGTGCTAGCCATCACATATCGAAGGGATCGAAGTGGGCGAGCCAGATCGAGTGATAGATAAACTTCCACCCCTACTACTTGTAAAGGGGTGCGTAGTTTCTTGGGACATCGAGGATTTCTGAGAAGGTTTATAAAGTTTTCAAAATTTCTAAGCCATTGTGTGCCTTCTTTGGAGAAAAATAGCCATTTCGAGCTCACCGGAATGTCTAAAGGCGTTTGGCGTTTTGAAGCGAGCTCTAGTGACAGCTCCGGTAATCATTGGACGAGCGGGTCATTACCTTTCGAGGTGATGTGCGGCGCTAGTGACTTCGCCGTGGGGGCGTCTTTGGGTCAGCGAAAGGAGAAGATATTCCACTCCATCTATTACGCTAGCAAAGCGTTGGTGGAAGCTCAAATAAATTACACCACTACGGAGAAGGGCTGCTAGCGATGGTGTTCGCATGTGAAAAATTGAGCCTACCTCGTGGGTTCGAAGGTGATTGTTTACACGGATCACGGACCATAAGATATCTTGTCGCCAAGAAAGATGCGAAGCCACGGTTAATCCGGTGGATCTTCTTTACTAAATTTTGATCGGAGATTAGAGGCGGGAGGGGCGAGAATCAAGTAGGTGACCATTTATCTCGATTGCCTCTGACCTCGGGCGATGAACCTCATGCCCAAATTTGGGACGCTTTCACGATGAACAATTGATGAGCATGCGGCACGATGGTACACCTTGGTATGCGAGACCTTGTCAACTTCACAGTGCGTGAGTCTTGCAACCCGAACTCTCATTTCAACGAGAGAAAAGGTTCCTCTCAGGGTCGGACATTACTTTTGGGATGAACCATTCTTGTATAAGCGTTGTGCCGATGGTTTGATGAGGCGATCGTACCACATGAAGAGATGGAATCAATTCTAGAAGGATGTCATGCTACTCCATATGGCGGTCATTTTGCGGGACAAAGAGCGGCGGCCAGGTACTACTGATCGAGGTTATTTACGGCCACCACATTTAAAGATGCCAGCAGCGTTAGTGCAAAGATGTGACGGATGTCGAAGGGTGGGAATATATCTTCCGAAATGAGATGCCAATGAATTTCATTACGGAAATTGAACTCTTTGGCGTGTGGGGCCTCGATTTCATGGGTCCGTTCCACCCTCGTTTGCCAACCTCTACATCACGGTGGCGGTTGATTATGTATCTAAATGGGTAGAGGCCGTGGCTAGCCCACCAATGATCGAAGGTTGTTATCAAGTTCTTGCAAAGAACATCTTCACTGCGGTTTGGTACTCCTCATGCGATTATTAGTGATGAGGGCACACATTTTGTCAGCATGGTGTGGGTCTTTGTTCTAGCCAAGTACAATGTCGGACACAAGGTGGCTCTGCATATCATCCTCAAACAAATGGTCAGCGAGCTTTCAAATAGAGATAAAAGTATCTTGGAGAAAGTGGTGAACCCGGTCGAAAGGATTGGTCCATACGCTTGGATGATGCTGTATGGGCCTACAGAACAGCTTTCAAGACACCTTTAGGGATGTCTCCTTATCGGATGGTTTATGGGAAAGCTTGTCATCTCCCTTTGGAGCTTGAACATCGAGCTATTAGGCGATAAAGCTGAATTTTGAGCATAAAGGCTTCTTTGGAGGGCCCGCTTGTTGCAACTAAGTGAAATGGATGAATTCAGGTGGTTTGCTTATGAGAATGCCAAGTTGTACAAGGAGAAAACCAAGAGATGGCATGATAACAATATCTTGCGCCGTGAGTTCTTGCCGGGTCAGCAAGTGCTATTGTTCAATTCAGTGAGGCTTTTCACTGGAAAGCTGAAATCACGATGGTCGGGTCCCTTCACAATTCTCGGGTAGCACCCAGCGGTGCTATCACATTCTGAAGGAACGTCGGTCGTGAATTCATGGTGAATGGACGATGTGTCGAAGCACTATTGGGGTGGCGAGGTCGTTCGTGAGAAGACCTCGACGACGACCTGAAGAACTGCTGATGGGAGGTATCTTAATTTGCCATGGCAGCGGTAGCTTAGCGACCATTGTTTTGTTTGTAAATATTTGTTTTATTTCTCGTTTTGTCTCGTTGTTTGTGTGTGATAATAAATTGCCTTAGCTTTGTTAAAGAAGATCGGGGTTTGTTCTAAAATGGTATGTGGAAATTTGAATTGCGGTGTGGTACATGCGTACCTCTGGCGTAAATTAAGAGCATTGTGCTAGTTTTGTTCGATGATGGATTTGCGAGAAGAGAAAAGTGAAATAGGAGTGCTATTTTGGTAAAAGCGGGAGAAATTTGGTTGACATTTGGGTTTGGAAGACCGTGCCTTTTTCTCTCCTCTTTATATTACATCAATTTTCTTATTTTCCCCAATTTTCTTTGCGCCTTTGCTCTCACTTTTCACGTCCGTCTACATTTCCTCAAAACTTTTGATCTCGAAATTTAGTTGTCTTCATCTCTCTCTGTGAAATTACATTGTTATCGGAGATTTAGCAGCGAGGTCGAGAGCGGTGTACGTATAAGCAATGACTCTACGCCCGTCGTCATATCGGGCCTTGAGTTGTCACGGAAGATTCACGGGTTCTCCACAAGCTGTTCGCCTTCTTCTTCAAAAGAAAAATTAGTCGAGCGACAAGGTAAGGCCAAAATAGTGGAGCGGATGAACACGAGGATATTCAAAGCGAGAGGAGGGTGGACAAACCCTCTTCGACAAAGCGGGGCGTTCATCGGCGCCATCCCAAATTCGAGCTCATGGTGGGTTCGAGAGTTTTAAGCGCCTGAAACCTAGGCATCTATGGATAGAGAAGGGTTTTCAGAAATCGAAGGAAACCCCAGTGTTTGTGGTAGAGCTGATTTCACTAAATGGATGGGCAACGTTTGCAGCAATTCCACCTCCACCCATTACACCCTTGGTTAAGGAGTTCTATGCAAATATCACGCCTTTGCCGAATAAGGAAGGTTTGTCTGCTGTGGTGAGGGGTAAGTTGGTGGTTTTATCTCAAAACCATTAATGATTTTATGAATTGGAGAATGAGGTGGATGATGCTTTCTCATATGAAGAGGCTCCTTCGGTGATGATCTAGAAGAGGCACTTAGATTGACGGCTGTCGAAGGCACAGAATGGGCGTTTTCCACACAGGGGTGTCGCTCTATTAAAGCTGCGTCGTTAAAATTGGAGGCTCATGTCTGGCTTCACTTCATTAAAAGCCGGATTTTGCCCACCACCCATGATACTACCGTGTCGGAAGAACGGATGTTGTTACTTCTCTGCATTTTCGCTGGGAGGTCCGTAAATGTGGGCGCCCAAATCTGGCGCGAGGTGGACGAGTGCCGAAAAAGGAAGAAGACATTGTTCTTCCCTTCTCGATTACTCGGTTGTGCATAAGGGCGGGGTGCCTTTCGGGATGATGAGGATCGCCTCGTTGAGAAAGCTTTCATAGATATCGAGACCTTGGCGCGTCGTCATGAGTGCGTCGAAGACCCAACCTCGCGCGCGCGCGCAAGTTGGTCTACCTCCGCCCATGCCGACCTCGTCAGAGCCTACTATATTAGATATCACGAAGTTCCTACATTTACGGATCAAGGACTCTTGCTCCGATCTGCTGCATTTGAGGATGACACGAAAAGATATTGGGTATATTGCATAGCGAGATCGTGTAATGGAGGGCTGTCTCGGATCGTTATCCACGGTGAGAGCTGCCGACTTTCACAATTTCCACATCGGATATTCGGGCTTGGCCTTTACCATCGGATTATGATTACGAGGCCGAGGTTGAGAAGGAGAGCGGCGAGGCGGACCGAGCTCAATTTGCGACAAAGGCGCTCTGCTTGCATCCACAGGGACGGACACCGGTTGCTCCATCTACCCGTTTCTCCTACTCCTTGGGTTCTCCCGGTGTAGGTCGGCGTTTTCTCTAACTCAATCCTTGGTGTTGTTTATGTGTTTTGTTTGTGTTTAGCTTTAAAATTTCTGGTGGGTGTTTTGTTGATGTTGTTCCGGTTTGTTCAATAAAAGCATGTGATTCTATTTTCGATGATTTCTAAGGATGATGTTTGGTTGGCAAGGGATAGCTTTATGATGTCAATCTGTTTTATTTATATTGTGATCTTTGGTACGCCTTATTGCTTGTCGGTTTTACCCTTATTTTGTGGGGTGTACCTCTATTAATCTTGGTATTAGCATATTAGTTCCTATAGGGATTGACCATTGCATCGGTGAATCTTAATTGGCCTACGATTTTGTATGAGTGCACATCTTTTATATTGGGTTGGGACTCCCCTTGAGACAATATACATGAGTGTGTCGACATGGATGGGGCGTGAGGCCCTTTTGGATCGATTGTGCCTTTCTAGCCTTCCCTAATATGATATTTTCCCTAGGGTCCCCCTTTGAGCTGACAAGTTTTTTCTTTCTTGCATCCACTAAATATTCTCCTGTATACCCACATATATTATTCCTTACCCTTCACTTTGGGCATGCCTAATTGTGGTTCAGTTTCTCTCGTATCTATAATAGTGCCCGTATTAATCTCTATGTCAAGATAACAGTGTCTCACCCCTCATTTTTGTATAAGTCTCAACATTGGGGACAATGTTATGTTCTAAGTTTGGGGGTGGGCGAGGTAAAGTAACCTCGGAAGTTAAGGGTGAAGTTGTAAAGAAGTTGAGGGTGAAGTTGTAAAAAAAAAAAAAAAAAAAAAAAATCGGAGATGATAAACGAAAAAGGTGAAGATGCGGGGTTTCTATAAAAAGAAAAGAGAAATGTCAGGCAAGTTGGAACCAAGAATGAGTTTAGGTGCCCAGGTGTTTTGAGCTACATTATCCCAAACAATCCTACTAGTCACCCAAGCTAACATTATAAGTTGTTAAAGACCTCTTGATCCGATATTGATGACACTCGTGTTAGTGGAGGGGTTGACCGAACTGGTTGTGGAGACATCGTGCACTTGATAATCAAAGCATGGTCATATTAAGAAGAACTAAGTTATGGGAAGATTCATGTAGTGGCTAATGTGTTATATACTGTTGATATCTGAAGGCGACATCCTTGCAATCTGAGGTGATTGACCGGACTTGCAATGAGAAGAAGCTGAATGATTCATTTTCTTTGAAAGAACCACGACTGAAGCGACATCCTTAGCGATTAAGTCATCATCTTGGCTATCGTCGACATTTTGAACATCGCTTCTTGTTTTTGTGGGTGTGTTTTGTTGTGTATGAGAACATCACTCGAGGGCGAGTAATGAGCTAAGTTTGGGGTGTGATAACTCTTATAAAGAGTTATTATATGACCTTTGATGATAATATCCTTGAGTTTAACGGGTTACATTGTTAGTTTCTTTGTTATGTTATATGTTTATGTTATGTTTGCGTGTGTATGTGTGAAGGATTGAGTCGGGTGAATTTAAAGGGTTTTAATGGCATTTATGCATTATTAGTTATGGCATGAAGCGGGAAGAGCGGCGGTGAAGGCGAGGCTAAAGTCCGTGAGTCAAAGTCGAGCTCCGGGTTGAGCAGCAAGCAAGGCGAACTCGTGGCGAGCTTGACTTGATGTCGAGGAAGGATTGAGCGGATAATCTTTGGAAAAATGCGGGGCGGTCGAACTACAAAGGCGAAGTTAAAGCTCGGGAAAAGTGAAAACCGAGGAGGCTGGGCGAAGTGCGAAGCCGAGCTCAAGACTACAGACTCGAGCTCAAGACTTCCAGCTCGTGGCGGAACCGAACTCGGAAAGAAGAGAGCAGGCCGAGCTCGCAACCTAAGCCGAGCTCAAAGATTGAAAAGTTCGCAAGTGTGAAGGCGACCTCGATACTAAAACTCGTGGCGAGGCCGGACTTACAAGTGAGGTCGGACTCTAAGCCGAGCTCGAGAATGATGACCGCAATCGAGATCGGATTCATGAGCAGTCGTCCGTTCAAAGGTCGAGCTCGGGAGAAAGGAAAGAAAAGCGGCGATGTCACGATGCGAGCTCGGGCGTGAGGGCGGACCTTTGAGTGAGGTCGAGTTGGTAAGGGTTGAGTTCGGACGTGAGGTCTTCATCGGGAGGGGCGAGCTCGTGCTGTGCAAGCGAGTAGAGGAGCTCGTGTTAGCATATGAGTCGTGCTTATGAAAAGAAGCGAAGAAGAGATTTGCGGGACCACGGCCACGTGGCGGTGGCCACGACGGCATAAAGGACACGCGTTTTGCGAGCCAGCGGAAAAGAAAGAATCGAGAGGATGAAGGGCTTGCGGTGCTCGATGCACACCTAAAAGTGTCGAGTTTGTTATTAAAGAGGCGACAATCGGGAGATAATTGATTGTTCGAGTATCGAAAAAGAGGAATCGGAGGGCAACACCTTGGAGAAGAAGCTATCGGAAGGGCGGCGATCGAGGAGGAGCACGTGATTCGGCGACAGTGTTAACTTTGAATCTCGAATTCTTTTGACTTTGCTATGGCATTTGTGTATTTGAATTTTGTTGCCCAGCTCGCTATGAGCTAAATTTGTAGGACTTGATCTTTTGATGAAACCCATGCTCGTGTGACGAGCTCCGTTTTCTACTTATCTTGTTAAGTTATTATCGTTTTCTTGGAGATTATTTATCTTGCTTGTGATTGATCACCATGGGTGAGATTTTAGCTCTATGATTTCTGGGAAGTTCTCATAGAGTGGAAAACAAGAAAGTGGCCTTAAGAACATGATTTAAGTATTATGTGTGTGAATAGCATAGGAATATGTGTTTGCCTTGCGTGACATAAATGAATGGAATGGTAGAGATACTCTTAAAGCACTTGGTATAGGAATATATTGGCGAGCTTAGAGGTATAATCTTAGATTTGGAAAAATACTAAGAGTTGGAAGATTTCATGTCATAATAACGAGGCAAAGATAATGTTGAAGCGTGGCGAGTGCAGACATGGGTGGAATCAGTGGTCAAGTCTATTTTCTCTCTTAATATCGGTTTGTTAATCATAATTTATCTAAAAGTCCACCTCGTCTCGGTGTAATATTTCTCTCTCATAATCACAAACAAATTGTTTCGACGTGGTTTAAAAAGTCTCCTGTGGATCGATCAAACATTTTCGTATTTACTTGTCTGCACTTGCGTACGTGGTTTAAAAGTATAGGTCGATCCACGAGGAGTTGGTGTAGCATTCGATCTCATAAAATGAAATATTATCTTGTTAGTATATTACTTGTTGATTCAAATAATAAGCGAATGCAACTTGCACTCGTATAGGTGCATTTTCACTATGACATGCATCAACCGTTATAAGAGACATCGCCGTGACCCGTTGTCACATGTCACGCCCACGATGCTAGGACTACTCCAACTCACCCACACGGTCGTACTATTTGGGTTGGGGACACCGACACCTTAATCCAATTATTACTTGCAACCTCCCTTACCCACTATGTTATTTGCAACTAAAACACGAGTTTGGTTCGGTTATATATTGCTCGGGACCTAGTGCTTTGGGAACACACGCATGCGGATCGTAATGCCCTACTTAGACCTCTCGAGTTATATTAATCGTGCTTCACTTAGTCATGCCCAAACCGAAATAAAGACTTAGCCGGACATAAAATAAACAAACATCAACGATTAATTGAGACCATCATAAAGGAAACAACTTACTATTACTTGAATGAAATAAGCAGCGAGCCCAAAGTGTAAATCAAAACATCTGGCGAATATAAAAGTGTTTGCCCCAAAGGGACTTAATGTATGTGGTGGTGGTAATGTTGAATGAATGATGATTCTATGATGCGAAGATGCGAGAGCCGGAGAGGCGCACAAGTCGCGCATTCATCCCATATATATAGGCCGAGAGAGGTTGACGGTGGTAATGGCCCATGGGCTGGACCATCCGTTAGGGCTTCCTTGTTGATCGGCGTTATTTCCTTGCCCAGACAGATTTGAGATGATCTCCTCCGAATTTTATGGGATTTGGCCTTAGCGCCTTCTTCCGGTTAGCGAGATTCACCCCGATCCGCGTATCTTGCCATCAGCTCTCTCTCTCTTCTTTTGCCCTCATTCTTCCTTCTTTCTCTTCTCTCGGTTTCTGCTTGCCTTCTTCACTTGCGCTTGCCCATCAGCTAACCTCTCGGAGATGTAACTTGTGCGGTTTGTAAGGAGGTCACGCCGTGAAACGGAACAGCTACTGGGGTTGGATGCCCTGACTGTGAGCCAAGCTCCTTGTGCCCTCAGGGTGCAATTGTATCTCAGTTCGTCCGCCTAGCAAGTTTCCACTCCGTATTGCCCATTTACGCCTGCCCTCAGAGACCAAAGGTGTGTCCTCCCGGACATAAAACCTGACAAGAAAGACACAAAGACTCGATCTAGACTTAGACAAGACACAGAAAAAGAGCAAAAAACTTGGGCTCGTCACACGCACACACTTTAAACATGCTTGTCCTTAAGCATGCACGTGTAATTTGCCCAAGACAACAGAAGAAAGAAAAGACTCAAAAAGACACAAATGGTTAGCACATCTTCACAAACGGGTTATCTCGGCTAATATAAGCTCATTGGAACAAACCAGTGATTCAAGTAGACTCAATTCAAGCAACGACCATCAAACAAGTCAAAATACAAATTTGAGCATATTGGGCATTTTCCTCACCAACGCTATGCACTCTTGTGTATAGGCTAGTGTATACGCTCAGGACATCTGTCATTTCGACTATGCTATAGGTTTGCGTGCCCTCTACCATCTCCACCGTTTAGACAAAGTTCTAAACATTTATCCTTAGGTCTTTTATTTGGCTGTAATGGGGCTTAAGACATAGGTGGGAGATTTTTGGAACGAGGCTAGGGTCATCATGGACTTAGGATTGAGGAAGTTGTTTTGACCTCCATGGATTTCCTTTCGCCTTCTTCTTACGGGCTTTAGCACAAACATCTTAGGACTTCGTCAATATATATTCTTTTATTTTAAGTCCTTCATTTTTCTTTCAATTCTGGGTACCTTCTTCATATTGGGCATTTTGCCCATTTCTTTGAAATTTGGGTAACCCTTTGTTTCTTGCCCATCACGAGGTTACTGTTCTTCCCTTTTTGTTCGTCTTTCTCTTCTATTAGCTCCTAAGTCCAATTGATCGGGTAGGCTTCTTTTTCCAGGCTAATTTAAGTGAGTGAAAGAAATTATTAAGCTCAAGGGGGCTGAACGAGGGATTAACAATAGGTAGGACATTTTTGGCTCAGTGGGCTGTTTGAAAGAAAGAAATGCCTAAGTCATCTAAATGTTTTAGCTAAGTCAATGAGGCCTCGACATAAGAGTGCACGCAAGTTCTAGAAAAAGCCTAGTGAAGATGTTAATTATCACACAAGAAATGAAACTGTGTTGATCAAGATACAACATTTTAGGCTCAAAACTCACCAGGTGTGCTCAAATTCAATTCGTCATCCTTATATACATACGGTCATGCTCAAAACAGAATTCCTAAAATTACCAGCATTATTCACAACAAGAAAAATACAGGCCAATCAATCCCACCAAGTTATAAATGCTAACTGTCACAGCCCGACTACTTAATCAAGTAATTAGGCCGTGACTTAAGCGGTGACATAAGTTAAGAAAGAACTTCTGATAATCGATAACAACAATTTCGACCGAATATATTTATCAAAACAATTTATGACATCAATTTTCATCAATAATGAATCAAACATTTATGGTTCGAAGAAATGAAATGAAGTTTTACAAAGGTTGACTTTAAGTTTTCAAATTACAATGAAGAATCGAGTGTAAAAGAACTAATATCAAGAATGTGCATTCTCAAGCATGCTTCAACAATGATAAAAATTTTCGATGTTTCAAAGCATGGTTCGACAATGTTTCCAAACATTTTATATATCATATTGGATTCAACGAAAACAATTCTGAACTTTCGAGTAAATCCTTGTTCACAAAGCATTTCAATGAATCTATGTTTTCAGAATCAAGTCGACATTATAACAACAATGCCGAGATCATATGAGCAAAATAAGGACTATCGTCAAGATTATGATCAATTCAGAGTAACAAAACTCTTAAGCGGTAAAGGCGAAGTTCGGCAGCGAGAAGAGTGGTTGAGAATTATGTGTGAAGACATAACTCTGCGGGCAACAAAACATGTTGACATGAAATGAATAACCTCAACAATTTATCAATATCATCATGAATCAAATTACTTAGAAGCTCCTTTGCAAACATTCGATTCCAACATCCTCTCGAGCTCGACCTGCGTTTAGAAATACATGCGGGCGTGAGTACAAAATTCACTCGGTGGGTATCGCCGAAAACATAAAACATTGCCCTCGGGGCTATATAATTGACTTGCCGTAACATTAGCAATGCGGGGGTTTTAGTGAAATAACATGTGCATGCTTTACATAAATAAACACTTACTTGCTTTCATTTCATAGTATCATCATAAAGTATGCATATGCATGTCTCATGTCGGCCGATAACTTTCTCTTCCCATATCCGCGGATTCTTTCTATGTGTTGAGAAGTAGGCCTCCTTCTCAAACACGCTATGACCCAAAGGTCGCTATCCGACGTCGGTAAATCTCAAACATCATAACATACCCGTGTTGATGGACCCGAAGGGTACCATGCCACGACCATACTCTTTTATCATTTCTTTCTTTTCTTTCTTTCTTTTAGTGGATAGGTAAATGAATCATGCTCATGTTCATGCTCAAAAGCAGTGAGTCGTTTAACTTTCAAAACAATGCAATTAAATGTCTCTCATGTCATCTTTCATGCATAATCATATCATATCATTTGAAAACATTTAAAAACATAAGCATATTTTATAGAAAATACTTATACCCACCTGGATGTTCCTTAGAGCTAAGGAACTAATTCTCAATTCATTTCTTTCTTTATCCATATTTGGTCCATCAATCCACATAAAGCGACATCTGAAGCTATCAAGAGCCAAACAAGAACATTACTTATCTTAGTCGTCGACACGACTATATCTTCTCGATATCAAGACTAAGACTCTAAGGTCTATGAAAACTTGGGTCATTGCATCCTCTAACATCTTATTAACAAACAAATTCTATCGAAATTTCGGCGCTTAACGTTTATAAACGCATCGCCATATCAATACCAAACCAACCAATCATAGCCCAAACTCCACCAATTCATCACCATATGTCTCAATGATCATATAAAACTCAACAATAAGCTTCATCGTCTCGTCTTAACCATCGATGAAAATCCCTTTCGTCACTTAAGGTCTAACGTCGAAAATTCACGTGAGGCGTCATCTAATCCCAACAAAGCTCTATACATGCTAAACTATCATCAAAGATCATCATTTTATCAATAAAACATAAAGATCAAAGCTTTGGCTTTGAAAACCAATTTCGTGAACAAACTAAAATTTTACCGTTTTTGAATCGTCGTGAAAAAATCGAATAAATCATTTTAGGCTTTATTCATATCATAGAATCCAAATATGAAGTCAAAATGATCAAATAAAATCAGAAATCAACATTATAACACTTAGGGTTTCGGCCCTTTTGGGAAATTTTGTATAATTTCGATTTCAAGCGTTTTCTTGTTCGAACACGTTTATATCAATCCAATAACACATATATGAAGTAAATTCAATCATAACAACATCATAAATTTAAAATCAAGGGCTGCCCTTTTCAAAATTTCATGAAACTTCAATTAAATAATATATGCTTTACAATTTCAACGTTAAACAATACGTGAGCATCGAATCTATCATAATATTCATAAATAATCAACACAACATAATCCTTCATAATTTTCAGCATATGACCGAAAATTCAAATAGAACATAGGATCATATTTTAAAAATTTCAAACCGTAGAAGTGTTCTCGATGCAAATTATACCTTTATCAGCCGATCGGAAATTCAGCGGTGGATCTTCTATTTTCTCATGAAAATTTCAAATTTAGTGTGTGTTTTAGTGTGTGTGTCGTGGGTTTGGGGCTGAAAATGAAGAAGAAAATGGTTCCAAAAGTATACTTATATAATTAATAAGGGCAAAATAGTAATTTCACATTATAAATTAAATTTTCTTTTATTTTCCCAAACAAAATGGTGCCAACACACCATATTCTAGAAATTACATAAAATAATTCCCATATTTTATTCTTGAATTTTCGTAATTAATAAAAATAATAATAATAATAATGTATTTTCATGTAATTTTCCAAAATATTGTAGAAAATTCCATAATTAATTCCCAAAATTTCAAAATTGAATCTTATTTTCTTAACACCTTAAACTCATCATTTTCATCAATATAAAGTTCCAAAATTATAAAATATATAATAGGAACTCACTTTATAAAATAGATATTTAATTCCATTTTATGTAAATAATGGAATTAAATATTCCATTATTCTTAAATCCTTCAAAATCGCTTTTAAATTTTCCATCATCAAATATCATTAAAATATAATAATTAAAAATATTTTTAACCTTAAAACCATTTTAAATATCTTGCTCTTCATCCGAGCTTGATCGGCAAAGCAACGCCACAAAAACGTAGATTTTGAAATTCTCAATTTTAAAAATCAAAACTTATTGAGCATGTACCTATCATCTTAAGACCCTTGGAATCTAGGTCTTCTTATCCTAAATAAGATCCGAGAATCTTATCTCGGATTACGCCTCGATTCTATCGTCTCGACTAGAAGCAACACAAAAGCTTCTAACAAACAAATCCTTTCATAAGGATGCAATGCCCTTCTTATTAAGCTCTTAATCACGAGCTAATCTCTGTTACAGAAATACGGGGTATTACATTCTCACCCCCTTACAAAAATTTTGTCCTCGAAATTTTGTACGTCAGCAAAAGTTCAGAATATATCCTTCTCATCTGATCTTTAACTTCCATGTTGCTTCTTCTAAATCATCATGACTTCATGTCGATTTAAGACGCATTCTGGTTTTCTTTTATAGCTTAAATCTTGTTCACGAACATTTGTTCTCTTGATGTATAATGTGTTTTGGATTAAACACATATCCTAGTAACTGCGATCTATAGAGCACATCGCGAATATTTTCGAATCTCAGAGCAAATGCAAATCTGTAGACGACTAGCCAATCTTTCTTGAATCTCACATAATTCGATACATCTCGATAACTTCTTGGATTCTTGTCTTTCTTGTCATACAATTACGACCATTTCTTTAATCATGTCGGTCCAAGCACTTTTCTTCTTGATCGTGTTTTAAAAAACGACGATCTATACTTCTTGTCATAGATAACCGTAGGCGCCATATAAATCTTAGTTACGATCTTATCTTCTAACGTCCGGATGGTCCATTTAAATTGACCATCTAAAGCGGATAAAAGTTGTCTTGGAATTGATCTCGTATCCATCTTTATTATGAACTCGTCCAAAACGAGATGTAAACTTGTAGTATCTGGTTGAGGTGATTGAGACAAGCAATCCATATAAGCGTACCATCTCTCAAGCGTATACTTAAGCTAACTTGTCTCCCATCGTGATAAGAATCATAATAACATATGCGTATTTCGTGAGTCGATTGATTATCACCCACGCTTGAGTTGGGTAACTAACACGTATATCTTCTCATACCTTCAATTGCATAAAGAACATCTGAATCGATCTGCGAAGTCACGATCATATCTTGTGACAACTTTCTTCCTTTGCTTCATGCTTGTAAACTAAATTTCTTTACATTTACGAGAATCTCGAGATATACTTTTCATCGATTCTTCCTTGAATTGCTCCCATATAAAATTCTTTAATTGCGAAAGAAAGAACTTTCGGCGTAATCTTCATCCAGCTGTTGATCCATCAACATCAACGATATACATAGAAGATATTCTTGATCAGGGTTCTTCGGAACTTGCAAACTCGCTCAATGAAACGAACTCATTCTTTAACATCAGCCGGGTTATCAACATCATAAGGATAAAGCATTTGAGACAGAAGATTTTGCCATTCTACAATTGGTTTAAGGGGGAGAAAGTACAAGTAAATCTTGAAAAAATTTGTACTTTCTTATTCTTTCGGTGAGGATTTCTTTCTGGGTGAAATCTTGCATTGCAAATGAATACCAACCTAGCATATCTTGCTTATCAATATGAATAAAGGTTTTCAATCAACAAACAAATTCAGATCTCAAGGATCTTCAAAATTGCTTATCACAAAGTTATGATGTGAAATGAAATAGTTAGATAGCAAAAAGGATCGTATAGATATCAAGGAAAGAAATCTGCATCTCTGAGGATCTTTACAAAATGGGGGAAAACTTTGTCATCGGAATATGCTTTGATATCTCTGGCAACCACATCCGATACGACCTACAACTATCAACTTCCATTTCATCCATGAAAGGCTGTCACAGAAAACAATTGACCAATGTTTAGGGTTGTAGCTATGTTGTGCTAACAACTGTTACCACTTGGGTTCATACTCAAAAGTTTCGAGACACTTGGGGTCTCGATAAACTGACTTGAATCTTTTCTCAAATCTCTAAAGGAGAAATCTTGGAAACATAAGAAAATAGAATGAATGAATCGATGTAGGAATCTCGAGGCGCGAAAAGCGATCGCATTAATCTAAATCAATAAGGGCAATTTCAATATCGATTTAAGAATAATCAATTTGTATAAGATCCACATCGATTCGGACATAACTAGTGAGCATTTGATAAGGAAGACTCTAGTTTTAGAATAAGGTGCTAGTATCATGCTCGGGCATAAAAGATTTAACATCTATGGTTTCAAGATTTTCACTATCATCATCTTCAAATAGAGAGGAAAATTATCAATTAATCGGTGATGAACAATGAAATAGATTTAATGTGAGGAGAAAATTAATCGATGGGAGGGGTTCGAGTATACGAAATATTGAAATTTGATGGTAACTAGGAGTCGGAAAATCAACTTGATTAAAAACAATAAAACCGGACTCAATATAATCAATGGCAACAAAGAACAACCCAATCTTGTCACTCTTTAGGCAATAAAGAGATCAATTGAAATTTATCATCAAATCTCGATCGTCTTGCTCAAGCGTCTCTTTCCACCATCGATGGAATCAAACAAGAAATTCGTCCAGTTAGGCGCTCGTCGATGTATATAGATGGAAATTCTCTTTGATCATTGCGGATGAATATAAGCGAGCGGCGACAATCGTTATGGCGACAACGAGATAACAATATCGGTCGACGATTAATAAGTCGTACTCTTCCGAACTATCTGCACGATCTTCGTCATCCTAATAAGAATGCTCGAACTTTTCGAAACATACTCGAACTCGTGCGAAAAATTTATTCATATTGTTACGCCATCTCTTCTTTCTCGATTTCTTTTCAACTATAGCTCATAGAGCAATAGCTCATTCAATCACACATTCGATATAGCAATTCATTCCTTAAAGGCGTATACATAAACATCATACGAGATAACCATAATCATCATACTCATAAACATAATCATAAGCATAAGTTCTTACACGGTGAGCTAGAGATGGCGGAATCGAATCTTGAGCTTCTCAAGAAAGATTATCTCATTAACTTATTTTCTCAATTCGAAATCAAACAAGCGATTCTATAACTCGATTCTCAAATAGAATCATTTCAAAAGAATTCATTTGCTCAAGGTGCACAAACCGCACAAGACTTTCAAAGATTCATAAAGGTTCACAAGGATTCATAACTCGAATTGCAAAGCGTACACAAATTGCACAAATTTGCAAAGATTTCCTGAGTTGAATTGAACCTCGCTCGATACCATTACATCACGCCCGACTACTTAATCAAGTAATTAGGCCGTGACTTAGCGGTGACACGAGTTAAGAAAGAACTTCGATAATCGATAACAACAATTTCGATGAATATATTTATCAAAACAATTTATGACATCAATTTTCATCAATAAGGAATCAAACATTTATGGTTCGAAGAAATGAAATGAAGTTTTACAAAGGTTGACTTTAAGTTTTCAAATTACAATGAAGAATCGGTGTAAAGAACTAATATCAAGAATGTGCATTCTCAAGCATGCTTCAACAATGATAAAAATTTTCGATGTTTCAAAGCATGGTTCGACAATGTTTCAAACATTTTATATATCATATTGGATTCAGCGAAAACAATTACGAACTTTCGAGTAAATCCTTGTTCACGAGCATTTCAATGAATCTATGTTTTGAGAATCAAGTCGACATTATAACAACAATGCCGAGATCATATGAGCAAAATAAGGACTATCGTCAAGATTATGATCAATTCGAGTAACAAAACTCTTAAGCGGTAAAGGCCAAGTTTGGCAACGAGAAAGTGGTTGAGAATTATGTGTGAAGACATAACTCTCTGGGCAACAAAACATGTTGACATGAAATGAATAACCTCAACAATTTATCAATATCATCATGAATCAAATTACTTAGAAGCTCCTTTGCACATTCGATTCCAAGATCCTCTCGAGCTCAACACTCGCGTTTAGAAATACATGCGGGCGTGAGTACAAAATTCACTCAGTGGGTATACGCCGAAAACATAAAACATTGCCCTTAGGGCTATATAATTGACTTGCTATAACATTAGCAATGCACAGGGGTTTTAGTGAAATAACTTGTGCATGCTTTACACTTACTTGCTTTCATTTCATAGTATCATCATAAAGTATGCATATGCATGTCTCATGTCGGCCAATAACTTTCTCTTCCCATATCCACGGATTCTTTCTCTGTGTTGAGAAGTAGGCCTCCTTCTCAAACACGCTATGACCCAAAGGTCGCTATCCGACGTCGGTAAATCTCAAACATCATAACATACTCGTGTTGATGGACCCGAAGGGTACCATGCCACGCCCGTACTCTTTTATCATTTCTTTCTTTTCTTTCTTTCTTTTCGGTGGATAGGTAAATGCATCATGCTCATGTTCATGCTCAAAGCAGGCAGTCGTTTAACTTTCAAAACAATGCGATTAAATGTCTCTCATGTCATCTTTCATGCATAATCATATCATATCATTTGAAAACATTTAAAAACATAAGCATATTTTATAGAAAATACTTATACCCACCTGGATGTTCCTTAGAGCTAAGGAACTAATTCTCAATTCTATTTCTTTCTTTATCCATATTTGGTCCATCAATCCACATAAAGCGGCATACAAGCTATCGAGAGCCAAACAAGAACATTACTTATCTTAGTCGTCGACACGACTATATCTTCTCGATATCAAGACTAAGACTCTAAGGTCTATGAAAACTTGGGTCATTGCATCCTCTAACATCTTATTAACAAACCAATTCTATCGAAATTTCGGTGCGTTTATAAGCGCATCGCCATATCAATACCAAACCAACCAATCATAGCCCAAACTCCACCAATTCATCACCATATGTCTCAATGATCATATAAAACTCAACAATAAGCTTCATCGTCTCATCTTAACCATCAATCGAAAATCCCTTGATACGTCACTTAAGGTCTAACGTCGAAAATTCACGTGAGACGTCATCTAATCCCAACAAACCTCTATACATGCTCAACTATCATCAAAGATCATCATTTTATCAATAAAACATAAAGATCAAAGCTTTGGCTTTGAAAACCAATTTTCGCCGACAAACTAAAATTTTACCGTTTTTGAATACATCGGCGAAAAAATCCGAATAAATCATTTTAGGCTTTATTCATATCATAGAATCCAAATATGAAGTCAAAATGATCAAATAAAAATCAGAAATCCAACATTATAACACTTAGGGTTTCGGCCCTTTTGGGAAATTTTGTATAATTTCGATTTCAAATGTTTTTCTTGTTCCAAACACGTTTATATCAATCCAATAACACATATATGAAGTAAATTCAATCATAACAACATCATAAATTTAAAATCAAGGGCTGCCCTTTTCAAAATTTCATGAAACTTCAATTAAATAATATATGCTTTACAATTTCAACGTTAAACAATACGTGAGCGTCGAATCTATCATAATATTCATAAATAATCAACACAACATAATCCTTCATAATTTTCAGCATATGACCGAAAATTCAAATAGAACATAGGATCATATTTTAAAAATTTCAAACCGTAGAAGTGTTCTCGATGCGAAATTATACCTTTATCTGAAACCGATCGGAAATTCAGCGGTCGGATCTTCCTATTTTCTCATGAAACTTTCAAAATTTAGTGTTTGTTTTAGTGTGTGTGTCGTGGGTTTGGGGCTGAAAATGAAGAAGAAAATGGTTCCAAAAGTATACTTATATAATTAATAAGGGCAAAATAGTAATTTCACATTATAAATTAAATTTTCTTTTATTTTCCCAAAAAAATGGTGCCAACACACCATATTCTAGAGAATTCCATAAAGTAATTCCCATATTTTATTCTTGAATTTTCGTAATTAATAAAAATAATAATAATAATAATAATGTATTTTCATGTAATTTTCCAAAATATTGTAGAAAATTCCATAATTAATTCCCAAAAATTCCAAAATTGAATCTTATTTTCTTAACATCTTAAACTCATCATTTTCATCAATATAAAGTTCCAAATAATAGGAACTCACTTTATAAAAATAGATATTTAATTCCATTTTATGTAAATAATGGAATTAAATATTCCATTTATTCTTAAATACTTCAAAATCGCTTTCTAAATTTTTTCATCATCAAATATCATTAAAATATAATAATTAAAAATAATTTTAACCTTAAAACCATTTTAAATATCTTGCTCTTCATCCGAGCTTGATCGGCAAACAGCAACGCGTCAAAACGTAGATTTTGAAATTCTCAATTTTAAAATCAAAACTTATTGAGCATGTACCTATCATCTTAAGACCCTTGGAATCTAGGTCTTCTTATCCTAAATAAGATATGAGAATCTTATCTCAGATTATTCCTCGATTCTATCGTCTCGACTAGAAGCTTAACACAAAAGCTTCTAACTTAAACAAATCCTTTCATAAGGATGCAATGCCCTTCTTATTAAGCTCTTAATCACGAGCTAATCTACATTGCAAAATACGGGTATTACACTAACCGACACACAAGCGAGAACCCTCCCTGACTCACACGCTGCGTTGAGCAAAGTGGGTAAACAAGGAGGGAACACAAACAATAAACAACGAAACAACATGAGCAAGGTAGGCAGTCCCCCTACTCACACACTTTGCCTTGGGCAAAGTGGGTCAGAGTGGGGACCAACTCTCTTAATTCAGACAAAGTAAAAAACAGACGCAACCCCCTCCACTTACACACTTTGCCCTGAGCAAAGTGGGTGAGAATAGGGGGTTAACCACCAACAACAAACAAAACAAAAACAAAAGAAAACAAAAAAATAAAAACAAAAAGTGAGGACAAAAGGGTCAAGGGGAAGCTGGATACCTGAATCCAGCGTGGGCAAAGTAGGCAAGTAGGGCATCATGGGTCTCTTTCTGTTGTTCCTCTATCCTGGTCAAGCGGGCTTTAATGTCCTCATCCTCCTCCTTGCTATCTCTGAATCCGCTTCACGGTGGTGGGAGACTAGCGGGGTTGTCAGGTCATCGGTGGCTCGTGAAGGCAGGTGCATCGTCCGGTCATAGTAGATGTCATTCATTCGCTCCAGCATAGACATATCAATATACAGCTCGGGTTCTACTTCCAGGTCGGTATTTGGTTCATCCAGTACCTTCAGCTTTGTGGCCAAGACGGTCACTAGGTGGGCAAGAGAGATTCTCTGCTCGGGATGAGTCAGGATGTCCTTGAAGTGGGCAGCTGCGAATGCGGCAAAATTCACCTTGTGGCCATGCTCCATGCACCACAAAATGAACAGCTCCTGTTGGGAAATGGAGTTGCTGATGTCCACCTTCCGAAAAAACTGTAGGATAGGAGGCGATGGCACATCCGCAGTGCGTTGCTCCTTAGCTCATTGCCCTTTGTGTATCCTGACTTGAATGTTGTGCCCAGACCAATCGTTGACCATTTTTCATTCCACTCCTCCCCTGTGTGCTCGGGGATGAAGGTAAAACTTCTTGTACTCAGCAGTCTTAGTCTCGAAAACTTCTTTCATGCCCAGGGTGCAGTTGAAATCGTTCAGGGAGAACGAGAAGTCATGCCCATCGACCGAATTTTATGCGATCCGTGGTCGACTTCACTTGTTGGGGTTCTTTACTTTGAGGGTTTGAATGAATTCTCTTGCCAGCGTGGTGTATAATCGTCCTCGCCATTCCAAAAACGCTCCCCATCCAATCCCATCAAAATACCTCCCCACTTCATCTTTAACCCCCAGGCTGTCCAACACCTCCATATCAAGCGTCTTGGGCTTCACGATGCCCCTCGTCGGCGGTCCAGTGGATGAACTTCGGGGTGGCCTCTCTGTGGTCAGGATAGCTTTCTCTTTTTCGGAAGAGGGTGTTGCCATCTTGGCAAGGTATCCACGGGTTCTCTTTCGCGATGGCACCGGAATCTCCGACGATGCTTCTTTCTCAGTGGTGGTGGTGCCCTCGAAATCTTTCTCATCGGGGGTCTCTTCTCTTCCCTCATCTTTCTCTTTTTCTCCGGAGGGCTCCTGTTCGTCAGTCCGAGGTGGATTCCTCTGTCTCCATGGGGGTTTCCTCCCTTTCCGTCGCTGGGGTGGCCTTTTCCTTGAACGCCTTGGCCTTCTTCTTCTTGGGCTTTGTCGTCGTCTCTCTCGGTGGTTCCTCCGGCGTCTCTTTTACAGGTGAAGGCACTGTCTCCTCGATTATCTTCTCCAAGTCTTCGGAGTTAACTGGAGAGGGGCTCTTGGGCATCTCGGGAGTGGTAGGAGTTTCAGAGGGGGTGGCCATCTTTGTTTCGAGCTTGGTGGTTTCCTTTGGCTCGGAGGGGGAATCGGGGATTTTTGTGGTGTTTTTAGCTCTGGTTCTTCAGGTGCTCATTTTGGAAAGGGAATGAGGTTTCTTCTTTAAGGATCAGGTGAGATAGAGAGGGAAGTTGCAGAGTTGAGGTGACGTTATGTCATTTCTTCTGACAACCGCCTGCAACTTGTTCCAGAACTTACCCTCTTGCCCACAGAGAAAGTTAAGCGTCTCATCTTGCCCACTTCGATTATGATCACAACTGTTCCTGTAGATTTACCAACACAACACCATACGCAAAACGGGGGCAAAGCCAAATAAAAACAAAAAGAAAAACGACAAAGAAAGTAAATAAAATACCAGGTTGCCTCACGGTGGTATATAGTTATCGTCGTGGCTCGACCGGACTTCTTCATTATTCTTCCCGTCGGGGCTTGCACTGATCACGGTTCCTCGGATCTATCTCGTGATGCCCATAGTAAGCCTTCAGACGCTGTCCATTGACCTTGAAGGTCTTCCTTGTCTTCAGGTCTATGACCTCGACAGCTCCATTCGGAAATTGAATTTTGACTTCATATGGTCCGCACCACTTGCTTGTTAACTTGCCCGACATTAATTTAAACCGAGATTGGTATAGAAGTACCAATTGCCCTTGCTCGAATGCCTTGGCTTTGATAAGACGATCGTGTACCTTCTTTAATCTTTCTTTATCTGAGCGGCATTGTCATGAGCTTCAGCCTTATCTCCTCTAGCTCTTGAAGTTGAAGATTTCTAGCTTGGCCATCACGGTCCCAATCAAAGTTGAGCTTGTTTATTGCCCAAAATGCGCGTGCTCTAGTTCTACTGTAAGTGACACATCTTGCCAAACACAATTGATGCGGTGACATGCCCAAGGGGTCTTGTATGCGATTCAGTATGCCCATAGCGCGTCGTCAAGGCAGTGCTCGATCCCCACAGTAGGTCCCACTACCTTCCTCAATATGGTCTTAATGATTCTGTTGGACAACTCCGCTTGCCCATTGGCCTATGGATGATAGGCTGTGGTTACCCGATGGGTTACACTTTACTTCTCGAATAATTTTGCAATAGTGGTGTTGCAGAAATGGGTTCCTTGATCGCTGATAATTGCCTTGGGCACGCCGAACCTGTTGAATATATTAGCTTTGAGAAAAGTTGAAACCACTTTTGAGTCATTGGTGGCATTTGCCTTGGCCTCAACCCATTTCGAAACATAGTCCACTGCAAGTAGGATGTACGCGTTGCCCCTTGAGCTTGGTAATGGTCCCATAAAGTCCATCCCCCATACATCAAAGATTTCGACGGGGAGGATAGGAATCATGGGCATCTCATTCCTCCTTGTGATATTTCCTTCCTGTTGACACTCCTTACATTGCTTACACAGCTCATAAGCATCCTTGAATATCGTGGGCCAGAAGAATCGGCTGTCTATAGGGGTGTCAACGGGTGGACTTTACCCGGATCAGAACCAGTAATTTAGTATTGGTTCTGGTTCTGGAACCGATCCAATAAATTCTAAACCCTGACCGGATCCGGACCATCAAATTATGGATCTGGATGGGGTATTACCCATTTCTAACCGGTTACCCGCTGGTCCTTATTCTCAATTATCCCCAAATCCTAATTAACCAAATCCTTACTCATTCCCGTCAAAAACCACTAATCAACGGGTCGGATCGGAACCGGACAAAACCGACAAGTGCAAAATTCATTAATATTTTAGAAATCGAGCATATTATACCAATTTTTTCAAATACGATGTATGTTGAATATATAATTGCATGTTATTACACATATACGAGATTTATCTCGAACGAGAATTAGATAACGAACATGAGCAACCCTCTCGTCATCCAAATGTTTTACGAAATGATTCATCTCATCGTAATAAACACATTTGAAGTACTGGACTCCGGAGTGAAGTTAATTCCATGATGCATACTTATCCTTGATTGTTAGTACAATGTAAGAAGTAAAGTAAAAAAAAAATATTGCATGATCTGAGAAGCCTTTCTCAAATCGTTATCGAGGGATATGGTGTATAGGAAACATGGTATATTATTACAAATATGGTGTATTCTTGCAAATTTTAGGATTTTTAAGTAATTTAGAATTTAGGAAGTGATAGTTTTTTTCATAGCGTAGGAATCAATCAACTATTTATCTATGCATAATATTTATTTATCATGGAAATGGGTATGATTATAATATACAAAATGATAGTTTTAGTAAATGATAGTTTTTGGTAAATGATAGTTTTAGTAAATTAATTAATATTTCGTAATTACACTCAAATGTAAAATGCTCTTACAGAAAAATGGATATGTAATGTTCAAATTTTAAAAAAAAAAAAAAAAAAGACCGGGTCGGACAGGGACCGGACAAAACGGGTCGGGTCTTGACCGGTCCGAGTCCAAGCGGTTCTAGAATCAGAACCGTTGTTTTAAAATTTAATGGGCTTTGAACGGTTCCTGATCGGTCCGGATAAAGACCGCCCGTTGACATCCCTAGCTGTCTAACACCTTCCTTGCTGTCCTCTTGTGCCCAAAGTGACCTCCACATTCTTTTGAGTGGCAGTGATTCAGAATATCTTTGATCTCAGTTTCGGGTACGCACCGTCGCAGAACTTGGTCAGCACACTTCCTCCATAAGTAGGGATCATCCCATATGTAAGCGCGACAGTCTACCTTGATCTTGTTTCTTTGATACATAGTGAGCCCAACAGGGAGTTCTCCAGTGGTTTTGTAATTCACCAAGTCTGCATACCATGGCTCAAAATCCATCGTGCCCTGAATGAAGTATAGATGTTCTTCAGGGAAGGTTTCTGCAATGGGCACAGGGTCTTCTCCCTTCAGAATCCTACTCAAATGGTCGGCCAAAAGGTTTTGTGCTCCACTCTTGTCTTTGATTTCTACATCGAATTCTTGGAGAAGCAAGATCCATCTGATCAGTCGTGGCTTTGACTCATTCTTGGCCATCAGGTATCTCAGGGCAGTGTGATCGGTGTAGACGATGGTCTTGGCCCCGATTAGGTATGATCAAAAATTTTCAAATACAAAGACGACTGCCAAGAGCTCTTTCTCGGTTGTGCTGTAGTTGCATTGGGCGGCATTGAGAGTTCTCGAGGCATAGTATATAGCATGACTTTCCTTTCCTCTTCGTTGTCCCAAGACGGCTCCCACAGCGTACCCGCTTGCATCGCACATAACTTCAAACGGCATGCCCCAATCGAAATTGGATGATCGATCTTTGAGATTAAGTTGTTCTTCAGAGTGTCAAAAGCCATCTTACACTCTTCATCGAATTCCCATGGTACATCATTTTGGAGTAGTCGTGTCATGGGCTGGGCGATCTTCGCAAAGTCCTTCACAAATCTTCTGTAGAATCCAGCGTGCCCGAGGAAACCTCGCACTTGCTTTACTGAAGCTGGATAGGGCAATTTGGCGATGATCTCTACTTTAGCTTTGTCCACTTCTATGCCTCTTTCAGATACCACGTGCCCAAGAACAATCCCTTCTTGTACCATGAAATGACATTTCTCATAATTAAGGATCAAATTCTTTTCGACACATCTCTGTAGGACTACCTCCAAATTCGTCAAGCACTCCTCGAATGATTCCCCGTAGACGGTAAAGTCGTCCATAAAGACCTCGATGCATTTCTCCAATAGGTCTGAGAAGATGCTCATCATACATCATTGAAATGTCACAGGGCATTACACAAGCCAAAAGGCATTCTTACGTAGGCAAATGTCCTGAATGGGCATGTGAAAGTGGTTTTATCCTGATCACCTTGGGCAACCCAGATCTGCATGTAGCCCGAGTATCCGTCTAAAAAACAAAAGAATTTGTTCCCAGCTAAACTTTCCAACATCTCGTCAATGAAGGGTAATGGGAAGTGATCTTTTTGGGTTACTGTGTTGAGCTTTCGATAGTCAATACACATTCTCCAACCTGTTTGGAGCCTTGTTGGGATCAACTCTCCTTTCTCGTTTTTCACTACCTCGATACCTGACTTCTTGGGCACGACGTGTACTGGGCTGACCCATTTACTGTCTGATACGGGATATATGATGCCTAAGTCGAGAAGCTTCAAGATCTCCTTCATAACTACCTCCTTCATAGTTGGGTTCAACTTCCTTTGTTGATCGCGTACCGGTTTGGCCTCTTCTTCCATTAAAATATTGTGAACGCATATGGATGGGCTGATGCCCTTGATGTCGGCCAATGTCCATCCAATAGCTTCATTGTATTGCCCAATAACATTCTTCACAGCTTCCTCCTGATTCGGACTAAGTTTAGCATTGATGATCACAGGCAAGGTGTCGTCTTTCCCTAGAAATATATACTTCAAATGGTGAGGAAGAGTTTTTAGCTCGAGTTTGGGAGCTCTCATAAGGGATGGAACAAGCTTTTCTTCTTCCTTCAGCTTGGGCATGTTCTGGTATATTGACCACTTGAGTCCCTCGGGCTCGCTCCGCAAATAAAGCAAAGCCTCCCGATATTGTCCGTAAGCTGTTTCTTCGTGAGCGTCTTCCTCCTTAAGTCCACTCTGAATGGCTGCATCCAGAGGGTCTTGCAAACCTATCTTGGGCAGGATGTCTCCCACCATGGGTTCAATGTGATCGATGAATTCCACGACTTCAATATCAATCGGATGCTCCATGGCCTTGAAGATGTTGAAGGTCACCGTCTCGCCGTCGAATTCACAGGATAACTTACCCGTGTCGCAATCAATCCTGGTTCTGGCTATCTTCATGAATGGTCGACCCAATAACATAACTGAGGATTTGTTACCCATCGTGCCCATATCCAGAACGTAGAAGTACACTGGAAATATGAGTTCCTCCACTTTGACCAATACATCTTCGATGATTCCTTACGGATGAGCGTTAGACACATGCGCTAATTGGATAACCACTCGTGTTGGCTTCAGGGTTCCCACTTTTAATTCATTAAACATTGACAAGGGCATGGCGTTTATAGATGCCCCCAAATCCAGCATGGCCCTTTTGATCCTCGTATTGCCTATTAAGCAGGGAATAAAAAACATCCATGGATCTCCACACTTCTCGGGCAATTTCCACTGCGGATCATGGATGCATTTTCTCCCACTTGGAATTTTACATCATCTTTGTATTTCACCTTTCTCGTGCACAATTCTTTCATGAACTTTGCCCACTTCAGCATCGTGCCCAGAGCAGTGATGAGCGGTATATTAATTTCCACCTTCTGAAATACGCGATACATCTCACTCATTTCTTCCTCTCTACGATTCTTAGCCAATCTTCCTGAAAATGGGGGTAAAACCTTAAGATTAGGTTTGACGTAGGTCGGCTCAATGATCACATCTTCTTTTTCCGTTTTTTCCTTGGGTGGTTCCTCATGATCATCTTCGTCTTGATCAAAGTGATCTGTGAGATCTTATACTTCAGGTATGAATGCATCGTCCTTAGGCATGAAAACCTTTTCTAGCAGTTTCTTCCCGCTTCTCAAGGCTACAGCGTTCAGTTGGGCTAGCTCATTTACCTCTACTTGTGGAGGTAAATTTCCTTTCTTCTTCTCAAGACGTGTTACTGAGGCCGTCAATTGGGAAACTTGGTTCCCAAGGCTCTGGAGGGCTCCCCTTGTCTCGACCTTAAATTTCTCGTTCTCTTGTTGAGCCTTCACATTCTCTCGTGCCATAGTATGCACAAGTTCGGCCAACGATGGCCCACCGCTATAGTCACTGATTATTTTGTCTTCTTTGTTGTTGTTGTCCTGCCCTCTCCATCTTCTTGTTGTTGTTGTCCCGCCCTTCTTTGGTTGTTAGACCACCTAAAGTTTTGTGGTTCCTCCATCACAGGTTGTAGGTTTGGGAGTTTGGATCATATCTCCTCTGTTCGTATTGCCCAGTACCATTCTGACCCACTGCATTGACTTCTTCTTCTTCAAAAAGGGTGGGGCATTGATCTGTGTGATGTGTCACGGCCGCGCAGATTTGGCATACTTTAGCTTTCTTTTGCCCTGGCCCCGTGTTGGTTATGAACTTATCGAGCAGTTACAAAGTTTATCCACTTGGTCTCCACGGTGAAGAAGTAGCGGCTTGCCTCGAACTTCTCCTCCTTCATCTCTGTTTTCTTGACCATCTCGTCCAATGGTCTAAAGGCCTCACTTGGGAACTTTATTCATTATCGATCCTCCACAAGCCGCATTCACTCAAATTTTCTCAGTTTCCCTTAACCCGGCCATGAAATATTGGATTAGATCATGGTCTGGAATTTGATGTTGAGGGCATTTTGCGTGCAGCTGTTTAAACCTTCCCCAGTAATCATAAAAGGTTTCCCCCGTGCCCATTTTGATGCTTCTTATCCTTTTCCTCATGTTCTGAATGTGGGCGGCAGGAAAGTACTTCTCGAGGAACTTCTGGTGCAGTTGTGCCCAAGTGGTCACACTTCCTGTGGGCAAGGTGTAGAGCCATTCTCTTGCTCCATCATGCAGAGAGAAAGGGAATGATACTAATCTCACATACTCTCCAAGGTTTTTGTTGGCGCGGATAGTTCCACACGCCATCTCGAAGTCTTGTAAATGTCTTTATGGATCATCCCCGGGCATGTCACTGAATCGGGGGAGGATCTGGATGAAGGAATGCTTCATCTCCCAGTAGCCATTGATCGCGGGCAAAGTGATGCCCGTTGGCCTCAGGTTCTGGTTGTTGGGGAATACCATTTCCCTTAATGTTCGCTCTACTTGCGGTTGTTCACCCATCGTATTGCCCTCTGGGTTTTCTTCTCGGTTAGCTGCCCTTGCAGCTTGTCGTGCCCTCCGTACTGCTGCTCTCCTCCGCCTTGCGTGCTTTTCGATCTCAGGATCGTACAAAAGTTCTCTGTTCTCTCCTGCAAGGTTAGGTCGTAGCATACAATAAAGAAAGCAATATAATCACAAGAAATAGAGATTCTTCTTTGGAATGCGCAACTCCCGACAACGACACCAATTTTGACATCTTGTCGTTTAGCGTTCAAAATAAATTTATAACCTATTGCCCATCACAGCGTAGCCGCGATAAGTATAGGGTCGATCCCACGAGGAGTTGGTGTAGCAATCTCGATGTCACGATGTCGTTTAAAAGGAATGAGGCGGTGTAATTATCTTGTTCGCTATAGGTAAACTAAAGTAACACGAAACAAACTAAAGGGAATATCAAATAATAAACGAATCGGCTTGGGCAACAACTTGGTGAAGATGATTAACACTCGGTCATAGGTGCAAGGTTTTCACTACATGACATGCATCAACCGGTTATAAGAGACATCGCCGTGACCCGTTGTCGCGCCACGCCCACGACGCACCCTCCAAATCTATCCTTTCGTGTAAAGAAATGCAAGGACACCCTATGCAAACTATCTAACCCGTGGTGCCCACGCACGAGGACACCTCGATACATGCAAGCCTACAAGCGTTATGATCTAGATGGACCGGTATTGGCAAAGGCACCTGCTAGGACTACTCCAACTCACCCACACGGTCGTACTATTTGGGGTGCAGGACACCCGACACCTTAATCCAATTATTACTTGCAACCTCCCTTACCCACTATGTTATTTGCAACTAACACACCGAGTTTGGTTAAGTTATATATTGCTCAGGACCTAGTGCTTCGGGAACACACGCATGCAGATCGTAATGTCCTACTTAGACTTCTCGAGTTATATTAATCATGCTTCACTTAGTCATGCCCAAATCAGAATAAAGACTTAGCCAGACATAAAATAAACAAACATGCAACAGTTAATTGAGACCATCATAAAAGGGAAACAACTTACTATTACTTGAATGAAATAAACGGCGAGCCCAAAGTGTCGTCGCAAAACATACGAAAATCAAATATAAAAGTGTTTGCCCCAAAGGGACTTAATGTATGTGGTGGTGGTAATGCTGAATGAATGATGATTCTATGATGTGAAGATGCGAGAGCCGAAGAGGCGCACAAGTCGCGCATTCATCCCATATATATAGGCCGAGAGAGGTTGATGGTGGTAATGGCCCATGGGCTGGACCATCCGTTAGGGCTTCCTTGTTTATCGGCGTTATTTCCTTGCCCAGACGGATTTGAGATGATCTCCTCCGAATTTTATGGGATTTGGCCTTAGCGCCTTCTTTCGGTTTAGCGAGATTCACCCCGATCCCGCGTATCTTGCCCATCGCCTCTCTCTGCTTCTCTTGCCTCCTTCTTTCTTCTTCTCTTCTCTCGGTTTCTTCTTGCCTTCTTCACTTGCGCTTGCCCATCAGCTAACCTCTCGGAGATGTAACTTGTGCGGTTTGTAAGGAGGTCACGCCGTGAAACGGAACAACTACTGGGGTTGGATGCCCTGACTGTGAGCCAAGCTCCTTGTGCCCTCGGGGTGCAATCGTATCTCAGTTCGTCCGTCTAGCAAGTTTCCACTCAGTATACCCATTTACGCCTGCGCCCCTCAGAGACCAGTGTGTCCTCCCAGACACAAAACACAACAAGAAAGACACAAAAGACTCGATCTAGACCTAGACAAGACACAGAAAAAGAGCACAAAACTTGAGCTCGTCAAAGGTCAATATAAAGATTCATCCATCCCTAATTTTTTGTGTAATCCCTAATTTTTCGCTCATGTATAATTTACATTCTCTCTCTGAAATTTATAATTATGCATACGATAGTAATGGTTGTGCATAAGATTGTAAGTAGTTATGCCGATAAAAAGTAACTAAAAATCAAACTTACAGTAACTAAAAATCAAACTTACATAATTGAGAATTCTTATTTGTATAATAATTAACGTAAAAATAATTTTTTTACTTGAAATAAAGATCATAAATAAGAATTCTGCACCGAAAATCCCATAATTAGTGGGTGGAAAAAAATAATGATATACAAGTATGATTATTTTCGTGATTCGACTAATATGCATAAGTAGATAGTAGTTGTGCATTGAACACAAAATATACTCGCATATCATCCATTATGTGAATGAATAATATATCGTTAGTATATTCATGAACATTGCACAACGATCATAGAATAATGCATAAAAACAACATTTACTATATTATGAATTACAATACAATATAAATACGGTAGTGGACGTTGTGTGGGTGAATCATGATGTTAATTGCGTAAACATATTTTCAAAATATGCAGGTCGGCCTTGTGCACAACAAACATTTAAATTGTGCATAAAATTCTATAATAAATGCATAAACCGAATTAAATGATAAACAAAATTTTACTATGAAATTCTAATAAAAAATCTACTATGCAATTTCAATATTTCAATAAACGAAAATTTATAATATGCTTTCATACTGACCATAAAATTTGAACTAGATGAAGATAATAAATATTTGCAATTAATCACCTACCATAAATAACTATAAGAATCCCCCAATTTAAGGAATAAATCGGTTATACTAAAAAGCAAAAATACAATAATAACCTTATTAATAAAATCTGTAAAAAAATATCTTAAAATAACATTAAATCTAAACTATCGGATACACTTAAATCTACGCTATGATTAGTTCTCATTTCTCAAAATACTTGTGGTTCTCATTTGATCCATCCCCTATATATATATATATATATATATATATAGGTTCAAATGAGTTATATTTTTATCCTAAAAACTAAGAACCAAATGAATTTGCTATGAAAATTTATGAATCCGTTGAAAAAGTTAGTGAATTCAAAAATTTAAAATTTTTCACCCGGGTTCGAATCCCTGAGGGGCGAAAATTCATTTTTTCGATTCGATAGCTTTCGGTGGTTTCATCAACTTTCACAATGAATTCATCATTTTTTTTCTCACGTTCTCACTATAAAAATAGTTCTCATGTTATCCTCCCATATATATATATATATATATATAGTGGATCAAATGAAACCACGTCTTTGAACTCTGCGAACCATGCATAAGGCGTTGAAGATGATGCACAAAGCGGTATAAAGTTGTGCATAGCGAAAACTTTCTAAAATTATTTTGTTGTGCAACAATTTTAGAAAGTTTTAGTTATCTAAACTTTATATTGTTTTGTGCATTATCTTCAACGTCATATGCATGGTTCTCAAGTTCTCAAAAAATGAGTTCTCACCGGATCCAACCCCTCTATATATATATATATATATATATATATATATATATATAATTTTATTTAACTAATTTAGCTACAATTTCAATTTGCTAAATTCTAACCTAATACATTAATCTTTATCCTTTTCTAAAAATGAATGAAAAATATATATTTTAGTTAAAAAATTATAAATAATAATAATAATAATAATAATAATAATAATAATAATAATAATAATAATAATAATAATAATAATATAAAAATAACAATTTGATTTTGATTTTAATTTTTTTAGATTATTTGGTTTGCTTCCGATTTGATTATAAAATTTCGGATAATTCGGTTTAGGTATTTCAGATAGTTTAGTTTAATTCTTTCTTTTTACTACAAAAATTTTCAAATTTTATTTGGTTTGGTTTTAACAAAAAATTGAATCAAAATTTGAACGCTCGCCCCTGTTATCAAGTATTTGGATTGTGTCATAATTTTATGAAATAACTTTTTTGCTTTCATTGACATATTAACCAAAAGTTGAAAGTTTATTTTTCAGTTGGGAAATATAAGACTTCAGATCCAAATAGTTAGTATTTTTTTTAGTTATAGACTTAACTTTATGAGGTATTCACACACAAAAAATATTCACAATCTAAATCGATTCAAAGTTAGAATAAAATGAGTTGGACCATTGAGTCGTTCTAGATTTGAACGTTGTTAAATTTATGAGATCCATTTTTATAAATACCTTAAGTTCAGTATAGAATTAAAATTATGCTAATACTTTGGAAACAAATTTGTACTTGTCCAAAATGTACAATTTTAGACCAAAGTACTATTGTAGTTCCAATTCTAAACTCCGTACACTTTAGGTATTTATAGAAACATACCTTATAAATCTAACTCGGTTCAACTCTAGAACAATGACGAATGATGAGTCACATCGTCTTATTCTTAGATTGACTATAGATTAATTAATAGATATGGATTTTTTTTGGAGAGTAAGAGTCATGTAATTGAATACATAATCTGACGACGTGACTCATCATTCCATAGTCGGATTCTACAAGGCGGGATATAAATCAATCTTTTTCCAAAATTGAAAATTTTGAAATAAAAACATAAATTTAGGATATTTTCTGAAAAATAATAAAAGTCAGAGTTTAGAATGCTCCATTTCAGAGGTGGGAAGAGTCAAGAAAGGATGCCCCGGGATGGGGCTGCCAGCCATACACCTCGCTTTTGGCCAATCTTACACTTCCACGATTCGAGCCTCTTTTCTCGCTTTTTTCATAAGTTTTCAGAGTTTTAGCTTTAGCTTCCATATAGTTTCATTCTAGAGTTGTTTTACGCATTGTTCTTCGTTAGTTTTACATTTTGTCTCGATCCTAGCGTTTAGTCCGGACAATCTTTGCAAGTTTCCGTTTTTATGAGGTTGGGATTCAAGCCCAACGATTGTTCATCAACGCTTCATCACGGGTTTTATATATTTAATTTCGTTTTATGGTTAAATCGTATTTTATTCCGTTTATTATGTCTGGCTAGTTTTTCGTTCTAATCCTAGGGTTTGCATGATTCGATCCTATATGTTGTGATTCCTGTTATCGCTATTTACCGTCCATGCATTGATTCATGATTCGATTGTGCTTATTTATATGTGTTGATTTCTGATCAATCTTGATGCATATTTAGTTGTCGGTTAATTACGTAATTGTGTTAATTGTCAATTGATATCGAATGCATGATACGAATGAGCCTCGAGTCGAATAGATAGATATTCGTAGGAAGCATATTCTTTGTGATCCGTTTGGGTTATTTGTTTTCACCCAGACGTATGATGTGGGAAAACTAGTAATCTCTGACCGCTTTTAATAAATGTAAATTGTCGGTTATATATGTGATCTTCCATCTTGTCTCGGATTAAAATTGGTTAATAGGAACAGGATAAATATACGTTGTGGATAGGATTAATGCAGCCCTAGGTTAGTCGCCTTTATCATTTTTAAACATCCGAGTGTTTATTGCTTTAATTTACTTTCTCTGCTTAGTTACCTTTGCTTTGGATTGATTTCCGAAGCCCAAAATCTTACCAAACCATGTTTGTTGCTTGGATAATGATGAATCATCGCTGAGTTAGCTTCAGTGTTTTCATTACAATCCCCGTGGATACGATACTTGCCACCCTATACTTACACTTTTTACGTGTGAAAAGCGAGCGATCACTACTCCTTCGATTTAGTGCCGCCCGCACCAACCATTGATACTGATGAATTGTCGGGCCTCACCATGCATAAGAAAAATCCTCTTCTTTGATCCCTACCATTCCTTCATCTCCCACTACTATTTGATCCCAAACTCACCCATTATATATATAGAGAGAGAGAGAGGGGGGAATCAAATAGTACCCGGACCTGAGATAGTATGTATTACTCAATCTCATCCACTCATCTCATAGATCTTATGGTGAGATTTTTTTGGTCTTTTTAAGCTTAATTTCGCTGATTTCGCTACAATATGGGTATATTAGTAATTTGATTTGTTATATGATTGCGAAAAATAAACCTTGCATTTAGTTGAATTGACTTATACATTCAAATAAACACAAAAATGCATGCAGTTGGACACAAAAATGCATGTGGTTGGAAGCTCCCGCCCAACGTGCATGTTTGGTTTCATTTTGTGCTTATTCTTGGTATTATTTTGTATGTTGTTTTCAGTGGTTTATCCCATTTATGCCGTTGGTTCGATTAGTATTTATCGATTCGGACTTACTTGGTTTATTTCGATGTTTTGTAGAAAAACAGCATTAAATAGGATGAAATGGATCTACCAATGATTAAGTATATTGAAAAGCATCTCGATAGGAGTTCATAGGCATAAACGGATCGCAATTCGGAGTTCGAACCCGAGAGAACGGAGCCAAACAGCAAAGTCGCGCACGTGCGTGGCGCGCCAGCGCATGTCGCCCGCAGACCGCGCGCCAACGCCCGACGCCCACGCATCCGTTCCCATACTCGCCCGGCACTCACGCCCGCGCGCCACGTATGCCGCACCGCCGGCGCCCGTCGCCAGCGTTCACCTCTCCGTCTGGCGCTGGTAGTTAGCGCCCGTTCGCCTACCCGACGCTCGACTGCGTCGCCTCATCCAGCGCTCAACGAGCCGCGTACCTCACCACCCGACGCTCCTGACACAGTGCTCGCTGCACAGCACCCGCGTGTATTCAGCCACAGCGCGCGCTCGCCCAGCTCCTCCGCAGCCAGCCAGCACTCGTGCCCCCCAGTGCCCGCTCTCCAACCCCAACGTGCATTGGCCGCACAGCGCGCGTTCCAGCGCCCCTCGCCATGCGACCGCATCGCCCCATCAGCATCGGCTCACAATCCAGTGCCCGCTTACCCGTATTCTTTGCTGCCCGCCACACTCGCTCACCTCGAACCAGAGCTCATGCTCAATACAGAACACTTCCCCAACCGGCGCTCCCTCCAAACCGATGCTCACCTTTTAGTCAGAAAACACGTTCAACCTGCGCTCAGCGTGAACCGGCGCTCACTCAATTTATATATAGAAATGCGCAACGCTGAGTTAGGGCATTATTCCAGTTCTTATTTCTCCGCGGCCGCTGTTCTTGGAATTTCTGAAGCTTTCGATCGACAGCATAGATAAAACCATAGTATTAATTTCTGCTTCCATTTCTTCGATTAATACATTGATTTACCGATTTATGTTATTGGATTTACATTTCTTTGATTTACAGATTATTGTTTTGTGATTTCTTACTTTATGATTTCTGCGGATTCAATTATTTAGTGGATTTTGGATTATTGGTCTTTACATTGATTCTATTTCTCCTGGCATTTAGATACATTCATGTTCTATGCAATTGATATTGAATTTTAGTAGTATGTTGAATTGTTCTCCGATGAATTTTATTGCTTCGTGTTTGATGATCTAGTTTAGTTTGTTCTATGCTTAGTTTCTTGCATTCGTGTTTTCGTAGGTTCTCAACAAAGGATTGACAACTCCTAGTTAGATTGTTTTTATTTATATTTCCTTTGAGCTTTTCTATTTCTGTTTGTTTCAAAACTCCCGTTGGAATTAGAGTGTTTAGGATTTACCGTTTTTATGTGCAATGTGAACAATAAGCTCTGTTAAGTTTTCATTGAGAGATGACTTAGATTAACTATCCCTCTACAACACCTCATTCGATTATGAGTCAATTAAGAGAACACTTTTGGTTGAAACAAATTTTGGCGCCGTTGCCGGGGAAACTTTAGGCGTATTGTTTGTGTTGCTTATTTTCTGTGTTTCTTTTCGTTCTTTTTATTATGTTCTCCCCGGTGCATTGATCCTGTTTTTGTAGTCGGTGTCTGTTAATACATGGTTACCAGCAATACGAATGTGGTCAAACAGGCTGGGGGAGGAAAGCTCGTCGTATTGGGCAAATTCTTCTTACGAAGAAGGAGCCCAGTTTGATTATTTTGAGGGATATCCGTCAGGCTATGAGCATCTTCCAACTTCTTCAAGTAGTGAGGACCTCTTTTTCCAGCAACCTCATATTCAGCAGTCGTTCTTCCAACACCAGCAGTATCAGCAAGCATCTCCACCACCACCTCAGAGGTCATCCTTGGAGGATCAGTTCATTTAAAGAATGGAGGTTCAAGACTCCACAATTCAGCGTTTAGAGACGTAAATAGGACAGATTAATAGCATGCTTGATGAGTTGTTGCAGCAACGTGCAGTGAGGGAACTTCCAAACCAACCCGATCAGGCTCAGACGGTTGATCACACTATTTTCTAACACGAAAACGTGCAAGTAGATAGGTAAGTCGAGTATCGTATCCACATGGATTGTAACACAAAAATACAGAACCTAACTCAATAATCCTTCATCATTATCCAAGCGACAGATTTGGTTTTGAAAAGGTTTTAGGACTTCGAATATTAAATCAAAAGTAAAGAGTAAATAAAATAAATAAAGCAAGCAATAAAAACTCAAAGAGATAATGAGACTAAAAGACTAACCCTAGGGATGTATTAATCCTACCCACAACGTATGTTTTTCCTGCTTCCTAATAACCAATTTTAATCCAGCCAAGATGAAAGATCACATATGTAACCAACAATTTCAGTTACGACAATTGTGGTAGTATATTACTAATTTTCCCTATTACTGTTACATCTCTAGGTGAAAATTAGCAACTCCAAAAAGATCACAAAGAATAGCTTCATACGAATGTTCCTATCTCAGCTACGACTCAAGGCTTATTCGTATTGCGCATTGAAGATCGATTGACAATTAAAACTGTTAAGTATTGAACTGGCAACTATGTATGCATCAAGATTGATCAGAAATTAACACATAAGAATTAGCACCAAGAATCACAAATCAATGCCTGGAAGGTAAACAGCAAATAGCAAGAATCACAATACTTAGGCTATAATCATACAAACCATAGGATTAGAACAAGAAATTTAGCTAGACATATAAATTTAAATAAAATAAGAATTAACCATAAAAATAAGAATTAAACAGATAAAAACCCGTAATGTAGCGTTGAAAGAACAATGGTTGGGTTCGAATCCAAACCCAAGTAGAGAATGGGAAATCTGAATTCGTCCGGATGAAAACGTTCCAAAGCGATTACAATGCGTAGAATAAATGTAGAATAATGTAAATCTAATGCCTAGATGAAAGTAAATTAAAGCTAGAATAAAAGTATGTGGAAAACTAAAGAAAATCGTGCAAAATAGGTTTGTTCCAGGTTGGAGGCGCATGAGCAAGCCTAGCGGTATATATAGGCGCGGGCTGAAACCCTAATTCGCGCCCAGCCGCCTCACCTCGCGGTCGCGAGCTTTGAGGCAGTGAGTTTCTTCGATGAGCTCGCGGCCAGGTTCATGATCGTTTGGAATGCCTCGCGGCCGAGCTCGCGGTCGCTAGCTCGATCGCTGGTTTTCAGGCAGAAGCTTTTCGGAGTCTCTCGCGGGCAGGGCTTGCGGTCGCGGGGTTTTACCTAGCGGCCGGCCTCGCGGTCGTGAGATCGGTCGCTAGTTTCTGTCCAGAATGATTCCACATGCGCTCGCGGCCGGGCTAGCGGCCGCTAGAGTGACCGCTAGCCCCTGATTCTTTTCGTCTTTGGTTCGTGCTTCGCTTCATGCTTCAATTATCATCTTATAAGCTTACAAAACACCAAAGAGGAACCCAAGAGCAGTATCTTCTAAAAATAGCTAAAAGCATTAAGATCGACTATATAAAAGCACTTAATAGATCTAAATTCATCTTAATATATCATCAATAGATGGGTAAAAAGCGTGTTTATCAAACCCCAAAACTTGAAGCATTGTTTGTCCTCAAACAAAAACAAAGACATAACGAAAGATCAACGAGCGTCAGTAAAGGTGGTAGCTATATCAATGTTCAAAAATCAACAGCACACATGATGACATTATTCAACTCGACAATGTACAACAATTGAAAACAAAATCTTATTCAATTCAACCCTCACAAAGAAATGTGTATAATATAGTGTACACTCAAACTCAGAAACAATTTAGGATGTGTATACACTCAAAGATCAATGCCATGCAAAATCTTACCATAGGCTTGCTGTTTCTCTAATATCTCCACCACATCAAATGCGTTCAAATTATGATAAAAAGGTGTTTTCGTAGGTTGTAATGTAGGCACATTGGTTAAGGTAGGGTGATAAATGGCTAAATGACTCAAATATAACTCCAAGCACTCCTATTTATACTTTCAACTCATATGGACTTTGTCCATTTTCCTTTTCTTCTCAACATGCTAAATCAACGTTCATGCACACTCAAGATACCTATCTTTGATTAATAAATCCCTTTATGCTCATATTATTCATAACATTTTTCTTTTTATTTTCTTTGTACTAGAGCTTATATGGTCCATTGTTTTCCAAAGAGGTACCTTCTTTTCAACATAGGTACTATTCTTTTCAATAGAGATACCTCTCTATCTTTCAACCCGACGTAATATATGAAAATAAATTTACCCCTTTTTATTCCCATATCCATCCTCACCTCCTATGATCCGGTTAACAGAATAATAAAGTCTAATAAAGGCTCAAGAGAAGGTGACAAATGGTAGATATCATTTGGTTATTGTATGGGTAAATTCGTGGGTCACAAAGATGGCCTTTTATCCTTTCCAAATTCGAAACACATATTGCAGCCTCGACACAGAAAACACGACAAGTTCTAGAAGATAATTACATGCACGATACCACACAATTAAAAGAAACTGTAACATAGTGTTTATACAGTGAAGCTCAAGTCTCACGGTTTAAGCAAATGGTGAAAAACAACAAGTTAAGCAATCTCAAGTCATCCATGCGTCGTTTTCTAACACATCATGTGCACCATCAACATATTTTTAAGAAAATTTCTATCATCATTGGCCACATAGGTTAGCACATTTCACTTAAGCTCGTTGATCGACAGACACAACAACGAAAACAAAAGACACAAATGACCCAAAACATAACAACTCTACAAGACAAAGCAAAAACATAAAAAGGGCTCTCAACCAATCAAACTCGTCTACTCCCCCCCAAACTTATTGTGAAAAGTGTGAAATGGAGGCAATAAGGTTTGCAGAAAAGAGTGGTTGGGAGAGAGACCTTACCTCATATGCCGCGCTACTCCGACGGCGGATAGAATCCTCGCCACCGATCCCACCGCTGCATCATCTCCATCATTTGACATTGGTGTTCTTGATGCGCCTGGTGTTGGGCGAGGAGGGCCTGCTGCTGGGCCATCATGGAGGTCATACTCCCGTCTATGTGGTCTAAACGACCATCTATACGATCCAAATGCTCATAAATCCTGGGATCGCCTTGGGTGGGTGGTGGGTGGTGGGTGCAACGCGCCACCTGTCTCATGCGTGGTCTCTTGTTCCGGTTCCTCGTCCTCCTCCTCTTCCTCTACTTCTCCTTTCGCATTTAAGCGTTGAGCCCATCTGTAGTGAAATTGCGAGGTCATGTTCCAATTGGCGTCAGGCTGCCCAATGTCACTTAATCTAGTGAGATCGGTGTTGGGCAGGCGAAATATGGACTGGTCGTTCTTATCGTAGAGTAGCCAGAGGTGACGCCTGGGGTCTCTCTTCAGGAACGTCTGGACATAAAGGTATGACTTGTCCAGGAAAATATCCTGAGAGATAGGATTCTCGCAAATCGTCACCCCAAAAAAATCGGCAATAGGGATGACAAAACCCCCAATATAAATCCTCGCATTTCCCGAAACTTCTAACTGAATCTGGAAATGCTGGGCAAGGAACATACCGACGTGCATCTTTCGTCTGATTGCAGCACCAATCATGAGGCTCATGTCTTGTGAGAGGTAGGTGCCGGCATTGGTGCGGGCATGAATCGTGAAGGTTAGGAGGCGGTGGAAATAACGGATGGCAAGATTTAGGATTAAACTTGCTTTTGCCCTCAAGGCATCATAATACGGAGTTTGCTCCGTTGCTGGATCAACAAACAATGGCCACATCTCTATGGTCGAGTGCTCTATATCCCCCAATGTAACGATCGTCAACGGACGCCACTGATGATTGCATTCAGCTCATCGACCAAGAGCTAGCGGTGTTCGTTGCCCAATTGGAATGTGATATAATCCGACGACCCTTGTGTTTTGTGGACGTGAACGGTCGACATAAATTCCAAAGTGAGGATCCTGTACGTCAGATAATTCGCTGTAAGGACGGGATAGAGATCGGCTCTCTCGGCAAGCCATGTGACATCATTGGCGATCCCCATCGCTTGACAGGTCTCGATGCACATAAATCGGCAATGTCGTTGCTTCAATTGCACCAACCTCCTCCAACGATTCCTTGAAGAGGGATTCGGCATTCGCACCCCATAAGTCTCGGGATGGAACTCATCTATCGGTTCCTCGTGTGAGGATGAAACGACCTCATTTCCTTTGTGCTTGCTTTCGGATGTACGCGGCATATTGTACCTCTCAACCAGTGCTAGATTTTTCTCGCTAGCTCGACGTTACCTCTCATCAGTCGGGCGATTTGACAACTGACCTCTTTCCAAACTTTTGTTTTCCCCTATACTTATCATTTACAGCCGACCACCATTAATTGTGGGAGTAGCCTCCCCCAAACTTGAATAACTCACTCGGAGTTTTATACCGAGTCCACCTCTTCTTTGTAGCATGCTCGTCAAATGGTCGATTGAAATCCAAGCTCAAGATTGGACTGGCTGTGGCAGTGGTGACTGAACAACAATCTTCATGCTTTGAGTTATCATGTCGCTTCATGGCATCATAGATTGAAATGGTCAGCTCCTCATTATTGACCCTGAATGTGATGTCTCCATCTTGCACGTCGATAGTGCCCTGCCTGTGGCTAAGAACGGTCTCCCAAGAATGAGAGGCGTGTTCTCATCCTCTGGCATATCAAGGACCACAAAATCTGCTGGAAAGATGAAATCTTTGACTTTAACGAGCACGTCTTCCACTATCCCCTTTGGACGTGTAACTGATGCGTCTGTCATTTGGAGAGCAATTGTAGTAGGCTTTAATTCTCCAATCTCCAATTTGTTAAATATGGACAACGGCATCAGGTTGATGCTTGCCGCTAGGTCGCACAGAGCTCTGGAGAAAGTATGCCCTCCAATAACACAAGGTATTGTGAAGCTGCCTGTGTCTTTCTGCTTCAAAGGCAGCTTATTTTGTAGCACAACACTGAACTCTTGAGACAAATTTATAATCTCGAACTTTTCCAACTTCTTCTTATTGGAAATAGCATCCTTTAAAAATTTCATGTATCCCAGCATATCTCTGAGCGCATCTAGCAATGGGATGTTAATATTCACCTTCTGGAACATCTCAAGGAATCGGGTCAGCTTATCGTTAAACTTTGGCTTGGCTAGCCGACTCGGGAACGGCACCGGAGGAGTATAAGTTGGATATTTCTTCAACTTTTCTACCTCGCGGCCACCATCGCGATCGTGAGGGTGGTTGCTAGGCATACGAGCTGCGTTTGCTTTCTTCTTCATGGCCGGGCTCCCGGTCGCTAGCTCTTCGTCAGAGCTCTCTGGACATTTTCTTACGGTCGGCCTAGCGGTCGCTAGGTCGATCGCGAGCTTCTCGGGAAAACGCTCTGTATCTTTCCTCGCTGTCGGGCTAGCGATCACTAGCTCGGTCGTGGGCTCCTGCTGGTTCAGCTTCCGTTCTTCTTCTCGTTGATGGGTCGGCACTCTTTCCCACTCCTCAACTGGATGGCAAAACACTGATTTTTCGGGTTTACCTCCGTAGTGCTAGGAAATTGGCCCGACTTATGTTGTGCATTCTGTTGTGCAGCTATCTGGCTGATCTGATTCTCTATTATTTTCAAATGTTTGCCCATCGCTCCTACGGTGGATTCCAGCTGTGTCATTCTCTGACCAGTAGTACTGATGATCGAGTTTTGTTGCGTCGCCAGTTGTTAGTTGCTCACAACCAACTGTTGCATCATCTCCTCTAGGCTCTGCTTTTTCTGCTCCTGAATCATCCCATTCTGCACAACGAAGCCTGCTGGAAGTTATTGGGGTTGGCATATGACAAGTTAGGATTATTCCTGTTGTTAGGATGGTATGCCAGATTTTCCCCAGGATGGTTCCTCTGATTTATATAATTCACGTCCTCCGTCTCGAACTGGCTTTTCAAAAGAGTGAACTTCTCCATGAGATCGTCATATCTCGAGTCGACCTCTACGGTAGCTGCTTTAACCACTGGCGTCCTCTCCATGGGCCATTGATAACTGTTGTCAGCCATCTCTTTTATAATTCGGCTGGCCTCCTCCACTCGACGGTTCAATAGACATCCCTCTGCCGACGCATCCACGATGTTTCTCGTGTGAAGTGTCAATCAACTGTAGAATTACGTTATTTACTGCTCTTTAGAGAATCCATGCTGAGGGCATTTTCTCAATAGACCCCTGAATCTCTCTCATGCCTCGAATAATGATTCATCTGGTTGTTGGCAAAAATGGGAGATCTCGGCTATGATCTTCTGCGCTTTAGCCGGCGGAAAATATTTCGAAAGAAACCTCTCGCAAAGTTTCCTCCAACTATTTATTCCAGTTCGATCCAGGCTTTTAAACCAATCCTTTGCCTGGTTGCGCAGAGAAAATCTAAACATCCGCATCCGGATCGTATCTTGTGGCACCCCATTTTGCTTGATGGTGTCACATATGTCCAGGTATGTCTTGAGATGGGCATTCGGATCTTCTGTCATTCCTCCTTCGAATTGCTCTCCTTGTACCATGCTGATCAGGGCCGACTTCAACTCAAAATTGTTCGTGTTCACTTTCGGGCCCCATCCACCACCTTGGAACTGCTCAGTTGGTGGTCGGTACATGTAATTTAGCGGCCTTATCTCTACAGCAGGGATGAGGAGTCCCATGTTCGTCATCTGGCACTGCATCTCATTAAATTCTGCCAGAAGACGCACAGCTTGCTCGGGAGGTACACCCCCGTTGTTGGGAATTGCTGCCATTTCTTGCAGTCTTCTTTCTCGTCTCCTTCTCTTTTGGGTATTTTCGATTTCTGGATCTAACAATGGCTCAGGAGGTCCTTGGGACCTTGTGATCATAAACTACCTGGAGAGAGAAGGAGAAATTAGCTCTGGCAAGTAAAACAAATAAAATAAAATTACAACTTGAATTAATAAATTCAAATCGTCAAGTTATTCCTATATAAAGAATCCCCGGCAATGGCGCCAAAATTTGATCACACTATTTTCTAACACGAAAACGTGCAAGTAGATAGGTAAGTCGAGTATCGTATCCACATGGATTGTAACACGAAAATACAGAAGCTAACTCAATAATCCTTCATCATTATCCAAGCGACAGATTTGGTTTTGAAAAGGTTTTGGGACTTCGAATATTAAATCAAAAGTCAAGAGTAAATAAAACAAATAAAGCAAGCAATAAAAACTCAAAAAGATAATGAGACTAAAAAACTAAGCCTAGGGATGTATTAATCCTACCCACATCGTATGTTTATCCTACTTTCTATTAATCAATTTTAATCCAGCCAAGATGAAAGATGGTGAAGTTAAAGAGTCAAGGTTTCATCAAACCGAGACTAAGTTTGGACAACCTGATATCTTCCTCAACCAGTTGGAGGATGAAGGGAGGACAAAAGTTAAGGTAGCATCTATAATATGTCAACATCCTAATTCACCAAAGTATTGTGCTGTAGGAGTTGAAGTTATCTATTTTTCTTTGGAGAATATGATGTTCGATTTGAGCTTAAATGATTTATTATTTGCTTCCTTGACTGTCCCTTGTGTTTATATGGTTACTACCGATGCTCTGGTCGAGATGGTATTCCTGTAAGTGAAGGACTATGGATAGTCTGTTGTTCACTGGTGGAGCTCGTGCCATAGAAACGAGCGCTACGTGGGAGTTTACCCACAGATTTATTTTCTGTTCTTTTCTTTTTATGTTGGCTTGGTTATTTGTTCTTTTTGTTTTTTCTGTTTGTCTTTGTTTTTAGTTCGTTCAGGTGTGGGAAGAAATATTTTGCATATTGTCGTCAGCAGTGAGGTGAAGCCTTGATATTCCAGCTATGCAGCGCACGCTCACACTCCAGCCCTGTTTTTGTTATCTACTTTCAGGGAAGTCTCCCCTTCTATTGGCCATTTTGTATTATTAATGTTTTGAGCACTGGGGACAGTGCTCGAATTTAGTGTGGGAGAAGATTATTTGGTTTTGTGTGCGTATCTTATCTATTTGCATGTTTAAAGATGTGTCTTTGTGCTTATTTTGATCTCTTGGACTTAAGTTTTTGTCTATGCGAATAAGTCAGGATTTTGATTTGTGCAACTGAACTCTGTGGTATTGATCGGACCTTGATGTAATTCTATTTCTCTTGTTGATATGTGATTAAAGTGCAATGTGAATTGACGAGATTGTGTGGATTGATCTTAAATCAGGGGTTATTGACATGATTTGTCCGGCTAATGCTAGGGGAGTTTTAACATTGTGGTTACCTATATACTTGTTTCATTTATAAAAAAAAAAAAAAAAAGAAAAGGAGAAGAATGAAAACTCTAGTAAATTGTTGAGATTGTTGAAATGGAGGATGGGATTATGTCCTCTTTCTCGTAAATTGAGAAACGGGCATGGGAAACCACAATAGGAGTCTCGAGTTCATCGAGAGTTCACCTTTCGAACATTGTTCCAAAATCTGTTAATACTTTCTATGTTATCAAAGGAAACTTGTTGCTAAAGGTAACCACTTTAGTTAATTCACCCCTATCGGAGAGTTGGGTCTGAGCAAAAATAATCTACTTGTTTATTTGATATTTTCATAATCTTAGATTTGTTTCACGTTAAATTTGATTATGCATTCATCAAGTTTGAGGGAAAGGCAAAAAGAGGTTTTGATTGATTAGATTAGGAGTTAAGTTGCACGAGTTATTTTTCTACTCTTATTAGTATAGACTTTGCTTGAGGACAAGCAAATGGATAAGTGTGAGGGAGTTGTTTGGTTTCATTTTGTGCTTATTCATGGTATTGTTTTGCATGTTGTTTTCAGTGGTTTATCCTATTTATGCCGTTGGTTTGATTAGTATTTATCGATTCGGACTTACTTGGTTTGTTTTGATATTTTGTAGAAAAATGACATTAAATAGGATAAAATGGATCTACCAAGGATTAAGTATATTGAAGACCATCTCGATAGGAGTTCATAGGCGCAAACGGATCGCAATTCGGAGTTCGAACGCGAGAGAACGGAGCCAAACAACAAAGTCATGCACGTGCGTGCGCGCATCGCCCGCAGACCGCGTGCGGCGCCCGACGCCCGCCGCCCGTTCCGCGCTTGCCCGACACTCACGGCCGCGCGCCGCTGCGCCATGCACGCCAGCGCCCGTCACCCGCGTTCACGATGTGTTCACCTTTTCGTCCGTGTAGGAAAAGCGTATGTTAACCACCGCCCGAGGATCCATCTTGGGTGTTTAATTCACCATACATTGATTATAATCCTAGCATGCGTCTATATAATTAAAAGCAACACGTTGGGGTTTTCGTGTTTACCTTTGGATGCATCGAGGTGGATCGAGCGGGATGAGCAGTCGAGCGGATCGGACTCGTGCTTTGACCTTACGGGTTTGTATCCGGTTGCCCAATCTCGGCGTCGGTGAGGGCGATCTATGGAGAATGCTACGGAAAATCACCCAATGCTCTCTCACAATTAAAACTCTCGAAAATTTTCCTCTCTTACAATTAAGAGATGACCGAAAATTGTCTTTGTAATTTGTGAGTGTTCTAGACATTATCTCATACCTTATATTTATAATGCACTACCTTAATCCTATATGGAATGTTACCATAATCCTATATGGAATATTACCATAATCCTATATGGAATATTACCATACACTTAGGATTATTTCCATACTCTTAGGATTATTTCCATACTCTTAGGATTATTTCCATACTCTCAAGATTATTACCATAATCTTATATGGAAAGGATCTATGCATATTCCATAAATATAATTATATCCTTGTGGGATAAAGAGAATAAAATCTTTCCTTTGAGAGGACACGGGCGCCGATTTTCTTACAATTCACGGACTGGATGGGCCACCGAGGATCAAATGCAAGGAATAAAGATGGGCCTCAAATAAATTAATTATCTTATGTTCGACCCGAACATAAATTAATTTATAAACATTCGATCATGCCACTAGAGAAAGAATGTTGACTTACCCTTTATTACCAAGATGAGTCGGGCTTGCACTTGACATTCTGAATCCCGTATTTAAGATATCGAGCGTCCATTAATCATTTCTAACAATCGATCGCTTAAACGATTAATATCCTTATTTCCTTAAGTAGTACCACTCAACCTTATTATTGTGCTTGAGCTAACTCAACTGCGGGGTTTAGTACAATAAACCTTTGAGCTCCTTAAGGGGCGTCATCATCCTAAGCGGATACGGTGACTCGTCTGAGATAACTAGCGTGACATACAAGAACGCCACCACCCAAGATGCGGAGAATCTTGGGTTAGAACATATAACCTCACTCATAACAAGTCAGTGATGGTCAAGAACTCATACTCACCTAATACCTTATCGAGGTTTAGATCATCGTAAGTCACCGAGATCTTGGTTCTTCACGACGGTCGGAAAAGAAGAACACATCTCATCGTGATCCTTCAATACGTCGAGACGTACCAAATAGACAAGCAACTAAGTCAAGTCACTTCTTATCTATCTGCGGCTAAACCGACAACTCGTCCTTAAGTCGTCTCGGTGTGAAACTTTTATATCTCATTAAGCTTGACCAATCATACGGACTTACGTGATCTTCTACACCTTGTATGATCTAACTTATATATGAGATAAGGGGACACGAGATATATGCAATCAAGTATTCAAATCGGATAGGAGATTGTAATAGTGGTAATAGGAAACATTGTATACAAGCTCAACCAAAGCGCTTTCAAGATACAAATCCAACAATCTCCCACTTATACTAAAGCAAACTTTTAGTATACAATGTGTCTCTACTAGCTATTACAAACAAAACCATCACTTTGCTTCTCCCACTTATACAAAAGTTTCCTTTCTAAGTGGGTGCCATCTAGCGCAATTCAGTCCTCTAACGTCCCTCGAGCGTAGACTTATTGCGGCAGGATTTAGCGGTGCCATCTAAGCGCAATTCAAGTCCTCTAACGTCCACGGCGTAGACTTATTTCGGCAGCTTTAGTGAATGGATCGGCTGGGTTATCCGTCGTATCAATCTTTGCTATCAACCACGTCCCTCGCCTAACGATTTCTCGTATGACATGGTACTTTCTCTCTATGTGTTTGCTTGCCTTGTGGATCCGTGATTCCTTCGAAGTTTGCCATTGCACCGAGTTATCATAGTAAACCATGATACTCATGGGCAAACCAGTACCACATCTAGATCCATGAGGTAGTTCTTGAACCATACAACCTCATTAGCTTGACCTCCGAGTGGCTACATATTCGGCTTCCATGGTAGAGTCCGCAATGCATCGCCGCTTGCACTCCTTGGGGATACGGTTCTACCTCCCAAGGTAAACACATAGTCCGAGGTAGACTTATTCTTATCACGGTCGACTTGAAATCCAGTGCAGTATAACCCAAAGGCATTAGACTATCTCGATGGTAAACTAGCCTATAATCTCGAGTCCTTTCGGTGCTTGGTATATGCTTTACTACGGTCGATGTGCTTATCCAGGTTAGGCGATATCTCAGCTACTATGCTTCTTGCGCACGAGATATCGGGCCTCGTCGTAGCATTGCATACATGAGACTTCCTACTGGCGGAAGCGTGAGGAACTAGTCTCATTTCCTCTATCTCCTTTGCGGTCATAGGTGATCGCCCTTTAGATAAAGGAACGCCATGTGCGAAGGTAGCAATCCTTTCTTGGCGGTGCTGCATACTAAAACGAGTAATCACGGTATCAATGTAAGGCGCTGAGATAAGCTCAACATTTTCCTCTTGCGATCTCGGTAAACCTTGATCCCAAGAATGTACGCTTCGTCTCTAAGTCTTTCATTTGAAACCGATCGGATAAACAACTCTTTACGTCGATAACAACTTCACATTGTTGCCAAATAGAAGAATGTCATCACGTAAGTCGCAAAATACCACATTACCGTTGACATCTAACCGATACACACAACTCTCGCTAGCAGCTGGGTAAATTTATAGGACTTTACCACCTCGTCAAACGTAAGTTTCATGATCTTGCATCATTGTCTTGTATCGCCTCATTGTCGTCCATGGGTCGATTATTGCTGTTAGTTTTACGGGACTAAATCCGACGATTCACCCATTTAACATAAATCGCTCGGGTTGACGAACAACCCTCCCACTACGACGAGTGCTATAGACATAATGACAACGCAGTGGGTGCGGTAACTTGTGGTTCTCTATCTTGCACAACTTGCTGTGTGTAGGTACCACTTATGCGGTCGGTATCTCCAGTGGAACTCGACCCACTTCAATTTCTTGAAGTATCGGTGTCGATCCTCCCACTGACTCGACATCTCGTACCTTTGGCCTAATCGGTGGTGGAATCGATCATCTTCTAATTCTTGAAGAATGATTTCAACTTTGGACTTATGATTTTCATGTAGTCCTCTTCTAAGAATCGAGCATTAGTTCTAATAATGACCTTCCGATCCTTAGGACTATAGAATAAACCACCTTCGTTCCTCTAGGATAGCGATAAACGACCTTGCGTCGGATCTAGCCTCCAACTTGTCGACTTCTTGTTCAAAGACACGTGTTTGGGCGCCCATATCCTTATGTGGTTTAAACGGGCTTGCCCAAACCACAACTCGAAGGGTCTTTTCGACCGACTTGGGCGGTACTAGATTTAGCAAGTATATGCCGCCTCTAAGGCATATCCCGTAGCGAAATGGGCAATGTAGCATAACTCATCATCGATCTAACCATTTCCAAAAGAGTCCTATTCTTGGCTCGACACACCATTTCTTTGTGGTGTGCCCGGTGAAATCTTGTTGGGATGTAATCCCACATTTCACTAGGTAGTCCATAAACTCGTTCTTGAGGTATTCGCCACCGCGATCGGACAGCGATGACTTGATACTCTTACCTAGCTTCGTCTCCACTTCCGCCTTAAACTCTTTGAATTTCTCAAAGCATTCGGACTTGCGGTGAAGCGGTATATGTATCCGTACTTGAGTGTCGTCGATGAAAGTGACAAAATACTGCGTACCCTCTACGAGCTTGTGTGGACATAGGTCCACGGTCGAAATGGACTAACTCCAACATTTCTTTGGCTCTATAACCCTTCGCTTTGAAGGGTGCAGTCGACATCTTACCTTCTATACAGATTCGCAGATCGAACGGATGTAGTGAGATCACCCAACGCTCCATTCTTAGCCGGTCTTTGGATCCTATTTAGATTGATGTGACCTAATCTAAGATGCCGAGAGAAAAGTAGAGTCATCTTCTGAAGAAAACTTTCTCTTTTAGGGTTTGATGAAGATGACATAGTTATAGGTATTATGTTTTGCGAGAAATAGTATAAAGCGAATTATATAAAGTGCCAACACGTATAACCGTCATTTCTTATGATAGAAACACCACTATCAAAAATAACGTAATATCCATGAGTAAATAATTTGAAACAGAACAAGGTTCCACTGAAAATCCGGCACATACAAAACGTCTTTCAAAACTAAAGCTGTTGTCCCAAAACATAAAGAAACATCTCCAACTACAACAGCTTCGACTTTCGCGCGTTGCCCATGGAGATCGTTATCTCGCCATCAAACAGCTCCCTTGTCCGCAGAACCCTCGCAGGTGTAACAAACATGATCGATTGCGCCCGTATCTACTACCCAAGAATGGGTAGAACAAGTCGCTAAACATGTTTCCGTTCTTGAAGCAAATGGCATACCTGAGCCTTGAGCATAGGGCACTTGGCCTTCCAACGCCTGTCTTGCCGCACTTGAAGCACTTGCCCTTCTCTCTTTGGCTTCTTCTGCCTCCGGTGGCAACCATGTTCTTGCTCCCATTACTCCCACTATTTCCTTGCCTTTACCACCTTTGGCTCCCTTTTCTTTCCATTTTGCAACGAAAATTTTGGGCCCTTAGATGTGCTAGCAAGAGCATGTGCTCCTTTTCCCATAACTCCTTCCGCATGACAACGAGATCATTGAGCAACCGACTAAGTGTAAACTCGGTCTTGCTCATGATCGCATTCACGCCGAGTTCTCAAAAGACTTGGGCGGTGTATTGAGGATGATATCGACCTTGGCCGCCGTCAATACCTCCTCCCAACCGATCAAGACTATCCATGAGATGAGTCGTGTGGGAGACATGTTCATGGATCGAACTTCCTTCTTCCATCTTACACGCCAAGATTTCTCTCATTGTGTGGAAGCGGATCGTCGATCCGATCGCCCAAACTTACTCTCGAGACTTGACCAAATATCGATCGCGTCGCCATCGATCGATGCGGTACAAGCCTTTGGACATCGTAGTCATCATATAGCATTTAGCCATATTGTTTGACTTATTCCAAAGTCCGCTTGACTCTCATTGCTCATTAGTCGATCGTCGATGGGGCATCGGGTTTAGGAGTAGTGAGAACAAACATGTGTTCTTCAAATGATAAGAACATATTCCATGTTTCGCTTCCACTCGATAAAATTTGGACGGATAACGGATTTTGTGCGAGCATATTGATAATCGGCGTAAGAGACATATCGAAGCGATAATGTAAAACACATAAGCATACGATCGCAAATAATTCGTAACAATAATATTGTAACCTTTTGATAAAACAATATTAATTGAAACCTCCAATCGCCCAAGGAATTCCACATGCAAGCCACGCGTGTGACGCGTTTACATGAACCCCCGACCGGACTAAAATATACCTTTTAGTCGTTTAATTTCAATCCATGTCAACTTATCCTTATGACAAATGAAATTAATGATTGGACCTTACTAGACCACATCACTATCACAAGAAGGGACTTGGCGGGAAGTTGTACTTGAGGTGATGTCTACAATGACCACAATTTTAACAAAGAGAAGATGAATTCTTAGAATTGGTATACTCACTCGGACCATACCGCTTCCAATTCAAATTCTTTTGTTATCTCATTTTATATCTATCTCTAGAGAACTTATGAAAATCGCACATGCAAGCTACACGCGTGTGGGCGTTTACACGAAACTCCCACTTCTCAATAGATTTAAAATGTTTTATTTAGAAATCTCATCTAACAAACTTATGATAAGCAGTGCAAGCAAGCCACGCTGCGTGTGGGCGTTTACTCACAAAGCGCCTCACTTTGTTTAGAGATCAAAAGTGGAGGTCTTGACATTTTAATTTGAAAAATTAATTTGTCGGGTTGCTTAGTCTTTTTATTCAAAAGGTTTGTCCATGCGATCACGTAATCCTAGCATGCTTTTCTATAGAACTCAACATGTAAAACATGCTCGCAGAAATTCTAAAATATGCTTGATAAACGCGATAAACCTAGCATGCTTACTATGCGCATCCAATTACGTAAAACTCTTAAAGGTTTGTCAACGTAATATAAACATACATAACATGCTCTCGCATTATTTAAACATCCACGACATGCATATGAGCGATAAAATAAAATAAAAGCGTTCATCGCGCCCAATCGTGAAACACTCGCACAATTAAATCTAATCTATTACATAGATTTACAAAGTGCAATTTAAACTTGGCAGGGCCTCGCGTGCACGGCATGGACCGATTCAACAATTGGGCCTCGCGTGCGGGCACGGGCGGAAAATCTGAAAACGGGTGCGCCGCGGTCGGCCCAAGAGTCTTGGGCAGCGCTAGGGCAAAGCCCGCCGCGCCCGACCTCGCGCCGCCGCCAGCGTGCTCGCCGGGCTGCCTCGCGATCGCTAAAGCGACGCGACCCATCGAGCACGCGTCGCGATTTCTCGAGCGCCGAACGTCTGCGAGAGACGTCGTCGCCAGCCGGCGAAACTTCGCGACCGCGAAGCTCGCATGGCAAGCGGGTCGCTTCAGCGAACGCCGCCTGCCGCCCGCTAGCTCGCTCGCTCGCTTGCTTCGCGGCCGTACCTCGCGATCGCTCGATCGCTCGATCGCTCGCGTGGCGCCAGGGATCTCGTGCGCGAACGCACGCCTGTCGCCGCGCCTCGCGATCACCCTAGCGACCGCGAGGCTCGGTCGCGAATACCTCCCGAACATCGCCGAGACACATTTTTCCCGTCGTTTCGTTCTTCGTTCTTTCGTCTTCGTTAACTTTACGATAAGATTTACATAATAAAATCTAATCTAACCACGGATTTTCTCGTGGTGTAAAACAAAACCAACAAAACAATGAGCGAGCCACGATGAGCGACAAATCCACAATTATTAAAACGCACGTAATAATCAAACGTGAATTAATCCAGCGAGCCAAGATTCGATCCCGTGCTCGATACCAGTGTAGGGAAACGTATGTTAACCCTCGCCCCGAGGATCCATCTTGGGTGTTTAATTCACCATACATTGATTATAATCCTAGCATGCGTCTATATAATTAAAAGCAACACGTTGGGGTTTTCGTGTTTACCTTTGGATCCGCCGAGGTGGATCGAGCAGGATGAGCAGATCGAGCGGATCGGACTCGTGCTTTGACCTTCGGGCTGTATCCGGTTGCCCAATCTCCAACGTCGGTGAGGGCGATCTATGGAGAATGCTACGGAAAATCACCCAATGCTCTCTCACAATTAAAACTCGAAAATTTTCCTCTCTTACAATTAAGAGATGACCAAAAATTGTCTTTGTAATTTGTGAGTGTTCTGACATTATCTCATACCTTATATTTATAATGCACTACCTTAATCCTATATGGAATGTTACCATAATCCTATATGGAATATTACCATAATCCTATATGGAATATTACCATACACTTAGGATTATTTCCATACTCTTAGGATTATTTCCATACTCTTAGGATTATTTCCATACTCTCAAGATTATTACCATAATCTTATATGGAAAGGATCTATGCATATTCCATAAATATAATTATATCCTTGTGGGATAAAGAGAATAAAATCTTTCCTTTGAGAGGACAGGCTAGCGATTTTCTTCAAACTACGGGCTGGATGGGCCAGCCAGGATCAAATGCAAGGAATAAAGATGGGCCTCAAATAAATTAATTATCTTATGTTCACCTGAACATAAATTAATTTATAAACATTCGATCATGCCACTAGAGAAAGAATGTTGACTTACCCCTTTATTACCAAGATGAGTCGGGCTTGCACTTAGACATTCTGAATCCCGTATTTAAGATATCGAGCGTCCATTAATCATTTCTAACAATCATTGCTTAAGCGATTAATATCCTTATTTCCTTAAGTAGTACCACTCAACCTTATTATTGTACTTGAGCTAACTCAACTGCGGGGTTTAGTACAATAAACCTTTGAGCTCCTTAAGGGACGTCATCATCCTAAACGGATACGGTGACTCGTCTGAGATAACTAGCGTGACATACAACCGCCACCACCCAAGATGCGGAGAATCTTGGGTTAGAACATATAACCTCACTCATAACAAGTCAAAGTGATGGTCGAACTCATACTCACCTAATACCTTATCGAGGTTTAGATCATCGTAAGTCACCGAGATCTTGGTTCTTCACGACGGTCGAAAAGAAGAACACATCTCATTTGTGATCCTTCAATACGTCGAGACGTACCAATAGACAAGCAACTAAGTCAAGTCACTTATCTATCTTTGCGGACTAAACCGACAACTCGTCCTTAAGTCGTCTCGGTGTGAAACTTTTATATCTCATTAAGCTTGACCAATCATACGAGACTTCAGTGATCTTCTACACATCGTATGATCTAACTTATATATGAGATAAGGGGACACGATATATGCAATCAAGTATTCAAATCGATAGGAGATTGTAATAGTGGTAACAGAAACATTGTATACAAGCTCAACAAACGCTTTCGGTATACAAATCCAACGATCCGGTCTTTGGTTGTCGGTAGCTTGCCCATCCGACGCTCGACTGCGTCGCCTCATCCAGAGCTCAACGAGCCGCGCACCTCGCCACTCGGCACTCGTGACACAACGCCCGCGTGCGTTCAGCCACAGCGCGTGCTAAACCAGCTCCTCCGTAGCCAGCCGGCGCTCGTGCCCCCAGCGCCCGCTCTCCAGCCCACAAAGATGTATTGGCCGACAACAAGACGTTCCAACGATCTCACCGCGACCGCGATCGCCCGTCGCCGTCGGCTCACAATCGGCGCCCTTACCGCGCATTCTTTGCTGCCCACCGCACTCGCTCACCTCGAACCAATGCTCATGCTCAATACAGAACGCTTCCTCAACCGGCGCTCCCTCAAAACCAACGCTCATCTTTTAGTCAGAAAACCCGTTCAACCTGCGCTCAGCGTGAACCGGCGTTCACTCACTTTATATATATAAATGTGCAACGCTGAGTTAGGGCATTATTCCAGTTCATATTTCTCCGCAGCCGCTGTTCTTAGAATTTCTGGAGCTTTCGATCGACAGCATAGATAAAACCATAGTATTTATTTCTGCTTCCATTTCTTCGATTAATACATTGATTTACCGATTTATGTTATTGGATTTACATTTCTTTGATTTACAGATTATTGCTTTGTGATTTCTTGCTTTATGGTTTCTGTGGATTCAATTATTTAGTGGACTTTGTATTATTGGTCTTTACATTGATTCTATTTCTCCCGGCATTTAGATACATTCACGTTTTATGCAATTGATATGGAATTTTAGTAGTATGTTGAATTGTTCTCCGATGAATTTTATTGCTTCGTGTTTGATGATCTAGTTTAGTTTGTTCTATGCTTAGTTTCTTGCATTCGTGTTTTCGTAGGTTCTCAACTAGGGATTGACAACTCATAGTTAGATTTTTTTATTTATATTTCCTTTGAGCTTTTCTATTTCCGTTTGTTTCAAAACTCTCGTTGGAATTAGAGTGTTTAGGATTTACCGTTTTTATGTACAACGTGAACAATAAGACCTGTTAAGTTTTCATTGAGAGACGACTTGGGTTAATTATCCCTCTACAACACCTCATTCGATTATGAGTCAACTAAGAGAACACTTTTAGTTGAAACAGTGCGCTCGTGCTCGCGCATCACTCCGGCGCTCGCTCACGCGCTCTTTTGCCAATAATGCATTTTTACGTTTTGTTCAATGCATGAACATGTTTTATTAAATGCATGAACGTGCTTTGTTAAATGCATATTTGTATTTCGTGCCAACATGCAGTTTTATGTTTTGTTGAATGCAGTTTTATAGTTTTCGACAGCAAATCTCTCATCCACCTTTCTCCGTCAATTCCACCTCTCTTTCCCCAATTATCGGTGAATTCATAGTGAACCACCGCCATAACCACCATCACTCTCGATTCTTCAATCATCTATCAAATTCATCTTCTATTTTTCTCAAAACCATCAATTTTGTTCTCAATTTTTTTTTTTCATTTTGTATTTCTTTCATAATCTGTTGTTTGTTATTGTTCTTGTATGTTGTTGTTGCTGTTGTTCGTCAGTATTGTCGCCGTCGCCGTTGGCGTTGTACGTTGTCGTTGTCGTCATTGTCGTTGCCATCACTGTCCGTTGCCGCCAAGGAGGAGAAGAAGAATGCTGATTTGATTTTTTTCCATTTTACCCCTTGCGAAAATATTTTAAAAAAAATTGGTTGTCACGTGTCAGCTTGTGGTGCGATTACGTGTTCAAAATATGTGATCTAAATTGGGTACTACATACTATCTGAGGACCGGGTACTACGAGAATCCAATCAATCATATATATATATATATATATATATATATATATAGAGAGAGAGAGAGAGAGGGGATCAAATGAGAACTCTAACTTTTTTTAGAACTAAGAACTAATGTGGTCCATTCATTTTTTATAATCTAACAGTCAAGATTAATTATAAATCATTTACTGTTTTCATATTTTAATGGTAACCGTTTAGCTCTATAATCAAGGGATTTATTTATTCATCTAAGCTAAATATTCTTACATACATAATCACTACGATTATATGCACAACAACATGAATTATATTAACATAAAAATGAATTGGAATATGATAGCATGTACAAGAACTACAATTACACGAACAACAACATGAATTACAAGAACAATGAAAAATAGAATGTGAAAGATCCAAATAGCGAAAATTTATGAATTTGGTTATTTTATCATTAAATAATTATGGATCGTCCAATCTTATTCAATCTAACGGTGATTATTGGTTCTTAGTTCTTATTTAAAAGGTAGTTCCCTCTATAACCAACTCATATATATATGTATAGGAGATGGTTCAGGTAGGAAATGATAATTTGATAGGAAATGGAAATGAATCTGGGTCTTTGATTTGTTGGATCAATGGTTGAGATTTAATTTCGATTGTGCTACAGTTTTGTGTTTTGTGTGTTACGCGAATTATTGTGCAGCACTAGAACCCTTCTTGTGCTACGCTGCAATGAAAAATGTGTTAAACTAATTTATTTAGCATATGTGCTACGAATGAATGAAATATGTGCTAAAATAACATGTGCAACATAGTAATTTTGATTATGCTACACAAATATGAAATATGTGCTAGACTTACATATTTATTCCTATTTTCTATACTAAGGAGCTTTCTCAACATAACTCACCCATATATAATATATATATTACCAAATTACACATGCATATCTTGATTTCACTATTTACTTAGAATTTGATAAGGTATATATGATGCATGTATTAATTGTAAAGAAAAAAATTAGGATTGAAGGAGATGCAATATCCCTCTAGAGTTTGTTTATTTAATTAAGTTAGTTTCCGGCCTTCCTATCCTAATACGCAGGAGCAGAACCACGCTTTGAGGAGATGGGGCAATTGCCCTATCTCAAATTTTTTTGTGTATCTTTTATATATTTTTATTTATGTTTTGAATTATAAATATATTCAATTTTTTGTCACATCAATAAATTAAAAAAAGGTAAAGTTAAATAAAATCAAGATTTAATAATTGAAAGGTTCTCACAATTACTTTTACTCTTGTTCCAAATGTGTATAAATAATAGAGATATAATTCATATCCACTTTTTTTTCTTTTATATCTTGAGATAGAATTGATATCTATTTAATCTATTCATATCTTGAGATAAAATATAATATTGTATTTATTTTACTAATTTGATGTTTATATTTTAAATTATTTGCTTTGAAATTGTAATCATCTCTCAATTGAAGAAAAGAGGATATAATTATTACTCTAACTAAGAGTTTCCACTTTTTAAGAAACTTTTAATCGATTCAATATTTAGTTTGATTTCAATTGGATAGCTTAGTCAAATAATTTAATAAAAAACGGTGAGAAATTTATAGAATATTAAATTAAAAATCGTACATGTCAAGTATTTGAATTTTTTTTAGTATTTACTAGTTTTATAAATTAATTTTGTTATGTTCGATTATATAATTTTGGAATTTAAAAACGTGATTTGGGCCTTTGGGATTTGGGAACATGTCAATTTTTTGAATGGATAAATTTTATTAATCATATTTTTAATTTTAATTCATTCATGGTTCAATATTGTTATCAAACACGAGCGGATACATTTGTCATAAAAAATCATCAACGTGAAAAATTGACTTCAAAGTCGAATGAGAGATTATTGGATGAATGATTGTTTAATTACTTATATTGAGAATGGTTTTTTGATACAATTGATAATGATTTAATATTATGTCGGTTTCAGAATATGAGTAACCGTTAGAAATTATTGTAATTTATAAACATATTTTTATAATATACAATTTTTATTTGAATTTTTTAATTATTCTAAATATTTTGGCTCACCAACCGTCAGGGGTCTGGCTCCTCTCCAGCTAATACGTATAATATTGTTCTTCTAGCCCGAACTTATACAAATGTTGTATATCAAGTTTTAAGGCTCGGGGTGTGCTAAAAATCCTTGGAGGGTTCGCCTTATTTTTGGGTTTGTACATCCGCTTCTTAATTACGATTGGAGGGCCTTGGAGTTTGTACACGCTTCTTAATTACGATACGAATTCATATCAAGTAATGGGAATATGGATGAGATGTAGAAATCGAGAGGGAGAGAATGAAGTTTTAATTAACAAAGAAGGATGATAAGTTGGGTTATATTTTTTACTTGCCCCATCATTAAAATCTTTAACTCACATAATAATTTGACTATGATTTTACTCGATTAATAAAAGTATGACTTAATTGATATTTTTTTAAAAATGGTTAGTGTATTCGAGTTTTCTTTATTGCTAGCTATTAGACCTATATTTAATATAGTTGGACGATCAATACATAATAATGATATATTGTATCTCGAAATCACAAGAAGCTAGGAACAATAAATCCGTGGGCAATCAATGTTCATGAAAATCCTATATATATATATATATATATATATATATATATATATAGGAGATGGATCAGGTAGGAATGGATAATTTGGTAGGAAATAAAATGAATCATGCCTTTGATTCATTGGATCAATGATTGAGATTTAATTTCGGTTGTGTTCTGCTTTTGTGTTGTATGTGCTATCACGGTGTTATGCAAAGATTATAACCCTTCTTGTTCTACTGTCAAATGAAAGATGTGCTAAACTAATATATTTAGCATATGTGCTACGAAAAGATGAAATATGTGCAACATAGTAATTCTGATTGTGCTACAGAAATATGAAATATATGCTAGACTTACATATTTATTCCTATTTCCTACACTTATTTCCATTCTCAGAACCATCCCATATATATATATATATATGGGATGGATCAAATGATAACCATATACATTATGAGAACTAATAACTAATCTGGTGCGTTTATTTGGGTAATCTAATGGTCACGATTTTTTTTGATTTGTTAAGCATTTGATATTTAGATTTTATGATTAAGGATATTATTGTAGTTTTCTGTTTTTATGTAACCGATTTTTTGATTGTTTTAAGGGATTTTCTTTTATATTTATGATACTTTGATTTTGTATATCTTTTTTTATCTGCATTTTTTCGAGTTTATGTTTATTCTTTAAATCACTCTGTTTGTGCACACTATACTAAACAGTATGCATATTAATCTATTTATTTGCACAAATACTATCTTGTGCACAATTACTATATAGTTATGCATATTATCCAAATCACAGAAATAATCATAGTTGTATATCTATAATTTTTTTTCTCACTCACGAATTGAGGGATTTATAGTGCCAAATTCTTATATATGATCTTTATGTTTAGGTAATTTTATAAATTTAATTTTTACATTAATTATTATTCAAAAAATAATTCTCAATTTTATAAGTTTGATTCTTAATTAGTTCCTGTTTCGTTTCACATAAGTACTAACAATCTTATACATAATCATTACAATCATATGCATAATTACTATTTTCATAAAGGAAATCGAATTATAGAGAGAGAATACGAAAAATTAGGGATATGGTGAATCTTTAAATGACCTTAGTACCCCTAACGCGTTTACAACCATAAAAACAATATAACAATAGTCAAACTCGTTTTTTAGCATGATTAAATATAATCCATCAGATCAGATGAAATTTAGGGTGATGATTAGTTCTTAGTTCTCATCTTAGTAGTGGTTCTCCCTATAATATATATATATATATAGGAGATTGTTCAGGTAGGAAATGATAATTTGGTAGAAAATATGAATGAATTTGGCTTTTGATTTGCTGGATCAATAGTTGAGATTTAATTTTCGGTTGTGCTACAATTTTGTGTTTTGTGTGCTACGCGGATTACTGTGCATCACTACAACCATTCTTGTGCTACGCTGCAATGAAAGATGTGCTAAACTAACATGTGCAACTTAATAATTCTGATTTTGCTACACGAATATGAAAGATGTGTTACTATTCATATTTCCTACAATAAAGAGCTTTCTCACCATAACTCATCTATATATATATATATATATATATATATATATATATATATATATATATATATATCATGGGAACCCTTCGCAAATCACATAGGACACTAAATCATATTTGAAAAATCCAGTGTGACAGACTCAGACCCCTGGATACGTTGATGAGGTTCAAACTTGTGATCTTTTGATCACATGAACTCATCGGGCCATCCCAAATGGACTATTATTATTATTAGTGGATCGAGAAAATTTAATGTTATCAAGGCAAAACATGACTTACGTTTGGTAGTAAAAATAACCAACCTTACGGTTAATCTCACTGCAATAGGAGGGCAAGCCCATAACTGATAACCCAGTCCAACTATTCAAGACCCAAACAGTAAAAGGGAAATGCACATCAATTTGAGAATAAAACGCTCTCACTCTCTTGCTCCAGAACCTTCATGGCTCCTAAAAGGCTAAAACCCTCTGCTTATTAAACCCTACCATAACCCTTGGGGCGCTAACTAAATGCAATTTAATCGTAAACCATGTCTATCAATATGATGCTCGACCTACAGGTTGAAACAATACTTACTTTTATCTAAGTTTTTCATTTCAAACTATGTTTTTAGATATAAATTCACTTCCTCAAGTACTTTGCGTGTTCAAATATATTTACATTAGTCAAAATATTATACAAAAACAATTCAAAAATATCTGATAAACGAGCAAGGACTTGTATAATTATTCGTATACTCTTTTTTCGAGAAGAATTCATTTAGTCGGTTGTACTACTTGATTGTTTTAAACCACATAGTAATCCTTCTAACGAGATGAAATACCATATGTTGCGAATTTAATTTTCTTTTATTTAAGAATCTTAGAGTCCAAAGACTTCATACAAATATGTGGGTCCAATGATACCATTGGAGTCATTCAATAATAATGAACTATGATTGATGTATACAAAATTAAGATTTCGGGAAGCTATATTAATTACTAAATTGATATTTTTTCCGCATGTGACCATTTTACGTGTTTTTTGATATAAATTTATGTAAAAAAACAATTTGAAAACATATAAGCTTGACTAACTTATAAATGGGTTAATTACACCAAAAATTATAACTTGTGATCGAAGTTGCAAATAGGATACAAACTTTAAATCTATTATAATAATGATACATCTTTAATTTGAGTGTTATTTAAGATTCTCAAAATTTCTCTAGTAAATAGTTCTGAAATAATCGACATAATTTAATTTTTCTAGATGGATATAACTTTTTGCAGGACGTCGTTTTAGAATAATTTTTGTTGAATAAAATAAAATAAAATATTATGGTGGGGGATTAGACGGATACCTGATGGAGCTTCAGATAATGTGAAATTGGCTAGATCTGTATATGAAGTCAACTGATGTGACTTGTGAATTTGGTCATTAATGAATATTACCAAAGAAAAGTCAAGGTCTTCTATTATGTTGAAAATCGTGCAGCAATCGTTGATAATCGCATTCATCCGCGACATTAAAAAAAGTATTCCGTCCTGTCCCATTTAAAATATATCACTTTTCTTTTTGGGTTGTCTCATTACAAATATCTCATTTCATTTTGGGAAATAATTATCCCTTCAAAAAGTGTGGGTTCTACCCATTTTTTAATACTTTAACTACTTTATACTTTTTCTCCTAAATACCGCGTGCCCAAAAGAAATGAGACACTTTAAGTGGGACAGAGAGAGTATTATTTATGGGCCCAACCCAAAAATATCCACAAATGGAGTCTTGGATTTAATTGGAAGTACATAATATCATTTGTAATGAAGTGGGAATATGACAATTCTTCGACACAAAAGTAAGAATCCATAAATATCACTCTTGGATATATTAATTAGGACTATATTACCTTATATAATTTGTAATGTAGTAGGAATATGTGGTTATCAAACTTAAATACACACTTTTGTTAAAGTGTATACATTGGATACCCATTTACAAAAAATGCTACACTGCATACCCTTTTTTATTATTTTAATATTTCGCATGCAATATCAAATCTGAAATGAGAATATTGATTTAAGATTCTCGTCTTGTTTTGAGTGAGATTTGACTTTACTCCTTTTAATACTCACACCGACAACTACTTTTATGTCTTCTTTCCTAGCGTCTGTTTCCTGTCGAGCATTTAAGTTTGAAGCTCTTTAATTGTCTCCTCTCACTCGTCTGTTTCCCTTCGAGCAAATACCCAGAGTTTCCTCCTCATATTGTTTCCGATCGTCAGCAAGAAGACTCTCTCATCTCTCATCGGTTGTTTCCCTCGGATTTTCCCTCGGTGAGAAGGTAAATATTTCTTGCTCCACAAAATTGAAATTCCCGTCGAGAACGTATCTCCAATTGAAAAAAATATTGTTTTCGATTGGAGAAGTGTTTTTTTCGGTCAAAATCGTTGTCTCTGGTCGACCGGAGACAGCCTTAGTCGACCGGAAACAAGAAGTTATATGTATATATTAGAAAATAGAAGAGAAGCCTTCCTCGATCGGAGACAGCCTTAGTCGACCGAAAACAGGAAACTAATTCTATTTTCCAGTATAAATTACGCACATTTTTTGTATTAATTGAATTTTTTAATAATTAGGTATTAATTGAATTTTCTAATAATTAGGGCGAAACCATATGTTGCTCAGTAATTTCGAAGGAAAGAGTGACAATATGTCGGACTTACCGGTATATTTTCGTGCATATTATTTTGAATAAATATAATTATGCGATTTTTGATATGTTTATGGCGTGTATATTTTGGAAAAATATGAATAAATATTGCTAAATGTGATTGGATAATGTGATTGGATATGAGTAATTAAATATTTTGGATATGTTTGTGGCGTTTATGGCGTGTATGTTTTCGATTTAATTAAATATATTTTGGATAATGTGATTTTTGATATGTTTATGGCTTGTATGTTTTCGATTTAATTAAATATTTTGAATAATGTGATTGGATATGAGTAATGTGATTTTAATAAAGGGTACCAATAAATTTACATATTAGGTAATTAAATAATGGGGATATTTTTGTTATTTTTTAATATTCTAAAATTGAAGTAATTAATTCCTTTAAATCGAATTTATATTTTACTGATTTAACCTCTAGCCTTAGATATATTCTAATCACATAATTTTTGAATATATTATTTGCTATTTCTAAATCATATCTTTTATCTATTGTAATCTCTTGGATCATGCCAAAATTAATGCGGCAGTTGCAAAATATGTGTGATCCGCTTATTTCCTAACACATAAATGATAGTAAAACAGCAAGTATATTAGCATATCCACATGGACTGATACCCGAGAACACAACGGTTAATTAACACATAATCTTTATTATTATTCAGGCAACAAAATTTAGAGAGGTGATGATTAAACTAAACTCAAAATAAATAAGATAAACTCATGAATAAAAGACTGACCCTAGTGATGTACTTAACCTGACCAGATTCATACAATTAACCTATTAACCTAGTTACCAATTTAATCCACATTCATTTAAAGGATCACTAATGTAATTACAGTCTTCCGCCAGGACAGCCTATAGTAGTAGGTTAGTCTAAACTCTATCTCCGCCGGGACTCAAGAGAAGTAAGATAATTACCAAAAGCACACAAAGAATAACCTCCTACAGTTCACCTATCTCCGTCAAGTCTCAAGGTAAGGTCTGTATTATGTATTCAAGATATCGACTATGCAATTAATTCCACCAGGACATCAATCACATAACTAGCATGCATCAATATTGATCAGGTATCAACACATGAGAATTAAAGCCAATAATAAAAAATCATGAATGAGACGATAAAATAGTATCAACTGATAAATCATACGAATCTAGTCAGACGTACAAACCCTAGGATCAATATAGGATTTAGCTACTCATAATTAAAATACTAAAACAAGAATTAAATAAATGAAAGATAAACTGAATTGAATAGATAAAACCGTAGGAATCGACGACGAATAATGTAGCAACTTCGATCAACAATAAATCTAAACTCTCAACGAAATCTAAAAATCAAAATTGAATAAAACTCCATTTGTTCTAAATTCTATCTTGCAAAAGGTAAAGGTAAAAGGTGTCAGGTCTGGTCGTAAAAGCTGCGCCAACACATATGTAACCCTACGTCCGCCTCGGCTCACAAGACAATGTCGCGAGCTATCGTTACTGTGCATGTCCGTCCTTCCTCGCGATGCAATGTCGCGAGGAAGACTTGCTAGGCGTAGTCCTTCTGATTTCGTATTTCTTCGCGAGCTTTGCTCGCGAGTCGTCTTCGCACGGTAAAGTCGCGAGCTATCACAGGCCAACAATTCAAGTTTATCGTGAACCACCTTTTTGATATCAAAACATGTGCTAAAATGACACAAATACACACGGCATAATATCTTTCAAGGTAAACATAAACATAACAAAAGAACGCTCAAATGATCACTTATCAATTATAAAACGAACGGAAACAACCTTATAAAACAGGCAGAAATGAGGTTTATCAACTCCCCCAAACTTAACTTTTTGTTTGTCCCCAAACAAAGCAGAACAAACGAGAGAGATGACCAAAAGCAGGCAATGAGTCAAACGACAAAAGCAATAAGCCTCAGAGCAATGAGCAACAAAAGATTCAATTAAATGAATCAAATCACAACATCTTCCGTTAAACTTCACATATCATAAAAATCATAAGCACAAGCCTTCTCAAAATTAAATCTTCACGATATGGATATATATATAAGAAATCTCAAACACTCAAGTGTATAAAGAGTACGTATATACTCTCAATGTTTAAAATCACACGAAATCTACCATAAGCTTGCAAATCGTCTAATTCTCCATTGCTCAAATATGTGCTCAAGAACTAAGATCAAAATAGTCTTATACATGGTTATAATGTAGGCTCTTTGGTAAGGTAGGATATATTTAGGCTAATTGACTCATAATCCCACAATGAAAAACACAATAAGCATCATAAGACACAAATCCCAAACTTTCATAATTCATTCTAATTCTCCATACCAAGAAGTCAATTTTCTCTAAGAACTCCATAATTTTCATCTAAGTGATATACTCATCTCAAGCTCTAGCTACTTATCCATTTATGTTCTTTTATCACACTTTTGTCAACTTTTTATTTTTATTTTTTTTATTTGAACTTATATGGATAAGCAACTATTTTTTATCATCACTTTCTCAGCATTTATTTTCTTTTCTTTCTTTTCTCAACATTTCAATTCTAGCAACCAAACATCACGCTTACGAACACAACCCAACCCACGGCTTCATGAAAGAATAAGATATGCTCAAACGGGCTCATCAAAAGATAAAATGATCAACATGTTAGTGTTTAGATATTATATAGGCTAAGAAAAGAATACCTAATATCATCTCTCAATTCTTAAGCACATCAATGCAACCTCGAAAAATATCCAGAGCAAGTTCTAGAGAAACACATGCTATTTCAAACTACTCAACACAGAAAGAAACAAGACTGAAATGATATTACAGTCAAAAGCTCAAGTCTCGCAAGTTTCAAACATGTGATCAACTTCTCAAAGGCTCAATATTCACAATAATCATAACATGCTTCGTCTCACAAAATCAGTTGCAATCAAATTTTCTAATAAACACAATTCTCATCATCGGCTGCTCGTCATTCAACTTAACCCTAAACAGACACAAAACAAAATAAGAAAAACAAAAGCAGGCAAAAACCAAACAAAACAAAAGCGAAAACAAAACAAAAACATTGGGTTACCTCCCAACAAGTGATTAATTTAACGTCTTTAGCTAGACCGATACCTCAATCAATCTGGCTTTTTGGAAACTGGCTTCTTCACCATCTTGTGCTTGCCCCTATATTTAGTGTTCACTGCAGACAACCACTGAGAGTGGAAATGGCTCCCCCCAAACTTGAACAAAACATTCGGGGTTCCATACCGAGTCAAACTCTTCCTTGTAGCATCCCCATCAACTGGTCGGTTGACATCCAAGTGCGAGACTGGTCTAGCTGTGACATTGGTGATGGAACAACAATCCTCATAATCTGAACTATCATGTCTCTTGATGGTATCATAGATCGAAATTTTCAGCTCTTCTTTGTTCACACGGAATGTGAGATCACCATCTTGCACATCAATTAAAGTTCGGCCAGTAGCTAGAAACGGTCGACCCAAGATTAATGGTTGATTTTTATCATCATGTATATCTAATATCACAAAATCAGCAGGAAAAACAAAATCTTAAATTTTTACCAACACATCTTCGACTACTCCCATAGGATACGAAACTGACCTGTCAGCCATCATCAATGAAATAGTAGTCGGCTTCATTACTCCAATCTTCAGACGGTTGAAAATAGATAGCTGCATCATATTAATACTTGCTCCCAGATCACACAATACATTAGGGAAGATGTGTTCTCCAATCTGGCATTCCAAAGTGAAACTCCCAGGATACTTTTGTTTTAGCGGAAACTTCCTCTGTAATATAGCACTACATTCTTCAGAGAGGTTGATCGTTTCAAATTTGCTAACTTCTTCTTACTCGCCACTGCATCTTTGAGGAATTTGATGTACCCAGGCATATCTCGAAGCGCATCTAGAGCGGTATGTTGATATTGACTTTATGGAACATCTCTATGAATCGAGTTAACCTATCGTCAGATTTCTTCTTCCCATGACGCTGAGGAATCGGAGCTGCAGCTGTCGGAAGCATCTGAAGGCTCGCGCTCTTTCCTCGCGAGGCTAAGTCGCGAGACTTCCTCGCGAGGTCCTCTCCGTGTGGCTTCACGAGATTACCTCGCGACACTTCCTCGCGAGGGAAGGTCGAGAGGTTATGTTCTGTGTCAGAGACGTCTTTCCTCGCGATGACGTATCGCGAGGACTGCTCGCGAGGCGGGATGTCTTCTCCTCTTCGTACTTGCCCTCCTCAGCTCTTTCCACGTGTTCTTTATCTACATACTCCGGGTGATTTATATAAGATGCTCTGCTCCTCAAGTAAATGGCATTGCACTGATTTGGAAGAGTATGATTCTTCAGATTCTGCTCAGTGTTGCTTGGAAATTAACCTTACCTGTGCGTCCCACCTCTCTCATTGGCCATCTGCCCTACTTTATTTTCTACCATCTTCAGTTGTTTGCCAAGAGATATGACAGTATTATTGATGGCATTGATTGTGCTCTCCAGAGTGTTCAGTCTGTTCCCCATCTGTTGTATCTGAATATTTTTCTGAGCCACGATTTGTTGGTGACTCGCTGCAATTTGTTGATTGCTCACCAATACTTGTTGCATCATCTCTTCAAGGCTAGGCTTCTTCGGTTCCACAATCATCCCATTATTAACAGCAAAACTAGGAGGTGGTTGCTGAGCATTCTGAGCATTGGTATAGGAAAAATTTGGGTGATTCCTATTGTTGGGATGATATGCTGGATTCTCACTCTGATTCCCTTGGAAGTTGTTTCTTTAGTTCACATAGTGAGCCTCCTCAATGTTTTGCGCCATGGCAACAGTCATCTGCCCTTTCCTCTCGGCTTCATACTCCTTCTGCAATGCTGTAAATTTCTCTAACAAATCATCATATCTGTTATCAAGCTCTGCAGCGGCAACTTTTCTGATCGGCTGTCTCTCCATCGGCCACTGATAACTATTGGATGTTATCACCTCAATAATCCTCAACGCTTCATCTATACCTCTGTTGAGCAGACATCCTCCGGCTGAAGCATCCACAATACTACGAGCGTTAGCATTTAGTCCACTGTAAAATTGGGTCACCTGTTGCTCAGGTGAAAAACCATGCTGCGACATTTTCGGAGGAGGCTTCTGAACCTCTCCTAGGCTTCAAACAGCGATTCGTCTCCCAATTGTAAAAAATGTGAGATTTCCGCAATGATTTTATGAGCCTTGGCAGGTGGGAAGTATTTAGATAAAAACTTCTCACATAGCTGCTCCCGCGTGGTAATCCGTGATCTGTCCAAAATCTTGAACCATTCTTTCGCCTGACTCTTTAGCGAGAATATGAACATCCGAACCGGATAGCATCAGCTGGCACTCCATTATGCTTGATTGTATCACATATATCAAGGAATGCCTCCAAGTTTGCATTAGGGTCTTCAGTAACCCTTTTCCCAAACTGCTCTGCTTGTATTATGCTGATGAGGGCAGGTTTCAATTCAAAGTCATTCGCATTGACATTCGGCCCCCATCCTCCACCTTGAAACTGATCAGTTGGTGGTCTATACATATGGTTGAGCAGTATGGGTTGTGCTCGTCCTCCAATTTGACCTATATGGCGTTGCATCTCTGTTATCATTGCCTCTATTTCATGTAGGGAAATCTGATTTAGCCCTCTCCCGAGGATCTATCTTGGATGTTTAATTCACCATACATTGATTATATTCCTAGCATGCGTCTATATAATTAATTGCAACACGTAGGGGTTTTCTCGTGTTTACCTTTGAATCTGTTGGGGATGAACGGGATGAACGGATCGAGACTCGTGCTTTGATCTTCTGGACTGTATCCCGGTTGCCCAATCTCCAACGTCGAGTGAGGACGATCTATGGAGAATGCTACAGAAAATCACCCTAATCCTCTCTTCTCTATTTTCGAGAATCCTCTCCTTTTTCACAATGGAGATGCACGAAAATATTAGGTGTAATAATGAGGATTAACCTTGATTCTATCTCTTACCTTATATTTATAATGCATTACCATAATCCCATTAGGAAAGGATCCATGCATATCCATAAATATAATAATATCCTTATAGGATAAAGAGAATCAAATCTTATCCTTAGAGAGAGAGAGCGCCGATTTTCACTAAGCAACGGGCCTGGATGGGCCAGCCCAGGGATCAAAGGCAAGGAATAAAGATGGGCCTCAAATAAATTAATTATCTTATATTCAGCCCAGAACATAAATTAATTTATAAACATTTATTCATGCCACTAGAGAATAAATCTTGACTTACCCTTTATTACCGAAGGTGAGTCGGACTTGCACTTAGACATTCTGAATCCCGTATTTAAGATATCGACGTCCATTAATTATTTATAGCATTCTAATCGCTTAAAATAATTAATATCTTTAATTCCTAAGTAGTACCACTCAACCTTATTATTGTACTTGAGCTAACTCAACTGCAGGTTTAGTACAATAAACCTTTGAGCTCCTTAAGGGGCGTCATCATCCTAAACGGATACGGTGACTCGTCTGGATAACTAGCATGACATACAAGCACCGCCACCACCCAAGATGCGGAGAATATTGGGTTAGAACATATAACCCTCACACATAACAAGTCAAAGTGATGGTCGACAACTCATACTCACCTAATACCTTATCGAGGTTTAGATCATCGTAAGTCACCGAGATCTAGGTTCTTTCGACGGTCGGATAGAAGAACTCATCTCATCGTGATCCATCAATACGTCGAGACGTGCCGGCATAAACAAGCAACCAAGTTAAGTCACTTCTTATCTATCTGCGACTATACCGACAACTCGTCCTCAAGTTGTCTCGGTTGTGATTCTTTTATATCTCATTAAGCTTGACCAATCATACGGACTTACGTGATCTTCTACACACTTGTATGATCTAACTTATATATGAGATAAGGGGACACGATATATGCAATCAAGTATTCAATTCAGATAGGAGATTGTAATAGTGGTAACAGGAAACATTGTATACAAGCTCAACCAAAACTGCTTTCAGTATACAAATCCAATATTTCGGCCATCCGATCATGTCCTTGGGGTTGTATATCTGCCATTGCTTGTCTTCTTTCTCTGCGCTCTCTCTTGTGGGATCTTTCAATCTCAGTATTCAATGGGACAATTTCTTTCCTCTGAGACCTTGTAATCATGCACTGTGCAAAAAGTCAAAAACAAGATCAGACCAAGAAAAAAAAATAAAAAAATAAACGCCTGAATTAATAACTACAATCCAGAAAGTTATCACTATGAAATCTAAACAGTCCCCAACAACGGTGCCAAAATTTGATCCGCTTATTTCCTACCAAAATAAAGGATAGTACAACAGAAAGTATATTATCGTATCCACATGGACTGATACTCGAGAACACAACGATTAATTAACACATAATCTTTATTATTATTCAGGCAACAAAATTTAGAGAGGTGATGATTAAACTAGACTCAAAATAAATAAGATAAACTCGGGAATAAAAGACTGACCCTAGGGATGTACTTAACCTAACCAGATTCACACAATTAACCTATTAACCTGTTTACCAATTTAATCCACATTCATATGAAGGATCACTAATGTAACTTCAGTTTTCCGCCAGGACAGCCTATAATAGTAGGTTAGCCTAAACTCTATATCCGTCAGGTCTCAAGAGAAGTAGAGAAGTAAGCTAATTACCAAAAGCACACAAAGAATAACCTCCAACAGTTCACCTATCTCCGTCAGGCCTCAAGGTAAGGTCTGTATTATGTATTTCAGATATCGACTATGCAATTAATTTCGCCAGGACATCAATCACATAACTAGCATGCATCAATATTGATCAGGTACCAACACATGAGAATTAAAGCCAAGAATCATAAATCATGAATGGGACAGCAAAATAGTATCAACAGATAAATCATACGAATATAGTCAGACATACAAACCCTGGGATCAATACAGGATTTAGCTACTCATAATTAAAATACTAAAACAAGAATTGAATAAATGAAACTTAAACTGAATTGAATAGATAAAACCGTAGGAATCCACGGCGAATAATGTAGCAACTTCGATCAACAATAAATCTAAACTCGCAACGAAATCTAAAATCAAACTGAATTGAAAACCGAATAAAACTCCCTTTGTTCTAAATTCTATGTGCAAAAGGTAAAGGGTAAAAGGTGTCAGGTCTGGTCGTAAAAAGCTGCGCCAACATATATGTAACCCTACGTCTGCGTCGGTTCACGAGAATTAGATCGTGATCAAGTGTCACGAGCTATCCTTACTGCGCACGTTCGTCCTTCCTCGCGACCTTCACTCACGACACAATGTCTCGAGGAAGACTCGCGAGGCGTGGTCCTTCTGATTTCGAATTTCTTCGCGAGCTTTGCTCGCGAGTCTTCTTCGCACGGTAAAGTCGCGAGCTATCACGGGCCAACAATTCCTGTTTTTCGTGATCCACCTTTTTGACATCAGAACCTCTGCTAAAATGACGCGAAATACACACGGCATAATATCTTTCAAGGTAAACATAAACATATCAAAAGAACGCTCAAATGATCACTTATCAATTATAAAACGAATGAAAACAACCTTATAAAACAGGCATAAATGAGGTTTATCAATGTGTCTTAATGGTTTGGATTAGTTGCCAAACACTAATTTTTAGAAAAAAAGAATAAAAGAAAAAGAAAAAAAAAACAATTGAAAGAAAGAAAGAGAATAAAAGAAAAACTAGCATTCTCTAAATATATCCACTGTTTACGACACCATGAAGAAGGAAGAAAGAAAGAAATAGTAAAAGAGAATAAATAAATAATTTATGAAATGCAATTAGTTTATATTAAAATTATGTATAATTATCTCAACGGAAAACTTGTTGATGATTGTGCTTATTTTTAAGGAATGAAATCAATGATTTATTATCTTTTCTAATATATAAGAGTGGTAAATTAGTCATGAAATTAAAATATTAATAATCGAACCGGTTAAAAAAATTCGATCCGGTCCGATCTATATTTCAAGGTATTATATATCTACATACTATGTAAAAAAAATCATTATCCTTTATAAAATGTTGCGTGAATATTTGTAGTATACTATGACCCTCTTATATATTCTGGATAATGTGACTCGGTATGGATACACTTTTACATAAATATTATCGATAAATTATGTAATGGCGTGACTAATTTACGTAATATTTTATATTTTATCTAAATGTAGATTTTAATCATGACCCTCTTATGTATTATGTGATATCTTATATGGCCATGAAATTGATATGTGCATGAAATTGTTTATTCTTGATTGGTTTATATATATGGGCATGAAATTGATATGGGTATCAAAATTTATTAAATTAAAGAGAAGATTTAGTTATTTGTAAATATTCTTTTCTCTCAAAGTATTGTATTTATTTCTTGATATATATATATATATATATATATATATATATATATTTAAGTTTCTAATTATTTGTGATATTTGTTAAGTAAGATGTTTATTGATATGAATTATAGAAAAATGAATACAAGAAATCCAATAAAAAAGAAAAATAAAATAAATAATTTATCTTTAGAAATATGTTTTCGGTCATGAGTTTAGAGCATCGGAAGTGGATACATTTTATGTAAAAGAAATGAATTGCGAAGTAGAAATCCTCCGTGCAATGTGAAATAATTAATTTATAGATGTTTCTAAACAATTAAATATTTTCATTATGCTTCTCAGTTATGTTGTAGTGGATATTGTAGTAATTATTGTAGTAGTTTGTCTGTTTATTGTACGATGTGTAATATATGACATTGGTATAATTGTAGGTCGGTCCTATTTTCTTGAGGCATACTATGATTAATATTGTGGCAGATGTGAAGACATATTACATGATAGAATATTTTAAGTATGTTAAGAAGGTATTACTAGAGAATAGTTGCACAATAGATTTATGGAAGATTGCTTTGGTCATATCCTAGATTGGAGTCTCATGCCTAAGTCTAATTTGTCTTTGCACCATATTATCTCCCGTCAAATAGAACAAATTGAACCAGAAATGTGGTTTTTCATTAATGGAAGAAATATATGTTTTTCCATTAACGATTATGCTCTAGTAATCGGCCTGTAATTTGGAACATCATCATTTGACCCCACAGTAGACCACGACTTGCGCAACGTTGAGGTCTATAGGAGTTTTTGCCAGGGCACACAGATAACCTTAGGTAATCTATTAGACATATTCTGTAGCGGTAGAGTTAATAATTTATATGATAGTTTGCACTTACGTGTGACCCACGTTATTATTCTTATGGATTTGTATTTGGGTACGAGACGAGCAAGATCATAGCTGATTGGGTTTGACATTTGTTGATGATCTTTATGCGTTTTGCCGATTTTCGTGGGACGCATATACTTACCAGATCTTGAGATACTATAAGACACATTGTCAACCAAATACTCAGTACCACTTCTACGGACCAGTCTGGGCATTATATGTTTGGTAACTCGAGATCATACCAGACTTGGGAAGCATAGTTGGGAAGTACGTCAATCCCACAACACATCCAAGATTCTTGAGGTGGAAGTTCAAAAGTAGGCCCCCAGCGACAGTTGTACAACCTTTGTTTGAGAAAGAGGTACTGAATTTTAAATTATATATTTCTCTTGATTTTAATCATGTATGAGGTACTGTATTTATTAGAATATTGAAGAATACGTTTCAATTTATTGTAGGTCGATTATCATCCCACTAAGATCATGCCTGACGATTTCGAGCTTAATACCATTTACTGGGCGTCTGTCTCATACCCCTTTCCATTCGGTGTGCATTTTCTGACACCGTCAAATGCTTTGAAGGAAGGACGATAGTTTGCTTCTCGTCATGTTGTATCGGTGGTGTCCCATCTGGTGGATGAGCCTCGATGTAGACGTCGAGTTCAGAGGATGGGTCCATAGTCTGTTTAGGATCCGGATCACAACAGCGTGCCTGATATTTCAGAGCCTCTATCAGAGCAGCCTTCAAAGCCACACCAGTCGTCAGAGGCTCATTCTCGAGATACGGGAAAGCGTGTTCAGCATCCCACTTCTTCGTCATCGAGCAGCGGTGATCACTATTTATGATGACGAGATCGATGTTATTTAGAGAATCTGGCCGAGAGGACTTGTGACAGAGTAGTACAGAGGGTGGATGAACTATTGAGAGAAAGCACATAGAGGATATGGAAGAGAGTCTGATGACGAAGGTGAAGAGGTGGTTTTATGATATATTGGACATCTTTCGTTGTTCCAGTTCACGGCGCTCACATGCATATTCGCCCGGCTCTCGCCAAACTTCTCATCCGGAGGCTTGACATTCTATTGATGTACTTGAGGGGGGGCCAACGGACGACGATGACTTGGGCGTGCTTCATGGTGAGCCATCAGATTCCAGCTCGACATTCTATACATGAGTTTGGAAGCAGGACCATACTTGATACTCATCATGACCACCTTGTAGTTCTCTACCCGAGCGGCCGCCAGTTATGCCTCAGAGATTTTTGACTTGTTTAGTAGTCTTGGACAGGTAAACATTGTCATCATAATACGTATTTAATATATTTGACATCTTTAATATATATTTAAAATATGTTCTAATTCTGATTTTCGATTTTCAATAGGGACAAAAGCTGGAATATGGGCAACCGGACATACCTCAGATGTCTCAGGGATGACGAGTACTGTGGTGACACCACAGGCTCTGCCCAGGCGGAGTGATCGACAACGGTTACCATCAACCACTCTATCTTTCCCCTACATTGCTACCGGTGAATCACGTACACTCTCGGAAAGAATTGTCGCTCGATATAAGGCTTATCTAGCTGCAAAGCCTTGATGGAGTGCGATTCTCACAGAGAGTGACGGTGTATTAGTACAGAAGTTTTTGTTGATGTTGAAAATCCGAATAGCAAAGTTTCTACTGACGTAAGTACTTCTAATTTTATAAGTATTTTCAATCTTTAAGCTGAGTTAATTTTATGGTCTTTCTCGTAGGCTATTTATTTGTTCATGATGAGTTGTAGAGCGAGACTGATTAGGAACTATCACATACTAACCGGTTTGACAGTTGATAACACAATCATTTTGGGTTGTGATATTTTTGTAAGTATTAATATTTTTATACAATGATTCAATCACTTTGTTCCAATACTAAGCTTTATTATTTTTCATTTGTTTTTCTCAATAGCAATCCCTTAAGCTTGGATGGGATATAGTTTCTAGACCGGCCAGACTTAATTACTACAGGCCTGGTTCATACGATAGTTTTAATGATTGGGAAGTCCTAGAAGGCATTATCGATATGGTTAAGGGATCCACGGGATCATCTACTATGAGCCTGTGGAGAAACATGTATCAGGTGATTCGCTATATTTATTTAGTTGTTTTAGATAAAAACTTGCGCGAATGTACTAATTTATTTATTTTTGATGATTTGTTATAGTTGTTTGTTCCGATCCTTGTTGATGCACACTACGTCGTGGTTTGTGTCAAATTGCACGAGTGGGTGTGTGAGCTCTATGATCCCATGTACTAGAGGTTATCTACAGAGACACAACAGAGACGCGCCGAGCAATTAGCCTCATTTAGGGATGAGCAAAAACTGAACCGAACCGAAATTAGCGTTTTGGTTCAGTTTGTACAGTAAAACAGTTCAGTTTCAAAATTTTGAAACCGAAATTAATTCGGTTCGATTTCGGTTTAGGGAAAAAAATTAAGTTTTCAAACCGAACTGCCCGAATGTTTTTTATATTATATATATATATATATATTATTTATATTATTAATATTTAAATTGGTTAATATTATATACATATATTTAATTATATATATACATATATATATATATATATATATATTATATATTATTATATATATTATAATATTTATTTTAATTATAATTTTAATTCGGTTAGAACCGAACCGAATATTTTGGTTCGGTTTCGGTTCGATTTGGATATATAATACGGTTCGGTTCGGTTTGAGTTTTAAAAAAAATCGGTTTTTCGGGTTCGGTTCGATTTTGAACCAAACCGCTCGAATGCTCACTCCTAGCCCCATTGACGTATTTGTTTCCCTACGTATTGCAATGCAGTGGATATTGGAAAAATAATATTTTGGACCTAACGGGGACGACAAACCCATTGACGTCGTTTGCCTCTCCACCCGAGCAATAATTCACCTAGAAAGGTCTGGTTGGTTGTGGTCCATTTCTTTGTATGTACGTAGAACGACTCATATCCGGATCACCAAGTATTGCATATGAGAATGGTCATGTGGGATCTTATAGACAATATGTAGCTAATTGTATTTATGAGTTGTGTGATGACTCTTAGACCGTACCTTATAATTTGAAGTTTGAATTTGCTATTTCATTGAGTTGAAATATATATTCATCTGACGACTATTAATAATAATAATATTATCGTATTAATAACAAACTCACTATATTATATTATCGAATGACTACTAATAAAAATATATACGTATTCAATAACGAATTATAATAATAATATCTTCATATCAATAACAAATAATAATGATTATAATTAGACTATATATGTATTCAATAATAATAATAATAATAATAATAATAATAATAATAATAATAATAATAATAATAATAATAATAATAATAATAATAATAATAATAATAATAATAATAATAATAATAATAATAATAATAATGTCTTCACATGAATAAGTGCTTTCATTACAACGTCACTCGTCTCTTGACAAGTAAGGACACATCCGACGCGTATGAGATTCATTACCACACAAGCTATATGTCCGTGGTGCATGACTTCTACTACTCGATCACACTTCTGTTGGATGACAATATCGACTCACTTTCGGGCGCCCAGCCTGACGGACTATATTAGGAAGCATAACTGTAATTCCAGCAACATCTGGAGGAACAGTCCAACTAGATTGTGGCTGAACAAGATTGATCCGATACGAGTATGTCTCGGCTAGCTTTGCGGAACAGTAGTATTCCCCCACATAATTAGATATATGGTGACCCTTATGACTAAAAAATTTATATAATGAATTATATGTAAGTGAAATTAATTTGATCCAAAAAAAATAACAAAATTACACTTAATTTCGTATCATATAGCTGCAACAACATGAGAACACGGTGTCATGTCAATGTCCCATTCCAAACACGCACACGATTGCATATTGAGATTCACTCTGAATGTTTTGCTTCCGTGCTTGACTTTGAAAGTGGAGTCTGATGTGAGCACTATATCGTATCTGCGTGATATTTTTATTGATACCATGATCTTACATGCTGCTTCAGGGGTCACTTCAGCCGCGTACCTCTTTGCTGCTTCATATCTGACATCGAACCATTTTTCTATAATATGACAGATTGCCTCAATCATTGAGCAAATGGACAATACTCTAGCCTACAACAATCGAGAATTGAATGATTCTTGAATGTTCGATATCATAAAGCTGTAGCGCCTAACAGGGCACTGTGATCTAGTCCATTTTTGACTCCAACCTCCACCAACTTGGTATATGCACCACTACCATTGGGCTTGAGGAGGGACTTTAACATAGCATCGTTTTGTCAAAGTAGGCATCTTGGTACACATAAGCGGCTTTACGGAATAATTTCACAGATGGTTGCCCAAATGGGTTGATTTTTTTAAGCATATGGTAGTAGCATAATCCGTGTGCTGCATCAGGATAGACACACTTGACCGCATTCATTATATTGACATGGGCATCTGAAATAATCAACGTCTCAGAATTTGATCCATAAGCAGTCTGTAGTCGAGACAGAAACCAAGTCCATGAGACATCATTCTCGATCGGACCAATTCCATAAGCTAATGAAAAAACTTGCTCGTTGCCATCCTTTATCATAACAACGAATAATATGCATTTATTGCGGCCCTTCAAGTGTGTACCGTCCACTACAATCACGCGTCGGAGGCACAATGTGTACTCAAATCTGCATGAACCGAGCGCAACAAAAAGGTGATAGAACCGACCATCTGATCTAATATCCAAGTCAGTCACCGAACCAGGATTGCTCATCCGTAACATATGCAGATAACTCGGTGGTAGCTGAAATGATTCTTAATGTCCACCGTATATAATCTCGATCGTCTTATTACAGGCTCGCATTGCTACACTATATGTAACGTGTACACCGTACTCTCGCTGCAAATCAGCCATAATGGACCTCGGCTTTATCACTTCACCATCTTCGTATATTTTTCGTGATACGTGTGCTGCAATTACACGGGCATTCACCTTCCTTACTCCGATATTCACGAGGTTCTGTGCGCAAGTATGTATGGCATCAAACTTGTGGACAAACCAAAATCCACCCTGCTGCGATGTACGCAGTAGAAAAGGACATTGATTATGACATCAACATTTGAATGTAATCCTCGAATTATCGGACCGAGGAATAACAAATTCTACTCGACGTTTCAAATGCCATAGCCCGATGGATATCTTCAGTTCACCCTTGCTATCGAAGATGGAACATTCGCTCAACTCATCGGGGTCTAGAATCGAGTCTAGAGGACGAGCAAAGAGATTAACTGAAGCATCATGAGGAATAACAAGAACTAACCAGTTGCTCATCTCCTCTACTTCTTCTAACTCTAGGCCTTCTATGTGCGATTGCGTGTTACTCTGCATAATCGTAGATAGAAGCTTCCCGAATCCACCCTCTCGATGGATCCATGCGTCAAACTCTACAAATGTGTCATAACTCACCAAAGCAGACTCACGCTCTTCTTCCTCTTCATCGGACTCTGTTTCATCATCTTCTTCTTCAACGTAGTCTTCATCATTGCTGTCCTCGACAAGTGTATCAGCCCCTGGTTTCAACATATGTTGGGAAATAGAATTCCTCGATGGATCCATGTGTTGCAGCATATATTGAGGTGTATCAACAGCAAACCAATCAGATGATGCAAATTATTGTGTGAACGACTCATCGAACGATATAGTTGGGAAGTGTAGTCGTATGGACGAGGATGGTATCTCAAACAAAGGTCTATAGAGTTCTTGCTCCGATTGGGATGTGTCGGCACCATGACCTCTGGTTGGGCATCATGAGCCAATCGAACAAGTTGATCATCATTACTCAAAACTAATTTAATAATTCTACCACTCTGAGATCTCGATAGATAATTCAGTTGGTAGGTTGTACTCAGCGAATTTGCATCCACAATTTGATTAATCATCTCTCTGAACTCCGAGATAATTGCATTGTCTATTCGAACAAATGCATGTGACTGATACCCTCCAATGTAATATAAAGAAGGATCTCAATGCCCTCCATAATCTAAAAACAATGTTCTTCCATTCGACATCTATAACAACAACAAGATTACAGTAGCACAAATATACAATCTTAATATGATTTTTCTAATGTATAAAACAAATATTTATTTGATAAATAATAAAATAATTCTATGCAAATATATAAATTGATGTTAGTTCATACTAGAATCACTATTATATATGAATAGCACCACTTTAAACAAAATAATATACATTTATAACCTTCTGCGGTAATTAAGGAAGAAATCCAACTTTAGAATTCCATAATCTTTTCTTAATAATAATTTTTTTGTCCCCATAAATTAATTAGTCTAATTCCGTTAATTAATAATTATAGGCATTTAGTTAGTATATTTTCATCTAAGATACATAATTTAATTCTAGTAACATATTTCATTTATTTACATAATTTAATTCTAGTAACATATTTCATTTAATTACATAAAATCAATACACTAATAAAAATAATCATGCAATTAAATATAAATGTAGAACTAATATTATCATTAATATTTCAAAGAAATGAGAAAAATAATCACAATTCATATATAGTTGTAATATAAACCGTGTCTATATATTAATAAGCAATCCTTGCCTTATCCATAAAAATAATTTTATAATAAACCATTTTTATTAGTACCTTGTTTCATAATAATTAAAAAATATATAAAAAATCATAAATTAAAAGTACCATAAGTAAAATAAAAAATGCAAACTAATATAATAGACCATTTACAATAGTTGATATTCTTGTAAAATTTATAAATGGTGTATATATATAAATAAATAAATGCACATTTTATATAAAGATGAATTGCCTCTAAAATTTATTTATATACAATTAAATAAACGCACGTTATCAATAAATAATTTTATAATAAATCATTTATATTAGTAGCTTATTTTATAACGAATCATAAACTAAAAGTGCCATAAAAAAATATGTAAATTATTTATAATAAACAATTTATATTAGTAGCTTATCCAAATATAATTTTATAAAAAGCCAATTATATTAGTAGCAACATTATATATATATATTCTTTGTAATTTGAATTTATTCCATGCAAATTCTTAAAAATACTTAACCATCATGCTTTTTTAATTAATTTTAGTTAGTCAAATATTTGAGGAATCCATTTAAATTGATCCTTTTAGGTGTTTTTAATAATAATACTTTATCAAATAATAAATGATATAACCATATAAATACATCTAAGTTCACCTAAACGTACAAATTAATCTAAAATGCACACCTTAATCTAAAATGCACAACTTAATCTAAATTTTCCTAAATATACAAACGATTGGAATATAGACAAAATAATTGATCACTAAACAAGATAATTCACCTAAATTCAACCAAATTCACCTATCGCAATTAATTACTAAACAAATAAATTGATAACTACCAAACAAGTTAATTCTAATATAGAGGAGATAATTATGACAATTGATAACCATGACATGAACCAACTCTTTTCAATAATTGATATTATTGAAAATTATATTTTATAATTTTCAAATAAATAAATAAATAAACGCATATTATCCATAAATTATTTTATAATAAATCATTTATATTAGTAGCTTATTTTATAGTAATGGAAAATATATAACAAATCATAAATTAAAAGTGCCATAAAAATTCGTAAATTATTTATAATAAACAATTTATATTAGTAGCTTATCCAAATATAATTTTATAAAAATTAGCCAATTAGATTAGTAGCATATATATATATATATATATATATATATATATATATATATATATTTATATATTTGAATTTATTCCATATAAATTCCATTTAAATTTTCAAAAATACTTAATCATCACGTGATTTTTTTATTTAATTTTAGTTAATCCATTTATATTGATTCTGAAATAGGTTGTTGTGCTAATTGGTTATTTATATGATTGAAATATATAAATGGAAGCTAAATTAAAATACTCACTTAAATACAAATACAAACGAGCTAAAGTTGTAATAAACAATTTAACCATACAAATACATATGATATCTCAATTTATCACTATATAAGATAAGATCATTGATGATTAAATGCAGAGAATATAAATTGAAACCAACAAAGTACTAAACAAGATAATTGAAAATTAAATGCACAAGAATTAAAATTGAAATTACCTCTAAAATTGAAATATTGATAATGATTTTTTTTGATTTCAACTGCCACTATATTTTCTCTCGCCTGAAAAATGTTATCACAGGTGTTTTCTCTCGCCTGAAAAATAATAGGATGACAGTATATTTTCTTGAAAGAATTGTGCTTCATTACCTTTGTATAGATTCAATGTATGGAAATTATATCTGCACGGAAGATAATTTGATTTATATTTTATGTCACGGACGTCTTTCAGTTTTTTGTTATTTTGTTACCTTTACAACAATATAAATTTATATTTTTGCATTTATTCATTTCAATTTAATTTAAAATTTCAATTTTATTTACTTTAAATATTAATTTAAATATCATACAGTCATTTAAAATTAATTTCTAACGCAAAAAAAGCTCTCTTCGATCGATAAATGTTGTCTCCGGTCGATCGGAGACATCAATAAATAATTAGTATTCATCAATTTATCCTTAATTTATTTTCTCTCATTCCGATTGAGAATCATGTTGTTTTCGGTCGATAATTAAGTTGTTTCAGGTCAACCGGAAACATCAATAAATAATTATTATTCATAAGTTTATCCTTAATTTATTTTCTCTGATTCTGGTCGAGAATTATCCTGTTTTCGGTCAACCAAAAACAGTCTAAAACCGACTTAAATCAGCGATTTTTCAATTGTTAATTAATTTTTTTATTCATTTATGTTGATTTTTATTTTTAAAACATGATTCAATGATTAACTATAGATAAATTCTTATATTCATAATATAATTGCAAGTTAATTGGGCAATCATTTAGAATTATTCTGTCGGCACTTCAGTTCAAAATGTAAACTATTTTGCAGAATAAATGTGGAGTGTGAAGATTGATTGACATTCGACCAATTTTTTTAATTCAAAACCATTAAAATAATAAAATGGTTATGTAGTGTAGTAAATTTAAATATTAGATAATGGGAGTACTAACTTATTCAAAAGGGTGTAGTTGTATATAATTCTCCAATATACATATGTATAGATACAATTATTCTTGTAGTAAAAGATACTCCCTTGTTTCTTCTTGTCTTGTTCTATTTCATAATTTTGGAGTTAATTAATTATATTTTTCTCATTTTATCCATTTTAAGAATCTTGAAATTTGATAATTAATTATATGAATGTATTTATCATAGTAATTAATAAAATTATAAAAGTAAAATTCTTTTATTTTCTTGGTATGTGTAATTTTTTTTTCAATAAAGCTATGCGGCCACATTATGGCTAGCCACACACCCTTTTCTCACCTATTTTAAAAAATATTAAATTATTAAATTTAAATTTATAATTTTCATTCGATAGGTGCAAAATTGTAATTCCATAAGATGGTTTTAATGTAAAACCATTTTTTTAATAGATCAAAAATTAAATAAATGGTTTTTTCATTAATAAAGTTGATTATACCACATTATAGCCGAATAGCATCACTCTTTTTTTTCATATACTAATCATAAATATTTACTATATGTAGAATATATTAAAAGTCTGAGGTTGTGGAGCTTACGTTATCCTTGTTAGTTGTGAGCCAACCCGAAGAAATGAGAATGATATGCTGCACTAGATTGAGATTCCATCTCTCTCTCTTACTATTCACAATCTCCTTTTTCTCCGCTCACACAAGAGAAACCATAAACACTTCCGAGATAGTAAACGATAGCCGTGATGACACCCTCATCTCATCAGCCGGAGCCTTTGCTTTGGGGTTTTTTAGCCCAGGCAGCTCCAGGAATCGGTACGTCGGCATATGGTACAACAATATCAAAGAAAAGACTGTGGTGTGGGTCGCCAACAGAGATGATCCACTCACCGATCGATCCGGTACGCTCAGAGTCATTCAACCGGGCCGTCTGCTACTTCTCAACGCTACTAATGCTACTATTTGGTCTGCTAATATATCAACCACCGCGCACACTCCGGTCGCACGTTTACTCGACTCAGGGAATCTCGTTGTGACAGATGCAAACGACGACAACAATTTCATCTGGCAGAGCTTCGACTATCCAACCGACACTTTCTTACCAGGAATGAAGCTTGGTAGGAACTTCATGACTGGCCATCAAGTCTACCTCTCATCAGACAAGAACAACGATGATCCTTCAATCGGAGGTTTCACGTATCAGATCGATCCCACTGGTTATCCACAGAGTGTGATCAAAGACGGTGCCTCCGTCCGGTGTAAATCAGGGCCATGGAATGGTGTCCGGTTCAGCGGCAGTCACAACTTGGAGAAAAACATCATTTTCACGTTTGGATTGGTGATAAACAAGGATGAGGTGTACTATCACTACACCCTCGTCAACGACTCCGTATACATGAGATTTAAGCTGAGCGAGAGTGGTGAAGGACAGAGGTGGCTTTGGTCTTATCAGACCCAAAACTGGCTACTCTATCATACTATTCCAACAGATAACTGTGATATTTATAGTGTCTGTGGTGCGTATGGTGTTTGTGATCCTAAAACTTCGCCTTATTGTTCCTGCTTGAATAAATTGGAGCCAAAAGATCCTCGGAGTTGGGATGGTAATGATTTTTCGAATGGATGCATTCGAAGAACCCCGTTGAACTGCCAAGATGGCGATGTTTTTCTCAAGTACTCTGGACTCAAACTACCAGACACGGAGCGTTCCTGGTCTAACGCAAGTATGAGCCTTCAAGAATGCAAGGTAGCATGCTCCACAAATTGCTCGTGTACAGCCTATGCAAGTCTCAATATAAGCAACGGTGAACATGGATGTCTACTCTGGTTCGGTGAACTCGTCAACATGAGACAGATATCTCCTGGACAAGATATCTACATCAGAATGGCTAGATCTGAATTAGGTATGAATTCAATCACAATCCTTGTTTTTTTTTTATATATTATTATAATGAATCCTTTCCATGAATAACTTCACAGAGTCGGGACATAGGAAGCGAGAAATACTTATAGTGACGTTGTCACTTGTAGTCGGGATTCTGCTACTAGGCCTGAGCCTGAAGTTGTTGTATTATCGAGAAAGTAAGAAGGTGGATCATCAGCTGCAAGATAGAGGTAAGAGAGAGGAGTTATATTTTGTTATATAAATTGGTTTCCATTATGTTTCGGTGCTTCCTTTTAACAGACCATGTTACAGGCAGGCTGAGAAGCAACTATACGGATTATCATGACCATCAAAGTCGCAAGGACCTAGATGTACCGATGTTGGACTTATCCTCAATAACCAAAGCTACTGATAATTTTTCATTCAACAATATACTTGGAGAGGGAGGATTTGGACCTGTTTATAAGGTAAACCGGAATTAAAATTCATTGTTTTTTTTCCTCATCATAACTAAGGTTCTGACATATATAGAAAGGGAAGAATGTTCAAATAAGAAATATGATCTAAGAATCCATCCTCTCAATGATATTCATACATGTTAAGTCCACCATAAAATAGAATTTTACACAACAAGTATGTTTTTGCACTAGGGCCTGCTAGAAGATGGAGTGGCAATTGCTGTCAAACGACTGTCAAGAACTTCATTTCAAGGAGCAGATGAGTTTATGAATGAAGTGATATGTATTGCAAAACTTCAGCATCGAAATCTAGTGAAGCTCCTGGGATATTGCATTCAAGGAGAGGAAATGATGCTGGTTTATGAATACATGACGAACAAAAGTCTCGACTTAATACTCTTTGGTAAGGCTTTCTCTTCAACCAACCTGCTCAATCACTAAACATTTAACAAAAACTTATACAGAGCATATGTATCCTTGACTTATCTGGCAGATCCTACGAAAAGCATATTACTGGATTGGCCTAGGCGCTTCACCATTATTAATGGCGTTGCTCGGGGCCTCATGTATCTTCATCAAGATTCCCGCCTCCGAGTTATCCACAGAGACCTGAAAGCGAGCAATATATTACTAGATTCAGATATGAATCCAAAGATATCAGACTTTGGTCTTGCTAGAACTTTTGGAGGAAACGAAACTGGAGCCAACACAAACCGAGTAGTGGGAACTTAGTACGTATAACATATCATATTCATATTACGAGATGCACGTCCTCTTTTGCCTTCTTAACTTTGTTGCAATGCAGTGGCTACATGTCCCCAGAATATGCCGGACACGGCCTCTTCTCAGTGAAGTCGGATGTGTTTAGCTTCGGGGTTATAGTACTTGAGATTGTCAGCGGTAAGAGAAACAATAGATTTTCTTACAGAGATCAGCATCTCAACTTCCTTGGATATGTAAGTATCACATGCTGGACAAATTTGAAACGTTTTTTGATGGTTATGGCATCTGAATGTGAGCTAATTAATATGACAGGCATGGATGCTAAACAGAGAAGAGAAGTCATTGGAATTGATTGATTCTTGCCTCAGAGATTCATCCAATATCTCACAAGTATTGAGATCAATCCATGTGGGTCTTTTATGTGTTCAACATCACCCAGATGATAGGCCAACTATATCTTCAGTGGTACAGATGCTGAGCAATGATGGGGTTCTGCCACAACCTAAACATCCTGGTTTTTTCATAGAAAAAGATATGCTAGAAACTAGGATCTCAGCTAGTTGGAGCACAGGAAGTTCTACAAACAGAATCACCACTAGTGTGCTACAGGGTCGATAAATTATCTTACATTCAAGCATTTTGATTTATAAATCTACGAATCTTCAGACAATTCTTCTCGGGCCTGTGAGGTCTCTAAATCTGATTTTTATGTGAGTTTACAAGATATCTATTCCTTGCGAGTTCGTACCACCGGCAATATGAAAAATTAGTTTTAGCAAACCAGCAAATCTTGCACTTTATATTAACATCCAGGTAGAACAAACTATGAGGTTCCTGGCTACTGGTAGTTTGTTAGAATAATTTCAACTAAGTATAGACAAAGATAATCAAAAGAGCTTGATCTATTATTTATATTTATTTTTATAAGATATGATGAATATGATATGCCGATGTGAATAAAATAATTATTTTTTTAAAAGAATACTGCCAAGAAAGTTGATGTTATCACTAGAGCTGGCAAAAGGGGCGGTCAGGCCGGCCCGCCCATCGAAACTTGTTGTTTTACTAGTCGGTCGGTGGCCCAAATGCTATCGGACTAAAAATATGGTAGTCCAACACCTCATTATCTCGGCACACCGCCTAACCCCGCCTAATATTTAATTTACTAAAATATTATTTTTAATTTCAAAAATATTATTTTTAATTTCAAAAAAATATGATAACAATAAATAAATTAAGTCTACTAACATCAATTTCAAAATAAATAAGATAAATTATGTCTACTAACATCAATTTTATTTTCTATATTTACTATTTCGTATTTACTACTAATATGAAATATAAAAAATTTAAATGTGTGGACGGCCTTTTTGGCCCGTTAACCCCGGCTTTTAATTCCAAAGTCTTCGCCCCGATGGGCTATGTGGTGAGCTTTTAGGCCCGATTTTTTTCGGGCCACTATTTTTACGAGCCCAACCCAACCCCAATTTCGGGTACCTCGGGCCGGACCAATTTTGCCAGCTCTAGTTATCACTGCCAAGAAAATACAAAATGTGAAAGCCGCATTTGATCTGATTTTGAAGGAGAAAGATGAATTTAGTTTTGTGATGTAGTTGATTCTGTTCCGAAACTGATGTTGCTGTTGTCTTTCTACCTTCTTCTTTTCTTCATCAACCGATGTTTGTAGTTGAATATTGGTTACAATATCGTGCAAAAATTACAATGAAATGATTAAAAATAACTATTACAAATGAGATGTCAAGAAAACAAGAACTTATCAATAAGTCGCGAAGTTGAACTTCCGCCGCAAGACGAGAAACGCCTTAGTGCTCACGATTGGCGGCTCGTCCCAAAGGTAAACGACTTTCGTCTCGATTGTAGTAGCACCACAAACAAGTCGAGCCCGACGAATCGGACGGAACGAGAGCCGAACTCAAGACTAAGAACTATGAGCTAAGAATGCAAGTAGAATGCTTTGCTTTTGCTAGAGAGAATAGAATGTTTTGCTTATGCTTCTAACTCTAGAATGATGCACTATATATAGCACTCCAAGAGGGATGTTCTAAGGTCACAATTGATGACAAACATCAATATTCCATTAACTCTTAACATCGAGAGTTGGAAATGAAAGGCCAAAGACCATGAACCTCATTACTAGCAATTCCCACTCACAACCCATTAACTTCCAACAATCCCCACATGAGTGGAAATGCCGTATAAATGCAAACATAGTTCACCTCAAGAGCGATATTGCATTTGGAAAGGTAGCTTGTGGCCTTGAACCTTCCATAGTCGAAATTATCGAGCATACCGCGGCATAGTGGTTATTTCACCTTGAACTAGTCCTCCATGGTGTATACTGAGACAATAATATTGACACAATATCATCTCAATTTCCATCCGTTCTTACGTTTGTGTCCATTATGGCCTTGGAACACCCTTTGGATTCACAAGTGTACCACTTGAAGCGGCCCCACTTCACACTTGCATAGGTGACTATTACAACCAAGTATTCTGCTATACTTGACCTCCTCGAGGTATCCAAGAGTCATTAAAAGTTAAAACTTAACCTCACCACTTGCGGACTTACAAACACTCACCGTTCTCGGAGAATAGGCATGTTTGAGTGTTTATCACACGGATTTTTATAACCGTTGTCCTTTTGAACCATGTTCTCGGACAATCCAATCATCATGGTTGGGTTTCGCTATAATCATCCTTAAGATGTGGATTTAACACCCATTCCTCTAACAGTTTAAACATTTGATCTCGATTAATGCTTTTTGTCGTGGATCCGCTAGATTATCTATTGATTTTACATAATCAATAGTGATAACCCCACTGTGATCAAATGTCTCACGGTATTGTGTCGTCGACGAATATGTCGAGACTTACCGTTGTAATATATATTTTGTGCCCTTCCTATTGCGATTGACTATCACGTTGAATCAACACGGAAGGCGCGGACTCGCCAACATGGAATATCCTCGAGGAAATTTCTAAGCCATTCGGCTTCTTCACCAAATTTATCTAAAGCTATGAATTGATTCCATGGTAGACCTTGCTATACAAGACTGTTTCTTGGACTTCCAAGATACAGCTCCACCTCCAATAGTGAACACGTATCCACTTGTGGAAAACGAGTCAGTTGAGGCAGATATCCAATTAGCATCACTATACCCTTCAAGTACAGCGGGCTCACTAGAATAATGAATCGCATAATTCTGGGTAAACTTTAAGTAACCCAATACGCGTTCAAGTGCTTTCCAATGTTCTCTACTTGGATTAGCTGTGAAACTACTCAATTTGTTCACAGAGCAAGCTAAATCAGGTCGGGTACAGTTTGTGAGATACATCAAACTCCCAATAATCTTAGCATATTCATCTTGACTTATAGGTTCACCCCTATTTGGAGTCAAATGAACACTCGAGTCCCAAGGAGTCTTGGAAATAGGCTTATCCATTGCATTGAATTTCTTCAACACTTTCTCAGCATAGTGGGATTGTGTCAAAGCAATTCCATTTGGCGTTCTAAGAATTTTAATTCCAAGAATTACATCCGCTGAACCCATATCTTTCATCTCAAAGTTCTTACTTAGCATTCTTTTGTTTCGCAATCACACGAGAGTTACTTCCCATTATCAACATGTCATCTACATAAAGACAAACAATAACAAAAATCGTTATTCAATTCTTTACATAGACACACTTGTCACTCTCGTTGATTTTGAAACCATTTGACAACATAACTTTGTCAAATTTCATATGCCATTGCAGTGGCGCTTGCTTAAGTCCATACAAAGACTTTTGAAGTTTGCATACCTTGTGCTCTTGCCCAGGTACTACAAAACCTTCCGGCTGTTTCATATAGATCTCATCTTCTAACTCTCCATCTGAAACTGTTTTACATCCATTTGATGAATCTCGAGATTTTGCAAAGCGAAGAATAGCGGCGGTTCTAATAGAGTATGTTTAGTCACGGCGGTAGGTATCGAAGAAGTCATACCGACCTTTTGTCTAAACCCTTGAACTACAAGTCCGGCCTTATATTTATCAATAGTGCCATCGACTTGTATTTCTTCTTTAGGATCCACTTGCGTCCTAAAGCTTTACAACCAGTGGAAGATCTACTAACACCCAAGTATGATTCAACATAATAGACTCTATCTCAATGTCTATTGCTTCTCCACAGATCTGCATCTCGGGCTCGATAAAGCTTCTTTACGGTAACGGTTCATCATTTAACAATAAAACGACATAATCCGGTCCATAAATTTTAGCTTTTCTTACACGATTACCACGTCTAGGTTGCACATCCTATGTCGTTTTCTATTAGCAGGGGCCATAAAAACTTGCTTAGAACTTGAGGGTTCACTTTCTTCAACAAGATGAGGTGGTAGAATCTTCCTCAATTCTTTTACTTGAATCGAAACTATTCTTATCCTTATTAGGATAGATATTCTCAAAGAATATAGCGTTCCTTGATTCAATTGTTGTTCCCACATGAACATCAGGTATATCAGATTTGTGCACAACAAATCTATAAGCACTACTATTAAGTGCATAACCAATAAAGATACAATCTACCGTTTTAGGTCCAATTGTAACTTGTTTTGTAACGATACTTCAACCTTAGCTAAACACCCCACACTTTGAAGTATTTATATGAAGGTTTCCTTCCTTTCCAAAGTTCATAAGGAGTTACATCCTTCCCTTTGATAGGAATCTTATTCAAGATATAGTTGGTCAGTAAGAAACGACTTCCCCACATATTCGGGGTAATCCGAACTTATTAATAACGATTCATCATCTCCTTAAGAGTTCGATTTTTGCGTTCAGCTACACCATTTGATTGAGGCGAATAAGGAGCGATCGTTTGATGGATTATACCACTTTCGTTGCATAATTCGAAGAAGCGGAGCAACATATTCTCCACCTCGATCACTTCTTACAACCTTAATTTTGCAATTAAGTTGATTTTCAGCTTCATTCTTGAAGTTTGAAATGCATCAATTGCTTCATCTTTACTTCTTAATAAATAAAGATAACAATATCTTGTGCGAATCGTCGATAAAAGTAATAAAATACTTTTTACCACCTCTAGTTTGTACAAACTTTAAATCACAAACATCGGTGTGAATTAATTCTAGAGGTTTTGAGCTTCTTTCAACGGATTTGAAAGGCAACTTGGTCATTTTGCTTCAACACAGTTTCACATTTATCTTGTGTTTTAGATACTTCTATTTTAACAAGTTCATGTTAGCGAGTTTCTTTATAGCATTAACATTAACATGACCAAGTCTACAATGCCATAAATCGAACACTCAAGCAAGTAAGCGGTAGAAGCATTCTCATTAATTTTTGAATCGCCTTAGAAGGCTTACAAGCTCTAACATCGAGTTTGAAAAGATCTTCTGAGACATAACCCTTGCCGAGAGTCTTTCCAAACTTTCTAACTATTACATATTCTCCACGAAAATCTATATCAAATTTGGCTCTAGTCAACTTGGCGAGAGATGAGATTCTTATGGATCGAAGGAGCATGCAAAGACATCCTTCGAGTTATTTCCACACCGAGGTAAGTTGAAGTACAACGGTACCAACTCAAGCACCTTGGAAGTATGATCACTTGCCTCGGTCACACCTGCCTTCAACCTCTTTGTAGGTGTAGAAAAGTCTCGATTGACACAAATGTGAACAGTAGCACCTGTGTCAAGAAACCAAGAAGTAGGGGTAGGATTTGTGACTTGGTTTACCTCAGTTATCATGGCAACAAAGTCATCTTTGTCCCAAGTGTCGAAGTCCTTCTCAACATTGTTGACGCGGCCTTTGCCTTTGTCTTTTCTCTTAGGCTTTCGGCAGTCTTTAGCCATGTGCCCAAGCTTATCACAGTTGTAGCACGTTCCAGAAAATCTGGTTTTTGCAGCTACTTCTTTCCCCTTGCCTTTGTTCATCGGACGAGGGCGCTTCCTTGAAGGTCCTCCCTCAGTCAGATTTGCCTTAGCCTCCATCGGACTTTTAGCCTTCAACTCTCGCTCCTTAACAGAGCTTCAACTTGGGTCGAGCAACCATGCTTTCAGGGTCATCTCCTTTCGCTTGTGCTAAGGTAAGATCTGAACCCTTTCCATCCTTCCGCAATTTGTCAATTAAAATTGCAATGGAATATTGTTCAGAGGCGCATACCTTCGGCGTGAACATCGTGCAACAGAGCTTGAAACTCGTGTACTTGAGGCATGATCGGTTTGAATCCACAATCTTGAACTCGGTGAGCCCGGTAACCACGAACTTCTTCGTGCTAGCCTCCTCAACCAGATACTTTTGGTTAAGTGCCTCCCATAACTCTTTGGCAGTATCCTTGACCGCAAATACATTAAATAGGCTATTACCAAGCCCATTTAACACCATATTCGACACGTATAATCGGAATGATACCAAGTGTCGTATTTCATACGCACTTCGTCCGCTTCTTCCTCGGAAGGAATAGGCGGCCCGCCTTCACGCAGAAGCTAGCAAGCCCCATTGTGGTGATGTAAAACATCATCTTATGCGCCCAGCGTTTGAAGTCGACGCCGGTGAAAATTGGCGGTTGTTGAGCCACGGGAATGCGGGGGTTCAGCACTGGAGCCATGGTGGAACTACTACTGGCTCCAACGGATTGAGTGGTGGCGGGCGCTCATTGGATTGGTCGACATCTTCAATTTGCACGATCGGGTAACTTGAGCAGAGAGTTGGGCGAATTTCTCGTCTTGCGATTTTAGTTGAATATTGGTTACAATATCGTGCAAAATTACAATGAAATGATTAAAATAACTATTACAAATGAGATGTCAAGAAAACAAGAACTTATCAATAAGTCGCCAAGTTGAACTTACGCCGCATGAGCGAAACGCCCGGTAGTGCTCACGATTGGCGGCTCGTCCCCAAAGGTAAACGACTTTCGTCTCGATCGTAGTAGCACCACAAACAAGTCGAGCCCCACGAACCGGACGGAAACGAGAACGAACTCAAGACTAAGAACTATGAGCTAAGAATGCAAGTAGAATGCTTTGCTTTTGCTAGAGAGAATAGAATGTTTTGCTTATGCTTCTAACTCTGAATGATGCACTATATATAAGACTCAAGAGGGATGTTCTAAGGTCACAATTGATGACAAACATCAATATTCCATTAACTCTTAACATCAAGAGTTGGAAATGAAAGGCAAAGACCATGAACCTCATTACTAGCAATTCCACTCTGAACCCATTAACTTCCAACAATGTTGTCGTTGCCTTTCCTGAACTGGAGGGTCTGACATTTTCTGGCTGCCCAAATGGGAGGACATAACGGCAGAAGAAGAAGAATGTCCGATGATGCCATGTCTCACGCGGTTGTGTATCGAATTTTGTGGGGGGGTTTGACGATTCTGCCGCATCCCCTCCTGCGTAAGGCCTTGTCTCTGCAAATGCTGCAACGAAATAACAGAGACAAGGATGGTTCCCCTTGGAGATCCATATCCCTCAACAATCCTCAATGTCAGCTTCGTCTATCTTAATAATGCAAACTTATGCGTTCTTCTTCGTGGCGGCTTGATTCCAGATGTTGTTTTCTAAAATTTCAAAAATGATTTGCTGTAACGGATTAGGATTATTGAGCAATTAATAAACAAAAAACGTAAAGCAAACACAGATTTACGTGATTCATCAACAATGAGTTGGTTATGTCCACGGGCAGAAAATGAGAACATATTTTATTCAACGAGACCCCCTCTAACTATTCGAAGCGGGAGATAGTTTCAAGGCATATCAACATGATTAACCCCTGTCAAACTCTTTTAATGGCTATGTTGAGTGCAGATATTGAGAAATGTAATTTAGAAGTAGAGTTTGAACACTCAAGTTCAGGTCCTTTATTTTTGTTGAGATTATATTGCTAATGCTCTTTTGGCTTGTGGAACAAAAAAAATTCTTCTTTCATTAGAGAATAAAGAGAACAAATTAATTGTAAATTCTAACACATGATATTGACCGGAGAAAATATCACACATTGTAAGTGCAAAATGATTATTTTTTTTTTGTAAATAAATAAATAGATCGAGAGTAAAAATTATGGGCATGTCAAAAAAACAAAATTCAAATGGTGAATATCGAAAAAACTTAAATGCAACTTTCTAATCAATGTGAAAATAATTTTTTAATAGTGCAGCTTGAACTCACCACACAGCTCTCCCTAACTCCCCCTAACTCCGCCGCGGGACATAATTGAATTACATGTCACCAACATAAGTACACAGCCGTAAATGCAGAAGTTGGAGCTCATACATAATTGAATTACATGTCACCAACAAAATACAGAGCTGTAAATGCATTAGTTGGAGCTCATAAATCTCCAGTACATGAAGAACTGTAATATCCCGCGTTGATAATTACGTTATATCGAATTATTATCTTTTAATTACTTCACTGAAATCGCATTTAATATATCGAATAATTGATTTACCGCGTACTCGACGAATGAGAATCGATATCAAATTAAAAACATTAACCAAAGTCGAGAATTAATACAGAAATATTTTCGAACCAGATAAATTTATATCGCGATCAACGTCAAATCACACTTTTCAGATTTCCATCAAACTTTTCCTCATTCCCAATTAGCTTTTTGAGACCCTTACAATCAATCTTTTCCAATCAATCCATCAATCCACTTTATGAGACTCTTACCATCAAAGTCTCATCAAAGGTACCCCTACACCCCCTACCTAAATTGGTAGTATGATAACTAGAAAACCAATTCAAATTACCCAATTCTCATTCTTTCTTAACCTGCCGTTCCAGAGAAAAGAAAGAAAAAAGGGAGTTACCCTTATTGGGTTCAAGGTATGACTTTACTTCCTTCATATTCAATATTCATTCATTAGCCTTCAATGCTTACCAGTTGGTAATCAATACTCTTATCTGTCCAACAACATCACAGGATTCAGCAAACAGAAAATTCCGACAATCACTACCTTACCAAGGTCTGTCCCCATTCTTTTTCCAATTACACAGAATTTTCTTAAACAACATGAATGTATGCTTAGAATGCTCAACAGTGGACTATAGAATTTTAGTATTAATTACAGTACACCAATAATTCTATATATATAGCAATCCTCATTTCTATATACGCATGTTGTCTTACTTACAAACAACTAGAAATTTAGAAACTTTATAAAACTAGAACATAATTTTTACTAGGATTTGTGAACCGAGCCACTTAGGGCTCGGCTCTTCGATCGAAAAACATAAGGGTAGGGCTCGGTCACTGGTCGAACCTATAGCGGCACGGTGGCGTGACGACACTGGGTAGTTGGCAGACGAGCTCGCTGCCGGGCGACGGCACCTTGCTAGGACGGCGGGGCTCCCTGGAGTCCAAGGAACGACGGCGCCCTACAAAAGAAAAACAGAGGAAATGTGAGAAACAGAGGGGGGGTGAATCCTCAGTGCGTGTGTGCGTGTGTAATGGTGCTGTGAAAAAAGAGATGGCGCCGAAAGGGAGGGGGGCGCTGACGACGCTCCATCGGAGGAGGACGGCGGCACGAAGGCGTGGACGTCAACTGCACGCCGTCAAAAGGAGAGATGACGCTCCACGACGACATTCCTCGGTGAGACTCGCACGGCAACAACAAGAGAAAAACGAGAGAGAGGACAGAGAGGGCCACAACCACGGCAGCCAGCCACCGCCGTCGGGACGTCGCCGGAGTCGAAGCGACGCGGCATCAGATGGAGAAGAAGAGGCTACGCCTCTTTGTTGTGAAAAAGAGAACAGCGAGTGTCAGTGAGAGAGAGAGTCGAGTGTGAGCGCGGCAGAAGGACGGCGGCGACGACAACACATCGCCGGAGACTAGAAGGCGGCGCGACCTCAGCGAGAAGGGAGACGGCGCATCTGGAGAGAAAGCAAAGAGAGTGTTCTGTTTGTGAGAGAGGGTGACAGTCAGAGTGAGAGCGCCGATAAGACGAAGACGCCGGTGACGCGTCGCCCGGAAAGAAGCGGCGACGTCGGAGGGAGGAGGGAATGAGGCGGCGCCTCCTAGAGAGAGACAGAGAGAGACGGGAATGAGAGGGAGTATGAGAGGGAGTGTAGCCTAGGGTTTATTTGGTATGGGTAGGGTTGGGCCAGTAAGGGGTTGGGCTTTTAATTAAATTGTTGGGCTAGAATTTATTTTTAGTTGGGCCATATTTCATTTGGGCCGAGAAGAAATGAAGGAAAAAGGGGTGGGCCTTGGAGCTGGGCCGAGAAAAGAAAGAAAAAAGGGGAAGGAATAGAATTAAATTGTTGGGCTTCACCTGGCCGAAAATTTATTAAAGTATGATGAGCTAAATTATGGGCCCGGTAAATTATATAAAGAGATATGGGTTGCTATTGTTAATCTATTGGACTTGCTTTTAATTTAATTAAATTGGATTTCCATATTCTTTTGAGTAATAAAATTTAGCTTGAGAGGAGTTAGTTTAGACTCATAAATTAAGCTAATGGATTAGCCTTTAATTATGGAATAATTAATTAAGATTCATCTAATGTCCATGAGTAATTAGCGATTGATTCCATCTTAATCAATCATGCGAACGAAGCGATCTTTAATTTCTAGATATTAGAGGACGAGCTAGGATTCTCAATATTTATTAATATCGATAAACACGAGACTTAATAAAAATGTAAAATTCCTAATAAAATCTTATCGAATAAGATTTAGAAGTTCTTTTGATAAGAATGTTCATAAGTTCGGACTTCTTATTTATTTTATTGCGATAAAGGTCGGACGACGTAGTGACGTGACAGCAACAGAAAGGATTGTGAACTTGTGAGCAATAGTGCTGACATGTGGGCTTTCTTATATATAAACAAAATCAAATGATCCATTCAAGCAGTTATTTTCTTTTCAAAATCGTTGAATTGAAAATGTTTCAAATATTGTCTTGCCATAAATGTTTTGAGATTTATGTATGATACCTATCTGTGTTTGCCTATGCCAAAAATCCGAGAATCGAATTCGAGTCCTGTGCTAGGGACCTCTAGGCAGGATTTGTGTACACAAGTGACCGAGAGTCATCCTAAAGGGGTGACCGGTCCGGTGACCGTGGAAGGAGGCCTCATTCCGGGACACAACAATTGTTACAGATATGGTGGTTACAAAAGAACTTAGACTGATCAGTCGAACTTTAAGATTCACAAAAGAATTTAGTAAGCTTGGACCTTTTACGTTAAAATTCCTTGTGTTACTGTTGGAATGGCTTGACAATTATATACGTATCTTTCGGCATTGTGACCACTGAGTGCTTTGTACTCAGCGCATGTATTTCTAAATATGCAGGTTGAGCAGTGATAGGTGAAGATGGAGTGCCGAGCGGGCTTTTGTCAGACATATTAGATAAACTCTTGGGGAAGATGCATGTCTTCATACATGTATCTTAATTTCATATTCCACGGTGTACACTCGTTTTTGTAGTCAGTCTAATGCTCGATCATTCATAATTGAGCTAATTATGAACTTATTATAGTCTGATCCTTGTAACTGACGCCCCTTTTGTCTATGATACATTTTGGATAATTCTCGTTCGAATCGGTTCATTTTAGCAACATCAATCCCCTTTCTATCCCCTCTTCTAATTTCCCCTCCTAGTCGCGGTTTTTCCAGCTTGGCTATCCTTTGAAAAGTCTGGTCGTGACAGAATGGTATCAGAGCGGTTTCAAAACTGCTATAAACCCAAGAATACGCAATTGAGTCTAGTTTGAATACTAGAATAATAAAGTCGATCGACAAAAGCTCAGCACTCCATCGCATCACGCTCAACGAGAAGGGAAGGTATGAAAATATTCAACCTTGTGAAAAAACGAATCGCTTGAAAGAATTAAATTAGTACATGTCCTTGGATGTACGTGCTACTTAGAACGAGATTGGATTCATCCTCAAAACATAGAGTGCTATAAGATTTCATGATCACCTCTATGAGAGAACGTAGAAACAAGAACATAAGAAAATCAGATGTTCATTTCGCAGTAAGGAGCCCAAATCAAAAAAGGAAGCTACTGAAGGAATACGATGTGGTCGAGAACAAAAATGCAATCAACGACTGAAGAGAATGCCACTCAAAAATGAGTGACATGGACTTAGTCTTTCGCTCGGATTGTTCACATACGTCTGAACACCGGGTTGACTATTGTCTTAACTGATAGAATTTCTTTCAATTTATAATTATAGAGACAAGGACAATGGGACAATTAATCTTATCGAGCAACAAGTTGAGTTCATTTGAACATCTCTATTACCACTATATAAGGAATTGAGGATATCAGTAGCGTAAGACGCTAGAAAGAAACTTTGGTATTGTACTACCCCGAGTTTTTGAAAATCAAATTTCGAAAATTTTAAGGAGTTAAATTACGATAAAGACGAGAATGAAAGTGAACGTCGATAATTGCCGATTTTAAGTAAACGGAAATTTCTCTTAAATTTTTGCATAAAATGAATTTTAATAATAAATAATTATGTTTTTAAGTATATGTGGGATATTATTACACTAAGGAAGAAAAAAGAAATATTTTCTCCATTATTTCATGATTTTCGAAAATATTAGTAAAATATGATAAAAATGTGATATAGTATAAGATCACTTTATTTTATGTGATGAGTTGTTATATTTTATTTGTATGTATATGGAAGATATTTATTAGAGATAAGATAAGCTTTGATGATAACATTTAAGAGATAAGAGATAAGGTTGGAAAATGACAAATTTTAAAGATAAGCTTCCATGATATTTTATAAAAGATAAGATAAGGTCATGATGAACTAAGAGATAATGTTTATCTCTTAAAAATGTGTAATAAAGTGATAATATCATAAGAAATAATAATTTGTCTCTAGCATTGTGTGATTTTCGAAAACTATGTTTTCATGTGTGATATTTTTATCAAATAATTTATTTAATTGCACAAGCTTTAATACTTGATAAATATCATGAAATCAAGATCAATCTTATCTCCTAAGTATTATGAGAAATTCGAAATTCATGATTTAGGGCAAGAGTTGGATGAAAATTATTATTTCAATCCAAAAACCCTAATTTTCGAAAAAGAGAGAATTTATGCTAGATTTATTCAAGGAATTTATTTTATGATACAAGAACATTATTTTCATGTAAACCTTCATTAAAATAATATTATTTATTAAAAAAATAAAGCTTTGATGATTTAATCTTATTTTCTAATTATTAGTCGATAACTTCACTTTAGTGCATAGAATTGTTCTTAATTATTTTTCCTATGATTTATTCTATTATCTAAGATCTATATTATGTCACATAGCTATTAATTAGAAGAAAATAAAATTTGTAACATGTTAATAGCATAAGTACCGAAAATTTGATGTATAGTGTGAAAAGAGGATATTTTTCATATCTTTGTGATATTAAATTATATGATTATGATGTAAATATATTATTTATGATAAGATAAGGTGAATCATTAATTTAACAATTGGATGTGTTAAAAATATGGAGGTGGCAGAAAATTTTGACTTAAAATAGGTAAGAAAGAATTTTGGAATTCTTTGATAATGACATCTAATCTTGATAAGGTTATATAGTAATTAAATAAACTATAGGATAAGATAACATTTTGTCTCATATTACAAGTGGAGAGGATCGAATTTTAAGGTGATAAAATGAGTTGTGTATATTTTTGACTTTATACTAAGATATTTTCATAAAATCATGATTAAATACTTTATAACTTCTATAAATAGGAGACCACCCTCTCACATATCATAAGGCACGAAAATAAGAGGAAAAATAGAGAGAAAAATATAGAAAGTGTTCTCCAAAATTATATTCGACCCTAAATAGAAAAACGTTGCCGACGCCGATCAAAACCGATTAAAATGTTAGAAATCATACAAGCCCTTTTATACATGCAAAAATATTAGAAATTCATACATGATATGTTGTGTTACATGCTTTCGAAAATTATGTGACATATGAGGAATTTTTGCTATATGTTTAAAGTTGTTTATTAAATATGTTTATATGATGTTTAAAAGCATGTATTATGAATTTAATACAAAGTTAAGCATTTTATAAATATTCTCATGAAAATTGAAATTACATATGAATCATATGTTGATGAACATGAATTTTAATTGTTGTTTTAAGCATGGATTGATGATAGTTAGAAATATTTATGTATATATGATTTAAATCATAATTTTTGGAGAAATATGGAATAATATGTGAAATAATTTCGAAAATCACAAAGGCATGCGAAATTGATGTACTAGTTGTGTATGTTGAAAATTATGTCATATTATTAATTTATAATGATAAAAAAATGATATGTGAATTAATTAGAATTTTTGAAAAATATTTAAGTAATTATTTGAAATTTTCGAAAACCATGTCATAAAGAACTATGGTGTTAAATTTTTATATGTCTAATCTTATGTGATATTATGGACCCTATGTTAATATAGCATGATATGTGAATCTAAGTGAATTTATTGGATAAATCTTGAAAATAAAAGAAAATGGCCGAAAATATGAAAAAGAAAAGGATAAAGTTCCAAATTTATTTTATCACATGTGATCACATATTTGGATCCAAAAATATGTTTAAAGTATGTTATGAATTTATGGGATTTTTAAGATGAGATATAATATGATTACGTTAAAATAATTGTTAAAGTGACGTAAGACTTTGAAATATAAAGTATTACGCTTAAGATAAATTTCACATATGTGTATACCGAGCATGATTGATTGTTAATATGAAAAGTTGAGACTTATGGGAATATGATTATTAATACGTTAGAATTTGAATATAAATATATATAAGATGGGAAGTAAAGTTAGTACGCGACAGAGTTAGTTATGAAATTAAGGTTCGTACGTTACGCGAAATGATGTGAACTAAAGGAAAGAATGAAAGGATGGAATGTTATATCTCTTCGAGACGCGACGAATATAACAGTGGTTAAGTATGATAATAGGATCCTTAATGTTAAAAGGATTGATGTTAGTGAGTTCGTTGTTTGGGATCAATGATTTTTCGGAAAAGCGTAGTGATGTACTAAATCTCGATTCTCACGTTGATAAGGTCCGGCTCGAAGGAGAAAGGAAACGGAAAATAAACTAGTGAAATAAGAACTATATGTTCTCGAGGTGGGCTTTCTTATCTCAACAAAATGTGGGCTTTCTTATCTCAACAAAATGTGGGCTTTCTTACCAAAACAAATTATGAGCTTTCTTGGAAAAATGATTTTTACATAAGTTTACTTTACTGCTTTTCTTAATCTGCAAATGATGAGATACGATTTTGTCTACCAAAATATTTTATGTTTTTTTGTATATATCCATTCGGGTTGGCCCGGCCAACAGGAAAGATTACGAATTCGGATCCTACTAGTGAGAGACTAGTTAGGATTGTGTACACTTTAGCCTCTGAACCGCCAGGCGGTCAGTCGTGCGTCCGGGTGAAGGGAGGCCTCCCTCCCGGTGCGTTATCCATAGCCGACTTGGAATATACGTTATGAGAAAATACCTGCGCAGACGATGTTTTGAGAAAATGATGAAAAATATTTTAGTAAGCACAAGGCCTTTTCAAAATAAAACCCTTGTGTCTTACTGTGATGAGGGCAGTACAATATTTCGTAATGGAAAAGTAAAATGTTTTCGGCATGTGTCCATTGAGTACTTTGTACTCAGCCCTGCATGTTTGTTTTTAAATGTGCAGGTTGAGCTGGTGACGGAACGGAGTGGAGTTGAGCGGGAATCTTTTTGTCAACGTAGTATGAAACTTCTTTTGGTTCGCCTTGAGAATGCATCTTCATATGCATGTCTCACACGTTTATTCCGCTGCCAAACTCTTGAGACTCTTTTAAATTTTGTTACTATGTTAAGTTCTTGAATATCCTGTTGAAACTTTGTAAAAGTTACGGTTTGTCCAAACCTTCGTATCAACTCTTTATATAAGTTATTTTGCTCCATCCTTAATCTCGTTCATGCTTGGGAACATCCATATTTCTTCGTAGATGAAATGAGTTGAAAACCTTATTCTTTTATATTTATTTAATTCAAACCCAAGTCGCGGTCCGGTAAGGTGGTCTTTTAGGATTAGCCAAACCGGGCTGTGACAGAATGGTATCAGAGCAGTTAGTTTGCTTTGAACCAAAAATATTCTTTCTATCCAAAGTCTGGCTTGAATAACTAGACTTTTTATGAAGCAGTCATCACCGCTCAACGCTCCTGTTCATCTCGCTCAACCAGCAAGGAAAAGTGGTTTCAGATGTTTTCGAATGAGAAGGTATGGTTTTAAATGTTTTGAAAAGTTTATGTTACAGTTTTGAGGAAATTCGAGTGATAAATGTTTTTGAAAAAGGAATGGACATGCCGTTGAAGGAAAAATGAATAGCTTTGAATTTTGATAATTCATTGATGATAAGACAAACAAGTGGTTTGTTTGTGATGAAGAAGTTAAAGCTCATACCCGGTTGGTATGTGATTATTTTGTTTGTGATGAACTTGAAGGAATTATAGCTCATACCCGGTTGGTATGTGAATATTGATGATAGGCATATATAGAGTTATATGTCAGAAAGTATGAATACAATGATGTTTATGAAATGAAGTGAAATTGTGAAATTTGTTTTGATTTCCAAAAGAACATAGACGTGCTCTAAGTTTCACAAAGAACTTAGATTGAACGAGATCATAAGAATTTTTCTATCTACGCCGTAGTGCTTGATGAACCACGAAAACTTGAGAACGTAGAACGCTTTTAAGTACGATTTGACGAACGTGAATTGGAATGCCACGTGGAGGAATGGAAGCTTCGATAAACGAATGTCACTCTCGACATGGGCATAGTTTCTCCATTTATGATTCTACGCGACGGAATTTTGAAATCGACAAGTGCTTACACGAATTAATCTATAATGGGATACGAATTGGAGTATAGAAGGATAAGTGAAGAATAAGATAAGTATCTATGAGATGTTTGTTGTTCCATGTTCCTAATGAAGTTATGTACTAAGTATTGGTTTATAAGTAGCGATTGTTTTGTTATGACAATAAGAATGATGCGGATTGAAGGGACAAGTACGAAAATGAAAGTTTAAAGTGGAAAGTGGTTGAAATGTTAAGAAAAGAGATATGAGAAAGAGTTGACGATGATATGTCAAAAGTGAAAAGTTTGAATTCATAGAATTCAAAGAGGTTTATGGTTATGAACGAGTTATGTTATTACTATTTAAACTCTTAGTTGTTGATAACAATGAATATATTATCCCAAAAGAACATAGACTGTTTAAGATGCATGATCCCTTTTGCAAAATAATATAGAAATATGAATTATGAGAATTTTAGTCCATCTTAAGAACAGAAGTGGGGATGAAAATGAGAATAATACGAGTTGAAAGATGAGAACAACGAAAACAAATGGAAATGATGATGGCAAGAAGTGAATAATGATTTTGAGATGATGAATGTCACTACGCGATAGTAACATAAGTATAGTCTTTCCCTTTTAGATGTTCACACGCGACGGAACTCTAAATTGACTATGACTTTTTCGTTAGAAACGAAATAAGCAATGTGATCAAAGAATTAATTGATGCTAGTATAATGGTTTCCCTAGAATAAGAGAACACAATGTGGTAGAAATTTTTGAAGGCGAATCGAGAATTGAAAATTTTAGTAGTATGAGTAGAATTTAAGATGTATGATATGGTGACAACCCTTACAATTTAGGACGACCCAGTACGAGATATATGATGTTTCGAATTTTATTCATTACCTAAGTTCTGTCATTGAGTTTAACTCTATGATCCAGTTTTCAATTGAGAAATCATTTGAGTTTCTCACTTTTTCTGAAAGAAATTTACACCCCAAAAATTTATAAAGAGTCTCTTTTGAAACCAAGCCTTCATGTGACTGAGAAGTATTTGTGACGGGTCTGGCCAGCCCATATGACCAAAGACATCTCAGTAGTCGTCATTCTAGTCTTCAGACCCTATCTTCCAATTATTCATCCAAAGAACATATTCATTCAAATTTCAAAAGTTACCATCTTCAATTATGAACCCGTACCACTTTTAAGTTGTCATGATGAGTTTCCTCCAATCCTTGAAACTAAGAAGTATGAAATAGGTTGAACTAGCTTGTCACCGAAGTTTTCAGATCAGTAGAGTAATATGTTTCTTCAGTTAGAGAGATACATCAAGTTATGATGTAGAGAAGTTCTCGATGAGGTGAGATTTTTTTTCCTATAATGCGCATAAATATAAGGACCTTTGATAGGCTTTAATAATGACAGTAATCGGATATATTTATATCACTTTGTGAGTGTTATAATAAATAAGTTATGAATAACTTATATCTCTAGCATTGAGTATTAGAGTAGATGTAAGGAAAGTATAGAATGATCTTGGACTATAGAATGATTAGGTATGCGACTTAACCTTCGATCATTATATTATAAAAAGACAAATGATGAACTATCCTTAAGATAGTTAATTATCCTTAAAAGACATTGTTAATTGGTTGGAAATGTTTACGGATAAATGAGCACGAGGCATTTCAAGATATAGAAGGAGTCGATATAGATAGTTAAGGTCATACGACGATCAAATGGACACGAGGCAGCAACGTTGGAAAAGTAGGGGACACAATATGGAAAAAGAATCGAGAACGCTACGAGAATACACAACTTTCGAGGATGAAATTTCTTTAAGGGGTAGAATGTAATATCCCGAATTTTTGAACATCAAATTTCAAAAATTTTAAGGAGTTAAATTACGATAAAGACGAGAATGAAAGTGAACGTCGATAATTGCCGATTTAAAGTAAAAGGAAATTTCTCTTAAATTTTTGCATAAAATGAATTTTAATAATAAATAATTATGTTTTTAAGTGTATGTGGGATATTATTACAATAAGGAAGAAAAAAGAAATATTTTCTCTATTATTTCATGATTTTCGAAAATATTAGTAAAATATGATTAAAATGTGATCTAGTATAAGATCGCTTTATTTTATGTGATGAGTTGTTATATTTTATTTCTATGTATATGGAAGGTATTTATTAGAGATAAGCTTGATGATAACATTTAAGAGATAAGAGATAAGGTTGGAAAATGACAAATTTTAAAGATAAACTTCCATGATATTTTATAAAAGATAAGATAAGGTCATGATGAACTAAGAGATAATGTTTATCTCTTAAAAATGTGTAATAAAGTGATAATATCATAAGAAATAATAATTTGTCTCTAGCATTGTGTGATTTTCGAAAACTATGATTTCATGTGTGATATTTTTATCAAATAATTTATTTAATTGCACAAGCTTTAATACTTGATAAATATCATGAAATCAAGATCAATCTTATCTCCTAAGTATTATGAGAAATTCGAAATTCATGATTTAGGGCAAGAGTTGGATGAAAATTATTATTTCAATCCAAAAACCCTAATTTTCGAAAAAGAGAGAATTTATGCTAGATTTATTCAAGGAATTTATTTTATGATACACGAACATTATTTTCATGTAAACCTTCATTAAAATAATATTAGTTATTAAAAGAATAAATATTTGATGATTTAATCTTATTTTCTAATTATTAGTCGATAACTTCACTTTAGTGCATAGAATTGTTCTTAATTATTTTTCCTATGATTTATTCTATCATCTAAGATCTATATTATGTCACATAGCTAATAATTAGAAAATAAAATAAAATTTGTAACATGTTAATAGCATAAGTACCGAAAATTTGATGTATAGTGTGAAAAGATGATATTTTTCATATCTTTGTGATATTAAATTATATGATTATGATGTAGAGATATTATTTATGATAAGATAAGGTGAATCATTAATTTAACAAGTGGATGTGTTAAAAATATGGAGGTGGCCGAAAATTTTGACTTAAAATAGGTAAGAAAGAATTTTGGAATTCTTTGATAATGACATCTAATCTTGATAAGGTTATATATTAATTAAATAAATTATAGGATAAGATAACATTTTGTCTCATATTACAAGTGGAGAGGACCGAATTTTAAGGTGATAAAATGAGAGGTGTACATTTTTGACTTTATACTAAGATATTTTCATAAAATCATGATTAAATATTTTATAACTTCTATAAATAGGAGACCACCCTCTCACATATCATAAGGCACGAAAATAAGAGGAAAAATAGAGAGAAAAAGATAGAAAGTGTTCTCCAAAATTATATTCGACCCTAAATAGAAAAACGTTGCCGACGCCGATCAAAACCGATTAAAAGGTTAGAAATCATACAAGCCCTTTTATACATGCAAAAATATTAGAAATTCATACATGTTATGTTGTGTTACATGCTTTCGAAAATTATGTGACATATGAGGAATTTTTGCTATATGTTTAAAGTTGTTTATTAAATATGTTTATATGATATTTAAAAGCATGTATTATGAATTTAATACAAAGTTAAGCATGTTATAAATATTCTCATGAAAATCGAAATTACATATGAATCATATGTTGATGAACATGAATTTTAATTGTTGTTTTAAGCATGGATTGATGATAGTTAGAAATATTTAAGTATATATGATTTAAATCATAATTTTTGGAGAAATATGGAATAATATGTGAAATAATTTTGAAAATCACAAAGGCATGAGAAATTGATGTACAAGTTGTGTATGTTGAAAATTATGTCATATTATTAATTTAATGATAAAAAATGATATGTGAATTAATTAGAATTTTTGAAAAATATTTAAGTAATTATTTGAAATTTTCGAAAACCATGTCATAAAGAACTATGGTGTTAAATTTTTATATGTCTAATCTTATGTGATATTATGGACCCTATGTTAATATAACATGATATGTGAATCTAAGAGAATTTATTGGATAAATCTTGAAAATAAAAGAAAAGGGCCGAAAATATGAAAAAGAAAAGGATAAAGTTCCAAATTTATTTTATCACATGTGATCACATATTTGGACCCAAAAATATGTTTAAAGTATGTTATGAATTTATGGGATTTTTAAGATGAGATATAATATTATTACGTTAAAATAATTGTTAAAGTGACGTAAGACTTTGAAATATAAAGTATTACGCTTATGATAAATTTCACATATGTGTATACCGAGCATGATTGATTGTTAATATGAAAAGTTGAGACTTATGGGAATAGGATTATTAATACGTTAGAATTTGAATATATATATATATATATATATATATATATATATATATATATATATAGACGGAAGTAAAGTTAGTACGCTGACGAGTTAGTTATGAAATTAAGGTTAAATGCGTTACGAAATGATGTGAACTAAAGGAAAGAATGAAAGGATGGAATGTTATATCTCTTGAGACGCCGATTTAATATAACAGCTTGTTAAGTATGATAATAGGATCCTTAATGTTAAAAGGATTGATGTTAGTGAGTTCGTTGTTTCGGATCAATGATTTTTCGGAAAAGCGTAGTGATGTACTAAATCTCGTTTCTCACGTTGATAAGGTCCGGCTCGAAGGAGAAAGGAAACGGAAAATAAACTAGTGACATAAGAATTATAAGTTCTCGATGTGGGCTTTCTTATCTCAACAAAATGTGGGCTTTCTTATCTCAACAAAATGTGGGCTTTCTTACCAAAACAAATTATGAGCTTTCTTGGAAAAATGATTTTTACAAAAGTTTACTTTACTGCTTTTCTTAATCTGCAAATGATGAGATACGATTTTGTCTGCCAAAATGTTTTATGTTTTGTATATATCCATTCGGGTTGGCCGGACCAACAGGAAAGATTACGAATTCGGATCCTACTAGTGAGAGACTAGTTAGGATTGTGTACACTTTAGCCTCTGAACCGCCGGGCGGTCAGTCGTGCGTCCGGGTTAAGGGAGGCCTCCCTCCCGGTGCGTTATCCATAGCCGACTTGGAATATATGTTATGAGAAAATACCTGCACAGACGATGTTTTGAGAAAATGATGAAAAATATTTTAGTAAGCACAAGGCCTTTTCAAAATAAAACCCTTGTGTCTTACTGTGATGAGGGCAGTACAATATTTCGTAATGGAAAAGTAAAATGTTTTCGGCATGTGTCCATTGAGTACTTTGTACTCAGCCCTGCATGTTTGTTTTTAAATGTGCAGGTTGAGCTGGTGACGGAACGGAGTGGAGTTGAGCGGGAATCTTTTTGTCAACGTAGTATGAAACATCTTTTAGTTCGCCTTGAGAATGCATCTTCATATGCATGTCTCACACGTTTATTCCGCTGCCAAACTCTTGAGACTCTTTTAAATTTTGTTACTATGTTAAGTTCTTGAATATCCTGTTGAAACTTTGTAAAATTTACGGTTTGTCCAAACCTTCGTATCAACTCTTTATATAAGTTATTTTGCTCCATCCTTAATCTCGTTCATGCTTGGGAACATCCATATTTCTTCGTAGATGAAATGAGTTGAAAACCTTATTTTTTTATATTTATTTAATTCAAACCCAAGTCGCGGTCCGGTAAGGTAGTCTTTCTGGATTAGCCAAACCGTGTTGTGACAGGTATGAGGAAGATAGTAATTTCTAAATGTTGAAGTTATCAATAACTCTCGGTACATATGTAAGTGTTAGATAAAGTGATCAGTATGATAAGATGATCGTAAAAAAAAATAAGAAAATTGTTACTACGTGAAATATTGAGGATTGCTAGGTCATAGTCACGAGATCCATAGAATCTTTTTGTTGATATATCTTGTGTATGCTTATCATGAGTCTGACGACAAGAGCTTTTCTTTGATAGATGGCTAGGACAGTACACACCCGACGGAGGCCACTTCCGAGACACGCGAGCCCAGAGAGCGTTAGGCGGTCCTACCGCACCTACAACCATTGCCACGAAGATAATCTAGGACAGTTCCTAGCAGACTATCATCGACATTAGCTAGAGGCCAATAAACATGGAGTATCGGGATATGATGGCATTCAGAGACTTATTCCTCTGTTGCCATCTGATTGGCAAGGATGGGCCAATGAGATATTGCCTGATTACGTCTTCCGTTGCGGTGATTACTACGACCTGGATGGAGACTTCCTTGGCTTCATCTCTATACTACAGTACTACTTTACTGTGTATCGGAGAGCCCCAAGAGGGCCATACGGGAGGTTTGCAGACTACCTCAGAGGAGTCGACCTCCATACCTATGTACTGCAGGCATCTCCCGAGATTGCTGCCAGGGCGGCTACTCCTGAAGTCCCACCGACTCAGCCGCATGGCTCTCCACAGCCACAGGCCTCGCCACCATTGGTTCCTACACGGAGCTTTCATGACCAGGTCGACGATGAGGCAGGACCCTCTAGTCCCCAGATCCACCGAGATTTCCATCGTCGATACCGACTGCCTACCAGTCTACCCCATCGTGGTAGCACCTTATGTTTACGGGAGACGAGGAGTTTGCGGCAGTCATGGCCGACATCGACATGACCATAGCTCAGGCTAGGCAGTTCGTGAGAGAGGGTAAGGCCCCTATGCAGGATGATGATTCTGCCGAATACGGCATGGTGGGAACCTACCATCTCGAGCCCCTACCTACGGGAGTGGAGGACACCGCGTACCCCACTGACGTCGCCGCTACTGCAAGCGAAGGGATAGGAGAGTCCCCATTTTCAGAAGATGAGCCCGACTACATGGTCGAGGAGGAAGAGGAGGATCCAGAAGAAGATCCCCAAGAGGAGAATACCGACTGTAGCACCACGACCCCAGCATCAGGAGTTTAGGGGTGTGGATAATCTTTTTATATATGTATGCATTGATCTATGTATTCCGGAGACGATGATTTGTTCCGAGGTTTTTGTAGGATTATGACTATGACATTGTATCAGTGATGGTAAGATTGACGGAAATGTAGATTCCGTAGGATTTGTTGGTAGTGATACCATAACTCTCTTTTGTTAGCACGGAGGCATAGACTGTTAGATGCCCGTGGTTAAGTACCTTTTGTGATGCTAAGCCAGTTAGATAAGCATCATGCCATGTACTTAGATAGTACATCTTTTGAAGCTTCACATGTATAAGTCCTCTCTGAGGCAATTTTGTTATCTATATCTATCTTTCACGACTTTGTTGGTCATTTGCATCGATTGAGATCGTTTGTTTAATTTATAAGTCATACTTTGAGGAATAGTAGATATGAAACATCTGATGGTGAAATCTAGAGATAATTAACATCACGCATTTGTTGTATATTGTATCATTTTAGAATATACTGATGATGTGTCTCTTGACTTAATAGAATGCCGCCAAGAGTACGTCCAAGAGAAAGGGGAAGGGTCCCTCGAGGAGCACCCAGATTCCCGGAATGGGGACGAGGAGCGATACCCCCGCCACCTCCACCACCTGAGTGTTGGATTTGTATAACTTGGCGCTTTGGTTGAACTTGTATACAATGTTTCTGTTACCACTATTACAATCTCCTATCCGAATTGATTACTTGATTGCATATATATGTGTCCCCTTGTCTCATATATAAGTTAGATCATACAGTGTGTAGAAGATCACAGAAGTCTGTATGATTGGTCAAGCTTAATGAGATATAAAAAGAATCACAATGAGACAACTTGAGGACGAGTTGTCGGTATAGCTGCTGATATAGATAAGAAGTGACTTGACTTGGTTGCTTGTCTATGCCGATACGTCTCGACGTATTGATGGATCACGATGAGATGAGTTCTTCTATCTAACCGTCGTGAAGAACCAAGATCTCGGTGACTTACGATGATCTAAACCTCGATAAGGTATTAGGTGAGTATGAGTTGCTGACCATCATTTTGACTTGTTATGGGTGAGGTTATATGTTCTAACCCAATATTCTCCGTATCTTGGGTGGTGGCGGTGCTTGTATGTCATGCTAGTTATCTCAGACGAGTCACCGTATCCGTTTAGGATGATGACGCCCCTTAAGGAGCTCAAAGGTTTATTGTACTAAACCCCGCAGTTGAGTTAGCTCAAGTACAATAATAAGGTTGAGTGGTACTACTTAAGGAAATAAAGATATTAATTATTTTAAGCGATCAGTAATGCTATAAATAATTAATGGACGTCTGATATCTTAAATACGGGATTCGTAATGTCTAAGTGCTAGCCCGACTCACCTTCGGTAATAAAGGGTAAGTCAAGATTTATTCTCTAGTGGCATGAATGAATGTTTATAAATTAATTTATGTTCGGGTGAACATAAGATAATTAATTTATTTGAGGCCCATCTTTATTCCTTGCATTTGATCCACAATTTGGCCCATCCAGCCCGTAGCCACATGGAAATCGGCGCCCTCATCCTCTAAGGCAAGGATTTGATCTTCTTTATCCATAATGATATTATTATATTTATGGGATATGCATGGATCCTTTCCTAATGGGATTATGGTAATGCATTATATATATAAGGTAAGAGATAAGATCAAGGTTAATCCTCACAATTATCCTTACATATTTTCGAGAATTCCAAGAGAAGCTTGGGAGATATTTTCGAAAATTCCTAGAGGAATTAGGGTGATTTTCTGTAGCATTCTCCATAGATCGTCCTCACTCGACGTTGGAGATTGGGCAACCGGGATACAGTCCAGAAGATCAAAGCACGAGTCTTGATCCGTTCATCCCGATCCACCTCGACAGATTCAAAGGTAAACATGAGAAAACCCCTACATGTTGCAATTAATTATATAGACGCATGCTACGAATATAATCAATGTATGGTGAATTAAACATCCAAGATAGATCCTCGGGAGAGGGTCAAAATCAGATTTCCCTACACTGAGCGCAGAATTGAAGAACTTTTTTTACGTCAAAATCCATCAGTCTTTAGTGGGGTTGGAGACCCGGCTGAGGCCGAAACTTAGATGCGAGCCCTAGAACGCATCTTCGACTTCAGACCGCATGCACTAAGAACGTTTGAGCTGCGTAGCCTTCACCGATCGATCACCGACACGCGAGGGACGAAGGAAAACAATGACACCATATCAGCTGGAAACTCTCACCTGGGAGCAATTCAAGACTTGAATGTACGGCAAGTATATTCCCAAAAGTTATCGCAAGAAGAAAGAGGCGGAATTCTACAATCTGAAACATGGGAGGATGTTAGTGACAGAATATGATAGGGTATTCTGCGACATGTCCAGGTATGCTCCACAACAGGTGGATACGGATGAGAAGATGGCTGAGAAATTTTGTGCCGGTCTGAGGTACGAAATTAGGATGGCATTGGCAAGCCATGGTGGACTCTCATACCCTGAATCGCTCAGCAGAGCCCTAGACATCGAAGGGGCAATGCCAGGGGAAAGAACAGTAACAGCTCCAACACCGACACCCCCACAGACTCAGTCCCATAACTTCAAAGGGAAACGGAAGTGGGACGACAATGGTCATGGACATGCTGAAAGGACACCGTGGCAAGGACAGCCACACCAACAGAATTTCGGAAGACATGCTACTCCCAACCAAGTGGGAAGAAATCAACCACAATCTCCTCTCTGTCCAAAGTGCAACAGAATGCACAAGGGATTCTGCAATGCTGGCAGAAGTGGGTGCTACATATGTGGCCAGAAGGGTCATTTTGCGGTTTTGCCTAGCAAGCAAGCAGGGTGGTATAAACCGAATCCACCAGCCCAGTGCAAAATTTGCGAGCAATGCAAGCACAACCCCAACAGCGCCAACCGCCACGACCACCACCCTATCAGCAGCGACAACAATGAGGATACCCACAATAAGCTAGGCATACGCATGCAGGCGTAAAACACCGAGAATCACAAGGAAACTGGCAGGTATGGGTAAACTCCTCGATATACCTGTGATAATTCTGTTTGATACGGGTGCCTCGCATTCATTCATAGCTAGTCTATGTGTAGATACCTTAGAACTCACAACTGAACGGGCTGAACCTAGAATGAATGTATCTTCACCAGTAGGAGGAATTGTAGAAATCACACACGTTTGCTCAAATCTTGAACTAGCCTTCGGAGGTCATAAGGTCTTAGCAAATAATCTCATGATTATGTTAATGCGGGACGTCGACATAATCCTAAGAATGGATTGGCTGGCCGAAAACTATGCCACCATCCTTTGCAACGAAAGACAAATCTCATTCCGACCTCCAAGAAAGAAACCAACAAGTTTCCATGGAATTAGCATGGGCAGAAGGGAGACTGTCGTCTCTGCCCTGCAAGCAACAAAGATGATAAAGAAAGGGTGCCAAGCTTACCTTGTTTACCTAAACGGAGAAGCTGAAGACAAGAAGAAAATCGAGGACGTACCAATCGTACAAGATTATCAAGATGTCTTCCCCGACGTACTACCTGGGTTACCGCCAGATAGACAAGTGGAATTTACCATCGACTTGGAACCCGGATCAGCCCCGGTGTCAAAGGCACCATACAGAATGGCTCCGAAAGAACTCCAAGAACTCAAGATGCAACTCCAAGAACTCTTGGACTTAGGTTTGATCAGACCTAGTGTCTCTCCATGGGGAGCGCCTGTGCTCTTCGTGAAGAAGAAAGACGGCACCTTGAGAATGTGCATAGACTACAGGGAACTGAACAAGCTGACGCTCAAAAACAAATACCCGCTCCCAAGGATAGACGATTTATTTGATCAACTTAAAGGAGCGAGTGTATTCTCAAAGATAGATCTGAGGTCTGGGTACCATCAATTGAAGATTCGACCAGAAGACATACCCAATGCAGCTTTCCGAACTAGGTATGGCCACTACGAGTTTGTAGTTATGCCATTCGGATTAACTAATGCACCTGCAGTGTTCATGGATCTCATGAATCGAGTATTTCACCCATACTTAGATAAATTTGTCTTAGTTTTCATAGATGACGTCCTCATCTACTCTAAAGACGAGAGAGACCATGAAGAACACTTAAAGGTCGTCTTAGGAACATTGAGAATGGAGCAACTTTATGCCAAATTCTCCAAATGTGAGTTTTGGCTCAGTGAGGTCACTTTTCTTGGCATATTGTGTCGTCAGAGGAAATCAAAGTGGACCCCGCAAAGGTACAAGCAGTACGTGATTGGAAGTCACCCATTAATCCTAACGAGATCAGAAGCTTTTTAGGGTTAGCAGGCTACTATAGGAGATTCATTGAAGGATTCTCCAAAATAGCAAGGCCAATGACACAACTACTTCACAAAAAGGAGTCAAATACACGTGGACCAATGAATGCGAAGAAAACTTTCAAGAACTCAAGGTGAGACTGACCACTGCACCAGTGCTAACTGTTCCAATAGCCGACAAGGAATATGCGATCTATACGAATGCATCCAAAAATGGACTAGGTTGTGTACTAATGCAAGAAGGTAGAGTGATAGCCTATGCATCACGACAAGTCAGACCACATGAGTTGAATTATCCTACGCACGGTCTGGAATTAGCAGCAGTGGTACATGCCTTGAAGATTTGGAGACACCACCTTTACGGAGTTCGGTGTGAGATATATATAGATCATAAAAGTCTCAAATACTTCTTTGAACAGAAGGATCTCAACATGAGACAGAGAAGATGGCTCGAACTGGTTAAAGATTACGATTGTGGTATAAACTACCACCCGGGCAAGGCTAACGTGGTAGCTGACGCCCTGAGTCGTAAAACTCACCCTAAGTTAGGATTTCTCCTCACTCAAGAAGAGCAACTCTTAAAGGAGTTCCAAATGATGAGCTTAGAAGTGGTACAACCACCAAAGTCAGTTGAGGGAATTGTTGCCACAATGTTAGCGACGCCTGACTTAAGGGAACGAATTATAAGCATGCAGAGGCAAGACGAAATCCTGGAAAAGATTCGTTTGAAAATAAGGACAGATAACCCTGGAGGTTACCACGAGGCGCCAGACAATGCCATCATGTTTGAAAATAGATTGTGCATCCCATACGACGGAGAACTCAAAAATGAGATCATGGGTGAAGCTCATGAAACACCTTACACCGCCCACCCAGGAGGTACAAAGATGTATCAAGACTTGAAGAAGAGGTTCTGGTGGGATGGTATGAAGAGAGATATAGCCTCATTTGTGGAAAGGTGTCTGGCTTGTCAACAAGTAAAGGCTTTGCACCAACGACCCTATGAGAAGTTGCAGCCTTTAGAAATACCAGAATGGAAGTGGGAGCACATCGCAATGGATTTTGTGACAGGTCTGCCAAAGTCGAAAAGAGGGAACACTGCTATCTGGGTAGTGGTAGATCGCCTCACAAAATGCACACATTTTATACCAATCCCAATAACTTACGGATCCGAAAAGTTAGCCCAACTGTATGTCCGTGAGATCATACGCCTACATGGTATGCCAGTGTCAATCACCTCAGATCGTGACTCTAAGTTTACGTCCAGATTCTAGATAAGCTTACAGAAAGAGTTAGGCACAAGATTAAACTTTAGTACTACCTTCCACCCACAAACTGTTGGTCAGTCAGAGAGAACGATTCAGACTCTGGAAGATATGTTGAGGACAATGGTACTAGATCGAGGAGGAAGTTGGGAATCAGTACTACCACTGATTGAATTTGCCTACAATAACAGTTACCGGGCGACCATTGATATGGCTCCATACGAGGCGTTGTATGGAAAGAAGTGCAGATTACCACTTTATTGGAATGAAGTAGGCGAAAGAAAAATATTAGGACCCGACACAGTCAACGAGATGATAGAAATCATCAGAAAAATCAGAGGGAGAATAAAGGAGGCCCAAGATAGGCAAAAATCATATGCTGACACACGCCGAACTGAGCTACTTTTTGATGTAGGAGACAAGGTCTTCCTAAAAGTATCACCTTTGAAGGGGATAATCAGATTTGGTGTCAAGGGTAAACTAAGAACTCGTTTTGTAGGACCTTACGAGATCCTAGACAAAATAGGTCCAGTGGCTTACAGATTGGCATTTCCTCCAAGCTTTGGAAATGTCCATACCGTTTTCCACGTATCACAACTCCGAAAATACGTGTTTGATCCAAAGCACGTAATTCACCAAGACGAGATGATTCTCAATCCAGACCTGAGCTATGAAGAAAGACCTGAAGCTATTTTGGATCGAAAAGTGCAACAGCTCAGGAACAAATCGATCACATCAGTAAAAGTCTTGTGGAGACATCATGGTCAAGAAGAAGCCACGTGGGAACTCGAGGACAAGATGAATGAAAAATACCCAGAACTTTTTGACTAAGGTATGCAAATTTCGAGACAAAATTTTCTTAAGGGGGCTAGAATGTAATATCCCACGTTGATAATTATGTTATATCGAATTATTATCTTTTAAATACTTCACTGAAATCGCGTTTAATATATCGAATAATTGATTTACCGCGTACTCGACGAATGAGAATCGATATCGAATTAAAAACATTAACCAAAGTCGAGAATTAATACAGAAATATTTTCGAACCAGATAAATTTATATCGCGATTAACGTCAAATCACACTCTTCAGATTTCCATCAAACTTTTCCTTATTCCCAATTAGCTTTTTGAGACCCTTACAATCAATCTTTTCCAATCAATCCATCAATCCACTTTATGAGACTCTTACCATCAAAGTCTCATCAAAGGTACCCCTACACCCCTACCTAAATTGGTACTATGATAACTAGAAAACCAATTCAAATTACCCAATCCTCATTCTTTCTTAACCTGCCGTTCCAGAGAAAAGAAAGAAAAAATGGAGTTAACCTTACTGGGTTCAAGGTATGACTTTACTTCCTTCATATTCAATATTCATTCATTAGCCTTCAATGCTTACCAGTTGGTAAGCAATACTTTATCTCGCCCAACAACATCACGAGATTCAAAAATAGAAAATTCGACAATCACTACCTTACCAAGGTCTGTCCCATTCTTTTCCAATTACGAATTTTCTTAAACAACATGAATGTATGCTTAGAATGCTCAACGATGGACTATAGAATTTTAGTATTGATTACAAGACACCAATAATTCTATATATATAGCAATCCTCATTAATATACGCATGTTGTCTTACTTACAAACAACTAGAAATTTAGAAACTTTATAAAACTAGAACATAATTTTTACAAGGATTTGTGAACCGAGCCACTTAGGGCTCGGGTCTTTGATCGAACAACATAGAGGGTAGGGCTCGATCACTGGTCGAACCTATAGCGGCACGGTGACGTGATGACACTGGGTAGTTGGCAGACGAGCTCGCTGTCGGGCGACGGCACCCTGCTAGGAGGGCGGGGCTCCCTGGAATCCAAGGAACGACGACGCCCTACAAAAGAAAACAGAGGAAATGTGAGAAACGGAGGGGGGGCGAATCCTCAGTGCGTGTGTGCGTGTGTAATGGTGCTCTGAAAAAGGAGATGGCGCCGAAGGGGGGGGGATGCTGACGATGCTCCATCGGAGGAGGACGGTGGCACGACGGCGTGGACGTCAACGGCATGCCGTCAAAGGAGAGATGACGCTCCACGAAGACATTCCTCGGTGAGACTCGCACGGCGAAAATAAGAGAAAAACGAGAGAAAGCCACAACCACGGCAGCCAGCCACCACCGTCGGGACATCGTCGGAGTCGAAGCGACGTGGCGTCAGATGGAGAAGAAGAGGCTACGCCTCTTTGTTGTGAAAAAGAGAACCGCGAGTGTCAGTGAGAGAGAGAGTCGAGTGTGAGAGCGGCAGAAGGACGGTGGCGACAACAACACGTCGCCGGAGACGAGAAGGCGACGCGACCTCAGCGAGAAGGGAGGCGACGCGTCTGGAGAGAAAGCAAAGAGAGTGTTCTGTTTGTGAGAGGGTGACGGTGAGAGTGAGAAATACGAGAAGACGACGGCGCGGTGACGCATCACCGAGAAAGAAGCGGCGACGTCGGAGGGAGGAGGAGGGAATGAGGCGGTGCCTCCTAGAGAGAGACAGAGAGAGACGGGAATGAGAGGGAGTGTAACCTAGGGTTTATTTGGTATGGGTAGGTTGGGCGATGGGGGTTGGGATTTTAATTAAATTGTTGGGCTAGAATTTATTTTTAGTTTGGCCATATTTCATTTGGGCCGAGAAGAAATGAAGGAAAAGGGGTGGGCCTTGAAATGGGTCAGAGAAAAGAAAGAAAAAAGGGGAAGGAATAGAATTAAATTGTTGGGCTTCACCTCTTGGGCCGAAAATTTATTAAAGGATGATAGGCTAAATTCTGGGCCCGGTAAATTATATAAAGAGATATGGGTTGCTATTGTTAATCTATTGGACTTGCTTTTAATTTAATTAAATTGGATTTCCATATTCTTTTGAGTAATAAAATTTAGCTTGAGAGGAGTTAGTTTAGACTCATAAATTAAGCTATTGGATTAGTCTTTAATTATGGAATAATTAATTAAGATTCGTCTAATGTCCATGAGTAATTAGCGATTGATTCCATCTTAATCAATCATGCGAACGAAGCGATCTTTAATTTCTAGATATTAGAGGACGAGCTAGGATTCTCAATATTTATTAATATCGATAAACACGAGACTTAATAAAAATATAAAATTCCTAATAAAATCTTATCGAATAAGATTTAGATGTTATTTTGATAAGAATGTTCATAAGTTCGGACTTCTTATTTATTTTATTGCGATAAAGGTCGGACGACGTAGTGACGTGACAGCAACAGAAAGGATTGTGAACTTGTGAGAAATAGTGCTGACATGTGGGCTTTCTTATATATAAACAAAATCAAATGATCCATTCAAGCAGTTATTTTCTTTTCAAATCGTTGAACTGAAAATGTTTCAAATATTGTCTTGCCATAAATGTTTTGAGATTTATGTATGATACCTATCTGTGTTTGGCTATGCCAAAAACCCGAGAATCGAATTCGAGTCCTGTGCTAGGGACCCCTAGGCAGGATTTGTGTACACAAGTGACCGAGAGTCATCCTAAAGGGGTGACCGGTCCGGTGACCGTGAAAGGAGGCCTCCTTCCCGGAACACAACAATTGTTACAGATATGGTAGTTACAAAAGAACTTAGACTGATCAGTCGAACTTAAAGATTCACAAAAGAATTTAGTAAGCTTGGGCCTTTTACGTTAAAATCTCTTGCGTTACTGTTGGAATAGCTTGACAATTATATATGTATCTTTTGGCATTGTGACCACTGAGTGCTTTATACTCACTCTCATGTATTTCTAAATATGCAGGTTGAGCAGTGATAGGTGAAGATGGAGTGTCGAGCGGGCTTTTGTCAGACATATTAGATAAACTCTTGGGGAAGATGCATGTCTTCATACATGTATCTTAATTTCATATTCCGCTGCGTACACTCGTTGTTGTAGCTAATTGAGCTAATTATGTTCATAAGTTCATAATTAGCTCGATCATTAATAATTGAGCTAATTATGAACTTATTATAGTCTGATTCTTGTAACTGATACCCCTTTTGTCTATGATACATTTTGGATAATTTTCGTTCGAATCGGTTCATTCTAGCAACATCAATCCCCTCTTCTAATTTCTCCTCCCTAGTCGCGGTTTTCCCAGCTTGGCTATCCTTAGCAAAGTCGGTCGTGACAAGAACTCATTATTGCTGCAAAAGGGCAAACACATTACATTTTTACCATGCCAAGAAACTTGAGTTGACGCTGAGTTGGCTCATTGTTTACGACCACCGCCGAAAAAACAAGAACGAGTTTGACATCCGCGCGCGGCTCTCGCTAGAATTCTGCTTCTGCTATGCAGCAGAGCACAAGAATGAAGATCATATTCATACGGATCGAGTTTTATTACTCTTTACTTGTTATCATCAACTCCCTCCTAACCGGTCACGCAATCGACACATTAAATCCTTCTCAGAGACTCAGACACACCACTGATGACACCCTCATTTCATCTGGAGGGACGTTCGAGCTAGGCTTCTTCAGCCCGGGGGACTCTGACTCCAAGAAGTGGTACGTGGGCATATGGTACAAGAGAATAACACCAAAAACTGTAGTGTGGGTGGCCAACAGAGACAATCCACTCCCAGACACATCAGGTACGCTCAGAGTCACCGCGCCGGGTCGTTTACTTCTTCTAAATTCCACAAACGATACTACTTGGTCGACTAATACATCCAGCAAAACGCAGACCCCAGTCGCACAACTGCTAGACTCAGGCAACCTTGTCGTGAAGGATACAAATGGTGGTGTGAATATTTTGTTGCAAAGCTTCGATTTCCCAACAGACTCTCTGCTGCCAGGGATGAAGCTCGGTTGGAACTACGTCGTCGGCCGAGAAGCCTACATGACGTCAGGCAAGAACGGCGGAGATCCAGCATCAGGGGATTTCACGTTCCACTTCGATCCCAATGGCTACCCACAAAATGTTCTTAAAAAGGGTGCATCCATGCAGTACAAATCCGGGCCTTGGAATGGTCTCGGCTTCAACAGCGGACAGAACTTCAAGAGGAACATCCTTCTCAAGTTCGGACTGGTGATGAGCGACACCGAGGTATACTATCACTATGAGCTCCTCAACGACTCCGTGATAGCGCGATTTCAGTTGAGTGAGAGAGGAGTTGCGCATAGGTTCGTTTGGGGTGATGAAGCGCAGAATTGGGCGATTTATCATACCATACAAGTAGATGGTTGTGATAATTATAATGCCTGTTGATACGATCCTCGCTGGTACGAAGGATCTATCGACACGCGAACGGAAGAACGAACAAGATGGAATATCCCAAAACCTCTGAATCTAACCCTCGAAGTGATATAGGTCGGTATTTCGCCTATACCCCAACTAGATAGTTGACGCAGCAACTCGGGGACGATGAATGACATACGAACGAGGGATGGATGTCTCGTCAATACGTCGATAATTGAATTTCTTGACAAATGCAAGAAAATTCAAGAGCTAATGAAGAGAGAATAAAACTCACATATATTCGTAAATCAAAAGATGAATATTTTCAGATGCTTACAAGCCTTTATATAGGTGAAAATAAAGAACCATAATCCTTGTCAAATAAGGATTCCTAATCAAAACAGAAAATAAAGAACCATAATCCTTGTCAAAGAAGGATTCCTAATCAAAACAGGAAACTAATTAATATAAGAGACCTAATTAAACTAGGATACTATTTAATCTAACATTTAAATGAGCTGCGAAAATAATTAAAACTAAAAAACGTGGCCCACAATATCAAGTAATGGGCTGAAATATCGGACTCCATCATTCCCCTCCTCTTGAGAAGGATTTGTCCTCAAATCCAAGTCATCACCTATATCAAACGAACTCACCCATTTCAATTCACTAGCCCTCGCAAGATACCAAATATGAGAATTGACCTTATATCCACCAGGGATAAGCCTCATGGCAATGTGGACGATCATCCCCACCCCATAAGACCCGATCGCCTCGGTCGGCGATCCGCGAACCCTATGAGACAGGCCAGTGGAAGGTCAACTCTGATACCAAATGATACGATCCGTGTTGGTACGAAGGATCTATCGACACGCGAACGGAAGAACGAACAAGATGGAATATCCCAAAACCTCTGAATCAAACCCTCGAAGTGATATAGGTCGGTATTTCGCCTATACCCCAACTAGATAGTTGACGCAGAACTCGGGGACGATGAATGACACACGAACGAGGGATGGATGTCTCGTCGATAACGTCGATAATTGAATTTCTTGGCAAATGCAAGAAAATTCAAGAGCTAATGAAGAGAGAATAAAACTCACATATATTCGTAAATCAAAAGCTGAATATTTTCGTATGCTTACAAGCCTTTATATAGGCTGAAAAATAAAGAACCCTAATCCTTGTCAAATAAGGATTCCTAATCAAAACAGGAAACTAATTAATATAAGAGACCTAATTAAACTAGGATACTATTTAATCTAACATTTAAATGGGCTGCGAAAATAATTAAAACTAAAAAACGTGGCCCACAATATCAAGTAATGGGCTGAAATATCGGACTCCATCACCTGTGGTGTACATGATAGTTGTAATGCTCTAAATTCTCTTGGTTGCACGTGCTTGAAAAAATTTGAACCAAAAGATCCTTCGGGTGGAGTAGGCAAGATTGGTCGAATGGATGCATACGACGTAAACCGCTGAATTGCCAAAGTGGAGATGTGTTTTTGAAGCATTCTGGAATTAAATTGCCTGATACTCAGCATTCTTGGTTTAATACTAGTTTGAGCCTCAGAGAATGCAAGTAATTTTGCTCCAAAAATTGTTCATGTATGGCATATGCTAGCCTTGGTATAAGTAGATGAGAAAATGGATGTCTAATTTGGTTTGGTGAACTTGTTAACATAAGTGGCTTCATCCGAGTTAGGTAAGATCTCTCATTTGAAATATAGAGGGATTATTCTTATGGCACGTGTTCTTATAACAGAATTACTTATTCTTCTGATATATATATTCAGGAACTGGGAAATATGTGATGTGTTCTTTGTACTAATAATCCACAGACTCTAGAGGAAAGAAAAGAGAAGTACTTATTGTGACGTTGTGCTCAATGGTTGGAGTGATTCTGGTGTGCTTGAGCTGGTTACTGTATTTTCAAATAAGGAAGAGAATGGGCCATCAACCGCCAGAATCAGGTAACGAAGGAATTATTTTATGTAGTACAAAAAACTTGTGCTTTAATGGATGCCTTTCTTTATGTTCTATATATTATCTTCATCGTTCATGAATATTTAGGTGGGGGAAGAATTGATAACCCTGATGATCATCCGGATGAAAGCGACAATAAGAGCTAGAGCTATCACAGTTTGACTTGTCTACTATAATTAAAGCCACAGATGATTTCTCATTCAACAACAAGCTTAGAGATGGTGGATTCAGGCCTGTTTATAAGGTAGAAAGCTATATCACAAATTTATTATTTCAAGACATATTACTTTGATATTGCCTGATTCTCAATGGATAATGATAGCATTATTATCAGAAATTTTTAGCATTATAAATGGATAATAATAGCATCATCTAAGGTTATGATATTGGAAGCCAGATACTTGGAATGAGAGAAACATGATATCAGGGAATATGAATATAAATACAGTGGAAAATATAGGCCAAATAAATTAGGAATGCGCAAGATGCTATGTAAATGTGAAAAAGATGATAACTCTATGATGTTGATTTCAATTAGAATGTAGCTGTTACAACATTCAGTATGTTTTGATATTTGGGCATCCTAGACGAGGGGCAGGAAATTGCTGTCAGGCGTCTGTCAAAAAATTCTCTTCAAGGAGTGGATTAGTTCAAGAATGAAGTGATCTGCATCGCAAAACTTCAACATAGAAATCTCGTGAAGCTTCTAGGATGGTGCATTCAAGGACCAGAAAAGATGTTGGTCTATGAATACATGACCACAAAAGTCTCGACTTAATATTGTTCGGTAAGGCTTGCTCTGCCAACTGCTCAGTTGCTAAATAAATAAGTCACATTAATACATGTTTAAAGTAAATAGAACTGAAAATTCTTTCTTAGAATTTTCCACAGTTAATATCTCCTTGTTTGGCAGATCCTACAAGAAGCATGTTACTTGACTGGCCTAGGCACTTCAAAACTATTAATGGCATTGCTCGCGGACTTATGTATCTTCACCAAGATTCCCCTCTTCGAGTAATCCACAGAGACCTGAAAGCCAGCAATATACTGCTAGATACCGATATGAACCCAAAGATATCAGACTTTGACCTTGCTAGAGCTTTTGGAGGGAATGAAACCGGAGGCAACACAAGCAAAGTAGTAGGAACATAATATGTAGGATTATTTCAATAATGACTGCACGATATTCACTTCCACTATTCCCAACTAATATTCTAGTGAACACTTCATGCAGCGGCTATATGTCCCCGGAATATGCTGTGGATGGCATGTTCTCGGTGAAATCAGATGTGTTTAGCTTTGGAGTTATAGTACTTGAAATTGTGAACGGCAAGAGAAACAGAGGATTCTCTCATAGAGATAACGGCCTCATTCTTCTCGGACATGTAAGGTTATTACATAATGCAGTAATCTTATAAGATCCAGATGGAATTGACACTGAATATGTAACAGGAATGGATGATTTCTGAAGAAAGGTCGATCGAGTTGGTTGAATCTTGTCTGAGAGATTCATGCAATGTATCACAAGTATTGAGATCAATCCATGTGGGTCTTTTATGTGTTCAACAACACCCAGAAGACAGGCCGAGCATGTCTTCAGTGGTTTTGATGCTGAGCAACGGCGGCGCATTGCCTGAAGCCAAACATCTTCTGGTGAGCTATGAAAGAGTGAAACTTCAGTTAGCACCACCACAACAAGTTCATCAAATGCAATGACAGTTTCGCTCATAGAAGCTCGATAAGTTCCTGATAGATTAGCTTATATATATTCCATTATGTTGATTTTGTCTCTTCCAATCTTCACGCTCTTTCTCTGCTCATGCACGATGGTTGTGAGCACCTCCATTTTTGTTTGTTCACAAGACTCTTACTCCTCGCATTTTGTATTACTGACCATGATTAATTTAGTTTCAGTCATCTTGGTCATTAAAAATGAAGACTACCGGTGAAGCATCGTATACATATGATGTACACAAATTTTTCTCTTAAATTAATGTAGTTTGAAATATTTAATTGTTAAATTAAAAATAAAATAAAGTTTTTAATGACTGAAATATTTCAATTTCTAATTAGAGATGAACAAGTCAAATCTGGAAGAGTCAACAAATTGGGCCACAGCACCACAAAATTCCCAAGGTCACAAGTAGAATATTATTAGTTTAGTGTGCCTTATTTGTTTGTTGACTGCTTCATTTGTTCTAAAAGAGAAATCTCTCTTCCAAGAGTTCCATATCTCAGATTTATGAGAATATAAGATGTTAATCACGGTAGCTCAACAATTAAAAAGTTATGAAGATTTTACTTAGTATTTATAAGGAGTTACCCTAAAGAAGGTGAAATTCTGACGCTAAGATTATTATGACTCGATCCTTAATCCTTATGCCAAGTTTATTTTAATGAATTAGTTAAGTCCGTAGCTATATTAACTGCATCACTACAACAGCAATGCGCGGCTACAGTGTTAATATCCTTTTCCGTCTCGATCAACTATATATAAACGACAGAGTTGTATTCAATACACTTGCAAGTCAAGAAGCAGACTTTAGTTCATTTTTAATATGGAATTGTGGAAGGAGGAATACAAATTTGATATCCACCATCAACTCGCTGATATAATATGATATGACAAACCACGGCAAGCATAACTATACAATTTCTAAGAATAAAATAGCCATATTTCTCGTAACCAGATTTTTATAAGAAGATTATTCCATCCGTAAATTACATCTTATTTTCGTTTTCCACCTAAGACAAAATTGACATTTCATATCATGATTTGGGATCACAAATCACAATCCTTTTGAGATCCGCTATTCCATATTTAATGTCCCATTTTCGTGTCATACTATCAATTTTATTTTAATTATTTTTTTGTTTTTTTCTTAAATTCCAATATGTTGTGATTTTTTTTAAATTATACAATTATTAACTAAGGTTCACCACTCTAATTAAGGTTTATAATTATTATTTTATATTTAATTTGTATTTTTAGTAAAAATGATTATTTGGGTTCATTATTTCAAAATTAGGGTATGCAATTTTTAAAAAAAAATGTATAAATGTTAAAATATTGTTCATTATGCAATAGTATTTTATGATGTGCGATAGAGTTGGGATGGGTCAATCCTATTATACTTGTGCTATTTTCGATTCCAGTTAATTTGACTGATTTTTTCCATCTCAAGTGTCTCAAAATAAGTAAAAGTAATAATTAGAGAAAGCAAAAGTTCCGAATAATTAAGAAGAAGGTTAATTAAGAATGATTGGCCTTGTCCACAGCCATTTTCGAGTTCTAGTTTACCTCCAGAATTCTAGGGGGAAAAAGTAAAAATTGTCCAAACCATTTTAGTGAATGCCAAGTTGGGCATGGAGGGTTAATACAAATCCACAATGACAAGCTGTGTTCACGTCATCACGACCAACGACCATCATTTCTATACAACTGACTTTAGCTTCCGCTTCTTGTTCCGGTGCACATTCAGTAAACCAGAAGCATGGACACGATAAACAGTAAACACTACATCTCTTTATTTCTCATCATAACCGCCTTGTTGCCCACACACGCATCAGACACCCTAAACACCACTCACATATTGAGGGACAACGGAGACACCCTCATCTCATCAAATGGAACCTTTGAGTTGGGATTTTTCAGCCCCAAAAACTCCGACTATCGCTACGTGGGCATATGGTACAAGAAAATACAAGAAACGACTGTAGTATGGATTGCCAACAACGAAAACCCACTCACAGATAGAGCAGGCGTGCTCAGAGTCATCGAGCCAGGACTTCTACTTCTTCTAAACAGTACTAATGCTACCATTTGGTCTACCAACGCATCAACCACTACGCAAAATCCAGTTGCAAGATTACTGAACTCGGGTAATTTTGTAGTGAAAGATGCAAACGATGATGATAACCCCGAGAATTTCATTTGGCAGAGTTTCGACTATCCCACTGACACTTTTTTACCAGGGATGAAGCTTGGTAAGAACTTGGTCACTGGTTTGGAAGTCTACATCACATCACCGAAATCCCAAAGCAATCCAGCTTCAGGGGATTATACGTATCACTGTGATCCTAGTGGCTATCCACAGAATGTGATCAAAATGGGTGATGTTGTAACTTACAGAACCGGCCCCTGGAATGGGGAGAGCTTTAGTGGGAATCCAAATCTGCAGAAGAATAACATTTTCACTTTTGGTGTGGTCATAAACGAGAAAGAGGTGTACTATCATTATGACCTAATCAATGAGTCACTGGTCACAAGGGTTACAATAAGTGAGGGCGGGCTTGGGCATAGGTGGATTTGGGTTGAAAGGACAAAAGAATGGAACAGTTATCTTACTATACCAGTGGATAATTGTGATGTGTATAATGGATGTGGTCCGTATGGTAGTTGTAACATCAAGAATTCTCCATCTTGTGGATGCTTGGACAAGTTTGAACCGGAAGATGCTGAGGGCCGGGAGAGGGGAGATTGGTCGAAAGGGTGTTTCCGGAGCAAGCCCTTGGATTGTGATAAGGGAGATGCATTTTTGAAGTATTCTGGGATTAAATTGCCAGATACTCATAATTCACGCTACAACAAGAGTATGAATCTTGAAGAATGCAAGCAGGCGTGCTTCGAAAATTGCTCTTGTATGGCGTATGCTAGTCTAGATATCAGCAGAGGTGGAAATGGATGTTTACTTTGGTTCGGTGACCTTGTTGACGTAAGAGACATATCTCCTGGCCAAGATATCTATATTAGGATGGCTTCTTCTGAGTTAGGTAAGATTCATACATGGAAATTACTTGTTTAGGACTTACTTAATGTTTACAGGTATACTAGAGGATTTTGCTTACAATTGCTTTTTGATAACTCTTCAATCTTGTTGCATTCTAGTGAATTTTCATTGTTGGACATAACTATACAAGTCATTATTCTTCAAGTAGTTCAGATATCCTAGCTTATCTCAGCATGAAATATTAACATGTCACTCCGACAAATATTCCACAGGCTCAAAAGGAAGGAAGCGAAAGATATTTATCATAGCATTTTCCTTAGTGATTGGTATACTTCTGGTATGCCTGGTTCTATATTCTCGGAAAAGAAAGAAGCTGGACCATATGCTGCAAGAAACAGGTTAGGGGGACTAGTGTGTGTTGTTTTAGAGGATAACTATATTATTGGATTCTCATTTTTATGTTCTCTAGTTTATTGTAGAATAATATGCCTATTGATCGCTCTTGTTGCAGACAAATCGGTGCTGAGTTTTGTGGATAATCGTCCTGATGAAAGTCGTGAGAACAATGAGCTAGAGCTACCACTGTTTGAATTGGCCACACTAGTGAAAGCTACTGATAGTTTTTCAGTCGACAATAAGCTTGGAGAGGGTGGATTTGGACCTGTTTATAAGGTAAAAGCCATCCAAAATTCATTTTTTAAGTATTCTAAGTGATGAAAGTCAGCTTTACTGGACATACATTTATATATGCCTGATCCTTGATCAAATCCAGTTTCATATATGTCTGCCATGAAAAATAACCCAAGCTAATTCCTTACTATTCTGTCATTGGAAGGCGAATGTTCCATAAAGAAACAAGGTTCCAAAAACAGAAGAAACAGCCCAACTTTAAAGAATAACAGGATCCAAATTATTTATCCACAAAAAAACTGAGCCTTGAAACCTGTTGTATATTATCATTGTTAAATCTGTTATTGAGATTGATAAAAATATACTACATTTTTGTAATAGGGTCAGCTAGATGAGGGGCAGGAAATTGCTGTGAAACGACTATCAAGAACGTCACTTCAAGGAGTAGATGAATTCAAGAATGAAGTAATCTGTATTGCAAAACTTCAGCATCGGAATCTAGTGAAACTTCTAGGATGTTGCATTCAAGGAGGAGAGAAGATGTTGGTTTATGAATACATGACCAATAGAAGTCTGGACTTAATTCTTTTCGGTAAGTTTTCCTCCTCTCAGTAACTATAATATAAAAGGATACTGCTTCAGAAGAGAAAGTATCAGATTTTCACACTGCTTTGGCAGATTCCATGGAAAGCATATCACTAGATTGGCCAAGGCGCTTCAGTATTATCAATGGTATTGCTCGTGGCCTGATGTATCTTCATCAAGATTCCTGCCTCCGAGTTATCCACCGAGACCTCAAAGCTGGCAATATATTACTAGATTCCAAGATGAACCCAAAGATATCAGACTTTGGTCTTGCAAGATCTTTTGGAGGAGATGAAATTGGAGCCAGCACGAACCGAGTGATAGGAACATAGTACGTATGGTTATTTACACGTTACATTACATGCCTTCAAAACTTAACAATCTTCCATGCAGTGGCTACATGTCCCCAGAATATGCTGTGGAAGGCATCTTCTCAGTGAAATCAGATGTTTTTAGCTTTGGAGTTGTACTACTTGAAATTGTCAGTGGTAAGAGAAACAGGGGATTTCATCGTAGACACTGCCTCAACCTTCTTGGACATGTAAGTACTAGAAACTCGAGTCCTCATTTCACATGAAACCGATCCTTATAGCATCTGTATAGTAACAGCTGACATAACAGGCATGGATGCTTCATGAAGAAGAGAGGTCAGTGGAATTGATTGATCCTTGTATGCAAAATTCATGTGATTTGTCTCAAGTAGTGCGATCAATCCATATTGGCCTTTTATGCGTTCAAGAACTCCCACAAGACAGGCCAAGCATGTCTCAAGTGGTACTGATGCTGAACAACGGCGGTGTCCTGCCTGAACCTAAACATCCTGGTTTCTTCACAGGAAGAGAAATACTAAGAAACGAAACATCAGTTAGCTCAAACACATCAAGTTCGACAAACACCATGACCATCACGCTGCCAGAGGCTAGATGAGTTGATAATAATAGATAAGCTCATATTCCGTCATCTTCATTTCTCTGTCTTCCAATCTTTACACATTTCTTCTCTACCCATTGAGACTAGCATACTTGTAAGTTGCAGCCTTCTGAAAAAGCAAATATACTTTTAGGATGTGGTAAGAATCATAATTCCATACACAAAAACAAACAAGCACACTGCATACAATAATATATATAATATCTTACTTTTTATTCCTATGTGAACTGTTTCATAGAACTTTACCCCACAATCAACTTGATACTTGCAAATTTGAAATTTTCGTTATACAAATACGTTCTAAAAGAGCATTCTCGACACTAGAAACTGTTTTATAGAAGAAGAAAAAAAACATTACACACTAATTGCAGAACGTTGGGGGTCTCTTCATCTGGCCTCCAAGTCAGTTATGGTGATTGTTTCATTTTCCCTGACTCAACATATATGAAGTTCTACTGCCCAACGGGCTGGAACTTCTTTCAATGAAAAATCCAGGCTCTATTCGTTCGGCCAAAATTGGTCCATCATTCCCCAACATTGAAAACACTGATGACATGGTTAGCCTATCATCTGCAAATTTCTGAACGCTAATAACACCACTTGCATGCATATCTTCACTTCACATTCCGCAAATGTATAGTTCAAACATTCATCCATCAACTCTAGAATCTTGTTTTCTTGCCACATTAATAACCAGCTAAGTTTTTTGACATTATTCTTATAAATGAAAATGGCATAAAAGTATTTATTTGTATACATGGCCCAAGAGGTTACGATAGTGATCGGAGCCCCCATATCCATTGTTCTTTTTTCCGCTAATTATCTCTAGCAACACCACTCCAAGACTAAAGATGTCAGCTTTCACTGAGTATTTCCCATCAATAGCACATTCAGGAGCCATGTATCCACAGCATTAAATAATGGATTATAAAGCCATCATTGAAAATAATGAAGTAAGTTAATGATACAAAGTAAATTTTCTATGTCCCGATAACTCTTTTTGTTCTGATCCTCTTGAAAAATTCTTGCTAAGCCGAAATCTGAAATTTTTGGAGTTAAATTTCCATCTAGTAAAATATTGTTCGTTTTGGAGATCCCTGTGAATAATCTTTAATCTGGAATCATGATGGAGATATAGAAGGCCCCTTGCAATTCCCATGATAATATCATAACACTTAGGCCATTTCAAAAGTGTTCTCTGACTGTGATATGGAAATGTTAAAGGTGGATGTGTTATTCTCTTTGACATATGGCAGGATGAAAGTATGGGATTTCACAAGCACGATAGAAAAATGAAGGATAAATCGGAGTGTACCAAAAGCAAAAAGATCAAGGCTTTTATTCTGTAGTTATTCATAGATTAGCATCCTTTCCTTTTCTTCAATGCAACATCCTAAAAGTCCAACTAGGCTTCTGCGTTGGAGTTTCACAATCACAATAACTTCATTACTGAACTCTTCAAGACCCTGTTGTGAGGACCTCGACAACCTTTTGACTCCGATTTCTTCTCCAGATGGCATGCTCCCCTGCTTATGCATATGTTAGTATACAAATAAGGATGTCAAAGTATTGTTTTTGTTAAACTTCAGCACTCTCACTTAGTACATTACCTTGTAAACAGGACCGAAATCTCCAACTCCAATCATGTTTCCCATGGAGAAATTATTTGTAGCTTGCACAATCGTTACCATTTTGAGCAGAGGTAATTCTAGATCCTCATTATTCCCTTTTACTGCTTTGAATCGAAAGGAAAAAAAACAACAACCAACGACTCAGTATTTGCTTGAGTATATACTTTGAGCATGACTATTGTTTTTAGAGCTTTCCACTATAGAAGTTCAATTGTTACCTTGCTTCTTTCGTCTTGCGATATAAAGTACACCTCCATTGATAATGGCTGAGACGAAAACAACAGAAGCAATTGATAAAATTATGAACTTAGTAGGTCTTTTCTTCTCCTTCTCCTTGTCCTCCTCTAAACCCGTGTTAAAATCTACAGGCAATACCAGTTGATAATATTAGGAGTAAAGGGGACAAAGATACGGATATGGATTATGATTCGAAATATGCATGCGAAGCTACTCTAAATTTTGTAACTGGTAGTTATAAAACGACTTACCTAGTTCAGAAACTGATACGCGGACATAGACAGAAGTTATGCTATCTGCTTCAGAAAGCTGTTTTGTATCAAGGAAATCATCCAACCACATCAAGCAGGCACTGCCTGATGAATGGATTAGCATATGCAGTGCAACTCCAGTTTTTGGTGCACTCAGCTTTGCACTCGCCAAGGCTCATGGTTCCATTTAACCAAAACCTCAACATATCAGGATACTGCAAAAGTGCAATTCCATTCCACTATCTGAGTCGGTATCTTTTGCCAGCCCCTCTCAGAACCACCATATCAGCCAAGCCCTAGTTTTGGATCTTGTGAACAAAATCACCCCAAGAAGGATCATCCCGATTTCTCCATGACGTCAAATTCCTTCCCACACCAGAATCATCGCCGTCCACCATTATCATTCCGGGTAACATGGTGTCAGTTGGATAATCAAAACGCTGCCAGAGGTAGCCTTCTATCGTGTTGTATACAAGAACCAAGCTTCCAGAATCCAACAGCTGTAAAATTGGATATGTTGCCCACCCTGCTGATGAACTACCCGACCAGATAATGCTCTCGTCTCTGCTTATAACAAGACCTCCATTTCCGGAAATCGTCAAAACTTTTGCTTCTGTGGCAGTGATGGGATGTTTCTGTTTGCAACCCAGACTACAACATCTGGCGTGCCCTTGTGCCATATTCCCAAGAATCTATTCAAAGATTTTCCAGGTGAGGTAAAACCCATTTCAAAAACTTTGATTTGAGAAACCAGAGTCTGCCCAAAAACAAGGTTTTGATATGGATTAAGTATGTGATCGCCAACTGCTACAACTGTTAAACTTAGAAAGGCGATCGAGTGAAGCAATGTGCAAAGGATTGTAGTGAAGGAGGAGCGCTGCATGTTCAAATCTGATTTCATGTGCAGCTCTGGAAACAGTTGTGCTGTGCTGATCACTCTTGATTGTAGAACAACACCGGAAAAAAGGAAAATGAAAATTCAAAGGTTAAAAGAGTTGGAGCCTGCGGGTGCTTACTTGACCGGGGAATCAATTGAACAGCGCATATGTTTTAAGTAAACTTACATGCATTGACATCATCGCTTATGTACAACGCTTCCAACAATCGCAAGACGAGATAATACTTGTCACGAAGAGTCGACTTAAAATCGACTTAAAACTTTCAAACCTAAACCTTTGCTCGAGATGTCGATGCCCTCGCCACCGACCGCCTCCGCCTTCTTCTTGCCATTGCCTTGCACGCCGCCGCCACCGCACAACGGCTTGGTCATGTTTGGTTCGATGCCTTCGGTCAACCATGGGACCCTTTGGTCGACCGTTGGTTCCACTTTAGTGGTTCAACAATTGGTTCCACTTTAGTGGTTCCTTCGTTCGACGATCGCACTTTTCAGCTGGTCGATCGCCGGATCCATGGGATCTAACACCGTGGATCCGGCCATGGATCGATCTCGCCGCCTGCTCATACCGCAAGGATGATGCCGCCGCCGAGAAGCCGCCAAGTTTGGAGGATCCGACTTCAAGAGATGGCAGAAAGATGTTGTTCTACCACGACGCTGGGCTTCGCCAACTTCGGTAGATTAAACACCTTCTCAAGAAGTCAACCACGCCGAGAATCAAGGTGGATGGTTCATCGACACTGGCGCAACCGCCGCACGCGTCATACTGAAAAGATGCGCTTTCTCCACCCACAAGCCTGCTGAGGGAGGAAGCTCAACACGGGGAACCAAGTCATCCGAGGTTGCGGAGTTGGTGATGTGGTGCTCAAGATGACGTCCGCATTGAGATCACATTGAAGGACGTGTCGCATGTCCCGCATATTCTGCAAGAACTTAGTGTCGCCTCTATTCTAGTTAATAAAGGTTTTAGACTAGTTTTGAGTCGGACAAGTTTGTCTTGACTAAGTTTGGAAAGTTTCTTGGTAGAGGTTATCTCACCGGGTCTTTTCAAACTAAATGTAATGGTCATGCCGTGTACCCAAAATTATGATGAATGAAAAGCATCTACTTCCTCTTACTGACCGAGTGTTTCGATTTATGGCATTGTAGATTAGGACATATTAATCTAAATGCAATAAAAAGATTAGTAAATTTAGATTTACTAAAGTTAAATGAAGTCAATACACAAACGAAATGCGAGGTTTGTGTGGAAGCCAAATGGCTAAGTTACCATTTCATTCGGTAGAACGAAGCACTAAGCCTCTAGAACTTATTCATACCGATGTATGTGATTTAAAGTTTGTACAAACTAGAGGTGGTAAAAGTACTTCATCACGCTTATTGATGATTGTACAAGATATTGTATCTTTACCTTCTAAGAAGTAAAGACGGGCTATTGAAGCTTTTAAAACTTCAAGAACGAAGCCGAGAATCAACTAAGTCGTCGAATTAAGACGCTCAAGTGATGAGGGAGAATATGTAGTCTGCTTGAGGCATTACGCAACGAAAGTGGTATAATACATCAAACCATTTAAGATTCCACTCAAGAGTAAGGATGTCACCCTACGAGTTGTGGAAAGCCAAGAAAGCCATCGACAAATATCTCAAAGTGTGGGGTGTTTGGCGAAGGTTGAGGTGCTCTTCCCAAACAAGTTACAATTGGACCTAAAGCGATCGATTGTATCTTTATTGGGTATGCACCGAACAATAGCAGCTTATCGTTTCGATCCACGTCGAGGTACTGAGATATGATCGTGGGACGACGATTGAATCAAGGAATGCTATATTCTTTGAAAGTGTTTATCCTCAGAAGACAAGGATAAAATGAAGCCGCTCTAGCAATAGAGTCGATGGTGAAGCTTCGAGTTCTAAACCTTTGGAGGAAGAACCGATATCGCATGCGATCAAGGTCGATCTAGAGGGTCGGAACCGAGACGTGGCGATGAGAGTCGCCAAAGGATTTTGGTCCCGACTATATTGCGCTCATGTTGGACGAAGAACCAACTTCGATCAGTAGCATATGCTCGCCAGACGGAATCAATAATGTTGACATTTTACATAGGATCGATCTACGCTTTGAGTAGATGATCGTGGTGTATTCACATTCTCAAACCGATTTCCTGAGCGAGAAATAGTGGATCAAAGTTGGTCACTTAAACATGGAGTTTTGGCTGGGATAAGCATGGATTAATTAATCCTTATCCCACATCGCGCATATATTTCCTTTTGCTTCCTACGGTGACATTTCATTTCCCAAGCTTCCTTTCATGTTTGTTTCTTTGGGACGATCTACATTCTTTTCTAGAATACCTTATTTGAAAGCGACAACCACCTAACGACTTTGAGCTTTTGTAGTGACGGTAAGTGACCTCTGCTGCAAGAATAATAGATTAGCAATAAAAAGTTTATAATCAACCAAATCTGGTGTGAATGTATACAAGACGTGGAAAAACTCGCCTCTTAGTTCCCAAGCAATTACAGGTGCGTTTTAGGCTACAAAAATTGTTAAATCCGAGTTGAAAATCTAACAAGAAAGAGAGAAATTTACTTTGAATTGAATGAAGCAAAGATAGACACGTTGAAGGAGGATGCTATCGAGCTCTCAGAACACCTTTGATACGAGCACAATATGTTCGGTCGCCGTGCCAACTGCAAAACAGAGACTCCGATGCTCAGTCAGATTTCGATCAAAGTATGATTATAAGTATTGAGAGAAGCACGTACCTCCTTGCAAATAAAATGATGGAATATTTATAGGATGTCATGCATGAAGGGCATATTTAACTTATTACCTTAGACAGAGGGGTAAATGTATCCTTTTGTAAGGGGGACATGTTCCTAAGTGCGCAGGCTAAGACACCGTAAAGTGCACAACGTAGTCTGCATGTTTATTAGAATATTTGTACTTTGAGGTACTAGAAGATGACACATGGAATGGTCTTCAATTGTACCTGCACATATCGAATAGTTACAGGTGTAGTAGGTCGATCAACTCTGCCTTATAGACACTGGTATGTCAGCAGACAAAATTGCTAGAGTGATTTGAAGGTTTCCTTGAGCATTGGCTGAAAGACTAAGGCATGGGTAGATTCGGCTCACAGATTTGTCTCGGTTATTTACCAGGATAGGTTTGTCCTTTGAGAGCGACGTTGAGTCTCTTTTGGCATATGAGTTATGTCATGTGAGTTCTGTGTGGCGGACTTTATTCTCCATGTGTGGTGTGCCTTAGTCCATTTCGCTCAGAGGTCTGGTTGACTTGTGTATATCTATTTCGTATCAAAAATATTGTTATTCATGCTATAATAGAGTTAAACTTGTGTATGACAATGAGGTGTAGTCCAAGTGGCAAAGTTGAACACCAAAGTCTCTCTTGCAAGAGGTATTACCATATTGGTTCAAGTCCCATCCACGTGTGGATTAACTTTCATTTTAATTAGATATTTAATCTAGTTTATACTAATTTGATTGGACTCGGTCCAATTTATATTAGGTTGATTAATTCTTTGTAATATATTTCATGATATAATTACGTATCTTGTATCTAAAAAAGAGTTAAACTTGTGTATTCTCTATGTTTATCCAATAAGACAATGGTGATTAATAGTTGCTTTGCTTAGATAAAAATAAGGGTTACTTATAACATGATCTTTGTCCACGTTATTATGTTATGGTCTGGCCTTTAGGAAGAGGCGAATATAAGCCTTACAACACTTATAGCCGCTTATTGTAACGGCGTTCAGAAAAACATAATGTAAACTAACGGAAGCTGATTTCGCCATTCATTCTTGCCACATAAGATAAAGCGACGACCGTTCATGTATAACAGATAACTACTAATGTCAGTTGTGGATAAGTTGCAGCATTCTGAAGAATCACATGTACCTTTAATTAAGATGTGCTGGCAATCAAATGTCCACATACATACAAACTGAACACACACTCTGCACATAGTAACACACACACTGCACATAAATTACACACTTTATTATATTAAATAGTTTTGTTAGTATATAAAATCTAAGAAAATTATGTTTTCTAGTTTTATTCATTAAATAACAGATATAACTAAAAAAGCTACCGTTTTATCAAACTTTACAAAACTAAATCTTAGAACTTAAATTTAAATGAATAGAAATCAAATTTATAAACACTTCGAATTCATTAAATTGACATCATTCCAAAATTCAAAGTGAAAAGACGGAAATACCCCTACCTCGGTCTACACTTGAGAGTGTTCATCTGGCCTCCAACTCAGTAATGGTGATTGTTTCATTCTCTGATTCAATGCATGGTGATGTACTACTTCTCACACTGGAATTTCTTTCCATAAAAAATCCAGGTTCTTTTGGCTCAGGCAAAATTGGTCCATCAGTTCCCAACATTGAAACCACATGGGACGTGGTTGGCCTATCATCTGCAAATTTCTGAACGCATAATAACCCCACTTGCATGCATCTCTTCACTTCACACTCCCTAAATGTAGCATTCAAACTCTCATCCATCAACTCCAAAATCCTGTTTTCTTTCCATAGCAACCATGCCTGCCACAACAATAACCACGTAAGTTTCTGCTTTTCTTATATTTGACAACAGTATATGAAGTGATTCTTATAAATGAAAATGGCATCAAAGTATTTGTTTACATGGCCCAAGAGGTTAAGATAGTGATCCGAGTGTCCATATCCTCTGTTCTTCTTTCCGCAAATTATCTCCAGCAAAACCACTCCAAGACTAAAGATGTCAGATTTCACTGAGAATTTCCCATCGATTGCATATTCGGGAGCCATGTATCCACTGCATAAAGTTTTTGATCTTATGGCCAACCATAGAAAATAATGAAGTAATTTGATGATATAAAGGAAACTTACTATGTTCCAACAACTCTTTTTGTTCTAGCAAGAGATTGATCCTCTTCAAAAATTCTTGCTAAGCCGAAATCTGAAATTTTTGGATTCAAATTTCCGTCTAGTAAAATATTGCTGGTTTTAAGATCCCTATGAATAATCTTTAATCTGGAGTCGTTATGGAGATAGAGCAATCCCCTTGCAATTCCCATGATAATGTCATAACGCTTGGGCCATGTCAACAGTGTTCTTTGGCTGTGATCTGCAAATATTGAACACCATCTGAATGTTAACTGTGGATCCTCTAATTGAAAGTTGGCAGGATGGAGGTATGAGATTTCACAAAGAAAATAATTAGAGTTTACCAAAAACAAAATAATCAAGGCTTTTATTCTGTAGGTATTCATAGATTAGCATCCTTTCCTCTTCTTCAATGCAACATCCCAAAAGTCTTACGAGGTTTCTATGTTGAAGTTTTACGATCACCATTACTTCATTTCTAAACTCTTCAAGACCCTGTTGTGAAGATCTTGACAATCTTTTGACTGCGATTTCTTCTCCAGATGGCATGTTCCCCTGCTTATGCATATGTTAGTATACAAATATGATGACAAAGTTTTGTATTTGTACAACTTCAGCAGTCTAATTTAGTACATTACCTTGTAAACAGGACCGAAACCTCCTACTCCAATCATGTTTTCTGTGGAGAAATTTTTTGTAGCTTGCACAATCGTTGCCATTTTGATCAAAGGTAATTCTGGATCCACGTTTTTTCCTTTTACTGTGTTGAAAGCGAAAGGAGAAAAGAATCAACGTGAAAAAACTATCTCTTTGGAGCAGTCCACTACAGAAGTTTAATTGTTACCTTGCCTCTTTCGTTTTGCCATAAAAAGTAAACCTCCATTGATAATGTTTGAGACAAGAACACCAGAAGCAATTGATATCAGTATTATCTTCATAGGCCTTTTCTTCCCCTTCTCCTCCTCCTCCTCTAAACCCATGTTAAAGTCTACGGGCGAAATCACCAGTCAATGTAGTTAGCTTTCCATCTATAAGAGTAAAGGGGACACACACCATATATGGACAGAGAATGGCATCTGGCACCAGATTTTATAACTTAAGACCTCTAATTTCTTGGCCATAAGTTTACACTAGTTCTAATATATTCTAGATCACACTGCTAAATTGCAATTCTACATTTACATCTACTTTTTTTCTCTCCCTCTTCTTCTAGTTAACAGCTTGTCTTGCACTTTATTTTACAAAATGTTGGGTTCAAGTGAAAGTCATGTTGTCATGTCGCTAATTCAAGCAGCTTTCTTGTTTATCTCAACTACGATTCACAATATGCATGAAAGAGTAGTATATCTCAAGTATCGATTCACAATATGTAGATCTAGATTCTAGACAGTGTAAAAAATGGTAATTTTGGAACGACTTACCTAGTTCAGAAACTGGCACGCGGATATAGATGTTCTGCTTGCTATCTGCTGCAAAAAGTTCTTTGATATCAATGAGATCACCGAACCACATCAAGCAGCCACTGCCCCCATTAGTGATGAAAGGATTAGCATATGCAGTGCAATTACAGTTTTTAAAGCACTCAGCTTTGCATTCACCGAGGCTCATACTTGTATTTAACCAAAATCTCAACATTTCAGGATACTTAACCCCTCTAATATCTAGAAATCCATATTCGTCCTCACAATTCAACGGTTTAGTTCTACCACATCCACCTGACCAATCTTGAAGGTCCCAATCCTTTTGGAACTTTGGGACGAAACCCTTAAAACACTGGCATCTAACTGGCCTGTCGGATCGGCAGATACTGTTAGGACCACAACTACCATATTCATCGCACGATTCTTGAGGAAACGTGAGGACAAGATTCCACTTGTCTTTTCTGGCATTCATGGTATGGCGCAGGATCACACCAGTTGTATCTAAAGTAGTTCTTACCAGAACTGAGCTCTGGTAGGACTCTCCGACGGACATCATCCTCTCCTGTCTGAAAACCATCTCTGGTTTGTAAATGGCACTGGGAAAGCGTTGAGCACCGCCGTAGTATTGCCCGTTCCACTGTCCAAGTCGGTATCTTTTGGTTGCCCCTCTCAGAGTCACCAACTCAGGCAAGCCTCGGTTTTGGATCCTGTGAACAAACTCACCAGGAGAAGGATCATCCAGATTTCTCCATGATGTCAAATTCCTTTCAACACCAGCTTCAAAATCATCCACCAGCTTCATTCCTGGTAATAAGGTGTCAGTCGGGTAATCAAAACTCTGCCATAGGTAGTCTTTCGTCGTGCTCGTGTTGTCTACAAGAACCAAGTTTCCAGTATCCAGGAGCTGTAAAACTGGATTTGATGCCACCCCTGATGAAGTCGCCGACCAGATAATGCCTTTGCCACTGCTTATAACAAGACTTCCATTTCCAGAAATCATCAAAACTGCTGCTTCTGAGGGACCGATGTGATTGTTTCTGTTTGCAACCCAGACTACAACATCTGGTGTGCTCTTGTACCATATTCCCAAGAATCTATTCAGAGATTTCCCAGGCGAGAAAAAACCCATTTCAAAAACTTGGTTTTGAGAAACCAGAGTCTGCCCAATTACAAGCGTTTGATTTCGAAAAGGACTGCAATCGTCAACTGCTCCAACTGTTAAACTCAGAAAGGGGATGAAGTGAAACAGGGAGCAGAGGATTGCAGTGAGAAAGAAGTGCGCCATGTTCAACATCTGATTACCTGTGTAGCTCCGGGAATAGTTATTCCCTAATTGACAACAGTTTCACTGCCCCCCCGCCGCACCGCCCGCGGAAAATTCTATGTGAATTGCTGTTGGTAATAAAATTTGACTAGTTATTTTTTTCCTTTCTAGGAAAAGTATAATTTTGAAACTGTTGAATAGTTTGTTGACGTCTCCATGATTTTCAAAGTCTATTGGCCACAGATTTAGCTCATTAATTTGCATCTTTGAATGTGGTTGAAGACTTCTTACTCATTAATTCATTAATTGATACTCCAATATTGCATTATTGACATCATGTCATGGTAGATTGGAGGCTGCACGTATATCAATACAAATCTCTCCTCCCAAGTGTAGCTCTTGTTTTTTGTTATAAATCTTTCTTTCTAGTCGTTAGAGAAATCTGGTAGAGATCGAACTTAGATCTCATTTTTACACAGTACCGATGATGTTATGATAATAATAATAAAAATAATAATAAAATGAAAAGTTAGAGCTGGGCTTGTGATCAATCTTAATTTCGTAGGGTAATAAATGCAGTAAAGAACACGAGGGAGTTAACGTGGTTCGATCTTCAAAATAGATCTACGTCCACGGAGCGAGAGAGATATGTGTATTGAGTGTGTAGAAGCGATTACAAAGAGTGTAGATGATCTCTTCCTCTAATCTAGCCTCTATTTATAAACCATCATATTGAGTTTGACTTAATTCAAATTGAGTTTGACTATAATAAGGATTCTTTGATATGCATCCGAATCTTCTACGCCTCTAATTACGATTTGAGTTGTAGTTGGTTGATGAGTCTTCAGTCGAACTCACATAGCCGAGCAATGTCGGGGCCCATTTATATTGGGCGCGATCGCCGCCAGAGTGGTTGGATCGTATCATATCCCCCAAAAAGACGTAGAAGTGAGGTCGTTTTGGAGGGGACGATCTGACATTGCCTCGCCGAAATTGTGGTCCGGCGGTTGTATGTCTCTTGGCCGCCGCTGCGCTCGCTCAAGTCGTGTGTCGCTTGGCCGCCTGCCACCGAGACGCTCGCCAAGTCGTGCGTCGCCGCCTTCGCCGCCGAGGGCGTTCGCCGGTTGTCGTCGCTTGGCCGCCGCCGGGCGCTCGCCGGTTGTATGTCGCCGCTTCGCCCCCTACCGTCGAATATGTAACTTCGTGTCGAGGTCGAGGCCGAGGCGAAGGCGCCCGGGACGCGGCGAAGGGAGGCCGCAGCGGCGACGACCGGGTGGCGAGGCCGGGCGGCGAGGCGAGGTCGGCCTACGGAAGGCCGAGTGGAGGTGGCCGTGTCGGGAGGTCGAGGCGGTGGTCGGCTGCGAGGTCGAGGCGGAGGTAGTTAGTCCTCGTGTTTAAGCGAAGGTAATTCATCCTCGAAATAACGGGTAGTTCGTCCTCGATAAAGCGCGAGGTAATCATCCTCGAAATAAACGAAGGTATAGGTTCATTATTTGTCGAGTTTTATCGATAGGGGTGGTCCCTCACGCCGTTTATAATTAGTCCTCGTAATTAATCGAAGGTAGTTCGTCCTCCTTAGAGGGTAGTTCGTCCTCCTTAGAGGTATTGTTTATCCTCCGTAGGGGTATTGTTAATCCTCCGTGTATTATTTATCATCCTCCGTGAGGGTATTGTGAAAAGGTGGTATGCATAAGTGATGAATGAAATATGCAGACAATGAAGTAAATAAAGAAAATATTTTATTAATGAGACATGACGTCTTCGGATAAATGGGCGAGCTTATATGACCGCTTTTCCGAGGACTTCTTTAATTCGGTATGGTCCTTCCAATGTGGTCTCTAACTTGCCGAGCCTTGCAACTTTATCGACTTCGTTCTTGATGCGAGTTCGCCTACTTGGCATTATCGAGATTTGACACGCCGGTTATAATACTGAGCTACTTGTTCTTGTGCGAGCTTCTCTAATGTGGCGAGTCTCTTCTCGATTTACGCGCGATTCGCCTCGGTTTTCTCGATCATCCTCTTTCTTCTTTACGTGAGAGGGTTCCACCTTGTCGACTTCACGCTTTCTCTTGTCGCCGCCGCGCTTTGCGAACCGATCCGCTATCGCCACGCTCAACGCGGTGCGGGGCTCGTTGACGATCTCCTCAGATAGGGCCCCAGGCAGATGCCGCTCGAAAGCCGAGATAATGAGGAGGTCGTCTCATCCTCGACTTTTAGGCAATCCTTATCAACCTAGTCATGAAGTCGCCGATGGATTCACCTCGGCCTTGCCTCCGCGAGGAGATGAGCCGATGTGGTCTTGGACTCGGCTTTTGGAAGAACCTCGATGAAGGCTTCCATTAGATCTCGGTAGATCCATACTACCGGAGGTAAAGCTGTGAACCACCGGCGGCGTTGTCGATCGGCAACTCAGGAACAGATTGCACATGTGGATGGTGTTGAGGCGATTGATCATGTTGTCTTTGAATTGTGAAATGAAGTTTTGCGGATCCCTCGATCCGTCGTGAGGCGATGCCCGCACTGCATTGCTTGTCCGAGAGTGGAATGTTGAGTATTTCGTTTGAGAAAGAGGTAATTATCTTCCCGTATCCGTCGAACCTATCTCCCAGAGAGTGATGCTGACTTCGTCGGCCGAACTCGTTATAGTGATGGGGATCGACCTCACGGTGATCACGACGTCCTGTCCCACGTTGCTCGTCCCTTGCACGGTCGGTTTGGATCCCACCCGTGTAGAGGTATGAGCGCCTATCATCCGGAGGCTGGGGGATCTTCGTTGTGCCGCCTCGTGCTTTGATGAGGCTTCGGCGTCCTTTTCTTCATGATGGTGCCAACCTTGTTCTCGGTGAGTCTTGGAGGAAGCTCTCCTTATTTTCTTGAGAACCTTTTAACCGCCGTCGAGGTTCAACCGTGGTGCTAGTGATTCTCGGTTCTTTGTTGCGACCTCCTTCATTCTGGTACTCTTCTTCTTCACGCAGATAGGGTTACCTCGCCATCGAGACTTTGAGCGTGCCGCTTCGGGGTCGATCTCTTATCGGGCTTTTCCCAAGCCGAGTTCGTAGCGATCCCGCCACCGCTATTGTTGCGGTAGCAGCCCGGATGTAATGCTTCTTGTATTCATCGTTGTTCGATTGTTACCCGAGAAAAATTGATCGAAAACACGATTTCATTTCCCACCGACGGCGCCAAAGGATCGATCTTAATTTCGTAGGTAATAAATGCAATAAAGAACACGAGGAGTTAACGTGGTTCGATCTTTAAAATAGATCTACGCCCACGGAGCAAGAGAGTATATGTGTATTGAGTGTGTAGTTTATTACAAAGAGTGTAGATGATCTCTTCCTCTAATCTAGCCTCTATTTATAAACCATCATATCGAGTTTGACTCTAATTCAATTTGAGGAAAAGCCCGATAAGAGATCGACCCGGCGGCACGCTCAAAGTCTCACGAGCGAGGCAACCCTATCCTCGTGAAGAAGAAGAGTACCGAACGGGCGAGGTCGCAACAAAGAATCGAGAGAATCCCTAGCACCACAACAACCTCGACAAGCGCTTAAAAGGTTCCTCAAGAAAAAGGAGAGCTTCCTCCAGTACCTCAGCCGAGAATAAGGTTGGCACCATCATGAAGAAAAGGACGCCGAAGCCTCATCAAAGCACGAGGCGGCACAACGAAGATCCCACAGCCTCCGGATGATAGGCGCTCATACCTCTACACGGGTTGGGGTCCAAACCGACCGTGCAAGGGACGAGCAACTCGGGACAGGACGTCGTGATCACCGCGAGGTCGATCCCCATCACTATAACGAGTTCGGTCGACGAACTCAGCATCACTCTCCGGGAGATAGGTTCGATGGATACGGGAAGATAATTACCCCTTTCTCAAACGAAATACTCAACATTCCACTCCTGACAAGCATAGGTGCCGGCATCGCCTCACGACGGATCGAGGATCCGTGAAACTTCCTTTCACAATTCCAGTACAACATGATCAATCAGTGTCTCAACACCATCCATATATGCAAGCTATTCCCGGAGTTGCTGATCGACAACGCCCGCCGGTGATTCGATAGTCTACCTCCCGGTAGTATTGGATCTTACCGAGATCAAATGGAAGCCTTCATCGGGTTCTTCCAAAAAGCCGAGTCCAAGACCACATCGACCCATCTCCTCACGCTGAGGCGGCCGAGGTGAATCCATCGACTTCATGACTAGGTTCAATAAGGAGAGCCTAAAAGTCGAGGATGTAGACGAATTCCTCATTATCTCGCTTTCCGTAATGGCATCTTACCCGGGGCCCTATACTGAGAGATCGTCAAGCACGAGCCCCGCCCGCGCTCGAGCCGTGGCGCATAGCATATCGGTTCGCCAAGGCACGTTTAGCGACGAGAAAGCGTGAAGTCGGTGGTGGAACCTCCGACGTAAAGAAGAAAAGGATGATCGAGAAAACCGAGGCAAGAATCCCGTAAAATCGAGAAGAGACTCGCCACATTAGAGAAGCTCGCACAAGCAACAAGTAGCTCAGATTATAACCGCCCGTGTCAAACCCGACAATGCCAAGTAGGCGACTGCATCAAGTAACGGTCAAGAAAGTTGCAAAGCTCGCAAGTTAGAGACCACATGGAAGGATCATACCGAATTAAAGAAGTCCTGAAAAGGGTCATATAAGCTCGCCCATTTATCCGTATGTCGTGTCTCATTAATAAAATATTTTCTTTATTTACTTCATTTGTCTCATATATTTCATTCATTACTTATGCATACCACATTTTTCACAATACCTCTACGGAGGATGATAAATACCCCTACGGAGGATGAACAATACCCTCTACGGAGTATGATAAATACCCTCTACGGAGGATGAACAATACCCTCTACGGAGGATGAACAATACCCTCTAAGGATGACGAATTACCCTCTAAGGAGGACGAACTACCTTCGTTTAATTACGAGGATGAATTATAAACGCGCGTGAGGGGACCACCCCTATCAATAAAACTCGATAAATAAGGAACCTATACCTTCGTTTATTTCGAGGATGAATTACCTTCGTTTAATACGAGGACGAACTACCTTCGTTTATTTCGAGGATGAATTACCTTCGCTTAAATCGAGGATGAACTACCTCCGTCTCGGCCTTCCGCAGTGACCTCGCCTCGGCCTTCTCCGCCCGCCTCCCGACACCGCCACCTCCGCCGCCTCCGAGGCCGACCGCGCCTCCGCCGCCTCCTTCACCACCGCGCCGCCGGCTGCGGCCTCCTTCTTCGCCAAGATCCCGAGCCTTCGCCTCGGCCTCGACCTCGACACGGTTACATATTCGACTTGACAGACAAAGCCGTCGACATACAACTTGGCGCGTAACGCCTCGGCAGGCGGCCAACGACGACAACTGCAAACGCCTCGGCGGCGGCCAAGCGACGACAACTCGGCGCCTCCGACAAGCGAAGCGGCGACGACAACCGGCGAACGCCTCGGCGGCGGCCAAGCGACGACAACTCGCAGCAACCGGCGGCGGCCAAGCGACACGACTTTGACAGCGCCTCGGCAAGGCGGCCAAGAGACATACAACCGCTGCACCACGAATTTCGGCGAGGCAATGTCAGAACACTGTCCCCCCCTCCAAAACGACCTCACTTCTACGTCTTTTTGGGGGAGGGGATATGATAGGATACGGCCCAACTACTAGGCCCAAGCATCAGGCCCAATATAAATGGGCCCCGACATTATGCTCGGCCTATGTGAGTTCGGCCCAAGAAGACTCCTCAACCAACTACAACTCAAATCGCAATTGGAGACCTAGAAGATTCGGATGCATATCTAAAAGAATCCTTATTAGAGTCAAACTCAATTTCAAATTAGAGTCAAACTCAATTTGAATTAGAGTCAAACTCAATATGATGGTTTATAAATAGAGGCTAGATTAGAGGGAAGAGATCATCTACACTCTTTGTAATCGCTTCTTACACACTCAATACACATATACTCTCTTGCTCCGTGGACGTAGATCTATTTTAAAGATCGAACCACGTTAACTCCCTCGTGTTCTTTACTGCATTTATTACCCTATGAAATTAAGATCGATCAGCTTGCTATATCTATATAATGGATTCTTGTCTTTTCCTTTTTGGGATATATATTAATTAGTTACACAGATAAAAGTGCAATATATATGTATTTTTCTCGTCCCAAGTTAAATGAATGTTTTTGGTGCTTGAAGTTCAATGTACTATATTAGTCTCTCCATATCATAAATATATCATAATTATCTTATTTGACGTTTATAAAAAATATATTATTATTTTTAGGATATTACTCGTATTATTTAATCTTACTTCTACTCATTATTTACTAAAAAACCATTCTTATCACTCATAACGTAATATATGGTGGGATATTTTCTCCACTCAAACAACACTCACAAATAATTTTATTAAAACTCATGTCGTCTACAAGTGATACAATTATTATGGACGGAGGAAGTATTTAATATTTCTTTTAATAATTGTTTTTAATATATATGTATGATAAATTTAGTTTGTCTTTATTTTATAGAATTAATGAAAAATAAATAAATCAATTAGAGATGTTTAAAGATAAAATAAGAAATAAGAAATAAGAATAAAATTAGTAAAAGAAATCAAAGATGTCAAAACCTATTTCGTTCGATCTCAAAATCTTTTTTAATGAAAATTTTTGGATTTATAATTAGTTTCTCAAGTTAGTGAAGCTCATATATTAGGGAGCTTCCTTGTTTTATTTCTAGTAGTTAGTCGATTGAAGCAATCAATGCTCTTCTAAAGACCTGAAGAAACACGAGGAGAGATGAAGTACATTTACAGTTGAATGAAGACGATAATCTGATTGCTCAGATTACCCCGGGGCATCAAGCTAGCGCAATTGAGACAAAATGAATAGTTAACATGCATGACCCAAAATACAAGAGATCTCCAGTGGATACTCTAACTACCAACTATCACTCGACCAATGACCAAGTGTCAACACTGTACAGATCAGAAGCAATATTTCCATCGATAGTCTCCAACTATAATAAAGGACAAAAGGACGGAACTGTTGGATTTGTATACTGAAAGCAGTTTGGTTGAGTTGTATACAATGTTTCATATTACTACTATTATAATCTCCTATCTGAATTGTTTACTTGATTGCATATGTATGTCCATTTATCTCATATATAAGTTAGATCATACAGTGTGTTGTAGATCACAAAAGTCTGTATGATTGGTCAAGCTTAATGAGATATAAAAAGTATCACAGCTGAGACAACTTGAGGACGAGTTGTCGGTATAGGCTGCGGTGTAGATAAGAAGTGACTTGACTTGGTTGCTTGTATATACCGGCACGCGTCTCGGCGATTGATGGATCACGATGAGACGAGTTCTTCTATCCGACCGCCGTGAAGAATCTAGATCTCGGAGACTTACGTTGATCTAAATCTCGATAAGGTATTAGGTGAATATGAGTTGTTGACCATCACTTTGACTTGCTATGGGTGAGTGTTACATGAGATAACCCAAGATTCTTTGCATCTTGGGTGGTGGCGGTGCTTGTATGTCATGCTAGTTACCTGTGTCGAGTCACCGTATCCGTTTAGGATGATGACGCCCCTTAAGGAGCTCAAAAGGTTTATTGTACTAAACCCCGCAGATTGAGTTATCTCAAGCACGATAATAAGGTTGAGTGGTACTACTTATGAATTAAAGATATTAATTATTTTAAGCAATGTAACAGCAAATAATTAATGGACGACGATATCTTAAATTGGGATTCAGAAGTCTAAGTGCAAAGCCCGACTCAACTTCGGTAATAAAGTGGTAAGTCAGCATTTATTCTCTAGTGGCATGAATGAATGTTTATAAATTAATTTATGTTCTGGGCTGAGCATAAGATAATTAATTTATTTGAGGCCCATCTTTATTCCTTGCATTTGATCCCTGGGCTGGCCCATCCAGGCCTTTTAGCTAAGGGAAAATCATCCCTCTCTCTATTAGAGTCCCACTGGGACTCTGCTTGATCCTCTCTATCCTAAAGGATATTATTATATTTATTAGATATGCATAAATCATATCTTGATAGGGTTTAAGGTTACATTATAAATATAAGGTGAGAGAGAAAATCAAGGCTAATGCTTAGCTAATATTTTCGAGAATTCCTATTCCAATAGGGTGAAATTTTGAAAACTTTGAGCATAGGAAGAGACGATTTTCTATAGCATTCTCCATAGATTGTCCTCACTCGACATTGGAGTTTAGGCAAACGGATACACCCGTAAGATCAAAGCACGAGTCTCGATCTATTTATCCCCGATGATTCGCAGTAAACACGAGAAAACCCTACGTGTTGCAATTAATTATATATGTGCATGCTAGAATATAATCAATGTATGGTGAATTAAACATCCAAGATAGATCCTCGGGAAAGGGTTAAAATCAGTTTTCCCTACAGGAACTAGCATAAAAAATGGGTATGATTTCAAACATACACCATATTAAAAGTTTTGTTAGACTTCAAATATTGTTTGAGGATTAGTTATCTCTTCAATGGATAGTTTTATCTCTATCACTATAAATGGAAGATCTTACTTTCAAATTAGATTAATCGATATTTCTACAACTCTACTATCTTTAAGAATAGGAGCCAAAAAACCCTCAAAGCCATCAACAATCTAAACCTTCACCTTTCATCAAGCACTAAGTGTTTAAGTGTTTGAACGAGTTCAAATAGATTGTCTGAATTTAGAGTCTAAGCTCATGTTTATTTCTGTGACGACCCGACTTCTCAAAGAAGTACGGATCATATTAATCGTCACTGGTATGATAATGCAGCGGATATATACATAATTAATCAATACAATTAACCATTAAACTACTCATAAACGCATGGTCTGAAAGGAATAAGCTGTTTTAATACAAACTCAAGTCACAGAAGGACTTGCCAAAAGGTTCAATGTTCAAATATAACTCAATCAGGGTGCAATTCAAGGAACGAGGTACGACCTCAAGTTCAATACGATAATGTAAAGCAGTTATAATCAAAGACACCAAAACATTATCAGAGTTTAGCAGCAATAAACGTGTGGACATGCATATGACAATACATGTCCAAGGTTCTAGAAACCTTTCTACTATAGCAACAAAACACATGCCACTCTGCACCACCTCGCACCCATCGTCAATCTCGCCAACCTCGCACATCAAAACGAGATGCGGGGCTAAGTACAAAAGTACTCGGTTGACTCATTGCCGAAAACATTTTCTTTGTAAAGTTATTGAACTGCCCACAATAGCGCATGTGGATTTTAGTTGAAAAGACTCATGCCTATCAAATATTTTATCATTTTCCAAAAGTGTCCGGCCGGACTATTTCATCCACATTGTTCCATAATTGATCATTCATTCATTCATTCGCGCACTATGGAGGTGGCTACCTACACATAGTCGCTGTGACCGGTCGAGGTAGCTAACCTTAACACACAGTCACACTTGTACACAATCCGAGTTAGTCCTTAACTAAGTCGGATCCGATCGTTACCCTTTTTTAACATTGGTGGACCAATACATTCACGTACCACATTGGATATATCAATCTTAGATAGGATCACAACAAAACATAAACATTTGGCAGTCAATAATAGTTTATGTAATAATATTTCATAAAGCTTTTGTAAATCATGTTTTGAGATAGATATGCATATCATTTTTGTTTCAAGAGAGCCCACCTGCTAGTCCGAAGTTAATAGTTCTAAGAGGGGCAGGGTGTGAGTGTCCTTCCTCGGTAACTACGTATGATCAAACCCTACATAAGAAAATAACCGTTCTTAGATTCTTTCTATCGATCGAAGGTCGTTTATAAATTACGACTTAAAGTTCCCAATTAGGGTTTCTTTATGATTTCATGTGATGGTTTTAAGATAATTTCTATTATCTTACATTTCAAAATTCCAAACTATTTTACTTCATCATTCATAGATAAACCTCAACTTATGAGTCATATACTCCGAGTCTATCATCGACTCTAACCTTAGTGTTCTTCTAAACGTCATTATGTTATAGATTATTGGTAATCAAGTTATGATTGGTAAATTAGGATATTCTCAAGCCATTAACTAGACTTAACAATTATAGTTACGTCCTAGTAGGTTAAGCTTGACGACTTATCGTATTAACACGACGAATGAAAGGGAGTATTGACTTATGATTCAAGATATCTCATACCATCGCGTAAATAAATACTTATGAATTAATGGAGTTCTTTGTGAATACTAACTCGACCTTTGAGACATAAGGATTGACATCTTATGTTTGAATCATGACTTACACCTTTCGACATTGTTTGTTTCTCTTAACTCGTCGGAGATTGTATACGTTATATAATCGCTATTCGTATCGAGTTGTCTTAACGGTTAATCTAAATCGTATTAGGTTATCGTTGTTGAGTATTAACGTCGTAACTCGGCTTTTGGTTTCTTTAACTTAGGATCTCAGGTTTGAGTATCCTATTGGTGTCTAACTTCGATTCTCATTAATTCCTTCTTACGTTGTCGAAATTTGTCGATTTCTTTTGGATTCTCGTACATAAAGTATTATGTTGTTTACGTTTGGGGTTTTGTTTGTCGGCACAACATAAACATAACCATTCAACACCATACAATACCATACACAACATAAACTATACTAAAGCATTAGAAAAAAAAACCCTAATTTATAACATAATACACAATCATTGTGTATGTGTGCATAAGTGTTCCATTCATTCATCACAATCATAACCATTCATTCCAAGCTTATAGATTAACTATCATAGCATCATTTACCATTAAAATCAAACTCATACTTAACCATTTTGCTATGTTTTCGATAATTAGCATAGGTATCAAATAAATTCCAATAAAATCATGTTATACTCCTATCATACTATAGAATTTAATTATCAACTCAATACCATCAAATAAAATTTCAAACCATGAGTTAAGGACCTTAAAGTTTTCGGCCATTTCAATTTATTGTACATTGGTGTTCAATAAATTCCACAAAAATCATATCATGCTTATATCATATACTAAACATGAAATATCATCTCATATCATACATTAAAATTAAAACACATGCTCATTACTACCTACACATTTTCGGTAATAACTATATATATGTATATATATTCAATAAATTCCATTCACTTCACAATATATTTATATTATGCAATAAACATGTAATATTAACATTAAACATCAACTAATATTTATAATATGAACCAAATGCTTGGAATTCTTTTTGTCCTCACACATATATTACATATGTGTTCAATAAATTTCCAACAATGCATATTAGATTCATATTATTTCTAAACATCACATCTCATATTATTTTCAACAAATAAAAATCAAATAAATCCTAAAATACAAATCAAATAAATCAAAGTAAATTTTCTATGTCCCGATAACTCTTTTTGTTCTGATCCTCTTCAAAAATTCTTGCTAAGCCAAAATCTGAAATTTTTGGAGTTAAATTTCCATCTAGTAAAATATTGTTCGTTTTGGAGATCCCTATGAATAATCTTTAATCTGGGCTAGATTAGATATATGGGCTATAGTTAATTAATGGTTTGACTATTAATTAATTAAAGCAGACTAAAGAATATAAGCCCATATAACTTAGGGGTTTAGTGGGCTGCTCTATTTAATATAAATAGAGAGAATTCATTCTTTAGGTCAGACGAATAGACGTTAGACGTAACACATAAACATAATCTTAGAGAACTACCGTTAATCATTCAGAGATTTCTTGGCTTTCTCTGCTTGAATTAATATCGAGGAATTGTTCCTGCATCGGATTTGCATGCACGTGGATACCATAGTTGTGGAGACAACCTTGCAGGATTCATTGGAAGCTGGAAGCGTTGCAAATCATAAGTTTTCTATCTAACGTGTTCATAGGGCTTATCGCATGATTAATTGTATATCTAGATCTGTTTCTTGATTGTATTTTTCGCTGCGTATCATCAGATGAGGTCAAGAATTCCCAACAGTGGTATCAGAGCCCAGGGCTCGATTTATAATTAATTCTTGTTCTAATTAATTGTGGATTAATCGAAATTTTGAATTTCATATTTTTTTTTTATTTCGTTTGTTTTTCCTTTGTTTTATTAATCTATTTTTTTTTTTAAAAAAGGAAAAAGAAAATGAAAGGAAAAATCGAAAGAAAATTGAAAACTGGAATTGTGTTTCTCGAAATTGGTCTCGTCGGAAAAGTTTTCCACCGCCGTCTCACTTTTTCTCACCGGCACCGGGGTGCGTTTCAACCTATAGCGGTCGACGATGCGGCGCGAGGCACTCACGCACATCGCCGCCGTCGAGATCTGTTATTCGCATCCACTGGAGCGCACGCTTGGCGTGCGCCTCTGAAAAGCTCCACCGGAAAACGCAGGTAAAGCGGCGGTTGACGGCTGCGCGCGCCGCCGCGCGGCCGGTTGTTCTGCGCGCTTTTTCACGCCATCGCGAATGGCGGCGGAGGAGGAAGAGGAACGCGGCGTCTGCGGGAAAGGTGGAGTCGTCGACGGCTTGGAGTCACCGACGTCGAGACGACGACGGATCGCGGCACGGAGAAGGGCGGCGGCGTGATGCGCGTCGGCTGAACCCTAACGCGTCGTGCGTTGGGCGGCGACGTGCGTTGGGCATCCGGCTCATGGCGTTGAGGTGGGACATCTGGTCGCCGACGTCATTGGCTTCAGACGGCCGTCACGCAGTGTCTTTGTCGGGCCGAGGCGTGCCGGGCATGGTTCAGCCGTTTCTGGGGTGTTTTATGTGTGTTTTGGGTGCTTTGTAATATCCATTACAATTTAAAAAAACTAATTTTGTTAATTTAGAATTAATAAAATTTAATTTAATTACACAAATTAATTTATTAATTGATTAATAAATTTTGTTTTAATATTATTATTTTCAAATAATAACATTAATTTCGATTTTGTATTAATTTGGAATTAATACAATTTACTTATGTACATGGATTTAATTTATTAATTTAGAATTAATAAATTTAATCACAATTTAGAAATTAATTTATTAATTAGATTAATAAATTTTTAACTTTATTATTCTTTTAAATAATATAAAATTAGATTTTATATTAATTTAGAATTAATATAATTTTCTTATGTACATGGATTAATTTTATTAATTTAGAATTAATAAAACTAATCACTATTTTTGGACATTAATTTATTAATTAGATTAATGAATTTTAAACCTTATTATTATTTTTGAAATAATATTTTATATTAATTTAGAATTAATATAATTTACTTATGTTCATAAATGAAAGAATTGATTTATTAATTAGATTAATAAATCTTATTTGATTATTATTTTAGAAATAATAATACTAAATGAATATTTATATTAATTTGGAATTAATATAAATGTCTATATCCACTTTTAATTAGAGAATTAAATTATTATGCCTGGGTAGGCGGCACCTAGTAATTGTTTTGTTTTAATATTGGATATTAAAATAAACAATTAGTATCATATGTTTTATTCCCACTAATTACAAGTCTTGTTTTTGAAACAAAACATGTCGTCCATCATAATTATTTGAGTCGATAACCTTTTCGTCCAAGAGTTTTACACCCTCGTGTTTACTCCCAAATCTACAAGGCCAAGGCTCACTCATAGATGTATGGTTAGCATCGTGTGACGGGGTCGACTTGCTTAATTATTTTGTATCGCCTCGTGATCAAGATAATTAGTGGACACATATTAATTGGATTAATAAACCAAGAATTGAGGACTTTGTTGCATTCAATTCAAAACCGACCAAGTGTCATTATTGTGGTCATCACCGCAGAGGCTGCAATGATGCAGACTTAATCGATGCAAAACTGCCACCGCAATCGCTTTGAGGCTCATCGAGTGATATTATTTGTAGTCATCACCGCAGAGGCTACAATAATATCGACTTGGATCTTGACTACTAAGATTTATATTTATTATAAATTTGTATTTTCATTTGGGGTGCAATATATGTTAAAATTAGTGGAGCTAATTAATACAATAAACCCTTGTTTGATTAGTGATACGATTGTGATCCGTGTTTACTTTGTTATAATTTGATGTTTTAAATTTTTCGCTCGATTCACGATGTCGACTATGTTATATAAATGTTTGGTGGAAACAAATTTGTCGATCGGGTCAAACTATCCGGATTAGCTCGTTGCTGCGCTTGGTGTTAAGGACGGATAAGATTGAGTATGTCTTGACAAACCAATCAAGACCATCCCGATGAGCTTTCTCCCGAGTATGCCTCGCTTGATGTGGTTGCTCATAAAAGCACGCTGATGATGCTATGTCGGCTCGGGGTATTATGTCGACTTCTATAAGTTTGAACTCCAAAGGCAACATGAATACATGTTACCCTATGAAATGATTCAAGATCAAGAGTTTGTTTGCCTCACAAGCACAAACACCGGAGTTTGAAATACTCCGGATCTCTTCAAGCGCACGCCTCATGATAGGAGCAAGATCTCAAACATGTATTGAAGATGATAGAATTGATTGAGAGGTCAAGGCCGATTGAACGACTACGCCGTGCAATGTCTCAACAAACCCGGTTTTGCAATCGCCACCGGTTCATTTGCGAATTTCATAGTGAATTTCAATATGAACAACACAAAGGTGGGATTGACTGATCTTCACAACATGTTGAAGACTTACGAGTCCTCTACTTCTGATGGCAAATTTGTGCTCATGATGAGCTCTTCTGCTCAATCTGTGACGACTCGACTTCCCAAGGAAGTACGGATTATATGGATCGTCACTGGTATGATAAAGCAGCGGATACAAACATAACTAATCAATGCATTTAACCATTTAACTACTCAATAACGCATAGATTAAAAAGGGAAAAGTTATTCAATACCAACTCAAGTCACAGAAGGACTCGTCAAAAGGTTCAAGGTTCAAATATAACCTAATCAGGGCACAATTCAAGGAATGAGGTACGACCTCAAGTTCAATACGGTATGAAAGCAGTTATAATCAAAACATCAGAAATTATCAGAGTTAGGCAGCAAATAAACGTGTGGACATGCATATGACGATGCATGCCCAAGGTTCTAGAAACCTTTCTAATAAAGCATCAAAACAACCGCTACTTTGTACCACCTCGCACCCATCATCGATTTTGCTCAACCCGCACATCAAAATGAGATGTAGGCTAAGTACAAAAGTACTAAGTGGACTCATTGCGAAAACATTTTCTTTATCAAAAGTTATTGAATCGCCCACAATAGCACATGAGGATTTTAGTTAAAGACTCATGCCTATCAAACATTTTATTATTTTCCAAAAGCGTCGGTTCGACTATTTCATTCACGTTGTTTCCATATCGATCATTCATTCATTCGCAAGACTATGGAGTGGCCACCTACACATAGTCGCCGTGACCGATCGAGGTAGCTAACCTTAACACACAACACACGTGTACACAATCCGAGCTAGTCCTTAACTAAGTCGGATCCGATCGTTACTATTTTTAACGCTGGTGGACCAACACATTCACATACCACATTGATATACCAATCTCGATAGATCACAACAAAACATAAACATTTGGCGATCAATAATAGTTCATGTGATAATATTTCATAAAGCTTTTGTAAATCATGTTTTGAGTTACGCATAACATTTTTGTTTCAAGAAAGCCCACATGCTAATCCAAAGCTAGTAAGTCTAAATGAGCAGGGTGTGGTTGTTCTTCCTCGCCGACTACGTACGATCAAACCCTTCATAAGAAAATAGCGTTTCTTAGATTCTTTCTATCAATCGAAGGTCGTTTATAAATTACGACTTAAAGTTCCCACTTAGGGTTTATTTATGATTTCATGTGATTGTTTTAAGATAATTTCTATTATCTTACATTCCCAATTCCCAAGCTATATCACTTCATCGTTCATAGGTGAACTTCAATTATGAATCACATACTCCGAGTCTATCATCGACTCTTAACCTTAGTGTTATTCTAAACGTTATTACGTTATAGATTGTCGATAATCAAATTATGATTGGTAAATTAGGATATTCTCAAGCCACTAACTAGACTTAACAATTATAGTTACGTCCTAGTAGGTTATGCTTGACGACTTGTCGTATTAGCATGACAATTAAAAGAGGAGTATTGACTTATGATTCAAGTGTGCACATGCTATCATGTAAGTAAGTACTTAAGAATAAATGAAGTGCTTCAGGAATATTAACTCGACTTTTGAGACATAAGGATTGACATCTTATGTTCGATTCTTTGCTTACACATTACGACATTGTTTGTTTCTCTTAACTCGTCGGAGATTATATAAGTCGTATAATCGTTATTCGTTATCGAGTTGTTTTAACGCTCAATCTAATATTGTATTGAGTTGTCGTTATTGAGTATCAACGTTGTAGTTCGGCTTTTGGTTTTTCTAACATAGGAACTCACGTTTGAGTATCCTTCTATTAAAAGCAAACGCTAATTTATGTCTAACTTCGATTCTCGTTAATTCCTTCTTAAGTTATCGAAATTGGTTGATCTCTTTTGGATTCTTGTACATGTAGTGTTATGTTGTTTACGTTTGAGGTTTTGTTTGTCGGCATACATAAACATAACCATTCAACACCAAACAATACCATACACAACATAAACTATACTAAAGCATTAGAAAACCCTAATTTCTAACATAATGCAAAACTATTGTGTATGTGTGTATAAGTGTTCCATTCATTCATCACAATCACAACCATTCATTCCAAGCTTATAGCTTAACTATCATAGTACCATTTAACATAGAATTAAACCCATACTTAGCCATTTTGTTACGTTTTCGATAATTAGCAACAATTAGCATATGTATCCAATAAATTCCAATAAAATCATGTCATACTCCTATCATACTATAGAGTTTAATTTCCAACTCAATACCATCAAATAAAATTTTAAATCATGGGCAAACAAGCATTTTATTTTCGGTATTTATAATTTATCAACATTGGTGTTCAATAATTTCCACAAAATCATATCATGCTTATATCATATACTAAACATGAAATATCATCTCATATCATAAATTAAAATTTAAACCCATGTTTTTCACCATATAATGATTTTTGGTAATCACCATATATATATATATATATATATACATATTCAATAAATTTCATTCACTTCACCATATGTTTATAATATGAAATAAACATGTAATATTAACATTAAACATCAACCAATATTTATAATATCACATATCATATTATTCTCAACAACTAAAAATCAAATAAATCCTAAAATATATATATAAAGTTTCGGCCTTAATAAAAATAGGAGTAGTGTCTCAAAAATTTCAAGATTTATATATGATGTTCATATCATATATTAAACACTATATCTTAACTATTTTTCAACAAATAAAATCAAACAATGGCTTAAAAATGCTTAAATAAATTCTGCCCATTTTTGAAAAATAGGAGTAGTGTTTCAAAAATTTCAAGATTAATATATGATGTTCATATCATATATTAAACACGATATCTCAACTATTTCTCAACAAATAAAATCAAACAAAATACAAGAAAATTCCAAAAATATTCTGAAAATTACCATATTTATTATACATTCTCCTAATACATCAACAAGCAACAATATCAAATAATATTCACAAAAGCACGTTTTATCACATATAAAAAGAAATAAAGCATAAATCAAAAAATATGAAACATGCTCCAAAAATTCTCAAATTTTAACTACAGCCTTAGAAAATCATTCTAAGCATTTTTCATTCATGGCTTGAGAGTATTTGATGGCTCAAAAGTCACGAAAAAAATGAGGAGCAAAACTAGGGTTTTTCATGAAATAATTCAAGAAAAATCTAAAAAAAATTCTACTCCATTACAAATGGAGAGAATGATGAGTACTACCTTTTTATGGTCTTATAATAATTATTTTAAGGTTGGAAAGGTTTGAAATGGAGGATTAAAGACTAAAAAGTGTGAAGAACAAGAGATAATTTTTGAAAAAGAGAGAGAAATTTGGTTCCAAGAATGAGAGGCTGTAATGGATGACTTTGCTACTGTATTGGCAGCCTAAAGGGATTTCATTACCCATTTGGGGTGGTCTTGGTGGTAGTTGGGAGAAGGATTGGTCAAATTATCCGTTTTGGCATGTTAATACCGACTCTTTAAGTTTTAACGCGCTTTCGATTGATTTCTCGGAACCTTAAGGTTATATTTTCTTAAATAGCCTTTAAAAGACTTATTTCAATGTTTATAAAAATTTCATGAAGTTCGGACGGCGTCCGATAAGTCAATTCCGATTTATCGCAAAAAAACAGCGTTCGACGATTAGATTATGCTCATTCGAACTATTGAATTCTTGAGCTTTCATAATTTATTTGAGTCTTTTAAATCATATGTTATTGATTTAGACCCTTGGTTCGAGTTTCGGGTCGTTCGGATCAATTTAGGGTTTTCCCGGTATATTTTCCCGGCGTTCGATTAAGTTTTTCAGGAATTTCTTTCAGAAATTGATTCTTATAATTTCTAAATTCATAATAATATATTCCTTCATGATTTTGATTGTTATCATTAATTATCATGATTAGCACGGACTGGAAATTGTTTCGGCTCGTGAATAGTGCTTTTAAGATTGACCGGGCAAGTATGCCTGAAAATTCTCATTCTTTGGCTTCTCACATGTTTTCGTGAGAGAATTCTAGAAATGAAATCTTTTGTTAAGATTCATTCTCGATCTTTCATCCTATGTTCAGGCTATTCAGAAAACCCTAATCCGGTAGGACTAGTCACTAGTTTTTTATTTCTCTAGTTTTCGATCTCCGAATCAATTCTAATTCGTTTCATTGGTTACCTTAAACAAAATTAAGGTCTAAGCACCACAAATAATTGGTCTAAGCATCACTAATAAAAATTTTAAATTTTTCGGGTTATTACACAATCTTCCAGCAAGAAAAGCAAAAGAAAATGCTAAGACATCGATGTCTCAAGCCTAAGAAAGAGTGGAGGGCTCGTAAGAAGAAGCCGGCGTTAGCAAAGGATGAGTGCCTATTCGTCAGCGAGAAGGGCACCGGAAGAGAGATCGCTAAAATTCAAGCACAAGTGCAATGGGTGGTAGCTCAGGTATGTTTATCATTGAGATAAATATGTCTATAAATAATTCATATTCTTGGGTATTAGATACCGGCTATGGCTCACACATTTGTAATAATGTGAAGGGGCTAAGTGACAGCAAGAAGGTGAATCCTGGGGAGGTCGACCTACGCGTGGGAAATAGAGCACGAGTTGATGCTGAACGCGTGGGGACTAATAGATTGGATCTTCCTTCGGGTTATAGACTAGATTTACATGATTGTTGTTTTGTTCCTGCTATTTCAAAGAATATTATTTTCATTCCTATTTTAGACATTGAAGGATTTTCCTTCCATTTTGGAAACAGTAGATGTTCGTTTTCTCTTAATGGAATGTTTTATGGAAATGCCTTTCTTTCGAATGGTTTATATATGCTTGAATGTGAATGAGATATTCTCAATGTGTAAAACAAACGACCTAAGCTAAGTAATACGAATAATGCTACTTATCTTTGGCATTGTAGACTTGGTCATATCAATGAGAAAATGATAGGAAGGTTGAGAAAATTAGATTATCTCACACCATTTGATTTCGAATCATATGGTGCTTGTGAATCATGTCTCAAAGGGAAAATGACTAAGAATCCATTTTCTGGGAAAAGGGTTACGTGCCAAAGAATTGCTAGAGTTAATCCACTCAGATGTGTGTGGACCATTTCCAACTCAAGCAAAAGGTGGATATTCATACTTCATAACTTTTACTGATGATTATTCAAGGTTTGGGTATGTGTATCTGATGAAACACAAATCTGAAGCTCTTGATAAGTTCAAAGAGTTTAAGTTAGAAGTCGAGAAACAACTTGACAAAAGTATCAAGAATCTTCGATCAGATCGAGGAGGGGAATATTTAAGCCGAGAATTTCTTGATTACTTGAAATCACATGGAATCCGGTCAGACTGGACACCTCCGGGAACACCACAGCTGAATGGTGCATCCGAGAGAAGAAATCGAACCTTATTAGACATGGTTCGATCCATGATGAGTTTTGCGAGTCTCCCTTTATTCCTTTGGGACCATGCCTTACTTAACGCTGTAATACCCCGTCCTTCCTGAGCATCAGGTTTGCATGGCACGTTTTTCGAGAAAGGTTAAAAGGTTGACTTTTTATTTCAGTGATGCGACCGTCATGAAACCTCAGGCGTTGTGAAGAGTGTCTTATGACGAATTCATATACACTAAGTATGCAGGTTTTCGACCACCCACGAAGGTTTGGCACTCCGGTGAAGTTATCGAAAAATCAGACTTTTCATGGGTCTTTTAAAAGCATATCTTGTTTATAGTCGTTGTGTCCGGTATTTTATTTCGAGTCCATGGGTACTAAGTTTGCTAAATTTGAGTCCGTTTGCAAAGTTGCGTCGCTATGCGTTTTGAAAAAGGTCATTATGCAAGAAGCATTTGTGACCCTGCTTCCTACAAATAGGAGGCTAGGGCCTTCATTTTCAACGTTCACTTCCTTCGTCTCTCTGTGTTTATGGACGAGCCGAGCAGCTCCAAGTACGCTGCGGAAGCGCTGGAGGAGTGGGGATCGAGCTGGGGAGGCTCGGCGGCGGCGCCATTGCGCTGCTGCCGGCCACCACCGCCGATCAGCCCCTCATCGACAGCCCCGTTTTTCCATTTTTGACCTTTTCTTGTTTTGATTCCGCCTTTTATAGATAGCATAGCATAGAACTCGGGATTCTAAAGGAACAAGGCGAAAACGACGGAGGTCGCCGACGGCCACACCGCCACCGCCGCCCAAGGCGGCCGCCGCCGCCTCTCGTCGCCGATTGGTGGTCAACGGCCACCTGCTACGGGTGTAGGGAAATCGATTTTAACCCTCCCGAGGATCTATCTTGGATGTTTAATTCACCATACATCGATTATATGCCTAGCATGCACCTATATAATTAATCGCAACACGTAGGTGTTTTCGTGTTTACCGCGAACTGCTCGGGGTAGAACGGATCAAGATTCGTGCTTTGATCTTCCGGATCGTATCCCGATTGCCTAATCTCCAATGTCGAGTGAGGACGCCTATGGAGAATGCTATAGAAAATCACCCTCTTCTTCTCTCTACAATTTTGAAAATTCTCACCAATGAACTATGGTAATTCTCGAAAATATGGAACGAGGATTAGCCTGATTTTCTCTCTCACCTTATATTTATAATGCAATCCTAAATCCTATCAAGATAGAATTTATGTATATCTAATAAATATAATCTTATCTCTTAAAATAGAGAGGATCAAGTTGAGTCCCAGTAGGACTCTAATAGAGAGAGGGGCGAAATTCACTTAAGCAACAGGCCTGGATGGGCCAGCCCATGGATCAAATACAAGGAATAAAGATGGGCCTCAAATAAATTAATTATCTTATGTTCAGCCCAGAACATAAATTAATTCATAAACATTTATTCATGCCATTAGAGAATAAATGCTGACTTACCCCTTTATTACCGATGGTGAGTCGGGCTTGCACTTAGACTTTACTAATCCCCGTATTTAAGATATCGTACGTTCATTAATTATTTACAACGTTCTGACTGCTTAAAATAATTAATATCTTTAATTTCTTAAGTAGTACCACTCAACCTTATTATTGTACTTGAGATAACTCAACCTGCAGGGTTTAGTACAATAAACCTTTTGAGCTCCTTAAGGGGACGTCATCATCCTAAACGGATACGGTGACTCGACACAGGTAACTAGCATGACATACAAGCACTGCCACCACCCAAGATGCAGAGAATCTTGGGTTATCTCATGTAACCCTCACCCATAGCAAGTCAAAGTGATGGTCACCAACTCATACTCACCTAATACCTTATCGAGGTTTAGATCAACGTAAGTCTCCGAGATCTAGGTTCTTCACGACGGTCAGATAGAAGAACTCATCTCACTGTGATCCATCAATATGTCGAGACGCACCAAGATAGATAAGCAACCAAGTCAAGTCACTTCTTATCTACATCATGCCTTATACCGACAACTCGTCCTCAAGTTGTCTCAGCTGTGATACTATTTTTTCTCATTAAGCTTGACCAATCGTATAGACTTCTGTGATCTTCTACACATTGTATGATCTAACTTATATATGAGATAAGGGGACATAGATATATGCAATCAAGTAAACAATTCAGATAGGAGATTGTAATAGTGGTTACAGGAAACATTATTTACAAGTTCAACCAAACTTCTTTTAGTAGACAAATCCAACAACGGGTCCTTTAGGTTTTGAGTTCCGAGCTATGCATTCCACTAAAGTACCGATTCCGTTTTTCTATTTTTCGCGTTTCTGCATGTCGGGATGTTTTCCGTTGCTTCGAGTTTTCTAAAGGAAGTACATGCCCGGGTTATCCATTTTCAACATAGCTTGTCATTCCATGTTCGTCGTATGCATATTGCTTATGTTTCCATTTTCATGCATCGATTTTGGATGGTTTATCCTAGATCCGAGGATAGCATCAATTTTGAAGCTTCTTTCTCGCTAAGATTTGAGTCAACTTGCATGCATGCATATTTTGAAAGTACCCTATTATAGGTCTTGATGCCCTTAATATATTTTCCTTCTGCATCGAGTTGATTTGAAAACCCGGAGAGTGCCAAATGTGGGTTCAGAAAGTCGAAAACCCGCTTTGCTTCGATCTTCGCTTGATCACGATATTGCTTTGCTTTGTGGGATGTGACCGCAAAAGTTGCTCCGTCTTGTTACCAGGTACCTACCAGTGCGATCGGTGAGGTTGTTGGATTCGTGGTTAGCTCCTTGTTGACGTTTTCGTCTTTTCAGGTTGGGTTATATATGCTTATTTTGAGTTATTTACTCGATATTTCAAAATAAAACATGTGCGCCAGTAAAATATTTTGGTGAAGTTATTATCGCTCTCCGATCCGAGACGCGATTCTATTGTGATTGTGCACGGATCTCTATTCGATGGGTTGATCACCATCTCGAGTATTGATCGAAGTGATAGACCCCAACACGTGGTTATGGTTCGAAGGGATGGACCACTAAGTCCACATGGAAATGGTAATGAGGTGGTTATGGTTCGACGGGATTTGACCCCAAAGTCCACACCGAGTTAGCCTACCGGATACGCCCGGGCGAATGAGACGAGACGGGCTGGCGGATACGCCCGAGCCGTGGTTCTTTGGTTCTATGATGAGAACAACAGAATAACGGATCGTATCGAAAACGAAAAATCTATTTTGCTTACTTAGAAGTGGATTTACGCTTTAAAACCTTCTAAGGTAAGTGCTCTGAACACGGCATCATGATTCTTTTGATTTATGATAAAACCCCAACTGAGTGCGTTAGTACTCACCCCAAACTCTTTCTCAAATCTTTTCACAGATGGAGGAGGGCTGGACGGGCGACGCTGAGGGATGGAGCTGCGGGTTCTTCATGCTATGCTTCCGCGATATTGTGTTATATACGTACTCTGATGTCGATATATTCTTGTCCCTTGTTTTGCTTTCTGATTGGGAACAAGATTTGCTATTATGTTATTATGCTGTGAGTCTCGATATGAGCATGCTACGTGGTTGACCGGTCTAGTCAGCAGGGTGTAATGCTATTTTGCTTTCTTGCATTACTTATCATAAACCAAGATCACGTTCATTGAAGTTATGATATCGATATTATTCTGTTGGTGAATTGTTTGTATATCCCTCCCCCTTCAGGATATGTCCTAATTATAGAGGAGATGCTGCCCGATTTCATGGTCACATCTTCTTATCATGTATGTTATATGTATTCCCCCTTCTTCCCCGCTTCTTAACCCCCACCCCTAATCACACCCCGGCATCCGTGCCTTCCCTCGGGAATTGGGGCGTGACAAATGCTGCTAATATTTTGAATAGGGTTCCTTCCAAATCAGTCGAGAAAACATCATATGAGATATGATATGGGAAAAGAGCAAATTTAACTATTTGCGGACCTGGGTTGTCATGCTTTTGTTAAGAAAATGCTGACTGATAAGTTGGAATCAAAAAGTGAGAAATGTTATCTTGTGGGATATCCTAAAGAAACTAGAGGATATGAATTCTACTCACCTGGAGATCACAGGGTGATCATCTCTAGGAATGTGACGTTTCTTGAAAACTCCTATGTTTCCAAGGAACAAGGTCACAATGAGGTAGATCTTGAAGAAATTCGAGAACCACAAAACAACACAGAGGACGAACGATTGTTCAATAGTGTGAACAAGAATTCAGTGGGAGTATTTGACGATCTATTGGGAGGGGAAATGACACTCTTAGAGGGCCACCTCAAGACAATGAGACTCATCAAATACAAGATGACACAACAGTTGTTCCACCTCCACCTCAAGAAATTCATGAGGAAATTCTTGAGAATCTCAAAAATGTTGAGGAAGTCAATAGGGAGGAGCCTACTCACGCTCAAAATGAACAAGATGAACTCACAAGAAACAACCCGACTCGATAGGCCACGAGGACTCGTCGTGCACCCCAAAGACTGAATCTAATGGTTGAGAACCAAGATGATGAAGTCGAGTCGGATGATGATGAACCTAAGACCTATACTGAAGCGGTGACTGGCACCGATTCAAAGATGTGGCTTGAAGCCTTAATATCTGAAATGGACTCGATGTATTTCAATCTAGTCTGGGAATTAGTTGATGACTTACCAGATGGGGCTTACCCCATAGGCTGCAAATGGATCTTCAAAAAGAAGAGAGATGCAGATGGTAAGATATGAACCTACAAGGCTAGGTTGGTGGCAAAGGGTTATAGTCAACGTGAAGGCATTTACTATGATGAGACCTTTTCACCAGTTGCAAAAATCAAGTTCATTAAGATATTACTTGCCATAGCTGCATACTATAATTTTGATCCGCGTTTCTCAATGGAGAACTAGAAGGTGATGTCTGCTTGACTCAGCTTGAAGGTTTTGTGTCCAAAGAGAGGCCGAATGCAGTATGTAGGCTAAAGAAGTCCATTTATGGACTTAAGCAAGCATCGAGGAGTTGGAATATTTTTTTTGACAGAGCTATCAAATTGTTTGACTTTGTCAAGCAAAGATGACCCTTGCATTTATAGTAAGCGCGAGAATGGAAACGTTGTCTACCTGGTCATATATGTCGATGACATTCTGATTATGGGGAGCGACCGATCCATGATGCAATCCGTGAAAGACTGACTGTCTAAGTCCTTTATGACGAAGGATCTCGGTGATGCCTCCTACATCCTTGGGATCAAGATCTATCGAGATAGACCTAATAGATTGTTGGGGCTATCACAATCCACTTACATAGATAAATTGCTACGACGTTTCTCAATGGAAAATTCTCAGAAAGGATTTCTTCCTATGGGACATGGCATCATGTTGTCTAAGAAGGATTGTCCTTCTAATGACAAGGAAATTGCTTGCATGAAAAGGATCTCATATGCTTCAGCTATAGGATCGATCATGTATGTCGTGATATGCACTAGGCCAGATGTGGTCTATGCGCTTAGCATGACGGGTAGATTTCAGCAAAATCCCGGTAAGGATCATTGAAAACTATTAAAACTATTCTTAAGTACCTTAGATGGACTAAAGAATACTTCTTAGTCTATGGTGGGCAGCCAGAGCTATCAGTGACTGGGTACACTGATGCAAGCTTCCAAACAGGAACAAGCATGTTTCAAGACGATATCATCTGATTAGAGAAATAATAGAAATGGACAATGTAAAATTAGAAAGAGTACCCTCTGACGATATCTTAGCTGACTCTTTTACCAAGCTGTTGTGAGAGCTTGTGTGTTAGACATGTGGGATGTTGGCTTTGATTCAGTAGGAGTTTAAAGTTTGTATGTTTTAAAAACTCCTTTGTTGAAACATACTTACTTTTGATCACAATCGAAGATAATGTTTTATCTATGGGTTTTGTGCATTTAACGAAATAATTATTTGGATGTTTGTCGTTATTCTCTTATATGTTCCCTTGAATTATCACTGTCATTTTTGCTGTGAGACATCAATGATAAAGTATAATTCTAAAATAGCCCTAACCAATGATCATCAAGAATGGGATATTGATGATATGTCATAGGTTAGCATGTGGTCCGCATCACATTCTTAGAGAATGTAGTGGTTCTCACAACTACGTGATATTTGATATCCGTGATGGACACATGAATACTTTAGAGAGTATTGGTATACCCTACTATTAAATCGTTTGTTAGATGTCTACGATTTCTTAGTGTGTGAAGTATGTAATAGTCCTTAGACTTGAGGTCATTACACATTTTCTTTGTTGAGTATTGTACTTTGACCAATGACAACGCTTGCAAGTGGCAAGACACAGCTTGGATTAGGTGCATCATGAGGCAAATGAAAATGGTAGTTGAGCCAAGAATGGGATTCATTCCTCGATTGGAATTTCAGTGAGCACTTATTTTCTCTATATTATTCAACCATAAAGTCATCATTAATGTAAGAGATATATTCAATTAAAATAATTGAATATGATCATACGGGTCTTATAATAAAGATGAGAAAATAATCGAGCTATCGATAGACACATAGCAAAATCCTAGGCTCAATCGAGTGTGTCATGAATGAAAGGATATTACATAAACTTCGTGTAAAGGTTTGTTTATCGTTTTCCACGTAAACGTCCGTCATATATCGAGTTCATTTGCAACGCAGCCGGGAGTTTTGTGCGACTTTGATTAGATCATCGCCGGTAATGGGGCCTATTGGGTCACACTATCAAGTGTATTGTTAATCCGCTCAAGGGTATGCATAGTGCACGGTAAGTTATCTAATATTAGTCCAAGTGGGAGATTGAAAGATTATGGGCTAAATTAGATATATGGGCTAAATTAGATATATGGGCTATAGTTAATTAATGGTTTGACTATTAATTAATTAAAGCAGACTAAAGAATATAAGCCCATATAACCTAGGGCTTTAGTGGGCTACTCTATTTAATATAAATAGAGAGAATTCATTCTTTAGGTCAGACGAATAGACGTTAGACGTAACACAGAAACATAATCTTAGAGAACTATCGTTAATTCATTCATAGATTTCTTGGCTTTCTCTGCTTGAATTAATATTGAGGAATTGTTCATGCATCGGATTTGCATACACGTGGATACCATAGTTGTGGAGACAACCTTGCAGGATTCATTGGAAGCTTGGAAGCGTTGCAAATCGTAAGTTTTCTATCTAACGTGTTCATATGGCTCATCGCATGATTAATTGTATATCTAGATCTGTTTCTTGATTATATTTTCCGCTGCGTATCATTAAATGAGGTCAAGAATTCCCAACAAATGGGACAAAGATACGGATAAGGATTATGATTCGAAATATGCATGCGAAGCTACTCTAAATTTTGTAACTAGTAGTTATAAAAAGACTTACCTAGTTCAGAAACTGATACGCGGACATAGACGGATGTTATGTTATCTGCTTCAGAAAGCCGTTTTGTATCAAGGAAATCATCGAACCACATCAAGCAGGCACTGCCTGATGAATGGATTAGCATATGCAGTGCAACTCCAGTTTTTGGTGCACTCAGCTTTGCACTCGCCAAGGCTCATGGTTCCATTTAACCAAAACCTCAACATATCAGGATACTGCAAAAGTGCAATTCCATTCCACTATCTGAGTCGGTATCTTTTGCAAGCCCCTCTCAGAACCACCATATCAGCCAAGCCCTAGTTTTGGATCTTGTGAACAAAATCACCCCAAGAAGGATCATCCCGATTTCTCCATGACTTCAAATTCCTTTCCACACCAGAATCATCGTCGTCCACCATTATCATTCCGGGTAACATGGTGTCAGTTGGATAATCAAAACGTTGCCAGAGGTATCGTGTTGTATACAAGAACCAAGCTTCCAGAATCCAACAGCTGTAAATGAACTATCCGACCAGATATTGCTTTCGTCTCTGCTTATAACAAGACCTCCATTTCCGGAAATCATCAAAACTTTTGCTTCTATGGCAATGATGGGATGTTTCTGTTCGCAACCCAGACTGCAATATCTGGCGTGCTCTTATGCCATATACAAAACTTAGAAAGACGATCGAGTGAAGCAATGTGCAAAGGATTGTAGTGAAGAAGGAGCGCTGCATGTTCAAATCTGATTTCATGTGCAGCTCTGGAAATGGTTGTGCTGTGCTGATCACTCTTGATTGTAGAAAACACTGAAAAAAAAAGAAAATGAAAATTCTAAGGTTAAAAGAGTTGGACCGTGTGGGTGCTTGACTTGACGGGGAATGAATTGAACAACACATATGTTTTAAGTAAACTTACATGCATTGACATATTAAACACCTTCTCATTCAATAATGTTGACATTTTTACTCCTTGCGCGTATATTTCCTTTCTCATTTCATTTCCCTTCCTTTCGTGTTTGTTTCCTTTACATTCTTTTTCGTGCCTGAAAGCGACAACCACCTAACGACTTTGAGCTTTTTGTAGTGACGGTAAGTGACCTCTGCTGCAAGAATAATAGATTAGCAATAAAAAAGTTTATAATCAACCAAATCTGGTGTGAATGTATACAGCACGTGGAAAAAACTCGTCTCTTAGTTCCTGAAGCAATTCTGTGCTGTTTTAGGCTACAAAAAATTGTTAAATCCGAGTTGAAAATCTAACAAGAAAGAGAGAAATTTACTTTGAATTGAATGAAGCAAAGATAGACACGTTGAAGGAGGATGCTATCGAGCTCTCAGAACACCTTTGATACGAGCATAATATGTTCGGTCGCCGTGCCAACTGCAAAACAGAGACTCCGATGCTCAGTCAGATTTCGATCAAAGTATGATTATAAGTATTGAGAGCAAAATAGCACGTACCTCCTTGCAAATAAAATGATGGAATATTTATAGGATGTCATGCATGAAGGGCATATTTAACTTATTACCTTAGACAGAGGGGTAAATGTATCCTTTTGGAGGGGGACATGTTCCTAAGTGCGCAGGCTAAGACACCGTAAAGTACACAACATAGTCTGCAAGTTTATTAGAATATTTGTACTTTGATGTACTGAGAAGATGACACATGGAATGGTCTTCAATTGTACCTGCACATATCGAATAGTTACAGGTGTAGTAGGTCGATCAACTCTGCCTTATAGACACTTCTGGTATGTCAGCAGACAAAATTGCTAGAGTGATTCGAAAGTTTCCTTGAGCATTGGCTCGAAAGGCTAAGGCATGGGTATATTCGGTTCATAGATTTGTCTCGGTTATTTACCGGGATAGGTTTGTCCTTTGAGAGCGACGTTGAGTCTCTTTTGGCATATGAGTTATGTCATGTGAGTTATGTTTGGCGGACTTTATTCTCCATGTGTGGTGTGCCTTAGTCCATTTCTCTCAGAGGTCTGGTTGACTTGTGTATATCTATTTCGTATCAAAAATATTGTTATTCATGCTATAATAGAGTTAAACTTGTGTATGACAATGAGGTGTAGTCCAAGTGGCAAAGTTGAACACAAAAGTCTCTCTCTTGCAAGAGGTATTACAATATTGGTTCAAGTCCCATCGACGTGTGGATTATACTTTCATTTTAATTAGATATTTAGAGGTGTTTGGTGAGATTATAAAACAAAAAACAAATTATAAAATCGCTTTTTGCTTCTAAAATAAACATAAAATGCTTTATGGAGCTTATAAGCTCAGCCAAACACCCTCTTAATCTAGTTTATACTAATTTGATTGGACTCGGTCCAATTTATATTAGCTTGATTAATTCTTTGTAATATATTTCATGATATAATTACGTATCTTGTATCTAAAAAAGAGTTAAACTTGTGTATTCTCTATGTTTATCCAATAAGACAATGGTGATTAATAGTCACTTTGCTTAGATAAAAATAAGGGTAAGTTATAACATGATCTTTGTCCACGTTATTATGTTATGGTCTGGCCTTTAGGAAGAGGCGAATATACTTACAACACTTATAGCCGCTTATTGTAACGGCGTTTAAAAAAAACATAATGTAAACTAACGGAAGCTGATTTCGCCATTCATTCTTGCCACATAAGATAAAGCGACGACCGTTCATGTATAACAGATAACTACTAATGTCAGTTGTGGATAAGTTGCAGCATTCTGAAGAATCACATGTACCTTTAATTAAGATGTGCTGGTAATCAAATGTCCACATACATACAAACTGAACACACACTCTGCACATAGTAACACACACACTGCACATAAATTACACACTTTATTATATTAAATAGTTTTGTTAGTATATAAAATCTAAGAAAATTATGTTTCTAATTTTATTCATTAAATAACAGCTATAACTAAAAAAGCTACCGTTTTATCAGACTTTACAAAACTAAATCTTAGAACTCTAATTTAAATGAATACAACTCAAATTTAAAACACTTCGAATTCATTAAATTGAAATCATTCCAAAATTTAAAGTGAAAAGACGGAAATACCCTATTAAATGTTACTGTAATTAATTATTGTTAGTGCAGTTAATAATCTGTCAGATTGTTGGCTTTAGAGTTAGTTAGTTAGAGCATGCAAAGCATGCACTCAAATGTAAAAGTGTGTTGTACTGTACGTGTTCTCATCTCTATAAATAGAGATCACATAAATGAAATCAGTATCCTTTTTCTCATATTCAAACATGGTATCGGAGCTAAGTATCTAATTTCCTTCTCCTTTCCTCTGATATAGATTCATCTGTCATATCTCCTCCCATCACAAATCTTCCTACGATGCATCCTATCTCTCTAAAGTTGGATTGATCCAATTATAATTTTTGGAAAATCCAAGTTCTTGCGACTGTTAGAGCCTATGGCTTCGAAGACAATCTTCTTCAAGAGCCTCCTCTGCAATTCCTAGCATCTTCTTCATCAACTGAATCAGCAGTTAATCCGAGCTATATCACATGGCTTCGTCGCGATCAGTTCATGTTGAGTTGATCCTTGCTTCGATCACCCTCAAATGATGGGATATTTGGTCGCAGCATTACAAAGAAGATGATTTGGGAGTCTTCAAAAGCTATTCCACTCCCAATCGAAAGCACGGGTAATGCGCTTCGCTCTCGCCATAAGGAACGAAGAAAGATGCTTCATCAATTGATGATTATATTCTCGAAGTTTCATGAAATATCTCGATCAATTGTTTAATATCGACAACCGATCTCGAATCGGATCTAGTTTCATATGTTCTACAAGGCTTGGGTGCAAATTTGAAACTATCGCTGTATTGTCGGCTTCAAGACGTGATGACATTTCTCTTCATGATGTTCATTTTGCTCTACAAACTCATGAATTGCGTCTACAGAATCAAGCTGCTACCACGAATGTTGATGCCTATCCTCAACATTTTGGTCAGTTTTGAGGTCATGGATACAGGCCTGGACAAGGGGAAAGCAACCGAGGAAGAGGGGGAGGCAGGTTCTATAATGGTCAAAAGCTCATTTGTCAGTTGTATGGAAAACCAAATCACGTAGCTCTTAAATGCTACAAACGGTTCGACGTGAGCTTCACAGGATCTGACCAAACTTCATTCCTCCTTCATCTCCTCAACCACAAGCTAACATTGCAAATACTGATCTCTATCCTAATTCCACATCTTCAAATTCTGGCATACAGTATAGCTCGTCTCCTCAGATTTCTCATCCATCCTCCGTAATTACTCAGCTTCTACTCAAATGACTCAACCTCTCAATGACTCTGACTGGTATCTAGATTCCGACGTCTCTGTGCATGTCACCGCCGACCCCAGCATTCTCCAAACTCACTCTCCGTATACTGGTAATGATACTCTCATATCACTCACATTAGCTCATCTGCCATTCCATGCTCATCTCTCTCCTCTCCTCTTCGTATAAGCAACATATTATTTGTTGGATTTGTATACTGAAAGCAGTTTTGGTTGAGCTTATATACAATGTTTCCTGTTACCACTATTACAATCTCCTATCTGAAATGAATACTTGATTGCATATATCTGTGTCCCCTTATCTCATATATAAGTTAGATCATACAATGTATAGAAGATTACAGAAGTCTGTATGATTGGTCAAGCTTAATGAGATATAAAAGTTTCACAACCGAGACAACTTGAGGACGAGTTGTCGGTATAGTCGTATAGATAAGAAGTGACTTGACTTGGTTGTTTGTCTATGCCGGTATGTCTCGACGTATCAAGGATCACAAGTGAGACGAGTTCTTCTATCCGACCGTCGTGAAGAACTAAGATCTCGGTGACTTACGATGATCTAAACCTCGATAAGGTATTAGATGAGTATGAGTTCTTGACCATCACTTTGACTTGTTATGGGTGAGGTTATATGTTCTAACCCAATATTCTCCGTGATCTTAGGTGGTGGCAAGGTTGTATGTCATGCTAGTTATCTCAGACGAGTCACCGTATCCGCTAGGATGATGACGCCCCTTAAGGAGCTCAAAGGTTTATTGCACTAAACCCCGCAGTTGAGTTAGCTCAAGTACAATAATAAGGTTGAGTGGTACTACTTAAGAAATTAAAGATATTAATTATTTTAAGCAATGTAATGCTATAAATAATTAATGGACGCTCGATATCTTAAATACGGGATTCAGAATGTCTAAGTGCAAGCCCGACTCAACTTCGGTAATAAAGGGTAAGTCAAGATTTATTCTCTAGTGGCATGAATAAATGTTTATAAATTAATTTATGTTCGGGTCAACATAAGATAATTAATTTATTTGAGGCCCATCTTTATTCCTCGTGCATTTGATCCCCTGGCCGCCCATCCAGCCCGTGAGCTCAAGAAAATCGTCCACCATCATGCTCTTATGGAAAGGATTTGATTCTCTTTATCCTATAAGGATATTATTATATTTATGGATATGCATAGATCCTTTCCATATAGGATTATGGTAATAATCCTTTCCATATAGGATTATGGTAATTTCCATATGAGATTATGGTAATTTCCATAAAGGATTATGGTAATTTCCATATGGGATTATGGTAATTTCCTTATGGGATTAAGGTAGTGCATTATAAATATGAGGTAAGAGATAGAATCAAAGTTAATCCTTATTATTGAACATCAAATTTTCGTCCACCCTCTAGTGTTGTGAGGTTCTCGAAAATTGTTCCATAAGTGCATTGGGTGATTTTCCGAAGCATTCTCCATAGATCGTCCTCACTCGACGTTGGAGATTGGGCAACCGGGATACAGTTTAGAAGATCAAAGCACGAGTCTCGATCCGTTCTTCCCGATCCACCTCAACAGATTCAAAGGTAAACACGAGAAAACCCCAACGTGTTGCAATTAATTATATAGGTGCATGCTAGGTATATAATCAATGTATGGTGAATTAAACATCCAAGATAGATCCTCGGGCGAGGGCTAAACATGGTTTTCCCTACACTGGTATCGAGCACGGATCGATTCGCCTCGCTGGATTAATTCACGCTTTGATTATTACGCGCAATATATTAATTGTTGAATCTGCCGCTCTTAGTGGCTCGCTTTTATTTTGTCGGATTTTGTTTTTCACCACGAGAAAATCCGTGGTTAGATTAGATTTATTTTTCCGTAAATCTTATCCGTAAAAGTAAAACGAAGACGAGCGGCCAGATCGAGACGACGGAAAACGGGTCGCACGGCGCGCGGGCGACGGCACGCAGGCGCACGGCGCTCGCGGCCGCGCGATTCGTGACGGCCGAGCCCGCATCCGCTTTTCCACCGAACTCGCTTTGACGAGTCCGTCCGCGCCCGCACGCGAGGCTGTTTTGAATCCGATCCGTGCCCGCACGCGAGGCCCGTTTTGAAGATTATAAAGATCTGTGCTTTGCAATTCTATGTAATAGATTAGGCGAAAGTGCGATTCCACGAGTGGGCCACGATGAACGCTTTTATTTTATTTTTATCGCTCATTGCATGTCGTGGATGTTTAAATAATGCAAGAGCATGCTATGTATGTTTAAATTACGCTGACAAAACTTTACGTGTTTTCGTAATTGGATGCGCATAGTAAGCATGCTAGGTTTATCGCTTTTCAAGCATATTTTAGAATTCTGCGAGCATGTTTTACATGTTGAGTTCTATGACAAGCATGCTAGGATTACGTGATCTCGCATGGACAAACCTTTTGAACAAAAAGACTAAGCAAGCAACCCGACAAATTAATTTTAAAATTAAAATGTCAAGACCTCCACTTTTGATCTCTAAACAAAGTGAGACGACCGTGAGACGCCCACACGCGCGGGCTTGCTTGCACTGCTTATCATAAGTTTGTTAGATGAGATTTCTAAATAAAATATTTTAAATCTATTGAGAAGTGGGAGTTTCATGTAAACGCCCACACGCGTGGCTTGTATGTGCGATTTTCATAAGTTCTCTAGAGATAGATATAAAATAAGACAACAAAAGAATTTGAATTGGGCGGTATGGTCCGAGTGAGTATGTCAATTCTAAGAATTCATTTTCTTTATTAAAATTGTGGTCATTGCTTAGACATCACCTCAAGTACAACTTCCCGCGAAGTCCCTTCTTGCGATAGTGATGTGGTCTAGAAAGGTCCAATCGTTAATTTCATTTGTCATAAGGATAAGTTAACATGGATTGAAATTAAACGACTAAAAGGTATATTTTAGTCTGGTCGAGGGGTTCATGTGTAAACGTCCACACGCGTGGCTTGCATGTGGGATTCCTTGGGCGATTGGAGGTTTCAATTAATATTGTTTTATCAAAAGGTTACAATATTATTGTTACGAATTATGTGCGATCGTATGCTTATGTGTTTACATTATCATTTCAGATATGTCTCTTACACCGATTATCAATATGCTCGCACAAAATCCATTATCCGGTCTAAATTTTATCGAGTGGAAACGAAACATTGAGAATGTTCTTACTGTGGAAGAAAATCTATTTGTACTCACTACACCCCGTCCCAAGCCTCTAGACAATTCATCTACTGATGAGGAGCGCAAGGAGCACGAAAAATGGGACAAATCAAATAGAATGACAAAGTGCCTTCTTTTGGTCACCATGTGCGAGTCCCTGCAACTCCAACATCTAGAGATGGAAGATGCAGCCACGATATGGCTAAGTCTTATGAAATTGTATGAGGAGTCGGACAGAATCGCTTGTCATAATTTGACAAAATCAATAATATCAAGTTCAATGAAGGAAAGCGATTCGGTGCATAACCATGTAGAGCAAATGATTAATCTCTTCGATAGCTCGAATTGGTTGGAGGATATATTGATGACGAGTCGAATCGATATGATCCTCAACACTTTGCCCAAGTCTTTGATGACTTAGTTATAAAGCGGTCCTTTATGATAAGAGTTATACTCTAGATTCATTGCAAGAGGATCTAGTAACCAAGAACGCAAAAATGGGCAAAGGTGCACATCTTTAGTATGCACCTCAAAGAAAACCACCGCTTATCGAAGATGAAAAGGAAAAGTGAAATTCAAGAGATGCTAAGGCTAAAGAAAAGAGTGGGAGTAATACAAAGGGCTCTACCAATGGTTTGAAAAAGCCAAAGAGAGGGCAAATGCTTCAAGTGCGGTGAGACTGGGCATTGGAAGGCTAAGTGCCCCAAGCTCAAGGCTCTAGGTACGCCATTTGCTTTAGTAACGGAAATATGTTTAGCGACTTGTTCTACCCGTTCTTGGGTAGTAGACACGGGTGCGACTGATCATGTTTGTTACACCTTGCAGGGGTTCCTGCGGACAAGGGAGCTGAATGATGGCGAGATAGCGATCTCCATGGGTAACGCGGCGAAAGTCGAGGCCGTTGCAGTCGGAGATGTTACTTTATGTTTTGAGAAAATAGTTTTAGTTTTAAAAGACGTTTTATATGTGCCGGATTTTCATGGAACCTTGTTTCGCTTTCAAATTGTTTATTCATGGATATTCAGTTGTTTTTGATAGTGGTGTTTCTATCATAAGAAATGATGAAGTTATCTATGTAGCACATTATATAATTTGCTTTATACTATTTCGCAATACATAATACCTATAACTATGTTGATCTACATCAAACCTTAAAAGAGAAAGTTTTCTTCGAAGATGACACCTCTTTCTCTCGGCATCTTAGATTAGGTCACATCAATCTAAATAGGATCCAAAGACCGGCTAAGAATGGGCGTTGGGTAATCTCACAGCTATCTGCTCCCGATCCGCGAATCTCGTATAGAAGGTAAGATGTTGACCGCACCTTCAAAGCGGGGGTCATAGAGCCAAAGAAATGTTAGAGCTAGTCCATTTCGACTGTGTGGACCGATGTCCACACAAGCTCGTGGAGGGTACGAGTATTTTGTCACTTTCATCGACGACACTCAAGGTACGGATACGTATACCGCTTCACCGCAAGTCTCGAATGCTTTGAGAAATTCAAAGAATTTCAAAGCGGAAGTGGAGATGAAGCTAGGTAAGAGTATCAAGTCATCGCGTTCGATCGCGGTGGAGAATACCTCAACAACGAGTTCATGGACTATCTAGTGAAGTGTGGGATTACCTCCCAACAAGATTTCACCGGGCACACCACAAAGAAATGGTGTGTCGAGCGAAGAAATAGGCTCTTTTGGAAATGGTTAGATCAATGATGAGTTATGCAACTTTGCTATTTCGCTCGGGGTATGCCTTAGAAACGGCGGCATACTTGCTAAATCTAGTACCATCCAAGTCAACAAGAGACCCTTCGAGTTGTGGTTTGGGCGCAAGCCGAGTTTATGCCACATAAGGATATGGGCGATCCAAAGACATGTGCTTTGAACAAGAAGGCGACAAGTTGGAGGCTAGATCCGATGCAAGGTCGTTTATCGGCTATCCTAGAGGAACGAAGGTGGTTTATTCTATAGTCCTAAGGATCGAAGGTCATTATTAGACTAATGCCCGATTCTTGGAAGAGGACTACATGAAAAATCATAAATCCAAAGTTGAAATCATTCTTCAAGAATTAGAAGATGATCGTATTCCACCACCGATTAGACCAAAGGTACGAGATGTCGAGTCTAGTGGGAGGGATCGACACCAGATACTTCAAGAAATTGAAATGGGTCGAGTTCCACCGAGATACCGACCGCATGTTGGTACCTACCAAGCAAGTTGTGCAAGATAGAGAACCACAAGTTACTGCACCCACCGTTGCCATTGTGCCTGTAGTGCCTCGTCGTAGTGGGAGGGTTGTTCGTCAACCCGAGCGATGTATGTTCGTGGGTGAATCTTCGGATTTAGTCCCAGAAAATGAACAGGCAATAATCGACCTATGGACGTATAGCGAGGCGATACAAGACAATGATGCAAGATCATGGAACTTACGTTTGGACGAGGTAGTAAAGTCCTATGGAGTTACCTAGCGAGAGTTGTGTGTATCGTTTAGATGTCAACGGTAATGTGGTATTTCTTGCACTTTACGAGATGACATTCTTCTATTTGGCAACAATGTGAAGTTGTTATCGACGAAAGAGTTGGTTATCCGATCGCTTTCAAATGAAAGACTTAGGAGATGCACCTACATTCTTGGGATCAAGGTTTACCGAGATCGCAAGAGGAAAATGTTGAGCTTATCTCAGCGCCTTACATTGATACCGTGATTACTGTTTAGTATGCAGCCCGCCAAGAAAGGATTGCTACCTTTCCGACACGGCGCTCCTTTATCTAAAGGGCGCCACCCATGACCGCAAAGAAGATAGAGGAAATGAGACAAGTTTCCCACGCTCGTCAGAAAGTCTCATGCATGCAATGCTATGCACGAGGCCCGATATCTCGCTATGCGGTGGGCATAGTGGCTAGATATCGCCTAACCTCGGACAAGCTCATTGATCATGCGGTAAAGCATATATTCAAGCACCGAAAAGGACTCGAGATTATAGTCGGCTTACCATGCAGATAGTCTAATGCCTTTGGGTTATTCGCACTGGATTTCCAATCGACCGTGATGAGAAAAGTCTACCTCAAAGCTATGTGTTTACCTTGGGAGGTGGAACCGTATCCTCAAGTGAGTGCAAAGCAATATGCATTGCGGACTCTACCATGGAAGCCGAATATGTAATCACTTCTGAGGTCGCTAAGGAGGCAAGATGGTTCAAGAACCACCTCATGGATCTAGATGGGTACTGATTTGTCCATGAGTATCATGGTTTATCGTGATAACTCAGTGCAATGGCAAACTCGGGGAACCACGGATCCACAAGCAAGCAAACACATAGAGAGAAAGTACCATGTCATACGAAAATCGTTAGACGAGGGACGTCCGATTGCAAATATTGATACGACGGATAACCCAGCGGATGCATTCACGAAAGCCCGCCACAATAAGTCTACGCCGAGGACGTTAGATGACTGAATTGCGCTAGATGGCACCCACTTAGAAAGGAAACTTTGTATAAGTGGGAGAAGCAAAGTGATGCTTTTGTTTGTAATAGCTAGTAGAGACACATTGTATACTAAAAGTTTGCTTTAGTATAAGTGTGAGATTGTCGATTTGTATATCGAAAGCGCTTTGGTTGAGCTTGTATACAATGTTTCGTTACCACTATTACAATCTCCTATCCAAATGAATACTTGATTGCATAAATCCGTCCCCTTATCTCATATATGTTAGATCATACAAGGTGTAGAAGATCACGTAAGTCCGTATGATTGGTCAAGCTTAATGAGATATAAAAGTTTCACACCGAGACAACTTGAGGACGAGTTGTCGGTATAGTCATGTATAGATAAGAAGTGACTTGACTTGGTTGTTTGTCTATGCCGGTACGCCTCGACGATTGAAGGATCACAATGAGACGAGTTCTTCTAACCGACCGTCGTGAAGAATTAAGATCTCGGACTTACTTACGATGATCTAAACCTCGATAAGGTATTAGATGAGTATGAGTTGTCGACCATCACTTTGACTTGTTATGGGTGAGGGTTATATGTTCTAACCCAATATTCTCCGCATCTCGTGGTGACAAAGTGTTTGTATGTCATGCTAGTTATCTCAGACGAGTCACCGTATCCGCTAGGACGATGATGTCCCCATTAAGGAGCTCAAAGGTTTATTGTACTAAACCCCGCAGTTGAGTTAGCTCAAGCACAATAATAAGGTCGAGTGGTACTACTTAAGAATTAAAGATATTAATTATTTTAAGCAATGTAATGCTATAAATAATTAATGGACGCTCGATATCTTAAATACGGGATTCAGAATGTCTAAGTGCAAGCTCGACTCAACTTCGTAATAAAGGGTAAGTCAGATTTATTCTCTAGTGGCATGAATAAATGTTTATAAATTAATTTATGTTCTCGGTCAACATAAGATAATTAATTTATTTGAGGTCCATCTTTATTCCTTGCATTTAATCCTCGGTCGCCCATCCAGCCCGTGAGCTCAAGAAAATCGCCCACCATCATGCTCTTATGGAAAGGATTTGATTCTCTTTATCCTATAAGGATATTATTATATTTACGGATATGCATAGATCCTTTCCATATAGGATTATGGTAATAATCCTTTCCATATAGGATTATGGTAATTTCCATATGAGATTATGGTAATTTCCATAAAGGATTATGGTAATTTCCATATGGGATTATGGTAATTTCCATATGGGATTATGGTAATTTCCTTATGGGATTAAGGTAGTGCATTATAAATATGAGGTAAGAGATAGAATCAAAGTTAATCCTTATTATTGAACATCAAATTTTCGCCCACCCTCTAGTGTTGTGAGGTTCTCGAAAATTGTTCCATATGTGCATTGGGTGATTTTCCGAAGCATTCTCCATAGATCGTCCTCACTCGACGTTGGAGATTGGGCAACCGGGATACAGTTCAGAATATCAAAGCACGAGTCTCGATCCGTTCTTCCCGATCCACCTAGACAGATTCAAAGGTAAACACGAGAAAACCCCAACGTGTTGCAATTAATTATATAGGTGCATGCTAGGTATATAATCAATGTATGGTGAATTAAACATCCAAGATAGATCCTCGGGGCGAGGGCTAAACATGGTTTTCCCTACATTATTTGTTCCCCATATCACCAAAAGCCTTCTTAGCATATCCAAGTTCACAGCCGATAATGATTTGTTTCTAGAATTTCATTTTGATTTTTGTTTTTGTTAAGGGCAAGCACAATCACAAGGTTCTTCTGGAGGGAAAACTTAGAGATGGTCTATATCATCTGGACTTATCGAGATCACCGCCATCCACTGAGTCATCAAATTCAGGTTCTGTCAATCCACATAAAATCACAATGGACTCTTGTTGTGTAGCAAAGAATAATGATAGTGTTAGTTTATGGCATGCTAGACTAGGTCATCCTTGTAATAGCATCCTCAACACTACGTTAAAGGCCATGAATAACTCTACCAGTTTATCCAAAAACAATTTATGTGATGCGTGTGCTTTAGGTAAAATTCATTCAATAAGTTTTCCATCTGTTGAAATCAAAAGTTCTGCTCCCTTTCAACTTGTTCATAGTGATGTTTGGGGACCAAGTCCTACTGCCTCAAATGAAGGATATAGGTACTATGTTCACTTCATTGATGACTACACTAGATTCACATGGATTTTTCCTCTAACTCTAAAATCTGAGGTAGCTTCGATTTTTAAACAGTTCAACACGTATGTGGAAAGACGGTTTCATACTTGCATAAAATCTGTTCAAACCGACCAAAGGAGTATAGGCCACTAAACCTCGTAGGATGACATATGTCTAGCCCTCACCCCGAGGATCTATATCGATATTTAATTCACCATACATTGATTATAAACCTAGCATGCGCCTATATAATTAATTGCAACACGTAGGGTTTTCACGTGTTTACCTTTGATCCGCTTTCGGTCGATCGAACGATGAACGGATCAAACGGTCGAGACTCGTGCTTTGACCTTCTGGATCGTATCCCGCTGCCCAATCTCCAACGCCGAGCGAGGACGATCTATGGAGAATGCTTCGAAAATCACCCAATACTCTCACAAAGCTCTCGAAAATTCTCTCAATCACTATGAGATTTACCGAAAATTTGTGTAGATTAATGAGCATTAACCTCGACTTTATCTCTTACCTTATATTTATAATGCATTACCATAATCCCACAAGGAAAGGATTTATGATATCCCATAAATATAATAATATCCTTATAGATAAAGAGAATATAATCTCGCCTTTGGGAGCATACAAGGGCCCGATTTTACTAAGCCAGGGGCTAGACGGGCCAAATTTCAATGATCAAATGCAAGGAATAAAGATGGGCCTCAAGTAAATTAATTATCTTATGTTCACCCGAACATAAATTAATTTATAAACATTTATTCATGCCACTAGAGAATAAATGCCGACTTACCCCTTTATTACCGGGTGAGTCAAGCTTGCACTTAGACATTACGAATCCTCAGATTTAAGATATCGAACGTCCATTAATTATTTATAGCAATCGATCGCTTAAAATAATTAATATCTTTAATTCCTTATAGTACCGCCAACCTTATTATTGTACTTGAGCTAACTCAACCGCAGGGTTTAGTACAATAAACCTTTGAGCTCCTTAAGGGACGCCATCATCCTAAACGGATACGTGACTCGATACGTATAACTAGCATGACATACAAGCACCGCCACCACCCAAGATGCGGAGAATATTGGTTAGAACATATAACCTCACCCATAACAAGTCAAAGTGATGGTCAAGAACTCATACTCATCTAATACCTTATCGAGGTTTAGATCATCGAAGTCACCGAGATCTTGGTTCTTCACTACGGCCGATAGAAGAACACATCTCACCGTGATCCTTCAATACGTAAGAGATGTACCAAAGATAGACAAGCAACCAAGTCAAGTCACTTCTTATCTATACCGCAGCCTATACCGACAATTCGTCCTCAAGTTGTCTCACCAGGAAACTTTTTATATCTCATTGCTTAACCAATCATACGCACTTCGTGATCTTCACACACCGTATGATCTAACTTATATATGAGATAAGGGACACAGATATATGCAATCAAGTATTCAATTCAGATAGAGATTGTAATAGTGGTAACAGAAACATTGTATACAAGCTCAACCAAAACCTTTCAAGATACAAATTCAACAATCTCCCACTTATACTAAAGCAAACTTTAGTATACAATGTGTCTCTACTAGCTATTACAAACAACCATCACTTTGCTTCTCCAACTTATACAAAAGTTTCTCTCTAAGTGGGTGCCATCGCGCAATCCAAGTCCTCTAACGTGTCCATCGTAGACTTTTGCGCGGTGCTCTTCGTGAATGGATCCGCTAGATTTTCCGCTGTATCAATCTTTTCAATCAAGACGCCACCTCGCCTAACGATTTCTCGTATGACATGGTACTTTCTCTCTATGTGTTTGGTCGCCTTGTGGGTCCGTGGTTCCTTCAAGTTTGCCATCGCACCGGAGTTATCACAAGAAACTATGATACTCTGGGCAAACCAGTACCACACCTAGATCCATGAGGTAGTTCTTGAACCATACAGCCTCCTTAGAAGCCTCCGGTGGCTACATATTCGGCTTCCATGGTAGAGTCCGCAATGCATCGCCGCTTGCACTCCGCCAGATACGGCTCCACCTCCCAAGGTAAACACATAGCCCGAGGTGACTTTTTCTCATCACGGTCACTTGGAAACCGAGTCAGATAACCGAAAGGCATTAGACTATCTCGCATGGTAAACTAGCCTATAATCTCGAGTCCTTTCGTGTACTTGAGTATATGCTTTATCGCAATTCAATGAGCTTGTCCAGGTTAGACGATATTCAGCTACTATGACTACCGTGACAGAAGATATCGGGCCTCGTGCATAAGATTGCGCATATGAGACTTCCTACGGCGGAAGCGCAGGAACTTGTCTCATTTCCTCTATCTCCTTTGCAACTCATAGGTGATCGCTGTTTTAGATAAAGGAACGCCATGTCCGAAGGTAGCAACTTTTCTCGGCGGTCTCGCATATTAAAACGAGTAATCACAAGATAATGTAAGACGCCCGAGATAAGCTCAACATTTTCTTCTTGCGATCTCGGTAAACCTTGATCCCAAGAATGTACGCTGCATCTCCTAAGTCTTTCATTTGAAACTAATCGGATAGCCAACTCTTACGCCCGATAACAACTTCACGTTGTTGCCAACTAGAAGGATGTCATCTACATAAAGTGCAAGAAATACCACATCACCATAACATCTAACCGATACACACAACTCTCGCTAGGCAACCTGGTAAATCCATAGGACTCACCACCTCACAAAGCGTAAGTTCCATGACCGAGGTTCGCTAAGTCCATAAATGGACTTCTTAAGCTTCCATACTAGATGCTTTTCACCTTCACCACATAACCTTCTAAGTTGCATATAGATGTCTCTACCTTCCTCAAGGTAACCGCTTAGAAAAGCGGTTTTAACATCCATTTGCCAAACCTCTAGGTTCAGTGGGTCGCTATGGCCGTAAGAATTCGATGGACTTGAGCATTGCTACAGCGAAAAGGTCTCATCAAATCGATGCCCTCGATCCGAGAGTACCTTTCGCCACAAGCCCGGCTTTAAAAGTCAAACCTCCATCGGAATCTCTTCCTCTTGTATATCCACTTACTACCTATGGCTTCCTTGCCATCCGGTAGAGGTGTCTTTCATATACATCCATAGCCGCATGGACTCCATTTCTAAGTCCATACGCGTGCGCCATGATCTTGCATCAATATTCAGATCACCTCCTCAGATGTCCATGGGTCGATTATTGCCTGCTCGCTTCTCGACTAAACCAAGATTCACCCACGAACATAAATCGCTCGGGTCGACGAACAACCTCCCACTACGACGAGGCGCCACAGCACAATGGCAACGGTGGGTGCAAGAATTTGTGGTTCTCTAACTCGCACAACTTGTCGTGTAGGTACCACTTGTACGGTCGGTATCTCCAAGGAACTCGACCCACTTCAATTTCAAGTATCCGTGTCGATCCTCCCACTAGACTCGACATCTCGCTGTCGGATTTGTATATCGAAAGCGCTTTGGTTGAGCTTGTATACAATGTTTCGCTACCACTATTACAATCTCCTATCTCGATTTGAATACTTGATCGCATATATCCGTGTCCCCTTATCTCATATATGTTAGATCATACAAGGTGTAGAAGATCACGTAAGTCCGTATGATTGGTCAAGCTTAATGAGATATAAAAGTTTCACAACCGAGACGACTTAAGGACGAGTTGTCGGTTTAGCCGCAGATAGATAAGAAGTGACTTGACTTAGTTGCTTGTTCATGCCGGTACGCCTCGACGTATCAAGGATCACAGAGATGAGTTCTTCTTTCCGACCGCCGTGAAGAACCAAGATCTCGGTGACTTACGATGATCTAAACCTCGATAAGGTATTAGGTGAGTACGAGTTGTCGACCATCACTGACTTGTTATGAGTGAGGGTTATAGTTCTAACCCAAGATTCTCCGCATCTCGGGTGGTGGCAAGGTTTGTATGTCACGCTAGTTATCTCAGACGAGTCACCGATCCGCTATGACGATGACGCCCCTTAAGGAGCTCAAAAGGTTTATTGTACTAAACCCCGCAGTTGAGTTAGCTCAAGTACAATAATAAGGTCGAGTGGTACTACTTAAGGAAATGAAGTTATTAATCGCTTTAAGCAATGATTGCTATAAATGATTAACGGACGCTCGATATCTTAAATACGGGATTCAGAATGTCTAAGTGCAAGCCCGACTCAACTTCGTAATAAAGGGTAAGTCAACATTCTTTCTAGTGGCATGATCGAATGTTTATAAATTAATTTATGTTCGGGTCGAACATAAGATAATTAATTTATTTGAGGCCCATCTTTATTCCTCGTGATTGATCCTGGGCCGGCCCATCCAGCCCGTAGCATCGAGGAAATCGCGCCTTTAGCTCTCAAAGGCAAGATTTTATTCTCTTTATCCCACAAGGATATTATTATATTTATGGTATATGCATAGATCCTTTCCATATAAGATTATGGTAATAATCTCGAGAGTATGGAAATAATCCTAAGAGTATGGAAATAATCCTAAGATTATGGTAATATTCCATATAAGATTATGGTAATATTCCATATAGATTATGGTAATATTCCATATAGATTAAGGTAGTGCATTATAAATATAAGGTATGAGATAATGTCTCAATAATCACAACTAGAATTTTCGGTATTCTCATAATCGAGAGAGAGAAAATTTCGAGAGTTTTGTGAGAAAATAGGTGATTTTCGCATTCTCCATAGCTCGCCCTCACCGACGCTGGAGTTTGGGTATCCGGATACAGCCCGTAAGGTCAAAGCACGAGTCTCGACCGCTCAACCGCTCATCCTGCTCGATCCACCTCGACAGATCCAAAGGTAAACACGAAAACCCCAACGTGTCGCTTTTAATTATATAGACGCATGCTAGGTTTATAATCAATGTATGGTGAATTAAACACCCAAGACGGATCCTCGGGCGCAGGTTAACATACGCTTTCCTACACTGGTATCGAGCCCGATCGTAATCTCGCCTCGCTGGATTAATTCACGCTGATTATTACGCGCGCTTATTATAATTGTGGATTTGTCGCTCATCGTGGCTCGCTTGTTTTGTTGGTTTTGTTTTACACCACGAGAAAATCCGTGGTTAGATTAGATTTTATTATGTAAATCTTATCCGTAAAAGAAGAACGAAGACGAAAGAACGAAGAACGAAACGACGGAAAAACAGTAGCTCGGCAGCCCCCGGACGGTATTCGCGAGCAGCCTCGCGGTCGCGAGGCGATCGCGAGGGGCGCGGGCGACGGGCGCGCGTCACAAGACGAGACCCTCGGCGCCACGCGAGCGAGCGAAGCGATCGCGAGGGACGGCCGCGAAGCAAGCGAGCGAGCGAAGCTAGCGGGCGACGGGCGCGCTGCGCGCGAAAGCAACCCGCGCCATGAGCGTACTCGCGGTCGCGAAGCTCGCCACTGGCGACGACGCCTCTCGCAGACGCTCGCGCGCGGGGAAGTCCGCACACGCTGCAGCCGATGGGTCGCGGTCGCTTTAGCGATCATGAGGCAGCCCGCAAGCGAGCACGCGGGCGCGGCGCGCAGAGGCCGGGCGCGCGATCGGGCTTTGCCTCAGCGCCGCCCAAGACTCTTTGGGCCGACCGCCCGCACTGCTTTTTCCAAATTTTCCGCCCGCGCCCGCACGCGAGGCCCAATTGTTGAATCCGTCCGCGTTCGCACGCGAGGCCCATTTTCAAGTTTAATTTCAGACTTTGTAAATCTATGTAATAGATTAGATTTAAATGTGCGTGTTTCACGATCGGGCCGCTGGAACGCTTTATTTTATTTTTATCGCTCATATGCATGTCGTGATGTTTAAATTATGCAAGAGTATGCTATGTATGTTTATATTACGCCGACAAACTTTAAGTGTTTTACGTAATTAGACGCGCATAGTAAGTATGCTAGGTTTATCGCGCTTATCAAGCATATTTTAGAATTCATGAGCATGTTTTACATGTCGAGTTCTATAGAAAAGCATGCTAGATTACGTGATCTCGCATGGACAAACCTTTGAATAAAAAGACTAAGCAAGCAACCCGACAAATTAATTTTTCAAATTAAAATGTCAAGACCTCCACTTTTGATCTCTAAACAAAGTGAGACGACCGTGAGTAAACGCCCACACGCGCGGGCTTGCTTGCACTGCTTATCATAAGTTTGTTAGATGAGATTTCTAAATAAAACATTTTAAATCTATCGGAAGTTGGAGTTTCATGTGTAAACGCCCACACGCTGGGCTTGTATGTGCGATTTTCATAAGTTCTCTGAGATAGATATAAAATGAGATAACAAAAGAATTTGAATTGGAAGCGGTATGGTCCGAGTGAGTATACCAATTCTAAGAATTCATCTTCACGTTAAAATTGTGGTCATTGCTAGACATCACCTCAAGTACAACTTCCCGCCAAGTCCCTTCGCGATAGTGATGTGGTCTAGTAAGGTCCAATCATTAATTTCATTTGTCATAAGGATAAGTTGACATGGATTGAAATTAAACGACTAAAAGGTATATTTTAGTCCGGTCGAGGGTTCATGTAAACGCCCACACGCTGGCTTGTGATGTGGAATTCTCGGCGATTGGAGGTTTCAATTAATATTGTTTTATCAAAAGGTTACAATATTATTGTTACGAATTATTTGCGATCGATGCTTATGTGTTTTACATTATCGCTTCGTATATGTCTCTTACGCCGATTATCAATATGCTCGCACAAAACTGCTATCCGTCCAAATTTTATCGAGTGGAAACGAAACATGGAATATGTTCTTATCGCCAAGAACACATGTTTGTTCTCACTACTCCTAAACCCGATGCCTCATCGACGATCGACTAATGAGCAATGAGAGTCAAGCGCACTTTGGAATAAGTCAAACAATATGGCTAAATGCTATATGATGACTACGATGTCCAAAGGCTTGTACCGCAAAGATCGCCGATGGCGACGCGATCGATATTTGGTCAAGTCTCGAGAGTAAGTTTGGGCAATGGATCGACATCCGCCCACACAATGAGAGAAATCTTGGCGCGTAAGATGGAAGAAGGAAGTTCGTCCATGAACATGTCTCCCACACGACTCATCTCATGGATAGTCTTGATCACTGGGAGGAGGTATTGACGGCGGCCAAGGTCGATATCATCCTCAATACACCGCCCAAGTCTTTTGAGAACTTTCGTGAATGCGATCATGAGCAAGACCGAGTTTACACTTAGTCGCTGTTTAATGATCTCGTTGTCATGAAGGAGTTATGGGAAAAGGAGCACATGCTCTTGCTAGCACATCTAAGGGCCCAAAATTTTCATCGCAAAATGGAAATAGAAAAGGGTGCCAAAGGTGGTAGAGGCAAGGCAAATAGTGGGAGTAATGGAACAAGAACATGGTTGCCACCGAGGCTTGAAGAAGCCAAAGGAGAAGGGCAAGTGCTTCAAGTGCGTAAGACTCGGCATCAAGGCCAAGTGCCCTATGCTCATGCTCAAGGTACGCTGCTTTGCTTTAGTAACGGAAACATGTTTAGCGACTTGTTCTACCCATTCTCGGTAGTAGATACGGGCGAATCGATCATGTTTGTTACACCTGCGGGGTTCCCGCGACAAGGGAGTCGTTTGATGGCGAGATAACGATTCCATGGGCAACGCGCGAAAGTCGGTTGCTGCTTGGAGATGTTTTTTATGTTTTGGGACAACAGTTTTAGTTTTGAAAGACGCTTTATATGTGCCGGATTTTCATGAACCTTGTTTCGCTTTCAAATTATTTACTCATGGATATTCTGTTATTTTGATAGTGGTGTTTCTATCATAAGAAATGACGGTTATCTCGTGTTGCACTTTATATAATTCGCTTATACTATTTCTCGCAAAACATAATACCTATAACTATGTCAGATCTTCATCAAACCCTAAAAGAGAAAGTTTTCTTCAAGATGACTCTACTTTTCTCTCGGTATCTTAGATTAGGTCACATCAATCTAAATAGGATCCAAAGACCGGCTAAGAATGGAGCGTTGGTGATCTCACTACATCCGCTCCCACCGCGAATCAGATGAAGGTAAGATGTCGACTGCACCCTTCAAAGCGAAGGGTTATAGAGCCAAAGAAATGTCGAGTTAGTCCATTTCGACCGTGTGGACCTATGTCCACACAAGCTCGTGGAGGGTACGAGTATTTTGTCACTTTCATCGACGACACTCAAGGTACGGATACATATACCGCTTCACCGCAAGTCCGAATGCTTTGAGAAATTCAAAGAGTTTAAGGCGGAAGTGGAGACGGCTAGGTAAGAGTATCAAGTCATCATGGTCCGATCGCTGTGGCGAATACCTCAAGAACGAGTTTATGGACTATCTAGTGAAATGTGGGATTACATCCAAACAAGATTTCACCGGCACACCACAAAGAAATGGTGTGTCGAGCCAAGAAATAGGACTCTTTGGAAATGGTTAGATCGATGATGAGTTATGCTACATTGCCTATTTCGCTCGGGATATGCCTTAGAGACGGCGGCATACTTGCTAAATCTAGTACCGCCCAAGTCACCGAAAAGACCCTTCGAGTTGTGGTTTGGGCGCAAGCCCGCTTTAAGCCACATATGATATAAGGCCCAAAGACATGTGCCAACAAGAAGGCCGACAAGTTGAGGCTAGATCCGACGCAAGGTCGCTTATCGCTATCCTAGAGGAACGAAGGTGGTTTATTCTATAGTCCCAAGGATCAAGGTCATTATTAGCACTAATGCTCGATTCTTAGAAGAGGACTACATGAAAATCATAAGTCCAAAGTTGAAATCATTCTTCAAGAATTAGAAGACGATCGATTCCACCACCGACAGGCCAAAGGTACGAGATGTCGAGTCTAGTGGGAGGATCGACACCGATACTTCAAGAAATTGAAGGGGTCGAGTTCCACCGAGATACCGACCGCATAAGTGGTACCTACACAAAGAAGTTGTGCAAGTTAGAGAACCACAAGTATCTCGCACCCACCGCTGCCATTGTGCCTCAGAGAACCTCGTCAGAGTGGGAGGGTTGTTCGTCAACCCGAGCGATTTATGTTCGTGGGTGAATCTTCGGATTTAGTCCCAGCAGATTTAACATGCAATAATCGACCCATGGACATACAAGGAGGCGATACAAGATATTGATGCAAGATTATGGCACACCGCTATGGACTTAGAAATGAGTCCATAACGGCTATGGATGTATATGAAAAGACACTCTACCGATGGCAAGGAAGCCATAGGTAGTAAGTGGATATACAAGAGGAAGAGAGATTCCGATGGAGAGGTTTCGCTTTTAAAGCCGTGCTTGTGCGAAGGGTACACTCGATTGAGGGCATCGATTTCGACGAGACCTTTTCGCCGTAGCAATGCTCAAGTCCATCGTAATTCTTCTAGCCATAGCAGCCCACTCAACCTAGAGGTTTGGCAATGGATGTTAAAACCGCTTTTCTAAACGGTTACCTCGAGGAAGGTAGAGACATCTATATGCAAAGAACCTCAAGGTTATGTGGTAAAGGGTGAAGAGCATCTAGTATGGAAGCTTAAGAAGTCCATTTATGGACTTAAGCAGCCTCCCGATCATGGAACTTACGCTGACGAGGTAGTAAAGTCCTATGGATTTACCCACTGCTCAGCGAGAGTTGTGTGTATCGGTTAGATGTTAACGGTGATGTGGTATTTCTCGCACTTTATGTAGATGACATCCTTCTAGTTGGCAACAACGCAAGTCATATCGACGAAAGAGTTGGCTATCCGATCGCTTTCAAATGAAAGACTTAGGAGATGCAGCATATCTCGGGATCAAGGTTTACCGAGATCGCAAGAAGAAAATGTTGAGCTTATCTCAGCGCCTTACATCGATATCGTGATTACTGCTTTAGTATGCGCACCGCCAAGAAAGGATTGCTACCTTCGCATATGGCGCCCTTTATTCAAAACGCAATACCTATGACCGCAGCGAGATAGAGGAATGAGACAAGTTCCTTACGCTCGCCGTAGGAAGTCTCATGTACGCAATGCTATGCACGAGGCCCGATATCTCGCTATGCGGTAGGCATAGTAGCTAGATATCGCCTAACCTCGACAAGCTCATTGATCTGCAAGAAGCATATACCAAGCACCGAAAAGGACTCGAGATTATAGGCTAGTTTACCATGCAGATAGTCTAATGCCTTGGGTTATACTGCACTGGATTTCCAAGTCGACCGTGATGAGAAAAAGTCAACCTCGGCTATGTGTTTACCTGGGAGGTGGAGCCGATCCTCAAGTGAGTGCAAAGCAACGATGCATTGCGGACTCTACCATGGAAGCCGAATATGTAGCCGCCTTGAGGCTTCTAAGGAGGTCAGATGGTTCAAGAACCACCTCATGGATCTAGGCGTGGTACCGGTTTGCCCAAGAGTATCATAGTTTATCGTGATAACTCGTGCAAAGGCAAACTCGGGGAACCACGGACCCACAAGGCGACTAAACACATAGAGAGAAAGTACCATGTCATACGAGAAATCGTTAGACGAGGTGACGTGTCGATTGAAAAGATTGATACGACGGAAAATCTAGCGGATCCATTCACGAAGAGCCCGCCGCAAAAGTCTACGATGGACACGTTAGAGGACTCGATTGCGCTTGATGGCACCCACTTAGAAAGGAAACTTTGTATAAGTGGGAGAAGCAAAGTGATGGTTGTTTGTAATAGCTAGTAGAAAGACACATTGTATACTAAAAGTTTGCTTTAGTATAAGTGGAGATTGTTGGATTTGTATATCGAAAGCGCTTGGTTGAGCTTGTATACAATGTTTCGTTACCACTATTACAATCTCCTATCCGATTTGAATACTTGATTGCATATATCCGTGTCCCCTTATCTCATATATAAGTTAGATCATACAAGGTGTAGAAGATCACGTAAGTCCGTATGATTGGTCAAGCTTAATGAGATATAAAAAGTTTCACAAATGAGACGACTTAAGGACGAGTTGTCGGTTTAGCCGCAGATAGATAAGAAGTGACTGACTTAGTTGCTTGTCTATGCCGGTACGCCTCTCGACGTATCAAGGATCACAAGAGATGAGTTCTTCTTTCTCGACCGCCGTGAAGAACCAAGATCTCGTGACTTACGATGATCTAAACCTCGATAAGGTATTAGGTGAGTACGAGTTGTCGACCATCACTTTGACTTGTTATGAGTGAGGGTTATATGTTCTAACCCAAGATTCTCCGATCTCGGGTGGTGGCAAGGTTTGATGTCACGCTAGTTATCTCAGACGAGTCACCGATCCGCTAGGATGATGACGCCCCTTAAGGAGCTCAAAAGGTTTATTGTACTAAACCCCGCAGTTGAGTTAGCTCAAGTACAATAATAAGGTCGAGTGGTACTACTTAAGAAATGAAGTTATTAATCGCTTTAAGCAATGATTGCTATAAATGATTAATGGACGCTCGATATCTTAAATACGGGATTCAGAATGTCTAAGTGCAAGCCCGACTCAACTTCGTAATAAAGGGTAAGTCAACATTCTTTCTCTAGTGGCATGATCGAATGTTTATAAATTAATTTATGTTCGGGCTGAACATAAGATAATTAATTTATTTGAGGCCCATCTTTATTCCTTGCATTTGATCCTTGGGCTGGCCCATCCAGGCCGTAGCACTGTGGAAATCGGCGCCCCTATAGCTCTCAAAGGCAAGATTTTATTCTCTTTATCCCACAAGGATATTATTATATTTATGGTATATGCATAGATCCTTTCCATATAAGATTATGGTAATAATCCTGAGAGTATGGAAATAATCCTGAGAGTATGGAAATAATCCTAAGATTATGGTAATATTCCATATAGATTATGGTAATATTCCATATAGGATTAAGGTAGTGCATTATAAATATAAGGTATGAGATAATGCTCAATAATCACAACTAGAATTTTCGTATTCTCATAATTGAGAGAGAAAATTTCGTGAGTTTTGAGAGAAAATAGGTGATTTTCCAAGCATTCTCCATAGCTCGTCCTCACTCGACGCTGGAGTTTGGGTATCCGGATACAGTCCGTAAGGTCAAAGCACGAGTCTCGACCGCTCAATCCGCTCATCCCGCTCGATCCACCTCGACAGATCCAAAGGTAAACACGAGAAAACCCCAACGTGTTGCTTTTAATTATATAGACGCATGCTAGGTTTATAATCAATGTATGGTGAATTAAACACCCAAGACGGATCCTCGGGCGAGGGTTAACATACGCTTTCCTACACTCGCACCTTCGCCTAATCGGTGGTGGAATACGATCATCTTCTAATTCTCAAGAATGATTTCAACTTTGGATTTATGATTTTCATGTAGTCCTCTTCTAAGAATCGAGCATTAGTGCTAATAATGACCTTCCGATCCTTAGGACTATAGAATAAACCACCTTCGCCCTCTAGATAGCCAATAAACAAGAATCGCCTTGCGTCGGATCTAGCCTCCAACTTATCGCCTTTCTTGTTCAAAGACGTGCCGGATCGCCCATATCCTTATGTGGTTTAAACCGGCTTGCGCCAAACCACAACTCGAAGGGGTCTTTTCGATCGACTGATGGTACTAGATTTAGCAAGTATGTCATTGTTTCTAAGGCATACCCCGTAACTAAATAGGCAATGTAGCATAACTCATCATAGATCTAACCATTTCCAAAAGAGTCCTATTTCTTCGCCTAACACACCATTTTGTCAGTGGTGTGTCTTGTGAAGTGCGCTGGATGTAATCCCACACTTCACTAGATAGTCCATAAACTCACATCGAGGTATTCGCCACCGCGATCGCACCGTAGTGACTTGATACTTTACCTAGCTTCGCCTCCACTTCCGCCTTAAACTCTTTGAATTTCTCAATGCATTCGCACTTGCGCGAAGTAGGTATACGATCCGCACTCTTGAGTAATCGTCAATGAAAGTGACAAAATACTGCATTCTCCACGAGCTTGTGTGGACATTGGTCCACACAGTCGAATGGACTAGCTCTAACATTTCTTTGGCTCTATAACCCTTCGCTTTGAAGGTCCGGTCGACATCTTACCTTCTATACAGATTCGCAGATCGAACCGAGTAACCGTGAGATTACCCAACGCCCATTCTTAGCCGCCTTTGATCCTATTTAGATTGATGTGACCTAATCTAAGATGCCGAGAAAAGTAGTGTCATCTTGCTAAGAAAACTTTCTCTTTTAGGGTTTGATGAAGATGCAACATAGTTATAGGTATTATGTTTTGCGTAAATAGTATAAAGCTAATTATATAAAGTGCCAACACGTATAACTTCGCCATTTCTTATGATAGAAACACCACTATAAAAATAATGTAATATCCATGAGTAAATAATTTGAAACAGAAACAAGGTTCCACCGAAAATCCGCACATATAAAACGCCTTTCAAAACTAAAACTGCTTTTCCCAAAACATAAAGAAACATCTCCAACTCGCAACAGCCTTCGACTTTCGCCGCGTTGACCATGGAGATCGTTATCTCGCCATCAAACAGCCTCCCTTGTCGCAGAACCCTCGCAAGTGTAACAAACATGATCAACGCACCGTGTCTACTACCCAAGAATGGGTAGAACAAGTCGCTAAACATGTTTCACATTAAAGCAAATGGTGTACCTTGAGCCTCGAGCTTGGGGCACTTAGCCTTCCAATGCCCGGGCCTCACCGCACTCAAGCACTTGCCTTCTCCTTTGGCTTTTTCAAACCGCCGATAGAGCCTTTTGACACTCCCACTCTTTTCTTTAGCCTTAGCATCCCTTGAATCCCACTTTTCCTTTTCATCTTTTGATAAAGCAGTGGTTTTCTATGAGGTGCGTGCTAAAGACTGTGCACCTTTACCCATTTTACGTTCTTCCGTTACTAGATCCTCTTACAATGAATCTAGAGTATAACTCTTATCATAAAGGATTGTTCTATAACGTAAGTCATCAAAAGACTTGGGCAAAGTGTTGAGGATCATATCGATTCTCGACTACGCCATCAATATATCCTCCAACCAACTCGAGCCTCCAAGAGATTGATCATTTGCTCTACATGGTCACGCATCAATCACTTTCCTTCATCAACTTGACATTATTGATTTTGTCAAATTACGACAAGCGATTCTCGTCCGACTCTCATACGATTTCATAAGATTTAGCCATATCGTGGTGCATCTTCCATCTTCGATGCCGGAGCTTCAGGACTCGCACATGGTGACCAAAAGAAGGCACTTTGCCATTCTCGCTTGATTTGTCCCATTTCTCGTGCTCCTTGCGCCCCTCATCGCAGATAAATCGCCTAGAGGCTCGGGACGGGTGTAGTGAGTACAAATAAATTATCTTCGGCAAGAAGAACATTCTCAATGTTTCGCTTCCACTCGATAAAATTTGGACCGGATAAGGGATTTTGTGCGAGCATATTGATAATCGGTAAGAGACATATCTCGAAACGATAATGAAAAAACACATAAGCATACGATCGCACATTATTCGTAATAATAATATTGTAACCTTTGATAAAACAATATTAATTGAAACCTCCAATCGCCCAAGGAATCCCACATGCAAGCCACGCGTGTGGACGTTTACACACGAACCCCCGACTGCACTAAAATATACCTTTAGTCGCTTAATTTCAATCCATGTCAACTTAACCTTATGACAAATGAAATTAACGATTGACCTTACTAGACCACATCACTATCGCAAGAAGGGACTTCATGGAAGTTGTACTCGAGGTGATGTCTAAGCAATGACCACATTTTTAACAAAGAAAATGAATCTTAGAATTGGCATACTCACTAGACCATACCGCCCAATTCAAATTCTTTTGTTATCTCATTTTATATCTATCTCTAGAGAACTTATGAAAATCGCACATGCAAGCCACGTGTGTGGACGCTTACATGAAACTCCCACTTCTCAATAGATTTAAAATGTTTTATTTAGAAATCTCATCTAACAAACTTATGATAAACAAGGCAAGCAAGCCACGCGTGTGGACGCTTACTCACAATGGCCTCACTTTGTTTAGAGATCAAAAGTGGAGGTCTTGATATTTTAATTTAAAAAAAATTAATTTGTCGGGTTGTTGGCTTAGTCTTTTTATTCAAAAGGTTTGTCCATGCAGATCACGTAATCCTAGCATGCTTTTCTATAGAACTCAACATGTAAAACATGCTCGCAGAATTCTAAAAAATGCTTGATAAACGCGATAAACCTAGCATGCTTATTATGTGCATCCAATTACGAAAACACATAATGGTTTGTCTACGTAATTTAAACATACATAGCATGCTACTGCATAATTTAAACATCCACGACATGCAATGAACGATAAAAATAAAATAAAAACGTTCATCGTGGTCCACTCGTGGAACCTGCACTTTCATGCCTAATCTATTACATAGAATTGCAAAGTACAGAATTAAATCTCAAAAAACGGGCCTCGCGTGCATGGGCACGGACCGGATTCGTCAAAACTGGATTCGGGCCGAAAAAACGGATCTGGGCTAATAAACGGGTCACGGCCGAACCCGGGTCGGGTCGACCCAGAACAAACGGGCCGGGTCAACCGGGCTGGGCGGGCGGCCAGGGCACAGCCCCGTGCGCGCCAAAGACCGCGCGCGTCGCCGCCACTCGCCGAGAAAACTCGGCGACTTTGAGGTTTCTGCGCGAGTCTCGCCCGAGGCCGCCGCCGAGCCGCCGAGGTCTCGCGAGATTCGCGCGCCGCCGCCTGTCAGGCACCCCGCCGAGCACGCTCGAGGTTTCACACAGAGCGCGCGCATCGCGCCGAAGGCCGCCGAGACCGCCTGCGGCACGGCCGCTGCTGGCGCGGCGGCCGAAAGCCACAAGACGCGCCGAGACCTCGCTGAGGTTTCCCGAGCGGTTTCGCCGAGCGCCACCGAGGAACCAGCGCGAAAGTCGCGCGCCCGCCGCCCGCCTCGACAACGCTGAGGTTTCCGCCGAAGGCCGACGAGGGCGAGCCGCCAAGCTCGCCGCCCGATGGTGCCGCCGCCGCCGAGACGCCGAGCACCGCATGCACGCCAGCCGCCGAAGCGGTGCCGAGGCATCCGCGCGCCAAGCGCGCCCGTCCGCCCGCTTTCGCCGCCCGCCCGCCCGCCGCGGAGGGCGCGCGACGGCGCGCGTGCCGCTGCATCCGCTTCTCGGCGATTCTTCGCCGCCTCGCTTTTTGTGCTGCTTCGTCTCGTTTATTTTACGATAAGATTTACATGAAAAATCTAATCTAACCACGGATTTTCTCGTGGTGAAAACAAAACCCAACAAAACAAAAACGAGCCACGATGAACGAAAGATCCACAATTAATTAAGCGCACGTAATAATCAAACGTGAATTAATCCAACAGAGCTAAGATTCTAATCCTGTGCTCGATACCAATTGTAGGGACGACATATGTCAGCCCTCACCCCGAGGATCTATCTTGATATTTAATTCACCATACATTGATTATAAACCTAGCATGCGTCTATATAATTAATCGGAACACGTAGGGTTTTCACGTGTTTACCTTTGGATCCGCTCGGGTCGATCGAACGGGATGAACGGATCAAACGATCGAGACTCGTGCTTTGACCTTCTGGACTGTATCCCGGTTGCCCAATCCCCAACGTCGAGTGAGGACGATCTATGGAGAATGCTTCGGAAAATCACCCAATACTCTCACAAAGCTCTCGAAAATTCTCTCTCAATCACTATGAGATTTACCGAAAATTTGTGTAGGATTAATGAGCATTAACCTTGACTTTATCTCTTACCTTATATTTATAATGCATTACCATAATCCCACAAGGAAAGGATTTATGCATATCCCATAAATATAATAATATCCTTATAGGATAAAGAGAATAAAATCTTGCCTTTGGGAGCATACAAGGGGGCGCCGATTTTACTAAGCCAAGGGGCCTAGATGGGCCAGCCCAGGGATCAAATCCAAGGAATAAAGATGGGCCTCAAATAAATTAATTATCTTATGTTCAGCCCAGAACATAAATTAATTTATAAACATTTATTCATGCCACTAGAGAATAAATGTTGACTTACCCCTTTATTACCGAAGGTGAGTCGGGCTTGCACTTAGACATTACGAATCCCCGTATTTAAGATATCGAACGTCCATTAATTATTTATAGCAATCTGACTGCTTAAAATAATTAATATCTTTAATTCCTTAAGTAGTACCGCCAACCTTATTATTGTACTTGAGTTAACTCAACCCGCAAGGTTTAGTACAATAAACCTTTGAGCTCCTTAAGGGACGTCATCATCCTAAACGGATACGGTGACTCGATACAGATAACTAGCATGACATACAAGCACTGCCACCACCCAAGATGCGGAGAATATTGGGTTAGAACATATAACCCTCACCCATAACAAGTCAAAGTGATGGTCATCAACTCATACTCATCTAATACCTTATCGAGGTTTAGATCATCGTAAGTCACCGAGATCTTGGTTCTTCACTACGGCCAGATAGAAGAACACATCTCACTGTGATCCTTCAATACGCCGAGACGCATCAAAGATAGACAAGCAACCAAGTCAAGTCACTTCTTATCTATACATGAGCTTTATACCGACAACTCGTCCTCAAGTTGTCTCAAATATGAAACTTTTATATCTCATTAAGCTTAACCAATCATACGTACTTCGTGATCTTCTACACATCGTATGATCTAACTTATATATGAGATAAGGGACACGATATATGCAATCAAGTATTCAATTCAGATAGGAGATTGTAATAGTGGTAACAGAAACATTGTATACAAGCTCAACCAAAACTGCTTTCAGTATACAAATCCAACAAACCCCTCCTTGAATCATTAGGAATCGTGTTTAGGCACCCTTGCCCTCACACTCATCAATAGAATGGAAAATCCGAACGCAAGCATCGACACATCACTGAACTTGGTCTCACTCTCATGGCCACTGCTTCCCTTTCCCAAACTTTCTGGTGGGATGCTTTTTCCATGGCTGTATACCTCATTAATAGATTACCAACACCCTCTCTTCAACATTCTTCTCCTTACTTTACTCTTTTTCAAATTCCTCCTGACTACAAAATTCTCAAAGTGTTTGGATGCAGTTGCTTCCCCTATCTTCGACCTTATAACACTTCTAAGCTGCAATATAGATCTTCTAAGTGCTTATTCCTTGGCTATAGCTCGAATCATAAAGGGTATAAGTGTTTGCATCCTTCGGGTAGATTATACATAGCTCGTTCCGTCTTGTTCAATGAATCTGAATTTCCATACAATGAGCTCTTCACTCCACAGTCGCGTAATCTCAGGTCTGAACCTCTCCTCCCTACTCCTTCCTTTCCTGTTCCTTCCTTTTCTGTGGCAAATACTCCCTTATCATTATCTCTTCATGACTCACCTCTATCTTTCCCTTATCATGATCACCATACTTCTGCTCACTCACCTTCAAACACTCAGTCACATTCCTCAAATCAACATACCTCTCCCCCTGTGCCTCCCACTGGATCTGTCTCGAACATCTCTTCCTCTTCCCTTCAGTCTTCTTCTTTTCAGTATTCTTCACCTCAGTCTCCAATAAATCAATCTCCACCTCCAAGTCTAGCTCCAAATACCCACTCTATGACAACTAGATCTAAGAATGGAGTGTTTAAACCAAAAGTGTACTTGGTTGTCTCTAGTACACCTCCATCTACTCTCTTCACATCTCATGACTCTCCAGATATCAACACCACCACAAAATTTATAGAACCTGTCTCCATCTCTGATGCGCTTGCTAACCCTCTCTAGTTTGATGCCATGGCTGCTGAAATTGAAGCTATAAACATGAAGGACACATGGGATATTGTCCCTCCCACTGATGACATTAATCCCATAGACTGCAAATGGGTTTATCGGGTAAAGTTATGTGCTAATGACACCCTAGATAAACTAAAAGCTCGCCTTGTTGCCAAAGGTTTTCAGCAACTTGTAGGTTTCGATTTTTTGGAGACATTCAGTCCCGTAGTAAAACCGGTGTCTGTTCGTTTGTTATTCTCTCTGGACGCAACCTACAAATGGGATATTCAACATATAGATATCAACAATGCCTTCCTCAACGGGCATCTTGATAAACCCGTCTATATGAAACAGCCTCCCGGCTTTGAAGACAAATCGCATCCAGATTGGGTGTGTCGATTAAAGAAGTCCCTTTATGGCCTGAAACAAGCACCTCGGGCGTGGTATGATCGGCTCAAGAACCACTTGATCTCCTATGATTTTCAGCATTCCAGTTCAGATCACTCTTTCTTCTTTATGCGCATATCTGGAAAATTGTTGTTGGTTTTAGTATATGTGGATGACATATTGATTACCGGTGATGATCCACAACTTGTTCATAAATTTATTCAGACATTAGCTTCTGAATTTGCTCTCAAAACTCTTGGTAGCGTCAGTTTTTTTCTTGGCATTGAGGTTGCTAAGAACGATGGATCCTATCAGCTATCTCAATCCAAATACATCTTCTTACAAAAACTGGTCTGCTTGAGAGCAAAGCTCAGCCTTCTCCTTATGATATGGGTATCAAATTGCACAAGTCGGATAGTCCTTTGTTTGGTGATCCAACACTTTATCGAAGTATGATTGGGGCTCTCCAGTACCTCACTATCACTCGGTCGGATATATCCTACATGGTTAATAAGCTTAGTCAGTTTCTTCATCAGCCAACTGAACTGTAGTGGAAAGCTTGCAAACGGCTACTTCGTTATCTTAAGGGTACCCTCCAGTTTTCTCTTCGGTTCTCTGCATCTGAGTTTCTATCTCTTGTCGCGTTTTCAGACGCTGATTGGGCCGGTTCGGTTGATGATCGCAAGTCAACCGGAGGTTATTTTGTTTTCTTGGGTTCAAATCTCTTATCTTGGAGTTCGAAGAAGCAATCTATTATGTCTCGCAGCTCCACCGAAGTTGAGTATCGCTCTTCTTGCCGACATCGCCATGGAGCTTGTGTGGATCGGTCTTGCTGCTTGAAATCGGTTATCATCTTCCGCAACTACCTGTTATTTGGTGCGATAATAGGAGTGCAGCATCAATGGCTTCGAATCCTATTCTACATGCACGTACTAAACACATTGAAATCGACGTGCATTTTGTCCGTGATAAGGTTATCAAAAAGGAGTTAGACGTTTGTCATATCCCTTCCACGGATCAGGTGGCTGATATACTCACCAAGCCAGTATCCATTGTTCGTTTTCAATCTCTGGTTCAAAAGTTACCGTTTGCAACATCTCGTTAGGATTTTTTGGGTTGTATTAAATGTTACTGTCATTAATTATTGTTAGTGCAGTTAATAGTCTGTTAGATTGTTAGCTTTACAGTTAGTTAGTTAGTTAGAGCATGCAAAGCATGCACACAAATGTAAAAGTGTGCTGTACTGTACGTGTTCTCATCTCTATAAATAGAGATCACATAAATGAAATCAGTATCCTTTTTCTCATATTCAAACATACCCCTACCTCGGTCTACACTTGAGAGTGTTCATCTGGCCTCCAACTCAGTAATGGTGATTGTTTCATTCTCTAATTCAATGCATAGTGATGTACTACTTCTCACACTGGAATTTCTTTCCATAAAAAATCCAGGTTCTTTTGGTTCAGGCAAAATTGGTCCATCAGTTCCCAACATTGAAACCACATGGGACGTGGTTGGCCTATCATCTGCAAATTTCTGAACACATAATAACCCCACTTGCATGCATCTCTTCACTTCACACTCCCTAAATGTAGCATTCAAACTCTCATCCATCAACTCCAAAATCCTGTTTTCTTTCCATAGCAACCATGCCTGCCACAACAATAACCACGTAAGTTTCTGCTTTTCTTATATTTGACAACAGTATATGAAGTGATTCTTATAAATGAAAATGGCATCAAAGTATTTGTTTACATGGCCCAAGAGGTTAAGATAGTGATCCGAGTGTCCATATCCTCTGTTCTTCTTTCCGCAAATTATCTCCAGCAAAACCACTCCAAGACTAAAGATGTCAGATTTCACTGAGAATTTCCCATCGATTGCATATTCGGGAGCCATGTATCCACTGCATAAAGTTTTTGATCTTATGGCCACCCATAGAAAATAATGAAGTAATTTGATGATATAAAGGAAACTTACTATGTTCCAACAACTCTTTTTGTTCTAGCAAGACATTGATCCTCTTCAAAAATTCTTGCTAAGCCGAAATCTGAAATTTTTGGATTTAAATTTCCGTCTAGTAAAATATTGCTGGTTTTAAGATCCCTATGAATAATCTTTAATCTGGAGTCGTTATGGAGATATAGCAATCCCCTTGCAATTCCCATGATAATGTCATAACGCTTAGGCCATGTCAACAGTGTTCTTTGGCTGTGATCTGCAAATATTGAACACCATCTGAATGTTAACTGTGGATCCTCTAATTGAAAGTTGGCAGGATGGAGGTATGAGATTTCACAAAGAAAATAATTAGAGTTTACCAAAAACAAAATAATCAAGGCTTTTATTCTGTAGGTATTCATAGATTAGCATCCTTTCCTCTTCTTCAATGCAACATCCCAAAAGTCTTACGAGGTTTCTATGTTGAAGTTTTGCAATCACCATTACTTCATTTCTAAACTCTTCAAGACCCTGTTGTGAAGATCTTGACAATCTTTTGACTGCGATTTCTTCTCCAGATGGCATGTTCCCCTGCTTATGCATATGTTAGTATACAAATATGATGCCAAAGTTTTGTATTTGTACAACTTCAGCAGTCTAATTTAGTACATTACCTTGTAAACAGGACCGAAACCTCCAACTCCAATCATGTTTTCTGTGGAGAAATTTTCTATAGCTTGCACAATCGTTGCCATTTTGATCAAAGGTAATTCTAGATCCACGTTATTTCCTTTTACTGTGTTGAAGCGAAAGGAGAAAAGAATCAACGTGAAAAAACTATCTCTTTAGAGCAGTCCACTACAGAAATGTAATGGTACCTTGCCTCTTCCGTTTTGCCATAAAAAGTAAACCTCCATTGATAATGTTCGAGACAAGAACACCAGAAGCAATTGATATCAGTATTATCTTCATAGGCCTTTTCTTCTCCTTCTCCTCCTCTAAACTCGTGTTAAAGTCTACAGGCGAAATCACCAGTCAATGTAATTAGGTTTTCATCTATAAGAGTAAAGGGGACACACACCAATTATGGACAGAGAATGGCATCTGGCACCAGGTTTTATAACTTAAGACCTCTAACTTCTTGGCCATAAGTTTACACTAGTTCTAATATATCCTAGATCACACTGCTAAATTGCAATTCTACATTTACATCCACTTTTTTCTCTCCCTCTTCTTCTAGTTAACAGCATGTCTTGCACTTTATTTTTCAAAATGTTGGTTTAAGTGAAAGTCATGTTGTCATGTCGCTAATTCAAGCAGCTTTTTTATTTATCGAGTCATACTTTTACGCCGACAACTACGATTCACAATAGGCATGAAAGAGTAGTATACCTCAAGTATCGATCTTGAGTTTAGAGCTGAGATATGCAGATCTAGATTCTAGACAGTGTAAAGAAAAATGGTAATTTTGGAACGACTTACCTAGTTCAGAAACTGGCACGCGGATATAGATGTTCTGCTTGCTATCTGCTGCAAAAAGTTCTTTGATATCAATGAGATCACCGAACCACATCAAGCAGCCACTGCCCCCATTAGTGATGAAAGGATTAGCATATGCAGTGCAATTACAGTTTTTAAAGCACTCAGCTTTGCACTCACCGAGGCTCATACTTGTATTTAACCAAAATCTCAACATATCAGGATACTTAACCCCTCTACTCTCTAGAAATCCATATTCGTCCTCGCAATTCAACGGTTTAGTTCTACTGCATCCACCCGACCAGTCTTGAAGGTCCCAACCTTTTGGAACTTTGGGACGAAACGAAACCCTTAAAACAATCCCCGCAAAAGTCCAACGGTCGACGATGTTTGTTTGCCTCTTAATCATGCGCGTCACTGCACCGCAAACGGGTCCGCAGAGACACCTGTGATAGTGTCCCTATCACGAGGTCGTTAGCTAGCATTTGAACCCCGATTTCCCGCAAGAAGGGGGCGATCACCGTGGAGGACGCCCAGAACCACCTCGAAAGGAGTAGTGCCCGCCACGAATGATACCAGACATAGCGTAATTCAGCCCAAGCAAGCCACTTGCCTAATCAAGCTGACTCTCCGACGCCAAGCAACGCAAATAGGTTTCAACACACCGCTTAGCACCTCCGATCGCCGTCTGCCTCCGGTGATACGCTGAACTCATTTTCAAAGTGGTTCCTATAGCTCGGAAAAGCTCCCGCCGTAAAGAACTCGAAATATCGGGTCCCGATCGACACGATGGAAACCGGCCCCATGGAGTCGAATAACCTCCTTCGCGAACACCTCACCCGAACTCGAGCCGTAACGGCCGCTTAAGTCCAATAAATGCCCATACTGAGTATCCGCCGATCACCACAAGGATGCAATCAGACCCACCCGAACGGGTAGACCCGTAATGAAGTCCATACTAATATCCTCCCATACTCTAGAGGGATCGGTAGAGGTTGAGTAACCCACCGGGTTTTGGTCTCGCATTTGTTCCACCGACATATATCACATGTCGCCATTAAAGGTAATCACAGATTTCATCATCCCGCCAATAAACGACGGCCGCAAGGCGACGATGACGTCTTCGAGCCCCTGCATGGCACGGTTGGTGAGGAGGAAATTGGAGAAATCATGACGCCAGATGGAGTCCCGGGAACAGCCGACGCCCCGATAAAGTAGTGTGTCGTGAGTCCGTGAATAGTGTCAGCGGTGCGGCCCGCCACAAGATCCTCCACGATTCGCCCAAGTGTGGGGTCGAGCGACAGCCAATCAAGATCTGCCCGCCTATCCACCGAGGAACCGAGACAACAGCTAGAGAAAACTGGCATCTAACTGGCCTGTCAGATCTGCAGATACTGTTAGGACCACAACTACCATATTCATCGCACGATTCTTGCGGAAACGTGAGGACAAGATTCCACTTGTCTTTTCTGGTATTCATGGTATGGCGCAGGACCACACCAGTTGTATCTAAAGTAGTTCTTACCAGAACTGAGCTCTGGTAGGACTCTTCTACGGACATCAACCTCTCATGTCTGAATACCATCTCTGGTTTGTAAATGGCACTGGGAAAGCGTTGAGCACCGCCGTAATATTGCCCGTTCCACTGTCCAAGTCGGTATCTTATGGTTTCCCCTCTCAGAGTCACCATTTCAGCCAACCCTCGGTTTTGGATCCTATGAACAAACTCACCAGGAGAAGGATCATCCGGATTTCTCCACGATGTCAAATACCTTTCAACACCAGCATCAACATCATCCACCAGTTTCATTCCTGGTAACAAGGTGTCAGTTGGGTAATCAAAACTTTGCCATATGTAGCCCTCCGTCGTGCTCGTGATGTTTACAACAACCAGGTTTCCAGTATCCAGGAGCTGTAAAATTGGATTTGATGCCACCCCTGATGAACTCGCCGACCAGATAATGCCTTTGTCAGTGCTTATAACAAGACTTCCATTTCCAGAAATCATCAAAACTGCTGCTTCTGAGGGACCGATGGGATTGTTTCTGTTTGCAACCCAGACTACAACATCTGGTGTGCTCTTGTACCATATTCCCAAGAATCTATTCAGAGATTTCCCAGGTGAGAAAAAACCCATTTCGAAAACTTGGTTTTGAGAAACCAGAGTCTGCCCAATTACAAGCGTTTGATTTGGGAAAGGACTGCAATCGTCAACTGCTCCAATTGTCAAACTCAGAAAGGGGATGAAGTGAAGCAGGGAGCAGAGGATTGGAGTGAGAAAGAAGTGCGCCATGTTCAACATCTGATTACCTGTGCAGCTCCGGGAATAGTTCTTCCCTAATTGATAACAGGTTCACAGTTCACTCGTTCACCACCCCATCCCCCGCCCGGTAAATTCTATGTGAATTGCTGTTGGTAATAAAATTTGACTGGTTATTTTTTTCCTTTCTAGAAGAAGTGTAATTTTCAAACTATTGAATAATTTGTTGAAGTCTCCATGATATTCAAAGTCTATGGCCACAGAGTTAGCTCATTAACTTGCATCTTTGAATGCGGTTGAAGACTTCTTATTCATTAATTGATACTCCAATATTGCATTATTGGCATCATCTCATGGTAGATTGGAGGCTGCACGCATGCCAATACAAATCTCTCCTCCCAAGTGTAGCTCTTGTTTTTTTGTTATAAATCTTTCTTTCGAGTCGTTGGAGAAATCCGGTAGAGATCGAACTTAGATCTCATTTTTACACTGTACCGATGATGTTATAATAATAATAATAATAATAATAATAGTATCTTAATAAAATGAAAAGTTAGAACTGGGCTTGCTATATCTATATAATGGATTCTTGTCTTTTCTTTTTTGGGATATATATTAATTACTTACATAGATAATACATATCTATGTCTTTTTCTTCTCCCAAGTTATCACAATTATCTTATTTGCCATCTATAAAAAGTATATTATTTTTCTTTTTAGGACATTACTTTTTATAATTTAATCTCACAACTACTCATTATTTACTAAAAAACAATTCATATCACCCACAACCTAATACATAATGGGATATTTTCTCTACTCAAACAACATCCATCAATAATTTTATTAAAACTCGTGTCGTCAACAAGTGACACAATTATTTTGGACGGAGTGAGTATTTAATATTTCTTTTAATAATTGTTTCTAATATATATGTATCTTTAATTTAGTTTGTGTTTATTTTAAAAAATTAATCAAAAAAATAAAACAATCAAAGATGTTTAAAGTAAAATAAGAAATAAGAATAAAATTATAAAAAGAAATCAAAAATGTAAAAACCTATTTGGTTCGATCTCAAAATCTTTTTTGATGAAATTTTTTGGATTTGTAATTAGTTTCTCAAGTTAGTTTAGCTCATATATTATGGAGCTTCCTTGTTTTATTTCTAGTAGTTAGTCGATTGAAGCGCCAATGCTCTTCCAAAGACCTGAAGAAACACAAGGAGAGATGAAGTACATTTGCAGCTGAACGAAGACGGTAATCTGAGTCTGATTGCTCAGATTACCTCGGTGCATCAAGCTAGCGCAACTAAGACAAAATGAATACTTAACGTGCACAGCCGAAAATATAAGAGATCTTCAGCAGATGCTCTCAACTACCAGTTATCACTCGACCAATGAGAAAGAGTCAACACTGTACAGATCAGAAGAATAATTTTCATCGACAATCTGCAATTGCAATAAAGGACATAAGGACGAAACTAGCATGAAAAATGGGTATGGTTTCAAACATACATCTTATTAAAAGTTATGTTAGACTTCAAATATAGTTTGAGAATGAGTTATCTCTTCAATGGATAGTTTTATCTCTATCACTATAAATGAGAGATCTTACTTTCAAATTAGAGTAATCGATACTTCTACAACTCTACTATCTTTAAGAGCGGGAGCCAAAAAACCCTCAAAGCCATCAATAATCTAAACCTTCACCTTCCATCAAGCACTAAGTGTTTAAGTGTCTGAACGAGTTCAAATAGACCATCTGAAATTAGAGTCTAAGCTCATGTTCATATCCTAGCTTAGAACCATGTGAGTCTAGCCTTTTACGTGAACTTATTGTAAAGACTCACACAAGTTGGAAAAACTTTCATCACTTATCTACTATGTCGTAGTAGTGAATTAGTGTTATTGAAGGTAAGTATATAATCATGTGTGATAGACTGATAGCCAGTAGAACTCAAGCAACAACGTTATAGGCTGAAAGTCAAAGTGAAGAGGTTTAGGAAGATGTTTATAGGTTCATCTCACAATTGCGTGAAACGATGAATAATGATCTTGCCACTATATATAAAGAAGTCACTACGGAGTGTGATTATCCCTTATTTTGATAAGGTACAATGATGTAGGAGGTGGTGAATACTCTGAAGTACTTTAAAAATAATGAGTGCACTTACTTGAGAAAGTTTTATATGGTAAAATATATTTTTCACATGTGATATGAAATAAATACCAACTACGCCAACTCATCAAAAATCGTATACGTGGACTGACCATGTATACCGTATCATGATATAAAGTTGTTAGGTCAGCGAGGCGACCTAAGACTATGGGCCCGAAAAATTGGGTCCACAAACCCATAACTGCTCTCCCGGTTAGTAAAACGACACTACATGTATTGATAAATTACAATCATAAGAACTCTTGTCTCCGAGGAGCTGACTTTTTACGGACGGATTTGTCGCGAGTAATACGGCCTAGGTCTCTAAGAATCTGCGTATATCCTATTCCTATAAGGATTGGATACTTCATCTTATGTCATACCTATATATATAAATGTCCTCATCAAGCAGAAGTCATGTATGCAATCTTAAACAATATAATACATTATTGACTTGGGCATTGGAGTGTTTATCCGGAAACCCTCTTCGATTCTGTTTTGCAGTTGGCTCGACCCTCACGTATTTCAACAATTTATGAAGGCATTCTAGATGCACTCTCACAACCATTATTTGGTCACTACCACGAAATACACTTATTTTATAATTATTTATTAGATTCACAAATTGAAACGTATCAACATGTGAATATAATCTTAAACTCACACGCTTCCACACATTCTTTTAAATCATATATATTTCCTTTCGTGCTTGTTTCATCTACCTTCTTTTTCCCCGCCTGAAAGCGACAACCACCTAATGACTTTCAGCTTTTACAGTGACGGTAAATGACCTCTGCTACAAGAACAATAGATTAGCAATAAAAAGTTTATAATCAATCAAATCTGTTGTGAACCTTCACTGCACGTGGAAAAAGTTCTCTTACCGAAGCAATTTTGTGCTGATTTTAGGCCATAAAAATGTTGTTATTCATGCTAGACGAGTGTTCCGTATTTCTTTGATATATTTTCTCCATCTTTGAGTAAGTTGTCAAAACTCTTATACCAAATAGGTAGAAAAATTTTAACTCTTTTTAATCCTAAATATTACATGGAAACTCGATAAAATAAAAATAAAATGCATTAAGGATTAGGTAAAATAAGAAATTTGATATCATTTTGTCATAGAATTCTTAAATGAGATGCTTATTGAGAATAAGATTTATCCCAAAATAAAACACTTATTTATGAGCATATTTGATGAAGGGAAAAGGGAAAAGACTGCAGCATGTCAGCAGGAGTCTAGAATAGGCAAATACAACAAAATCAAGTGACAAAGAATTTTCAAAGTTTTAGAGTGTCGCAATTTGGGATTATCAAATTTGTATTTGAGGCAAGCTACTAGAAATTACTTCATCTTGTCTCATTTAAAGTGTCTCATTTCTTTTGGACATACGTATTTATGAGAAAAATATAAAGTAGTTAAAATGATAAAAAGTGAGTATGATCCACACATTTTGAAGAGATAATTATTTACTAAAATAGAATATGACATTTGTAATAAGACAATCCAAAACGAAAAGCGAGATATTTGAAATCCAACGGAGAATATTTTTTATGTTCTTATTCTTCGATTATTAAAATTTCCCATAGTAATCATGATTCCTTTTTGTTTGTTTTTCTTTTTAAAAAATAAATAAATTATCATGATTGTAAATTGCAAAAGAATTTTCTTAAAATTAACAAACAATTTTTATTTTTAAAATTTAGTCATCGTCGGGGAAGCGGTGTGTAGGACGGGAACATGAGACTTCATTTATTAGTGCCTGAAGAGAAAAAATGGTCGACCAGAGGTAAAAAATAAAATAAAATATTATTGTTATGGGAGACCGTCTGTGGTGGCTTAAAGACCGATCCCAACCTTTCTTTCTCTCTCCAATAATGTGACATTTGTCACATAAATATTAATCTGTCAAAATTTCTTTTCTTGATATCAATATTGTCATAATTATACACTCTACATATAATATCAATTTTCACTTCCAAAAATTTCACCAATCTCTCTTTTTCTCTATATCTCAATCAGAATTTTTTTTCAAACTCTCAAAACTTTCAATATTATTATCCAGACCTTGAAAATTTATGACTTTTGAATTTTTATGCATTTTGTTATAATACAAATTTATTTTTATTATAATTAATTATACTTATATTATAAATAATATTATGATTGAATGGTTGGATGATCATTGATAAACCATCAAAAATTGATATGGTTGGATTGGATGGAATAATAACTATATGGAATATTTAAAAAGTTGGATAGTTAGGGTTGTTGTCATAAACATAGTCTTACCTGATTTGACTGCCAATTAGAGGGGAACGACGACGATTTGACATCAACCGAAGGGTTGATTTCGATTTTTGGTGGCTGGGCTTGTCTTTCAGTATGGGAATGGTTGTTGGTTTATCCGATTGGTAAACAGTGTGTGTAATAGGCATAGGTTGTACTCGTGACTTAACGAGGATGCATGTCGACCCAATGGTGTTAAATTGCTAAAGATGATTTATGAATTATGAGGGAATAAGTAAAAGGTGCATACTCGATCTAAGTATATATATATCGGGAACATAGGTGCCTAGTAATCACGTATTGATGTAGACTTAGGATCTAGGCTAAAGAAATGAAACAAGAAACTGGAGACTGAAACTAGTAATCACTTCAAAAATTAGTTACTGACTTAAGCAGCCACGAGGGTTATGATAATCCAATGGTTCTAAAATTTTAACCATTATAACTTAAGTATGTTATGAAGAATCCCACAAAATTTCAGCCTCATCGGAGATTATTCACTATTTTTGAAAAAATGGTTAAATCCACTGCCCTGTTCAAACTCGATTCTGCCTAAGCCCAACTTTGAGCCCAATAGTGATAGTTATGATATCAAATAGGCTTTCATAAATTTTTGGTACGTAAATAAGGGTCGCTAGTTCACCTTCGCCAAATTTCAACTTCATTGGAGCTTGTTATCATGTGAGTTGTCTGAATTTTCCAAAACCCTACTTGAAACCTATTGGAAAGCTTCCAGAACTCGAATCCTTAAATTTTTAAATAGTTATAATGCCAATTTGACCTTTATAAAATTAGGCCTCGTTTGGTAGGCCTGATTAGGCCCGATTAGCCATGTTAAAAGATCATATGTTTTGTTTCAGAACTCACGGTTGAGGCCCGATTTATATCCTATCTCAGACAAGAAATGAGGCTAGCGATCCGCTAGGTACCTAGCGAGCGCGCTAGCCTCGCTTCGGTTACTTTGCCGACTAGCGACCACACGTGGGTAGCGGCCGCTAGCCTCATTTTCGGGTTCTTTTGCCAGGCTGCGATCACTAGCGTGATCACTAGCCCCTAGTGATCACTAGCCCCTAGCGATCACTAGCACCTAGTGATCACTAGCCTCTTTTTTTTTTTTCGTAATCTATATTTGTAACTAATCTATCAAACAACTATCTATAGTTTTATATCTATACCACTATCAAGGCTACCAAAGATGGCCTTAGGGAGTATAAAAGATGACCTTTAGATCATCTCTGTAAAATTTGAGAATTTTTAGACTTAACAGTGAATTACTAGAATTAATTTAGTAAAACTGCCTAAGTAATTCGATTAGTTCGAATTTTCCTAAATACTAACTTAAAACTGGAAATTAGTGGATAACACACAGCCAATTGATATCAGAGGACCTAACCACAATTAAAACACTATAAAAAAGATTGGCAATCGCCTTGCAGATATTTATAGGATGACTGCGTTAAACTAGATTAATTAATTAATTAATTAAAATAGAAAGGTTGACAAACTCGAGCAAGTCCACATTAATTAATTAAATAGAAAGATTAACAACTTGAGCAAGTCTAGATTAATTAATTAATTAAATAGAAGATTAATCCGATTATATAACCAATTTGGAAATCACTAATGGAAATAAACGTTCTGAGGTAATGATAAGTGTCTCAATGCCTTAGGAAACACCTTACGTTAAATTAGAAATTGGAATTTATTTTGACTAGAATGCATGCATAACATGCATTATATAGCGGTAAAACCATTGTCTATGAGCAGTTAGAGGGTGTTTAGCTAAGCTTATTTTAAAGAGCTTATAAGATGTTTCAAAAATTTATAAGATATAATGTTTGAAGAACTTATAAGTTGTCAAAGTGTTTGGATGATTGAGATTATAAGCTAGAGAAAGAATCGTGAGTTAGAGAGAGAAAATCATAGTTAGAGAGAGAAAATTGACGAAAGATGAAGTCGATAATGTATATGTAGAAAATAACGAACCATAGTAAGGTTATTTTGGTAAATTCATTGTTACTTAAAAGCTTATGAAAAAATAAGTTGGAGTTGAGTATTTATTTTTAGGGGAGCATATAAGCTGTTGAAGCTTATTTTACCAAACATTTTACATGAGCTTATGATAAACGCACGTTTTACACGTTTATTTATGAAATTTAAAGATGATTTTAAATCTATTAAATGCGTTTATGTATCGGATCTTAATGATTTTATCTATTTTAGAAGATACTGCTCTTGGGTGCTCCTTTGACGTTTTGTAGGTTTATATGTTGATGATCGAAGCAAGAAACGAAGAACGAGGCCAAAACCACATCTCGCCTTCTTAGCGACCAGCCTAGCGGTCGCTAGGCTGGCCGCTAGGCAAGCCGCGCGAGAGCCAAGCGAGACCGCGACCGCGACCTCGTGCACGCGAGCATGCCCAGCACCGAGATAGCCACTGCCCTAATTCTCGCGACCATGGATAGCGGCCGCTAGCCATGTCGCGAGGGAAGCCCAGCGAGCGCGTGCGCCAGATGCGAGAAAGAGGACGCGCGCGGGAGATGCCTCGCGGTCGAGCTAGCGACCGCGAGGAGCGGTCGCGAGGCGTGGCGGCAGGCGCGCAAATTAGGGTTCCACCCTTATCTATAAATAGAGGATCACCCCCGCGCTGGAGAGACCCGCACGCCCCGCACACGCCACGCTTTTTCCTCAGATTTTTCTTTTCTTTAGCTTCTGTTTAGTTCTAGCCTTAGTTTTCCGTTGTTTTAGTTTAGTTCTTCGTTGTTATCGATTCGGAACGTTTTGTCCGATCGTTTTCCTTTGTTTTCCGTTTATCGCTTGGGATTGGATTCAAGACCAACAATTGTTCATCCAACGCTTTCATCACGGGTTTTATCAATTTAATCTCTGTTTTATGTTTTATCGTATTTTTATTCCGCTAATTATGTCAGGTAATTTCTGCTCTAATCCTGTGGTTTGCATGATCCGATCCTATATGTTGTGATTCCTCGTTATCTCTATTTACCTTCCGCATTGATTCATGATTCTTTGTGCTTATTTATATGTGTTAATTTCGATCAATCTTGATGCATATCTAGTTGCCGCTAATTACGTAATCGTGTTAATTGTCAATCGATCTTGAATGCATGATACGGATAAACCTCGAGTCGTGGTGAGATTGGAACATCCGTAGGAAGCTTATTCTTTGTGATCTGTTTGAGTTGCTTGTTTTCACCTAGAGGCGTAAAGAATAGGAAAACTAGTAATCTATGACCGCAATTGTCGAATCAAGTTGTTGGTTATATATGTGATCTTCCATCTTGTCTGGATTAAAATTGGCTAATAGGAAACATGATAAACATACGTTGTGGATAGGATTAATGTATCCCTAGGGTTAGTCTTTCTTATCTGTTTTATCATCCGTGATTTTATTGCTTTATTTTATATTTCTGCATGGTTACCTTTGCTTTGGATTAAAATCTGAAGCCCTTAAATCTCTCACCAAATTTCTGTGCTTGAATAATGATGAATTATTGTTGAGCTAGCTTCTATGTTTTCGTGATACAATCCCTGTGGATACGATACTCGACTTACCTATATACTTACACTTTTTAGTGTTATAAAAGTGAGCGATCAAATTTTGGCGCCGTTGCCGGGGATTGTTAAGATTACATAGGAATAATTTGACGATTTGGATTTATTAATTCAAGTTATTTATTATATTATTTATTTATTGTTACCAGAGCTAAATTCTCTCTTTTTCTCTAGGTAGTTTATGCGTACAAGATCTCAGGGACCTCCTGAAATATTATTAGATCCCGAGATCGAAAGCTCTCAAAGGAGAAGAGGACGAGAGAAGAGACGGCAAGAAATGGCAGCTAATCCGATAAACGGGGGTATTCCCCCCGAGCAAGCTGCACGCATGCTGGCCGATTTCGCAGAGATGCAGCGCCAGATGGCGAATATGGGACTCCTTGTCCCCGCACAAGAGACGAGACCTTTAAATTACATGTACAGACCTCCCACCGAACAATTTCAAGGAGGCGGATGGGGCCCGGAAGTGAACGCGAATAATTTCGAATTAAAGCCGGCCCTAATCAGCATGGTCCAAGGAGAGCAGTTTGGGGGAGGAGTCACTGAAGACCCGAATGCGCATCTCGAGACCTTTCGATATTTGTGACACCATCAAATGAATGGGGTGCCACAAGACACGATCCGGATCGCATGTTCGGTTTCTCATTGCAGACCAAAAAAATTGGTTCAAGAGTTTGGACCGAAATGGCATCGACACTTGGGGAAACTTTATAGAAGTTTCTCTCGAAATATTTTCCGCGGCGAAAGCACGTAAGATCATCGCGAAATCTCCCATTTTGCCAAAACCACGACGAATCACTATTCGAGGCATGGGAGAGATTCAGAGGTCTATTGAGGCGATGTCCACATCATGGATTCTCCAAGGAGCAACAAATCACGCAGTTCTACAGTGGACTGACATTTCAGACGAGGAGCATTGTGGATGCGTCGGCAGGGGGCTGTTTATTGAACCGACGAGTAGACGAGGCGAGCCGTATTTTAGAGGAGATGGCTGCCAACAGCTATCAATGGCCAACAGAGAGAACGCCAGTGGTTAAAGCAGCGGTCGTCGAGGCTGATTCGAGATACGACGAGCTGATGAAGCAATTCACTCTGTTGAAGAGCCAGATTGAGACGGAGGACGTACATTTTATAAATCAAAGGAACCGCTGGGAGAATCCGCATACACTCCAAACAATAGAAATCATCCAACTCGTCAGATGCCAACTGAATAATTTTCAAGAACCTCCGCAGCTTCACGGCATGTAATGGTATGATCCAAGAGCCAAGAAGCCAAGTTTAGAAGATATGGTGCAACGATGGCGACTCAACAGAGTGCATTTATAAGCGATGATCGCGAAAATAACTCATCCGAGTCGATCGTGATGGCTATGGGAAACACGTAAAGATGTTGGAAAATCGATTGGTCAAGTGGCCGTATAATTGAATGCACAACAAAAGATGGGCCAATTTTGAGTAATACGGAGGTGAACCCGAAAATCGGTGTTTCGCCATCCGCATTTGCGAGTGGACAAGCTTACCCGAGCCCTACCGAGGAAGAAGAGGCTGAAAGTAAACTGGAGCAGAAACTCGCGACCGAGCTCGCGACCGCGAGCCCGATCGCGAGGAGTCCAGAGTATTCCCCACAGAAGCTCGCGACCGAGCATGCGCCCACGAGCCTGACCGCGAGCCATCAGACTGTGCATACCTCAGATATGTTCGCGAGCCACCCAGCGCCCGCAAGCCAATCCGCGAGCAATCAGGCAGAGCATGCTGTCGAGAAATCAGCGCGTGACCTCGCGCCCACAAGCTCGCACGCGAAGAACTATTCCAGCGCCCAACAGACGCCTCGTGACCTGCCCAGCGGTCGCGAGGTCGACCGCGAAGAGCCTCCAGAGTCCAATTTTCGCACGTACACTCCTCCGGTCCCATTTCCGAGTCGACTAGTCAAGTCGAAATATGACGAGGAGTTTGCTCGTTTCAAAGAGATTTTTCAAAAAGTTGAGATCAATTTGCCTCTCTTTGAAGCGCTGCGAAACATGCCGGGATACGTGAAATTTTTAAAGACGCTTGCAAGCAAGAAGAAATTGGGGAAATTTGAAAAATTACCCTATCTCAAGAATGCGGTGCCGTCTTGAGGAAGCTCCTCCGCTGTATGATCCCGCGCTTTACGTTAGAATGCGAGATCGCCGAGCATACTTTTCCAAATGTGTTATGCGACTTGGGGGCGAGCATCAATCTGATGCCGTTGAACGTATTCAACCGCTTGGAGCTAGGGAAGATGAAGCCAACAAAGATATCACTGATGATGGCTGACAGGTCAGTAACATATCCTAAAGGAATTGTTGAAGACGTGTTGGTAAGAATTCGAGACTTTGTCTTTCCTGCTGATTTTGTTATATTAGACATACCCGAATTCAAGCATCAACCACTAATCTTGGGTAGAACTTTTCTAGCAACTGGTCGTGCTTTGATTGATGTGCAGGAAGGTGACCTCACGTTTCGTGTCAATGATGAGGAGCTCAAGATTTCCATATATGACGCTATCAAGCAACACGACAGTGGAAAGCCGGAAGATTGTTACTCGATCACGACTGCTGCTGCCGCACACGTCGCGCGCTTAGAGGGTACTCGACCAATCGAGGAAGCTGTGAGAAGGAAAAAGTGGACTCGGCATGGAACTCCAAGTGTATCGTTCAAGTTTGGGGTGGCCACTTCCATAGTCAGTGGTGGTCATCCGTGAATGCTAAGTATAGGAGGATCCACAAATTGGGAAGGATTTCTTGCCACCAAAACACCGGATTGAGAAAGGTTAGTGATGGTCTAGCTAAAGACGTTAATTAAGCACTTGTTGGGAGGTAACCCAACGTTTTCTTTGTTTTGTTTTGTGTTTTGTTTTGTTTTTCGTTTGTCTTTTTTTGTCGTGTTTTGTCTTTCTTTTCGTGTTGTGTTTGTCGATCAACGAGTTAAGTGAAGTGTTTTAATCCATGTGGCCAATGACGATAGAAATTTTTGTGAAATTTAATGATAGTGCACATGATATGTTAAAAAATTGATGCATGAACGACTTGAGATTGCTTAAACTTGTTGTTTTTCACCATTTGCTTAACCCGTGAGACTTGAGCTTCACCGTATAAACATCTTGATACGCTTTTAATTGTGTGATATCATGCATGTGATTCTCTTCTAGAACTTGCCGTTTTTACGTGTCGAGACCGCAATATGTGTTTTCAATTTGGAAAGGATAAAGGCCATCTTTGTTAACCACATATTCACCCAAACACTAACCCGATGATGTATACCATTTGTCGCCTTCTTTGAGCTTTTATTAGACTTATTCTTTCGATTAACCGGATGATAGGAGGTGAGGATGGATATGAGAATCAAAAGGGGTTGAAATTTTGATGTAGTTATGACGAGAAAAATTACTTTTAGAGAAATACATCTGTGGTGAAGAATAGTACATTTGTTGTGAATGATAAACCCTATAAGCTCTAGAAAAGAAAAGAAAAAGCAATGATAAGTTCACTATGTGTTTTGAGCATAAAGGGTCGTTAATCAAAGTATAGGTGCCTTATGAGGGATAAAATGTCGATTTAGCACGTTGGAAAAGAAGAGGAAAATGGACAAAGTCCATATGTGTCGAAAAGTATAAATGGGGGTGCTTGGAATATTTTTGAGTCACTTAGGCATATATTATCCTACCTTAACCAATGTGCCTACAATATAACCGATGAAAAGACCTTTTTGATCCATATTTGAACACATTTGAAGCGGTGGAGATATTAGAGAAATGGCAAGCCTATGGTAAGATTTTGCATTGCATTGATCATTGAGTATATACACATCCTTAATTTCCTTATGAGTTGAGTGTATCCTATATTTTACACACATGCCTTTGTGAGGGTTGAACTAAATGAGTTTTTGCTTTCAATCGTTGTTCGTGTTGAATTGACTAATGTCGTCATGTGTGCTAATATTTTCGAGCGTTGAAAGATATTTCCGAGGCTTGATTGTGTTTATCACCTTTGCTATTCTCGTTGATCTTTTGTTGTGTCCTTTGTTTGTATTTATGTTCTGTTTTTGTTTGAGGATAAACAATGCTTCAAGTTTGGGGGTGTGATAAACGCACGTTTTACACGTTTATTTATGATATTTAAAGATGATTTTAGATCTATTAAATACGTTTATGTATCGAATCTTAATGATTTTATCTATTTTAGAAGATCGCTCTTGGGTGCTCCTTCGACGCTTTGTAGGTTTATATGTTGATGATCGAAGCAAGAAACGAAGAACGAGGCCAAAACCAAATCCGCCTCAGCTTAGCGACTAGCCTAGCCATCGCTAGGCAAGCCGCGCGAGAGCCAAGCGAGACCGCGACCGCGACCTCGTGCACGCGAGCATGCCCAGCACCGAGATAGCCACTACCCTAATTCTCGCGACCATGGATAGCGGCCGCTAGCCATGTCGCGAGGAAGCTCAAATGAGCGTGCGCGCCGCGAGAAAGAGGACGCCAAGGAGATGCCTCACGGTCGAGCTAGCGACCACGAGGAGCGGTCGCGGGCGTGGCGGCGGCGCGCAAATTAGGTTTCCACCTTATCTATAAATAGGGGATCACCCCTCGCGCTGGAGAGACCGCACGCCCCGCACACGCCACGCCTTTTTCCTCGATTTTGCTTTTCTTTAGCTTCGCTTAGTTCTAGCCTTAGTTTTCCGTTGTTTTAGTTTAGTTCTTCGTTGTTATCGATTCGGAACGCTTTTGTCCGATCGCTTTTCCTTTGTTTTCCGCTTATCGCTTGGGATTGGATTCAAGACCAACAATTGTTCATCCAACGCTTTCATCACGGGTTTTATCAATTTAATCTGCTTTTATGTTTTATCGTATTTTTATTCCGCTAATTATGTCTAGGTAATTTCTGCTCTAATCCTGGGTTTGCATGATCCGATCCTATATGTTGTGATTCTGTTATCTCTATTTACCTTCCGGGCATTGATTCATGATTCTTGGTGCTTATTTATATGTGTTAATTTCGATCAATCTTGATGCATATCTAGTTGCCGCTAATTACGTAATCGTGTTAATTGTCAATCGATCTTGAATGCATGATACGGATAAACCTCGAGTCGTGGCGAGATAGGAACATCCGTAGGAAGCTTATTCTTTGTGATCTGTTTGGAGTTGCTTGTTTTCACCTAGAGACGAATGAAGAATAGGAAAACTAGTAATCTACAATCATAATTGTCGAATCAAGTTGTTGGTTATATATGTGATCTTCCATCTTATCTCGATTAAAATCGGCTAATAGGAAACCCGATAAACATATGTTGTGGATATGATTAATGTATCCCTAGGGTTAGTCTTTCTTATCTGTTTTATCATCCGTGATTTTATTGCTTTATTTTATATTTCTGCATGGTTACCTTTGCTTTAGATTAAAATCTGAAGCCCTTAAACCTCTCACTAAATTTTTGTGCTTGAATAATGATGAATTATCGTTGAGCTAGCTTCTATGTTTTCGTGATACAATTTATGTGGATACGATACTCGACTTACCTATATACTTACACTTTTTAGTGTTATAAAAGTGAGCGATCAAATTTTGGCGCGCGGGAGATGCCTCGCGGTCGAGCTAGCGACCGCTATCCATGGTCGCGAGAATTAGGGCAGTGGCTATCTCGGTGCTGGGCATGCTCGCGTGCACGAGGTCGCGGTGTCGCTTGGCTCTCGCGTGGCTTGCCTAGCGGCCAGCCTAGCGACCGCTAGGCTGGTCGCTAGAAACTGGGCAGATGTGGTTTTGGTCTCGTTCTTCGTTTCTTGCTTCGATCATCAACATATAAACCTACAAAACGTCAAAGGAGCACCCAAGAGCAGTATCTTCTAAAATAGATAAAATCATTAAGATCCGATACATAAACGCATTTAATAGATCTAAAATCATCTTTAAATATCATAAATAAACGTGTAAAACCTGCGTTTATCAGCTTATAAGCTCTTAAATATCTTATAAACTGTTTTGAAGAGCTTATAAACTTAGCCAAACACCCTCTTAGTCTAATTTGCTTGAAATATGGTATGTGATTGAAGGAATTTCAACTCGATCATTCGAGGATCTTTCTGAGCCCATTAAACTAAGGTGAAGTTATTTTAAGTATTTATTTAAATGTCGAGTATGCTTAAAATATGTTAGTTTCTTAATAATTGTATGTCTAGTGAATTAACCGGTTCTATCGATGTCACTCAGTGAGATATTTTATCTTTGGGAGTTAGCATGTGTCTTGGGCTACCATGAGCCAAGGAGTGTACATAGAAGTATGGAATTGGGGAATTCGGCCGGATTACCAACTCCAACAAATATCATTAGTAAGCTAGTCTCCCCAATGATCAAACAGGGCAACAATGTATTGGTAGCTGAGTCCCAAGGGGATTATTTTGTGAAAACTATGTTATATCTGGAATAAGTTTTTCTTTTAAAATATCTCTTATGTATAACAAAACATGATTGACTTTAACTGTTGTTTTGGCTCTACCAAAAAGTATATAAATTACTTAGTCCCAACTATTTTAAATTTTTTCAAGTGTCAGTAGCGGAACGTTCTATCAATTGGAGAAGGTTTTTGGTGAACTTCTGATTTAGCTATTTCACTTCCTTGATCTGGTTCAAAACTAGGAAAAGTCCTTGAAAGGACACGCTTTCAGACCTCAATAGGCAATCCGGAACTAAACGTGGCTTTTCGTGGTATCAGTTTGAACGGGATGTGCACCCACGAGAGGCTATGAATCTTGGTGTTGATTGCGATCCTGACTGTTCTGGTGTCGTCTTTTCCGTTCGGCGCTGCTCTTTAAAATATTACTAAAGTCTATGTCCAGTACTACTACGTGTACTGCATGCAGTGGCGGAGCCAGAAAAATTTAATTGGGGGCCCAATTATTTATAATTTTAAAAGATAATAAAATATAATTTTAAAAATAATTAAATAATAACATAATATTATTTGAATAGAGGTAATTATTTATATTAAATTTCTTTTTCATTATGTTCTAATATCTTGCAAAATAAAATAATAAGATTAACTTATAAATAACTAAACAACCAATGAATAATATCTACAAAAATTAATATAATTAGAAAATTATAAATATTAATATTGTTATTTGTATTATGTTACAAAACTCAAATCTTGATTTTCTTGTACCCATTACAAATATACAATGAAATATAGAATTAACTCAAATATATAACTTATTAAAATAAATTTAAATAAATATTACATATGGCTATAACTATTATAATAAATTCATCATAATATTTTTAGAAATTGAATTGATTTTATTAATTTATATATAAAACTTTATTATTTGCATATATTGAAAGTGTTGCTTCGCTTAAACACACAACTGTTATGTAGACAGTTATCCACACACAGAGTAAAACAGCGAAATTAAAACTTGAAGAATACTGAAGAAACTTTTTCTACGGATTAATTATAATCAGATGCCAATATGGAGAAATGATTCACTATAAAATTTACAAATGACGTTACAAAAACTCACTACTTTACCACAAGATAAAGTCGGAAAGTTGAGTACTAAAACTATCTATCGAGATCTATGAAAAAGCTAAGAAGCTATCTCTCAAGATATATGAAAATACTAAAGATTTTCTCACAACACTCGTGTACTAAAAGGACAACCTTCTAACACCATTAGAAGTTAAACACTTCGTGTGATATTGGAAATGTTACAAAAGACTCAACAACATAAACAGATCTCCGATTTTTCTTCAATGAATCGTATCTTTCTTTGTCGCTTTGCCTCGCTTTTATAGATGTTAAGAGGCCTTCGATCGCAAGTAGTAGTCCACGATTTGGCCCACTAGGTAGTGACTAAGTCATGTCGGTTGGTTGAAAGACTTGCTCTCGGAAAGTAGGAACCGAATGACTTAGTCCTCCCGATATGTAGCGATCTGCTTTTGTGTTCCCCAAGTGTTACCATCGCATCCCGCGAAACATGTCGTAACTCGCACACTAGAGAGAAGAAACGGCAAAACAATATACAATAACTAACTCCTTGAAATCGGAGAGTTAGTCCGAGTTAACCAACTCTAACAAACTCCCTTTTGCCTTTCTTCACAAAACCCAGATATACATACAATTTACGTAATATACAAACTCCCACGAAACCCAAACATATATTTATACCGAAATAAACTCCAAAATGAATATACTCCCCAGAAACAATCTCCACATTTACGGAAATATCATCATAATAGTTCCTGCCACACATTTATCAACAATCATCAAAACAATGATACCATCACAAAGATTTCAACCATTAAAGTAGCGGACATCATATATAAAACATGCATTCCATAAACGAAACCATCAGATGTTCATCAAAAAATAATAAGATGTCCGAGTATCATCAACCAAACAAAAAACCAAAAAACATGTTCACGAGTTCATACGAGTTCATAAAAACCAAAAACCAATTTCAGTCAGTCTTCAACCATATCATCATTCCTAGATGTTGCGGCCCCCAGATCTACTCCCTTTTGGGAAGAAAGAAGGTCCAGAATTGATCTTCAAATCATTCATGTCAATACGCACTCAAAGGCTTTCTAAGAGGGTTTGCTCCAGCTTTGTAATGCGCTCAAGCATGGAGTGAACCGTAGACTTTGAGAGTGTCACCATTTCTTTGGGAGCCGCGTCAAAACCTCGCTCATCAATTCCTTTAGAAGGATTAGTCCATGGAAGATTTGGGAGCTTGTTACAGTAAATAAGGTATTGCTTATGGTGAAGTTCGAAAATCTTGAAGAGTGCATCTCGTGCTCCATCGAAAGGCCTTGTTGCTTCAACAATTGGTATATCGATGAGGAAACGGCGGAATCCGAGATTCGCCTTGCGAAGAATCGATCCAATTTGTTCCACAATCAATTTCCCGAGGTTAAAATGAATCCCTTTTCCAAGCTTATATAACAGAACACCGTGGGGCATTGTAACGACTGTGTTATTGGAGGACACAATCCAGTTCGTAGTCATGATTTTATAGAGAACAGAATGAAGATATGTCAGGTTACCACTTGACATTGGATTCTTTCACTTTCTGACTCTTCCACCTGTTATCTCGTCAGCTACCATATCAAAATCCTCAACAGCCACATCGTTAGTCAGCTCATCAATCCCATAAAAAGCGTTGATATCACAGGCAGTAATGTGAAAAACGCGACGCCTAAAGTACACCTTACAATACTTGTTTGATGTACACTCAGCAAAGGATTTATCCATGTTTGCATACACATGTCTTATCACATTCTTAGGATAGGGATAAATAGCCGAGACCGTTCGAAATAGACAACGTTCTTTCAAGAATTCAATAAGATTATGCTGGGCAAAGGTTACCTCGTCAATCCTTTGTTCATTCAAACACTTTAGATGCTTTAATTGTTCCCATCTCTTTTCAGCCTCCCTCGAGTAGAACTTGAAGGAGATTGCTCTCCCAACTTCGACATCAGAATCTGCAAAGATTGAGGGATTCTCCGAGCTGCAGTCCCAATCTTCCTCATCGGAATACGGGATATGAGGTGTTGGCGGCACTGTTGCGTCAACTGTCTCAGGGACAGCCGGTGGGGCATCTGGCTTGGTCTTAGGTTCTGGCACACTTTCCTTTTGCTTTCCTTTCTTTATCATCGTCCGCTTCAGCCTCTTTAAAAAATCACCAAGTGAAATGTCATCATCACTAGAGTGTGAATCTGATTGGCCATGCTCTTTTGATTTCGAACCATCATCTTCTTCCAGAGTGTCTGAAGAGTCACTGCGGGATATCAATGTTTCGATTCGATTCGGAGGATGTCTCCGTGGTCGTTTGGCCGTCACGCGGTCACCGATTTACGGAGAAGGTTCTGCGGGTAGCGGGCGTCCTTTTCTTTGGATTTTGAAATCACCGGTGTGTCACCAAGAATATCAATACGAATTGGTGGACCCGGACCTCCTACCGTGGTTGGCGAGGTATCCGTTCCGATCTCCTCGTTAGAACACTTGACCTTTTCTCTTCCCGGTCTCTTTAGGGTTAGAAGGCTCGCCTTCTCGGGATACACGACTTGAAGAGGTGTTGGCTTCAACGGTTCCAATGGAAATGCTAGAGTCCTCTCCTGCTATTTCCGCGTCAGATTCGGCTTGGCTCGTGGACGGCTTTGGTGTCGTCGTTAACGCTGCTGGAATTCGGGAATTTTCCAAAACTTGCAAGGCCGGCGAGGAAGCAGAGGTCGTTGGATCCATTTCTTTTCTAGAGAAAAATGTTAGACGTACGAAGGAGATAAAATGAAACGTTTCCACAATATTTGCAATGAATAAAGCCTCAGTGATTTGATCGTGTGTCAGTGCGGCAGATTTATCGGCAGGGGCACGAGCAAGAGACGTACATGCAAGTTGATGTGATTTAAATACAAAAAATATCTCTTGTAACAAACCCTAATTTAAAGGAACTAACACCACATAATACGGTACCAGTTAAATAAGAGATAAATATGGGGATTTGTTGACAAAAATCAGATTAAATAAATGTGATACCAACATAACCAATTTCTCGCTGATATCTCGAAAAAATAAGGGATTTAAGGAACAGAAATTCCAAAAATTCTGGGATTACTCACGGATTTTTAGGGGTATTGCACAGAATGTCATCGCAACATCTCCATAAACATAAGCTCGTTTTTAATCAGAATAAAAACATATAAATACAGCCCCATGTAAAATTCGATTGCACTATTTTTTTTTTGCTTTCGAAAGCAATCATGGCTGCACCGTTTTGTAAGGTAGCATCGTCGCTGCGAACGCCGTGCCCCCCAAACTACTTTGGTGTTTTTCTGTCTTACTAGATATTCTTCATCATATTGAGCTATCTGTTCGGAGAACATGTTAGATAACAAACAACAACACAGTAAGTGTTATCAAAAACAGTTGTATCACCTTCGGATATTACATTTTGTGATACAAACAAATATATTCAAGCTTTATTGGCGAGAGCAAAGACCAAGAGATCTACGAAGACTCATAAATCTCTCGTGATCTAGGGGCTTAGTGAAAATATTAGCAATTTGGTTTTCGGTTTTCACATAATCTAACCTGATTACCTCATCCTCCACCAAATCTCTTATAAAATGGTGTCGTATATCTATGTGTTTTGTCCTAGAATGTTGAATGTAGTTTTTAGAGATATTGATTGCACTTATGTTATCACAATATACCACCACCAAGGCTCACAATACCATAGTCGTTAAGCATTTGTTTCAACCAAAGGAGTTGTGTACAACAACTTCCAAATGCTACGATTCTCGCCCGGCGATGAGATAAGGACACACAATTTTGCTTACGACTATGCCAAGACACCAAATTATTTCCAAGGTAAAAACAGCCCCCACTCGTACTCTTCCTATCATCCGTATCCCCAGCCCAATCCGAGTCACTAAATCCAACCAAATTCGTGTTCGTGTCTTTTGAAAAGAAAATGCCTAGGTCCAGTGTTCCAGAAACATACCTGATAACACGTTTGACAGCCTTTAAGTGTGACATTTTAGGCTTAGCTTGGTACCTGGCGCACACACACACGCTGAACATCAAATCTGGTCGTGTGGCTGTGAGATATAGGAGACTTCCTATCATTGATCTGTAGAGTGTTGGGTCAACATCTTCTCCAGCATCATCTCTGGTCAGTTTGTCACTTGACCCCATTGGTGTTTTCATATGCTTTGCTCCTTCCAGCTCGAATTTCTTCACCATATCCCGTGCATACTTGCTTTAGGACACGAAAATTCCGTCATCCATTTGCTTGACTTGGAGACCTAAGAAATACGTTAGTTCTCCTACCATGCTCATCTCAAATTTAGACGACATAGCACCTGCAAACTCATCAAGCATTTTTGTGAGGTAGATCCAACAATCATATCATCCACATAAATTTGTGTGATAAGAATGTTATGTCGACTTCGCTTTATAAACAATGTTCATCAAGATTCCTCGAACAAACCCGAAATCAATTAAGAACTTTGTTAAATGACCATACCATGCTCTCGGTGCTTGTTTAAGACCGTATAATGTCTTCTTTAACTCGAAGACATGGTTAGGCTTATGTGGATCTTCAAATCCTCGGGTCGCTCAACATATACCTCTTCTTTGAGTTCACCATTTAGAACGCCCTTCGACATCCATTTGATATAGCTTGATGTTCAAATAACATGCAATGGCTAGGAGCAACCTTATGGACTCAATGCGTGCAACCGTGCAAATGTATCGTCAAAGTCTATGCCTTCCACTGAGTGTATCCTTGTGCGACAAGTCCGGCTTTGTTGCGGATTATGACACCAAATTAAATCGATTTATTCTTGAAAATCCACTTTGTTCCGATAACATTCCTATCAATGTGTCTCAAACAAGATACCACACATCATTTCGAACAAATTGGTTAAGTTCATCATGCATAGCAACTACCGTAACTCATCACCCAAAGCTTCTTTTATATTCTTAGGCTCAATTTTAGAGACGAAGCATATAAAACCTGGCATTGAAGCACATATGGATGAAAAACATACCATCTCTCGGTAGTTCAATGGTGTTGTACCTCGTGTTCGAATACCATCTTGAACGTCACCTATGACTTGAGATATTGGATGGTTCTTACGAATTCTTCCTGGAGGATCTCGTCTTTCTTGTTGTTGGACGCCGCCAGCCTTCATCCTCCGTATTCTCGAACCTTCGGATGTTTGCGTCAATGTTCCAGTGGGTCGTGGCCTCGGCGGCCAGACATCATCGCCGTTGACATCCCGTTGGACGGGATCTTCTATTAATTCACCACATCTTCATCCCGCCTTTTCCTGCGAGATTAGCAAGATCATCAAAACAACATTTACGGACTCTTGAATGGTCCGTAATCTCGATTATATATACGGTATGCTTGACTATTTAGAGTACCCTACGAAAATTCCTTTATCGCTCTTCTCATCAAACTTGGTGAGATACTCTCTATCATTCAAGATGTAACAAACACACCCAAACACGTGAAAATATTTGAGATTCGGTTTCCTTCCTTTCAGAATTTCATATGGTGTTTTGAAGGAACCTGGTCGAATGTTCACGCGATTGTTGATATGACATGCGGTGTTAACAGCCTCTGCCCAAAAACGTTTGGACAGACCTTTCGAGCTTAACATAACTCGTGCCATTTCTATTAGAGTTCGATTCTTGCGCTCAGCTACACCATTTTGTTGAGGTGTTTTTGGCGCGGAGAATTCTTGGAAAATTCCCTTTTTCTCACAAAAATTTGTGAAAGAGATATTCTCGAACTCTCTTCCATGATCTGATCGAATTCTTGACACTTGAACACCAAACATGTTAAAAATTCTAGCAAAGAGGATTTTAAACGTTTCAAACGTGTCTGATTTTTCTCGCAAAAAGAATGTCCATGTGTACCTTGAAAAATCATCCACAATGACATATGTATACCTCTTGCCACCCAAGCTTTCGATCTCGACGGTCCTACTAAATCTATGTGAAGCGCTCAAAACATCGTGTTGTACCATAATGTTGTTCGCGATGTTGTACAACAAAGGGAACATGGGTCTGTTTTCCCTTTGACAATCACCACAGACCACCTTTCCGACACGCCACTTGGGTAGTCCACGTCCTGCTTCCATCTTGTTTAACCTGTCAAGATTTCTAAAGTTAGTATGTCCTAACTTTTGATGCCATAACACACTCTCATCTATTTGTGCTTTATCGCACTTTGGTTCGTCGACCATATAACAATTATCGGATGACCTCGTCCTTTCATGAGACATGTGTTCTTACCATCATAGACCTCACAAGAATCTTTGTCAAATTTAACTTGCAACTCTTCATCACATAATTGACTTATGCTTATAAGATTTGCCATTAAACCGTGTACGTGCAAGACATTCTTGAGGCTAGGTAAACCTTGAACATTTAGGAGTCCTTTGCCTATGATTTTTCCTTTAGAACCACCTCCAAATGATACACTACCTCCATCATACGACTCATAGTTGGCAAGCGACTTACATTATTAATCATGTGACGGAATACCGCTATCAAAATACCATGAACCTGAAATGTTAGTTTTCAATGCAGTATAAACAACATGGCATTTTATATCATCTTTCCTGACCCAAACTCTCTTTGAGTCAGTTCCCTTGTTGGTCGTGTTTGCTGCAGTGTGTGACGAGCGCCTGGGTGCAATGCGTAGTGTTCATATAACATGACCTAGGCATCATCCTATGTCCATTAAAATCAGCCTTCAATTTATAACAGAAAGGCCTAATGTGACCAGGTGTAGAGCAGTAATGACATACGTATTTTCTATGTTTTCTTCGTGTCATTTTACCCTTTTTACCGGTTCACCTTCTTTAACGAATGGTTTCCCATTTGTGGCGACAATTAATGGGAACAACAAGATGTTAGGAACATGCGTAAAACCTAAACCAGCAGATATCTGATTTACCCATTAACAACGCATCATCTAATTTAGACGTACCTGTGTTCCACTTTCTGAACGTACCTTGTGCCACTTCAAGTTGACATGTCACCTTGTTTAGTTCGACTTCCTTTGTGTTACCAAGACTTCAAGTTTAGCCAAAGATGCTTTCACTCGTGTTTTCTCTTGATGTGAGCTCAAGATCTCGACTTTGTCCTTTCCATTTTCAAGTAGCTCGTCAGATAGCTTTTTCAACTCTTGTACTATGGCGAGAGAGTCTTCATCGTAATCGCCTCACAATCATGTATCATTCACAAGAGCATTTAAGCAAAACAAACTTGAATAATAGTCGAGACCATACCGCTTGATCTTGGATCAAACCGATCGCATCTCCTCGTCGTCGACAATGTTTTGGCAACTGCGACATGGAGTGCTGTGGCAACAGTGCTGGCCGCAGCGTCGCTGTCATTATTTACCTCTTCGAAGAACTCAGCTTCGTCATCACTCCATGATACCCAGTATGACTTTCCTCTCTTCCTTAGCGTGTTCGCACATTGGTTTGCATAATGTCCATACCCTTTGCATTCACGGCATTGGATACTATCAATGTTGGAGGAATCATACCTAAACGTGTCTGGAGGAAAAGACTTCCTCACTGGTCTTGGTGGAGTGAAGCTTTGAGGTTTTGAAGACGGATATTCTACCATTCGATGACTTTGATCCATAGGCCTGGCTTGAGCTTTCTCCTTGTTCATCTTCCTTACCATAGTGTTGAATTTTCTGGTGATTAGAGCAACATCATCGCCACTTTGATCTCCTGCACTCTTCTTCATCATCCAACTCGATTATCTCCGCGATGTTCCATTTGGATGTTGCACAAGAGTGAAAGCAACAATCGGCTTCTTATTGATTGCACCTTTCTCCTCCAGATTCATCTCAGATGTCTTGAGTGAATTCATGAGATCCATGAACTCAATGGTCGCAACTGTTTGAGATATTTCAATAGCCGTGACCTTCATCTCAAATCTTGCGGGTAAGGTTCAAGAGCCTCGACACCAACAACTTGTTACTTATCGCATCACCAAGATCTTGACACTCATTGGCAATATCCAATATCCTCTTGTGTAGTCGTTGATGTTCTCTTCTTCTCCCATCTTCATATTCTCGAATTTGGAAGTGAGAATGCTTGTCGAGACTCCTTTATGCTTGTATCACCCTCACAATGCCGTTGAAGAACATCCCACGCATCTTTCGCAGACGCTTGCTCTTGATCAATTTGAATATTGTCATGTCCACGGATGCGTAAATGGCATTGAGGGCCTTCTCGTTGAAGTTTGCGTCGTCGGCCCGATCTCGTGTCCACCGTGCGCGAGACGGTGTTGGGTAACATCGCCTCGGACATCGCTGGTCTTTGGGACCGACCATCCGTTCTCCACAGATCGCCATGCTTTGACATCAATGGACTTGATGTATGAGCGACTGGTCTTCCAAGATGAATAATTCGATCCATCCAAAATTGGTGGTCGATAATACCCGTAATTGTTTGAATCCATGGCGAAATTAGCGAAGATACCGACAGATCTCACTCAGTGTATGGAGTGATTGCTCGATACCAATTGAAAGTGTTGCTTCGGCTTAAACACACAACTGTTATGTGAGCAGCTATCCACACACGTAGTAAAACAATGAATTAAAACTTGAAGAATCTTGAAGAAACTTTTTCTACAGCTTATAATTATAATCTGTAGATGCCAATATGGAGAAATGATTCACTATAAAATTTACAGCGAACGTTACAAAAACTCACTACTTTACCACAAGATAAAGTCGGAAAGTTGAGTACTAAAACTATCTATCGAGATCTATGAAAAAGCTAAGAAGCTATCTCTCAAGATATATGAAAATACTAAAGATTTTCTCACAACACTCGTGTACTAAAAAGGACAACCTTCTAACACCATTAGAAGTTAAAACACTTCGTGTGATATTGGAAATGTTACGAAAACAGACTCAACAACATAAACAGATCTTCAGATTTTTCTTCAATGAATGCGTATCTTTGCTGTCGCTTTGTCTCTGCTTTTATAGATGTTAAGAGGCCTTGATCGCAAGTAGTGGTCCACGATTTGGCCCACTAGGTAGTGACTAAGTCATGTCGGTTGGTTGAAAGACTTGCTCTCGGAAAGTAGGAACCCAATGCACTTAGTCCTCCGATATGTAGCGATCTGTTTCGTGTTCCCCAGGTGTGTTACCATCGCATCCCGCCAAACATGTCGTAACTCGCACACTAGAGAAAAACGGCAAAACAATATACAATAACTAACTCCTTGAAATCAGGAGAGTTAGTCCGAGTTAACCAACTCTAACATATATATTTTATTTTATCAACATAAAACAAATTATAGAAAAAAGAAAAAGAAAAGAAAGTGAAAAAAGTGGAGAAAAAAAAAAGAAAACAAAGAACACAAAGAAGGAAAAAAATGAGAAAAATAATGAAAGATAAGGCTTAGAAGGTATCCGAACCTAGGCCATTGAAATGAGAGAGAAAGCCTAAACCAACTGTGCTAGCAATGCTACTATAAAGTGTTTACTGTTATATAGGTATATAGTAGTAATAATTTGGAAAAATATTGTGCCCTAGGGCCTCAGTTCTAACGTGGCTCATCAACGATCGCATGTGCAAACTGTGTATCTTGGCCATGATACTTGACCCATTTTATATTAAGTGTGTATGTAAGAATACTATATATAATGTATGACTTTTGCACTTTTGATACCGTAAATCTTTTACTGGTATTATATGATATGTATGCTTTCGTTCCTTTCCTTGTTTCTCCTTTGTCCTATTTTCCCTTCTCAAATTTGTGGTATCTCTGTATGTATTTCGACTTGATTTGTTGGTGGGATATTACAAATACAATATATATGTTTGTTTTCCTTTTTCGTATTACGTTCCTTTCCTTGTTTCTCCTTATCTTATTTTCCCTTCTCAAATTTGTGGTATCTCTGTATGTATTTTGACTTGGTTTGTTGGCGGGATGTTACAAATACAATATATATGTTTGTTTTCCTTTTCTGTATATTCCAAATCATATATATTCCCATCGTTTCAATTATATTGACTTGTTTTCTTTTTTCGAATATTTCAAATATATAAGTTGGTTTCTATAATAAGTAATACTTATTAGCCCATTTACCAATATATCCTTATCTAACTCTTTAATTAATTCATGTATTAACTAATCATCAAAGAATAAATATCGATATATTAGGAGGTTTATTTGTAAATAAAGTTGCAATGACTTTTTAAATTTTTGTGAAATTTTCAATTAATATATATAATAATATTATATTAGATTCATTCTTTCAATACTTGAATACACCAAAAGAAATTAAATTATTTTTGTTTTTTTAAAGATAGTACGCATAATCTTTGATAGTATAATCACAATTATGAAGTACAATTTGGGGAAAACCCAATTCAGATATCAGAGCCCTAATTTCGCTCTAACCTCGCAACTTCGAATTCAAAATCTTCCTCGAAAAAACAGTCATCAATGTGACATCTACAACCCCAACACAATCCTCGGCCGTCGTCGGAAACGGTCGGAAATAGAGCAAGGAACCACGGATATCCCTCAAGTTTAGGTCGTCGCCGTCCTCTGCCGTTCTCCCTTGTTGCTCCCGACGTTTAACCCTCTGTTAAAATCTGGCCCGGATTTTGCCTCGGCCAAATTTTGAGTTTTAGATTTCCCTGAATTCTTCTCCAAACCTAAACTCCATAGCGTCGGGTTTTCGATTAATAATATTATACTAATGTGAGATTCCAATAAATTTGTTTTTCCAATTTACAAAACTCTTCTGTAACAAGATAGTTGAGACACATACAATTGCAGAATGTTGGGGATTCTCCTTATCTGGCCTCCAAGTCTGTAATGGTGATTGTAACATTCTCTGACTCAATACGTCGTGATGTACTACTTCTCACAGGGCTGCTACTTCTCTCCATAAAAAAACCAGGCTCTTTTGGTTCGGGCAAGACTGCTCCATCACTTCCTAACATTGAAACCACTGATGGCATAGTTGGCCTATCTTCTGCAAATTTCTGAACGCATAATAATCCCACCTGCATGCATCTCTTCACGTCACACTCCACAAATGTATCGTACAAACACTCATCCATCAAGTCCAGAATCCTGTTTTCTTTCCATAGCACCCATGCCTGCCACGATATTAACCAGCTAAGTTTTTTGAGATTTTTCTTATAAATGAAAATAGCATAAAAGTATTTATTCGTATACATGGCCCAAGAGGTTATGATAATGATCCGAGTGTCCATATCCTCTGTTCTTTTTTCCGCTAATTATCTCCAACAAAACCACTCCAAGACTAAAGATGTCAGATTTCACCGAGAATTTCCCATCAATAGCATATTCAGGAGCCATGTATCCACTGCATAAAAGTACTGATCTTGAGGTAAATATAGAAAATAATGAAGAAATTTAATGATACAAAGTAAACTTACTATGTCCCAACAACTCGTTTTGTTCTAGCAAGAGTTTGATCCTCTTCAATAATTCTTGCTAAGCCAAAATCTGAAATTTTTGGAGTTAAATTTCCATCTAGTAGAATATTGGTGGTCTTGAGATCCCTGTGAATGATCTTTAATCTGGAATCATGATGGAGATATAGTAGGCCCCTTGCAATTCCCATGATAATCTCGTAACGCTTGGGCCATGTCAACACTGTTCTCCGACTGTGTTCTGCAAATGATTGAACACCATGTGAATGTTAATGGTGGACACATTTATCTTTTTTTAGATATGGCAGGATGAAAGTATGAGATATATCAGTGTACCAGAAACGAAAAGATCCAGGCTTTTATTCTGTAGGTATTCATAGATTTGCATTCTTTCCTCTTCTTCAATGCAACATCCCAATAGTCTGACTAGGTTTCTATGTTGAAGTTTTGCAATCACCATAACTTCATTTCTGAACTCTTCAAGACCTTGTTGTGAAGATTTTGACAATCTTTTTACAGCAATTTCTTCTCCTGATGGCATGTGCCCCTGCTTATTCAATTAATATACACGAAAGGATGTTTTTGTCCAAATTCAGCACTAACTTAGTATAGTACCTTGTAAACACGACCGAAACCTCCAACTCCAATCATGTTTTCCGCTGAGAAGTTATTTGTTGCTTGTACAATAGTTGCCATTTTGACCACAGGTAATTCTAAATCCTCATCGTTCCTTTTTACTGCCAAAAAGCGAGACGAAATAAGAATATAAATGCTTCAGTATTAGCTTGAGTTTATGCTTTGAATACTAATAAACTACATTTTTTAGAGCAGAAGTTCAATTGTTACCTTGCCTATTTCGTCCTGCCATTAAAACCCATGCATTAATAAAGGCTGAGATGAGAGCACCAGAAGCAATTGACACCAGTATTAACTTGATTGGCCATTTCTGCTCCTTCGCTTTCTCCTCTAAACCCGTATTAGAATCTACAGACAAAATCACCAATCAATGTAGTAAATGGGACACAAATTATACCAGATAAGGAAAGAGTGTGTCATTAGGCTTTCTCTCCTCTTCCACAGAGTGGATGCTCTAGTTATAACTAAAAAGCACTAAAGCCATATATTCACCACCTCTTGTTCTTTGTTTTACAACTCTCACCATTTCAAGCAGCTTACTCAGTGTTTTTACGCAAACAATTATGATTCACAATATGCATGTAGGCTACTCTACATTTGGTATGAAACTGATAGTTATGAAATGACTTACCCAGTTCAGAAACTGACAAACGGATATACATGTTCTGCTTACTATCTGCTGAAGAAAATTGTTTGGTATCAACAAGATCACCGAACCACATCAAGCAGCCCCTGTCTCCATTATTGATGAATGGATTAGCATATGCAGCGCAACTACAGTTTTTTAAGCACTCAGTTTTGCACTCGCCAATGCTCATCGTTGTATTCAACCAAAACCTCAGCATATCAGGATACTTAACCCCTCTCACCTCAAGAAATCCGTCTCCACCATGGCAATTCAACGGTTTAGTTCTAGTACATCCACCCGACCAATCTTGTAGGTCCCAATCCTTTTGGATCTTAGGAGCAAATCCCCTAAAACACTGGCATCTAACTAGCCTGTCAGATTTGCAGATACAGTTAGGACCACAACTAGCATATTTATCGCATGTATCTAGAGGAAACCTGATGGCAAGATTCCACTTGTCTTTTCTGACATTCATGGTAAGGCGCAGAAGTGAACCAGATGTATCTAAAGTGCCTCTTACTGGAGTTGAGCTCTCGTAGGGCTCTCCTATGGATATCAGCCTCTCTTGTTTGAAAACCAAATCTGGTTTGTAAATGGAATTGGGAAATATTTGAAGACCGCAAAAATACATCCCATTCCACTGTCCAAGTCGGTATCTTTTAGTTTCCCCACTCAGAGTCACCACTTCAGCCAAGCCTCGGTTTTGGATCCTATGAACAAACTCACCAGGAGAAGGATCATCCGGATTTCTCCATGATGTCAAATACCTTTCAACACCAGCATCAACATCATCCACCAGTTTCATTCCTGGTAACAAGGTGTCAGTTGGGTAATCAAAACTTTGCCATATGTAGCCCTCCGTCGTGCTCGTGATGTTTACAACAACCAGGTTTCCAGTATCCAGGAGCTGTAAAATTGGATTTGATGCCGCCCCTGATGAACTCGCCGACCAGATAATGCCTTTGCCACTGCGTATAACAAGACTTCCATCTCCGGAAATCATCAAAACTGCTGCTTGTGAGGGAGCGATGGGATTGTTTCTGTTTGCAACCCAGACTACAACATCTGGCGTGCTCTTGTACCATATTCCCAAGAATTTGTTTGTAGAATTCCCGGGCGAGAAAAAACCCATTTCAAAAACTTGGTTTTGAGAGATCAAAGTCTGCCCGAGAACAAGGGTTTGATTATGAAAAAGACTGCAGTTGTTAACTGCTCCAACTGTTAAACTCAGAAAGGGGGTGGAGAGAAGCAGAGAGTAGAGGATTGTAGTGAAAAAGAACAGTGCCATGTTCTAATCTGATTATTACGAGTGCAATTCCGGAAATAGTTCTGCCCTAATTGACAACAGGATCATCCTCAATTTCCATGTGAAGTGCTGTTGGTAGTCAAATGTGACTTGTTATTTTTCTCTTTCTAGGAAAAGTAAAAATTTCGAAGTATTGAATAATTTGTCAAAGTCTCCATGATTTTCAAAGTCTCTTTTCCACAAGATAGCTCATTGATTTGCTTATATTTGACTAAAATGCTGTTGAAGACCTCTAAATTGATATTCTTTTTTGTGTTCATAATGCAATGTTGACATGATGAGAGTAGATTGGTAGGTTGAGGCGGCGCGCATACTAGTCCAATACATTATACAAGTGTAGCTCTTGTTTTTTGCTGTAAATAATTTTTTTCTTCTTTTTGAGTTGGAAGAGAAGCTTGGTAGAGATTGAAATCAGATCTCAATTTTTACACCGTAGATGATGTTATAAAATTAATTTTTATACTAAATCTTTACAATGTGAAAAGTTAGAGCTGGGTTATTATATCTATATAATGGATTCTTTTTGTCTTTTCCTTTATTTTTACACGGTAGATTTGAATTTATGATCAAAATATCCATTATGATTTATGACGACCTTTATTTAAGAATAAGAATTGAATAGTATTTAAGAACGGGATATTATTGAAATGTCATATAATAGAAGAACACTACTAGCATGTAATACCAAGTGCTCTTTTAGGACGGATCAATAGTTATAATTGAAGAACACAACTAGCATATTTTAATTTCTAAAAAGTTTATACTTCTTCCATCCCATACTATGTTGTTGAGAATGTTCGGTGCAAATTTTAATAAAAGTTGTCGAGTGTTTTATGAGTTGAGTGTTAAATTAATTAGTGATGGATCATTTTTTTTTTGTAATTTAATACAGAAATTTTAAAGGCTGCGTCACGGTGGACTCGAACCCGAGACCTTTGGCCTCGGACATTAACCACTCTACCATTAGGCCAACACACACACACTAGTGATGGATCATTGATGGTAAAATATGTAAATAAGTAGTGTTATTGATGGTAATAAGTAATTATAGTTGTGGATCATGACTCATGAGTGATAAAATTTGTAAATAAAGGGTGTTGTTGACAGTAATAAATATAGAGTATTTTATGGAGTAGTTTTCATAAATAAAAAATAGAACAAATTTGGAGGACATACCAAATAGAAAATTAGAAATAAATTTTGAGGACGAAGAGAGTAATAAATATAAATATTAATTACACCTAATGCCCTTAAAGTATATATATAATAGGTATGTAATATGTAGAGTCATTTTGTAAGAAGATACCCTCTAGTGCATTTGAAAATACAGTCTTAAATTATATTTAATAAATTCTAATTGGAGATTGATAAGATTAGATATATATCACAAAATACTATCATCCATATGAAAATTTTTGCAAGACTAGGCCACAATTCAATCAGATTCCTAGTCTCTCCTTTTAATGAGATTGATAAACACAAAATACTATCATATATTGGATTTGTATTCCTAGTCTCTCCTTTTAATGAAAAATATATGATTGGTTGAACTTGAATATAATTTTTCTTGTTATCACTATTCTGATCTCCTATCTAGATTGTTTACTTGATTGCATATGTTGTCTCATTATCTCATACAAAAGTTAGATTATACAGTGTATAGAAGACCACAAAAGTCTGTATGATTGGTCAAGCTAGTTGAGATATAAAAAATACCACAGCTGAGACAACTTGAGGACGGGTTGTTGGTATAAGCTACAGTATAGATAAGAAGTAACTTGGCTTGGTTACTTGTCTATACTGGTACGTCTTGATGTATTGATGGATCACATTGAGATGAGTTCTTCTAGCTGACTATCGTGAAGAACCAGGATCTCGGTGATTTTACATTGATCTAAACATCGATAATGTTTCAGATGAGTATGAGTTACTGAACATCACCTTGACTTGTTATGGATGAAGGTTATATGGGATAACCCAATATTCACTTCATCTTGGGTGGTGGCAATGTTTGATGTCATGTTGGTTATTTGTATTGAGTTACCGTATCTATTTAGGATGATGATGTCCCCTTAAGGAGCTCAAAATGTTTATTGTACTAAACTCTGTAGGTTGAGTTAGCTCAAGTACAATAATGAGGTTGAGTTGTACTACTTAAGGAATTAATAAAGAGATTAATATTTTAAGCAGCCAGAGTGCTATATATAATTAATAGATATGCAATATCTTAAATACGAGAATTCGTAAGTTTAAGTACAAGCTCGACTCAACTTTCATAATAAAGTGGTAAGTCAATATTTATTCTCTAGTGGAATGAATAAATATTTATGAATTAATTTATTTTTTGTACTGAACATAAGATAATTAATTCATATTAAACCATCTCTATTCTTTGTATTTAATCCCTGGACTGGCCCATCAAGGCATATTGACCATGGAATTTTCGGACACCTCATGCAGTAGTGAGACTATGTTATGATTATTGTATTATTTATTTAATACATCTCATAATCTAGATATATATTATTTGATATCAAAAGATATTAAGAAATAATTATTCTAGAAATGAATATCTTCAAAGAAGAAGATAATTATTGTATTTGTTAGATGTGCCAGAATTCTATCACATTATGATTCTAGGGAGAGCGCTATTAAAACATGGTAGAAGAAAATCAGTATTATCCCTACAGACACTATGATTTTCGAAAATCACTTAGCAAGGGGTAAAAATTTGGTGTTCTCCATAAATTGCTCACACTCAATATTTGAGATTTGAGATTTGGGACACATTCTAGAAGATCAAAGTTGGAGTTAGCCATTGATCAGATTTACCAGAAATTCGCAGGTAAACACGAGAAAATCCATATATTTTGCAGTTAATTATATAGGAGCATGCTAGGAATATAATCAATGTATTATGAATTAGTAAACACGAGAAAATATATATATTTTGCAGTTAATTATATATGAGCATGCTAGGAATATAATCAATGTATGGTAAATTAACATTCAAAATAGATCCTCGAGAGCAAAGAAAAATCATATTTCCATACAATTGGTATTAGATCTTGAGATAAATATCTTTGCTCTGTTGGATTAATTCACGTTTGATTATTACGTGCATTATAATTAATTATAGATCCATCGTTCCTCGTAGCTCTATTATTATTGTTTTCTGCTGGAATCGTTTTTCACTACGAGAGAATTCATGGTTAGATTAAGATTTATTTTTCTGTAAATTATTATCTAAAAAGAACGAACACGAAGAACGAGATGACATGACATAGTCCTGACACACGAGCATGCGACGGGAGGCACGCGATAGAGCAACAGGCAGCGCACTCGAGCACGCGCAGGCACCGTGCGACCCGGTGCGGGACATGCCCGTATACGCACAAGAGAAACTCAGTAGCAGCGTAGCAGCACCTGGCCGTCCGTCATGCATAGCACACCGACAGGCCCAGCGCATGGGCGCACGATGCGCATAGCGAAGGGGGCGAACATGCGCGGCAGCGCCCAACGCGCACGGGCATGCCCAAGGCCTGACGCGCGTGCCTAGCAGGTCGTGACGGAGCAACACGACAGGCAGCACGTGCAGGCGATCGCAGGCGGCCTCTGCGCACGGCCACGACGGGTGCTTGGGCTCCGGTCCAGCGCGTGGGGTCCAGTCCATGTCCGACCCGCTTTCCCTACCCATATCCATTTTTTGATCCAAAACCCGTTTTCTGACCCAAACCATTGTTCCAACCCAAATCCAGTTTTTCAGTCCAAATTTAATTTTGACGAGTTCGGTCAGTGCTCAAGCAAGTGAAACCCATTTTAATGACAAAATTAAGATCTGCAACTTTGGAAATTTATGTAATAAATTAAGTTGGGAGGTACATGATTGTCGTTCAAAGCATGTCGTGGATGTTTAAATTATGCAGTAGCATGTAATGTATGTTTAATTATGTGGAAACATGGGATATATGTTTATGTGATTAACTGCGTTTAGCAAGCATGCTAGGTTTATCGTGTTTTAAAGCATGATTTAGGATTCTACAAGCTTGTTTGACATGTTGAGTTCTAGAAGAGCATGTATAGACAAATCTTTTGAAACAAAAAACTAAGCAAGAAACTCGATATTTTAATTCTAAATTAAAATTTTCAAGACCTCCACTTTTTTATCTCTAAACAAAATGATACGCATTGTGAGTAAACGTCCACAAGCATGGCTTGCTTGCACTGTTTATCATAAGTTTGTTAGATGACATTTTTAAATAAAACATTTTAATTTATTGAGAAACATAGAAGCTATAACGAACAACTTGACTCAACAGATCTTCTAAACTCAGCAAAAGTATAACATGAAAGTAGGCATAGACTATCAATCCATAATCATAATCTAAATCTCCTTAAATAATTTCTTGACAATCAACAAGTTTGAATATGCAATGGCAAAAGGCTAGGTTCATAACAACGTAACATATTAAATAATCATAATCGAAAGGATGATCAGGGTCTCGCAATGGAAAGGGTAGTTAAGCGATATGTGTGATGACATCAAACTCGGGCATAACTAAAATCAACAAATGAAGTCTTTGCTTAGCATTCGATTCCAACACCAATAATAGTAATAACATAAATTATAAAAATAATTGTTATTTTATTTATTTTATTTCATTCCTATTCATTCATTCATTGTACATATCAGCCATAGTAATCATATATTTCATTCCATTCATATCATCATTCCATTCCTATCTAATTTCATTCTTACATACCAACCATTACTTTAATTCATAATCTAGTAATAAATAAATAAAATAATAAATTTATTGTTTTATCCTCATTTCCCCCAAACTAAATTGTTTATATAAAATAATTTCAGAGCCAGAACTTCCGTTGGGTTCTTATAACTCTCTCTCACTATAGACCAACAAAGCCTTTGTCCCTTTCTTCTCCATCCAACTCAAAATTTCTTAGAGAAATCCAAGTTGGAGAACCAAGCTGGTACAATATATGCTAATTTTTATAAAAATATGATCATTCTATATTTTATAATTTCTTTTTACAGAAACTAGGGATTTAAGCAAAATCACTGCTTGAAAATATGAATGAGAGCAAAAATGTCTAAACATATGATTATGAGAAGCATTATCAAAAGAATAAGGAAGATTTACAATTGATTCATTCTTTAAAATCAGAGCCCTAATTTTTGCTCAAAACCCCCAATTTCGAATTCAATCTTCAACCGCTCCTTAACTCATCGAAAAAAGTCAATTTCCATCTGGTTTCAATCGTCGCCCATCTGCCCTTCTCCCTTGTTGCTCCAGGGAGTTTAACCCCGAAGCTTCCTGTTAACATCTGGCGTGGATTTTACCTTTGTCAACACCCGCGAAAATATGAGTTTTAGATTTAATTGAATTCTTCTCCAAACCTAGTATATCAATATGAGATTCCAATAAATTTGTTTCTCCCTTTTACAAAACTCTTATGTTCCAACATATTAGATAGTTCTGGCCTAATACAGTTGCAGAATTTTAGTAGATATCCTCATCTGGCCTCCAAGTCAATAATAGTGATTGTTTCATTCTGTGACTCAATACATGGAGATGTGCTACTTCTCACATAGCTGCAACTTCTTTCGATGAGAAATCCGGGCTCTTTCAATTCGGGCAAAACTGCTCCATCACCTCCTATCATTGAAACCACTTATAATTGGATTTGTATACTGAAAGTAAAATGGTTGAATTTATATACAATATTTTCTGTTACCATTATTACAATTTTCTATCTGAACTGTTTACTTGATTGCATATATATGTCACATTATCTCATACAAAAATTAGATTATATAGTGTATAAAAGATTACAGAAGTCTCTATGATTGGTTAACCTAGTTGAGACATAAAAAGGATCACAATTGAGACAACTGAATGACGAGTTGTCGGTATAAGATGCAGCATAGATAAGAAGTAACTTGAGTTGGTTGCTTATCTATGCTGGTACGTCTTGACGTATAGATATATCACAGTGAAATGAGTTTTTTTATCTGATCATCGTGAAGAACCTAGATCTCGGTAACTTTACGTTAATCTAAATCTCGATAAGATTTTAGATGAGTATGAGTCACTGACCATCACTTTGACTTGTTATGAGTGAGGATTACATTAGATAACCCAAAATTCTCCGTATTTTGATTGGTGGCAGTGCTTGTATGTCATTCTAGTTACATGTATCGAGTCACCATATTCGTTTAGGATGATGACGTCCCCTTAATGAGCTCAAAAGATTTATTGTATTAAATTTTGCATGTTGAGTTAGCTCAAGTACAATAATAAAGGTGAGTGTACTACTTAAAGAATTAAATAGACTAATTATTTTAAGCAGTCAGAGTTGTATAAATATTTCATTTTAGACCCATCTTTATTCCTTGTATTTGATCAATGGATTGGCCCATCAAGATCTATTACTGCTTAAAATTTCGTTCCCCTTTAAGGATCCTACTGGGATTCTATTCTGATTTATGTATTATTTTAAAATATCTCATATATCTAGATAGATATTATCTGATATTATTAGATACCAAGAAATAATTATTTTAGATATAAATTATCTTAAGGGATTGAAGATAATTATTATATTTTTTAGATATGCAAGAGTCATATCTAAATAGGATTCTAGGAAAGTATTATAAATATAAGATAAAAGAAATCAGAATTATCCTATGACTTATTGTGATTTTCGAAAATCACATAGAGAGAGACAGGAGGTGAAATTTTGCAGTATTCTCCATAGATTGTTCTCACTCAGTATTGGAGAATAGGTATCCGAGAAATAGTTCAGAAGATTAAAGCTGGAGTCCGCAATTGATCTATTATCCCAGAAATTTACAGGTACTAGGAATATAATCAATGTATGATGAATTAAATATTCAAGATAAATTCTCGAGAGTACGGGTAAACTAAGATTTTCCATCACTAATGTCATAATTGGCATGTCTTCTGGAAATCTCTGACCTGCATGCATCTCTTCACGTCACACTCCACTTGCAAACACTCATCCATCAAATTCAGAATCTTGTTTTCTTCCCATTGCAACCATGACTGCCACAATAATAACCAGCTAAGTTTTTGAGATTTTTCTTATAAATGAAAATAGCATAAAAGTATTTATTCGTATACATGGCCCAAGAGTTAAGATAATGATCCCAGTGTCCATATCCTCTGTTCTTTTTTTCCGCTAATTATCTCCAGCACAACCACTCCAAGACTAAAGATGTCAGATTTCACTGGGAATTTCCCATCCATTGCATATTCGGGAGCCATGTATCCACTGCATAAAGTTATTGATCTTAAGGCCACCCATAGAAAATAATGAAGTAATTTGAGAGGGTAATAATGAAGTAATTTGATGATATAAAGAAAACTTACTATGTCCCGATAACTCTTTTTTTTCTTGCTAAGCCAAAATCTGAAATTTTTGGAGTTAATTATCCGTCTAGTAAAATATTGTTTGTTATCTTTAATCTGGAATCGTGATGGAGATATAGCAGTCCTCTTGCAATTCCCATGATAACGTCATACCGCTTAGGCCATGTCAAAAGTGTTCTCCCACTGTGATCTGCTAATGATTGAACAACATGTGAATGTTAACGGTGGATGTGTTTATATCTTTGAGATATGGCAAAATAAAAAGATGAAGGATAAATCTGAGTATACCAAAAAATAAAAAGATCAAGACTCTTTTTCTGTAGGTATTCATAGATTAACATCCTTTCCTCTTCTTGAATGCAACATCCCAATAGTCTGACAAGGTTTCTATGTTGAAGTTTTGCAATCACCATAACTTCGTTTCGCAACTCTTCAAGACCCAGTGTTGAAAATCTCGACAATCTTTTGACTGCTATTTCCTCTCCTGATGGGATGCTCCCCTGCTTTTGCATGTTAGTATTGTTGAAGTATTGTTCTTGTCCAACTTGAACACTCTCACTCAGTAAAATACCTTGTAAACAGTATCGAAACCACCGGCTCCTATCATGTTTTCTTTTGAGAAATTATTTGTTGCCAGTTTTATCACAGGTAATTCTAAATCCTCATCATTCCCTTTCAGTGCTAAAAAGAGCGAGGAAAAAGAAAATAAATGTTTCAGCATTAGCTGTAGTTTATGCTTTGAACATGAATAAACCTCTTTTCCACAGCAGTCCACTACAGAATTTCAATTGTTACCTTGCTTCTTTCGTCTAGCCATAAAAAGTACAGCTCCATTGATAATGGCTGAGACGAGAACACCAGAAGCAATTGATATCACTATCAGTACTGTAGGCCTTTTATTCTCCTTCTCCTCCTCCTCTAAACCGGTGTTAAAATCTACAAGAGAAATCACCAGTCATTGTAATTAGGGTGGATCTGATCCAGGTTTCCATCTATAGAAGTAGACACCAATTATGGACAGAGTATGGCACGGCTTAAAGGTACTTCTACTTTTACATCCAATTTTTTCACTCCCTCATGGTCTAATTAACAGCATATCTTGCATTTATTTTACAAAAATGTTGGTTTAAGTGCAAGTCATGTTGTAATGTCGTTAATTCAAGCAGCTTCAATTATTCCTACTTCTACACAAACAACTAAGATTCACAATATGTATGCAAAGTACTATATCACAATAGTGTAAGGAACTGGTAATTAGGGTGGTAATTTTGATTTGGAAAAAGTTTGTGATCGTCAACTGTTAAACTGAGAAAGGGGATGGAGTGAAGCAGAGGATTGTATTGAAGAAGAAGTACGCCATGTTCAAATCTGATTTCATGTGCTGATCACTCTTGATTGTAGACAACAATGGAAAAATGAAAATGGAAACTCAAATTGTAATAATTTCAAAGGATGAAAGGGTTGGACCCTGAGGGTAGCAAATCCATATTAAACAATGGGACAGTTACCTATTTAAGGCTTCAATCTAGAAACTCATGTATTGCCATATTGAGCACCTAACCATTCAATAAAGTTGACATTTCAGCAGGAGTATAATAGACTACATGTTCTGTTTGACGTACTTAATCAAAAGTCTAATTCGTAGAAATTCACCTTCCTTTCTATCAACAGTCAACACTTGTGCAATCCCACAAACTTATTTTAGCATTCTTACAAATTAAATCCAAACTTTAAAAATAAATCCTAATTTTTTAATTTTTTGGTTTGTAACAAAATGATCCCTCTAATATTTTTCACATGACCAATGGTATGCTTTCATTGGTGCATTAAGATTTTACTTCAAAGAAAAAAAAACACGGTATTATAGATAACTATTCATTAAAAAAATAAAAAATTATATAAAAAATCATATTGATTTTTCCGTCTATAAAAAGGTCTAATATTGTTATAGGAAGTGGTCTCCTTTGTGCACTTGCACACACAGTAAACAAACACCAATTACAAAATTCTCAGGTTCGAGTCCACCGTGACGCGACCTTTAGATTTTATGTATTAAATTGACCAAAAAAAACACCTCTTACATTAATTAGCAGCAGCCTTTAACGAGGAATTATTTACTCCAAACCCACCATAAATGAACAAGAATTATTAATGATGTGTACCCTTAAAATAATGGGGTGGTCTCCTGTGCGTGCGCACCGTGAGACCACCTCTAATTAATTAATAATTAATCTTAATTAATTAAATTATTCTAATTAAAATTAATTAGTTTAATAAATTTTAATATAAATTAATAAATAATAATTTTGAATTAATATATCTTAATTTTGAATGAATAAACTCTAATTGTAAATTAATAAACCCTAATCGTGAATTAATAAACCCTAATTTTGAATTTATAAACCATAACTATGAATTAATAAACCATAATTATGAATTAATAAATCCTAATTTTAAATTAATAAACCCTATTTAGAATTAATAAACCCTAATTTTGAATTAATAAACTATAATTGGAATTTTGAATAATAAACCCTAATTATGAATCAATAAATCATAATTATGTATTAATAAATTCTAATTTTGAATAAAAAATTATAATTAAATAATAAAATTAATTATAAATTAATAAATATGATTATCCTTACTCACCATAATTAATATATAATTATTTTAACAAAAAACAAGGGTGAGCTCATGGTGAGACGGAGCTCACCCAAGTTTTTGTCATTAAACAAAGTTAAACACTTAAACACTACACAAAAAATGGATTAAACAAAATACGAAATAATAAAATAACACACTAAAAACAACTAGATAAAGGCAATAAAATAAAAACGACACTTAGAAAATCCACAAAACTTATGCGCGCAACGTAAGAGCATGCGTACACAAGTTTTTGTGTAAAATAATTAATATAGAATCAGGTAATTTACTAGTTTGTTAGTTAATTAATTAGTATTTAATTATCTATTAATTAATTAATAATTGAATTAATTCTAAATCAGATTTAATTAATTTTTAAATAGTTTTAATTGAGATTAATAAATTCTATATATGAATTAATAAAATCTAATTGGAATGAATAAATTGTAATTATGGATTCATAAACTCTAATTGTGAATTAATAAACCTTAATTTTGAATTAATAAATCACATATGATTCCCAAAATATCAGACTTGAGTCTCGCAAGAATGAAACTGGAGCCAACACAACATAGTACGTATGGCTATTTACACGATACATTACATGCATTCAAAACTTAACAATCTTCCATGCAATGGCTACATCTCCCCAGAATATGCTGTGGAAGGCCTCTTCTCAGTGAATCGGATGTTTTTAGCTTTGGATTTGTACTACTTGAAACTGTCAATGGTAAGAGAAACATGGGATTTTATCATAGAGATCACCTCCTCAACCTTCTAGGACATGTAAGCATTACAAACTCGAATCCTTTTTTCACATGAAACTAATCTATAGAATAGGTGCCCTTAGTAACAGGCGTGGATGCTTCACACAGAAGAAAGGTCAGTGGAATTGATCGATCCTTGTCTGAAAAATTCATGTCATTTGTCCCAAGTAGTACAACCCCAAAACTAAAGAACACCCACAAGAAAGTCCAAGCATGTCTCCAGTGGTACTGATGCTGAGCAACGGAATCATGCTGCTAGAGGCTAGATGAGTTGATAATAGATCAGCTCACATTCCATCATTTTCATTTCTCTCTCTTCCAATACTCAAGTGTAGCATACTTGTGAATATGTTGCAGCATTCTGAAGAATCAAATGTACCTTTAGGATATAGTAGGAATCATACGTCCACACACACAAAAGCAAACATACATGCACACACTAATTGGGGGTCTCCTCATCTGGCCTCCAAGTCAGTAATGGTGATTGTTTCATTCTCTGACTCGATACGTCGTGATGTACTACTTCTCACAGGGCTGCTACTTCTTTCCATAAAAAACCCAGGCTCTTTTGGTTCGGGCAAAACTGCTCCATCAGTTCCTAACATTAAAACTACTGATGACATGGTTGGCCTATCATCTGCAAATCTCTGAACGCATAATAACCCCACCTGCATGCATCTCTTCACTTCACACTCCACAAATGTATCATTCAAACACTCATCCATCAAGTCCAGAATCTTGTTTTCTTTCCATAGCAACCATGCCTGCCACAATAATAACCAGCTAAGTTTTTTGATATTATTTTCTTATAAATGAAAATGGCATCAAAGTATCAGTATACATGGCCCAAGAGGTTAAGATAGTGATCAGAGTCTCCATATCCTCTGTTCTTCTTTCCACTAATTATCTCCAGCAAAACCACTCCAAGACTAAAGATGTCAGATTTCACTGAGTATTTCCCATCAATAGCATATTCAGGAGCCATGTATCCACTGCATAAAATTATTGATCTTCAGGCCAATATGGAAAATAATGAAGTTATTTAATGATACAAAGTAAGCTTACTATGTCCCAACAACTCTTTTTGTTCTAGCAAGAGATTGATCCTCTTCAAATATTCTTGCCAAGCCAAAATCTGAAATTTTTGGAGTTAAATTTCCATCTAATAAAATGTTGTTCGTTTTGAGATCCCTGTGAATAATCTTTAATCTGGAATCGTGATGGAGATATAGAAGCCCCCTTGCAATTCCCATGATAATCTCATAACGCGTAGGCCATGTCAAAAGTGTTCTTCGACTGTGATCTGCAATCATTGAACACCATGTGAATGTTAACGGTGGATGCATTTATATCTTTGAGATATGGTAAAGTGAAAAGATGAAAGATAAATCTGAGTGTACCAAAAACGAAAAGATCAAGGCTTTTATTCTGCAGGTATTCATAGATTAGCATCCTTTCCTCTTCTTCAATGCAACATCCCAATAGTCTGACGAGGTTTCTATGTTGCAGTTTTGCAATCACCGTTGCTTCATTTCTGAACTCTTCAAGACCCTGTCGTGAAGATTTTGACAATCTTTTGACAGCGACTTCTTCTCCTGATGGCATGTTCCCCTGCTTATGCATGTTAGTATACAATTAAGGATGTCAAAGTATTGCTTTTGTACAACTTCATCACTCTTACTTATAAGTAGATTACCTTGTAAACAGAACCAAAACCTCCGGCTCCAATCATCTTTTCCGTAGAGAAATTATTTGTTGCTCGCACAATAGTTGCCATTTTGATCACAGGTAATTCTATATCCGCATCATTCCTTTTTACTGCTATAATGTGAGAGGAAATAAGAATAAATGCTTCAGTATTAGCTTGAGCTTATGCTCTGAATACTAATGAACTATATTTTCTAGAGCAAGTCTCTACAAAAGTTCAATCGTTACCTCGCCTATTTCTTCCTGTCATCAAATTTACACCTCCATTAATAAAGGCTGAGAGTAGAACACCAGAAGCAATTGACATCAGTATTAACGTCATAGGCCTTTTTTTCTCCTTCTCCTTCTCCTCCTCTGTACCCATGTTGGAATCTACAGGCACATAACCAGTCAATGTGAGTAAAAGGGGCACAGATATATACCAGATAAGGCAGAGTATGTCATCAGGTTTTATAGCTAAAAACATCTATATTCTTGGCCATAACTTCATTCAAATTAATAGTATAGCTTGTACGTTGTTACAAACTGTCATCAATTCAAGCAGCTTCTATGTTTACTCGGTGCTTTCACATAAACAAGAATGGTTCACAATATGCATGTAAAGGTACTACATCTCAATTCTCTTATCTTTGATTTTCTCTAAAGTTTGTATGTAAATGGTAGTTATGAAACAACTTACCTAGTTCAGAAAGTGGCACACGAATATACATGTTCTGCTTACTATCTGCTGCAGAAAGTTCTTTGGTATCAATGAGATCGCCAAACCACATCAAGCAGCCACTGTCTCCACTAGTGATGAACGGATTAGCATATGCAGCGCAACTACAGTTTTTTAAGCACTCAGTTTTGCACTCACCAATGGTCATCGTTGTATTCAACCAAAACCTAAACATATCAGGATACTTAACTCCTCTAACCTGTAGAAATCCGTCTCCACCATGGCAATTCAACGGTTTAGTTCTAGTGCATCCACCTGACCAATCTTGAAGGTCCCAATCCTTTTGGAATTTTGGGGCAAATCCTCTGAAACATTGGCATCTAATTGGCCTGTCAGATCTGCAGACACAGTTAGGACCACAACTACCATATTCATCGCACGTATCTTGAGGAAACGAGATGACATGATTCCATTTGTCTTTTCTGGCATTCATGGTATGGCGCAGGAGTGAACCAGATGTATCCAAAGTAATTCTTACCGGAATTGAGCCCTCGTAAGGCTCTCCTATGGATATCAGCCTTTCTTGTTTGAAAACCAATTCTGGTTTGTAAACGGAATTGGGAAAGGGTGTGCCACCGCAAAAATACATCCCATTCCATTGTCCCACTCGGTATCTTTTTCTTTCCCCTCTGAGAGTCACCACCTCAGCCAAGCCCCGGTTTTGGATCTTGAGAACAAACTCACCAATTGAAGGATCATCAGGATTTCTCCATGATGTCAAATACCTTTCAATACCAGCATCAGCATCATCCACCATCTTCATTCCTGGTAACATGGTGTCGGTTGGGTAATCGAAACTCTGCCATATGTAGCCCTCTACCGTGCTCGTGTTGTCTACAATAACCAAATTTCCAGAATCGAGAAGCTGTAAAACTGGAATCGATGCCACCCCTGATGAATTAGACAACCAGATAATGCTTTTGCCACTGCTTATAACAATATTTCCATTTCCGGATATCATCAAATCTGCTGCTTGTGTGGAGGTGATGGGATGGTTTCTGTTTGCAACCCAGACAACAACATCTGGTGTGCTCTTGTACCATATTCCCAAGAATCTATTTAAAGATTTTCCTGGCGAGAAAAAACCCATTTCAAAAACTTGGTTTTGAGAGATCAGAGTCTGGCCGATTACAAGCGTTTGATTTGGAAAAAGATTGCAGTCGTTAACTGCTCCGACTGTTAAACTCAGAAAGGGGGTGATGTGAAGCAGAGAGCAGAGGATCGTAGTGAAAATGAAGTGCGCCATGTTCAAATCTGATTACCTGTGCAGCTCGGAAATTGTTCTGCTGATCACTTTTATTGTAGAACAACAGCGGAAAAAGAAATGAAAAAGAAACGGATAAAAGTCAAAGTTGAAATACAATTCAACGGTTATGAGGCGTGACAGTCCAGACTCCAGAGTCATGTATGGCTCACAGTTGGGAAACACATGTATCTTATAAAATAAGTAAAACCAAAAAAATAAATAGCGGCTTTGGGTTCTTCTATGCGAATTGGGTTTACTCAGCCCATCTTATTCACGCGCAAGGGAGAATCAAATTAATCAGATGGCGTGACAGCGTGAGCCTGGCCAATTTCTAATTTTTTTTCTTCTCTTTATTAAAAAGTTCACCCAATTAGTTTATTATAGTTTCTTGTAATCTTTAATTATTTTCCTTTTTTCCTAGAGTTAAGTTTGAAGCTTGTTGTGTACAACAGGAATATTAGGGGTGAAATAAAGATAAAATGATGAAAAATAAGAGAAATGTTCATCAAATAGATCTTCTCGAAGAAACAGCGAGCCCACTGGAGATCATTTCTAGGAGCTGAGTAGCTTTTATGATGATGACGTGAGATCCTCTAATACTTGCTCAAGAACTTTGTTTATGAAAGTATTCTACTAATACCTGAAGGATAGGCGAGGTCTTTTTACCTATGAGGAGAGGGCATTAAGGTCATTTCGATGTAGTCATATATTGCATGGTATATTAGCCACGTAGGCATGTGAGTGATCGATCTTGTTTTCGGAAGGTAATAAATGCAGTAAAGAACACGAGGAAGTAACGTGATTCGATATATTGAATTAGATCTACGTCCACGGAGCAAGAGAGTATATGTATATTGAGTGTATAAGAAGCGATTACAAAGAGTGTAGATGATCTTCTTTCGTCTAATCTAGCCTCTATTTATACACCATTATATTGAGTTCGACTCTGTCTGAAGTCTTCTCTTATAAGGATTCTTTTAGATATACATCCGAATCTTCTACGTCTCCACTTGCGAGATTTGAGTTGTAGTTGGTCGAGGAGTCTTCTTGGGCCGAACTTGCATAGGCCGAGCTTAATGTCGAGGCCCATTTATATTGGGACTGATGCTTGGGCCTAGTAGTTGGACCGTATCCTATCACATCCCCCCCCCAAAAAGACGTAGAAGTGAGGTCGTGATAAAGGGGGGGGACAGTGGTTCTGACGTTGCCTCGTCAAAGTCTGTGGTCTGGCGAAGTGGAGCGCGTACAATCCCGCCGAAGTTGTATGTCGCTTGGCTCCAGTTGGCCGAAATCGAATACTCGTTGCCCTGCCGAGGTGTCCTACCGAAGTTGTATGTCGCTCGACTTTTATTGGCCGGAGTCGAATACTCGTCGTCTTGCCGAGGTCGATTATGTAATATTTTGTCGAGGTCGGATATATGACACCGTGGTTGAATGTGTAACGTCGTGCCGAGGTCGAACGCGGGATGTCCTGCCGATGTCGAACACGGGATACGTTACCTTCATTTAAAGCGTACGGCGGTTGTGGTCCCGATAAAGTGCACGTTGGGGGAATAATTTCCATGATACGTCTTTTCCCATTTCACTTTATCCGACTCCATCTTTCAAACTCAAAAAAGTTCTGTCTTTCTAAGAAACACAAAGTGTTCAGTCTGTCCGCCATTGTCGTTCTCGCCAGAGTTTCAGTGCCATCTTCTTCGATTTGCCACATAAAACAAGTAAGTTATTGATGGCTTCTTCTTCTTCTTCTTCTGAGGATTCTCACCGCCATGAAGGCCGTGATGTGTCACTGTCGCCACCGGATTCGCCGGTGGTTTTTGAAGTTTTCACTTTTGATTCCCTCCTTCCTTGTGTGCGTAGAGTAGGTTTCCCGCCTTTGAGGGATTTTGGTAGAGTTTCTTCTTTTCCTTCATATCTAGAACCCCTGAAATAATAGAGTTTGCCTCTAAATTTTTTATTCCGAAAATCTGTTGAGTTAGTCGCTCCCCGTCCGGAGGATAGGGCCTGTGCCCCTCCGGAGGATTTTGTCACGGTTTACGATGACAGCCTTTGGTGCGGTCTTCGTCTTCCTTTTCCTTTTGTGTATGTCGAACTGCAACAATTATTCGGCATACCTCTTGCCCAAATAATGCCAAATTCTTTTCGGCAGTTGACAGGCCTTGGTGTCTATGCTCATCGGCATAATTTTCCTCTTACCCTAGGGTTTGTCCTTAGGTTTTTCCAGTTTAAATCTAGCGCGGGGTGGTATTATTTATCACCTCGTCGTAGTTTCAAAGTAAAAATGAAATCAAAGATCTCAAACTGGCAGAAGAAGTTCTTCTTTTGTCGGTTCGATGAGTCCTCCGGTTAAATGCGGAATACGGTGGAAGTGGCGGATATGGCCACCGATGAGAGCTTCGATGGTCTAGAGGAGTCTTTGTAAAGGGCTGGTCTTGTTGATGAAGATTTTTCTGAGGCCGAGCTCGCCGCTGCGGGGCTAAGCCCTTATGATCCTGCTACCTCGGTAGAACCGGTGAAGGGTGAGGCCCCCTTTTTCACTTCAGCTTTTTGATTGATTTTTTTGCTTTATGTTCTAATCGGCGTTCATTTTATCTTTGCAGTGGACTTCCTTAAAGGGAAGAAAAGGAAGAGGTCGAGTTCTGGTCTCGAACCCTCCACCTTGGCACTGAAGAATGTGTCCGAGGCCTCTTCTGAGAGGGCCGAAGTCCAAGTGAGGTCGCCTTCGCCCCCATCTATGCCACGCCCCTCTAAGGAAAGGCGCGCGGTTTCTCCTCCTGCTGGCGATGATGATTGCAAGATCGTCGGCACCCATGTCGCACGTCGGTCCTTCCCCGAGGTAATGCATTTGTTTGCACGCCACCAAGTTATTTATTGATGTAGTTTGTTGACATGGGTGACTTCTGCACAGGGGGCTGAGTACATGAAGACCGAGCTCGCCAGGGCGTCCTGCCAGATGACGGATTACCTGGATGATGCAGTCGCCCGGTTCGACGAGGTGGCTCGGGACGTGGCCAAGAGGGAGATCACGGTTGTGGTGGCTACCGGCGGGCGGGGCGTGGCGAGAAGGTGCACGGTTGTGGTGGCTACCGAGGCGGCGTCGGCTTGTGGCCGGGCCGCGTCGGAGGCGAGCCGGAGGCAGCCAGACGTCGGGAGGTCAGGGCGGCGGCCCCACAAGGAGAGCTTCTCCGTGACTTTGCGGAGAGGTTGTTCTTGTCCAGGAGGTTCTCCGGGCTGGCCGGCGATTTGGCCAAGGTCCTGAATACGCGTGCGGCGGCCACTCTCGATGAAGTTGCCGAGGATTACCCGCAGTTGGATAAGTCCAAGTACGGGTATGAGGTGATGGAGAACGAGGCCCTGCTGTGGGTGTATGCCGAGGTCCTTGCTGACGGCCTGAAGAGCTTGCCCGTGTTGGAGAGCCTGGCCTCCTCGTCGACCTTGCTGACTGCGGAGTCAGTCCGTGCATGCTCGGTGGACAGGGACGCCCTGATCGAAGCTATAATGGATGATTTGGCTAAGGAGCCGAGGGCGGCGGTGACTGCCGAGGTTGGGGAGGTTAGGAAGGAGGCGGTGGAGGCATAGGCTGAAGCTGGCGAGATTCGGGAGGAAGCCGAAGCTGTTGACCCTGAGGGAGAAGCTGCCGGAGGGGTCAGTTGATCCCCCTTTTTTTTTGAATGTATATGTACTCATGACATTATCCTGCCTTAAAGGCTTGAATAAAATTCCTCAATTTTATTGAAGTATGCTTCTCTTTGCTTTTGTCTCAGTCTGTTCTTGAACCTGTTGACATGTCTCCTTGGCTGGACCAAATAAAAATTTTAAACCGAGCTCTCGAAGCGAAGGAAGTCGAGGTCCTTCACTTGGAGGGCAAGTGATAACTCTTGTAAAAGAGTTATTATAGGTCCTTTTTAATGATAAAAGCCTCGGTTGTTATATGTTCTGCTCGCCTGTTTGTCCTTGTCTTGCTTGTGTTTCTCTTGTTTGCGTGTGTTTGTGTGAAAGATTGAGTCGATGAAAATAAAGGGTTTTAGTTGTTTTGAGCGTTATTTATATAATTATAGCATGTTGCGGGAAGAGCGGCAATGAGACGAGGCCGAGCTCGTGAGCAAGCTTGACTTGATGTAAGAGGAAGGACCGAGCAGTAATGCTGAAAAATGTGGGGACGAGTCGGGCTACTAAGACGAAATCAACGCCGGGAAAAGTGGCCCGAGCTCAAATGACGAGCTTGTAAGTGGAACCAAACTCAGGGAGAAAGAGAGTAGGCGAGCTCGCATCCTTCCGAGCTCAAAGATTAAAAGTTCACAAGTATGAAGGCGACCTCGGTCGGGCTCGGAAGCGAAGAGCGCGAGCTCGGAAGCTAAGAGCGCGAGCTCGGCGAAGAGCACGAGCTCGGAAGCTAAGAGCGAGCTCGAGCGAGCGAGCTCGGGCGAGCCTTGAGCTCGAGCGAAGTGTTCGAACTCCTCGATGAGATTGAAAGTGGGCGAGCTCGTGAACGCAATCGAGCTCATGACGAAGCCCACCTAGCAAGTATGGATGAGCTCGTGTTCGAAAGTAGGTCGGACTCACGGTAAAGTAAAGCCCGTGGCGAGCCGAGCTCGGTAAGCGAAATCCCGGCCGTGCTTACGGGAAGGAAGCAGTAGCATGGAAAGTGCAGGTTAATTCTCGAAGAAGAAATCACGGGACCACGGCCACGCGGCGGCGCTCTGAAGAATGAAAAGAGACACGCTCTGCATTTGGCGAGCTAACGAAAAAGAGAAAGGATCGAGGAACGGGCGCTGGCGGTGCAGTCATGCCTCTCAAAAGCGCGGGAGGTTGTTATTAAAGGGAGTTGGCAACAATCGGAAGGAGGATTACGGATATCGACATTTTAGAGAGTTCTGAGAGGATAGAGAACATCCGGAGTAAGGAAGAAGGTGCGAATTCTTGGAGAGGAAGTCATCGGAAGAGACGACGATCCAAGAGCTTACATCTGATTCCGATAACTAATTTCTTTATCTTTTCTTAAACCTTGTTAATCTGTTATGGTGTTGCTTATTTCAATGTTGTTAAACAACTCGCTATGAGCTAAACCTTTATGATTTGATTTTTGAGAAACCCATGCTCGCGTGATTTGCGCAGATTCTATCTTGTCTTGCCAAATCACTATTGTTTTATTGGGGTTGTTTTATCTCACTTGTGATTGATCACCATTAGTCGGATCGTAGTTCTATAATTCTTTGGAAGTTGTTATAGAATGGAAAACAATAAATGACGTAAGAACATGATTTTAATGTTATGTGTGTAAATAGCATAGAATATGCATTTACCTTGCGTGGCAAATATGAATGGATTAGTAAGGATATTCTAAGAGCAGTTCGATATAGGAATATATGGACTGGATCTATAGAATATAATCTTAGATTTGGGAAAATACTAAGAATCAAAGAAGTTCATGTCATAGTGATAATGCAAGATAATGCTGTAGCAATATTTAGAAAAGAGCATGGGTGGAATCGAGAAATCAAGTCTGTTTCTCTACCTTGATAACGGTAATCTCCTAGTTTTCTATGTCACTGTCCACTTCGCCGTGCCGAAGTCATTTTAATTTCAGTTCGCTGGTGTTATATTCTAGTTCGTATCAGTTCGTCCATCTCCCCTTATTTTGCAAAATTACAATCTACGTGATTTAAAAGTGCATTCCCTGTGGATTCGATCTCGGAATACTTCCGTGTATTACTTGTTGATTACGTGCACTTGCGTATAGTATATTCACATCAAAAGAAATATTTGACAACAAGTTTTTGGCGCCGTTGCCGGGGAACTGCCAATTATAAATTACGAGATTGAAATTTTGTGTTTCTTTGTGTCGTGACTCACTCTGGTCATTACCTTTTGTGTGAACAGGGGTTCTGGGATTGTGGTTTATGCGCAAGGCAAAAGCGCAAGTGACCCACCAGTTAGATCCAGAGATTGAACGCACCTTTCGTAGAGAAAGGCGCCAGCAACGAGTTCGCGAGCATGCAAGCCGTGATGGCCGCGGCAGAGAGAGGCACACAATGGCGGAAATGCCATTGTCATCGATGATCGGGAAAGGGTATCGTGACTCGCTAACCCCGTTTAACGAAAATCCGGAATTACAAGACCGAGGTGCAAGCTAACCATTCGAATGAAGCGGTCATGTTTGGATGCTCCAAACGGTGGGGCAATTTAGTGGTCAAGCCACGGAGGATCCACATCTCCACCTTCGATCATTTTGGAGGTCGGTGACTCATTTAAGCTACGGGTGTTCGGTAGAAGCGGCGAGACTTGATTATTCCCTTTTTCGCTACGAGATCGTGCAAAAGCATGGTGAGCGGTCTTCCATCAAATTCCATCACCTCATGGAGCGAGCTCGTGAAATTTTTTGATGAAGTACTTCCACCCACCAAGAACGCAAGATTCCGGAATGACATCATGTCATTTCAGCAGAATGACGAAGAGTCGGTGTGCGAAGCTTGGGAGTGATATAAGGAAATGCTACGGAAATGTCCTCATCACGGCATTCCGCATCAGATTCAACCTGGAGACCTTCTACAATGGTCTCGATGCGTCAACACGTTTGGTGCTTGATGCCTCGCAAATGGAGCTATTCTTTCAAGTCATACAACGAAGCATACGAGATATTGGAAAGGATCGCGAGATAACAATTGCCAATGGTCAAATTCTCGTGCGCCAATAGGAAAGAAATCGGTCATTTGGTGTGTTGGAGGTTGATGCCACACGGCATTAACAGCCGAGTAGCATCCATGAGTAACATGTTAAAAGGATTGCAAGTACCTAATCCAATGATACAAATTGACGAGTAGTCCAAAGGTCGCATCTACCATGCAAGTAAGCGAGGTGTTGTGCGTATATTGTGGAGAAGGGCATACCTTGAGAGTTGCCGTCAAACCCGACCTCGATCATTATCCGGGAAATCGAATGGACGGAGGAACAACCCTTATTCACAAGCGTCTAATCCGGGTGGCGACAACATCCTAATTTCTCATGGGAGGCGGTCGGATCAAGCGATGGTGGAAATTTTGAGAAACCACATATCCACAAAATTACCAACCAAAGCGACAACAAGCCGCCACGCCCCAAGACTATTGAAACCTTGATGAAGGAATACATGGCTAAAACAGATCTTTATATCTGAGGGCAATCCACTTTGCGAATTTGGAAGTCGGATCGGACAATTAGCCATGAGATTAAAACCGACCTCTTGGGAATTTGCAGTGACACGGAGAATCCACGAAAAGATAAAGAACAGTCAAAGCATCACGTTACGTGAAAGTGGAAGCGGAACCGAGGCGGGCTGCGGACCGAGAAGAAAAGGCTGAGTCCTCAACAAGTAACAACCAGGTCGCTACCACGGAAAATCCGAAGCAGTCTCGCAATGCCGAGGTGCCTGCAGCAGCAAATCCGTTACCAAACCTTACGGACGAAGTGGTGTATCGTCCACCACCTCCTTTTCCAGAAAGGTTGAAGAAGAAGCAGCAGGATACCCAGTTTCGAAGATTCCTTGATGTTCTGAAGCAATTACATATCAACATCCCTTTGGTAGAGGCGTTGGAACAAATGCCGAACTATGTGAAGTTCTTGAAGGACATCCTGACCAAGAAGAGACGGTTGGGCGAGTTTGAAACGGTGGCACTGACTGAAAGTAGTAGTGCGATGCTAAAGAGCAAGCTCCTCCGAAGTTGAAAGATCCGAGGGCTTTACAATTCCATGCTCGATTGGAGGGCGGCGTCGGTCGTCGTTATGTGACCTCGAGCAAGCATAAATTTGATGCCGCTCTCAATATTTAAAAGCTCGGGATAGGAGAAGCGAGGCCCACAGCGGTGACCTTGCAATTGGCGGACGATCTATGGCTCATCCCGAAGGAAAAATCGAGGATGTATTAGTAAAAGTGGACACATTCATCTTTCCGTGAGACTTCATTATCTTGGATTATGAAGCGGATCACGAGTGCCAATCATTTTGGGACGTCCGTTTACGTAACGGAAGAACTCTAATTGATGTTCGGAAGGCGAGCTCACCATGAGGGTAAATAATCGAAGGTTACCTTCAATGTTTTCAATGCTATGAAGTATCCGGACGAAGTGGAGGAATGCTCGGTAATCCGAGTCATGGAGCGGTCGTCGTGGATACAATCTGAGATCGCACCTCACGGTTCGGAGTTAATGGCGGCTATGCGAACTCGTAGAGTTGGAGAAAGGCGAGGAGTTGTGTCGATCTCTCCAAAGAAAAATGTCGAGTTTCACTTGCCCGGCGAATTCCGAGTCGGCGGGGCTCGCCGATAGGGTAGCTCGAGCACCCAAACCATCAATCAACGAACCTCGGTGTTAATCCTAAAGACTTTGCGAACCATCTCAAATATGCATATCGGGTGAGGAGAAACCCTCCCGTAATTATCTCCGCTATTCTCAAGCCCGATCGGGAAGAAGCCTTTGCTACGGTATTGCGAAAATCAAGCGAGCTATTGGATGGTCAATTCTTGATATCTGAGGATCAGCCGTCCACATGCATGCATAAAATATTCTTTGGAAGATTGCCACAAGACTTCCATAGAGCATCGTGACGTCTCAATCCAAATATGAAAGAGGTACTAAAGAAAGAAGTTATCAAATGGCTGGATGCGAATCATATATCCAATTTCGGATAGCTCGTGGGTGAGCCCGTTCGGTGTGTTCTAAAAGGCGGAGTCACGGTGGTTTCAAACGATCGGCAGGAACTTATCCCAACGCGGGTGATAACGAGGATGGCGTGTACGTGTTGACTCTGACTAAACACAAAGAACCGGGAAGGATCATTTCCTCACCATTAATGGATCGGATCTTTGGATAAACTAGCGGTAAGGAGTTCTTCGCTTCCTCGATGGTTATTACGGTTATCACCAAATTGCCATTGCGCCAATGATCAACACAAAACCACCTTCACTTGTCCTTATGGCACTTTTGCATTTAGAAGAATGCCTTTTGGGCTCTGTAATGCTCCCGCAACATTCGGTATTGCATGATGGCCATATTCTCGGATATGGTGGAAAAATCGATAGAAATCTTCATGGATGACTTCTCCGTCTTGGAGACTATGGGATATGCCTAAGTAATTTGGAGAAAGTTACGGGCGTTGCGAAGCAACCCACTTGTTTTAAAGCGGGAAAAGTGCCACTTCATGGTGCGAGAGGCATCGTTTTAGGTCACCACATATCGAAGAAGGGATCGAAGTGGACAAAGCAAAGATCGAGTAATAGACAAACTTCCACCTCCCACTCTTGTCAAAGGTGTGCGAAGCTTCTTGGGACATGCAGGTTTCTCTGAAGGTTTATAAAGTTTCTCAAAGATAGCTAAGCCTCTATGTGCCTTCTTTGAGCAAAACCCAGCTCGACTTCACTCCTAAGTGTTTTAAGGCATTGAAGTCTTGAAGCGAGCTCTTATAACAGCTCCAGAATTGTTGGGCGAATTGGACATCGCCTTCGAGGTGATGTGCGATGCAAGTGATTTTCTTTGTAGGGGCGTCTTTGGGTCAGCGAGGAGAAGATATTCCACTCGATCTACTATGCAAGTAAGACCACGGTGGAAGCCGGATAAATTATACCACGACGAAAAGGAGCCGCTTGTCAGTAGTTTTGCACGTGAAAAGTTCCGAGCCTACCTCGTAGGAACAAAGTGATAATCTACACGGATCATGCACTATCGGTATCTTGTCGCGAAGAAGATCGAAGCCACGGTTAGTCGGTGGATATTGCTCCTGCAAGAATTTGATCCGGAAATAAGAGCGGAAAGGAGCAGAAAATCAAGTGGCGGATCATTTGTCTCGATTACCGGCATCGGAAGGAGAATCAACTCAAGCCAGTTATTCGGACATGTTCCCGGATGAGCAACTAATGAGCATGCATCACGCGATGCGCCATGGTATGCAGATTTTGTCAATTTTCGGTATGTGGAATGCTACACTGAGTTCTCGTCCCATCAAAGAAAAGATTCTTTCCGAGGTCAAACATTACTTACGGGACGAGCCCTTCTTATATAAGCGTCTTGATGGATTAATGAGGTGACGTGTTCCGCATGAAGAAGTGGAATCAGTGCGGAAGGATGCCATGCCACTCCATATGGTGGTCATTTTATGGGCAAAGGACGGCGCTAAGGTGCTTGATCAGTTATTTTGGCCGACCTTATTTAAGGATGCACATGCTTTTGTGCAAAGATGTGATCGATGCCGTGAGTTGGAAACATATCCTCTCGAAATGAGATGCCAATGAATTTCGTTCGAAATTGAACTCTTGATGTATGGGGCCTCGACTTCATGGGTCCTTTTCCACCCTCGTTCGAAACCTTTACATATTGGTGGAGGTTGATTACGTGTCCAAATGGGTGGAAGGCATAGCAAGTACCACGAATGATGCAAAAGTGGTGATCAAGTTCTTGCAAAGAACATTTTCACACAGTTTGGTACTCCTCATGTGATCATTAGTGGCGAGGGCACACATTTTGTCGACAAGGCGATAAGTTCGGTACTAGCGAAATACAATGTTCGCCATAAGATCGCCACAGCATACCATCCGCAGACGAATGGTCAAGCGGAGCTTTCCAACAGAGAGATTAAGGGTATACTAGAAAAGGTGGTGAATCCGGGGCGTAAGGATTGGTCCACGCGACTGGATGATGCAGTATGGGCCTACAGAACAGCTTTCAAAACACCATTAGGGATGTCACCCTATCGCTTGGTATATGGAAAAGCCTGTCACCTCCCACTGGAGCTGGAGCACCGAGCCTATTGGGCAATTAAGAAACTAAACTTTGATCATCCAGCTGCTGGAGAAGCTCGACTGTTGCAGCTAAGTGAGATGGATGAATTCCGTTGGTTCGCCTATGAAAATGCTAAGTTGTACAAAGAGAGAACTAAAAGATGGCATGATAACAACATCTTGCGTCGGGAGTTCTTGCCGGGTCAGCAGGTGTTACTGTTCAACTCCAGGTTGAGGTTATTCCCTGGGAAACTAAAATCAATATGGTCTGGGCCTTTTACAATTCTTCATGTAGCACCCCATGGTGCTATAACACTTCAAGAAGGGAAGTCAGGTCGTGAATTCCAGGTCGATGGGCGTGCGTCAAGCATTATTGTGGGGGCGAGGTCGGTCGCGAGAAGACCTCTACCACTTTGAAAGATGCCTGACCTCGGGTACCATGGGTCGCCATGGTGATCAGGCGCCTGGCGACCTGATTGTACATATTTGTTTATTCCCTGCCTTCCTTGCTTGTTTTGGGTTTTAAATAAATTGCTATAACATGATTAAAAGAAACTAGGTTGTTTTTGGTAAATTGATATGCTAATGTTTGGATTGCGGTGCGTGAGTGTAGAAGATATCTTTGAGCACCGTGCTTTTATGTGCTCGAAAGAGGATTTGCAATGTAGATAGAAGGGAAAATTTTGGCGGGAATAGTGGTCCGAAAGGGCGGGAATTAATTCTTCGCTATTTGGGTTAAAAAGCCGTTCCATATTCTTCGCTTATATCCCACAACTACTCAACTTCCTTTGCTCTTCCTTTGTGCTACATTGCTCTTACTACCCACGTCATGCCTCCCAAAATCCTCATAGCGATCTCGCTCTGTCATTTCTCTCCGAAAATTTTCTTGCAACCATGGTCAATCTCAAGCGAGAACCGGGAAGTTTGTGAAAGTCCCAAATAATGATCTAAACACGCCTCATCATATCGGACGAGGAATTATCACCAGCAGACCTCACAGATAAATCACCGTTTATTTCGCGTTCCTCGATCTTCGCGGACATCGCGCCGCCTCATCAAAAAGAAAAGTTAGCCCGAGAGAGAGGAAAAACTAAGGTTGCGAAGAAATCGAACACGAGGATGCTCGCCCAGAAAAAGCAAGGGTAGCTACACCTCCAAATCTAAGGCCACCGATCTATTGAAACATTCCTAAGTTTTGTGCGCCAGGCGGTTTGAGCGATTTCGGTCTAAAATCAAGAGCATTGTGGATGGAGAAGGGTTTCAAGCAGAATAAGGAAACTCCTATGTTCGTCGTGGGGCTGACTTCTCTAAACAGATGGGCCGAGTTCACGGCGATTCCGCCGCCACCGGTTACGGCCCTGGTGAAAGAATTTTATGCTAATATCACTCCTCTGGCGGACAAGGAGGGAGTATCAGCCGTGGTCAGGAGTAGGCCGGTAATCCTATCCCCTGAAACAATCAATGAGTTGTATAGTCTGGATAACGCCGTGGATGATGAGTATTCGGCAATGTTAAGAGAGCCCTCGGGTGATGACCTCGATGACGCATTAAAATTCGACGGTAGAAGGAACAAAATGGGCTATATCTACGCAGGGCGTCGATCCATTAAGGCGTCGACATTAAAATTCAAGCCCATGTGTGGCTCCATTTCATTAAGAGCGCATCACGCCCACTACCCATGACTCTTGATGTCGAGAACGGACTGCTCTGCTGTGCATTTTCACGGGAGATCGGTTAATGTAGGCGCTAATTTGGCGTGAGGTGGGCGTGCGGAAGAAGAAGAATGGAAGGTTATTTTCCTTCCCCGATATCGACTATGCATAAGAGCTGGAGTCCCCTATGATGACAATGAAGACCGCCCAACGGAGAAAGCTTTCATAGACATCAGGCCACGACGCATCGTCATGTTCGAGGCCACGACGACTCTCAATGCCGGAGCATCTGCCGCTCTGTTGAGCCATCTGCTCCATTCAAGAGCTCGCTTCGTCCAACAATGATGGACATCTTGAAATGTCTCTTGGTGCAAGTCGACATCCTTATCTTTGCGTTCACCGCTTGCGAAGATGACATCAAGCGATTACGGGTGTCTTGCCGCAAGCGGGGACCGTGCATTAAGGGATTTCTTGGGATCGTCATCTTACGGATGACGCTCGTCTTTCCGGATTTCCCAAAATGGTTGTTCACTCCATGGCCAAATCCTGCGAGACCTTGATGAGGATTTCAGGCGTACGAAGAAGAGCAAGTTCGGTGCATACCACGCCGCAAAAAGCTGGTCTAGTGGAGCTCGGTCGAATGAGCCCACATCTGCCGCTGCCGCGATGAGAAAGTCCTTCATCGACAACTTCACTGCTCCTGCATCTCCTCTGCCTTGGGTCATCCGATGCATAGGCTAGGGCGTATCTCTCAACTCGATCCTTGGTTTTGTTTTGTTCTCTTTGTTCTTTTTGTCTTTTTGTTTGTTTGTTGTTTGTGTTGTGCGTCCTTGTTGAAATTGTTGTGATGTTTATAATGACAAATAAGGGTGATGCCAGTTGGCAAACCGCTTAATGATGATGTTTTCTTATTTTGTTTTGAAAAAGGAAATCGTCTTGACTCGTTGTTTATCTAAGTTTGATCCTTATTTGAGTAAGGGAGTACCTCGATGGTTTGGGTAGTTGCATATTAGCTTTTATAAGAGTTAACCATTGCATAAGTAATCCTCAGTTGACCTACATTCTTGTACGAGTGCTATCTTCCATTTCGGTTGGAAGTTCCTTGAACAATTTACATGAGTATGTTAATATGGATAGGATGTAGGCCATCTTTTGAATCGTTTGTGCCTTTCTTCGCCTACCTGTATATCATGATTTCCCTAGAGTCCCCTTTTGAGCTTACAGCCTTTTCTTTTGAACAGCCATATAAAATTCCCCTGTACCCCTCTCATTTATGTATCCATGATTCCCTTGACCTCGGGCAGAATTACTTAGAGTTCAGCTTATCACCGTATCTTACAAAGTAATCAATCTCCCAATTTTTGTTATAATGTTCCAACATTGGGGACAATGTTGAGTTTTAAGTTTGGGGTGGAGGTAACCTCTTAAGGATAAGGGACAATATTATAATAGCGTCTCTTGTTCTACGCTATAAAAAAAAAAAAAAAGGGAAAGAGTGCTGAAATTTTGTTTATGAAGCAGAAAATGAATTAACCAAGAAAAAGGGAACAATCTCCCATAGGAAAGAAGAAGGGAAGTTATAAAGCGTGTTGAAAAGAGGAAAGAGTAAGGATGCCCGGGTGTTTGCGAGCTACATTATCCCAAATAATCCTACCGTCACTTGAGCCCAACGTTATAAGCTTTATAAAGACCTCTTGATTCATTATTAATATCACTCATGTTAAGCAAAGGGGATGACTAAATTGAATTTGTGGAGACACAGGTGCACTTGATAATCAAGATATGGTCATATTAAGGAGAATCAAGCATGGGAAGATTCATGTAAATGCTAATGCGCTTTGTACCTGTTAATAATTGTAGTGTGATACTCTTACAAAATGAGGTGAGTAATTAGATTTACAACAAGAAGGAATGAATGAATCTTGTGTTTTAATTTTTTTTTCGTGCGGTATTCTTAGTTGATTAAGCTATCACCTCATTTGTTGTTATGAGCATCTGTTTGTGTTACATTTGTTTTGTATCTTGTGGTAGAGCATCACTCGAGGACGAGTAATGAACTAAGTTTGGGGTGTGATAACTCTTGTAAAAGAGTTATTATAGGTCCTTTTAATGATAAAAGCCTCGGTTGTTGTATGTTACGCTCACTTTGTTGTCCTTGTCTTGCTTGTGTTTCTCTTGTTTGCGTGTGTTTGTGTGAAGGATTGAGTCGATGAAAATAAAGGGTTTAGTTGTTTTGGCGTTATTTATATAATTATAGCATGTTGCGGGAAGAGCGGCGTGAAGACGAGGCCGAGCTCGTGAGCGAGCTTGACTTCGATGTAAGAGGAAGGGCCGAGCAGTAATCTTTGAAAAATATGGGAACAGTCGGGCTACTAAGGCGAAATCAGCAGGGAAAAGTGGCCTTGAGCTCAAATTGACGAGCTTGTAAGTGGAACCAAACTCAGGGAGAAAAGAGAGTAGGGCCGAGCTCGCGTCCTTCCGAGCTCAAAGATTGAAAAGTTCACAAGTATGAAGGCGACCTCGGGGTCGGGGCTCGAGTCAAGAGCGAGCTCGGGCGAAGTGTTCGAACTCCTCGGTAAGATTGAAAGTGGGCGAGCTCGTGGCGGTCGAGCTCATGACGAAGCCCAACTCGCAAGTATGGATGAGCTCGTGTTCGAAATTAAGGTCGGACTCATTGGTAAAGTAAAGCCCGTGGCGAGCCGAGCTCGGTAAGCGAAATCCGAGCCGTGCTTACGGAAGGCAGTAGCATGGAAAGTGCAGGTTAATTCTCGAAGAAGAAATCACGGGACCACGGCCACGTGGCGGTGGCTCTGCGGTGAAAAGAGACACGCGCTCTGCATCCGCGAGCTAATCGAAAAAGAGAAAGGATCAGGGAACGAAGGCGCTGGCGGTGCACGATCTGTCACCAAAAAGCGTGGGAGGTTGTTATTAAAAGGGAGTTGGCAACAATCAGAAGGAGGATTCTGGATATCGACATTTTAGAGAGTTACAGAGGATAGAGAACATCCGGAGTAAGGAAGAGGTGTGAATTCTTGGAGAGGAAGTCATCGGAAGAGACGGCGATCCAAGAGCTTTATACTGATTCCGATAACTAATTTCTTTATCTTTTCTTAAACCTTGTTAATCTGTTATGGTATTGCTTATTTCAATGTTGTTAAACAACTCGCTATGAACTAAACCTTTATGATTTGATTTTTTGAGGAAACCCATGCTCGCGTGACGAGCGCAGTTCTACGCTTGTCTTGCCAAATCACTATTGTTTTATTGGGGTTGTTTTATCTCACTTGTGATTGATCACCATTAGTCGGATCGTAGTTCTATAATTCTTTGGGAAGTTGTTATAGAATGGAAAACAATAAAGCAACGTAAGAACATGATTTTAATGTTATGTGTAAATAGCATAGGAATATGCATGTACCTTGCGTGACAAATATGAATGGATTAGTAAGGATATTCTAAGAGCAGTTCGATATAGGAATATATGGATGGATCTATAGAATATAATCTTAGATTTGGGAAAATACTAAGAATCAAAGAAGTTCATATCATAGTGATAATGCAAGATAATGTTGTGCAATATTTAGAAAAGAGCATGGGTGGAATCGAGAAATCAAGTCTGTTTCTCTACCTTGATAACGGTAATCTCCTAGTTTTCTATGTCACCGTCCACTTCACCGCGTGCAAGTCATTTTAATTTCAGTTCATTGGTGTTATATTCTAGTTCGTGTCGGTTAGTCCATCTCCCTTATTTTGCAAAATTACAATCTCGTGATTTAAAAGTGCATTCCACGTGGATTCGATCTCGAATACTTCCGTGTATTACTTGTTGATTACGTGCACTTGCGTATAGTATATTCACATCAAAAGAAATATTTGACAACAGCAAGCTTGGGCATGTGCAGGAGGAAGCCGATGTCAAATTCAGGGCTTCTCAAGAGAAGTTTGACGAGCTTCAAGCTCGGTTTTTAGAGTTGGAGGAGAAGCTCGAGATCGCGAAGGATGATGCCAAATCGGTTGCCGAGGAGCACGCCGAATACGAGGCGGTTATTCGTCGAGGTGGTGGACTGACCATCTCTGAGGCCAAAGCCAAAGTTTTTAGAGATCTTAAGCCGGTGTTCGAGCTACGGACGCGAGTACGGTCGGGACTCCTGGTAATTTCAGGAGCAGCTTGTCGACCTGAGAAAAGTAGACGGTCTATACAAGACTGTTGTAGCTCGTCATCCACAACTTGAGCGGTTTCTTTCGACGACCGAGGCTTCTTCTTCTGCCGAGGCTTCTCCTAGAATTGTAGAACGATTTTCTCCGGAGTTCTATGCCCAGGATAGACGTCAGTCATCGAGCAACCGGGGTCGTGTAGCGAGACATAGAGGTCGAGCCGGTCGAGCTCCTGGTGTCGATCGAGGACGAGGTAGAGGTAGGGGTAGGTTGAGCATAGATGAACTGTTGAACCCTGATTTTTGTAGAGATTGGCTTAACTTCTCTCAGCCTCCTGGTCCTTCATCGTCCTCGTAATGTACGCGTCGTATACTTCAGAAATAAGAACAAAATTTTTTCTTTGCCTTGTGTTGATCTTTCCTTTTTAACAAACGCTGTATACATTTCGTCCTCGTAATCAAACGAAAGTAGTTCATCATTAAAATAAACGAAGGTAGTTCATCCTCGAAATGAACGAAGGTAGTTCGTCCTCGTATTAAACGAAGGTAGTTCATCCTCGAAATAAACGAGGGTAGTTCGTCCTCGTATTAAACGAAGGTAGTTCATCCTCGAAATAAATGAAGGTAAAGGTTCCTTATTTGTCGAGAAGTGTCGATAGGGTTGGTCCCCTCACGCGCGTTTATTTATCATCCTCTTTGAGGTTATTTATCATCCTCCGTAGAGGGTATTTATCATCCTCCGTAGATGGTATTTATCATCCTCCGTAGAGGGTATTTTATATTGAGGAAGAGGTGGTATGCATAAGTGACAAATGAAATATGCAAGACTGAGCAGATGAAGTAAATAAAGAAAAGATTTTATTAATGAAACACGACGTGACAACAGAAAAGGACCTAAAGACACGACTTAACTAAACTAAATGAACAATTTCTTTTGACACTTATGCAAAATATCTCTTCAGATGAATGATGTGCCACGTATGAGGTATTTGCTCACCGGATAAGTGGGCGAACTTATATGATCCTTTTCCGAGGACTTTTTCAACTCGGTATGGTCCTTCCCATGTGTCTTCTAGCTTGCCGAGCTTTGCAGCTTTACTGACTTCGTTATTTCGAAGCAGGTCGCCTACTTGGAATTATCGGATTTGTGCTACCGGTTATAATCTTGAGCTACTTGTTGCTTGTGCCGAGCTTCTCTAATGTAGGCGAGGTCTCGTTTCTCTTCTAGTAGATCCAGGTCAGTTCGTAGATTCTCCCCATTTACGTCAGCTGAGAAGTGGATGGTACGGGGGCTCGGCATACCGATTTCTGTCGGGATTACTACTTCGGTTCCATACACCAAAATGTAGGGTGTTTCTTTATTCGACGACCAAGGTGTTGTGCGGTACGACCATAAGACTTGTGGCAAATTTTCCACCCAATTGCCCTTCAATCGGTCGAGGTGAGTTTCTAGTCCCATCAAAATTGTCCTGTTGGTGACTTCGGTTTGACCATTTGCTTGAGGATGGGCGACCGAGGTGAACTTTTGTTGAATCTGAAGCTCTTGACACCACTCTTTAAAGACCTTATCTGTGAACTGTGTCCCATTATCCGAAACGAGGATATGAGGTATGCGAAGCGACACACGATATTCTTCCAGACAAAGTTGAGAGCGTTTTTTGTTTGTGATTTTCACCAAGTTTTCGGCTTCCACCCACTTTGTGAATTAGTCGATCGCGACAATAAGGAATTGAAACTACCCTGGAGCTTTGCAAAAGGGGCCTACAATATCAATACCCCATTGCATGAATGGCCGTGGGCTTTGCATGCTGACAAGGTCGGTTTGAGGTAGCCTCGGCATATTTCCATGAATTTGGCACTTCAGACACTTCTTTACGAGGTCAATTGAGTCTTGGAACATTGTTGGCCAATAGTACCCCCATCGTATGACTTTCTTTGATAGCGCGTGGGGTCCGATGTGGCTTCCACATGATCCCTCATGTACTTCCCGTAGTACGTATTCAGCTCGGTTCGGACCCAAACACCTTAGGAGAGGCTGAAGATATGACTTTCTGTAGAGAATCCCCTGTTCAAATATGTATCGCAAAGATTTGCTCAAGATTTTTCCAGCCTCGAGTCTGTCATGAGGTAACTCGCCATTCTCCAAATATTCTTGAATGGGAGTCATCCAATTTGGTTCTTCCTCAGAGACTACTTCGACAACGGCATCGTCTATGCTTCGGTTTTGGACTTCTTCTACTAGCGAGCTTGTTGATGACGAGGCCAGTTTGCTTAAGGTGTCAGCTCGGCTATTCTGCTCCCTTGTGATATGAACCAACTGGAAGTATGAGAAAGACTGTTGTAGGCTTTTAGCTTTTTCAAGGTATTTCTTCATCCTGTTGCCTTTCGCCTCGTACTTTCCCAACATGTGGCTTACTATGACCTGAGAATCACTGTGAACTTGCACGGCTCGTATCTGAAGACTTTGAGCTAGGCGAAGTCCTGCAATTAAGGCCTCGTATTCTACTTCGTTATTCGTATTTTTGAATGTGAACCGAAGTGCGTAGGTGATCTCTTGGCCATCTGGTCCCAGAAGCAAGATGCCTGCCCCACTACCCGTTTTACCCGAAGCTCCATCAACATAGATTAGCCAGCAATTCTCGGATGCTTCCATGATGGGTTCGGCTTCGGCATTATCTGAGGTAGGCTCGATGGGTTTCGGCTTCTCTGTGAAGTTAGCCTCTACAAAGAAGTCTCGCTAAGGCCCGACCACGATGGCTCGACGAGGCGAAAAGAGATATCGTGTTCGCCCAACTCGATTGCCCACTGCAATTCTCCCAAAGCTTCGGCTTTGTCAACACTTCGTCAAGTGGATGATCGGTGAGAACTTGTATGGGATGTGCATGGAAGTAGGGACGTAGTCTCCTCGCAGCATTTACTAATGCCAAAGCGAGCTTCTTCAGAGGTTGATATCTCGTTTCTGGCCCTTTAAGTGCTCGGCTGATGAAATACACATGGAGTTGGAGACGTTCATCCTCTCGCACAAAAACTGCACTTATGGTTTCATCCGAAGTCGCGAGGTATAGGTAGAGGACCTCTCCTTCCTTCGGGACAGATAGAGTGGGGAGTTTGGCGAGGTAGTTTTTGAGATCTTCAAAGGACAATTTGTGTTTATCGTCCCAACTGAACTCCGGAGCCTTTTTTAGGATTTTGAAAAAGGGGAGTTGCTTCTCCGCGGCTTTTGAAAGGAAGCGGCTCAGTGCAGCTATGCAGCCCGTCAACTTGTGCACGTCATGGATGGTCTTCGGCACCTTCATCTCCAGAACGGTTTAAATCTTGGACAGGTTGGCTTTTAACCCTTCTTGTGAAACCCAGCACCCCAGAAATTTCCCAAACCGAACTGCGAATGTACACTTTTGGGGGTTTAGCTTTATGTTTACTTTTCGAAGAAAGCCGAGGACGATCCGGAGGTCGGCTACACATGTGGCTTTCTCCTTACTCTTGATGACGGTGTCATCTACATACACCTCCACATTTTGACCGATGTAGGGCTGAAATATCTTGTCCACCATTATTTGATAGGTGGCCCCTACATTCTTGAGTCCGAATGGCATCTTCCTATATGCAAAGATGTCGAAGTCCGTGATGAAGGCTGTTTTGGAGGCATCCTCGTCACTCATCAGGACTTGGTGATACCCCTTGTATAGATCCAAGAAGCTGAAGACTTCGTATCCGATCAAAGCGTCAACCTTTTTGTCAATATTGGGGAGGGGGTAGCAGTCCTTTGGGCAATGTTTATTGAGATCGGTGTAGTCGATACACATTCGCCATCCCTTCCTCCTTTCTTGACCATCACCGGTTGGCTATCCGGTCGGATACTTGACTTGAACAATATCGTGCTTTCAGTAGTTGGTTCACCTCGTCATGTATGACCTGATTCCATTCCGCTGCAAAGATCCGCTGCTTTTGCCGGACTGGTTTGACACTTGGATCAATGTTGAGCCGGTGAGTAATGATACTCGGTGAGACCCCGGTCATGTCAAGGGGTGACCATGCGAAGACGTCTCTGAATTCCCTTAGGAGTTGGATGATCTGCTTCCCCAGGTGAGGTACTTCGGTAGAACCTACTTTGAAGACCTTGAGGGGGCCGTCTTCATACAATACGACATCTTCTACCGAGCTATCGAGAGCAGACGACGCCCTTTCCAATTCCAACTCCTTGGGCTTCCTTAATGGTTATGCCTGTGGGTGCTGGGCCGAAGTCCCGGCACCTCTTAAGGCGACCTGCATGCATTCTTTTGCTTGTTTCTGATCTCCTCGGATCACGGCTACCCCTCCTCTTATGGGGATCTTCATGGTCAGGTGATACGTTGAACACACCGCCCTTACTGCATTCAACCAGTCTCGCCCTAGTTTGATGTTATATGGTGAGTAGGCGTTTACCATGAAGAATTGTATCACCTTGGTGGAGCTCGTCGGCGTTTTTCCCACTGTGACAGGTAGTTCGATGATCCCCTCAGGTCGTGTCTCTTCTTGCATGAAGCTTCGAAGTGGAAGTGGTGCCGGTGTGAGGCGTGCCTCCTCAACTCCCAATTTGTCAAAGCACTCCTTGAAGATGATGCTTACCGACGCACCACTATCGACATACACACACCGAACTAACTTGTTGGCGACCACCGCTTGGATTATCATCACGTCCTGGTGGCGTACTATGGCTGGTACGGGGTCGTCATCAGAAAAGGTTATGGGCTCGTCCTTTTTGAACCTTTTGTTTACAGGTTCGCTGTTCGGGGACTTCGGGCCTCGACTTTTAGGGAGGACTTCGTAGTACCGTGGGGGACCCCCGTGATGGTGGATATAACTTCATCGTACTGAGGCTCGTCATCACCTTCTTCGTCGGTGTCGTGCCTTGCTTTCTTGTGGGGCCCACAGTTTTCCCTCTCCTTCACTTGCTTCCGCTATTTCTGACCTCGTTGGGGTCCTCGTACTGACCAGTTCATCGGCCATCACCTTGGTACTTCTTAAGGACCCCGTCCTGCACCAGCTTTTCGATGCCTGCCATGAGATCCCTGCATTCCTCCGTGTTGTGTCCATGATCCTCATGGAATGAGCAATACTTATCTTTGGATCGGCGTTTCGATCCTCCTAAAATGGGCCGAGGTTTCTCGAACATATTCGTATGGAGCTCGTAGATCTCCGCCCTCGACCTCGTCAAGGGTGTATACTGAGGTCTCTCCGGGTTATGACGTGGCCAAGCCTAGACTCTATCGGGCCACGTTGTATTCTTTCCAAGGCACTTCGTCGACCTTGGCCTCGGTCTCCTCGACCATCTTCTATCCTCTTCTTGTCAGAGGGCTCCATCTTTTCCGCTTCGCGCTTTCTCCTATCCACTTCGTCCTCTTTGGAGAATCGATCTGCTATGCACCACAGTTCCGACGCAGTACGGGGCTCGTACTTGACGATATCCTTATATAGGGCCCCAGGCAAGATGCCGTTTTGGAAAGCCGATATGATGAGGAGGTCGTTTATGTCCTCGACTTTCAGGCATTCCTTGTTGAACCTGGTCATGAAGTCGCTGATGGACTCACCTCGGCCTTATCTCACGGTGAGGAGATGAGCCGATGTGGGCTTGGACTCGGCTTTTTGGAAGAACCTTCGATGAAAGGCTTCCATTAGATCTCGGTAAGATCCAATACTACCGGTAGGTAAACTGTCGAACCACCGGCGGGCGTTGTCGATCAGTAACTCCGGGAACAGCTTGCACATGTGGATGGTGTTGAGACGCTGGTTGATCATGTTGTATTGGAATTGAGAAAGGAAGTTTTGTGGATCCCGCATTCATCATAGGGAGCGATACTTGGCACCCTGTACTTGTCGGGGAGAGGGGTATCAAGTATCTCGTTGGAAAAAGGATAATAATCTTCCCGTGTCCATCGAACCCGTCTCCCGGAGAGCGATGCCGAGTTTGTCGGCTGGACTCGTTATAATTGTGGGGGTCAATCTCGCGGTGATCACGACGACCTGTCCCACGCTGCTCGTCCCTTGTACGATTGGTTTGGAAACCAACTCGTGTATAGGTATTATTCGCAGCACGAGTGCCTACCATATGAAGGCTGGGGGATCTGCTTCGGTGGGGGGCCTCGTGTTTAGATGAGACTTCGACATCCTTTTCACCATGTCGAGGCCGACCTTGTTCTCGGCTGAGGTACTGAAGGAAGCTCTCCTTATTTTTTTCGAGGAACCCTTTAACCGCCTCGTCGAGATTCAACTGTGGTGCTTGGGGTTCCTCTCTGTTGCTGTTGCGACCTCCTTCGCTGCGGTAATCTTCTTCTTCACGTAGGATAGGGTAGCCTCGCTCATCCAGACTTTGAACGTGTCCTTCGGGGGTCGTATCTCTTATCGGGCTTTTCCCAGGTCGCGTTTGGCGTGTCCTGCCACCGTTGTTGTTGCCGGTAACTGCCCTGGATGTAGCCCTTCTTGTGTTCCTCATCGTTCTGATTGTTACTTGAGAAATCGTTCTGATTGTTACCTGAGAAAAAGTTGATCGAAAACACAGAATTTCGGTTCCCACAGACGGCGCCAGTGATCGATCTTATTTTCGTAAGGTAATAAATGCATTAAAGAACACGAGGAAGTAACGTGGTTCGATCTATTGAATTAGATCTACATCCACGGAGCAAGAGAATATATGTGTATTGAGTGTATAAGAAGCGATTACAAAGAGTGTAGATGATCTTCTTTCGTCTAATCTAGCCTCTATTTATACACCATCATATTGAGTTCGACTCTAATACAAAGTCTTCTCTTATAAGGATTCTTTTAGATATGCATCCGAATCTTCTACGACTCCACTTGCGAGATTTGAGTTGTAGTTGGTCTAGGAGTCTTCTTGGGCCGAACTTGCATAGGCCGAGATTAATGTCGGGGCCCATTTATATTGGGCCTGATGCTTGGGCCTAGTAGTTGGGCTGTATCCTATCAGTGAGGCTAACAACTTAAAGCAGGATCACCTGTTAGTTGTCTGTTGTGGTCCCCTACTCATCTTCCTTTCAAAGGTAACTGACTGTGATTTTGGATGTCCAGACCCTAGATCCTTGGGGATCTCGGGGTCTTTCTGGACAGGTCCTCGAGGGCTACTGCTCCATACAAAAGGATCTTGTTAGCTCCATTGGGCCATATATACGAGGTAACTCTAATTAGGCCTGATACGAATGTGCATAGTTTTATCTAGAAAGGATAATGGAATGAGTCTGGATCGAAATTTATCAGGTTCGTATTTGAATTTAAATTTTTTTGTTTAGATTTGGATCCGATCCAAATTTATTAGTTCCAAAAAATTAAAATTCTTGCACAAATTCATAAGATCCATACGGTCTATAGATCTAGACATAGATCCATATTTTTTTCTTTTTTAAGATTATGGAGTTTCAGTTACTTACAGCTACGATGACGATGTACAAATCTGATAGTACGACGAAGATGTACAAATTGAGATTTCAGGATTTCAATAGAGAAAAATGGAGCTGAGTTGGCTCTGAATGTCCTTAAATTTAGAGGCTAGAACAGTGGATCTTGACGAAAGGGGTAGCCGAAGGTTTAGGGTATTCACAAGGTCTCCGAAAATTTGAGGAAGAAAATTTTGATTTCTGAATCCGAAATAGTCAATATTGGGCTTATGAATCAAATTACACCTAAAATAAAAATAAGAATACTATACATTATAAATCCTAAAAAATCGATCTGGAATCACAAATCTAGATCGAATCCGAAATCGACTGAATCTCTAATTTTGTCCACATCAATGTTAATTGTAGACTTGTAGTAGTAAGAAGCACGAATTGATTTGATTTATTTTGTTAATCATGACAACTTAGATATAGTTGCTCATATTTTCATCAAACACGTAATTTCTGATAAATGATAGTTTGTACTCTTGTTTGTGAAGTTAATTTACTTTTTTCTTAGATAGTTAATGCGTTAAATTATTTTTATTAATTATCAATGAACATTTGTGTACTTTGATATGTGACTGTTAAACATATTAAGAAAATACATTAATTGTAACTATATATACTTGAAAAAAATTTGATTTTTTAGCTACTTATTTTGAATAATCAAATCTATTTCGTTTTTCTTTGATGAATATTACATTGTCTTTTTTTAAGTGTTGTGGATGGTCAAAGAAGGTTTGGCTGCATTTTTGTCATCAGTAATTTGACTTCTCAATTTTGCTATGTGAATAATAGGGTAAAATTAATTTCTAGCACAAAGCATGTCTGTGATTTTAAAAAAACGTCACACATTTTCGATAACGACATTAGTATTTTATAAATAACTTTATTTTCAAATCTAAACCTAGTTCACTTTTTTACATCAAAAAATCATATTTGATCGATCCAGTTTTCGTGAGGTAATGAATGCAGTAAAGAACACGAGGAAGTAACATGGTTCGATCTATTGAATTAGATCTACGTCCACGGAGCAAGAGAGTATATATGTATTGAGTGTGTAAGAAGCGATTACAAAGAGTGTAGATCCTCCTCTTTCGTCTAATCTAGCCTCTATTTATACACCATTATATTGAGTTCGACTATAATACAAAGTCTTCTGTCATAAGGATTCTTTTAGATACGCATCCGAATCTTCTACGTCTCCACTTGCGAGATTTGAGTTGTAGTTGGTCTAGGAGTCTTCTTGGGCCGAACTCGTGTAGGCCGAGCTTAATGTCGGGGCCCATTTATATTGGGCCTGATGTTTGGGCCTAGTAGTTGGGCCGTATCCTATCACACCCCCCAAAAAGACGTAGAAGTGAGGTCGTGATGGATTGGGGAGAGTGGTTCTGACATTGCCTTGTTGAAATTCATAGTCTGGCGAAGTGGAGCGCGTACAGTTCAGCCGAAGTTGTATGTCGCTCGGCCATAAATTGGCCGAAGTCGAATACTCGTCGCCCTACCGAGGTCGAATAATCATCGTCTTGCCAAGGTCGAATACTCGTCGTCTTGCCGAGGTCGAATACTCGTCGTCCTACCGAGGTCGAATACTCGTCGTCTGCCGAGGTCGAATACTTGTCGTGGCGGGGTTGAATGTGTAACGTCGTGCCGAGGTCGAACACGGGATACCATGCCGATGTCGATCACGGAACACGTCACATTCATTTAATGCGTACGGCGGTTGGGGTCCCGATAAAGTGCACGTTGGGGGAATAACTTCCACAATACGCCTTTTCTCATTTCACTTTTTCCGCCTCCAACTTTCAAACTCCAAAAAAACTTTCTGTCTTCTGAAAAGTGTGTTCAGTATCCTCCATTGTCGTCCTTGCCAGAGCATCTGTGCCATCTTCTTCTACATTCCTTCCTTTAAACAAGTAAGTTATTTATGGCTTCTTCTTCGTCTTCTGAGGAGTCTCACGGCCGTGAAGGCCGTGATTTGATAGTGTCGTCACCGGACTCGGTGGTTTTAGGAATTTTTACTGTTGATTCCCCCCTTCCTTTTGCGTGTAATGTAGTTTTTCCGCCTTGGAGGGATTTTGGTAGGGTTTCTACATTTCCTTCGTGTCTAGGATCCCCAACAGTAATAGAGCTTACTACTAGATTTTTTATTCCAAAATCTGTTGGGTTGGCTGTTCCCCGACCGGAGGATAGGGCTTGTGCCCCTCCGGAGGGTTTTGTTACGGTTTATGAAGACAACCTTAAGTGCGATCTTCGTCTTCCTTTTCCTCCTGTATATGCCGAACTGCAACAAATGTTCGGTATTCCTCTTTCTCAAATTATGCCGAACTCTTTTCGGCAGTTGACGGGCCTTGGCGTTTATGCCCATCGCCATAATTTTCCTTTCACCCTGAGGCTGGTCCTTTAGGTTTTTTCAATTTAGATCCAGCTCGGGGTGGTATTATTTATCACCTCGTCGTGGCTTCAAAGTGCAAACGAAGAATAAAATCTCGAATTGGCAGAAGAAGTTCTTGCTTTGTCGGTTCGAGGAGTCCCTCCAGTTCGCCTGGAAAACCGAGAAGCTGACCGATGAGATCGTCGATGACAGCTTCGGTAACCTCGGGGAGGCATTGCAAAGGGCTGGCCAAATCGATGAAGATTTTTCAGAGGCCGAGCTCGCTGCTGCGGGGCTGAGCCCTTATGATCCTGCCACCGCGGTGGAGCCGGTGAAGGGTGAGGCCCCCTTACTTCACTTTAGCTCTTAATTGATTTTTTTTATTTTTTTTTGCTTTATGTTCTAACTTGACATTTATTTCGACCTCGCAGTGGACTTCCTTGGTTCGAGGAAGAGGTCAAGGTCTGATGTCGAGCCATCTAAGGTGGCTCCGAAGATTGTAACTGAGGCCTCTTCTGAGAGGGCCAAAGAAATAGTGAGGTCGCCTTCACCAGAGTTCGTCCCATGCCCCTTTATGGAAAGGCGTGTGGGTTTTCCTCCTGCTGACGATGACGATTGCAAGGTCGTCGGTTCGCAGGTCGCACGCCGGTCCTTCCCCGAGGTAATGTAACTTTGTTGCATGTCACTTATTTATGTATTGATGTATTTGTTTGATGTTGTTAACTTCTGTACAGGGGACTGAGTACATGAAGGCCGAGCTTGGCAGGGTGTCCTCCCAACTGACGGACTATCTCAATGACGCCGTCGCTCAGTTCGAGCAAGCGGCTCTTTTTGCTAGGTTGTTGGAGGATGAGAAGACCCTTCTTGTCGACGAGGTGGCCGAGGCTGAAGCTAAAGCTCGAGATGCGGCGAAGAGGGAGGCCGCAGCTTTGGCGATGGCGAAGGCGGCCGAGGTGGAGAAGGCGGCGGCGAAGGCGGCCGAGGTGGCGATGGCGGCCGAGGTCGGACTGTTGAAGGCTGAGGTGGAGGCGGCCAGACGTCGGGAGACCGAGGCAGCGGGCCTGCAAGGAGAGCTCCTTTGCGCTTTCACGGAGAGGCTATTTTTATCCAGGAGGTTCTCCGAGCTGGCCGGTAAGCTGGCCGAGGTCCTTAATAAGAGGGTGGCAGCGGATACTCTCGATGATGTTGCCGAGGATTACCCAGATTTGGATAAGTCCAAGTACGGGTATGAGGTGATGGAGGATGAGGCCCTGCTGCAGGCGTATGCCGAGGTCCTTGCTGCCGGCATGAAGAGCTTGCCCGTCGTGGAGAGCTTGGCCTCGTCTTCGACCTTGCTGACCGCCGAGTCAGTCCGTGCCTGCTCGGTGGACCAGGACATCCAGTTCGAAGCTATCATGGCCGGAGTGGTAGGAAAGAAGGTTGTGGCGGTGTCTGCCGAGGCTGAAGCTCGGAAGGAGGCCGAGGCTACCGAGCCCGAGGGAGAAGCTGCTGAGCCTGAGGGAGAAGCTGCCGGAGGGGTCAGTTGATCCCCCATTTTATTTTGAATGTATATGTACTCATGACATTATCCTGCATTAAAGGCTTGAATAAAATTCCTCCATTTTATTGAAGTATGCTTCTCTTTGCTTTTGTCTCAGTCTATTCCTGAACCTGTTGACATGTCTCCTTGGTTGGACCAAATAAAATTTTTGAACCGCGCTCTTGAAGCGAAGGAAGTCGAGGTCCTTCACTTGGAGGGCAAGCTTGGGCATGTGCAGGAGGAAACCGATGTCAAATTCAGGGCTTCTCAAGAGAAGTTTGACGAGCTCCAAGCTCGGTTTTTGGAGTTGGAGGAGAAGCTCGAGATCGCGAAGGATGAAGCCAAATCGGTTATCGAGGAGCACGCCGAATACGAGGCGGTTATTCACCGAGGTGTGGAATGACTATCTCCGAGGCCGAAGCCAAAGTTTTAGAGATCGTAGCCCGGTGTTCGAGCTACAGACGTGAGTACGGTGGGGGACTCTTGGCAATTTCAAGAGCAGTATGCCGACCTGAAGAAAATAGGTGGCCTATACAAGACCGTTGTAGCTCGTCACCCGCAACTCGAGCGGGTGCTTCGTTCGACAGCCGAGGCTTCTTCTTCGCGGCTTCTCCTAGGATTGTAGATAGTTTTTCTCCGGAGTTCTATGCCCAAGAAAGACGTCGGTCATCGAGCAGCCGGGGTCGTGCGGCGAGACATAGAGGTCGAGCCGGCCGAACTCCTGGTGTCGATCGAGGACGAGGTAGAGTTAGGGGTAGAGTTAGCATAGATGAACTGCTGAACCCCGACTTTTCTATAGATTGGCTTAGTTTTTCCCAGCCTCCTAGTCCCTCATCGTCCTCGTAATGTACGCGTCGTATACTTCGGAAATAAGAACAAATTTTTCTTTGCCTTGTGTTGATCTTTCATTTTTAACAAAGCTGTATACATTCGTCCTCGTAATCAAATGAAAGTAGTTCATCCTCGAAATAAACGAAGGTAGTTCGTCCTCGTTTTAAACGAAGGTAGTTCATCCTCGAAATAAACGAGGGTAGTTCGTCCTCGTATTAAACGAAGGTAATTCATCCTCGAAATAAACGAGGGTAAAGGTTCCTTATTTGTCGAGAAGTGTCGATAGGGGTGGTCCCCTCACGCGGGTTTATTTATCATCATCTTTGAGGGTATTAATCCTCCTCCGTAGAGGGTATATATCATCCTCCGTGGAGGGTATTTTATATTGTGGAAGAGGTGGTATGCATAAGTGACAAATGAAATATGCAAGACTGAGCAGATGAAGTAAATAAAGAAAAGATTTTATTAATGAAACACGACATAACAAGAGAAAAGGACTTAAAGACACGACTTAAGAGGACCTAACAAGACTAACTGATACTTATGAAAAATATCTCTTAAGATGTATGATGTGCCACGTATGAGGTATTTGCTCACCGGATAAATGGGCGAGCTTATATGACCATTTTCCGAGGACTTCTTCAACTCGGTATGGTCCTTCCCATGTAGCTTCTAACTTGCCGAGCTTCGCAGCTTTACTGACTTCGTTATTTTGAAGTACGAGGTCGCCTACTTAGAATTGTCGGGATTTGACGTGTTGGTTATAATACCGAGCTACTTGTTGCTTGTACCGAGCTTCCCTAATGTAGGCGAGGTCTCGCTTCTCGATTTCTATCGGGATGACCGCCTCGGTTCCATACACCAAACTGTAGGGTGTTTCTCCATTCGACGTCCGAGGTGTTGTGCGCTACGACCATAAGACTTGTGGCAAATTTTCCACCCAATTGTCCTTCACTCGGTCAAGACGAGTTTTGAGTCCCTTCACAATTGTCCTGTTGGTGACTTCGGTTTGACCATTTGCTTGAGGATAGGCGACCGAGGTGAACTTTTGTTGAATCTGAAGCTCTTGACACCACTCTTTAAAGACCTTATCTGTGAACTGTGTCCCATTATCCGAAACGAGGATATGGGGGATGCCGAAGCGACACACAATATTTTTCCAGACAAAGTTGAGAGCGTTTTTGCTTGTGATTTTCACCAAGGGTTCGGCTTCCACCCACTTAGTGAAGTAGTCGATCGTGACAATCAGGAATTGAAACTGCCCTGGAGCTTTGCAGAAGGGGCCTACAATATCAATCCCCCATTGTATGAATGGCCACGGGCTTTGCATGTTAACGAGGTCGGTTTGAGGTAGCCTCGGCACATTTCCATGAATTTGGCACTTCAGACACTTCTTTACGAGGTCAATTGAGTCTTGGAACATTGTTGGCCAATAGTACCCCCATCGCATGACTTTCTTTGATAGCGCGCGGGGTCCGATGTGGCTTCCACATGATCCCTCATGTACTTCCCGTAGTACGTATTCAGCTCGGTTCGGACCCAAACACCTTAGGAGAGGCTGGAGATATGACTTTCTGTAGAGAATCCCCTGTTCAAGTATGTATCGCAAAGATTTGCTCAAGATTTTCCTTGCCTCGAGTCTGTCATGAGGTAACTCGTCCTTCTCCAAATATTCTTGAATGAGAGTAATCCAATTTGGTTCTTCCTCAGAGACTATGTTGACTTCAACATCGGCATCATCTATGCTTCGGTTTTGGACTTCTTCTACTGGTGAGCTCGTTGATGATGAGGCCAGTTTGCTTAAGGTGTCAGCTCGGCTATTCTGCTCACTTGGGATACGAACCAACTGGAAGTATGAGAAAGATTGTTGTAGACTTTTGGCTTTTTCAATGTATTTCTTCATCCTGTTGCCTTTCGCCTCGTACTATCCCAACATGTGGCTTACTATGACCTGGGAATCACTGTGAACTTGCACGGCTCGTATCTGAAGACTTTGAGCTAGGCGAAGTCCTGCAATTAAGGCCTTGTATTCCACTTCGTTATTCGTATTTTTGAATGTAAAACGAAGTGCGTAGGTGATCTCTTGGCCATCTGGTCCCAGAAGCAAGATGTCTGCCCCGCTACCCGTTTTACCCGAAGCTCCATCCACATAGATTTGGCAGCAATTCTCGGATGCTTCCATGATGGGTTTGGCTTCGGCATTGTCTGAGGTAGGCTCGGTGGGTTTCGGCTTCTCTGTGAAGTTAGCCTCTACAAGGAAGTCTGCTAAGGCCTGATCCTTGATGGCTTGACGAGGGCGGAAATAGATATCGTGTTCGCCCAACTCAATTGCCCACTTCGCAATTCTCCCTGAATCTTCTGGCTTTGTCAGCACTTGCCGAAGTGGATGATCGGTGAGAACTTGTATGGGATGCGCATGGAAGTAGGGACGTAGTCTCCTCGCAGCATTTACTAATGCCAAAGCGAGCTTCTCCAGATGTTGATATCTCGTTTCTGGCCCTTTAAGTGCTCGGCTGATGAAATACACAGGGAGTTGGCGATGTTCATCCTCTCGCACCAAAACTACACTTATGGTTTCATCCGAAGTCGCGAGGTATAGGTACAGGACCTCTCCCTCCTTCGGGACAGATAGAGTGGGGAGTTTGGCGAGGTAGTTTTTGAGATCTTCAAAGGCCAACTTGTGTTTATCATCCCAACTGAACTCCGGAGCCTTTTTGAGGATTTTGAAAAAGGGGATTTACTTCTCCGCGGCTTTTGAGAGAAAGCGGCTCAGTGCTGCAATGCAGCCCGTCAACTTATGCACGTCGTGGATTGTCTTCGGCACCTTCATCTCCAAAATGGTTTGAACCTTGGATGGATTGGCTTTTAATCCTTCTTTTGAAACACAGCACCCCAGAAATTTCCCTGACCGTACTGCGAATGTACACTTTTGGGGGTTTAGCTTTAGGTTCACTTCACGAAGTAAGCCGAGGACGATCCGGAGGTCGGCGACACATGTGACTTTCTCCTTACTTTTGACGACGATATCATCTACATACACCTCCACATTTTGACCGATGTAGGGCTGAAATATCTTGTCCACCATTCTTTGATAGGTGGCCCCTGCATTCTTGAGTCCGAATGACATCTTCTTATATGCAAAGACGCCGAAGTCCGTGATGAAGGCTGTTTTGGATGCGTCCTCGTCACTCATCAGGACTTGGTGATACCCTTGTGCGGATCCGTGAAGTCAAGACTTCAGTGTCCCACCAAAGCGCCAACTTTCTTGTCAATGTTGGGAAGGGGGTAGCAGTCCTTAGGGAAATGTTTATTGAGATCAGTGTAATCGATACACATTCGCCATCCCCCTCCTCCTTTCTTGACCATCATTGGGTTGGCTATCCTGGTCGGATACTTGACTTCGAACAATATGCCTGCTTTCAAGAGTTGATGTACTTCGTCATGTACGACCTGATTCCGTTCTGCCGTAAATATCCGCTGTTTTTGTCGAACTGGTTTGACGCTTGGGTCAATGTTGAGGCGGTGAGTAATGATACTTGGTGAGACCCCGGTCATGTCGAGGGGTGACCAGGCGAAGACGTCTCTGAATTCCCTTAGGAGTTGGATGATCTGCTTTCTTAGTTGAGGTACGTCGGTAGAACCAATTTTGACGACCTTGAAGGGATCGTCTTCATATAATGTGACTTCCTCTACCGAGCTATCGAGAATTGACGACGTCCTTTCCAGTTCCAACTCCTTGGGCTTCTATAATTGCTATGCTTGTGGGTGCTGGGTCGAAGTCCCGGTACTTCTTAAGGCGACCTGCATCAATTCTTTGGCTTTTTTCTGATCTCCTCGGATCATAGCTACCCCTCATCTTGTGGGGATCTTCATGGTCAGGTGATACGTTGAACACACCGCCCTTACTGCATTCAACCAGTCTCGCCCTAATATGATGTTATATGGTGAGTAGGCGTTTACCACAAAGAATTGTACCACTTTGGTGGAGCTCGTCGGCGCTTTTCATACTGTGATAGGTAGTTCGATGATCCCCTCAGGTCGTGTCTCTTCTTGCACGAAACTTCGAAGTGGAAGTGGTGCCGGTGTGAGGCGTGCCTCCTCAACTCCCAATTTGTCAAAGCACTCCTTGAAGAGGATGCTTACCGACGCACCGCTATTGACATACACACGCCGTACTAACTTGTTGGCGACCACCGCTTGGATTATCATCGTGTCCTGGTGGGGTACTACGGCTGGTACGGGGGTCGTCCTCAGAAAAGGTTATGGCCTCGTCCTTTTTGAATCTTTTGTTTACAGGTTCACTAGTTCGAGGACTTCGGGCCTCGCTTTTAGGGAGGACTTCATAGTACCGCGGGGGAGCCCCGTGATGGTGGATATAACTCCATCGTACTGAGGTTCGTCATCACCTTCTTCGTAGGTTTCGTGCCTTGCTTTCTTGTGAGGGCCACAGTTTCCCCTATTCTTCTCTTGCTTTCGCTTTTTCTAACCTCGGTGGGGAGCCTCGTACTGACCAGTTCGTCGGCCATAACCTTGGTACCTCTTAAGAACCCCGTCATGCACCAACTTCTCGATGTCTGCCATGAGGTCCCTGCATTCCTCCGTGTCGTGTCCATGATCTTCATGGAAGGAGCAATACTTGTCTTTGGATCGGCGTTTCGATCCCCCTAGCATGGGCTGAGGTTTCTCGAACATGTCCGTATGGAGCTCGTAAATCTCCGCTCTTATTTTTGTCAGGGGTGTATACTGAGGTCGTTCGGGGTTATGACGTGGCCCGAGCCTAGACTCTATATGGGCACGTTGTATCCTTTCCAAGGCACTTCGTCGACTTTGGCCTCGGTCCCCTCGACCATCCTCTTTCCTCTTTTTGTCAGAGGGCTCTGCCTTGTTAGCTTCTCGCTTTCTCCTGTCCGCTTCGTCCGCTTTGGCGAACCGATCTGCTATGCGCCACAGCTCCGACGTAGTACGGGGCTCGTACTTGACAATCTCCTTGTATAGGGTCCCAGGCAAGATGCCGTTTTGGAAAGCTGAGATAATGAGGAGGTCGTTCATGTCGTCGACTTTTAGGCTCTCCTTATTGAACCTCGTCATGAAGTCGCCGATGGACTCACCCCGGCCTTGCCTTACAAAGGAGAGAGATGAGCCGATGTGGTCTTGGACTCGGCATTTTGGAAGAACCTTCGATGAAAGGCTTCCATTAGATCTCGGTAAGATCCAATGCTACCGGAAGGTAAACTGTCGAACCACCGGCGGGCGTTGTCGATCAGTAGCTCCGGGAACAGCTTGCACATGTGGATGGTGTTGAGACGTTGATTGATCATGTTGTACTGGAACTGAGAGAGGAAGTTTTGTGGATCCCGCGGTCCATCATAGGGGGCGATACTTGGCACCCTGTACTTATCGGGGAGAGGGGTATCGAGTATCTCGTTGGAAAAAAGGGTAATAATCTTCCCGTATCCATCGAACCCGTCTCCCGGAGAGCGATGCCGAGTTTGTCGGCTGGACTCGTTTTAAAATTGGGGGTCGACCTCGCGGTGATCACGGCGATCTGCCCTACGCTACTCATCCCTTGTACGATCGGTTTGGAAACCAACTCGTGTAGAGGTATTATTCGTAGCACGAGTGCCTACCATCCAAGGTGGGGATCTGCTTGCAGGGGGCCTCGTGTTTAGATGAGACTTCAGCATCCTTTTCACCATGCCGAGGCTGACCTTATTCTCGGCTGAGGTACCGAGGAAGCTCTCCTTATTTTTTTCGAGGAACCCTTTAATCGCCTCGTAGATTCAATCATGCGGTGCTTGGGGTTCCTCTCTATTGTCGCTATGACCTCCTTCATCGCGGTAATCTTCTTCTTCACGTAGGGATAGGTAGCCTCGCTCATCCGCACTTTGAACGTGTCATTCGGGGTCGATCTCTTATCGGGCTTTTTCCAGCCGCGTTTGGTCTGCCGCCGCAGTTATTGCCGTAATCGCTTTGGATGTAGCGCTTCGTGTTCCTCATCGCTCGATTGTTACTGAGAAATCGCTCGATTGTTACCGAGAAAAGTTGATCGAAAACACGTAATTTCGCTTCCCACGCACGGCGCCAAGGATCGATCCAGCTGTAAGGTAATGAATGCAATAAAGAACACGAGGAAGAACGTGATTCGATCTATCAATTAGATTTACGTCCACACGAGCAAGAGAGTATTTGTGTATCGAGTGTGTAAAGCGATTACAAAGAGTGTGATCCTCCTCTTCGCCTAATCTAGCCTCTATTTATACACCATTATATCGAGTTAGACTCTAATACAAAGTCTTCTCATAAGGATTCTTTAGATACACATCTCAATCTTCTACGCTCCACTTACGAGATTTGAGTTGTAGTTGGTCTAGGAGTCTTCTTGGGCCGAACTCGCGTAGGCCGAGCTTAATGTCGGGACCCATTTATATTGGGCCTGATGTTTGGGCCTAGTAGTTGGGCCGTATCCTATCAATATTGATGGCTGAAAACGTACGTGGTAGTTTTATTTCATTGAGCCAGGACTTCTAATTCTATTGAAGGTCGTAGACACCACGAAATTCCAGTTCAATCATCCCAATATATAGTTGTGTGTAAAACAATTAGTTATAACTATATAAATGCATGCTGTCCTTGGTGTTGGTTTTTGCCTGGAGAATGGTTTTGGCCCGATATATGTTTTTCACTTACTGCCTTTTGGCTGCATGTGTGGTTATTGATTTTTCGCACGTTAGGAGGGAAGCTAACTGTATCTAGGGATGACAATGGACCGAATCTGGCTAGATCTAGATCCATATCATATCCAAATTTTTTTGCTTGGATCCAAATTCGGTCCAAATTCATTGGGTCTAAAAAAATGAGATACAGACTCTGATCCATTGGATCCACAGGGTCCAGACCCGGATCCATATGTTTTCTCTTCTAAAATAAATCTTAAATTAACAAAAATTCACAATAACATGGTTGTACCATAATAATAATCTAAATACACAATAACATCATAATAATTATTTAGAGAAAAATGGAGCTGAGTTTGGCCGAGGAGACAACGTATACATCGATTCTTCACCCGAGGAAGTGTTGGCTCTGAATGTCCTTAAGTTCAGAGGCTAGAATAGTGGATCTTGATGAAAGGGGTAGCCGAAAGTTTAGGATAGTCACAAGGTCGCCCAAAATTTGAGGAAGATTGGCTGAACTTGGCCATTGGAGTGACGGGAGGAAACAAAAAGAATTATGATTTCTGAATCCGAAATAGTCAATATTAACTTAAGAATAAAATTGAACCTAAAATAAAAATAAGAATAATATATACTATAAATACTGGATCATCAAATCTAGATCGAATCCAAAATCCATACTGCCATCTCTAATTTTATCCACATCAATGTTAATTGTAGATTTGTAGTATTAAGAAGCACGAATTGATTTGATTTATTTTGTTAATCATGACAGCTTAGATATAATTGCTCATATTTTCATCAAACACGTAATTTCTGATAAATGATCGTTTGTACTCTTGTTTGTGAAGTTAATTTACTTTTTTCTTAGATAATTAATACGTTGAATTATTTGTATTAATTATCAATGAACATTTGTATACTTTGATATGTGAATGTTAAACATATTAGGAAAATACATTCATTGTAACTATACAGTACTTGAAAAAAATATGCTTTTTATCTACTTATTTTGAATAATCAAATCTATATCGTTTTTGTTTGATGAATATTACATTTTTGTTTAAATGTTGTGGATGGTCAAAGAAGGTTTGGTTGCATTTTTGTCATCTGTAATTTATGACTTCTCAATTTTTCTATGTAAATAATAGAGTAAAATTAATTTATAGCACAAAGCATGTCTGTGATTCAAAAAAAACGTTACACATTTTCGATAAAGACATATTCGTTTTTTATAAATTAAATTATTTTCAAATCTAAACCTAGTTCACTTTTTAGGTAATTATGTTGCCATCTCATAGTATGTATTGATACGCAGGTCTGATTTCCGTCTTTGTATATTTGGATTGGGAATGAATGGAAATAGCATTTTTCTCCCCAAAAAAATATTAATTTATGAAAATTAAACATTGAAAGATGATTCAAGCTGACAGATTATTTTATTTGATTCAATTCCTACATACGTTTCACTCGTCGGGTCAGTTTTGAATTTCCATATAATTAGTCAATATGAAGTCGAATTTGGGGAAACCCAGTTCAGATACGAAACCCTCAACTTCGAATTCAATCATCAATTGACCCTTTAGTCTATCGACAAAACAGTCACGCAAATCCCAATACACGGTTGTCGTCGGAAAAAGGTTAGAATTGGAGCGAGAAACGATGGATGTCGGGCGCCGTTTTCCTCTCGTTTCAGTCCTGCTGTTCTCCACCCTTGTTGCTCACTTGCTCCGGTCGTTTACCCTGAAGTTCCGGTGGCCGGAATTTAGCCTCCATAGCAGGCCCACACCTGGCCGAGCCCAAGTAGAGCCCTAATCATTGCCGGAAGCCTAGCCTCCGTAATCACCGCTCGGCCAATGGAGAGGCGCCTGCAACTGTCAGCGCCACCTCCACATGGCGCACGAAGACTAACGGTCCTGCCCGCCAATGGAGAGCATGCCAGAGGAAGAGTCACACCACCCACCAATGGAGAGGTTTCATGCGCTCGTAAAAGCAAGGTCGAAGTCAGATAAATAGAAGGAAAACTGATGTTAGAAGGGTTAGCAATTTCATCAATACAAAGGCTTGTAAACAATACTGCATTTAAAAGCTCTAGTAAAAGTATTGAGGAATCATTCTCCGGGACGAGATCTCATTAACGATCGAACCACGAAAAGCCCGGTGTTCTTTATTGCTTCATATAAATCTCGCACACTCACGTAGCTAGATTCATCATTGGCGCCGTCTCTGGGAAGCTTCGAACAAGAAAGCTTCATTCCCTCACGACTAAAATGGCAAGAACACGCACAACCGCCGCCAACGCCGGCAACAACCGCTGGAGGACGACTCAGTGGTCGCCGGCCGTCATGAAAGGAGATCGCAGACGCCACGAGCGGTCACACTCGAGGGCCACATGGAAAATGTCTCCATACACCCCTCAGACCGCCTCCCCAACGTGGGGAAGATGTCGACCTCAACGCAGGACGAGCAAACAGCTCATTCGTCCCACGAGGTCCTCGGCCGAGCTGTGAGCGAGTTCCTCCACGCTAATTCGCCAATTCCAAAGCTTCTCAACCAGAGGACACCGAGGCGGCCCCTCAGGCCCCCGATCGAACACCACGGCCTCCCGAGGCCGCCCCCATGCGAAACAACACGCCACCCGGCGTGATACCGAGCGCAGATCGCGCCCGACGCGCGGAGCCGCCACCGCGGCCGAGCCGCCGACCTCATTCGCCGAAAGCCGCCACCGCGGCGAGCCGCCACCACCGCCTCACCATTCAAAGCAGCCGCCTCCACCTCGCCATGCCGATCGAGAGTCGAGCGAAACAAGGAAGAAAGGCGAGTCGAACTCTGAGGACGATAGGCTGCTATCGATCCCCCACCCCTCCGTAAAGAGACGGCAACGATCTCCTGGGTTCGACTGCACGGAGAATCATCTCCCTTTCTCCGGGAGATTCTAGACACGCCCCGCCCCGCATGCACGGGCACCCAACATAGCGGCTCACGACGGCCTCCTGAGACCCTCCGACTTCCTTTTCGCCACACCACCAACATGGCGATCAAGGAATGGAAGATTTTCACATGTGCAAAATCTTCCCGAGGTGCCGATCTCCAACGCACGGCGTTGGTTCACCTCGCCCGCCGTAACAAAGATACACCGCTTCCGTGACCTCATGGATCGCCTGCGTGGCGCTTATCGAAGACGCCGCCCGCCAGCCTTCCTCCGACCTACTTTCACAATCCGCTATATGGACGAGACGATGTCAAACTTCGCCTCGAGGTTCATCAAAGAGTCGCTCAAAATCGACGACAAGAACGATCTCTACATCATCAACGCTGCTCAAACGGATCCGACCCGGCCAAAACAAAGAAATCACCAGGAGAAACCAAAGACGGCGAGTAAGCTTTGGAACCTGGTGGACAACTTTGTCAAGGGAGACGAGTCGGATCGGAAGAAGCGGGAGATCTGGGACGAGCAGAAGTCCGAGAGAAAAAAGCCGGACGACCGAAGTCGAGGCGCAGACCGCAGGAGCGCCTTCGACAGGATCAAGAGGGGGCCACTGGAGTCCAGGCTCGGACCTCGGCCCAACCCTGGAGGCAGAGCGCCCCCCCTACTCAAATCAAGGGCGGAAATATTCGAGCTCCACGCCGAGCTCTTCCCGAAACCCGCCCCTATGAAAGGGGGATCCAAGAAGAGGTCCACAGACGAGTATTGTGACTATCACCAAGGGTATGGTCACGATACCGAGGATTGCAGAAACCTGGGCTCACAGATCGACGAGCTCACAGCGAGGGCCTCAAAAGTACCTCTGACGAGCTGGTCCGAGGAATGTGAAGCACAAGGAATGGAGGCGGCAATAACGCGGGCCGACCCCGGCGGGCGACTCAACCCAAGACGACGAGGACGAAGGTCCCAACGCCATGGAGCAGTGTCTATGTTGTTACCGGACCGCCCCACCTGGACGACGAGGTCATCCCCTCGAAGAACGATGCCCTGAGGCCGCCCTCAAGAGTCAAGAACAAGTGACTCCGGATGGCGAGAACATAACGCTTCCAAGGAGACCCGTGCCCAAGATCATGCCGCACTGTGACGCCATCACCATACAGTCAGCGCGGGCAACAAAACGCCCACCGGTCTATATCGACATTGAGCCTCCACAAGATTATCTTCCGAGCTGTCTGGATAAGCTTGAGGTCGGAGGCATTCGTGCTTCCGCCCCTCCCGCCTACGAGCTTCACTCAAAAAGCATCCAGCCCGAGGGGTCATTACCCTTCCGATCACCGTAGGCGGCCCTGTGCCTGCAACTGTGGCCATCCGATTCTTCCCGGTCCGGCCCCTCCGCATAACATTATCCTCGGAGAGATTGGTCAGACGCCACCAGGGCCGCCTGCTCGGTCTACCACCTCACCGTCAAGATTCCCACCCGCTGGAGTGCTCAAGATCCATGGGGACCAAACGGTCAGAAAAGAATGCCCACGGCTCAACTCAAGACGCGGCCTCGCCTGTGCATAGTACTATCGAGCCCCTGAGGTCGACACCCCGGATGACCTGACCGAGGACCTCCAACTATACGACGACGATCCCTCGAGGTCATCCAGTCGGCACCTGTGGCCCCGCGGACGTCCGCGCAAGCACGTCATACGACTCGAAAGAATATAGGGACGCAGTTTGCTTGGTCCCCGCCGATATGACCGGTGTCGCCCGAGCTCATAACTCACCAACATCGACCCGCCACCAAGCCATCCGCGTAAGAAAAGGATATTCGCATGAGAGCGCACTGTGTCATTAGGGACGAGGTGACTCAACTCAAGGCCAAGATCTTGTTCGAGGTCAACACCCGACCGACGGCTAATCCAACGTGGTCCGAAGTCCCGCGGAGGGGGCGCGTGTGCGCCGATTATACCGACCTCAACAAGCACCGCCTAAAGATTGCTACCCTCCCGATATCGACAAGAAGGTGGAGGCTTTGGTGGGCCACGAGATGTTCAAATTTCCTAGATCTATACAAGCGGGTACCACCAAACTCGATGAGCCTTGAGGATGCACCAAAGATCTGATTCATCACCGACTTCGCGCCTTTACAGCATCGAAGATGCCTTCGCCTCAAGAACGCCGGCTACTTACCGTAGGATGGTGGATGCAACATTCAAAGACCACATCGGGAGATCGTCGAGGTTCACGCCGACCACATAGTAGTCAAAGTCGAAACGGAGAGCTGCTACCGACCCACCCTCACCATCCTCCAACTCCTCGTGTCGGCCAACCTCAAACTTAACCCCCAAAATGCACGCTCATGGTAAAACGGGAAATTGGGTGTTGGGTTTCCAAGAAGGCTTGAAGGCGAACCCCACCAAGGTAAAGACGGTGCTCGAAATGCAAGTGCCAAAACCATTCGCGAGGTCCACAAACTTACGGGTGCCCGGCCGTCCTCAAGAGTTCTCTCCCGGTCCCGAGAAGCAGCCCCTTCTTTAAAATCTCGAGGAGGCCCCTGACTTCAAGGGCGGAAGAGCACCACTGCCTTCACACACCGGCTGAGCACCGCCGACCGCCCACCTTGACCGCCCAAAAAGAGGCGAACTCCTCCTTAGACTGCAGCCCTGGACGAGGCAATCAAGGCAGATCGTGCGGACGAGGTCGGACGGCAGCCTTCCTATCTACTTCATCACCGAGCACCAAAGGACCTGAGACAAGGTACCGGCCTCGAAAGGTGGCACCGGCACCGGTGAATGCTAAGCGACTCCCCGACCCTACTTTCAGCTCACTCCATCCGTGCATCGACCGACCTACCCCGAGGCAAGTCTTGTCAAAACCCGAGTCATCCGGACGACAGCTGCTGGCCCTCGGAGCTTGGCGAGCACGATATCTCGTACTCCCCTGCACCGCCATAAAAGGGCAAGCTCGCCGATTTCCGGTAGCCAAGTTTCATCGAGCTCGGTCGACCGCTAAGATTAGCTCCTCCAACGCCCACTCGGTCATCCCACCCCTCACACTAGGAACCTGACCTCATCCACCGGATGGTTGCCGGGCAGATGTACGGACCCGAGCCTCGCAAAACGGGCAACGGAGCGGGCATTCTTCTCCCCGCCCGTGATATGCGAAGTCACCCACGCACTCCAAGCCACCTTCCCGACCACCAACAACGAGGTGGAGTATGAGGCCCTAATCTCCTGACCGCCTCGCTGAAAGTCGGGGTGGATGAGATCCAAATCTTCACGATTCCCGTGTCGTCGGAACCAGTGTGTTAGGCAACACGAGGCCAAGGAGGACCGAATGAGACAATACCGAGAAGGCAAAGGAGATGTTGACCTCGCTCGTGTACTTCAAGATCCACCGAATCCCCGAGGAAAACAGCCGGTCGACGCCCTCGAAGAAGCTAGCCGCATCAACAAGTCCACCAGCTGGCGAGATCCGCTCCAAGCATACGGAGTCCCACGCCGGCATCATCACCGAGATAGAGCCGAATCGATGTCTCCTCAAGGCTCACCGAACACGGCAGACCGCTTCTCGTGATCGCCTCGAAGCCAAAAGACGATGGCAAAATCCTGTATATCTCATGCACGAGGGCGCCTCACCGAAGTCTTACCTTCAACCCTCCCGAGATGCCTCTGCCGAAGAAGCGACTACGTGCTCAACGAATTCACCGAGGGTCTTGTGGGAGCCACATCGGTCGCGAGCACTTTCAAAGAAGACGAGGTCGGATACCACCGCCCACCGCAAGATTCGCCGAGCTCACAAGAAGTGCCCAAAGTGCCGATCCACCCACAACAAAAAGCCGCCTCGATCGACGAGCACCGCAGAGTCCGTGGCCTTTCATGCGGTGGGATCGACATCGCTGGCCCATTCGATCGAGCACCGTGTCGCTCGATATTTAGTCGCGCCATAGACTACTTCACAAACGGGTCGAGGCCGAGCCACTTTCGAGCCTCACGAGCGTAATGATTCAAACCTTTGTGTGGAGAATATAGTCCGCCGCCGCATACCGCACATCCCGGTCTCGACAACGCACCCAATTCGTCGACAAAACTTCAAGGAGTGGTGCGAAGAGCTTCACATCGATCAACGCTTCACTTCGTCGCACACCCAAAGCAAATGGTCGACCGAGGTGACGAACCGCACGATCGCATAAGGATTGAAGAAGAGGCCGATCGAGCTAAAGGCGATCGGGCTGAAAATCTCCCTCAAGTCCTCCTCGTCCCACAGACCACACCTCTGACGGGCGCACGGGAGACCCCTTTAGCCCGGGTTCACGGTACCGAGGTCGCCATACTAGCCGAGATCGGCGCCAAGCCCTCGTGACTCTCCACTTCTCGACCAGGCCGAACGAGAAGACCATGGCCAACCTCGACGCCTCGAGGAGAAGCATGAGTCGCCTTCATAAACGGGTTGCACAAGAGCCGTGTCGCAAGCACACTACAACAAAAAGAGTAAAGGCCTCCACACCCGAGTAGGCGACACTGCCTTACTGAATAATGAGGCAAGCCGAGCCGAGCGCCTTAACAAGCTTGATCCGACACGGGAAGGACCCTCACCGCGCTCACGAGGACCTCGCAAAGCGGGCTCACAAGTCGCCCACCGTCCGGGCACTTATTCTAACCCGGCACATAACTCATCTAAGGAGGTATTTACATAGCTTTGATTTTAGATCGGGCGACATGTTAGCCCTCCTATTGTTTTCGACCGATGGCGATGTCGTTAACTTGTTTAATAAAACGCCTGCTTTTCTAACGAGTATTTCACTGTTATGCCTTACATCTATGTGAACATCCATTCGGATATACCACATCTAAACCTTCACAAGGACGCCTTAAGAAGATGAAAATCCCACTAGGTGTGCACACATCTACCCATTGTTGACGCCTACATGCAAAGCATACAGACACCCATTAAGTTGACGCCTACATGCAAAGCATACAGACACCCATTAAGTTGGACGCCCACATGCAAAGCATACAGATTACCCATTAAGTTGGATCGCCTACATGCAAGCGACATCCGCACCGATCTCGCCACCTCATACCCCTTTATTTGGGAAGATATGCACTCCGGTACAAAGTCTAAAATGCATTAACGACTACGAACAAAGTACCAAGCCATATACAAGACAACCGGGCTTCAGAGCTCGTTTATACCCCTTTATTTGGGAAAATACACACCTTTGTATACAGTATAAATACATTTATGACCAAAACGAAGTCCTAAGCTATGTTTGTACCTCTCAAGGGGGAAAATGTACACTTCGGAACGAGTCTAAATACATTTATATCTACATACAAAGTCCTACACTATACGAGGCCTCATTCCGGCCTCCGCCCGCCAGACTCTGTCAAGTCGCACCACCTCTCTACAAAATCCCCAGTCGACGGTGTATGCCTGGGACTAACTCTGCCTTCAACCCACCGATAAGGCCGAATCACCACGGCCTTCTCCCGAGGTGCTCGCCAAGGGCTCCTGAGGCAGCCCGACGGAAGATCGACCTGTGGTCACCTTCACCCGCCTCCGGGACACTTCAAGTGGCGCAGCGCCAAGACGGCATTCCGGCCGTGGGGATTCACCCGAGGTCACACCTCGACCGTGCACCAGGTCGGGAGTACTACCGACCCCCACCACCGCTCTTCCCTCGCCGACCGAGGTCCTCGGTCGCCGTCGCTCCCGGAGGATCGCCTCGATGATCCGCCCGCCGATCCATCAACCTCAAGACCTCGGCATGATCGGAGTAGCCGCCCGCCTGGTGGGTTCTTCTATGATCGGGCCGGGCTTCGCCCGTTGCCTCGCCGCCTCGCCGGGCATGCGACGCTTCCGGACGATGTCGCACATCTCCATCAACTTCACCACGGAGTTCACGCAGCTTTGAACTTCTTGCTGGGCCCCTCGCCCTCAAAGACCATGCCCTCCGCCAAGAAGCTCTCTGACTCGGCCGCCGGCTTTAGATATGGTAGTCCCGCCACCGGCGGACGGCCTCTCAGACTCAGATGCTCCTCGACAACCGAGCGAGCCTCTCCGCGGTCGCCTGTTGTTCCTCGTGACCGCATCAAACGCCCTCGATAGCGCCGGCAGATATGTCCGCCTCGGACTCCGCCTGCGCTACTTTCAACTTCGCGCCTGCTTCTGGCCAGAGGCGGGCCACTTCCCGGTCAGCTCATTCAACTTCCTCTTCGATCGCCAGACGGTTTAGCCGACCTCCATAGTGGCTAAAACTGGGTCACCTCGACACCCGGCTTCTCCAGACAAGACCTCTTCTTCCTTCTCACCAAGGAACCTCGGACCTCTTTAACTTTGTCAACAAGTCATGGTCAAGTCCCACCCATTCAAAGTGTGAGTAATCAAAATAAACAAGACAACACAAATCTTCAAAATATCGCGCTTATTACTCAACAAAGGAGAAATTATTACAAGTGCTCGTGGTCCTATCGACCCCTAGCTCACGCTATTACATCAGTCCATCGACTCAGCCTATGGCCGGTCTCGACGACCTCCCGATGCTCCCTGGGCTGCCCACCTCCGGGGGACCTCCGCCCCGCCTCCTCCGCCTCCGCCTCCTCCTCCTCCTCCTCCTCACCGACCTCAAGAAGAGCCTCCAAGCTCGCGATCCTCGCCCACCTTACACCGGGCGACGGCCAAGAACAAGAGGGTAGAGCTGATGCCGAGCCTCCAAAGACTGGAAGAGTCACCCGTCGATCACCCGCGCAAGATTTGTCCACTTCTCTGGGTCGACCTCTGTCCACCCATGTTTCACCTTATCAAAATCGTGCATGGTGGCCGCCACCTTCCCTGTGATCCGACACCACCTTCGGCTTCAAGACGGCGGCAAGATCGGGCAATGAAAGCGAGAGCTCTCCGACTCGACGAGCCGGGCAAAGGCCCTCAACAAGGGTCCCTCGGTCGGCCACCGCACTCCTCTCGTCGGCGAGTTCCTTCTTCGCCCGGCCAGCTCCTCCTTCGCCTCCTCCACCTCCCCCGGGCGGCCTGTGGCCTGCCTCTTCTTCGGCGGCCAGCAGCAGCCTCCCGGCCTCGGCCTCGGCGGCCCTCGGCCTCCGCCTCGGCCATGACGCAGCTGCAGCTCAGCCAGCGCAAGAAGCTCACGCCCAGCCCTTGCTTGGCCGAGCCTCGGCCAAGAACCCGGCGGCGACTTCAGCAGCCCCCCAGCGGTGCCCGCAGGCTCCCCATCATCTGCTCCCACCCTAAAAAAAAAAAAAAAAAAAAAAAAAGAGGAGAAGCACAAGTCAATGACCGATCGTGAGGCAAACAAGCTCAAACACGAAGAAGCCTACGCACTTCTGGAGGACGCGATCGAGCTTGCAAAGCATGTACCAGACTCAAGGCGGCCCCGAGGTCAGCGACTCGAGGCCGGCCGACCCCGGCCAGCCCACTCATCACCGGCCCATGTCGTCAACCTCTTCGGGCCCCTACTAGGCCCACCGCGCTTTTTCTTCGCCCCTCCCCGGCGATGGTGAGCTCCGCCTCATCCTCACCTTCATCTGCTCAAAAAAAAAAGACACATTAGAACAAAGAAAATAAAGCGAATAAGCACTAAGAAAAAGGATGCCCTCACCCCGTCTGCACTCGTCCCGACGCTCCGACCAAAACACTCACCGCCTTCTTCGGATCGTCCTCTGTAACTTATGGATAAGATCTCACCAAGGCTGCTCAACAACTCCTCCATATGGCCCAAGGGCTTGATTTTCGGTCCGCCAAATGCGCCGATACCCCACTCATACCTCCGCCCCCTCACCGCGAAAGAAATACTTGTTCGCCAATGGGACACCTTGGAGGGACGGCCACTGAATTTCAGGCGGGTGATGATAGTACACCCTCCTATCGCCTTCACGCTAAAAGCGCATCAATACCTCGAAGGATAACTCACGGCAATGCCATAACAAGAGAGCCCCAACCCCACCAACGACCTAATGGAATTCGGGTCAATCGACAAATGGGATCCGGAAATACTCTTGAAGGCTAAGGTAGATGGGGCGAGAGGGTACCTAAGGTCGGCCCTCAAACTGCTCACATGACAAGAATAAACCCTCCTGAGGGCGCCGCCTCTATCGTCCGGATGCGAAGACACCACCACGCCTCCCCAATCCCAACTCTCACAACCTCAAAAAGTTCCTCCAACGTCAAACCCGACCTCGCCGAGCCCACCTTCATACCATCCCATACACAGACACCGGCGGAATACTGTAGCTTAGCCTCTGCACCTACCCGCACCATAGTAGCACATATAGTCTCTAACGCCGCAACTCACGCCCGTAACCCGACGCGAAAGGGAACTCGAGCGAAGAAGAAGAAGAAAACATACTTACTTTTTAGGCGAGTATACGGCTACTTCAAATAAAATCGATCAACTCGTAAATTCTCTCTAATTTTTAAATGTCGAAGAAGAAGAAAGTGAACAGCTGCTCTTTTGCGCCTATTTATAAGACTAGGCGCCGCAAATTGCCGCTTCAAATTCAACACGTGCTACACGTGATTGATGTGGCGTTGCACGCCTTGCTGTTCGAGTGCCCAACTACCGCCTGGCGCTGTATGACGACGCCAGATAGGACGAGCCGCCCCGACCTAGCAATCATCATACGGACCCCGGCGTCCTCCGATGGCGTCGCCTCAGGTCGCACCCCGTCCTTCCCGCAAATACCAAAGAAATCGACGCCGACCCCGGCGTCTCATCATCGTGGCTTCGCCTTTACGGAAAGCCTACATCCGATCGGACCTCGTATAACCGAGCCACAGATTTGGTACGCCCTGTATGCACCGCGAAAAATCCCCAAAATACGATCTCGTGCCTGACACCGCAGCCACCACGTGAGTAATACCACTGCATCCCACGAAGGTGCGGCCAACCCCCAATTCCACAGCGAAATTTGATTTTCAGATTACATTAAACTATTCTCCAAACTTAAAACTCCACTGCATTGTGACGTGTGAGATTGCAATAAATTTGTTCGTCTCTTTTACAAAACTCTTTCTGAAACAATGCATTAGAAAGTTGAGGCACAATACAATAGGAGAATGTTGTCATCATCTGGCCTCCAAGTCAGTAATGGTTAATGTTTTATCTTCCGACTCATTACATGATGGTGAAGTACTACTTCTCACAAGGCTGCAACTTCTGTCGATAAAAAACCCAGGCTCTTTTGGTTCAGGCAAAATTGGTCCATCATTCCCCAACATTGAAAACACTGATGACATGGTTGGCCTATCATCTGCAAATTTCTGAACGCATAATAACCCCACTTGCATGCATCTCTTCACTTCACACTCCTCAAATGTCTCATTCAAACTCTCATCCATCAACTCCAGAATCCTGTTTTCTTTCCATAGCAACCATGCCTGCCACAATAGTAACCAGCTAAGTTTTTTGATATTATTTTTGAAAATGAAAATGGCTTTAAAAGTATTTATTTGTGTACATGGCCCAAGAGGTTAAGATAGTGATCCGAGTGACCATATCCTCTGTTCTTTTTTCCGCTAATTATCTCCAACAAAACCACTCCAAGACTAAAGATGTCAGATTTCACCGAGAATTTTCCATCGATTGCATATTCAGGAGCCATGTATCCACTGCATAAAGTTATTCATCTTAAGGCCACCATAGAAAATAATGAAGAAATTTGGTTATATAAAGAAAACTTACTAGGTCCCAACAACTCTTTTTGTTCTAGCAAGAGATTGATCCTCTTCAAAGATTCTTGCTAAGCCGAAATCTGATATTTTTGGAGTTAAATGTCTGTCTAATAAAATATTGCTCGTTTTGAGATCCCTATGAATAATCTTTAATCTGGAATCGTGATGGAGATATAGAAGGCCCCTAGCAATTCCCATGATAATGTCATAAAGCTTAGGCCATGTCAACAGTATTCTCCCATTGTGATCTGCAAATGATTGAACACCATATGAATGTGAAAGAATTATGCGTTTATGTCTTTTAGTTTTGGCAGGATGAAAGTATAGGATTTGAAAACATAAACAGAAGATGGAGGATAAAATCTGAGTGTACCAAACACAAATAGATCAAGGCTTTTATTCTGTAGGTATTCATAGATTAGTATCCTTTCCTCTTCTTCAATGCAACATCCCAAAAGTTTTACGAGGTTTCTATGTTGGAGTTTTGCAATCACCATAACTTCATTTCTGAACTCTTCAAGACCCTGTCTTGAAGATTTCGACAATCTTCTGACAGCGATTTCTTCTCCTGATGGCATGTTCCCCTGCTCATGCATGTTAGTATACAAGTAAGGATGCCAAAGTGTTGTTCTTGTCCCACTTAGAGCATTACCTTGTAAACAGTACCGAAACCTCCAACTCCAATCTTGTTTTCCGTTGAGAAATTATTTGTTGCTTGCACAATAGTTGCCATTTTAATCACAGGTAATTCTAAATCCTCATCGTTCCTTTTTACTGCTAAAAGCCGAGCAGAAAAAAGAATAAATGCTTCAGCATTAGCATGAGTGTATGCTTTGAACATGAATAAACTCTGTTTTTAAAGCAGTCCACAAAAGAAGTTCAATTGTTACCTGGCCTCTTTCGTCTTGCCATAAAAAGTACACCTCCATTGATTATGGCTGAGACGAGAACACCTGAAGCAATTGATACCAGTATGAACTTAGCAGGCCTTTTATTCTCCTCTTCTTTTAAACCTGTGCTAAAATCTAAAGGCAAATTCACCAGTCAGTGTAAATAGCTAGGGTTTCTATCTATAGGATTGAAGGGGACATAGACACCATATAGGGACAAAGTATGGCATCTTGCTTTCGTTCCTCTTCTGCAGAGTGGATGCTGTAGTTTTATAACTAAAGACCTCTAACTTCGAGGCCATAAATTTACACTGGTTCTAATCTAGACCACACGGCTAAAATGTACTACTACATTTACATCCAATTTTTTTCCTTCATCTTCTAATTAAAAGCATATCTTGCACTTTTATTTTACAAAATGTTAAAATGCTGGTTAAGTGCAGATTCTATGTTTAATGATTCCTACTTTTACGAAAACAACTAGAATTCACAACATGCAAGTAAAGTACTATATCTCAAGTATCCATCTTCTGTTTGGAGCTGAGATATGCAGATCAAGATTCTAGATAGTTTACAATAATGGTAATTAATTATGAAACGACTTACCTAGTTCGGAAACTGGCACACGGATATAGATGTTCTGCTTTCTATCTTGTGCAGAAAGTCTCTTGGTATCAATGAGATCACCGAACCACATCAAGCAGCCACTGCCCCCATTGGTGATGAACGGATTAGCATATGCAGTGCAACTACAGTTTTTAAAGCACTCAGCTTTGCACTCACCGAGGCTCATCGTTGTATTTAACCAGAAACTCAACATGTCAGGATATTTCACCCCTCTAACCTCTAGAAATCCATCTCCACCATGGCAATTCAATGGTTTAATTCTATTGCATCCACCCGACCAACCCTGAAGGTCCCAATCCTTTTGGAACTTTGGGACAAAACCCTTAAAACACTGGCATCTAACTGGCCTGTCGGATCTGCAGATACCGTTAGGACCACAAATACCATATTCATCGCACAAATCTTGAGGAAACGTGAGGACAAGATTCCACTTGTTTTTTCTGGCATTCATGGTATGGCGCAGGATCACACCAGTTGTATCTAAAGTAGTTTTTACCAGAACTGAGCTCTGGTAGGGCTCTCCTGTGTATATCAGCCTCTCTTGTCTGAAAACCAACTCTGGTTTGTAAATGGCACTGGGAAAGGGTTGAGCACCTCCATAATATTGCCCATTCCACTGTCCAAGTCTGTATCTTTTGCTCGCCCCTCTCAGTACCACCATATCAGCCAAGCGCCGGTTATGGATTCTGAAAACAAAATCACCAGCAGAAGGATCATCCGGATTTCTCCATGATGTCACATACCTCTCTACACCAGCATCAACATCATCCACCAATATCATTCCTGGCAATATGGTGTCAGTTGGATAATCAAAACTCTGCCATAGGTAGCCTTCCGTTGTGCTCGTGTTGTCTACAAGAACCAAGTTTCCAGTATCCAGGAGCTGTAAAACTGGATTTGATGCCACCACTGATGAACTCGCCGACCAGATAATGCCTTTGCCACTGCTTATAACTAGACTTCCATTTCCGGAAATCATCAAAACTGCTGCTTCTGAGGGACCGATGGGATTATTTCTGTTTGCAACCCAGACTACAACATCTGGTGTGCTTTTGCACCATATTCCCAAGTATCTATTCAGAGATTTCCCAGGCGAGAAAAAACCCATTTCAAAAACTTGGTTTTGAGAAACCAGAGTCTGCCCAATTACAAGCGTTTGATTTGGAAAAGGACTGCAATCATCAACTGCTCCAACTGTTAAACTCAGAAAGGGGATGAAGTGAAGCAGCGAGCAGAGGATTACCGTGAAATAGAAGTGTGCCATGTTCGAATCTGATCACCTGTGCAGCTCCGGAAATAGTTCTGCTGGTCACTTTTGATTGCTATGAAAAAGAAAGCGAAATAAAATGGAAAAGTCTAACTGGAACAAAAGTCAATAGTTAGGACTTACACGCGGGAAACTTGGGCCATGATTATATCTAAAAATAGGAAAAAGTAAAACTTACATATCCCATTTCTCACGCAGAAGACCAACAACAGAAACATATTAATCAAGAGGTGATTAAATACTATTTTATCCCTTTATTCTTACATATCCAATTTCTCACGCAGAAGACCAACAACAGAAACATATTAATCAAATGGTGATTATATACTATTTTATCGCTTTACTTAATAATAATAATAATAATAATAATAATAATCGCTTTACTTAATAATAATAATAATAAAAATAATAATAATAATAAAAATAAAGATACTATTTTATCCCTATTAACTCTAAATATAATTTTTAATTTGATTGTGACAAAATATAGCCTTAAAAGGGCTATAATAGAAAGGGCCCACTGAACAGCCCAAAACAATAAGGCTCCTAAAAAATGTAGAATAAACTTCTCTACGTACGAATCATGACTGTCATTAGAGATGTAAAAGAATCGAATCGAAACGAATATCATTGTAAATAAATCGAATTGAACCGAATATTACTGTAGTCGAATCAGTGTTCGAATCTCTTTCGAATATTTTTTTCGATTTGTATTCGATTCACGTAGTATTCATGAATACTTAGATCAAATCAAATATTTGTTTCAATTTTTTTCAAGTGTACTTCTATACTATTCTATTCGCAAATTTTAAGGAGAAAATTTCTGAAATCATTTTAAATAATATGAAGCTATAAACACTCACTAATAGATGTAAAATTATAACTCCACTGTTTCAACTCACGAGTCATTTGTATAAAATAAATAATAACGATCAAATGCATAAATAAGAAAAAGTTAGTTTGATATGAAGTTCATCGAAATAGCACTTCACATAAACCATTTGCAAATGTCAAGCATCCAATATTCAACCAAGTTTGCAAATCAAGTGGTTTAAAATATATACAAAATAAAGTAGAACATAGCTTCAACTTGAAAGAAAGACAATGTTTGCCTTCAATTTCAATGTATTGACAACATATTAAATTATACTTGATGCAGTGACAAATGCCTAGCGGGTGAATGTTGTAGTGCGGCAGTGAGCGCGGTGGTAGCCTAGTGGTTGTGGCAGAGGTGGAAAGGGATGGTTGTGGCATAGCCGACAAGGAATGGCTACACAGTGAGGGGGTAGGTTTAGGAGAGACGGGAATGAGATGTGAGGGGATGAGAGAATGATGTAACTTTTAATTTTAAAATTATGTCTTTTTAAAAAAAATTAATTATTAATTTTTAGAATTTAGAAATATGAAGCAATTTATTATTTGATATTAGTTTTATTTGTATTTGAAAATAACATAATTATATTTTGATCCAACTATACCATAACATAATTATATTTGTATTAAAAATAATATATATATATAGATAGTCGAATCGAATGTTATGTTTACGAATATCGATTCGAATATCATGATTTTGAATTAGTATTCGTTAACTAATCGAATAAAAAAGTATTTGTATTTGTGTTCGAATCACAACATTTTGAATTCAAATAACGAGTAATCGAATCGAATACTAAAACTAATTTGATTCTTATACATCCCTAGCTATCAGGAACATGGGACTGTCACGAACAAGGGGCTGTCAACAACAAAGCTATAAATATCTAAGTTGCTAATAGAGCAGATTTGCAAGCGCACTCACTCACGCATCCGGTAGATGCGGAGCTAATTAACCACCCACCTTACATGAGATTAGGAGCACGAACTGGACATGATCATGAAGGAAAATCTTGTTTTACCCATGCTCCCGATGATCTATCTTGGATGTTTAATTCACCATACATTGACTATATTTCTAGCATGCACCTATATAATTAATTACAACACATAGGTGTTTACTCGTGTTTACCTATGAATTTCTAGGATATCAGATCAATTGCGAACTCTAGCTTTGATCTTTTGGACTGTATCCCGAATGTATATTCTCCAATACTGAGTGAGAACAATCTATGGAGAATACTGTAAAATTTTACCTCCTATATCATGCACAATAATTTTCAATTACAATTATGCTTAGGATTATCTGATTTTCTCCCACCTTGTATTTGTAATGCATTCCTAGAATCCTATTTAGATATGATCCTTACATATCTAATAAATACAATAATTATCTTCAATCATTGAAGATAATTCATATCTAGAAAAATTATCTCTTGATATTTAATATCAGATAATATTTATCTAGATATAGGAGATATATTAAAATGATACATAAATAAGAATAGAGTCCAAGTGAGACTCTATAAGGGGGGACAAAATTTGTGGCAGTAACAGGCCTTGATGGGCCAGCTTAGGGATCAAATGCAAGGAATAAAGATGGACCTAAAATGAATTAATTATCTTTTGTTCAGCCCAGAATATAAATTAATTCATAAACATTTATTCATTCCACTAGAGATAAATGCTGACTTACCCATTTATTACCGAAGTTGAGTTGGGCTTGCACTTAGAATTACGAATCCCCGTATTTAAGATATCGCACGTCCATTAATTATTTATAGTACTCTGACTGCTTAAAATAATTAATCTCTTTAATTTCTTATGTAGTATCACTCAATCTTATTATTGTACTTAAGTTAACTCAACCTGCAGAGTTTAGTACAATAAATCTTTTGAGCTCCTTAAGAGGACGTCATCATCCTAAACGGATACGGTGATTCGATATAGGTAACTAGCATGACATACAAGCACTGCCACCACCCAAGATGCGGAGAATTTTGGGTTATCTCATGTAACCTTCACCCATAACAAGTCAAAATGATGGTCATTAACTCATACTCACCTAAACCTTATCGAGGTTTAGATTATCGTTAGGTCACCGAGATCTAGGTTATTCACGACGGTCATATAGAAGAACTCATCTCACTATGATCCATCAATATGTCAAGACGTACCAACATAGACAAGCAACCAAGTCAAGTCACTTCTTATCTATACTGTAGCCTATACCGACAACTCGTCCTCAAGTTGTCTCAACTGTGATCCTTTTTATATCTCAACTAGTTTAATCAATCATACAGACTTCTGTGATCTTCTACGCACTGTATGATCTAACTTTTGTATGAGATAATGGGAAAACATATGCAATCAAGTAAACAATTCAGATAGGAGATTGTAATAGTGGTAACAGGAAACATTATATATAAGCTCAACCATTCTGCTTTCAATATACAAATCCAACAATCTCCCACTTATACTAAAGCAAACATTTTAGTATACAATGTGTCTCCCTACTAGCTATTATAAACAACACCATCACTTTACTTTCTCCCACTTATACAAAAATTTTCTTTCTAAGTGGGGGCCATCTTGCGCAATCCAAGTCCTTAAACATGTTCGTCGTAGAGTATTTGTGGCAGGTTTTTCATGAATGGGTAGCTAGGTTGTCCAAAATACAAATATTCTCGATAAGCACATCTCCTCGTCGTATGATTTCTCGTATGATGTGGTACTTTCTCTCTATGTGTTTCGTCGCCTTGTCGGTCCATGGTTCTTTCAAGTTTGCTACTACACCAGAGTTATCACAGAACACTCTGATACTCTTGGGCAAACGAGGTACCACATCTAGATCCATGAGGTAGTTCTTGAACCATACCACATCTTTAGCAGCCTCTGATGCGGCTACATATCGTTTTCATGGTGGAGTCTGCAATGCACCGCTGCTTTGCACTCCGCCAAGATACGACTCCACCTTCCAAGGTGAACACATAGCCTGAGGTAGACTTCTTCTCATCACGGTCAGCTTGGAAATCCGAGTTTGAATAACCCAAAGGCATTAGACTATCTGCCTGGTAAACTAGCCTATAATCTCGAGTCCTTTTCAGGTACTTGAGTATATGCTTTACCGCAGTCCAATGAGCTTGTCCAGGGTTATATTGATATCTTGCTACTATGCCTATCGCATAACAGATATCGGGCCCCGTACACACCATTGCATACCTGATACTTCCTACGACGGAAGTGTAGGGAACGTGTATCATTTCTCTATCTCTTTTGCAGTCTTCGACGACTGCTCCCTAGATAAAGGAACACCATTTCTGAAGGGTAGCAATCCCTTCTTAGTGGTTTGCATGCTAAAACGAGTAATCACAGATCTCTTTAAACTTTGATACCAAGAATGTACATTATATCTCCTAAGTCTTTTATCTAAAACTGATCGGATAACCAAATCTTTATGTATGATAACAACTTCACATTGTTTCCAAGTAGAAGGATGTCAATTACGTAAAGTGCATGAAATAGCACATCACCGTTGACATCTAAACGATACATGCAACTCTCGCTAGGTAACTGGGTAAAACCATAGGTTTTTACCACCTCGTACAAACATAAGTTCCATGATCGGGAAGCTTGCTTGAGTCCATAAATGAACTTTTTAAGCTTCCACACTAGATGCTCCTCACATTTCTTTACATAACCTTCAGGTTGCTGCATATAGATGACTCGACCTTTCTCAAGTTAACCGTTTAAGAAAATGATTTTCAAATCCATTTGACAAACCTCTAGGTTTAAGTGAGCTGCGATGGCCAGAAGAATTCTGATGGGCTTGAGCATTGATATAGACGAAAATGTATCATCGTAATTGATCCCCTCAATCTGAGTGTACTCTTTCGCCACAAGCCTGGCTTTAAAAGCCGAAACATCTCCATCATAATCTCTCTTCCTCTTGTATATCCACTTACTAATTATGGCTTCCTTACCATCTGGTAGATGTGTTTTCTCGTATACATCTATAGCGGTTATAGAGTCAATCTCTAAGTTCATAGCGGTATGCCATGCTCCTGCATCTATGTCTTATATCGCCTCGTTGTAAATCCATGGGTCGATTATAGTTTGTTCACCTACCGGGACTAAATCCTAAGATTCACCCATGAACATAAATCAATCGGGTTATCGCACAACCCTCTCACTACGATGAGACGCTACTTGCACAATGATCACACTATTTTCTAACACGAAAACGTGCAAGTAGATAGGTAAGTCGAGTATCGTATCCACATAGATTGTAACGCGAAAACACAGAAGCTAACTCAATAATCCTTCATCATTATCCAAGAAACGAATTTGGTTTTGGAAAGGTTTGGGACTTCAAATGTTTAATTCAAAACCAAAGGTATCAAAACAATTAAAACGAAAGCGATAAATATCAAAGAGATAAAATAAACTAAGAGACTAACCCTGGGGATGTATTAATCCTACCCACATCGTATGTTTATCCTGTTTCCTATTAACCAATTTTAATCCAGCCAAGATGAAAGATCACATATGTAACCAACAATTTCAGTTACGACAATTGTGGTAGCTGATTACTAATTTCCCTATTACTGTTACGTCTCAAGGTGAAAATTAGCAACTCCAAACAGATCACAAAGAATATGCTTTCTACGAATGTTCCTATCTCAGCTACGACTCAAGGCTTATCCGTATTGTGCATTCAAGATCGATTGACAATTAAAACTGTTAAGTATTCAATTGGCAACTAGATATGTATCAAGATTGATCAGAAATTAACACATAATATTTAGCACCGAGAATCCCAAATCAATGCCTGGAAGGTAAATAACAAAAAGCAGGACTTAGGGTAAAATCATACAAACCCTAGGATTAGAAAGGAAATCTAGCTAGACATAGAAATCGAAATAAAATACGAATGAATCATAAAAATAAGAATTGAACAGATTAAACCCGTAATGTAGCGTCTGAAGAACAATCTAGGGTTTGAATCCAAACCCGAGAAGTAAACGAAAAAATCTGAATTCCTTCGGATGAAATCGTTCCAAAGCGATTACAAAGCGTTAATCTAACGTAGAACAATGGAAATCAAAAGCCTAGATGAATGAAAATCAAAGCTAAAGCAAGAATATTTGGAAATAAACAGAAAACTGAGGAAAAACGTGTAAAAAGGGAAGTTCGCGCGCATGCACAAGTCTAGGGATATATATAGGCAATGGGCTGAAACCTTAATTCGCGTCAGGCCGCTGCGCCTAGCGGCCGGGCTAGCGGTCGCTAGCTCGGTCGCTAGCTGTGAGTCTGTATGTTTCTTCGATGAGCTCGCGGCCATCTTCGCAATCGCGTGGTTTGCCTAGCGGCCGAGCTAGCGATCGCTAGCTCGGTCGTGAGTTTTTAGACATCAGCTTTTTCAAGTCTCTCGCGAGCATGCTTGCGATTGTTGGCTTTGCCTAGCGGCCGGCCTAGCGGTCGCTAGATTGGTCGCTAGTTTTCCTTCAGAATGTTTTCGCCCGAGCTCGCGGCCGGGCTAGCGGTCGCTAGGGTGGCCGCTAGCCCATCTTCTTTTCCGTCTTTGGTGCGTGCTTCGCTTCGTGTTTCGATTATCATCTTAAATGCCTACAAAACACCAAAGATGAACCAAAGAGCAGTATCTTCCAAAATAGCTAAAAGCATTGAAATCAATTATATAAACGCACTTAACTGATCTAAAATTATCTAAATAAATCATAAATAAACGAGCAAAAAGCGCATTTATCAAACCCCCAAACTTGAAACATTGTTTGTCCTCAAACAAAAACAAAGATAGAACGAAAGATCAACGAGCGTCAGCGAAGGTGGTAGCTATAATAGGCCTCAGAAATCTTTCAAAGCTCGAAATCAACAGCGCACATGACGACATTAGTCAACTTGACAATGTACAACAATTGAAAGCAAAATCTTATTCAATTCAACCCTCACAAAGGCATGTGTATAATATAGTGTACACTCAAACTCAGAAGAAAATTCAGGATATGTATACACTCAAAGATCAATGCCATGCAAAACATCTTACCATAGGCTTGTCATTTCTCTAATATCTCCACCACATCAAATGCGTTCAAATTAGGATCAAAAAGGTATTTTCACAGGTTGTAATGTAGGCACATTGGTTAAGGTAGGGTGATATATGGCTAAGTGACTCAAATGCTACTCCAAGCACTCCCATTTATAACTTTCAACTCATATAGACTTTGTACATTTCCCTTTTTCTTTCCAAATTGCTAATTCAATGTTCATGCAAACTTAGGATACCTTTACTTTGATTTAACAATCCCTTTATGCTCACATTATTCATAACATTTTTCTTTTTCTTTTTAATAGAGCTTATAGGGTCCATTCTTTTCCATAGAGGTACCATTTTTTTCCACAGATGTACCATTCTTTTCCACAGAGGTACCTCTCTATCTTTTAACCCGACGTAATACATCAATTTATTTTTACCCCCCTTGATTCCCATATCCATCCTCACCTTCTATCATCCGGTTAACAAAATAATAAAGGCTCAAAAGAAGGTGATAAATGGTATATATCATTGGGTTAGTGTATGGGTAAATTCGTGGTTCACAAAGATGGCCTTTTATTCTTTCCATATTCGAAACACATATTGTAGCCTCGACACAGAAAACACGGCAAGTTCTAGAAGATGATTACACACATAATATCACACATTTGAAAGAAACTATAACATGATGTTTATACAGTGAAGCTCAAGTCTTACGGTTTAAGTAAATGGTGAAAAACAACAAGCTAAGCAATCTCAAGTCATTCATGCGTCGTTTTCTTACCCATAATGTGTACCATCAACGTATTTTTCAGAAAATTTATATCATCATTGACCACATAGGTTAACATTTTTCACTTAAGCTCGTTGATCGACAGACACAACAACAAAAACAACGAAAACAAAAGACACCAAAAGCCCCAGAACATAAAAAACTTTACAAGACAAAGCAAAAACATAAAAAGGACTCACAACCAACCAAACTCGAACTCGTCTACTCCCCCCAAGCTTATTGTGAAATGTAGAGCAATAAGGTTGCAGAAAAGAGTGGCTAGGAGAGAGACCTTACCTCATATGCCGCTACTCCGGCGGCGGATAGAATCCTCGCCATTGATCTCATTGCTGCATCATCTGACGTTAGTGCTCTTGATGCGCTTGCTGTTGGGAGAGGAGTGCCTGCTGATGAGCCATCATGGAGGTCAGGCTCCCGTCTATATGGTCTAGATGACCATCTATCCGATCAAGGCGCTCGTAGATCCCGGGATCGCCTTGGATGGGTGGTGGGTGCAATGCTCCACCTCCCTCATACTCGTCCTCATTTTCCTCTTCTCTTCCTCCGACTCTACCTCTCCTTACGTATTTAAAAGCTGAGCCCATCTATTGTGCGCTTTTGCACTCATGTTCCAGTTGGCATCGGGCTGTCCAATGTCGCTTAATCTTGTGAGATCACTGTTGGGCAGCCGAAAGATGGATTGGCCGTTCTTGTCGTAGAGAAGCCAGAGGTAGCGCTGTGGGTCTCTCTTCAGGAACATCTGGACATAAATGTATTGCTTGTCCAGGAAAATATCCTGAGATACAAGATCCTCACGAATTGCCACCCCGAAAAAGTCAACAATAGGGGTGACGAAACCCCCAATGCAAATCCTCGCATTCCCATAAACTTCTGATTGCATCTGGAAATGATGGGCGAGGAACATGCCTGCGTGCATCTTCTGTCTGGTCGCAACACCAGTCATGATGCTCATATCTTGGGAGAACACTGTGCCGACGTTGGTGCGGGCATGTATCGTGAAAGTGAGGAGGCGGTAGAAGTAGCGGATCGAGGGATTCCGTATCGAGCTTGCCTTTGCTCTCGTGACATCATAATACGGGGTCTGCTCCACTGTTGTATCGACGAACAACGATCACATCTCGTGGGCCGAGTTCTCTAAATCTCCGATGTATTTGCCGTCGAGGGTGCCATCGATGATTGTGTTCAACTCGTCGAGAGCTCGTTGACATCTCGCTGGTTGAGCGAGTTTCTTACCACTATTACAATCTCCTATCGATACTTGATTGCATATATGTGTCCCCTTATCTCATATATAGTTAGATCACGATTGTGTAGAAGATCACGATGTCCGTTGATTGGTCAAGCTTAATGAGATATAAAAGTTTCACAACCGAGACGACTTAAGGACGAGTTGTCGGTTTAGGCCGCGGTATAGATAAGTGACTTGACTTAGTTGCTTGTCTATCTTGTACGCGTCTCGACGTATTGAAGGATCACAGGTGAGATGTGTTCTTCTTTCCGACCGTCGTGAAGAACCAAGATCTCGGTGACTTACGATGATCTAAACCTCGATAAGGTATTAGGTGAGTATGAGTTCTTGACCATCACTTTGACTTGTTATGGGTGAGGGTTATATGTTCTAACCAAAGATTCTCGCATCTTGGGTGGTGGCGGTCTTGATGTCACGCTAGTTATCAGACGAGTCACCGTATCCGTTAAGGATGATGACGTCCCTTAAGGAGCTCAAAAGGTTTATTGTACTAAACCCCGCAGTTGAGTTAGCTCAAGTACAATAATAAGGTTGAGTGGTACTACTTAAGAAATGAAGTTATTAATCGCTTTAAGCAATGATTGCTATAAATGATTAATGGACGCTCGATATCTTAAATACGGGATTCGTAATGTCTAAGTGCAAGCCCGACTCAACTGGTAATAAAGGGTAAGTCAACATTCTTTCTCTAGTGGAATGATCGAATGTTTATAAATTAATTTATGTTCTGGGTTGAACATAAGATAATTAATTTATTTGAGGCCCATCTTTATTCCTTGCATTTGATCCCTGGGCTGGCCCATCCAGGCCCGTAGCACTGTGGAAATCGGCGCCCCTATAGCTCTCAAAGGCAAGATTTTATTCTCTTTATCCCACAAGGATATAATTATATTTATGGAATATGCATAGATCCTTTCCATATAAGATTATGGTAATAATCTTGAGAGTATGGAAATAATCCTAAGAGTATGGAAATAATCCTAAGAGTATGGTAATATTCCATATAGGATTATGGTAATATTCCATATAGGATTATGGTAACATTCCATATAGGATTAAGGTAGTGCATTATAAATATAAGGTATGAGATAATGTCTAGGCTAATGCTCACAAATTAAGAGGAAAATTTTCGGTCATCTCACATTTGAGAGAGAGAATTTTCGAGATTTTTGTTGAAGAGAGCTTGGGTGATTTTCCGGTGTATTCTCCATAGATCGTCCTCACTCGACGTTGGAGATTGGGCATCCGGGATACAGTCCAGAAGGTCAAAGCACGAGTCTCGACTGTTCGTTCCGCTTCATCCTGCTCAACCACCGACGGCGGATCCAAAGGTAAACACGAAAACCTCTCGTGTTGCATTTAATTATATAGACGCATGCTAGGTTTATAATCAATGTATGGTGAATTAAACACCCAAGATTGATCCTCGGGCGAGGGTTAACATACGCTTTCCCTACACTGGTATCGAGCCCGGGATCGAATCTCGCCTCTGCTGGATTAATTCACGCTTGATTATTACGTGCGTTATTATAATTGTGGATTTGTCGCTCATCGTGGCTCGTTGTTTTGTTGGTTTTGTTTTACACCACAAGAAAATCCGTGGTTAGATTAGATTTTATTTTGTAAATCTTGTGCGTAAAAGAAGAACGAGACGAAAGAACGAAGAACGAAACGACGGGAAAAAGCGGTAGCTCGGCGGTCCACGGGGCGGTATCTCGCGAGCAAGCTTCGCGGTCGCGGCGATCGCGAGGGGCACGGCGACGGGCGTGCGTCACAAGCGCGAGACCCTGGCGCCACGCGAGCGAGCGAGCGATCGCGAGGACGGCCGCGGCAAGCGAGCGAGCGAAGCTAGCGGGCGACGGGCGCGTTCGCGTCGCGAAGCGACCGGCGCATGCGAACTTCATCGGTCGCGAAGTTTCGGCGGGCGACGGCGCCTCGGCGGACGTTCGGCGCCGGGAAGTCCTCGCACGCAGCGTGCTCGATGGGTCGCGATCGCCTTAGCGATCGCGAGGTAGCCGCGCGAGAGCACGCTGGCAGGCGGCGCTATGGAGTCGGGCGCGCGGGCTTTGCCCTGGCCGCCGCCCAACACTCTTTGGGCCGACCGCCCGCACTGCTTCGCGTTTTCAGATTTTCCGCCCGCGTGCGTGCACGCCGAGGCCCAATTATTGAATCCGTCCGTGCCCGTGCACGCGAGGCCCGCTGAAGTTTAATTTACACTTTGTAAATCTATGTAATAGATTAGATTTAAATGTACGTGTTTCACGATTGGGCGCGATGAACGCTTTTATTTTATTTTTATCGCTCATATGCATGTCGTGGATGTTTAAATTATGCAAGAGCATGCTATGTATGTTTATATTACGTTGACAAACCTTTAAGTGTTTTACGTAATTGGACGCGCATAGTAAGCATGCTAGGTTTATCGCGCTTATCAAGCTTTTTTAGAATTGCGAGCATGTTTTACATGTCGAGTTCTATAGAAAAGCATGCCAGATTACGTGATCTGCATGGACAAACCTTTGAATAAAAGACTAAGCAAGCGACCGACAAATTAATTTTTCAAATTAAAATGTCAAGACCTCCACTTTTTGATCTCTAAACAAAGTGAGACGCACCGTGAGTAAACGCCCACACGCGCGGCTTTGCTTGCACTGCTTATCATAAGTTTGTTAGATGAGATTTCTAAATAAAACATTTTAAATCTATTGAGAAGTGGGAGTTTCATGTAAACGCCCACACGCTGCTTGCATGTGCGATTTTCATAAGTTCTCTAGAGATAGATATAAAATGAGATAACAAAAGAATTTGAATTGGAAGCGGTATGGTCCGAGTGAGTATACCAATTCTAAGAATTCATCTTCTATTTGTTAAAATTGTGGTCATTGCTAGACATCACCTCAAGTACAACTTCCCGCCAAGTCCCTTCTTGTGATAGTGATGTGGTCTAGTAAGGTCAATCATTAATTTCATTTGTCATAAGGATAAGTTGACATGGATTGAAATTAAACGACTAAAAGGTATATTTTAGTCCTCGTCGAGGGGTTCATGTAAACGCCCACACGCGTGGCTTGCATGTGGAATTCCTTGGCGATTGAGGTTTCAATTAATATTGTTTTATCAAAAGGTTACAATATTATTGTTACGGATTATTTACGATCGTATGCTTATGTGTTTTACATTATCGTTTCAGATATGTCTCTTACGCCGATTATCAATATGCTCGCACAAAACTGTTATCCGGTCCAAATTTTATCGAGTGGAAACGAAACATGGAATATGTTCTTATCGTGAAGAACACATGTTTGTTCTCACTACTCCTAAACCCGATGCCCTTATCGACGATCGACTAATGAGCGAGAGAGTCAAGCGGACTTTGAATAAGTCAAACAATATGGCTAAATGCTATATGATGACTACGATGTCCAAAGGCTTGCAAAACATCGATCGATGGCGACGCGATCGATATTTGATCAAGTCTCGAGTATGTTTGGGCGATCGGATCGGACGATCCGCTTCCACACAATGAGAGAAATCTTGGCGTGTAAGATGGAAGAAGGAAGTTCGGTCCATGAACATGTCTCCCACATGACTCATCTCATGGATAGTCTTGATCGGTTGGGAGGAGGTATTGACCACGACGAAGGTCGATATCATCCTCAATACACCGCCCAAGTCTTTTGAGAACTTTCGTGAATGCGATCATGAGCAAGACCGAGTTTACACTTAGTCGGTTGCTTAATGATCTCGTTCTTTGCGGAAGGAGTTATGGGAAAAGGAGCACATGCTCGCTAGCACATCTAAGGGCCCAAAATTTTCATCGCAAAATGGAAATAGAAAAGGGGTGCCAAAGGTGGTAGAGGCAAGGCAAATAGTGGGAGTAATGGGAATAAGAACATGGTTGCCACCGGAGGCTTGAAGAAGCCAAAGGAGAAGGGCAAGTGCTTCAAGTGCAGTAAGATCGGGCATTGGAAGCCATGCCCTATGCTCAGGCTCAGGTACGCCATTTGCTTTAGTAACGGAAACATGTTTAGCGACTTGTTCTACCCATTCTTGGGTAGTAGATACGGCATAATCGATCATGTTTGTTACACCTTGCGGGGTTCCTCGCGGACAAGGAGGCTGTTTGATGGCGAGATAACGATCTCCATGGGCAACGCGGCAAAAGTCGAAGCATTGCAGTTGGAGATGTTTCTTTATGTTTTGGGACAACAGCTTTAGTTTTGAAAGACGCTTTATATGTGCCGGATTTTCGGTAGGAACCTTGTTTCTGCTTCAAATTATTTACTCATGGATATTCGTTATTTTTGATAGTGGTGTTTCTATCATAAGAAATGACGAAGTTATCTCGTGTTGGCACTTTATATAATTCGCTTTATACTATTTCGCAAAACATAATACCTATAACTATGTCAGATCTTCATCAAACCCTAAAAGAGAAAGTTTTCTTAAGAAGATGACTCTACTTTTCTCGGCATCTTAGATTAGGTCACATCAATCTAAATAGATCCAAAGACCGGCTAAGAATGGGCGTTGGGTGATCTCACGGTTACTCCGCTCCCGATCTGCGAATCCTCGTATAGAAGGTAAGATGTCGACTGGACCTTCAAAGCGAAGGGTTATAGAGCCAAAGAAATGTTGGAGTTAGTCCATTCGACTGTGGGACCTATGTCCACACAAGCTCGTGGAGGGTACAGTATTTTGTCACTTTCATCGACGACACTCAGGTACGGATACATATACCGCTTCACCGCAAGTCCAATGCTTTGAGAAATTCAAAGAGTTTAAGGCGGAAGTGGAGACGAAGCTGGGTAAGAGTATCAAGTCATCATGTCCGATCGCGGTGGCGAATACCTCAAGAACGAGTTTATGGACTACCTAGTGAAATGTGGGATTACATCCCAACAAGATTTCACGGGCACACCACAAAGAAAATGGTGTGTCGAGCCAAGAATAGGACTCTTTTGGAAATGGTTAGATCTATGATGAGTTATGCTACATTGCCTATTTCGCTTCGGGATATGCCTTAGAGACGGCGGCATACTTGCTAAATCTAGTACCGTCCAAGTCATCGAAAGACCCTTTCGAGTTGTGGTTTGGGCGAAGCCCGCTTTAAGCCACATAAGGATATGGGCGATCCGGCACATGTCTTTGAACAAGAAGGGTGACAAGTTGGAGGCTAGATCCGACGAAAGGCGTTTATCGGCTATCCTAGAGGAACGAAGGTGGTTTATTCTATAGTCCCAAGGATCGAGAGGTCATTATTAGCACTAATGCTCGATTCTTAGAAGAGGACTACATGAAAATCATAAGTCCAAAGTTGAAATCATTCTTGAAGAATTAGAAGATGATCGTATTCCACCACCGACAGGCCAAAGGTGCGAGATGTCGAGTCTAGTGGGAGGATCGACACCGGATACTTCAAGAAATTGAAGTGGGTCGAGTTCCACCGAGATACCGACCGCATAAGTGGTACCCACCACGACAAGTTGTGCAAGTTAGAGAACCACAAGTATCTGCACTCACCGTTGCCATTGTGCTGTAGAACCTCGTCAGAGTGGGAGGGTTGTTCGTCAACCCGAGCGATTTATGTTCGTGGGTGAATCTTGGTTTAGTCCCAAAGACGAACATGCAATAATCGACCCATGGACATCTGAGGAGGCGTCTGAAGATATTGATGCAAGATCATGGCACACCGCTACGGACTTAGAAATGGAGTCCATAACGGCTATGGATGTATATGAAAGACACCTCTACCGGATGGCAAGGAAGCCGTAGGTAGTAAGTGGATATACAAGAGGAAGAGAGATTACGATGGAGAGGTTTCGCTTTTAAAGCCGGGCTTGTGGCGAAAGGGTACACTCAGTTGAGGGCATCGATTTCGATGAGACCTTTCACCGTAGCAATGCTCAAGTCCATCGTAATTCTTCTCGCCATAGCAACCCACTCAACCTAGAGGTTTGGCAAATGGATGTTAAAACCGCTTTTCTAAACGGTTACCTTGAGGAAGGTAGAGACATCTATATGCAACACGAAGGTTATGTGGTAAAGGGTGAAGAGCATCTAGTATGGAAGCTTAAAGTCCATTTATGGACTTAGCGAACCTCCCGATCATGGAACTTACGCTTTGACGAGGTAGTAAAGTCCTATGGATTTACCCACCGCCTAGCGAGAGTTGTGTGTCGGTTAGATGTCAACGGTGATGTGGTATTTCTTGCACTTTATGTAGATGACATCCTTCTAGTTGGCAACAACGTGAAGTCATTATCGAGGCGAAAGAGTTGGCTATCCGATCGGTTTCAAATGAAAGACTTAGGAGATGCAGTACATTCTTGGGATCAAGGTTTACCGAGATCGCAAGAAGAAAATGTTGAGCTTATCTCGGGCGCCTTACATTGATCTTGTGATTACTGTTTTAGTATGCGAGACCGCCAAGAAAGGATTGCTACCTTTCGGACATGGCGTTCCTTTATCTAAAACGCATCACCTATGATTTGCAAAGGAGATAGAGGAAATGAGACAAGTTCCTTACGCTTCGCCGTAGGAAGTCTCATGTACGCAATCTATGCACGAGGCCCGGATATCGCTATGCGGTGGCATAGTAGCTAGATATCGATCTAACCTGGACAAGCTCATTGGATCGCAATAAAGCATATACTCAAGTACCTAAAAGGACTCGAGATTATAGGCTGGTTTACCATGCGAGATAGTCTAATGCCTTGGGTTATCTGGACTTCGGTTTCAAGTGACCGTGATGAGAAAAAGTCGACCTCGGGCTATGTGTTTACCTTGGGAGGTGGGCCGTATCTGGCGGAGTGCAGCGGCGATGCATTGCGGACTCTACCATGGAAGCTGAATATGTAGCCGCCTGGAGGCTTCTAAGGAGGTCATGGTTCAAGAACCACCTCGTGGATCTAGATGTGGTACTGGTTTGCCCAAGAGTATCATAGTTTCTTGTGATAACTCGAGTGCGATGGCAAAACGCTAGTTATCTGACACATGGACGGTCGATAGAAACTCTACTTAAGAAATGAAGTTATGTGAGGATCCGATGCGTCAAATAATACATCGTGATGATAGAATAAAGATCAGATCGCTCGGCTAGCCACGTGACATCGTTGGCTATCCCCATCTCTTGATAAGTATTGATACACATAAATCTGGAGTGTCGGTGCTTCAGCTGCAGCAACCGCCTCCATCGGTCCCTTGAAGATGGGCTCGACAACCGTACCCCATAAGTCTGTGGGTGGAATTCATCTATCGTTTCCTCCTGCGAGGAAGAAGCGGGCTCTTTCCCTTTGCGCTTGCTACCGGATGTACGCGGCAGCATATTGTACCTAAAAAAAATATTGCAATGTTAGCTCATGTATATCAAATAATTTTTAAAGCAAACGTCAACCCATTCAACATATAGCTTCCCCAAACTTGGAATTATCAAAATCTTTCCCCCGCAATAACATATTTTCGTATAAAGCGTAATAAGGGAAAGAACGCACACATAGGCTCAAAACATGCGAAAACACAACACTGAGGTCGACTCGCGGCCATCCTAGCGATCGCTAGGGTGGTCGCTAGGAGCTGGTTAGCGATCGTTAACGTGCTCGTGACCAGGCTAGCGGTCGCTAGCCTGGTCGCTAGTCGTGATGAATGGGAGATTTTCGACCTCAAAACAACAATGCAGGTGAAATTATCCAACAATATACTTCAATGAACACAAATACACCTAACAATGTAAGAAGCATGCTAAAAAACCATATAAATCTAGCAATATAAGTTATAGTTCATAACTCTTCAATATTCCACAACAAGAAGAAAATAATCGGTCAAACTCTTCTAGTTCATGCCTACAAGCTAAAATCAAAGAAGAATTCAACTAATGAAGTATACCTTGAGTGGAATTGACTTAGAAAGCGCAAAAGTTTGAAGAACTAGGGTTTGAGAGCTTGTTTGAGTGTGTGTTGCGTGTGTGAGTGTGTAAAAATGAGGGGGAGAAGTATAAAAATGAGTTCAAAACGTGCGGGTTGACGTCTGATATCCGGTCGGGTCGGGCCTCGTGGCCGAGCTAGCGATCGCTAGCTCGGTCGCTGGTTCTGCCCAAAACGTTCTGGACACTTTCTCGCGGCCACCATCGCAATCGCTAGGGTGGTCGCTAGTCTTGACGAAACTGGTATGTCCATTTTCTCGCGGCCGGCCTAGCGATGGTTAGGCCGGTCGCTAGCTCTGACCCTTTTATTTTATTTTTTATTTTTTTTATGTTTTAATAAAAGCAATTATACTCTGGGACACAAAAACGACCAACAAGACACGACAAGATAAAAAAAAGAAAAACAAAATAGAAAAGAAGAAAAACATAAAGCATGTAAATATATTGGGTTACCTCCCAACCAGTGCTAGATTTTTTTTCGTCTCTAGCTCGACGTTACGTCGCATCATGGCTCATTTAGCTTGGTCACCTTGACTTCACGAGTAAAGTGCGACTTGAAGTAGGATTTGAGGTACTGCCCATTCACTTTGAAGATGTTGCCACTCGAATCTAGCAGTTCATAGCTCCCATTGGCGTGTCCTCGGTAGACAGTATATGGTCCCGACCATCTTGATTTCAGCTTTCCAGGGAAGAGACGGAGTCGGGCGTTGTAGAGTAAAACTTCATTTCCCGGTGAGAATCCCTTTGGGCGAATGGTGAGATTATGGAATTTCCTTGCTCGTTCTTTGTAAATACGGGAGTTCTCGAAAGCTTCGTTTCTCCACTCGTCGAGCTCTAATAGTTGTTCACCTCTTCTCAACCCGGCCTCATTGAAATCCATGTTGATTCTCCTTGTGGCCCAATAGGCCTTATGTTCCAACTCAACCGGCAAATGGCAAGATTTTCCAAATACTAGTTGATATGGATATAAACCTATAGGCGCTTTGTAGGCATTACGGTAGGCCCAAAGAGCATCATCCAATTGTTTGGCCCAATCTTTCCTATGGACAACTGATTTTTCTAATATTCTCTTTATCTCTCGGTTTGCTAACTCAGCTTGCCCATTCATCTGCAGGTGATATAGAGAGGTAACTCTATGCTTTATGCCATACTTAGCTAGGACATTGCCTAGCCATTTTTTGTTGAAGTGCGACCCTCCATCGCTGATCAACGCCCGAGGTACACCAAATCGAGTTAGAATGTTTTTATGTAAGAATTTAATGGCTACCTTGTAGTCGCTAGTGGCTGTGGGAATCGCCTCCACCCATCGTGATATGTATTCCACAACAAGCAGAATGTAGGTGTAACCACAAGACATGAGAAACGAACACATAAAGTCAATCCCCCACACATCAAATAGCTCCACTTACATAATGTTATTCTATGGCATCTCATCATTTTTGGTGACGTTTCCCATCCTTTGACAGCTGTCACATCTTTTCACAAAACCTTGGCAATCCTTGAAGATAGAAGGCCGTAGAAAAACCACTCAAGTAGACCTTTGTTGCAGTCTTGGCCGCTGCAAAATGTCCTCCATTCAATGAACTGTGGCACTCATGGATTATCTCCTCCCATTCCCCTTAGGGAACACAGCGACGTATCAAGCCATCGGCACATCGGCGATAAAGATGAGGGTCATCCCAATAATAGAACTTCACGTCGTGGAGGAAATTCTTCTTCTGATGATGACTGCACGATGAGGGTATTACTCCAATCACCAAGTAGTTCACGAAATCCGCATACCATGGAGTATGATCAACTATGCTTAGGATATGCTCGTCTGGGAAATTCTCCTTGATCCCAATTCGCTTATCTTCTCCTTCGACTGGCTTCTACAATCTAGATAGGTGTCTGCTACCACGTTCTCGCACCCTTTTCAGACCTTGATCTCCATGTCGAACTCCTGAAGAATGAGAATCCATCTCACCAATCTCGGCTTCGAATCTTTCTTGTTGAATAGATAGCGAATGGTGGCATGGTCAGTATGGACAATAGTATGGGTGCCCACCAAATAAGGTCTAAACTTATCAAAAGCATAGAACACTACAAGTAGCTCTTTCTCCGTGGTGGTGTAGTTCATCTGAGCCGAATCGAGTGTCTTACTTGCGTAATAGATGACTCTGAACAGCTTATCTCTTTTCTGTCCCAACACGGCTCCCACTGCCCAATCGCTAGCATCACACATAAGCTCAAAGGGTTGGCTCCAATCAGGTGAGACCAAAACTGGAGTCGAGATCAGAGCTTGCTTCAATTTCTCAAACGTCCCCAAGCACTCACTGGTGAACACGAACTTGGTGTCCTTCTCTAGAAATCCACACAGCGGCTTCATGATCGTGGAAAATTCCTTGATGAATCTTCTGTAAAAGCCGGCATGTCTAAGAAAGTTCCTCACTGATTTGACATTGGTAGGAGGAGGTTGTAGGGAAAACCATGTTTAGCCCTCGCCCCGAGGATCTATCTTGGATATTTAATTCACCATACATTGATTATATACCTAGCATGCACCTATATAATTAATTGCAACACGTTGGTGTTTTCTCGTGTTTACCTTTGAATGCATGCCGAGGCGGAATGGATCGAGACTCGTGCTTTGACCTTCCGGATCAGATCCCGTTGTCAATCTCCAACGTCGAGTGAGGACGATCTATGGAGAATGCTTCGGAAAATCACCCCTTGCTCTCACTGTTTTCGAGAATTTCTCCCAATTGTACTATTGGAATCACGAAAAATTCTTCCAATTCACTATATGGAATCACGAAAATTTCTTCCAATTCCCTATATCGATTCTCGAAAAATTTGCTAGTTAATTATATACATTAACTTAGACTTTATCTCTTACCTTATATTTATAATGCATTACCATAATCCCATAAGGAAAGGATCCATGCATGTCCCATAAATATAATTATATCCTTGTGGATAAAGAGTAGGGGTGGCTAATCGGGTCGGGTCGGGTACCCTACCCGAAAATTTTGGGTACCCGATCCCGATTTTCCCCTAAAACCAATACCCGATCCCGACCCATTTTATTTTGTCGGGTACCCTAATACCCGATCCGGATCGGGTATTAGGCACCGAAACTACCGAAATTCAACCCTCAAAGTAGCTTCTTTTTTTCGATTCCATTTTTTGCGGCACCTAGGAGCAAGACCCGGAAAGATCCCGCACACCAAATAAGAAAAGGCTGTACACGCAGCAACATCTTCGTCGATTGGGTGAGAAGAGAGAAAGGGCAATGAGTCTACACGTGACTGGGTGAGAGAGAGAGAGAAAAAGAGATGAAGAGTGCGGGAAGAAGACTCGAAAGAATGCGAGAAGAAGAAGAAGTAGAAAGTTAAGATTCAAAATATAAAATTGCTGACAAACAATAGAAGTTAATAACTCGGTCAATCATCACATTAGAAAAAGTAAAAAGGTACATGGGTTAGGGTGCGACAACAAGATAGGCGACTACCCACATGAGAGAAATTGACAACTCATGTACCAAAATTTTGGGGTCCGTGCCAACACCGCCAAAGAATAAAAGGGTTTATACAAAAATCATTGCGTAGTATTTGAAGTTGGGTATTCGGTATACCCGATACCCGACGGTATACCCGATACCGATTTTTCAAGAAACATAATACCCGATATCGACCCGATAATCGATTTATCGGTTACCGGGTATCCGAATATCCGATCGGGTTCGGTTCGGGTCGGTAATACCCGATACCCGAGATCCGATTAGTCACCCCTAATAAAGAGAATAAAATCTTGCCATAGAGAGCTACTAGGGGGCGCCGATTTTCTTGAGCTAAAGGGCCTGGATGGGCCAGCCCAGGGATCAAATGCAAGGAATAAAGATGGGCCTCAAATAAATTAATTATCTTATGTCCAGCCCAGAACATAAATTAATTTATAAACATTTATTCATGCCACTAGAGAATAAATCTTGACTTACCCTTTATTACCGGGTTGAGTCGGGCTTGCACTTAGACATTAAGAATCCCGTATTTAAGATATCGAGCGTCCATTAATTATTTATAGCATTACATTGCTTAAAATAATTAATATCTTTAATTCCTTAAGTAGTACCACTCAACCTCATTATTGTACTTGAGCTAACTCAACTGCAGGGTTTAGTACAATAAACCTTTGAGCTCCTTAAGGGGCGCCATCATCCTAAACGGATACGGTGACTCGTCTGGATAACTAGCATGACATACAAGCACCGCCACCACCCAAAATGCGGAGAATATTGAGTTAGAACATATAACCCTCACCCATAACAAGTCAAAGTGATGGTCAGCAACTCATACTCACCTAATACCTTATCGAGATTTAGATCATCGTAAGTCATCGAGATCTAGGTTCTTCACTACGGTCAGATAGAAGAACTCATCTCACTGTGATCCTTCAATACGTCAGAGACGTACCAGCATAGACAAGCAACTAAGTCAAGTCACTTCTTATCTATACTGTAGCCTATACCGACAACTCGTCCTCAAGTTATCTCAGCTGTGAAACTTTTTATATCTCATTAAGCTTGACCAATCATACAGACTTCTGTGATCTTCTACACACTGTATGATCTAATTTATATATGAGATAAGGGGACACATATATATGCAATCAAGTAATCAAATCAGATAGGAGATTGTAATAGTGGTAACAGGAAACATTATATACAAGCTCAACCAAAACTGCTTTCAGTATACAAATCCAACAATCTCCCACTTATACTAAAGCAAACTTTTAGTATACAATGTGTCTCTCTACTAGGTATTACAAATAAAAACCATCACTTTGCTTCTCCCACTAATACAAAAGTTTCCTTTCTAAGTGGGTGCCATCAAGCGCAATCCAAGTCCTCTAACGTGTCCATCGTAGACTTTTTGCGGCAGGCTCTTCGTGAATGGATCCGCTAGGTTTTCCATCGTATCAATCTTTTCAATCAGCACGTCCCCTCGTCTAACGATTTCTCGTATGACATGGTACTTTCTCTCTATGTGTTTGGTCGCCTTGTGGGTCCGTGGTTCCTTCGAGTTTGCACATCGCACCGAGTTATCACAAGAAACTATGATACTCTTGGGTAAACCAGGTACCACACCTAGATCCATGAGGTAGTTCTTGAACCATCTGACCTCCTTAGAAGCCTCCAAAGCGGCTACATATTCGGCTTCCATGGTAGAGTTTGCAATGCATCGCTGCTTTGCACTCCGCCAGATACGGCTCCACCTCCCAAGGTAAACACATAGCCTCGAGGTAAACTTTTTCTCATCACGGTCGACTTGGAAATCCAGTCTCAGATAACCCAAAGGCATTAGACTATCTCGCATGGTAAACTAGCCTATAATCTCGAGTCCTTTTCGGTACTTGAGTATATGCTTTCTTCGCAATCCAATGAGCTTGTCTAGGGTTAGACTGATATCTAGCTACTATGCCTATCGCATAGCAGATATCGGGCCTCGTGCATAGCATTGCGTACATGAGACTTCCCACGGCGGAAGCGTAAGGAACTTGTCTCATTTCCTCTATCTCTTTTGCAGTCATAGGTGACTGCTGCCTAGATAAAGGAACGCCATGTCTGAAAGGTAGCAATCCTTTCTTGGCGGTCTGCATACTAAAGCGAGTAATCACAGTATCAATGTAAGACGCCTGAGATAAGCTCAACATTTTCTTCTTGCGATCTCGGTAAACCTTGATCCCAAGAATGTACGCAGCATCTCCTAAGTCTTTCATTTGAAACCGATCGGATAGCCAACTCTTTACGTCCGATAATGACTTCACGTTGTTGCCAACTAGAAGAATGTCATCTACATAAAGTGCAAGAAATACTACATCACCGTTGACATCTAACCGATATACACAACTCGCTAGGCAACCGGGTAAATCCATAGGACTTTACCACCTCGTCAAAGCGTAAGTTCCATGATCGGGTTCGCTTAAGTCCATAAATGGACTTCTTAGCTTCCATACTAGATGCTATTCACCTTTACCACATAACCTTCTGTTGCTGCATATAGATGTCTCTACCTTCCTCAAGGTAACCGCTTAGAAAAGCGTTTTAACATCCATTTGCCAAACCTCTGGGTTCAAGTGGGCTGCTATGGCGGAAGAATTACGATGGACTTGAGCATTGCTACAGTGAAAAGGTCTCATTGAAATCGATGCCCTCAATGAGTGTACCCTTTCGCCACAAGCCCGGATTTAAAAGTCAAACCTCTCCATCGGAATCTCTCTTCCTCTTGTATATCCACTTACTACCTATGGCTTCGTTGCCATCCGTAAAGTTGTCTTTTCATATACATCCATAGCCGTTATGGACTCCATTTCTAAGTCCATAGCGGTGTGCCATGATCTTGCATCAATGTCTTCAGACGCTTCTTGTATGTCCATGGGTTGATTATTGCTGCTCGCTTCACGGGACTAAATCCAAGATTTTCCCACGAACATAAATCGCCGGGTCGACGAAAAACCCTCCCACTACGACGAGGTTCTACAGCACAATGGCAACGGTGGGTGCGAGCTACTTGTGGTTCTCTATTTTGCACAACTTGTCGGTAGGTACCACTTGTACGGTCGGTATCTCCAAAGGAACTCGACCCACTTCAATTTCTTGAAGTATCCGTGTCGATCCTCCCACTAGACTCGACATCTCGCACATTTGGCCTAATCGGTGGTGGAATATGATCATCTTCTAATTCTTGAAGAATGATTTCAACTTTGGACTTATGATTCTTCATATAATCCTCTTCTAAGAATCGGGCATTAGTGCTGATAATGACCTTCTGATCCTTAGGACTATAGAATAAACCACCTTCGTTCCTCTAGGATAGCCAATAAACGACGCAGCATCGATCTAGCCTCCAACTTGTCAGCCTTCTTGTTCAGCACATGTGCTTTGGACTGCCCCATATCCTTATGTGGCTTAAACTAGGCTTGTGCCCAAACCACAACTCGAAAGGGTTCTTTTCGACTGACTTGGAAGGTACTAGATTTAGCAAGTATGCCGTTGTTTCTAAGGCATACCCCCAGAACGAAATAGGCAATGCTGCATAGCTCATCATTGATCTAACCATTTCCAAAAGAGTCCTATTTCTTCGCTCTGACACACCATTTTGTTGTGGTGTGCCCGGTGAAATCTTACCGGGAGGTAATCCCACACTTCACTAGATAGTCCATAAACTCGTTCTCGAGGTATTCGCCACCGCGATCGCATCATGATGACTTGATACTTTACCAAGCTTCGTCTCCACTTCCGCCTTAAACTCTTTGAATTTCTCAAAGCATTCGGACTTGCGGTGAAGCGGTATACGTATCCGCACCTTGAGTAATCGTCAATGAAAGTGACAAAATACTGCATTCTCCACGAGCTTGTGTGGACATAGGTCCACACAGTCGAATGGACTAGCTCCAACATTTCTTTGGCTCTATAACCCTTCGCTTTGAAGGGTCAGGTCGACATCTTACCTTCTATACAGATTCGCAGATCGGGAACGGAGTAATCGCGAGATTACCCAACGCCCATTCTTAGCCGCTTTGGATCCTATTTAGATTGATGTGACCTAATCTAAGATGCCGAGAGATATGTGGTGTCATCTTCGAAGAAAATTTTCTCTTTTAGGGTTTGATGAAGATGCGACATAGTTATAGGTATTATGTTTTGCGAGAAATAGTATAAAGCGAATTATATAATGTGCCAACACAGATAACTTCGTCATTTCTTATGATAGAAACTCCACTATCAAAAATAACAGAATATCCATGAGTAAATAATTTCGAAACAGAAACAAGGTTCCGTTGAAAATCCGGCACATATTAAACGTCTTTTAAAACTAAAACTGTTCTCTCAAAACATAAAGTAACATCTCCGATCGCAACGGCCTCGACTTTCGCCGCGTTTCCCATGGAGATCGTTATCTCGCCATCATTCGACTCCCTGTCTCAGGAACCCCGCAGGTGTAACAAACATGATCGATCGCACCGTGTCTACTACCCAAGAATGGGTAGAACAAGTTGCTAAACATGTTTCACACTAAAGCTAACGGCGCACCTGAGCCTCGAGCATAGGGCACTTAGCCTTCCAATGCCCAATCTTACCGCACTTGAAGCACTTGCCTTCTCTTTGGCTTCTTCAGCCTCCGGTGGCAGCCATGTTCTTGTTCCTATTACTCCCACTATTTCCTCGCTCTACCACCTTTGGTGCCCTTTTCTTTTCCATTTTGCAACGGAAAATTTGGGCCCTTAGATGTGCTAGCAAGAGCATGCGCCCTTTTCCCATAACTCCTTCCGCACTACGAGATCATTAAGCAACCGACTAAGTGTATACTCGGTCTTGATCATGATCGCATTCACGAAAGTTCTCAAAAGACTTGGGCGGTGTATTGAGGATGATATCGACCTTGGCCGCCGTCAATACCTCCTCCCAACCGATCAAGACTATCCATGAGATGAGTCATGTGGGAGACATGTTCATGGACGAACTTCCTTCTTCCATCTTACACGCCAAGATTTCTCTCATTGTGTGGAGCGGGATCGTCGATCCGACCGCCCAAACTTACTCTCGAGACTTGACCAAATATCACCGCGTCTACCATCGATCGATCTTTGCACCGCAAGCCCTTGGACATAGTAGTCATCATATAGCATTTAGCCATATTGTTCGACTTATTCCAAAGTCCTTGACTCTCACCGCTCATTAGTAGATGCGTCAATAAGAGCATCGGGTTTAGGAGTAATGAGAACAAACATGTGTTCTTCAACGATAAGAACATATTCCATGTTTCGTTTCCACTCGATAAAATTTGGACCGGATAACGGATTTTGTGCGAGCATATTGATAATCGGCGTAAGAGACATATCTGAAACGATAATGTAAACACATAAGCATACGATCGCACATAATTCGTAACAATAATATTGTAACCTTTTGATAAAATAATATTAATTGAAACCTCCAATCGCCAAGGAATTCCACATGCAAGCCACGTGTGGGCGTTTACATGAACCCCCGACCGGACTAAAATATACCTTTTAGTCGTTTAATTTCAATCCATGTCAACTTATCCTTATGACAAATGAAATTAACGATTGGACCTTACTAGACCACATCACTATCACAAGAAGGGACTTCGCGGGAAGTTGTACTTGAGGTGATGTCTAAGCAATAACCACATTTTTAACAAATGAAAACGAATTCTTAGAATTAGCATACTCACTAGGACCATACCGCTTCCAATTCAAATTCTTTTGTTATCTCATTTTATATATATCTCTAGAGAACTTATGAAAATCGCACATGCAAGCCACGCGTGTGGACGTTTACACATGAAACTCCCACTTCCAATAGATTTAAAATATTTTATTTAGAAATCTCATCTAACAAACTTATGATAAGCAAGGCAAGCAAGCCCGCGCGTGTGGGCGTTTACTCACGGCCTCACTTTGTTTAGAGATCAAAAGTGGAGGTCTTGACATTTTAATTTTTGAAAAATAATTTGTCGATTTGCTTGCTTAGTCTTTTTGTTCAAAATGTTTGTCCATGCAGATCACGTAATCCTAGCATGCTTTTCTATAGAACTCAACATGTAAAACATGCTCGCAGAATTCTAAAACATGCTTTAAAACGCGATAAACCTAGCATGCTTACTATGCGCACGCAATTACGAAAAACACATAAAGGTTTGTCAACGTAATTTAAACATACATAGCATGCTACTGCATAATTTAAACATCCACGACATGCAATGAACGATAAAAATAAAATAAAAATGTTCATCGTGGCCCACTCGTGGAATCTACACTTTCCTGCCTAATCTATTACATAGAATTGCAAAGTACATAATTAAATATCGAAAACGGGCCTCGCATACACGGGCACGGACCGGATTCAAAAACGGGCCTCGCGTGCACGGGCACGGACCGGATTCGGGCTGGAAAAATGGATCTGGGGTCGGCCCCATCACGCGGCGCATCCGCGAGCGCCGTGCACGCCTTGCGTGCCGTCGCCCGCACGCCGTGCGACCCATTTTTTCCGTCGTCTCGATCTGGCAGCTTTCGTCTTCGTTTTACTTTTACAGATAAGATTTACAGAAAAATAAATCTAATCTAACCACGGATTTTCTCGTGGTGAAAAATAAAATCCGACAAAAATAAACGAGCCACGATGAGCAGCGGATCCAACAATTAATTAAGCGCGCGTAATAATCAAACGTGAATTAATCCAACGAGCCAAGATTCGATCCCGTGCTCGATACCAGTTGTAGGAAAACCATGTTTAGCCCTCGCCCAAGGATCTATCTTGGATATTTAATTCACCATACATTGATTATATACCTAGCATGCACCTATATAATTAATTGCAACACGTTGGTGTTTTCTCATGTTTGCCTTTGAATCTGTAGAGGCGGAATGGATCGAGACTCGTGCTTTGACCTTCTGGACTGTTTCCCGGTTGCCCAATCTCCAACGTCGAGTGAGGATGATCTATGGAGAATGCTTCGAAAAATCACCCCTTACTCTCACTATTTTCGAGAATTTCTCCCAATTGTACTATTGGAATCACGAAAAATTCTTCCAATTCACTATATGGAATCACGAAAATTTCTTCCAATTCCCTATATCGATTCTCGAAAAATTTGCTAGTTAATTATATACATTAACTTAGACTTTATCTCTTACCTTATATTTATAATGCATTACCATAATCTCATAAGGAAAGGATCCATGCATGTCCCATAAATATAATTATATCCTTGTGGATAAAGAGAATAAAATCTTGCCATAGAGAGCTACTAGGGGGCGCTGATTTTCTTGAGCTAAAGGGCCTGGATGGGCCAGCCCAGGGATCAAATGCAAGGAATAAAGATGGGCCTCAAATAATGTGACGACCCGACTTTCCAATGAAGTACGGATCATATGGATCGTCACCGGTATGATAAAGCAGCGGAAATAAACATAGCTAATCAAGGCAATCAACCAATCAACTACTTAATAACGCATAGGTTAAAAAGGGATAAACAATCCATACCAACTCAAGTCCTAGAAGGACTTGTCGAAAGGGGTTCAGGTTCAACATAACCCAATCAGTAAGAATTTAAGTACAGGTACGACCTCCAATTCAATACTTAAATAAGCGGTTATAATCAAAACATTAATAATATCGAGTTAGGCGGCAAATAAGCATGTGGACATGCATATGACGATGCATGCCCAAGGTTCTAGAAACCTTTCTAATTAAGCATCAAAATAGCCGCTACTCGCACCACCGCACCCATCATCAATCCTTGCTCAACCTGCACGTCAAAAACGAAATGCAGGGCTAAGTACAAAAGTACTCAGTGGACTCGTTGCCAAAAATATTTTCTTGTCAAAAGTTATTAACTGCCCACAATAGCTCATGAGGATTTTAGTTAAAAGACTCATGCCTATCAAACATTTTATCGTTTCCCAAAAGCGTTCGGCCGAACTATTTCATTCACGTTGTTTCCATATCTGATCATTCATTCATTCATTGATTCGCGCACTATGGAGGTGGCCACCTACTCATAGTCGCCGTGACCGTCGAGGTAGCTAACCTTAACACACGATCACATCGTACACAATCCGAGTTAGTCTTCAACTAAGTCGGATCCGATCGTTACCACTTTTTAACGTTGGTGGACCAACTCATTCACATACCACATCGGATATACCAATCAATTCTCGTCCCACATTCGGACAAACCAACCTCGGATATGGACACAACAAAACATAAATATTTGGCGATCAATAACGCTTCATGTGATAATATTTCATAAAGCTTTTGTAAATCATGCTTTGAGTTATGCATAATCATTTTGTTTCAAGAAAAGCCCACCTGCTAATCCAAGCTAGTGGTTCTAAAAGAAAGAGATGTGATGTTCTTCCTTGCCGACTACGTGCGATCAAACCCTTCATAAGAAAATAGCGTTTCTTAGATTCTTTCTATCGATCAAGGTCGTTTATAAACTACGACTTAAAGTTCCCAATTAGGGTTTCTTTATGATTTTATGTGATTGTTTTAAGATAATTTCTATTATCTTACATTACCAATTTCCAAACTATATCACTTCATCGCTCATAGGTGTACTTTAATTATGAATCATATATTCCGAGTCTATCCTCGACTCTTAACCTTAGTGTTATTATTAACGTTATTACGTTATAGATTGTCGGTAATCAATTACGATTGGTAGTTTAGGATTATCTCAAGCCACTAACTAGACTTAACAATTATAGTTACGTCCTAGTAGGTTATGCTTGACGACTTGTCGTATTAGCACGATAATTAAAAGAGGAATATTGACTTACAATTCAAGTGAGCACATGCTATCATATAGCTAAGTACTTAAGAATAAATGAAGTACTTCGAGAATATTAACTCGATGTTTGAGACATAAGGATCGACATCTTATGTTCGAATCTTAGCTTACTCATTACGACATTGCTTATTTAATTCACTCGTCGGAGATTACATATGTCGTATAATCGTTATTCGTTAACGAGTTATGTTAACGCCCAACTAATTATCGTATTGAGTTGTCGTTATTGAATATTAACGTTGTAGCTCGACCTTTGGTTTTTCTAACTTAGGAACTCACGTTTGAGTATCCTTTTATTAATGGAAAAACTCTAATTTGTGTCTAACTTCGATCCTCGTTTATTCCGTCTTAAGTTATCGAAATTGGTCGATTTCTTTTGGGTTCTCATACATATAGTATTATGTTGTTTACGTTTGGGGTTTTGGTTTGTCGGTTCAACATAAACATAAACATTCAACATCAACAAAACCATACACAACATAAACTATACTAAAGCATTAGAAAACCCTAATTTCTAATGTAATACACCATCATTGTGTAAGTGTGCATAAGTGTTCCATTCATTCACCCTAATCACAACCATTTATCCAAAGTTTCATATTACTATCATAGCATCATTCATCATCAAAATTAAACCCATACTTAGCCATTCTATTACGTTTTCGATAATTAGCAATAATTAGTATGTGCATCCAATAAATTCCAATAAAATCACATCATACTCCTATCATACTATAGGATTTAATTACCAACTCAAAATCATCATATAAATTTTTAAACCATAGTTTAAATTGCTTAAAGCTTTCGGTCATCATGTTTCTTTTTGCCTTAGTGTTCAATAAATCCCACAAAAATTATATCATGCTTATACTATGTACTAAACATGGAATATCACTACATATCATACATTAAAATTTTAAAATCATGCTTTTCATCCCTAAAACTTTTCGGTAATTCTAAGAACATACATATATATTTTCAATAATTTCCAATCTTGCACAACATGGTTATATATGAAATAAACATGTAATATTAACATTAAATATCAACTAATATTTATAATATGAACCAAATGCTTGGAATTCTTTTTGTCCTCACACATATTTTACATATGTGTTCAATAATTCCCAACAATGCATATTAGGTTCATATTATTTCTAAACATCATATATCCTATTATTTCCAACAAATAAAATCAAATAATGGCTTAAAAATACTTAAATATATTCTGCCCATTTTTGAAAAAATAGGAGTAGTGTTTCAAAATTTTCAAGATTAATGTATGATGTTCATATCATATATTAAACACTATATCTCAACTATTTCTCAACAAATAAAATCAAACAAATACAAGAAAAATCCAAAAATATTCTGAAAATTACCATATTTATTCTACATGCTTATAATACATTAGCAAGTAACAATATCAAATAACATTCACAAAATCATGCTTTAACATATTTAAAAATAAATAAAGCATAAATCGAAAAAAAAATAAACATGCTCCAAAAATTATGAAATTTTTACAGTAGCCTTAGAACATTATTCTAAGCATTTTTCATTCATGGCTTAAGAGCATTTGAAGGCTCTAAAGTCACGAAAATAAATGAGGAGCAAACTAGGGTTTTTAAACCCAAAAATTCAAAATAAATATTCCACTCCATTAGGATGGAAGAGGATGGTGAATAATACCTTCTTATGGTCTTAGAAGGATTATTTGAGTGTGGGAGAGGTTGGGGAGGGAGGATTTGGGGTTGAAAGTTTGAAAAGTGTAGAGAGAAAGTTTGAAAAATGAGAGAAATGCAAAGGGAGAATGAATCTGACCTTGAACGTCTCTCCCTTGTTATTCAGACCCTAGGGCTGTTATTTCCCATTTTGGTATGGTCTTGGTGGTAGTTGAGAGGTGGATTGGTCAAATTACCCGTTTTGGTATGTTAATACCGACTCTTTAAGTTTTAACGCACTTTCGATCGATTTCTCGGAACCTTAAGGTTCTATCTTATTAAATAGCCTTTAAAAGACTTATTTTAATGTTCATAAAAATTTCACGAAGTTCGGACGTCGTTCGATAAGTCAATTCCGAGTTATCGCGGAAAAACGGCGTTCGGCGATTAAAAATATGCCCATTCAAAATTCTATTGAATTTTTGAGCCTTCATAAATAATTTGAGTCTTATAAAGCATATTTTATTGATTTAGACCCTCGGTTCGAGTTTCGGGTCGTTCGGATCAATTTAGGGTTTTCCCGGTATATTTTACCCGTTCGGTTAAGTTCTTGAGAATTCCTTGAAATTGATTCTTATAATTTCTAAATTCATAATGAATTATTCCTTCATGATTTTGGTTGTTATCACTATTTATTATGATTAGCACGGACTGGAAGTTGTTCCGGCTCGTAAATAGTGTTTTTAAGACTGACCGGGCAAGTATGACCGAAAATTCTCATTCTTCGCATTCTCACATGTTTTCGTGTGAGGATTCTAAAATGAAATCCGTTAGTGGAGATTCATTCTCGATCTTTCATTCTATGTTCAGGCTACTCAGAAAACCCTAATCCGGTAGGACTAGTTATCGATTTTGATTTCTTTAGTATTCGATCTCGAATCGATTCTAATTCGTTTCATTGGTTTCCTTAAACATAATTAAGGTCTAAGAACCACAACTAAGTGATTCAAACATCACTAATAAAAGTTTTAAATTTTTCGGGTTATTACAAATAAATTAATTATTTTATGTTCAGCCCAATTTAACATAAATTAATTTATAAACATTTATTCATGCCACTAGAGAATAAATCTTGACTTACCCTTTATTACCGAAGTTGAGTCGGGCTTGCACTTAGACATTCTGAATCCCGTATTTAAGATATCGAGCGTCCATTAATTATTTATAGCATTACATTGCTTAAAATAATTAATATCTTTAATTCCTTAAGTAGTACCACTCAACCTCATTATTGTACTTGAGCTAACTCAACCTGCAGGGTTTAGTACAATAAACCTTTTGAGCTCCTTAAGGGGACGTCATCATCCTAAACGGATACGGTGACTCGACTGGATAACTAACATGACATCAAGACCGCCACCACCCAAGATACGGAGAATATTGGGTTAGAACATATAACCCTCACCCATAACAAGTCAAAGTGATGGTCAGCAACTCATACTCACCTAATACCTTATCGAGATTTAGATCATCGTAAGTCACCGAGATCTAGGTTCTTCACTACGGTCGATAGAAGAACTCGTCTCATTGTGATCCTTCAATACGTCGAGACGCACCGGCATAGACAAGCAACTAAGTCAAGTCACTTCTTATCTATCTGCAGCTATACCGACAACTCGTCCTCAAGTTGTCTCGGTGTGAAACTTTTATATCTCATTAAGCTTGACCAATCATACAGACTTCTGTGATCTTCTACACACTGTATGATCTAACTTATATATGAGATAAGGGGACACATATATATGCAATCAAGTAATCAAATCAGATAGGAGATTGTAATAGTGGTAACAGGATACATTGTATACAAGCTCAACCAAAACTGCTTTCAGTATACAAATCCAACAGAGGTAGCTTCTCGATGGCAACAATCTTTGCTCGGTCTACTTCCAAGCCCTTCGCAGAAACTTTGTGGCCAAGTACCACACATTCCTTAACCATGAAATGGCACTTCTCCCAGTTGAGCACTATGTTCGTCTCCTCACATCTGTGTAACACTTGGGAAATATTGTGGAGACAATGGTCAAAAGAAGAGCCAAATACGGAAAAGTCATCCATGAACACCTCCATAATGTTTTCAATCATGCAAAGACAACCCAAACGACATTCTCCTATAGGCAAAGACTCCATATGGACATGTGAACGCCGTCTTGTGCTGGTCTTCTGGGGCGATGGCAATCTGATTATACCCCAAATATCCATCCAGGAAGCAATAGAACTCATACCCCGCCAATCTGTCCAACATCTGATCAATGAAGGGTAGGGAAAAATGGTCCTTCCTTGTGGCTACATCCAGAGCACGATAGTTAATATATACTCGCCATCATGTCACAAACCTTGTTGCTACAAGCTCGTTCTTTTCATCTCTAATCACGGTGACTCCCCCTTTCTTGGACACCACTTGAGTTGGGCTCACCCATTCACTATCTGAGATAGCATATATCATGCCTGCGTCTAACAGCTTCAGAACATCTTTTATCACGACCTCTTGCATTGCTGGATTCAGGCGGCATTGAGGTTGCACATTTGGTTTGTACTCATTCTCCAATAGGATTCGGTGCATATGCAAATCAAAGGGTTGACCCCCTTGATATCAGATATAGTCTACCCAATCACCGACTTGTACTGTTTCAGCACGATCATCAACTTCTTCGACTCTTCCTCTATCAACTCCGAAGAGACTATAACCGGACAAGTCTCATCTTCGCCTAGAAAGGCATACTGAAGGTGGTCAGGTAACTCTTTTAACTTCATCTTGGCCGGTTTCTCTTTTTTCGTCACCACAACGTCCTCTCCTCCAATCGGCTTCCTCACGTCTAAGTAAGGCACTGACACCTCGGGGAGGGCCTTTACTTCTTCAATGGCTTCAAGGTACTCTAGAATCTCATCACAGGCCTCATCGAGGTCTGAGGGTGAGAAGATCGAGTTCTGCATACAAAACTCCATTGGATCTGCTGGCTGTAAGTGAGTGGAAGTTAGCTGCTCTATAACTCGACATTGTTCCATCATCTTCTCTTCAGGTTGCTTCATCGCATCGTAAATAGAGATTTTTATCTCCTCATTGTTGACCCTGAAGATCAGGTCTCCATCCTGCACGTCAATCGATGCTCTGCATGTGGCTAAGAACGGTCTCCCAAGAATAAGAAGCGTGTTCCCATCCTCTAGCATGTCGAGAACTACAAATTCTGCTGGAAAAATGTAGTCTCTAACTTTGACAAGCACGTCTTCCACTATCCCTTTCGGATAAGTCACCGATATGTCTGCCATCTGAAGAGCAATGGTCATAGGCTTGATCTCCCCAATCTCCAGTCTATTGAATATGGACAACGTCATCAGGTTGATGCTTGCCCCTAAATCGTACAACACCTTGGAGAAAGTCTAGCCTCCAATGACACACGCGATTGTGAAGCTACCTGGATCCTTTTGCTTGAGTGGCAACTTCTTTTGCAGCATAACACTGCACTCTTGAGACAAATTAATAGTCTTAAACTTCCCCAACTTTTTCTTATTAGCCACCGCATCCTTCAGGAATTTCACATATCCCGACATGTCTCTAAGTGCATCTAGTAATGAAATGTTGATGTGCACCTTCTGAAACATCTCCATAAACCGGGTCAGCTTCTCGTCATACTTTGGCTTGGCTAGCCTACGTGGGAACGGGATCGGAGAAGTATAGGTTGATATCTCTTCATCAGCTCTGCCTCGCGGCCACCCTCGTAACCGCTAGGGTGGTCGCTGGCACTGGAGCTGCGTCTGTCTTCTTCCTTGCGGTCGGGCTAGCGGTCGCTAGCTCGATCATGAGCTCTTCGTCAGTACTCTCTGGACATTTTCTCGCGGCCGGCCTAGCGATCGCTAGTTCGGTCGTTAGCTTCTCTGGAATACGTTCTGTCTCTTTTCTCACGGCCGGGCTAGCGATCGTTAGCTCGGTCGCGAGCTCCTCCTCGTTCAACACACATCCTTCTTCTCGTTCAGGATGTTTTTGGTAAGCTCTTCCACTCCTCAATTGGATGGCATTGCAATGATTTTTTGGGTTCATATTTGTATTACTCGAAAATTGGCCCTGCTTATGTTGCCTATTCTGCTGTGCGGCTATTTGACTTATTTGATTCTACATCATCTTCATGTGTTTTCCCATAGCCGTCACAGTGGACTCTAGATGAGTCATCTTCTGCCCGTGTTTCTTATGAATGAGTTTTGCTGCGTTGCTAATTATTGGTTGCTCACAACCAATTGCTGCATCATCTCTTCCAAGCTCTGCTTCTTCGCCTCTTGAATTATTCCATTCTGCACTGAAAAGCCAGGTGGTGGTTGGTGGAAGTTGTTGGGGTTGGCATACGAGAAATTAGGATGATTTCTGTTGTTCGGATGGTATGCTGGATTTTCCCCAAGATGATTTCTCTGATTGATATAATTCACGTCCTCCGCCTCTATCATGTCTGACTCTGCAGCGGTGATGTGAGTCATCCCCTTTGCTTTCCTCTCCTTTTCGAACTGACTCTTCAAAAGAGTGAACTTCTCCATTAGATCATCGTACTTAGAGTCGGCCTCTACAGTAGCTTCCTTAACCACATGTGTCCTCTCCATAGGCCATTGATAGCTGTTAGAAGCAATCTATTCTAGAATCATGCTGGCATCCTCCACTCGTCGGTTTAATGGGCATCCTCCTGCCGACATATCCACAATGCTTCTCGTGTGAGGTGTCAGTTCGCTATAGAACTGTGTAATCTGCTGCTCCTTGGAGAATCCATGCTGAGGGCATTTTCTTAATAAGCCCCTAAATCTCTCCCAAGATTCAAACAATGACTCATCTCCCAATTGGGAGAAGTGGGAGATCTCAGCTATGATTTTTTGCGCTTTAGCCGGCGGAAAGTATTTCGAAAGAAACTTCTCGCAAAGCTTCCCCCAACTATTGATTCAAGTACGGTCCAGGCTCTTGAACCAATCCTTCGCCTGGTTGCGCAGAGAAAATCCGAACATGCGCATCGGGATCGTATCTTGTGGCATCCCATTCTGCTTGATGGTGTCACATATATCCAAGTATGTCTCCAGATGAGCATTTGGATCTTCTGTCACTCCTCCCCTGAATTGCTCTCCTTGTACCATGCTGATCAGGGCCGGCTACAACACGAAATTGTTCGCATTTGTTCCAACTTATTTTTACCTAAAGTTTCTCGCAATAGAACAAGATCATTCTAGATTAATAAGCTAACCCAAGTCGTATTCACAAGGAAGGCTAAACAGGGCTCTATCGACATCGCACACAATAACAAAAAGAGAAACTAAACACTCTACATGGGGTTTGGGGCTAACATCACTCTTTAACTACCAATTAACTAGACAGAAATAACGAAAGCAAACCAATAACATGAACAAGAACTAAACCTAAAACAACAAACATAAATGAAATATGATTAAACCTTAACGTTATAAGATAGATAAATAAAGGAATAAAAGGATCAGGAAAATAATCAATTCGAATGAATTCCAAAGCGTAAAAATAACGGAAAGCAAGTAACAATGAATTGACAATTAAAGAACAACAAGAACTCACTGATCGATAAATAAAGACGATAAAACTGAAATTGATAGTCTTCCGGAGTAGAATCAATGTCGACAATCACAAGCGTAGGAATCCTCAAACATTTAAATAAACAAAGACTAAACTCTAAATCCAAAGAAATAAATGCTAAACTTGTTTTTGTTCTCAGAAGAATTCTCTCGTATAGAAGAACTTAACCCTAGCAAATTGAACATCGTCCATCTGAGCGAGAACCTAAAATATATATAAGAAAATCCGCCAAGGTAGCGATTGCTAGGCGTCAGCGACCGCTGTCCATGCGCGCTGGAATGCATCGACAAAAATAGGGCAGCGAGCGCTAGGGTGTAGTGAGCGCTGCCCCTGCGCGCTGGAGTTTCTTTGAAAACAGGGGGGCCAACGACCGCTAGGGTCCAGCGATCGCTGCCCCTCGGCGCTGTAACTTCTTCATTGTCTTGTTCTTCATTTTTTCCATTTTTTCCATTGGGCGCTTTAATAATCCGTTTCGACACTTTAATACTGCTTTCTCGATTCCTAACCCGAGATCATAAACATACAAAACGAGAGAGAAACAAGAAACAACGGGGGATAGCAAACAAAACAACAAGAGAGATACACTAACCGATGCACAAAACGCGATCAAATACAACCTAAACAACTCCCTCACACACAATGTATTGCTTGTCCTCAAGCAAGTCTTAACTCAAATCAATTAGCGAAAGTCTATCACAGAACTTGCTCAATCATACATCAACATCAAATTCGTTGTGAAAACTCAAAAGGGGCAAAAGATCAATGCTAAGAGTTTCCCTCACGTTGCACCTTCAATCAGATCATAACACAAGATAAGGGATGATGCGGGTTTTCAAAACTTGAAGACTAGACTCATATTAAACATCATTCAAAACTATTATTCGTTCTTATTCTTTTTTTTTTTTAACGATAGATTCAAAGGTGACCATTCGAGTCCGGAGACAGTCAGGTTATATGGCCATGTTTTCATGAGATGAAAACATTTAGAGATCATCTAAAGCGTTCTCGTGTGGTTTCCCATGCTCATGGTTTCCAGCAGAGCAGAGGCCTCCCAACTGAATCCTTAAACAAATAACACCTTTAATTCTAGGTAATAATCAGACACAACAAAGGAGAGAATCGGGTTATATGGAAAAGGTCACGAGAGGGAATCATTTAGAGATCATCTAAAGCCTTCTCGTGTGGTTTCCCATGTTTATGGTTTCCAGAGGAACAGAGACCTCCCAACTCAATCCTTAAACAGAGAACATGTTATTTAATACGAGAAACTAGCATTTCAAGAAAATGAATACCCACATCATACATTATCTCTAGTTATTACGTCAATCAGAATGCACAGAGGTGCCCCACAAAGAAGGTCAATCACCCGCATTTAGAACACAACTTCAAATCAAATCAATGCATAATTAGAACAGGTTCTGATCAAAACATATCCACTAAACCAATTTGAGACAAGAATGTCAAAGAACAATCAAAGCATCACGAACAAGCAAGGCGATATGTTCACAGACCAACCACAACACGTGAAAACAATGCATGCACACATAACAAACACACCTCATCCCCCCTAACAAAAAGAGCAAACAATGCCCACATTATAAGAAAAACATAAAAGAGATCGAAAGAAGACTGCCCTGAATATAGAAAGAGGCTGTGTGATGTGTAGCCGTTGTCAAGCAAGACCATAACCTGGAAACAGTAAAACAGGGAAAACAAACCAACAAGTAATAAAAATGCACTACTCTACTCCGGACACACACTAAAAGAAAGATACCTACAAAATAGCAGTGACAAATCACTACTGATCCGGAGATGGGGTAGGATCATCAAGGGCCCAATTGGACCACTGTTGGTTCAGTGTGGCCATCTGCCTGTTGTTTTCCAAGACCTGCTGATAATGAAGAGCAGACTGTTCTTGAGAGAGTTGCCATAACTGAGCTTGATCGGCAAGAAGATCGTGAGTGGCTGAGACTTGTTGCTCTAAATGATCTTGTCGCTGATATATGTCCTTCCTAAACTCCCCAAAGTCCTCACGAAATGATCTGAAATCAGAGTTGAATGTCCCGAAATTTTGCTGGTAAACCCCAAAATCCTGTTGAAAGGCCCGAAAGTCGTTTCTGTGCTCCCCAAACTCATCTCGAAATGAATGGAAATCAGCAGCGAGTAGGGGGGGTTCGTTGGCGACGTGGGCACCGGGCCATGGTCTTTGAGAACTGTAACCGGATGCCATGCACATAGTGAAGGCATCTGCCATATGCTCGTCGTCATATTCAGCGTCATCAAATAAATCATCATTCTCTGTTTCCTGAGTAAGGGCGGTTGGGGCAGCGGCAAGTTCATTGAGGTGATTTCGAACACACGGTTGATGGCTCGGTTGACACCATCTATAGTCAGCAGTTATAATCTTGGCCAACTTCAACTCATTGAAATCGATACGCGTGCAGAAGATAGTGTCTCTCGGATCAAGGTTAGAAGGATCGAATACCTGAAAGTAACGACCGATGGCACACACAATCAACGGAAGGGTGGCGTGGTAGCAGGATGTCGCCAGCATATTCTTAAAAGTAGATAGGATAAAATAACCGGCGCACACCCGAATGTTGTTAACTGCACAATGAAGCAGATAAAGCTCTTGCTGATTGACCTTATTGGCTTGTTCTTTACCCGTGATTGCATAAGCAAGAAACTTATGCAGTATAGCAATATATTATCGCGTAAAAAACCAGCAGGCATACCCCCAGACCTCCAATTCTGAAATCTCGTAAGAGCGGTCCAAGCCGTATTAGGATTAAAATTGGGGGGTAATGCATGATCGCCCACATGTGTGGGATGAAAACCCATAATTCTACATAGTTGAGATACAGTGAGCCGACGAGCGAGTCCATCGATCGTGAAAGACCCTCTAACTCGATTTCAATGAGGAAGGGACAGTTGTATTCCTCGCGAAGGTCAATGGACTCATCCGGTACTGCTGAACTGCTTGCATCACTCTCACCGGGACGTCTCTTGGTCCTGGTCATGCTGAGTAGCACAAGGAGATGAACGAAGAATTGCTATAAGAGGAAGGAGTGAAGCGCTCACTCGAACCGAACGCTCGCTGAAGAATTTTGCTCGCAGAGGCCTAGCGGTCGCTGGTACTAAGCGCTCGCTTAGGAAATTACTCGCAGAGACCTAGCGGTCGCTGGGACCTAGCGATCGCTAGGTCGATGAGACTGGAAAGATGGAGACGCGGCGTGGACACGGCAGAGGAGCTGAGGTGGTGAAACGGAGTCGGCGTGAAGCAGAGGTGGCACGGCGGAGGAGCTGAGATGGCGGTGCTGAGGAGGCGTGGGTGCGGCGGCGGAGTTGATGAGGCACGGCGGCGGTACAGACACGACGATGGAGCTAAGGCGGAGGTATGGATGCGACGGCGGAGAGCAGATGAGGCGTGGCGGTGGTACAGACGTGGCGGCGGAGCTGAGGAGAAGGTGGTTCCTGAAGAAGGAGAGAAAGAAAATGAGGCGCGACGCAAAAAAAAGAGTGATAAAAAAATTTTAGGGTTTGTCCCTTTAAATATGCTTGAGAACCGGCCGTTCGTGGGTCCAACGACCGCTAGGATGCAGCGGTCGCTACGTATTCTCTCTGGAATGCTATCATAAACGAGAGGCCAGCGACCGTTGGAGCCCAGCGATCGCGCCCTCCGCCCTGGAGTTTCTTCATAATGGAGGGTCAACGACCGCTAGTGTCCGGCGATCGCTGCCCCTCCTCCCTAGAGTTGCTCATAAAGAGGTCCAGGCCGTCACGGGGGCCGAGATCTGTGCCTTCTCCCTGTAATATTAATTTCCCACACCTGCGAAACAAAACAAGCTATCAGCCAAAACGAACAAGACAAAATAAAGGAAACAAAACAGACAGATAAAATAAACGAAAGAAGACATGGGTTGCCTCCCACGAAGCGCTTATTTAACGTCTTAAGCTTGACGAAAAGATGTTCAGGACGAGGGTGGATCGGTCACACGAGTCGACTCCACGGTGGAATTGTATTGATCCCCTGCAACATAAGGTTTTACCCGCTGACCATTTACCAAAAAGGAGTCCATCGAACCTTCCTTGGTGAGTTCCACCGACCCATATGACTTCACATCTTTAACAATAAAGGGACCACTCCAACGGGATTTCAATTTCTCGGGAAAGAGCTTCAAACGGAATTGAACAACAATACTTTCATCCCGGGTTGGAGATCCTTGTACACAATCCACTTGTCGTGGAGAGCCTTGACCTTATCTTTGTATATCCGAGCATTATCATATGCCTCATTATGCAGTTCGTCTAACTCGGACATTTGTAGTAGGCGATGCTCGCATGACTTTGGAGAGATCAAAGTTGGAAGCTTTTTAGCCCAATAGGCCTTGTGTTCAACCTCCACGCATAAAGTGACACGCCTTCCCATACACAAGACAAGATGGGCTCATTCCCAAGATGCTCTTATGCAGCGATGCGATATGCCCAGAGAGCATCAGTTAGTTTGTTTGCCCAATCTTTCCTTGAGGGCTGCACGGTCTTCTCGAGGATGCCCTTGATTTATCGGTTGCTAGTTTCGGCCTGACCCGACGTCTGTGGGTGATAAGGGGTGGCGATCTTGTGCGTGATTCCATTCTTTTTCATTAGTTTCTCGAACAACTTATTGCAGAAGTGCTTCCCGCCATCACTAATTATTGCACGGGGAAAACCAAACCTGCATAAAATGTTCTCCTGCACAAACTTGAGTACAATATGAGAATCACATGTCCTTGTGGGGATAGTCTCAACCCACTTGGACACGTAACCGACGGCAAGCAAAATGTACTCATACCCATACGACTTAGGGAAAGGTCCCATGAAGTCAATTCCCCACAAATCAAAAATTTCGACCACCAACACATTATTAAAGGGCATTTCATTTCTTCTACCAATCGACCCAACCCATTGACACCTATCACAGGAAAGATAGAAAGCATGGGCATCTTTAAAGAGGAAGGCCAAAATAAACCTGACTGGAAAACCTTATGGGCCGTCTTCTGCCCTCCAAAATGTCCACCACAATGGGCTTGGTGGCACATCTCCAACACCTTAGGTTGTTCCTCTTCAGCGACACAACGTCGGATCACCTCGTCCTTTCCTAACTTGAAAAGATAAGGATCTTCCCAATAGTATTGCCTGCACACATGTAGAAAACGCTTCCTCGCTGGTGCATTGCAGAGTCCAAATGGCATCCTTTGGAACGCATAAGTTCCGTGTGGGCTGGTGAAGGCGGTCTTGAGCTGATCATCGGGGTCGATGGCGATTTGATAATATCCGGACAACCCATCGAGGAAACAAAAGAACTCGTTCCCTGCAAGTCTTTCTAACAGTTGATCAATAAAAAGGAGGGAAATTGATCTTTCTTGGTGGAAGCGTTGAGCTTCCTATAATCGATGCACATCCGTCACCCAGTGACGAGTCTAATGGACACCAACTCCTTCTTGTCGTTGAGGACCATAGTGATTCCATCTTTCTTAGGCACAACATGGACTGGACTGACCCATTGACTATTGGCACATGGGTAGATGATCCCTTCGGCTAGCAGCTTTAAGATCTCATTCTTCACTACCTCACTGAGCACGAGGTTAAGTCTCCATTGTCAATCCTTCTTCGGCACTGCTCCATCTTAAAGCTGTATCATGTGCATGCACATGGCAGGACTAATTCCTCGGATATCTGCCAAACTCCATCCGAAAGCAAGCTTATGTCATTTCAACACGGAAACCAACAGAGATTGTTGGTACTCAGTGAGTTCAGTAGAGATGATCACGGGTTTCTGCTCATTATCCTTGAGGAAGACATACTTCAAATTCTTGGGGAGATCCTTCATCTCTAACTTCTCGGTTTCAGGTGGAGTCTCCTTTTCCTCTTTTATTGGTTTTTCAAATTCGGCTTCCAGCATGAGCCTTTCTTCCATGTCTGCCGATCCCTCATATACTTCCTCCATCCTGTGATCCTACACAAAAGAAATCTCAGCCAAGGGATCAATCGAATCAATAAAAGAACAATCTTCAATGGCATTAATCGATGGAATGGCCTTATTATTGTGCACGGAAAACGACACTGTGTCCCCTAAAACTGTCATCTTAATCCTACCATTCTTAACATCAATTAAAGTGTTAGTCGTGGCCATAAAGGGTCTTCCTAACAACGAAGTATGATCCCTACCATTCTCGCACTTCACCCATCTCTAGAACCACAAAGTCTACGGGCACAATCAACCCCCACACTCACAAGAATATTCTCTAGCACACCTCTAGGATAACGAATAAAACGATCAGCTAGCTGCAAACTCATCCGAGTGGGTTTCAATTCACCTAACTCTAATTCTTTAAAAATAGAGTAAGGCATAAGATTAATTCCAGCTCCTAAATCGAGCATACCAGAGCAGCCTTACCATTTCCCATAGCAATAGTGATAACGAAGTTACCCTGGTTCGCTGCTTGATGGAAGAGGTTGCTGCATGATGGAGCTTGCTACCTCCGAAACCATGATAAATTCGTCATCGGCGAATCTCCTCTTCTTAGACGACAACTCTTTGAAGAACTTAGAATAAGCTGGAACATTCCGGATCACATCCAGCAGAGGTAAGTTCACATGCACCTTGGACAACATAGAGTAGAAGTCTGAAAACTGCTGGTCGAGCTTGACATTCCTCAAGCGACTCGGGTAAGAAACCGGGGGTCGATATGGATTGGCCGACTTATAGAGTTGAACAACTGGTTGTTCCTGTTCAACTTCCTTCTCTGCCACTGTCTCATTCTCAACTCTTTGTTCCTCCACGACCTCTGGGAGTTTCACTTTATTATCAACCGTTTTCCCACTACGAAGAACTCAGAATACCTTGTGCTTGCGCGGTGATGACCTTGCCCAGTATCTTACCCGACCTGTCTGCTTTGTATTTGATTCATAGAATTCAAATCGCTTAACTCGGCCTTCAAGGCGCTTAAGGGTCGCCTCTTGAGATTTAATGGTTTCTCTTGAGCTTCCCTGCCAATTTGCTCTCTTGCATGAAAGCGCCAAACCGTCCTCTAAGGAAGTCTTGGGAGGAGCGGTTGGTCGTTGAGGAGAAGGAATCGACTCTTCAAATCTGGCGGAGGCGGTAGTACCCTATTGTGGTGGTGGATAGTACCTTGCCGAGGAGTAGGTAGTCTTCTTCTGCTGAGGTGGATAAAACTGTTGCTGGGGTCGACGAGTATGAAAATTTGAACCCGACCCTTGTCCTTGGTTCTGGCCTTTCCAAGTTGCACTGCTCTGAGGTCTCCACCCCGTAGGCTGTTGGGGTGGATTCTGATTGAACGGTAGTCGTGGAGGGTATCCCTGAGCAGCAAAAAATTCTGCACCTCATTCAAATGTCATCTCTCCCATTCTGGTACAGCTGTTCTCATCGTGGGAAGGATCTCCACAGATAGGACACGGTTCTTATTCCTGATCTTATCTCACCAAGAGTGAGGCCTTGCCCATCTTCAGCTCCTAGAGTTCTCTCATCATGTCAGTCATTTGTTTCCTCATATATGAGCTCGCTCCAATTTCCTTGATCTCCACTCGTTTTGCACGAGTGGTCTTCTGTCATGAATTAGCGGCTAGAGTATCAAAAATCTCCACCGCTTTCTCCCCCGTCTTCTCAGAAATCTTTCCTCCAGCAATTGTGTCCACCATGAACTGATAAGTATGCTGCAATCCATTATAAAAGATTTGCCATAAGAGTTCAGGCACAATCTGATGATGTGGACACTGCTGAAGCAGTTCTCTGAATCGGTCCAACGCTTCATGGAAGGACTCGTCTGCCTCATGTGAGAACTGCATTATTTGAAGTCCGATCTCTTGCGTCTTGTGATTCGGATAGTATTTGAGCAAGAAGGTTGTGCTCACGTCTTTCCAAGAGGGCAGAGATCCTGCTGCGAGGGTGAGATACCACGACTTGGCTCTGTCCTTTAATGAGTAAGGAAAATACTTCCTCAGGAGTTCATCTTCACTAATGGTTAGTAACGGAATAGATTGCACAGCGGTGCCAAACTCCCAGATAAATAACAAGGCATCTTCATTGGACATCCCATAGAACGTGGGCAGCATATTCACGTGATTGTGCTTGAGCTCATAGTTCCTCCCGGTGGGGAAGAGGACGATAGCTGATGCCGTGACCCCGTAGGCTAGTCTGGCAAAATCCCCCAACGTCTTAGGTGCATCATTCGGTGCTTCGACCATGATCACAAGTTTCTCTTCGAACAGTAACGCTAGATTGTAAACGTCACGAAATCTCTCCTCAAACACACTGTCACTTCTGTTGATATTGTCGACGAAGGGTGCTAACTTTTGTTTCAAACTTCGACGACCTAGCATAAACAACACCAAAAAAAAGATCAAACGCACCTGAGCGAGAAAAGGGTAACCAACAAGAAAAATAAATAATACGGAAAAAACACAACGCAAATAAAAGCCTAAAGCCTTCCCCGGCAACGGCGCCAAAATTTGTTCCAACTTATTTTTACCTAAAGTTGCTCGCAATAGAACGAGGTCATTCTAGATTAATAAGCTAACCCAAGTCGTATTCACAAGGAAGGCTAAACAGGGCTCTATCGACATCGCACACAATAACAGAAAGAGAAACTAAACACTCTACATGGGGTTTGGGGCTAACGTCACTCTTTAACTACCGATTAACTAGACAGAAATTACGAAAGCAAAACAATAACATGAACAAGAACTAAACCTAAAACAGCAAACATAAATGAAATATGATTAAACCCTAACGTTATAAGATAGATTAATAAAGGAAGAAAAGGATCAGGAAAATAATCAATTCGAATGAATTCCAAAGCGTAAAAATAACGGAAAGCAAGTAACAATGAATTGACAATTAAAGAACAACGAGAACTCACTGATCGATAAATAAAGACGATAAAACTGAAATTGATAGTCTTCCGGAGTAGAATCAATGTCGACAATCACAAGCGTAGGAATCCTCAAACATTTAAATAAACAAAGACTAAACTCTAAATCCAAAGAAATAAATGCTAAACTTGTTTTTGTTCTCAGAAGAACTCTCTCGCATAAAAGAACTTAACCCTAGCAAATTGAACATCGTCCGTCTAGCGAGAACCTAAAATATATATAAGAAAATCCGCCAAGGTAGCTGTTTAGTATGAATTTGTGTTGATTCTTGGTATAGTTTTACATGACATTTTCAGTGGTTTGTCCGATTTATGCCGTTGGTTTGATTAATATTTATCTATTCGAACTTACTTCGTTTGTTTCGATGATTTGTAGAAAAATGATATTTAAATGGGATGAAGTGGATCTTCCAAGAATCAAGTTTATTGAAGAGCATTGCGATAAGAGTTCATAAGCGGCACGGTCTCGCAATTCGAGATCGGACGCGAGAACGGAGCAAACATCAATCACGCCGTGCACCCGCTCGCCCGCCGAGCGGTGCCTCGCCCGTCGTGCGCCCGCGCTCCTCGATCGCCCATGCCGAGCTCGCCCACACGCCGAAGTTCGCCAGCTAGTCGCGCCGTGGGCCCGCAAAAGCAGCGCCAGCGCCTTCCCAACGCCCGCGCCCGCGCAGCGCAGGCATCGCCGCGCCCGTGCACCCGCAGCCTCCGTCCGACGTTGGTCGCCGGCGCCAGCCAGCGCCCATTTCCATTCGCGCGCAGCAGACCTCCGTCCGGTCTTTGGGTGGCGGCCTTGACCAGCGCCCGTTTCCCTCGCCGCGCACAACGCCTAACCTCCAGCCGACGCTGCCTTTCCCAGCACCCAAGTTCTCGCCCAGGCTCCCAGCGTGCGCTGCTACCCGTCCGGTGTTTGGCTCGCCCACCTTACCCAGTCCGTCCGGCGCTGTGATCAGTCCAGCTCTGGGAGCGTTGGCTGTTCACTCCAGAATCTCGGCGCTGAGATCCGTCCGGCGCTGGGGTGCTGAGGCTGTTCAGTCCAGAAACTCCTCACGTCCGGCGTTGCGTCGCGTCCGACGCTGGGAGTGAATTTCGTCCGTTATAAATACTGAAATACACGCGAAAAACCCTAGTGCTTATTTTATTATTTCGCAGACATCAGTTTATTTGGAGAACTTGTTCCTCCACGCGAATTTCCTCCATTAATTTTCCAAGTAATTTCTTTGCATTGGATTGATTCAAGACCTTTGATTGAAGAAATTCATCAACGACTTTTACTCCCCGCGAATTTTCTCCATTAATTTTCCAAGTAATTTCTTTGCATTGGATTGATTCAAGACCTTTGATTGAAGAAATTCATCAACGACTTTTACGATTGTAAGGATTATTATTCTATTTTCTTCCGTTGAATTATTGGATAATGATTTCTGTTGATTGTAATTGTTTGATCCTTGGAATGAGCATGAACTAATCTTCCTCTAGGGTTGAGTGATTCAAATTGATTAATTGTTTATTTGTTTTGATTGAGTATACCAATTGAATTCTAGGGTTTTCTGTTAAGTGATTGATCACCATTTAATTGTTTGTGTGTCGTGTATTATCGAGAGATAGATCGTTGCATCATAGGATTCAATTGGATTAGAGGCTCTTTGAAGCGGGTATTCTAATGGTTTAGGTATTTGTGAAATTTGATAACCTAGGTTTAATCCACGGAACGAAAGTCGAGTGTTTGGATTGAGGTTTGAGGATTGCATGAATAGGTAGATTTCTTAATCAAGCATAATTCAATTAATCAAGGCGAAGAACCCTAATACCCTAGTTATTCTCACAATCTTGAATTACTCCTGTTGCTTTCGAACTGCTTGAATATTGGTTTGAATCGTTTGCTTGATTTAATTTCCTGTCAATCTTAGTTAATCATCACCCCCAATCAAGTTTAGGATTTAGATTTACCGTTTTCATTGTAACACATCATAAGCCCTGTTAAGTCTTCCTCGAGAGATTCGACATGGGTCGACCTTACCACGCTATAGGGACCTCGTGCTATTACGAGCGACTAAGTAGAACAATTTGGTCGGAATAAATTTTGGCCCCGTTGCCGGGGAAGGCTTTAGGTATTTTTGATTGTGTTATTTTTTCCTCCTTATCTTCTATTTTTATTTATTTATTTTTGTTTGGTTAATTCTTCTCACAGGTGCGCGTAGTCCGTTTTCTTGTCTTGTGTTTGTGTATGCTAGGTCGTCGAAGTCTTAAAAGGAAGTTGGCACTAGTGTTCGACAACATTCACAGGGTAGGAGAATTTAATCTTTTGAAATTGGAAGAAGAAGGCTCGTCGGAAAGTGAGACGAGTTCAGCGACAGTTGAGCACGAGAATTTGGAGAGTAGATCTCCAAGTGAGAAATCTGTGCCAGAAGAAATGGCAGAAAATGGAGGAGGCCATGAAGAAGGAAACCCGAGGATGCGTGACTTTGCTCGACCCGTCATTGGGGTGACAACGTCATGCATAATCCTCGGGGATCCGGTCCAAAACTACGAGTTGAAGCCCATCCACTTCAACCTTCTTCCGTCGTTTTATGGGATGCCAAGTGAGGATGCTTTGAACTTCTTCCGGGAGTTCTATGCAGTGGTCCACACTTTTCCGTTGAGCGGACTTTCGGAAGATCTGGCGAGAATGAGGTGTTTTCTTACACCTTGAAAGATAGAGCGAGACATGGTTGATGTCTCTGACTGGTTCACGACGAGTTGGCAAGTCTGTATATGATAAGTTCATGGGAAAATACTACTCGAACCGAGAAAACACAAGAGCCGAGGGCTCGGATAGCGACCTTCAAGCAAATAGTTGGAGAACCTCTGCATGAGGTATGGGATCGGTTCAGTCGTTCTGGCGGCGGTGTCCGCATCACCATTACCCAGCTGAACTACTCAATCAATTTTTCTATGATGGTCTGACTATGGATTATCAATACATGATAGATAATGCAGCTGGAGGAGACATTGGAAACTATACTGCTGTTGATGTTAGCGAGATTTTGGAGACGCTAGCTGCAAACTCGCAGAGGAGAAGTGCAGGACGAAGACCTGCTGCAGCAGCAAAAGAGATGACACCTAACTATGAAATGACACAGCAACTGGCGGATCTCACTCGCCAAGTTCAGCTATTGAGAACAACTGAACCTCAGAAATCATCTCAATTCCAACAGCAACAAGCAATGTCGATGGAAACTTGTGGAATATGTGGAGAAGCTGGGCATGGAGCTAACATGTGTCAAAGAACCAGTGAGATGGCATATGAAGAAGTACAAGTTAATGCTATGCAAGGGTTCCAACAAAGGTACCAAAGAGGAAATCAGTCGAGGCCCAGACATGACCCCTACTCAAATTCTTACAATCCCGGCTGGAGAGATCACCCTAATTTCTCCTGGAATCAGAATCAAGGGGGATCAAGTCAGGGTACCCAGTTCAGACAGCAACCTCAGCAAAATCAGCAACAACTTGATGCCCCCAATAAACCATCGCTTGAGGATTCTCTAAATACTTTTGTCCAAGCAAGTACTTTGAGATTTGAATCTTTGGAGGCATCTATCAAAAGAGTGGAAACTCAAGTGGGATAACTCAAGTGGGATAGATGGTTTGGAACTGTGAGCAATTAGCACGACGAGACCAAAGGGAAGTTTCTAGCTAATCGGACATGCCAAAGCTATTCTCGCTTATGGAAGTGAGAATGAAAAGTCTGAGGCGATGAAGAGATCGGAGTAGAAGAAGAACACCTCGTAGAGTTTATGAGCCACCTGTTCCATTTCCGAGCCGTCTGATAGTCGAAAGGAAGGAGACGGGGAATATGAAGAAGGTGGTAGTTGAGAAGAAGAAAAAGCCCATTCCGCACCAACCCAAACCAAGGCAAAGCGATCCGGTAGCTTTACTCTTAGTGTTGCTTTTGGTAATGGGAATCGCATCGGGGATGCTTGATTTGAGTCTTGGGATTAATTTAATGTCCTTTTCTGTTTAACTCATTAAAACTTGGGAGTTAAAACAAACTAGCATGCGATTAGAATTAGTCGAGGAACTATTCGGTGCCGAAAGGTATGATAGAAGATGTTTTAATAAGAATGGGTAACCTTTTAGTCTCGATTGATTTTGTTGTCATTGATATGGGAGAAGAGGCGGGAAACATGAGTGGGCATCCGTTGTTGTTAGGTAGGCCATTTATGGCTACAACAAATACCCAAATTGATTTTCTAAAGGATTGATAAGCTTGACTTGTTTTGGAGTGCAGCGGAGACATTCCATGCTAGTAGTGCAGTGATACTTCTCTTGTTTCTACTCGCATCATGTTTTCTATCATTGCACTTGATACTTGGACGAGTATAAGGTCTTGCGGTGCAGATGCCTAAGGAAGAAGTTGTGATGACCGACCCCACACTCCGGGCTAAGTGTAAGAAAGATAGGGGTGAAGTACAAGTCGAGGATAAGTGGAAAGAGCCGCCACCTTACTCTTGAATATGGTTATCGCCTAGCGAGCGCGTTGGATAATGAGTCGGATGAAGCTTCTCGCTCGACAAAATTCAACAAAATGAGGAACCAATGGTCGGTGGCGACGTTAAAACTAGCGCTTCGTGGGCAACCCACGTTTATTTCCGTTTTGTTCTTGTTTTATCTTGGTTTTGCTTATGTTTGTGTTTTCGTCTTTGTTTTGGTTTTACGTGGTGTAGGTTTGGTGTTTATCATTCTTGAGTTAAGGACATTTTAATCCTTGTGGTGAAGCCGTGATGCTCCAACTACAACAAGACACTGCTCATTATCGAGGAAGTATCATCCTCTATGGTCATTTTGTATTATTAATGTTTAGAGCACTGGGGACAGTGCTCGGATTAAGTGTGGGGGATGATTATTCAGTTTTGTGTGCGTACCTTATCTATTTGTATGCTTGGTGATGTGCATCTATGCTTATTTTGATTTCTTGGAATCAAGTATTGTATATGCGAGTAAGTTGGGATTTTGATTTGTGCAACTAAGCTCTGTGGTATTGGTCAAACTGTTTTTAATTTCCGAAACTTCTGGTGGTATATGATTCGAGTGTAATGTGAATTGACAGGATTGTGATTGATAGAAAATGAATAGGGAAGAATTGACGTGATTTGTCCGACTAATGTTAGGGGTAGTGTTAACATTGTGGTTACATATATACTTGTTTCATCTATTGATTATTAAAAAAAAGAAAAAGAAAAAGAAATGTGTGAAAAAGAGTAGAAAATGAGATTGTTGAAATGGAGGATGGGATTACATCCCTCTTTCGTAATTTGAGAAATGGACATGGGAAACCACGATAGGAAACTCGAGTTCATCGAGGGTTCACCTTTCGAACATTGTTCCAAAATCTGTTAAAACATTCTATGTGCTTAAAAAAAAAAAGAAACTTGTTGCTAAAGGTGACCACATTTGTTAGTTCACCCCTAACGGAGAGTCGGGTCTGAGCAGTGGTTACCCTTTTTTTTATTGGAAATCAATTGTCGTCCTAGATTTATTTCACATTATCTTTGAATGCGTAAACACCAAGTGTGGGGGAAAGCAATAAGGTTTGATTGATTAGACTAAGAGTGAAGTTGAATGAGTTATCTTCCCTATTCTTACCAGTATAAACTTTGCTTGAGGACAAGCAAATAGATAAGTGTGGGGGAGTTGTTTAGTATGAATTTGTGCTGATTCTTGGTATAGTTTTACATGACATTTTCAGTGGTTTGTCCTATTTATACCGTTGGTTTGATTAATATTTATCTATTCGAACTTACTTCGTTTGTTTCGATGTTTTGTAGAAAACGATATTTAAATGGGATGAAGTGGATCTTCCAAGAATCAAGTTTATTGAAGAGCATTGCGATAGGAGTTCATAGGCGAAAACGGTCTGCAATTCGGAGATCGGACGCAAGAGAACGGAGCGAAACATCGAAGTCGCGCACGTGCAGCCAGCTCGCCCAGCGAGCCCGGCGCCTCACCCCGTCTTGCGCCGCGCTCCTCGGTCGCCCATGCCGAGCTCACCCCGTACGCCGAGTTCGCCAGCTAGTCCGCACCGCGCCTGCAAGGACAGCACCGCCGCACCCGCAAGGCGGCGCCCGGCGCTACGCCTTCCATGCCCTCGCGCCCCGCGCAAGACGCCTAACCTCCGATCGTATTGCCTTCCCAAAGGCAAAGTTCGCCCGAGCTCCCAGCGTGCGCTGCTACCCGTCCGACGTTTGGCTCGCCCACCTTGCCCAGTCCGTCCGACGCTGTGATCAGTCCGGCGCTAGGAGCGTTGGCTGTTCACTCCAAATCTCGGTAGCGTCCGTGGCGAGATCCATCCGGCGTGGTGCCGTGGTCTTTGGTATTCGATCTCAAAACTCCTCGCGTCCGGCGCTGGGAGTGAATTTTTGTCCGTTATAAATACTGAAATACACGCGAAAAACCCTAGTGCTTACTTTATTATTTCGCAGACATCAGTTTATTTGGAGAACATGTTCCTCCACGCGAATTTCCTCCATTAATTTACCAAGTAATTTCTTTGCATTGGATTGATTCAAGACCTTTGATTGAAGAAATTCATCAACGACTTTTACGATTGAAAGGATTATTATTCTATTTTCTTCCGTTGAATTATTGGATAATGATTTCTGTTGATTGTAATTGTTTGATCCTTGGAATGAGCATGAACTAATCTTCCTCTGGGGTTGGGTGATTCAAATTGATTAATTGTTTATTTTTTTTGATTGAGTATACCAATTGAATTCTAGGGTTTTCTGTTAAGTGATTGATCACCATTTAATTGTTTGTGTGTCGTGTATTATCGAGAGATAGATACGTTGCATCATAGGATTCAATTGGATTAGAGGCTACCGGAAACGGGTACTCTAATGGTTTAGGTATTTGTGAAATTTGATAACCTAGGTTTAATCCACGGGCGAAAGTCAGTGTTTGGATTGAGGTTTGAGGATTGCATGAATAGGTAGATTTCTTAATCAAGCATAATTCAATTAATCAAGGCGAAGAACCCTAATACCCTAGTTATTCTCACAATCTTGAATTACTCCTGTTGCTTTCGAACTGCTTGAATATTGGTTTGAATCGTTTGCTTGATTTAATTTCCTGTCAATCTTAGTTAATCATCACCCCCAATCAAGTTTAGGATTTAGATTTACCGTTTTCATCGTAACACATCATTAGCCCTGTTAAGTCTTCCTCGAGAGATTCAACTTGGGTCGACCTTACCACGCTATAGGGACCTCGTGCTATTGCGAGCGACTAAGTAGAACAATTTGGTCGGAACAGTAGCGATCGCTAGGCGTCAGCGACCGCTATCCATGCGCGCTGGAAAGCGTCGACAAAATCAGGGTAGCGAACGCTAGGGTGTAGCGAGCGCTGCCCCTGCGCGCTGGAGTTTCTTTGAAAACAGGGGGGCCAGCGACCGCTAGGGTCCAGCGGTCGCTGCCCCTCGGCGTTGTAACTTCTTCATTGTCTTGTTCCTCATTTCTTCCATTTCTTCCATTGGGCGCTTTAATATTCCGTTTTCGCACACTTTAATACTCTGTTTCCTCGATTCCTAACCTGAGATCATAAACATACAAAAAACGAGAGAGAAAACAAGAAATAACGGGGGATAGCAAACAAAACAACAAGAGAGATGCACTAACCGATGCACAAAACGCGATCAAATACAACCTAAACAGCATTCACTTCAGGGCCCCATCCATCTCCTTGAAATTGCTCAGTTGGTGGTCGGTATATGTAGTTCAGAGGTCTCACCTCGACAGCAGGGAGAAGTCCCATGTTCTTCATCTGGCACTGCATATCAGTAAACTCTGCCAGAAGACGTGCAGCATGCTCGGGAGATACGCCCCCGTTGTTCGGATTTGCTGCCATCTCTTGCTGTCTTCTTTCTCGTCTCCATCTCCTTTGGGTGTTTTCGATTTCAGGATCTAAAGGTGGTTCAGGGGGTCCTTGGGACCTTGTGATCATAAACTACCTGGAGAAAAATGGAGAAATCAGCTCTGGCAAGAAATAAAAATAAAATAAATTTACAACTTGAATTAATAATTCCAAATCGTCAAGTTATTCCTATATAATCTAAACAATCCACGGCAACGGCGCCAAAATTTGATCACACTATTTTCTAACACGAAAACGTGCAAGTAGATAGGTAAGTCGAGTATCGTATCCATAAGAATTGTAACGCGAAAACGCAGAAGCTAACTCAATAATCCTTCATCATTATCCAAGAAACGAATTTGGTTTTGGAAAGGTTTGGGACTTCTAATGTTTAATTCAAAACCAAAGGTATTAAAAAATTAAAACGAAAGCGATAAATATCATAGAGATAAAATAAACTAAGAGACTAACCCTAGGGATGTATTAATCCTACCCACAGCGTATGTTTATCCTGTTTCCTATTAACCAATTTTAATCCAGCCAAGATGAAAGATCACATATGTAACCAACAATTTCAGTTACGATAATTGTGGTAGTAGATTACTAATTTCCCTATTACTGTTACGTCTCAAGGTGAAAATTAGCAACTCCAAACAGATCACAAAGAATATTGTGACGACCCGACTTCTCAAGGATGTACGGATTAAACGGATTGCCACTGGTATGATAATGCAGCGGATATACACATAACTAAACCAATACGATTAACCATTCAACTACGAATAAATGCATATACTGAAAGGAATAAGCTGTTTCGATACAAACTCAAGTTACAGAAGGACTTGCCCAAAAGGTTCAACGTTCAAATATAGTCCAATCAGGGCGCAATTCAAGGAACGAGGTACGACCTCAAGTTCAATACGATATGAAAAGCAGTTATAATCAAGAGACACCAAACAATATCAGAGTTAGCAGCAATAAACGTGTGGACATGCATATGACGATACATGCCCAAGGTTTTAGAAATCCTTCCTATTAAAGCAACAAAACAACTACCACTCTGCACCGCCTCGCACTCATCATCAATCCCTGCTCAACCTACACATCAAAAACAAGATGCAGGGCTAAGTACAAAAGTACTCAGTGGACTCATTGCCGAAAACATTTTCTTTGTTAAAGTTATTGAACTGCCCACAATAGCGCATGAGGATTTTAGTTGAAAGACTCACGCCTATCAAACATTTTATCATTTTCCAAAAGCATTCGGTCGAAATTTTTTATCCATGTTGTTCCATATCTGATCATTCATTCATTCATTCGCGCATTATGGAGGTGGCCACCAACACATAGTCGCCGTGACCGATCAAGTTAGCTAACCTTAACACACAGTCACACGTGTACACAATCCGAGTTAGTCCTCAACTAAGTCGGATCCTATCGGTACCATTTTTTAACGTTGGTGGACCAACTTATTCACATACCACGTTGGATATACCAACCCATTCTCATTCCACGTTGGACAAACCAACCTCAGATAGGAACACAACAAAACATAAACATTTGGCAGTTAATAACAGTTTATGTAACAATATTTCATAAAGCTTTTGTAAATCATGCTTTGAGATAGATATGCATATCATTTTTGTTTCAAGAGAGCCCACCTGCTAATCCGAAGCTAATTGTTCTAAGCAGGGCAATGTGTGAGTGTCCTTTCTCGCAACTACGTACGATCAAACCCTTCATAAGAAAATAATTGTTCTTAGATTCTTTCTATCGATCGAAGGTCGTTTATAGATTACGACTTAAAGTTCCCAATTAGGGTTTCTTTATGATTTCATGTGATGGTTTTAAGATAATTTCTATTATCTTACATTCCCGAATTCCCAAACTATTTTACTTCATCATTCATAGATGAACCTCAACTTATGAGTCGTATACTCCGAGTCTATCCTCGACTCTTAACCTTAGTGTTCTTCTAAACGTTATTATGTTATAGATTGTTAGTATTCAAGTTGTGATTGGTATATTAGGATATTCTCAAGCCACTAACTAGACTTAACAATTGTAGTTACGTCCTAGTAGGTTATGCTTGACGACTTGTCGTATTAGCACGACGAATAAAATGAGAGTATTGACTTATGATTCAAGTGATCACATGCTATCATGTAAGTAAGTACTTAGGAATAGATGGAGTTCTTTGTGTATACTAACTCGACCTTCGAGACATAAGGATTGACATCTTATGTTTGAATCTTTGTTTACACTTTACTACGTTGTTTGTTTCTCTTAACTCGTCGGAGATTGTATAAGTTATATAATCGCTATTTGTTGTCGAGTTGTTTTAACGCTCAATCTAATATCGTATTAGGTTGTCGTTGTTGAGTATTTAGCGTTGTAACTCGGTTTTTGGTTTCTTTAACTTAGGAACTCACGTTTGAGTATCCTATTATTAATAGGAAAACCCTAAATTGTGTCTATCTTCGATTCTATTTAATGCCTTCTTAAGTTATCGAAATTTGTTGATTTCTTTCGGATTCTCATACATAAAGTACAATGTTGTTTACGTTTGGGGTTTTGTTTGTCGGCACAACATAAATGTAACCATTCAACACCATACAACACCATACACAACATAACTATACTAAAGCATTAGGAAACCTTAATTTCTAACATAATACACCACTATTGTGTATGTGTGCATGAGTGTTTCATTCATTCATCATGATCGCTAGGTCGATGAGACTGGAAAGATGGAGACGCGGCGTGGACGCAGCGGATGAGCTGAGGCAGTGACGCTGAGTCGGCGTGAAGCAGAGGTGGTGCGGCGGCGGAGCTGAGATGGCGGTGCTGAGGAGGCGTGGGCGCGGCGACGGAGTTGATGAGGCACGGCGGCGGTACAGACACGACGATGGAGCTAAGGTGGAGGTATGGACGCGACGACGGAGAGCAGATGAGGCAGGCGGTGGTACGAGGCGTGGCATGAGGCGAGAGAAGGTGGTTCTGAAGAGGAGAGAAAGAAAATGAGGCGCGACGCAAAAAAAAGAGTGATAAAAAAATTTTAGGGTTTGTCCCTTTAAATATGCTTGAGAACCGGCCGGTCGTGGGTCCAACGACCGCTAGGATGCAGCGGTCGCTGCGTATTCTCTCTGGAATGCTATCATAAACGAGAGGCCAGCGACCGTTGGAGCCCAGCGATCGCTGCCCCTCCGCCCTGGAGTTTCTTCATAATGGAGGTGTCAACGACCGCTAGTGTCCGGCGATCGCTGCCCCTCCTCCCTAGAGTTGCTCATAAAAGAGGGTCCAGCGGCCGCTGGGGGCCAGCGACCTCTGCCCCTTCTCCCTGTAATATTAATTTCCTACACATGCGAAACAAAACAAGCGATCAGCCAAAACGAACAAGACAAAATAAATGAAACAAAACAGACAGATAAAATAAACGAAAGAAGACATGGGTTGCCTCTCACGAAGCGCTTATTTAAAGTCTTAAGCTTGACGAAAAGATGTTCAGGACGAGGATGGATCGGTCACACGAGTCGACTCCACGGTGGAATTGTATTGATCCCCTGCAACATAAGGTTTTACCCGCTGACCATTTACCAAAAAGGAGTCCATCGAACCTTCCTCGGTGAGTTCCACCGACCCATATGACTTGACATCTTTGACAATAAAGGGACCACTCCAACAGGATTTCAATTTCCCGGGAAAGAGCTTCAAACGGGAATTGAACAACAATACTTTCATCCGGGTTGGAGATCCTTGTGCACAATCCGCTTGTCGTGGAGAGCCTTGACCTTATCTTCGTATATCCAAGCATTATCATATGCCTCATTATGCAGTTCGTCTAACTCGGACATTTGTAGTAGGCGATGCTCCGCAGCTTTAAAGAGATCAAAGTTGGAAGCTTTTATAGCCCAATAGGCCTTGTGTTCAACCTCCACAGACAAGTGACACGCCTTTCCATACACAAGACGGTATGGGCTCATTCCCAAGATGCTCTTGTACGCGGTACGATATGCCCAGAGAGCATCAGTTAGTTTGTTTGCCCAATCTTTCCTTGAGGGCTGCACGGTCTTCTCGAGGATGCCCTTGATTTGTCGGTTGCTAATTTCGGCCTAACCCGACGTCTGTGGGTGATAAGTGGTGGCGATCTTGTGCGTGATTCCATTCTTTTTCATTAGTTTCTCGAACAGCTTATTGCAGAAGTGCTTCCCTCCATCACTAATTAATTCACGGGAAAACCAAACCTGCATAAAATGTTCTCCTGCACAAACTTGAGTACAATATGAGAATCACATGTCCTTGTGGGGATAGCCTCAACCCACTTGGACACGTAATCGACGGCAAGCAAAATGTACTCATACCCATACGACTTAGGGAAAGGTCCCATGAAGTCAATCCCCCACAAATCAAAAATTTCGACCACCAACACATTATTAAAGGGCATTTCATTTCTTCTACCAATCGACCCAACCCGTTGACACCTATCACAGGAAAGATAGAAAGCATGGGCATCTTTAAAGAGGGAAGGCCAAAATAAACCTGACTGGAAAACCTTATGGGCCGTCTTCTGCCCTCCAAAATGTCCACCACAATGGGCTTGGGGGCACATCTTCAACACCTTAGGTTGTTCCTCTTCAGCGACACAACGCCGGATCACCTCGTCCTTTCCTAACTTGAAAAGATAAGGATCTTACCAATAGTATTGCTTGCACACATGTAGAAAACGCTTCCTCGCTGGTGCATTGCAGAGTCCAAATGGCATCCTTCGGAACGCATAAGTTCCGTGTGGGCTGGTGAAGGCAGTCTTGAGCTGATCATCGGGTCGATGGCGATCTGATAATATCCGGGCAACCCATCGAGGAAACAAAAGAACTCGTTCCCTGCAAGTCTGTCTAACAGTTGATCAATAAAAGGGAGGGGAAATTGATCTTTCTTGGTGGAAGCGTTGAGCTTCCTATAATCGATGCACATCCGTCACCCAGTGACGGTCTAGTGGACACCAACTCCTTCTTGTCATTGAGGACCATAGTGATTCCACCTTTCTTAGGCACAACATGGACTGGACTGACCCATTGACTATTGGCACATGGGTAGATGATCCATTCGGCTAGCAGCTTTAACATCTCATTCTTCACTACCTCACTGAGCACGGGGTTAAGTCTCCATTGTCCATCCTGCTTCGGCACTGCTCCATCTTCAAGCTGTATCTTGTGCATGCACATGGCAGGACTGATTCCTCAGATATCTGCCAAACTCCATCCGAAAACAAGCTTATGTCGTTTCAACACGAAAACCAACAGAGATTGTTGGTACTCAGTGAGTTCGGCAGAGATGATCACGGGTTTATGCTCATTATCCTCGAGGAAGACATACTTCAAATTCTTGGGGAGCTCCTTCAACTCTAACTTCTCGGTTTCAGGTGGAGTCTCCTTTTCCTCTTTTATTGGTTTTTCAAATTCGGCTTCCAGCATGAGCCTTTCTTCCATGTCTGCCGATCCCTCATATACTTCCTCCATCCTGTGATCCTACACAAAAGAAATCTCAGCCAAGGGATCAATCGAATCAATAAAAGAACAATCTTCAATGGCATTAATCGATGGAATGGCCTTATTATTGTGCATGGAAAACGACACTGTGTCCCCTAAAACTGTCATCTTAATCTTACCATTCTTAACATCAATTAAAGTGTTAGTCGTGACCATAAAGGGTCTTCCTAACAACAGTGTATGATCCCTACCATTCTCGTGCACTTCACCTATCTCTAGAACCACAAAGTCCACGGGCACAATCAACCCCCCACACTCACAAGAATATTCTCTAGCACACCTCTAGGATAATGAATAAAACGATCAGCTAGCTGCAAACTCATCCGAGTGGGTTTCAATTCACCTAACGCTAATTCTTTAAAAATAGAGTAAGGCATAAGATTAATTCCGGCTCTAAATCGAGCATACCATAGCGCCTTACCATTTCCCATAGCAATAGTGATAACGGCTACGGATCGCGTTGCTTCAGTGGAAGAGGTCACGCATGATGGAGCTTGCTACCTCGAAACCATGATAAATTCATCATCGGTGAATCTCATCTTCTTGACGACAACTCTTTGAAGAACTTAGAATAAGCCGAACATTCGGATCACATCCAGCAGAGGTAAGTTCACATGCACCTTGGACAACATAGAGTAGAAGTCTGAAAACTGCTGGTCGAGCTTGACATTCCTCAAGCGACTCGGGTAAGGAACCGGAGGTCGATATGGATTGGCCGACTTATGGAGTTGAACAACTGGTTGTTCCTGTTCAACTTCCTTCTCTGCCACTGTCTCCTTCTCAACTCTCTGTTCCTCCACGACCTCTGGGAGTTTCACTTTATTATCAACCGTTTTCTCACTACGAAGAAAAGTAACAGCTTGTGCTTGGTACGGCTGATGACCTTGCCCTGGTATCTTACCCGACTGTTGCTGCTGTTGTATCTGATTCATAGAATTTGAAATCTGTCTAACCTGGCCTTCAAGGCGCTTAAGGGTCGCCTCTTGAGATTTAATGGTTGCCTCTTGAGCTTCCCTTGCCAATTTGCTCTCTTGCATGAAAGCGACCAAACTGTCCTCTAAGGAAGTCTTGGGAGGAGCAATTGGTCGTTGAGGAGAAGGAATCAACTGTTGAAACTGCGGCGGAGGCGGGTAGTACTGATGCGGAGGCGGGTAGTACCCCTGCTGTGGTGGTGGATAGTACCCTTGCTGAGGAGTATGGTAGTACTGCTGCTGAGGTGGATAAAACTGCTGCTGGGGTCGACGAGTATGAAAATTTGAACCCGACCCTTGTCCTTGGTTCTGGCCTTTCCAAGTTACCTTTGCTCGAGGTCTCCACCCGTGAGGCTGTTGGGGTGGATTCTGATCGAACGGTAGTCGTGGAGGGTATCCCTGAGCAGCAAAAAATTCTACACCTCCTTCAAATGTCATCTCTCCCATTCTGGTACAGCTGTTCTCATCGTGGGAAGGATCTCCACAGATAGGACATGGTTATGATTCCTGATCTTGTCTCACCAAGAGTGAGGCCTTGCCCATCTTCAGCTCCTAGAGTTCTCTCATCATGTCAGTCATTTGTTTCCTCATATCTGAGCTCGCTCCAATTTCCTTGATCTCTACTCGTTTTGCACGAGTGGTCTTCTGTCGTGAATTAGCGGCTAGAGTATCAAAAATCTCCACCGCTTGCTCCTCCGTCTTCTCAGAAATCTTTCCTCCAGCAACTGTGTCCACCATGAACTGATAAGTATGCTGCAATCCATTATAAAAGATTTGCCATAAGAGTTCAGGCACAATCTAAAGATATGGACACTGCTGAAGCAGTTCTCTGAATCGGTCCAACACTTCATGGAAGGACTCGTTTGCCTCATATGAGAACTACATTATTTGAAGTCTGATCTCTTGCGTCTTATGATTCGGATAGTATTTGAGCAAGAAGGTCGTGCTCACGTCTTTCCAAGAGGGCAGAGATCCTGCTGTGAGGGAGAGATACCACGACTTGGCTCTGTCCTTTAATGAGTAAGGAAAACACTTCCTCAGGAGTTCATCTTCACTAATGGTTAGTAACGGAATAGATTGCACAACGGTGCCGAACTCCCATATAAATAACAAGGCATCTTCATGGGACATCCCATAGAACGTGGGCAACATATTCACGTGATTGTGCTTGAGCTCATAGTTCCTCCCGTCGGGGGAGAGGACGATAGTTGATGCCATGACCCGTGAGGCTAGTCCGCAAAATCCCCAACGTCTTAGGTGCATCATTCGATTGCTTGACCATGATCACAAGTTTCTCTTGACGAGAACACTAGATTGTAAGCGTCACGAAATCTCTTCTCAAACACACCGCCTCTTCTCGTTGATATTGTTGACGAAGGGTGCTAACTTTGTTTCAAACTTGACGACCTAGCATAAACAACACCAAACAAAAGATCAAACGCACTTTGAGGGAGAAAAGGGTAACCAACAAGAAAAATAAATATCTGGAAAAACACAACGCAAATAAAAGCCTAAAGCCTCCCGGCAACGACGCCAAAATTTGTTCCAACTTATTTTTACCTAAAGTTGCTCGCAATAGAACGAGGTCATTCTAGATTAATAAGCTAACCCAAGTCGTATTCACAAGGAAGGCTAAACAGGGCTCTATCAACATCGCACACAATAACAGAAAGAGAAACTAAACACTCTACATGGGGTTTGGGGCTAACGTCACTCTTTAACTACCGATTAACTAGACAGAAATTACGAAAGCAAAACAATAACATAAACAAGAACTAAACCTAAAACAGCAAACATAAATGAAATATGATTAAACCCTAACGTTATAAGATAGATTAATAAAGGAAGAAAAGGATTAGGAATATAATCAATTCGAATGAATTCCAAAGCGTAAAAATAACGGAAAGCAAGTAACAATGAATTGACAATTAAAGAACAACGAGAACTCACTGATCGATAAATAAAGACGATAAAACTAAAATTGATAGTCTTCCGGAGTAGAATCAATGTCGACAATCACAAGCGTAGGAATCCTCAAATATTTAAATAAACAAAGACTAAACTCTAAATCCAAAGAAATAAATGATAAACTTGTTTTCGTTCTCAGAAGAACTCTCTCGCATAAAAGAACTTAACCCTAGCAAATTGAACATCGTCAGTCTGAGCGAGAACCTAAAATATATATAAGAAAATCCGCCAAGGTAGCTGTTTAGTATGAATTTGTGCTGATTCTTGGTATAGTTTTACATGACATTTTCAGTGGTTTGTCCTATTTATGCCGTTGGTTTGATTAATATTTACCTATTCGAACTTACTTCGTTTGTTTCGATGTTTTGTAGAAAAACGATATTTAAATGGGATGAAGTGGATCTTCCAAGAATCAAGTTTATTGAAGAGCATTGCGATAAGAGTTCATAGGCGAAAACGGTCTGCAATTCGGAGATTGGACGCGAGAAAATGGAGCGAAACATCGAAGTCGCGCACGTGCACCCAGCTCGCCCAGCGAGCCCGGCACCTCACCCCGTCGTGCGCCGCGCTCCTCGGTCGCCCATGCTGAGCTCGCCCCACACGCCGAGTTTGCCAGCTAGTCAGCGCCCGCGCGCCCCTCAAAGCAGCGCCAGATCTGCCTTCCAGCGCCGCCAGCGCCCGCCGCCCGCAAGGCAGCGCCGCCAGCGCTGCGCACCCGCAAGGCCGGCGCCCGATACCCTCCGCCCGCGTGCCCGCAACCTCCGTCCGATGTTGGGTGGCGGCGCCCGGCCAGCGCCCATTTCACTGCGCGCAGCGACCTCCGTCCGTATTGGGTGGCGGCCTTGACCAGCGCCATTTTCCTCGCCGCGCAACGCTTAACCTCCGGTAGCGCCGCTTTCCCAGCGACCCAAGTTCGCCCGTTCTCCGGCGTGCTGCTACCGTCCGACGTTTGGCTCGCCCACCGCGATCCGTCCGTGGCAGGATCGATCCGACGCTGGGCGTTGGTCGTTCACTCGAATCTCGGTGCATCCGACCGAGATCCGTCCGACGCTGGGTCTTGAGGTCGTTCGATCAAAAACTTCTCACGTCCGACGTTGCGTCGCGTTCGGTGCTGGGAGTAAATTTTCGTCCGTTATAAATACTGAAATGCACGCGAAAAACCCTAGTGCTTATTTTATTATTTCGCAGACATCAGTTTATTTGGAGAACTTGTTCCTCCACACGAATTTCCTCCATTAATTTTCCAAGTAATTTCTTTGCATTGGATTGATTCAAGACCTTTGATTGAAGAAATTCATTAACGACTTTTACTCCAAGCGAATTTCCTCCATTAATTTTCCAAGTAATTTCTTTGCATTGGATTGATTCAAGACCTTTGATTGAAGAAATTCATCAACGACTTTTACGATTGTAAGGATTATTATTCTATTTTCTTCCGTTGAATTATTGGATAATGATTTCTGTTGATTATAATTGTTTGATCCTTGGAATGAGCATGAACTAATCTTCCTCTTGGGTTGGGTGATTCAAATTGATTAATTGTTTATTTGTTTTGATTGAGTATACCAATTGAATTCTAGGGTTTTCTGTTAAGTGATTGATCACCATTTAATTGTTTGTGTGTCGTGTATTATCGAGAGATAGATACGTTGCATCATAGGATTCAATTGGATTATAGGCTACTGGAAACGGGTACTCTAATGGTTTAGGTATTTGTGAAATTTGATAACCTAGGTTTAATCCACGGAACGAAAGTCGAGTGTTTGGATTGAGGTTTGAGGATTGCATGAATAGGTAGATTTCTTAATCAAGCATAATTCAATTAATCAAGGCGAAGAACCCTAATACCCTAGTTATTCTCACAATCTTGAACTACTCCTGTTGCTTTCGAACTGCTTGAATATTGGTTTGAATCATTTGCTTGATTTAATTTCCTGTAAATCTTAGTTAATCATCACCCCCAATCAAGTTTAGGATTTAGATTTACAGGTTTTCATCGTAACACATCATAAGCCCTGTTAAGTCTTCCTCGAGAGATTCGACTTGGGTCGACCTTACCACGCTATAGGGACCTCGTGCTATTGCGAGCGACTAAGTAGAACAATTTGTTCGGAACAGTAGCGATAGCTAGGCGTCAGCAACCGCTGTCCATGTGCGCTGGAATGCATCGACAAAAACAGGGCAGTGAGCGCTAGGGTGTAGCGAGCGCTGCCCCTGCGCGCTGGAGTTTCTTTGAAAACAGGGGGGCCAGCGACCGCTAGGGTCCAGCGGTCGCTGCCCCTCGGCGTTGTAACTTCTTCATTGTCTTGTTCTTCATTTCTTCCATTTCTTCCATTGGGCGCTTTAATATTCCGTTTTCGCACACTTTAATACTCTGTTTCCTCGATTCCTAACCTGAGATCATAAACATACAAAAAACGAGAGAGAAAACAAGAAACAACGGGGGATAGCAAACAAAACAACAAGAGAGATGCACTAACCGATGCACAAAACGCGATCAAATACAACCTAAACAACATTCACTTCAGGGCCCCATCCACCTCCTTGAAATTGCTCAGTTGGTGGTCGGTATATGTAGTTCAGAGGTCTCACCTCGACAGCAGGGAGAAGTCCCATGTTCGCTATCCGCACCGCATATCGATAACTCTGCGTAAGACGCGTGCGGCATGCTCGGGAGATCGCCCCGTTGTTGGTTCTGTGCCATCTCTTGCTTCTTCTTTCTCGCCTCCTTCTCCTTTGGGTGTTTTCGATTTCAGGATCTAAAGGTGGTTCAGGGGGTCCTTGGGACCTTGTGATCATAAACTACCTGGAGAAAAATGGAGAAATCACTCGGCAAGAAATAAAATAAAATAAATTTACAACTTGAATTAATAATTCCAAATCGTCAAGTTATTCCTATATAATCTAAACAATCCCCGGCAACGGCGCCAAAATTTGATCACACTATTTTCTAACACGAAAACATGCAAGTAGATAGGTAAGTCGAGTATCGTCTCCATAGGAATTGTAACGCGAAAACACAGAAGCTAACTCAATAATCCTTCATCATTATCCAAGAAACGAATTTGGTTTTGGAAAGGTTTGGGACTTCTAATGTTTAATTCAAAACCAAAGGTATTAAAAAATTAAAACAAAAGCGATAAATATCATAGAGATAAAATAAACTAAGAGACTAACCCTAGGGATGTATTAATCCTACCCACAACAGTATGTTTATCCCTGCTTCCTATTAACCAATTTTAATCGGCCGAGATGAAAGATCACATATGTAACCAACAATTTCGATTCGATAATTGTGGTAGTAGATTACTAATTTCTCTATTCTTTATTCGTCTCGAGGTGAAAATTAGCAACTCAAACAGATCACAAAGAATATTGTGACGACCGACTTCTCGAGGATGTACGGATTAAGCGGATTGCCACTGGTATGATAATGCAGCGGATATACACATAACTAAACCAATACGATTAACCATTCAACTACGAATAAATGCATAGACTGAAAGGAATAAGCTGTTTCGATACAAACACAAATTACGTAAGGACTTGCGAAAAGGTTCAGCGTTGAATATAGTCCAATCGTATGCAATTCGAGGAACGAGTGCGACCTCAAGTTCAATACGATATGAAAAGCGCTTATAATCAAGAGACACCAAACAATATCAGAGTTAGCAGCAATAAACGTGTGGACATGCATATGACGATACATGCCCAAGGTTTTAGAAATCCTTCCTATTAAAGCAACAAAACAACTACCACTCTGCACCGCCTCGCACTCATCATCAATCCCTGCTCAACCTACACATCAAAAACAAGATGCAGGGCTAAGTACAAAAGTACTCAGTGGACTCATTGCCGAAAACATTTTCTTTGTTAAAGTTATTGAAAGACTCACGCCTATCAAACATTTTATCATTTTCCGAAAGCATTCCGTCGAAATTTTTTATCCATATTGCTCCATATCTGATCATTCATTTATTCATTCGCGCACTATGGAGGTGGCCACCAACACATAGTCGCCGTGACCGATCGAGTTAGCTAACCTTAACACACAGTCACACGTGTACACAATCCGAGTTAGTCCTCAACTAAGTCGGATCCGATCGTTACCATTTTTTAACGTTGGTGGACCAACTTATTCACATACCACGTTGGATATACCAACCCATTCTCATTCCACGTTGGACAAACCAACCTCAGATAGGAACACAACAAAACATAAACATTTGGCAGTTAATAACGGTTTATGTAATAATATTTCATAAAGCTTTTGTAAATCATGCTTTGAGATAGATATGCATATCATTTTGTTTCAGAGAGCCCACCGCTAATCCGGCTAATTGTTCTAAGCGAGGCAATGTGTGAGTGTCCTTTCTCGCAACTACGCACGATCAAACCCTTCATAAGAAAATAATTGTTCTTAGATTCTTTCTATCGATCGAAGGTCGTTTATAGATTACGACTTAAAGTTCCCAATTAGGGTTTCTTTATGATTTCATGTGATGGTTTTAAGATAATTTCTATTATCTTACATTCCCGAATTCCCAAACTATTTTACTTCGTCATTCATAGATGAACCTCAACTTATAGTCGTATACTCCGAGTCTATCCTCGACTCTTAACCTTAGTGTTCTTCTAAACGTTATTATGTTATAGATTGTTAGTATTCAAGTTGTGATTGGTATATTAGGATATTATCAAGCCACCAACTAGACTTAACAATTGTAGTTACGTCTAGTAGGTTATCTTGACGACTTGTCGTGTTAGCACGACGAATAAAAGAGAGTATTGACTTATGATTCAGTGATCACATCTTTATCATGTAAGTAAGTACTTAGGAATAGATGGAGTTCTTTGTGTATACTAACTCGACCTTCGAGACATAATGATTGACATCTTATGTTTGAATCTTTGTTTACACTTTACTACGTTGTTTGTTTCTCTTAACTCGTCGGAGATTGTATAAGTTGTATAATCTCTATTTGTTGTCGAGTTGTTTTAACGCTCAATCTAATATCGTATTAGGTTATCGTTGTTGAGTATTTAGCGTTGTAACTCGGTTTTTGGTTTCTTTAACTTAGGAACTCACGTTTGAGTATCCTATTATTAATAGGAAAACCCTAAATTGTGTCTATCTTCGATTCTATTTAATGCCTTCTTAAGTTATCGAAATTTGTCGATTTCTTTCGGATTCTCATACATAAAGCACTATGTTGTTTACGTTTGGGGTTTTGTTTGTCGGGACAACATAAATGTAACCATTCAACACCATACAACACCATACACAACATAACTATACTAAAGCATTAGGAAACCTTAATTTCTAACATAATACACCACTATTGTGTATGTGTGCATGAGTGTTTCATTCATTCATCATAATCACAATCATTCATTCTAAACTTATATATTAACTACCATGTCATAATTTACTATTAAAATTAAACTCATACTTAACCATTTTGCTATGCTTTCGTTAATTAGCAATAATTAGCATATATATCCAATAAATTCCAATAAAATCATGTTATACTCCTACCATACTATATAATTTAATTAACAACTCAATACCATCAAATAAAATTTAAAAACATGAGTAATCAAGCATGTAATTTTCGGTAATCATGGTTTAATGAGCATTCACTACAAGAATTTTGCTTATAGACCACACGTCATGTAATCACTTATTATAAGTCTTAAAGTGGTCTATTATGACATGAAACAACGTGGGTGGTGGCGCGTGGTCTATAATCATATTTTAAGCGGTTATAGACCACGGCTGAGAACCGCGTGGTCTATTAGCGTTTTTTCATATGATGAACCACGCGCCTTCATTCTGCGTGATCTATTAACAGATAACTTTTATTAACCACGCCTTTTCGCGTCGTCTAACATCCACGTCATTAAATCTGGCAGGCTTGGCGCGTGGTCTTCGCCACTTAGCCATGTGGTCTTTTAGCCCATCTTCATGCCTTAGTTAATTTTTTACTCACACTTAATTAATTTGGGGAATTTGGCCCTAATTTTTCAGCTTTGTTTCTTTCGTTCCGCCTGAAAACCGTTTCCTTCCGTTCCACCTGCAAACAAGCAACCCATTCCTTTTAGCCGATCAGCCATCACTGTTCGTTCATTGTTCTTCGCTACCGCCAGGGAAAGTTCCATTGCGCCGTTTCTTAACAGACATCTCCACCGCTGCTCAAACCGACTGCCCTAGCCACGCCGCTCATTGCCGACCAGCCTTCTGACCTCTCACGCAACTCGACTCAGCCTTAGTCGTGCCGCCAAGTCACGCCGCTTTCTCCCGCTCTGGGCCGACAGCACCACAAGAGCATAACCTCAAAATACTGTAATCCCATTTCATCTATTTCCTTTCTGTATCTACTTCTTAGATTTCTTCCTAAAACATATAGTATGTATTTATATGTACACAATTTTTTGTGGTGTTGTTAGAAGGTGAAGAGTGTTGGTGGTGAATTTGTTATTGAAAACCAACAATTTTCTAATATCTGAACAGAGTGATGAAAACTGCATTGTGCTGTAAAATGAGTGGAGCTATGGAGGGATACCTTCTATCTCTCCTCATGCTTCCATTTCACTGATGTGTTAAAATTGTAAATAAGGCATTTTCCCATCACCTACCACTTATAACTTCATTCTCTCTCTCTCTGGCATGTAGATGTAGTACTATTTGTTTATATATTCTCTCTCATATTTATATTCCTTACCTGAAACCACCACAATTATCTATTCATTGCTTGCAAATTAATTATGGGCACCATTTAGCATTCTATTTCTATGTGCCTCTTCTTCTTTGTAATACACCCCTTTGTTTGTTGTCATCTGGGAATAGAGGTGTTCAAAGCCACTCGCATTTTGTAATGCAGTATAGGATTGGAATTAGGTTCATCAATATTTTCAATTTGGAGTTGTGTTTTGAGTAAAGAATTGAATTTTTGGCTGTTCTTGAAATGTGGAGTTTCTAAAAGCTGCAATTTCAAGGTTTTTTGAGAGGAGATATGCTATTATTCATCTAAGCTGAATCGCAATGAAGTTATCAAGATCTGGCCTTTGAGGATATTTTTTTTGTGTTATTCTATTCCGAGAAAGGTAAGAGCCTGACATCTTTTTGAGATATTATGAAATTTTCCTTATCTTTTATCTAGATATTATTTTCAATAATTCACTCAGTTCACAATCATTTTACTGTTATGTTAATTTCTGCATCATGTGTGATCTTCTTCAGCTTTTCTATGGTTTTTAATTGTTTGCGGATTGTGTATGTAATCATTCTGCTCACCGTTCATTTTCACATTTTTCATGCCCTGAAAATGGATTGAGTTGTTTGCCAAAACTGCTTAGCAAATGGTGCTGTAATAATTTATTACTCATATCCATTCGTTATCTAATGAGAATAAAAATTTAAAATTTTTAATTAGGTGTTATTCATATACCATAGATCATTTATCATTAATGAGAATATATATATATATATGCACCATTGTCCTCGTGAATATGAAGTTTAATTAGAAGTGGAGAAGTTAGTTGAGAATGGAAGAAGAGCCTAGCTAGGCACAGATAAGGACACATGAATTTCTAGAATATTGTCTTCACCCTTCACTTTTATTGAGCAATATATACACACGCATATCTTACATATATATTATCTTACATATATATGCTAGAATGTTTTTGTGTTTTTTGCTTTTATCTCTGTCAAAATCAAACAAGTGCTATTTTACGTGAAAGTCACCAATAGGAAAAGTTGTCAATTATTTCTTTTTCTCATTTGTAGTACTGTTTGAGTCGGACGAACAAACATCCATTTTCGAAAAACAGTGCTTAATAAAAAAAAATTGCAAGATAATAAGTAGAACGAGATGATTTGGTGAAACTAATGACCTGCATGCACACGGCTTTGGGGGCATGTCCACATCAGGTAAATGGATCGCAAATTGTCTTGGGGCGTCGCCCCACTTTGCCGCCGCATCGCCGCCCAGCTCCTCGGGACCTCTCCTCTCGGAAGAGACTCTAAGAACTCCTTGGAAGAAGAAATCAATTTTTTTTGAATTGGAGTATTGGAAGCATTTGCATATTCGCCATTCACTCGATGTGATGCACATCGAAAAGAATGTTTGCGAAAGTTTGTTTGGTACATTGCTTAACATCCCAGGAAAAACAAAGGATGGAGTGAAAGCAAGATTAGATCTTGTAAGTATGCAGTTGAGAGATGAGTTGGCACCAATGGTAGGAGAAAAAAAGACATTTGCCATGGGACATATTAAATTATTTTGTACTTATTATAACATTTATTCCTTGATTCATGAAATGTTCAAAAGTTTCATAAATCTCCAATACAGACTACAGTGTCTCAGTAGGGGTATGACTTAATAATCCTTATAAAAAGGGTATGCTAAAGCAAATATCCTGGAGATTGTTCTAATACTCAGACATCATTCTCTATTCCTTCTTTGTCTGTCTATGCATTTAAAGTCACAAAACCAAGGACGATAATCCTTAATGTTTGCTTTTGATTTTTTTGCCTCCCAACAGGTATCTTCCACTTCTGTGTGCTACATTTCAATTTCCGCAAAGTCTTGGTATTCTGGGTGGTAGACCTGGTGCCTCAACATACATAGTTGGAGTGCAAGATGAAAAGGCATTCTATTTGGACCCTCATGAAGTTCAAGAGGTTCATGCAACTTTTCTTGTACAATTATCTCAACGTTTTCCTTTATGTTAGTACTGCTACTTTTCTGATATACCTTTCGAAGAGGCTGAAGGGATCATATTAACATTGGAATGCTGGACACTAGCAGTTTCATAACAAGTTACATGCTTGTTTTACTTTCTTCTGCTCTAGCTCCTCCGTGTCTTATACTGCTCTTTCGTCTTCTCTAGTACAGGGAAAAGTGCCTAGGTCTTTCCACCATTAATCTCACATCTATTTTAGGAAAGAGGGTTATGTCTTTTTTCTAGGTCCTCACTGTTCCTTGTAAGACACAGTTGGACATGTTTTGAACATAGGAGGCTAGACTTTATTCTGATTCAATTTGAAAATCCATTAAATTTACACCTTGCCCATTGATTTTTTCATTAATTTTATCGTTACATACTCATTCATGGTGCTATTGGATTGTGTTTATATGTTCATTTTAATTTTGTGCTTTTCACTAAAAGCATTAGGTTTGCACATGTAGCTGTTGAAGCTTGTATATAAATTCTAATCTTGCTGGCTCTTTGATTGGTAGGTAGTCAACATTAAGAGGATAATTTAGATGCTGATATTTCAACTTACCAGTGCAAGTGAGTCAATCGTGATCCTAATCTTTTACTATCTTGACAACATTGTTGTCCAACTGTTTTCTGGCAATCCGTTTTTCAACTTCTTGTGACTCGTTGCAGTGTGGTGAGACATATCGCTCTGGATTCTCTTGATTCATCCTTGGCAATTGGATTTTATTGTAGGGACAAAAGTAAGCGAGCTTATATATTGCAATCCCTCTTGTCAAACTTCTTCCATCAAATTCGAACAAGTATTTTTATCAACGATCAGGTCTCATATTTGTTTGTGGACAGGTGATTTTGATGATTTTTGTGTACGTGCGACAGGTGATTTTGATGATTTTAGATGATTGATGTTGTTGAAGCAAAGATGGTGAAATGCTTGAAGATGGTGAAGTTGATTTTTTTTGATGAATTTTAGTAGCTAATTAGAAAATATTTGTTGTTGAAGATGGTGAATGGATATTTTTGGATAAATTTTAGTAGCTAGTTAGAAAATACTTGTAGCTAGTTAGAAAATACATGTAGATTGAGAATTTTCCGGATATAACGTTTTGAATGCTTATGAAATGTTTATCTTGATTTTGATATAAATATTATGAGAAATATTTTATATCTATTTTTGGATTATTATTTTTAATTAGCAGAAACATGCATTCAAATTATGAAAATAGGTATTAAATAAATAATAAAATAACAAAATATATTATTGATTTATAGATCACGGAAATGCGCGTGGTCTATTCGATTATAGACGCGGTGAAAACCGCGTGGTCTATAATGTCATAAACGACGGGAAAGGCCGTGGTTCGCGCCGGTGGTCCGTTGTCTATAACATTATAGACCACGCGGTTTCATCATCATCTCTATAACCGAATAGACTACGGGATATCCGCGTGATCTATAACCTGCGTAATAGACTACACCTTTGTAGACCATGCGGATTTTGAAATAGATCATGGACATTCCCCGTGGTCTATTAGCGAAATTCTTGTAGTGATTTGTGTTCCATAAATTCCACAAAAATCATATCATGCTTATATCATATACTAAACATGAAATATCATCTCATATCATACATTAAAATTAAAACACATGCTTTTTACTACATGTATATTTTCGATAATTATAATATATATACATATATATTCAATAAATTCCATTCACTTCACCATATGTTTATAATATGCAATAAACATGTAATATTAACATTAAACATCAACCAATATTTATAATATGAACTAAATGCTTGGAATTCTTTTTGTCCTCACACATATATTGTATATGTGTTCAATAAATTCTCAACAATGCATATTAGGTTCATATTATTTCTAAACATCACATATCATATTATTTTCAACAAATAAAAATCAAATAAAACTAATATATATATATAGTTTTCGGTACATATGAACAAATAGGAGTAGTGCCTCAAAAATTTCAAGATTAATATATGATGTTCATATCATATATTAAACACTATATCTCAACTATTTCTCAACAAATAAAATCAAATAATGGCTTAAAAATACTTAAATAAATTCTGCCCATTTGTGAAAAATAGGAGTAGTGTTTCAATAATTTCAAGATTAATATATGATGTTCATATCATATATTAAATATATACCTCAACTATTTTCCAACAAATAAAATCAAAATAAATACAAGAAAATTCCAAAAATATTCTGAAAATTATTATATTTATTCTACATGCTTCTAATACATCAACAAGCAACAATATCAAATAATATTCACAAAAGCATGCTTTATCACATATAAAAAGAAATATAACATAAATAGAAAAATATTAAACATGCTCCAAAAATTCCCAAATTTTAACTACAGCCTTAGAACATATTTATAAGCATATTTTATTCATGGATTGAGAGCATTTGATGACTCAAAAGCCACGAAACTGAAATAGTTCGAAACTAGGGTTTCAAACTAAAAAAAATCCTAAAAACAATTCCACTCCATTAGGATGGAAGAGGATGATGAATACTACCTTTTTATGGTTCTATAAACTTATTTTGAGAGTTGGAATGGGTTGAGAAGGAGGATTGAAGCTTAGAAAATGGAAGAATAAAAGAGAGGATTTTGAATTAGAGAGAGAAAATGGGTTCCAAAGTGAGAGAGAGGTGCTGCACGAAATGCTGCTCTCTTGCAGCCTAAAGAGCTGTTGTTAGCTCATTTGGGGAGGTCTTGGTGGTAGTTGGGAGGAGGAATGGTCAAATTACCTGATTTGGCATGTTAATACCGACTCTTTAAGTTCTATCGCGCTTTCGATTAATTTCTCATAACCTTAAGGTTTATTTTCTTAAATAGCCTTAAAAAGACTTATTTCATAGATTATAATAATTTCATGAAATTTGGATGGCATCCGATAAGTCAATTCCGAGTTATCGCGGAAAACAGCATCCGACGATTAAATTATGCTCATTCGAAATTCTATTGAATTCTTGAGCTTTCATAATTAATTTGAGTCTTATAAATCATTTCTTATTGATTTAGACCCTTGGTTCGAGTTTCGGTTCGTTCGGATCAGTTTAGGGTTTTTCCGGTATATTTTCCCAACGTTCAGTTAAGTTCTTCCGAAATTCCGTTCAGAAATTGATTCTTATGAAATAAAAATTCATAATAATATATTCCTTCATGATTTTTATTGTTATCACAAATTTTTATGAATAACACGGACTTGAAGTTGATCCGGCTTATGAATAGTACTTTTGAGACTGACCGGGCAAGCTACTTATGAATAGCTCAGATACCCGTCGTTAGAGGTCCCAAGACACGTCAAGATACATTTATAATCTCCTCCAACTTGAAAACATAGTTCCGTATATGGCAAGTTAAGGGGTCAAACCCAAGAGAGCTGGTTGTGTTGTTACTCGAGTTATCACAGTTTGAGTAGGAGGTTGCCCAGAGGGCAAGGTGTAAGTCAGGCTGACGGTCTCAATATAAATGTACTGAGAGATAGATCTTGAGTAGAAAGTAAACTGAAACTAAAAACACAAGGTAAAGAGATTAAATAACAAGTAGTTGGGCCAAGGGTTCCGCACGTTGAGATATTGGTCAAGACGTCGGCCATAGGTTCAAGGATTTTTACCATGAGTGTATGTCGTGGTTAAAGGTACCAAGGGGTAGATGCCCTTCTAGGTTGTCACGTACACCAGGCCCCCCAGCCCCAGCTTACCCGTAGATTTAGGACTAAGTAAAGAGGCCCCCTGCCTTGCCCCCTTGCCAAGACGGTCTCCAAGATAGGTTCGTCCGCTCCAACAACTTTACTCACTAGACATTGAACTAGCCACGGCGGTCCAGGGTGGCTCGCAGCCCTTGCCCAGGTCGTGGGCTACAATCACCCACTCCACCGCACTTCCGGGACAAAGAGACACTCGATGTCTTACTCGGCTATTGCTTGTAGCTACCCCTCCCCAAGGCTACCGCCGAGTTAGCGCTCAAGGAAAGGAATAACATGGGTATAAAGGCCTAAATCTTGGGGAACACTCACTCAAGGTTCTAAGGACGTTTAGACCTCACGACTTGTATGACCTCGACTCAACGTGCTTCACCCCGAGCCCAACCAAACCCACTACTCACATAATCGACATAAACATAAAAGCAATAAACAAGAACATAAACGAAACCATACTTGAATATAAAATCAAACGTGAACGAAAAGCATTCTCTGCCAAGCAGTAGCTCAAGCAGATATAACCAAATACATAATATAAATGTTTGCCCGTAGGACTTGTTTCTTCCTCACCAGTCGCTCATGAAAGGAAGGAGAAATAAAAGAGAGAAGTCTAGAGGGAATTTCGGACTGATGCTCTCCACTCCCGTATGTTGTGTCGTCAAATCTGAATAATCTCTTAGAGTTGGAATTATGTTGGGAGCCTAAGTAAACTCTTCTTTGTCTTGGTCAGTGCACGTATCTCGAGGTGGTAGGTGGTGAGGCGGCAGTCGGCTCGGCTCTGGACCTCGACAAGGCTCCTCCGCTTCGGCTGGCGGGTTTGTCTCATCCATGACCGCAGTTGACCTTCCCCTTTACGGCAAAAATCAAACAGTCGGCAGAGTGGACCTTGCCCAGAATCTTTCCTTTTGCGTGCAAGTCTGCCAGAGATCTTGTCTGCGTCTCCCAGCTGCATCCTGACTTTACCCTCTGTCCACTGCATCACTCCTCGTCCTTTTTACCTCTCTTTCTTGTCTCGATTACCTTCTTGGCTTCATGTCAGCTTGTTGATCAGGCTCAGCTCCCATGCGGTACAATGTCTTGGCAAGATGTCAGATTGTCTTGCCAAGATAGTCTTCGGGATTTTTACCTCTCTCACAGGAGGTGGCCTGATTTTGCCCAAGGTCCGGCTCAACCTACAATACCCCAAAGCGTGTCCTCCCAGATACAAACACACGCAAAGAACACACACAAAATGCACTCTTTCTAGGGCAAGACTACCCCAAAAAGAGCACGAAAAACGGGCTCATCACACTCACACACTTGAACCACGGTTGTCCTCAAGCGTGCAAGCATTCCTTGTCCAAAAGAAAAACAGAAACACACAAACAACACATACAAAAGACCAACAAGGATAAGACGAAAACATAACAAAGATAATCCGGCATAGGCGATAAATACAGCTATGCATCAAGGTTAATCAAGATCGAGGCAAAACAAGTTTGTGGGAGTTCCTCTCAAGCACTCAAACTCTCTGTGTTTAGGGTTTTACGCTCATGATGACTTGATCAAGGAAGTGCCATAAGCTTGCTTGCCGTCTACTATCTCTGCCCTATAGCTTGGTCTAAATTCTCTATCCTTAGGTTTTTAGGGTTATATTGAGTGGCTTCTCGGCTGAGTAGGAAGTATTTAAGCTTCGGGTAAGGTTGTCTTGACTTAGGTCTTGGGTAGAATGTTTTCCCATTTCCCTTGACAAGATACTTACGGGCCTGAGCACACTTATATTTTTGGGGAAACTTCTTTTTCTTTTTATACTTTTTAAACTTTGTCCCCCCACCCTTTTTCTTTTCTTTTCTACACATTTCGAATTGGTGTACATTCACCATATTTTTTTCAATTTAAGCTCATTATGCCCGTCAAGGCCAGGCATCTAATCTTGTGTTTGCCGAATGATACCCAAGGCGTACATATCCGCCCTATTCTTCTTCTCTCAATCCCGTGTCGGGGAAGAGCACAAGATAATTTAAAAGAAAATGAATGTTCGAAGGGGCGGCAAAGGACATATATATCTGGGTTTATATTCATTGTTGACCATGGCTATGAAAAGAAAGCCTAAATCATCTAGAGCACTCAGACCTACAACAGTTGGGCTTTGATCAAGACAGCAGGCAAGTTCTAGCACAACCAAGTCAAGCATCCGAATATCACACAGAATAAAAATCATGCTTGCAATGGTTTAGCATATATAGGCTCAATCTCTCACAGGTGTGCATACCATGCCCCTTTTCCGTCATACTAACCTTATTGAAACAAGCTAAACATGTATTACAAAGCCTATGCCAAGATCATAATTATCATGCCCATCTTAACATGCTGGTCAACACACACAACAACAACAAAAAACAGGGGGCCATCCACACTCACACACTTTGCTTGTGGCAAAGTGTTAGGCTGAGTATGGTCCCCGAAAAATAAAAACACACGAACGCACAACAAACAAACACGAAAAACAGAAAAGAATAACAAAACACAAAAACAAAAACAAGAAAAACAAAACACAAAAACAAAAATAAAAACACAAAAAAAACAAGGGAGGAAAAGCTTAGGGGGATGCAGGTGGATACCTGAATCCTTGGTGGGCGAAGAACGTGAGCTGGGTGGTCTGGATCTCAGTCAAGGTTTCTTGTATTCTGATGAGGGCAGCTTGAGTGGCGTCTTGGGCAGGCTCCGGTGTTGCTGAAGGTCCTGCCCTTGCCTTAGCCTTTGAGCGTCTTTGGCTTGCAACCGGCCTCTCAAGCTCCTCGCAGATGGTGAGCTTGCCATCCTCGTCTTCCACTATCCTGAGCATCTTCTTGAGTGCCTTCAAGTCAAAGGTGTCCGCTCTCTCGGGGGTCATGGCAAAGTCGGGGCCAAGCAGCTCGTTCTCCTTGGCAAAGTTAGTCGGCAAGTGGCACAAGGAGAGCCTCTGCTGCTCCCTGCCCATTATGCTCTTCATGTGCGAGATTGCGAAGGATGCAAAGTTGAGCCTCATCCTTTCGTGCATCGCCCAGAGGATGAACAACTCGCTCTTCGACATGGTTGCGCTGCTGTCCTTCTTGCCAAAGAGATTGTAGGAGAGGATCCGGTGGCACACTTGCATGGCCGGGTCCTTGAGGGCTGTCCCCTTGGCATCACACGATTTGAACTGTGCGCCATCCTTTCCGATTAGTTTTCCCCAGATCCCGGACCATTTCCCGTAAGTAAAGTTTGGTACCACCTTGGCTGCTCCCCTGTAGCTGGCTCCCTTTGCCTCCATCAATGTCACCATGTTTAGAGCTTGGTAGAGCTCATCAACCGTAAACTCTCTTTGCTCCCCGAGAAGAGTGAACTGTATGCCTACTGGCACCCCTTTGTCGTGGTCTATGTCAAGATCTCCGTAAAACTCCTTCACCATTGGTGCGTATACTGTGGTATCCCATTCGAGAAACTTCCCCCACCCGATTCCTTTAAACAACATCTCGACTTCCTCCTTGACACCTAGTTGCTCGAGGAGTGCAGGCTTCAGCCGTTTCGGCACCACCATCTCCTTAGTTTTGACGAGCTCCTTGGTGTTCACCGTGTAGACCTTCCCTCGCTTCGACGAGCGCGTCGCCATCTTTGCCTTCTTCGCCGGCCGTTCTCCAGTGAGGAAAACGTCTTCTTCCTCGATCTCTTCCGCCGGGTCGTTCCCTTCGTCCTTGCCTTCTCCGAGAGCGTCGCCTGAGCTCCTCCTGAGACCTCCTTCCTCCAAAGACTTTGTCTCCGTGCCGGCATGCCGGTGTGAGAGGGGGTCGGTGGCGTCTTCTTTGATGAGGAGGCGGTATGAGTCTCCTTCATTTTTCTGTTTCCAATGGAGGGGGTGATTTCTTTCTTTTTCTCCCGCCTTCTCGGTGTGTTCTCGGTCGTGGGTCGCTTTCTTGTCGGCCCACCTCCACGTGAATGTCGTGGAGAGTGGGCGCTCTCTCTCCCTCAACGAACTCGGTCGAGAGCTCACACCGGACGATGGACTCCCTTCGGGGATGGGCTCGGCCGGTGTCTTCTCCATTTTATGCGGCGAGCTACGGTCTTTTCGGGGTTGGTTCCGGAGTTTCTTCTTTGACGTGTGTGCACCATGGATGGAAAGTTAGGGTTTTGTCTTTGTAGTTTGGGGAAGTTTTGGGGTGTGGTTTGAATGTGGGAAGTGGGTAGGCGAAATGAGGGGGGTAATAGAACGTGGGTTGGGACGGTTATAGGAAAGTTGGCAGACTTGATGGGACGTCTCCTGCGTCAGGCCGCAGAACTGCAGATGCCATCTCGTTTCCCATGTCCTTGGCCAAGGCTATCGCCTTGCCAGCCGCAGCGTCTCTATTTCGCCTCGTCTTGAGTTCCGTCCAGACCTACAATTTAAGAAAATACGCTCCTCGAGGAAGAAACAGTCCTCTCAAGGAGCAGGTCAAAATAACGATGGTGGGCTTCCCCACTCACACACTTTGCCTGAGGCAAAGTGTTAAAAGTGGTCAAGACCACCCCCTTGACAAAAAAGTAGTAGAATGTAAGCAATTAAAATCGTACCCCACCGGGTTGCCTCCCGGAAAGCGCTGTTGTTTAACGTTGTTAGCTCGACGTCTTCTTTGAACTCAGGCATCTTGACGACGCTCGGATACCCGTCGTTAGAGGTCCCAAGACACGTCAAGATACATTTATAATCTCCTCCAACTTGAACACATAGTTACGTATATGGCAAGTTAAGGGGTCGAACCCAAGAGAGCTGGTTGTGTATTTTCTCGAGTTGTCACAGTTTGAGTAGGAGGTTGCCTAGAGGGCAAGGTGTAAGTCAGGCTAACGGTCTCAGTAGAAATGTACTGAGAGATAGATCTTGAGCAGAAAGTAAACTGAAACTAAACACAAGGTAAAGAGATTAAATAACAAGTAGTTGGTCCAAGGGTTCCGCACGTTAAGATATTGGTCAAGACGTCGGTCATAGGTTCAAGGATTTTCACCATGAGTGTATGTCATGGTTAAAGGTACCAAGGGGTAGATGCCCTTTTAGGTTGTCACGTACACCAGGCCCCCCAACCCCAGCTTGCCCGTAGATTTTAGGACTAAGTACAGAGGCCCCCTGCCTTGCCTCCTCGCCAAGACGATCTCCAAGATATGTTAAATGCCCCAACAAATTTTACTCACTAGACAACCCAACTAGCCACAAATGGTCCAGGGAGTGGCTCATGCACCACTTGGGTGGCGGCTACAATCACCCACTCCAGCCCGCCTTCCGGGATAAAGAGACACTCGATGTCTTACTCCGGCTATTTCTTGTAGCTACCCCTCCCCCCAAGGCTACCGGCCGACTTAATGCTCAAGGAAAGGAATAACATGGGTATAAAGGCCTAGAGCTTCGGGAACACTCACTCAAGGTTCTAAGGACGTTTAGACCTCACGACTCGTATGACCTCGACTCAACGTGCTTTACCCCGAGCCCAACCAAACTGACTACTCACACATAATCGACATAAACATAAAAGCATTAAACAAGAACATAAACGAAACCATACTTGAATGTAAAATCAAACGTGAACGAAAAGCATTCTCTGCCAAGCAGTAGCTCAAGCAGAGATAACCAAATACATAATATAAATGTTTGCCCGTAGGACTTGTTTCTTCCTCACCAGTCGCTCATGAAAGCAAGGAGAAATAAAAGAGAGAAGTCTAGAGAGAATTTCGGACTGATGCTCTCCACTCCCGTATGTTGTGTCGTCAAATTTGAATAATCTCTTAGAGTTGGAATTATGTTGGGAGCCTAAGTAAACTTCTCTTTCTCTTGGTCAGCGCACGCATCTCGAGATGGCAGGTGGTGAGGGCAGCAAGCTGGCTCGGGCTCTGGACCCCGACAAGGGCTCTTCTGGCTTAAGTTTGGCAGGTTTGTCTCATCCGCAGCACTGCAGGTTGACCTTCCCCTTTACGGCAAAAATCAAACAAGCAGCAGAGAGGACCTTGCTCAGAATCTTTCCTTTTGCGTGCAAGTCTGCCAGAGATCTTGTCTGCGTCTCCCAGCTGCATCCTGACTTTACCCTCTGTCCACTGCGTCACTCCTCGTCCTTTTTACCTCTCTTCCTTGTCTCGATTACCTTCTTGGCTTCACGTCACCGTTGATCGGGCTCGGCTCCCATGCGGCATGTGTCTTGGTAAGATGTCGGGGCGCTTGCCAAGATAGTCTTCGAGATTTTTACCTCTTTCATAGGAGGTGGCCTGATCTTGGCCAAAGTCCGGCTCAACCTGCAATACCCCAAAGCGTGTCCTCCCAGACACAAACACACGCAAATAACACACACAAAATGCACTCTTTCTAGGACAAGGACTACCCCAAAAAGAGCACGAAAAACGGGCTCGTCAACTATCAAAAATATCAAAAATAACAGAATAATCATGTGTAAATAGTTTAGAAAGGGAAATGAAGTTCCGTCAAAACTCAGGCATATAAAGAACATCTCTTAATACTAAAACTGTCATATCAAAGCATAAAGAAGCATTTCCGACTGTAACAACCTCGACTTTTACCGTGTTGCCCTTGAAGATTGTTATTTCGCCATCACTCAACTGCCTTGTCCGTAGGAACCCCTGCAAGGTGTAACTTGTAGGGAAATCTGATTTTAACCCTCTCCCGAGGATCTGTCTTGGATGATTTATTCACCATACATTGATTATATACCTAGCATGCACCTATATAATTAATTGCAACACGTTGGTGTTTACTCGTGTTTACCTGCGAATTTGCCAGGCAAGGATTGGATCAAGACTAGTGCTTTGATCTTCTGGACTGTATCCCAATTGCCTAAACTCCAATGCCGAGTGAGGACAATCTATGGAGAGTGCTATAGAAATTCACCTTCTTCCTCCCTATGAAGTTTTCGAAAATCTCTCTATGTTGAAAGTAATTCTCAAAAATTTCACTCTTGGATTAGGGTTTGATTTTCTCTCACCTTATATTTATAATGCAATCCTAAATCCTATCAAGATAGAATTTAAGCATATCTAATAAATATAATAATATCGCTTAAGATAGAGAGGATCAAGACAGAGTCCCAGTGGGACTCTATAAGGAGGGGGATGAAATTTCACTAAGCAACAGGCCTTGATGGGTCAGCCCAGGGATCAAATGCAAGGAATAAAGATGGGCCTCAAATAAATTAGTTATCTTATGTTCATTTCCGTAATATAAATTAATTCATAAACATTTATTCATGCCACTAGAGAATAAATCTTGACTTACCCTTTATTTCCAAGTTGAGTCGGGCTTGCACTTAGACTTCACAAATCCCGTATTTAAGATATCAGACGTCCATTAATTATTTACGCTGCTCGATTGCTTAAAATAATTAATATCTTTAATTCCTTTAGTAGTACCATTCAACCTTATTATTGTATTTGAGATAACTCAACTGCACGGTTTAGTACAATAAACCTTTGAGCTCCTTAAGGGACGTCATCACCCTAAACGGATACGGTGACTCGACACGCTTAACTAGCATGACATACAAGCTTCGCCACCACCCAAGATGCGGAGAATCTTGGGTTATCTCATATAACCCTCACACATAACATGTCAAAGGGATGGTCAAGAACTCATGCTTATCTAATACCTTATCGAGGTTTAGGTCAACGTAAATTCACCGAGATCTAGGTTTTTCACGACGGTCAGATAGAAGAACTCATCTCACTGTTATCCATCAATACGTCAGAGACGTACCAGCATAGACAAGTAACCAAGTCAAGTTACTTCTTATCTATACCGCAGCCTATACCGACAAATCGTCCTCAAGTTGTCTCAGTTGTGAATCTTTTTATATCTCATTAAGCTTGACCAATCATACAGACTTCTGTGATCTACAACACACTGTATGATGTAACTTATATATGAGATAAGGGGACATACATATGCAATCAAGTAAACAATTCAGATATGAGATTGTAATAGTGGTAACAGGAAACATTGTATACAAGCTCAACCAAAACTGCTTCCAGTATACAAATCCAACAATCTCCCACTTATACTAGAGCAAAGCTTTTAGTATACAATGTGTCTCTCTACTAGCTATTACAAACAACACCATGACTTTGCTTCTCCCACTTATACAAAAGTTTCCTTTCTAAGTGGGTGCCGTCTTCTTGTAATCCAAGTCCTTGAATATGCTCTTCGTAGACTTTTGCGGCGAGCTCTTCGTGAATGGGTCGCCTAGGTTATCCATGATCCAATCTTTTCAATCAAGACGTCTCCTCGCCTAACTATATCTCGTATGACATGGTACTTTCTCTCTATGTGTTTGGTTGCCTTGTGGGTCCGTGGTTCCTTCGAGTTTGCCATCGCACCGAGTTATCACAATGAAACTATGATACTCTTGGCAAACCAGTACCACATGTAGATCCACGAGGTAGTTCTTGAACCATACAGCCTCTTTAGCAGCCTCCGAAGCGGCTACATATTCGGCTTCCATGGTGGAGTCCGCAATGCATCGCTGCTTTGCACTCTGCCAGGATACTCCTCCTCCTCCCAAGGTAAACACATAGCCTGAGGTAGACTTTTTCTCATCACGGTCAGCTTGGAAATCCAAGTCTGAATAACCCAAAGGCATTAGACTATCTGCATGGTAAACTAGCCTATAATGTCGAGTCCTTTTCAGGTACTTCAGTATATGCTTTACCGTAATCCAATGAGCTTGTCCGTGGTTAGGCGATATCTAGCTACTATGCTACCGCATGCAGCGTATATCGGGTCTCGTACATAGCATTGCATACATGAGACTTTCTATGGCGGAAGCGTAAGGAACTTGTCTCATTTCTTCTATCTCCTTGCGACCATAGGTGGCTGCTCCTTAGATAAATGAACACCATGCCCGAAGGTAGCAATCCTTTCTTGGCGGTCCGCATACTAAAATGAGTAATCACAAGATCAATGTAAGGCCCGAGATAAGCTCAACATTTTCTCTTGCGATCTCGGTAAACCTTGATCCTAAGAATGTACGCTGCATCTCCTAAGTCTTTCATTTGAAACTGATCGGATAACCAACTCTTTACGTCTGATAACAACTTCACATTGTTGCCAAGTACAAGGATGTCATCTACGTAAAGTGCAAGAAAAACCACATCACCGTTAACATCCAAACGATACACACAACTTTCGCTAGGCAACTGGGTAAATCCATAGGACTTTAACACCTCGTCAAAGTGTAAGTTCCATGATCGGGAAGCTTGCTTAAGTCCATAAATGGACTTCTTAAGCTTCCATACTAGATGCTCTTCACCCTTCATCACATAACCTTCGGGTTGCTGCATATAGATGTCTCTACCTTCTTCTAGGTAAGCGTTTAGAAAAGCGGTTTTTACATCCATTTGTCAAACCTCAAGGTTTAAGTGGGCTATTATGGCCAGAAGAATTCTGATGGACTTGAGCATAGCTACAAGCGAAAAGGTCTCATCGAAATCGAGGCCCTCAATCTGAGTGTACCATTTCACCACAAGCCTGGCTTTAAAAACCGAAACCTCTCCATCTAAATCTCTCTTCCTCTTGTATACCCACTTATTACTTATGGCTCCCTTGCCATCTGGTAGTGGTGTCTTTTCGTATACATCCATAGCTGTTATGGACTCAATTTCTAAGTCCATAGCGGTGTGCCTAGATCTTGCATCAGTGTCTTGTAACGCCTTGATCGACAAAATTTGATCGCACAAAAAACGCGCAAGTATAAGGTAAGTCGAGTATCGTATCCACAAGGATTGTAATCCGAAAACACAGAAGCTAATTCAACGAAACTTCATCATTATCCAAGAACAGATTTGGTTTATCAGGTTTATGGCTTCAGATAATTAAATCCAAAGCAAAAGGTGACAACAAGAAAATAAACTAAAGCAATAAAAACTCAAAGAGATAACTATGAAGAAAGACTAACCTAGGGATGCACTAATCCTATCCACTACGATGTTTATCCCGCTTATTATTAACCGCTTTAATCCGATAAGATGGAAGATCTCATATGTAGCCAACAACTTGATTCGACAATTGTGACGATTGATTACTAATTTTCCTATTATCATTACGTCTCTAGAGTAAAATAAGCAACTCCAAAAGGATCACAAAGAATATGCTTCCTACGAATATTCCTATCTCAGTTACGACTCAAGGCTTATCCGTATCATGCATTCAAGACCGATTGATAATTAAAATTGTTACGTAATTAACTGGCAACTATGATATGCATCAAGATTGATCAGAAATCAACACATATAATTAAGCACCAAGAATCATGAATCAATGCCTGGAAGGTAAATAACAATAGTAGGAATCACAACATATAGGATAGAATCATGCAAACCCTAGGATTAGAACGGAAATTTAGCTAGACATAAATAACGAAATAAAATACAAAATAATCATAAAAACAGAAATTAAATTGATAAAACCCGTAGGGAAGCGTCTGAAGAACAATGGTTGGGTTCGTATCCAAACCCAACGGAAAACGGGAAAACGATGGAATTCCTTCGGACGAAACCATTCCAAGGGTTAACAATGCGTAGAACTAATGTAGAATGATGGAAAACTAATACTATAATAAATTTAAATCAAAACTAAAGTGAAAATAAATGGAAAATAGAGAAAAACGTGTAAAATCGTGCTGGGGAAGGTTGGGGCGCGTGGGGGTAATGCCCTATTTATAGAATTAGGGCTGAAACCCTAATTTTCCACTCTGCCGCCTCTCTTCGCGGTCGCGAGCTCGGTCGCGAGGCATCCTTCTCATCTCAGCCATCCTCGTCTTCTCGGCAGGGGCGCGTACGCTCGTCGGCCTCGCGGTCGCTGGGAATGCTCGCGTGTCCTGGCGTTTCCTCGCGGCCGACCTAGTGGTCGCTAGTCCGGTCGGGAGCCATCATTTGCGCGCATATGCTCGCTCGCGCTCGTGTTGGTCTCTCGCGGTCGGGCTAGGGGCGCGAAGGTCCTAGCCTGTGTTTTGCTCTCGTCACTGTTCTTCGCTCCATGCTTGGTTTTCAACTTATAAGCCTACAAAACACCTAAATGTAACCCAAGAGCGTGATCTTTCAAAAATATGTAAAAGGATTGAGATCCAAGATATAAACGCACTTTATCGATCTAAAATCATCTTTAAAATCAACAATAAACGTGTAAAATGCGCGTTTATCAACCCCCAAACTTAAGTCATTGTTTGTCCTCAAACAAAACAAGACCAAAAAGAAAGAGAGACACAAACAGGATCAACGAAAGGCCGGCAAGGTGATTAACCAATAAAGCCTCGTAAATATCTCAAAGCTCAAAATCATTAGTGCACCTACGACATTAGTCAAATCGACAATGTACAACCATTGAAAGCAAAAATCTCACTCAATTCAACCTCACAATGGCATGTGTGTAATATATAGATTACACTCAACTCATAAAGAAATAAGGGACGGTATGCACTCAAAATCAATGCAATGCAAAATCTCACCATAGGCTTGCCATTTCTCTAATATCTCCACCACGTCAAATGCATTCAAATTAGGATCAAAAGGACTTTTCATAGGTTGTATTGTAGGCACATTGGTTAAGGTAGGATAATATATGGCTAAGTGACTCAAATATATTCCAAGTACTTCCATCTCTATAATCAGCTCATATGGACTTTGTCTATTTCTTTTTCCTTTCCAACTTGCTATTTCGACATTTATTCACTCAAGGTACCATATACTATGATAATTGACTTCCTTTATGCTCATACTATTCACAAATTTTTCTCTTCTTGGCTTTGTAATAGAGTTTATAGGGTCTATTTTTTTTTCACACGGGTACCATACTTTATCTTTTATCCCCACTTTGCATATCAAAACAAATTTTTCTCCCATTTGATTCCCATATCCATCCTCACCTCCTATCATCCAGTTAACAAAAGAATAAGGTCTAATAAAGGCTCAAAGAAGGCGACAAATGGTATATATCATTGGGCTAGTGTTTAGGTAAATATGTGGTTTAACAAAGATGGCCTTTTATCCTTTCCATATTCAAAACACATATTGCAACCTCGACACGTAAAAATGGCAAGTTCTAGAAGATAATTACATGCACGATATCACACAAATAAAAGAAATCAGAATAAGATGTGTATAAAGTGAAGCTCAAGTCTCACGGTTTTAGCAAATGGTTAAAACAATAAGCTAAGCAATCTCAAGTTATCCATGCGTCATTTTCTAACATATCATGTGCACTATCACATATTTAATGTAAAATTTCTATCATCATTGGCTACATGGATTAACACAATTCACTTAAACTTGTTGATCGACCGACACAACAAGAACACAAAAGACACGACAAAAGCCCCAACATATAAAAACTTAACAAAACAATGCAAAACATAAAAAGGACTCTCAACCAACCAAACTCGTCCACTCCCCAAACTTATTGTAAACAAGGTGAAATGGAGGCAATAAGGTTTGCGAGAAGAGTGATTGGGAGAGACTTACCTCATGTGCTACTCTACTCCGGCGGCGTGTAGAAACCTCTCCATTGGTTCCATTGTCGCATCATCTCGCATCATCCGACGTTGTCGCTCTCGATGCGGTTCTTCGCCGGGCCGTAGATGGTCTTTGTGTCATCATGGAGGTCATATTCTCGCCCATGCGGTCTGACGACCGCCTATGTGATCTAGTCGCTCATAAATCCGGAATATCCCCGAGCATGCTTTGGTGGCATCGCGCCACCGACCTCGGTGCCTCCTGCTGCTCGTCCTCCTCCCCTACCGCTCTTCCCGACCTCGCCTTGACGATTTAAGCCGAGTCCATGTATAGTGCTGGTCGGAGCTCAGGCTCCAATTATGCTCCGGCGCGCCAACTTTGCTTATGCTGGTTAGCTCGGGGTTGGGCAGGCGGACTATCGACTGGCCATGCTTGTCATATAGCATCCAGAGGTAGCGGTCTCGTTGCCTCTTCAAGAACGTCTGGACATATAGATATTTCTTGTCCAGGAAAATATCTTGAGAGATGGGCTCCTCTCGAATTGTGATACCGTAAAATTAGCAATAGGGGTAACAAATCCCCCTATACATATCCGAGCATTCCCCGACACCTCGGCTTAAATCTGGAAGTGCTGGGCTAGGAACATCCCGGCGTGCACTTTCTGTCTCATCGTCGCAGCAATCAGGAGACTCATGTCCTGAGATAGAACAGTGCCGACATTCGAGCTGCCATAAATGGTGAACGTGAGTAGGCGGTGGAAGTAGCGGACTGCCGAATTCCGAATGTAGCTCACCTTAGCCCTGGAGGCATCATAATATGGGCTCTGCTCCAAGGTTGTGTCTGTGATCAATGGCCACAGATCCTGAGGTGAATGCTCTAAGTCCCCGATATATCTGCCCTCGGTATGGCCCTCAAGGATGGAGTTCAACTCGTCCACTGAGAGCTATCTAGGCTCGTTATCGAGCTGGAACGTTATGTAATCCGGAGATCCATGCGTCTTATGAACATATAAGATCGACAGGAATTCCAGCGTGAGGGTCCGGTATGATAGATGATTAGCTGTTACAACTGAATACAGTCCGGCCCTCTCCGAAAGCCATGAGACGTCATTGGCTATCCCCATAGCCCCGCGGTCTCAATACACATAAACCGGGAATGTCGGTGCTTTAGCCGCACCGCCTCCACTTTTCCCGTGATGAGGAGTCGCACGCACCCCAACAAAGGAAGGGGTGGAACTCATCATGTGGCTCATCCCGGACGAAAAGCAACCTCCTTATCCTTTCGCTTATGGCCGGAGCGTGTGACATATTGTACCTAAAGATAAAAGCAAAGTTAGTTCATGTACTTATTAAAGAGGTATATAAAGCAAACGACAACCCATAGCAAAATATAGACCTCCCCCAAACTTGAATTGAGCAAAATACCGTCCTCTATACTAACATTGTAGGGAAAACGATGTTAACCCTCGCCCCGAGGATCCATCTTGGGTGTTTAATTCACCATACATTGATTATAAACCTAGCATGCGCCTATATAATTAAATCGCAACACGCTGGGGTTTTCACGTGTTTACCTTTGGATCCGCTGGTGGATCGAACGGACGAACGGATCGAACGGATCGAGACTCGTGCTTTGACCTTCGGATCAGATCCCGATTGCCCAATCTCCAACGCCGAGTGAGGACGATCTATGGAGAATGCTTCGAAATCACCCAATGCTCTCTCAAAACTCACTAAATTTTCTCTCAAAATTGTGAGATGACCGAAAATCTTGCTTGTAATTTGTGAGTGTGTACTAGACATTATCTCATACCTTATATTTATAATGCACTACCTTAATCCTATATGGAATGTTACCATAATCCTATATGGAATATTACCATAATCCTATATGGAATATTACCATACACTTAGGATTATTTCCATACTTCAGGATTATTTCCATACTCTCAAGATTATTACCATAATCTTATATGGAAAGGATCTATGCATATTCCATAAATATAATTATATCCTTGTAGGATAAAGAGAATAAAATCTTACCATTGGGAGCAAAATAGGCGCCGATTTTCTTACGCTTATGGCCACTGATGGGCGACCCGAGGATCAAATGCAAGGAATAAAGATGGGCCTCAAATAAATTAATTATCTTATGTTCACCCGAACATAAATTAATTTATAAACATTCGATCATGCCACTAGAGAAAGAATGTCGACTTACCCTTTATTACCAAGTTGAGTCGGCTTGCACTTAGACATTACGAATCCTCAGATTTAATATATCGAACGTCCATTAATCATTTCTAGCAATCACCGCTTAAACGACATTAATATCCTTATTTCATAAAGTAGTACACTCAACCTTATTATTGTACTTGAGCTAACTCAACCTCGGGGTTTAGTACAATAAACCTTTGAGCTCCTTAGGGGCGTCGTCATCCTAAACGGATACGGTGACTCGACATGAGATAACTAGCGTGACATACAAGATCGCCACCACCAAGATGCGGAGAATCTTGGGTTAGAACATATAACCCTCACTCATAACAAGTCAAAGTGATGGTCAAGAACTTCATACTCACCTAATACCTTATCGAGGTTTAGATCATCGAAGTCACCGAGATCTTGGTTCTTCACGACGGTCGTAGAAGAACTCATCTCATCGTGATCCTTCAATACGTCGAGGCGCATCGGCATAGACAAGCAACTAAGTCAAGTCACTTCTTATCTATCTTTCGCACCTAAGCCCACAACTCGTCCTTAAGTCGTCTCGGTGTGAAACTTTTATATCTCATTAAAGCTTGACCAATCATACGGACTCGTGATCTTCTACACACCTCAGTATGATCTAACTTATATATGAGATAAGGGACACGATATATGCAATCAAGTATTGAAATCGGATAGGAGATTGTAATAGTGGTAATAGAAACATTGTATACAAGCTCAACCAAACCGCTTTGATATCAAAATCGACAATCTCCCACTTATACTAAAGCAAACTTTTAGTATACAATGTGTCTTTCTACTAGCTATTACAAACAACCATCACTTTGCTTCTCCCACTTATACAAAAGTTTCCTTTCTAAGTGGGTGCCATCAAGCGCAATCCAAGTCCTCTAACGCGACCATCGAGACTTTTTGCGCAGCTCTTCGTGAATGGATCCGCTAGATTTTCCGTCGTATCAATCTTTTCAATCAGCACGCGTCACCGCCTAACCATTTTCAGATGACATGGTACTTTCTCTCTATGTGTTTGAGTCGCCAGGGGTCCGTGGTTCGCTTCGTTTGCCATCGCACCGAGTTATCACAAGAAACTATGATACTCTTGGGCAAACCAGTACCACATCTAGATCCATGAGGTAGTTCTTGAACCATCTGACCTCCCAGAAGCCTCAAGGCGGCTACATATTCGCTTCCATGGTAGAGTCCGCATGCATCGCCGCTTGCACCCGCCAGGATCGGCTCCACCTCCCAAGGTAAACACATAGCCCGAGGGTTGACTTTTTTCTCATCACGGTCACTGAAATCCGAAAGTCCAGATAACCCGTAGGCATTAGACTATCTGCATGGTAAACTAGCCTATAATCTCGAGTCCTTTTCGTGTGCTTGAGTATATGCTCTTCTTGCATCAATGAGCTTGTCCAGGTTAGATCGATATCTAGCTACTATGCCCACCGCAGCGAGATATCGGGCCTCGTGCATAGCATTGCGTGACATGAGACTTCCTACGGTGAGCGTGAAGGAACTTGTCTCATTTTCTATCTCCTTTGCAAATGGGTGATTGCGTTTTAGATAAAGGAACGCCATGTCCGAAGGTAGCAATCCTTTTCGGGCGGTCTCAGATACTAAAGCAGTAATCCGCAAGATCAATGTAAGGCGCTTTGAGATAAGCTCAACATTTTCTTCTCATGATCTCGGTAAACCTTGATCCCAAGAATATGCGCTGCATCTCCTAAGTCTTTCATTTGAAACCGATCGGATAACCAACTCTTTACGATACGATAATGACTTCACGTTGTTGCCCGACTAGAAGGATGTCATCTACATAAAGTGCGAAATACCACATCACTGCTGACATCTAACCGATACACACAACTCTCGCTGAGCAGCGGGTAAATCCATGGGACTTTACCACCTCGTCAAAGCGTAAGTTCCATGATCGGGAGGTTCGCTTAAGTCCATAAATGGACTTCTTAAGCTTCCATACTAGATGCTCTTCACCCTTTACCACATAACCTTCTGTTGTCGTGATATAGATGTCTCTACGCTTCCTCAAGGTAACCGTTTAGAAAAGCGGTTTTAACATCCATTTGCCAAACCTCTAGGTTCAAGTGGTCGCTATGGCTAGAAGAATTACGATGGACTTGAGCATTGCTACATGCGAAAAGGTCCTCATGAAATCGATGCCCTCAATCTGAGTATACCCTTCGCCACAAGTTCGGCTTTAAAGCCGAAACCTCTCCATCGGAATCTCTTCCTCTTGTATATCCACTTACTACCTATGGCTTCCTTGCCATCCGGTAGAGGTGTCTTTTCATATACATCCATAGCCGTTATGGACTCCGTTTCTAAGTCCATGGCGGGTGCCATAATCTTGCATCAATATCTTGTATCGCCTCCTTGTATGTCCATGGGTCGATTATTGCATGTTAAATCTGGGACCAAATCCGAATTCACCCACGAACATAAATCGCTTGGGTTGACGAACAACCTCCCACTCAAGCGAGGTTCTACAGCACAATAGCAGCGGTGGGTGCGGATACTGTGGTTCTCTAACTTGCACAACTTCTTTGTGTAGGAACCACTTGCGGTCGGTATCTCCATGGAACACGACCCACTTCAATTTTTGAAGTATCGATGTCGATCCTCCCACTAGACTCGACATCTCGTACCTTTAGCCTAATCGGGTGGTGGAATACGATCGTCTTCTAATTCTTGAAGAATGATTTCAACTTTGGACTTATGATTTTTCATGTGGTCTCTTCTAAGAAATCGAGCATTAGTGCTAATAATGACCTTCGATCCTTGGGACTATAGAATAAACCACCTTCGTCGTCCTCTAGGATAGCCAATAAGCAACCTTGCGCTGGATCTAGCCTCCAACTTGTCGCCCTTCTTGTTCAAGACATGTGCCGGATCGCCCCATATCCTTATGTGGCTTAAACGGCTTCGCCCAAACCACAACCCGAAAGGGGTCTTTCGACCGACTTGGGCGGTACTAGATTTGTAAGTATGCATTGTCTCTAAGGCATATCCCCGAGCGAAATAGGCAATGTAGCATAACTCATCATAGATCTAACCATTTCAAAAGAGTCCTATTTTCGCTACCTCCTTGCCATTTCTTTGTGGTGTGCCCGGTGAAGTCTTGTTGGGATGTAATCCACACTTCACTAGATAGTCCATAAACTCGTTCTTGAGGTGATTCGCCATACGATCGATCAGACCCGCGATGACTTGATACTCTTACTAGCTTCGTCTCCACTTCCGCCTTAAACTCTTTGAATTTCTCAAAGCATTCGGACTTCGCGGTGAAGCGGTATATGTATCCGTACTCAGTGTCGTCGATGAAGTGACAAAATACTGCACCCTCCACGAGCTTGTGTGGACATCGGTCCACACGGTCGAATGGACTAACTCCAACATTTACGTGGCTCTATAACCCTTCGCTTTGAAGAGTGCGGTGAAACATCTTACCTTCTATACGGATTCATGCGGGGCCCGGGCGAATGAAGTGTGAGATTACCCAACGCCCATTCTTAGCGGCCTTTGGATCCTATTTAGATTGATGTGACCTAATCTAAGATGCCGGAGAAAAGTAGAGTCATCTTCTTGACTTTCTCTTTTGGGTTTGATGAAGATGCGAACATAGTTATAGGTATTATGTTTTGCGAAATAGTATAAGCGAATTATATAAGGTGCAACACGGATAACCGTCATTTCTTATGATAGAAACACCACTATCAAAAATAACGAGAATATCCATGAGTAAATAATTTGAAAGCAGAAACAAGGTTCAGCGAAAATCCGGCACATATAAGCGTCTTTCAAAACTAAAAGCTGTTGTCCCCAAAACATAAAGAACATCTCCAGCTGCAACGACCGACTTTCGCGGCGTTGCCCGTGGAGATCGTTATCTCGCCGTCAAAGCGACTCCCTTGTCGCGGGAACCCACGCAAGGTGTAACAAACATGATCGAGTTCGCCGTATCTACTGCCGAGAATGGGTAGAACAAGTGCGTAAACATGTTTCCGTTACTAAAGCAAGCAGTACGCGGAGCATTGAGCATGGAGGCAACGGCCTGATGCCCGGTCTTGCCGCTTCGAAGCACTTGCTTGGCCTCCTTTGACTTCTTGAAGCCTCCGGTGGCAACCATGTTCTTGCTCCATTACTCCCTATTTCCTTGCCTTTACCACCTTTGGCACCTTTTCTATTTCCATTTGCAGCGGAAATTTTGGGCCCTTAGATGTGCTAGCGAGCATGTCTCGCTTTTCCATAACTCGCTCAGCGACGCGAGATCATTAAAAGCAGCCGACTAAGTGTAAACTCGGTCTTGCTCATGATCGCGTTCACGAAGTTCTCAAAGACTTGGGCGGTGTATTGAGGATGATGCTCGACGAGGCTTGGCCGTCATACCTCTCCCAGGCGATCAAGACTATCCGTGAGATGAGTCGTGTGGGAGCATGTTCATGGACCGAACTTCGCTTCTTCCATCTTACTGCAAGATCTCTCTCGATTGTGTGGGCGGTTGTCGATCCGGCGCCCAAACTTACTCTGAGACTTGACAAATATCGATCAGCGTACGCCATCGGCCCGATCTGCGGTACTGAAACCTTTGGACATCGTAGTCATCATATAGCATTTAGCCGTATTGTTTGACTTATTCAAAGATGCCTTGACTCTCATTGCTCATTAGTCGATCGTCGATAAGGGCATCGGGTTTAGGATAGTGAGAACAAACATGTGTTCTTCGGCCGATAAGAACATATTCATGTTTTCGTTTCCACTCGATAAAATTTGAATGGGATAACAGTTTTTGTGCGAGCATATTGATAGTCGGTAAGAGGCATACGAAGCGATAATGTAAAACACATAAGCATCACGATCGCCAAATAATTCGTAACAATATTGTAACCTTTTGATAAAACAATATTAATTGAACCTCCAATCGCCGAGGAATCACGTCACGAGCCGCGCGTGTGGGCGTTTACATGAACCCCTCGACCCGGACTAAAATATACCTTTTAGTCGTTTAATTTCCATGTCGACTTATCCTTATGAAAATGAAATTAATGATTGGACCTACTAGACCACATCACTATCACGAGAAGGGACTTGGCGGGAAGTTGTGAGTGATGTCTAGCATTGACCACAATTTTAGGATGAAGATGAATTCTTAGAATTGGTATACTCACTCGGACCATACACTGCCCGATTAAATTCTTTTGTTATCTCATTTATATCTATTACTAGAGAACTTATGAAAATCGCACATCTGACCGCAGCGTGTGGGCGTTTACACATGAAACTCCCCTTCCAATAGATTTAAAATGTTTTTATTTAGAAATCTCATCTAACAAACTTATGATAAGCGGTGCAAAACAGCCCAGCGCGTGTGGGCGTTTACTCACGGTCGTCTCGCTTTGTTTAGAGATCAAAAAGTGGAGGTCTTGACATTTTAATTTGAAAAATTAATTTGTCGGGTTGCTTGTAGTCTTTTTTTCAAAGGTTTGTCCGTGCGGATCACGTAATCTAGCATGCTTTTCTATAGAACTCGACATGTAAAACATGCTCATGAGAATTCTAAAAAAAGCTTGATGTGCGATAAACCTAGCATGCTTACTATGCGCATCAATTCGTATTAACACTTAAGGTTTGTCGGCGTAATTTAAACATACATAACGTGCTCTGCATAATTTAAACATCCGCAGCATGCATATGAGCGATAAAAATAAAATAAAAGCGTTCATAGCGGCCCAATCATGAAACACTGCACAATTAAATCTAATCTATTACATAGATTTACAAAAGTACGATATTTAAACTTGGCGGGCCTCGCGTACGCGGGCACGGACCGGATTCTGATGGGCCTCGCGTGCGGGCAGGCGGGCGAATTTCGAAAAAAGCAGTGCAGGCGGGGTCGGCCCATAAAGTCTTTGGGCCGCTGGGGCTAAGCCGATCGCGCCCGACCTGCGCGCCGCCTGTGCGGCTGCCATGAGCTGCCCGCGGTCGCTGCGACCGCGACCGTCGGCTGCAGCGTCGCGGACTTCGGCGCCGAGCGTCATGAGAGCGTCGTCGCCAGTGCGAAACTTCGCGACCCTTGATACGCTCCAGCCGGCGTTCCTTCGCTGACAGCGCCCGTCGCCCCTTCAGCTCGCTCGCCTTCGCGGCGTACCTCGCGATATCGATCGCTCGCGTGCGCCGAGGATCTCGTCTTGTGACGCCCTCTCGCCAGCGCCCCCGCGATCGCCCTAGCGACCAGGCCGATCGCGATACCTCGGCAACTGCTTAGAGACTGTTTTCCGTCGTTCGTTCTTGTTCTTTCGTCTTCGTTCTTCTTTTCGAGACAAGATTTACATAATAAATCTAATCTAACCCGGTTTTCTCGTGGTGTAAAACAAAACCAACAAAACAAGCGAGCCACGATGAGCGACAAATCCACAATTATAATACTGCGTAATAATCAAGCGTGAATTAATCCAGCGAGCGAATTCGATCCCGGGCTCGATACCAGTGTAGGAAAGCGTTTGTTAACCCCGCGAGGATCCATCTTGGTGTTTAATTCACCATACATTGATTATAAACCTAGCATCGTCTATATAATTAAAAGCAACACGTGGGGTTTTCTCGTGTTTACCTTTGATGCATCGAGGTGGATCGAGCGGGATGAGCAGTTGAGCGTCGAGACTGGTGCTTTGACCTTCGGGCTGTATCCGGATACCCAAACTCCAGCGTCGAGTGAGGGCGAGCTATGGAGAATACTACAAATCACCCTCAACCTAGGCTAATTTTCGAGATTCACTCTCAATTAATGAGATGGCGAAAATTTGCTCTAATATTAAGTATCTATAGACTTTATCTCATACCTTATATTTATAATGCACTACCTTAATCCTATATGGAATGTTACCATAATCCTTTATGGAATATTACCATAATCCTATATGGAATATTACCATACTCCTAGGATTATTTCCATACTCTTGGATTATTTCCATACTCTTAGATTATTACCATAATCTTATATGGAAAGGATCTATGCATATACCATAAATATAATTATATCCTTGTGGGATAAAGAGAATAAAATCTTTCCTTTGAGAGCAGAGGGGCGCGATTTCTTCCAAGAGCTACGAACTGGATGGGCCGGCCCAGGATCAAATGCAAGGAATAAAGATGGGCCTCAAATAAATTAATTATCTTATGTTCAGCCCGAACATAAATTAATTTATAAACATTCGATCATTCCACTAGAGAAAGAATGTTGACTTACCCTTTATTACGAAGTTGAGTCGGGCTTGCACTTAGACATTACGAATCCCGTATTTAAGATATCGAGCGTCCATTAATCATTTCTAGCAATCTGATCGCTTAAGCGATTAATATCCTTATTTCCTTAAGTAGTACCACTCAACCTTATTATTGTGCTTGAGCTAACTCAACTGCGGGGTTTAGTACAATAAACCTTTGAGCTCCTTAAGGACGTCATCATCCTAAGCGGATACGGTTACTCGTCATGATAACTAGCGTGACATACAAAGACGCCACCACCCAAGATGCGGAGAATCTTGGGTTAGAACATATAACCTCACTCATAACAAGTCAAAGTGATGGTCGACAACTCATACTCACCTAATACCTTATCGAGGTTTAGATTATCGTAAGTCACCGAGATCTTGGTTCTTCACGACGGTACGAAAGAAGAACTCATCTCATCGTGATCCTTCAATACGTCGAGACGCATACAAAGCATAGACAAGCAACTAAGTCAAGTTACTTCTTATCTATCTGCGACTAAACCGACAACTCGTCCTTAAGTCGTCTCGGTGTGAAACTTTTTATATCTCATTAAGCTTGACCAATCATACGAGACTTCGTGATCTTCTACACCTTTGTATGATCTAACTTATATATGAGATAAGGGGACACAGATATATGCGATCAAGTATTCAAATCGGATAGGAGATTGTAATTGTGGTAATAGGAAACATTGTATACAAGCTCAACCAAAGCTGCTTTCAATATACAAATCCAACAGTTGGATCTCAAGCTCGACACCACTCTTTGAAGACCTTATCCGTGAACCGTGTCCCATTATCCGAAATGAGGATATGAGGGATGCAAGCGACACACGATGTTCTTCCGCACGGTTGAGGGCGTTTTGCTTGTGATTTTCACCAAGGGTTCGCTTCCACCCACTTTGTGAAGTAGTCGATCGCGACAATCGTGAATTGAACCGCCTAGAGCTTTGCGTAAAGGGCCTACAATATCAATCCCCATCGCATAAATGGCCAAGGGCTTTGCATGTCGACGAGGTCGGTTTGAGATAGCCTCGCACGCTTCCATGAATTCGCACCGGACACTTCTTCACGAGGTCAATCGAGTCTTCGAACATCGCCGCCAATAGTATCCCCATCGCATTACTTTCTTCGATAAGGCGTGGGGTCGATGTGACTTCCACATGATCCTCATGTACTTCTCGTAGTACGTAATCAGCTCGGTTCGGATCCAAACACCTTAGGAGAGGCTGGAGGTATGATATTCTGTAGAGAATTCCCTGCTCTAGTATATATCGTAAAGATTTGCTCAAGATTTTCCGAGCCTCGATTTTGTCATGGGGTAGTTCACCCTTCTCCAAGTATTGTTGAATGGGAGCTGCTTATCCGCGGCTTTTGAAAGAAAGCGGCTTAGTGCAGCTATGCAGCCTGTCAACTTATGTACGTCGTGGATGGTCTTCGCATCTTCATCTCCAAAATGGTTCAACCTTGGACGGTTAGCTTTTAATCCTTCGAGAGAACCAAGACCCCAAAATTTTCCGCACTCAATCGCGAATGTACACTTCTGGGGATTTAGCTTTAGGTTTACCTTTCGAAGTAAGCCGATGACGATCCTAAGGTCGGCAACACATGTGGCTTCCTCTTTACTCTTGACGACGATGTCATCTACATATACTTCCACATTCTGACCTATGTAGGGCTGAAATATCTTGTCCACCATTCTTTGATAAGTGGCCCCTGCATTCTTGAATCCGAATGGCATCTTCTTATATGCAAAGACTCCGAAGTCCGTTATGAAGGTTGTTTTGACGCGCCCTCGCCACTCATCAATACTTGGTGATATCCTCAGATAAACCAAAAGTCAAGACTTCAGATCCGACCAAAGCGCCAACCTTTTGTCGATATTTGGAAGGGTAATAGTCCTTCGAGAAAGGTTTATCGAGATCGTGTAATCGATACACATTCGCCATCCCTCCTCCTTCTCGACCATCACCGGTTGGCAATCCGGTCGGATACTGACTTCAACAATATGCGTGCTTTTAATAGTTGGTTCACCCGTCATGTATGACTTGATTCCGCTCACCGCAAAGATCCGCTGCTTTTGCCGAACCGGTTTTACGCTTGTGTCAATATTGAGCGGTGAGTGATAATACTTGTTGAGACCCCGCCATGTCGAGGGTGACCAAGCAAACACGTCTCTGAAATCCCTTAGGAGTCGATGATCCGCTTTCTTAGTTGAGGTACTTGGTAGAACCTACTTTGACGACCTTGAGTGGATCGCCTTCATATAGCGTGACCTCCTATGCCGGACTGTCGGGAGCAGTCGACGTCCTTTCCAGTTTCAACTCCTTGGGTTTCTTTGATTGCTATGCCTGTGGGTGCATGCACCTCTTAAGGCAACCTGCATGCATTCTTTGGCCTGTTTCTGATCTCCCCGGATCACGGCTACCCCTCCTCTTGTGGGGATCTTCATCGTCAAATGGTATGTTGAGCATACCGCCCTCACCACGTTTAACAAGTCCCGTCCTAGTATGATGTTAAACGGCGAGTAGGCATTTACCACGAAGCACTGTACCACCTTGGTGGAGCTCGTCGGCGCTCTTCCCACCGTGACGGGTAGTTCAATGATTCCTTCGGTGCGCGCTCTTCGCACGAAGCCGGAGTGGTAGCGGAGTGGTGTGAGGCGCGCCTCAACTCCTAACTTGTCAAGCATTCCTTGAAGAGGATGCTTACCGACGCACCACCGCCGATGTACACGCTTTACCAACTTGTTGGCAACCACCGCCGGATTACCATCGCGTCTGGTGGGTACTACGGCTGGTACGGGTCGCCTCGGAGAGGTGATTGCCTCGTCCCTTTAAACCACTTGTTCTGTGTTCACCGGTATGGGGACTTCGGCCCAGCCTTAAGAGAGGACTTCAGAGCTCGCGAGGGAGCCCGTGATGGTGGAGATGATCCCATCGTATTGGGGTTCGCCATCTCCCTCTTCATCGATCGCGCTTGCTTTCTTGTGAGGGTTACGATTTCCTCTTCTCTGCTTCCTTTCTTCCGATCTCGGTGGGGGCTTCAGACCGACCAGCTCGTCGGCCATGCCCTTGGTACTTCTTTAGACTCTATCCCGCATTTAACTTTTCGATGTCACCACGAGATTTCGCACTCCTCGTCGTCGTGTCTATAATCCTCATGGAAGGAACAATATTTATCTTTAGACCCGCGCCGATCCCCCGTCATTGGTCGAGGTTTCTCGAACATGTTCATGTGGAGCTCAGATCTCCGCCTTGACTTCGTCAAGGGTGCATACCGATCGCCCGAGTTATTACGTGCCCGAGCCTAGACTCTATCGAGCGACGTTGTATCCTTTCCAAGGCACTTCGCCGGCCTTAGCTCCGGCCTCGACCATCCTGCTTTCCCCTTGTCGAGGGTTCCACCTTTCGCCGCTTTCTTCGCCGCCCGCCCGCTTTGGCGAACCGGCCTTCTATCGCCACGCCCGACGCGAAGACGGGCTCGATTGACGATCTACTTATATAGGGCCCCTGGCAGGATACCGTTTTGGAAGGCCGAGATGATGAGGAGATCGTTCACATCCTCGACTCTTAGGCTCTCCTTGTTGAACCTGGTCATGAAGTCGCTGATGGACTCATGTCGGCCTTGCCTCACGGTGAGAAGATGCACCGATGTCATTTTGGACTCGGCCTTTTGGAAGAACCTTCGATGAAAGGCTTCCATTAGGTCGCGGTAAGAACCAACACTCCCGGGAGGTAAACTGTCGAACCACCGGCGGACGTTGTCGATCAGTAACTCCGAGAAGAGTTTACACATATGGATGGTGTTGAGGCGTTGGTTGATCATGTTATACTGGAATTGTGAAAGGAAGTTTTGCATCCTCGATCCATTATAGGGGCGGCGCCCGCACCGCACTTATCCCGGAGGGAGTGTTGTGTATCTCGTCTGAGAAAGGGGTAATTATCTTCCCGTATCCATCGAATCCGCCTCCCGGAGAGCGATGCGAAGTTCATCGGCCGAACTCGTTTCGGTGATGAGGATCGACCTTGCGGTGATCACGACATCACGTCTGCCGCCGCTCGTCCCTAGCATGGTCGGTTTGGGCCCCAACCCGTAGAGGTACGAGCGCCATCATTCGGAGGTCGGGGATTTACTCGCCGTGCCGCTCGTGCTTTGACGAGGCTTCGCGCCTTATCTTCGTGATGATGTCGACCTTGTTCTCGCTAAGGTACCGAGGAAGCTCTCCTTGTTCTTTTCGAGGAACCATTTAACCGCCTCGTCAAGGTTTAACCGTGGTGTGGGTTCCTCTCGATTGTCGCTATGCGACCTCCCTCGCCACGGTACTTCTTCTTCATGCGGGATGGGATGGCCTTGCTCGTCGAGACTTTGGACATGCCTTCGGGGTCGATATCTCGACCGGCCTTTCCCAAGCCGAGCTCGAGCGCTCGCCGTTGTTGTTGTTGTTGCCGGCAGCGGCTCTAGATGTAAGACTTTTGTATTCATCGTCGTGATTTATTCCCCAGTAAACAAAGGTTGATCGAAAACACGAATTTCGTTTCGCATTTGACGCCAATGATCGATCTTAATTTCATTAGGAAAATAAATGCGCAATGAACACGAGGATTTACGTGGTTCGATCTTTGAATTAGATCTACGCCCACGAGCAAGAGAGTATATGTGTATTGAAAGCGTAGAAGTTTATTACCAAGAGTGTAGATGATCCTTTTCGCCTAATCTAGCCTCTATTTATACACAATTATATTGAGATTGACTCTAATCCGAGATCTTCTCTAAATATGATTCTTTAGATATATCCGAATCTTCCGCCTCCACTTGTGATTCGAGTTATAATCTGGGTTAGAGTCTTCTTGGGCGAACTCACCTAGGCCGAGCTTAATGTCGAAGCCCATTTATATTGGGTCTGATGCTTGGGCCTGGTAGTTGGGCCGTATCCTATCAATCATACCTGCCACTAGGAGTAGGAGGCCAACAAACTGGACTGATAGATATCTCACAAACATGCCGCTGGCGATGTCATTTAATTGTATTTATCTTGTAATTGGATGATAAAATCTAGAAGGAAAAGAATTATCTTAAACAAAATTAAGTTGATGTTTTACAATCGGTGCTATTCATGGATCTTTCAGCCAAATCCGGTGTCTCTTGGCAGGCGAGGCAGCAATTTCAGAATCTTGTAGTGTATGATGGAGTTCATCTTTTTCTTCTTATTCTTCAAATTTATGAGGGCTATGTGTTCTACTTTATTCAAACTTTTGGGAGCTATGGTCCTATGGAGATGTATTTATTATTTGATTAGAAATTTATTTGGAGGTATAGGATAAAATAGTACTATATCTATTTTTATTAAAAAGGGGCTAGGTAGAGAAAAATGGGGTTATATATAGAATTACCCTTAATAAAATAGCGTGAGTCTAGCCCGTTTCTAATTTCCTTTCATGTAAATCTTTCGTTATTTTCATGTAAATTTTTTTCTTCCCACGAGCAACATTCGAATCTAATTGTAGTAGTAAGAATCATCATATGATTTGATTTGATTTATTATGTGAATCACTATAACTTACATATATGCTCATCATTTTACTAAACACATTGTTTTTAATAATGATAGTTTGAACTCTTGTTTGTAAATTTAATTTGCTTTTTCTTAGATAAATACTATAATTCCGTGGTAATATATTAATTATCAATGAACATTTATATATTTCATATGTGACTATTAAATGTATTAGGAAATAAATTGATTGTAATTGTGCAGTTCTTGAAAATAAAGTATGCCCATTTTTTCGGAAAGGTTTGATATAGTATCTAATAAATTTATTTAATTTTTAAACAAGACTGGACCTACTTTTTCGATGCTAAAATATTATGTTGGTAACCGAAAATTTGTGTGGCAGCATATGTCACTAAATCGGATTTCTAGGGCAGTCTTTAGTTGCACAACTAATGGACTAAGGGGAATCTCTTGGTGAAAGATGCAAACAATGGAAAAATCGAGAATTTTCTTTGGCAAAGTTCAATTCAATTAGGGATGAAGCTTGACATCAATTTTAGACTAGTCATGTCATTAATGACATGAAGCGATATTAAATAAATTTTTGATATGAATGATATGGTGTTAAGTGATGTAATCTTTGGAATTAAGATTTTAAGAAGATTAGGCAGAATTATCCTGTTACAATCTCACTACGTTGAGAAAGTACTCAAGAAATTCAACACGTTTATAGATTGTCTGCTAAGACCCTGTTAGAACTCAATATTCACTTGAGTAAGAACATGGGTAAACTTGTTAGGCAAAAACTATGCTAAGGTCATCGAGTGTTCGATACATCTTACAAAACTACACTTGACCCGATACGGCTTATGTTGTGAACATATTGAGTCGATATATGAGAAATCTAAGAAAGGAATATTAGAAGGCTTCCATGAGAGTTTGAGATACTTAAAGTATGCTCAGAACCATTAGCTGCATTTTCAAGATACCCCCAATACTTGAAGGGTGTTGTGATGCGAATCAGATATCAGACATAAAAGACTAATCTTGTACAAGTGTGTAGGTATTTATAATTGGGGATGGAGTTGTGTCGTGGAGATCTACGAAATACAAATGTATAGCTTGGTCCAACATGAAATTAGAATTCATAGCTTCAGAAAAAGTTGGTGAGGAAGTCGAGTGGGTCTATAATTTTTTAGAAGATATTTATGTTGGTCGAAGCCCGTGTCATTGGTGATGATTCACTGCAATAGCCAAACTGCTATTGGAAGGGCAAAAAGTGGCTTGTACAATGATAAGTCTCGAAATATACGTCGACGACATATCATGAGGCATTTAATCTCAAGTGGAGTTATCTCAGTTGACTATGTTAAGTAAAAGATAATCTAGCAGATTCGTTAAACAAAAGTTCAAGTTGCGATCAAATGAAGAAGTTGCTAGATGAAATGAGTTTAAAATCCACATTTTAAGGACGATCATAGTGGTAACCCAACCATGATAACTGGAGATCCAAGAACTTGGTTAGTTAGAGAACTAAGCTATGAGAGTTCATGTGTAACACTTAAGTTTATTTATTCCCTAGAAAATCAAACGAGTGCTGAAACCTTCTTTGTAGTAAGGTTGACTCTTAATTATTCCTAAATAACTTGAGGAGGTTGAGTTGGTAGGATACTCGGTAAAGAAGCACCTATGTAGTGTGAAGTGAGACCGTTTTATTCTTAACACTTATGAATCCAAAAAGGATGTTCGTAGTCGAAAAAGACTCAAACGTGAGAATGGATGAGTTTGAAGTATTAAAGTGTTAATAGCATTGTCTCGGTGCACACCGTTGAGGAATAGTTCAAGGCACCACGTCTACTAATATGCATGTGTACTCTATGGACTATGGAAGGTTCAAGGTCATAAAATGTTGGATTTGTAAACTGAAGTTGTTATTAGTTGAGCTTATTTTACTATTTTGATTTCTTATCTGAATTGTTTATGATTGCATATGGTGTCCCTTTATCTCATACGAAAGCTAGACATATAATATGTAGAAGATCACTTAAATTTGTATGCTTTGTTAATCTTATTGAGATCTAAACTTGTATCACAACTGAGATAATTTGAGGATGAGTTGTTGGTATAAGCTGTATAATAGATAAGAAGTAACTTGGTTTGTTTGCTTATCTATGCTAGTACGTCTTGACGTATTGATAGATCATAGTAAGACTTGTTCTTCTATATGACCATCGTGAAGAACCTAGGTCTCGGTCAATTAACGTTAATCTAACGCTCAATAAGATTTCAAATGTGTATGAGTTGTTGACCATCACTTTGACTTGTTACGGGTGAGGGTTACATTGGAAAGTAGTTTTGGTTGAGCTTGTATACAATGTTTCCTGTTACCACTATTACAATCTCCTATCTGAATTGATTACTTGATTGCATATATCTGTGTCCACTTATCTCATATATAAGTTAGATCATACAGTGTGTAGAAGATCACGTAAGTCCGTATGATTGGTCAAGCTTAATGAGATATAAAAGAATCACGGTGAGACAACTTAAGGACGAGTTGTCGGTATAGCGCGCAGATAGATAAGAAGTGACTTGACTTGGTTGTTTGTCTATGCTGGTACGCCTCGACGTATTGATGGATCACGTGAGATGAGTTCTTCTATCTCGACCGTCGTGAAGAACCAAGATCTCGTGACTTACGATGATCTAAACCTCGATAAGGTATTAGGTGAGTATGAGTTGTCACCATCACTTTGACTTGTTATGGGTGAGGGTTATATGTTCTAACCCAATATTCTCCGCATCTTGGGTGGTGGCAAAGGTTGTATGTCATGTTAGTTATCTCGACGAGTCACCAGATCTCATTTAGGATGATGACGCCCCTTAAGGAGCTCAAAAGGTTTATTGTACTAAACCCCGCAGTTGAGTTAGCTCAAGTACAATAATAAGGTTGAGTGGTACTACTTAAGGAATTAAAGATACTAATTATTTTAAGCAATGTAATGCTCTAAATAATTAATGGACGTGCGATATCTTAAATACGGATTCGTAATGTCTAAGTGCAAGCCCGACTCAACTTCGTAATAAAGGGTAAGTCAAGATTTATTCTCTAGTGGCATGAATGAATGTTTATAAATTAATTTATGTTCTGGGATGAACATAAGATAATTAATTTATTTGAGGCCCATCTTTATTCCTTGCATTTGATCCCTGGGCTGGCCCATCCAGGCCCGTAGCTACTGATGAAATCGGCGACCCCTATCCCTCTAAGGCAAGGATTTGATCTTCTTTATCCATAAGGATATTATTATATTTATGGGATATGCATGGATCCTTTCCTAATGGGATTATGGTAATGCATTATAAATATAAGGTAAGAGATAAGAGCAAGGCTAATCCTCACATTTATCCTTACACTATTTTCGAGAATTCCTATAGTTCATAGGAGATAATTTTCAAAATTGTAGAGAGAAATAGGTGATTTTCAGTAGCATTCTCCATAGATCGCCCTCACCGACGCTGGAGATTGGGCAACCGGATACACCCGTAAGATCAAAGCACGAGTCTCGATTCATTTATCTCGCTCATCCCCCATGATTCAAAGGTAAACACAAGAAAACTCCTACGTGTTGCAATTAATTATATAGACGCATGCTAGAATATAATCAATGTATGGTGAATTAAACATCCAAGATAGATCCCGGGAGAGGTTAAACCTAGTTTTCCTTCAATTGGTATCGTAGTCCGGGATCGTGATTCGGCTCGCCGGATTAATTCACGTTTGATTATTACGTGCGCAATTAATTAATTGTTGGATCTGTCGTTCATCGTGGCTCGTTTTTATTTTTGTCGGATTTTGTTTTTCACCACGAGAAAATCCGTGGTTAGATTAGATTTTTTCCCTGTAAATCTTATCTGTAAAAGAAGAACGAAGATGAAAGTACGAAGAACGAGACGACGAAGACACGCCGAGAGAAACCGGATGCACGGCGCGAGCACAGCGCTCGGCGCCATACGCCGCTTTCTGGCATCGGCGATCGCGGGCGGGCACGGGTTGCGAGCCACGGCCGGACGCGGCAGCAGCTCGGCAGCGCCTGGCGTCTCGGCGATTAGCGCACAAATGTCGGGTGACACGGGCGACGGGGTCGCAGCTCGACACCGAGCATGCGGGCGCGCGAACCTGCGCAGTGCCTCGGCACGCCCGGCGCCGAGGTGCGGAAACTCGAGCGGCGCGAACGCCACGCGATCCGAGCGCCTGGCGCCGGGCGGCGGCAGCAGCGATCGCGCTGCGCGGGTTGCGCCGGCGGTTCTCGGAAGATCGGGCCGGAAACCTCAACGAGGTCTCGGCATGGCGCGGCGACGCGCGAGGAAACCTCGAGCGTGTTTCGGGCCTACAAGCGGCGACGCACAAGGAAACCTCAACGAGGTTTGCGGCCAGACACGGGCGACGCGAGGCGCGCGAATCTCACGCGAGGCCTCGGCGGCGCTCGGCAGCCTCAGTGCAAGATTCGCGCAGGAAACCTCAAGGTCGCGGATTTCTCGGCGCCAGCGGCGCGCCTCTCGGCAGGCGGCGGTGGGCGGCGGCGGCTGGCTGGCGCATGGGCTGTGTTTCAGCACGCCGCCCGACCCTTAACCGACCCGCCCGTTTGTCCGGTCGACCGACCCGGATTCGCCCCGACCCGCTTTTTCAGCCCGGATCCGATTTTTCGATTCGATTTTTGACCCGATCCATTTGCTCCACCGTTACGGCTCAAATCAATTTGACGAATCCGGTCCGTGCCGTGCATACGCGAGGCCCGTCAAGTTGATGAAGATCTGTACTTTGTAATTCTATGTAATAGATTAGCCGAAAGTGCGGTGTTCCACGAGTGGGCCACGATGAACGTTTTATTTTATTTTAATCGCTCATCGCATGTCGTGGATGTTTAAATTATCGAAGCATGCTATGTATGTTTAAATTACGCAGCACAAACATATTATATGTTTCGTGATTGACGCGCATAGTAAGCATGCTAGGTTTATCGCGTTTTCAAGCATATTTTAAAATTTCGCAAGCATGTTTTACATGTCGAGTTCTATAGAAAAGCATGCTAGGATTACGTGATCTCGCATGGACAAACCTTTTGAAACAAAAGACAAGCAAGTAAACCCGACATATTAATTTTCAAATTAAATTGTCAAGACCTCCACTTTTGGTCTCTATACAAAGCGAGACGACCGTGAGTAAACGCCCACACGCGTGGCTTGCTTGCACTGCTTATCATAAGTTTGTTAGATGAGATTTCTAAATAAAACATTTTAAATCTATCGAGAAGTGGGAGTTTCATGTGTAAACGCCCACACGCGCGGCTTGTATGTGCGATTTTCATAAGTTCTCTAGAGATGGATATAAAATGAGATAACAAAAGAATTTGGATTGGAAGCGGTATGGTCCTAGTGAGTATGCCAATTCTAAGAATTCATTTTCTGCGGTTAAAATTGTGGTCATTGCTTAGACATCACCTCAAGTACAACTTCCCGCGAAGTCCCTTCTTGCGATAGTGATGTGGTCTAGTAAGGTCCAATCATTAATTTCATTTGTCATAAGGATAAGTTGACATGGATTGAAATTAAACGACTAAAAGGTATATTTTAGTCTGGTCGAGGGATTCATGTGTAAACGTCCACACACGTGGCTTGCATGTGGGATTCCTTGGGCGATTGGAGGTTTCAATTAATATTGTTTTATCAAAAGGTTACAATATTATTGTTACGAATTATGTGAGATTGTATGCTTATGTGTTTACATTATCTTTTCAGATATGTCTCTTACACCGATTATCAATATGCTCGCACAAAATCCCTTATCAGGTCCGAATTTTATCGAGTGGAAACGAAACATTGAGAATGTTCTTACTGCGGAAGAAAATATATTTGTACTCACTACACACCGTCCCAATCCTCTAGACGATTCATCTACTGATGAGGAGCGCAAGGAGCACGAGAAATGGGACAAATCAAATAGAATGGCAAAGTGCCTTCTTTTGGTCACCATGTGCAAGTCCCTGCAACTCTAGCATCAAAAAATGGAAGACGCAACCATGATATGGCTAAGTCTTATGAAATCGATGAGAGTCGGACGAATCGCTTGTCATAATTTGACAAAATCAATAATGTCAAGTTCAATGAAGGAAAGCGATTCGGTGCATGACCATGTAGAGCAAATGATCAATCTCTTCGGAGAGCTCGAGTTGGTTGGAGGATATATTGATGACGTAGTCAGAATCGATATGATCCTCAACTTTTTACCCAAGTCTTTTGATGACTTCCGTTATAAAGCAGTCCTTTATGATAAGAGTTATACTCTAGATTCATTGCAAGAGGACTTAGTAACGGAGGAACGCAAGATGGGCAAAGGTGCACAGTCTTTAGCACGCACCTCAAAGAAAACCAACGCTTCATAGAAGATGAAAAGGAAAGTGGAATTCAAGAGATGCTAGGCTAAAGAAAGAGTGGGAGTAATACAAGGGCTCTACCAGCGGTTTGAAAAGCCAAGGAGAAGGCAAGTGCTTCAAGTGCGGTGAGACTGGCATTGGAAGGTGCCCCAAGCTCGAGGCTCAAGGTACGCCATTTGCTTTAGTAACGGAAACATGTTTAGCGACTTGTTCTACCCATTCTTGGGTAGTAGACACGAGTGCGATCGATCATGTTTGTTACACCTGCGTGGTTCTGCGGACAAGGAGGCGAGTGATGGCGAGATAACGATCTCCATGGGCAACGCGCGAAAGTCGAGGCCGTTGCAATGGAAATGTTATTTTATGTTTTGATAGAACAGTTTAGTATTAAAAGATGTTTTATATGTGCGATTTTCTAGGGACCTTGTTCTGTTTCAAATTGTTTATTCATGGATATTCTGTTATTTTTGATAGTGGTGTTTCTATCATAAGAAATGACGGTTATACGTGTTGGCACATTATATAATTCACTTTATACTAATTCTGCTAAACATAATACATATAACTATGTTGCATCTACATCAAACCTTAAAAAGAGAAAGTTTTCTTCGCAAGATGGCACCACATTTCTCTGGCATCTTAGATTAGGTCACATCAATCTAAATAGGATCCAAAGACCGCTAAGAATGGGCGTTGGGTGATCTCACAGCTATACTCCGTCCCGACCGCGAATCTCAGATAGAATGAAAGATGTCGACCGCACCTTCAAGGCGAAGGGTTATAGAGCCAAAGAAGTGTTGGAGCTAGTCCATTCTGACCTGTGTGGACCAATGTCCACACAAGCTCGTGGAGGGTACGAGTATTTTGTCACTTTCATTGACGATTACTCAAGGTACGGATACATATACCTGCTTCACCACAAGTCTGAATGCTTTGAGAAATTCAAAGAGTTTAAGGCGGAAGTGGAGACGAAGCTTGGTAAGAGTGCCAAGTCACTGGGTCTGATCTCGGTGGCGAATACCTCAGTAACGAGTTCATGGACTATCTAGTGAAGTGTGGGATTACCTCCCAACAAGACTACACCGGGCACACCACAAAGAAATGGTGTGTCGAGCGAAGAAATAGGACTCTTTTGGAAATGGTTAGATCAATGATGAGTTATGCAAGATCGCCTATTTCGCTCGGGGTATGCTTTAGAAACGGCATACTTGCTAAATCTAGTACCATCCAAGTCATCGAAAAGACCCCTTCGAGTTGTGGTTTGGGCGCAAGGCCAGTTTAAGCCACATAAGGATATGGGGCAGTCCAGCACATGTGCTGAACAAGAAGGCTGACAAGTTGGAGGCTAGATCCGACGCAAGGCTGTTTATTGGCTATCCTAGAGGAATGAAAGGTGGTTTATTCTATAGTCCTAAGGATCAGAAGGTCATTATTAGCACTAATGCCCGATTCTTAGACGAGGATTACATGACAAACCATAAATCCAAAGTTGAAATCATTCTTCGTGAATTAGAAGATGATCGATTCCACCACCGATTAAGCCAAAGGTACGAATGTCGGTGTCAGTGGAAGGATCGACACCGATACTTCAAGAAATTGAAGTGGGTCGAGTTCCACTAGAGATATCGACGCATAAGTGGCTCCTATCCAAAGAAGTTGTGCAAGATAGAGAACCACGTTATCGCACCCACCGTTGCTATTGTGCGATGAATACCGTCAGAGTGGGAGGTTGTTCGTCAACCCGAGCGATTTATGTTCATGGGTGAATCTTTGGATTTAGTCCCGTGAAACGAACAGCAATAATCGACCCATGGACGACAAATGAGGCGATACAAGACATTGATGCAAGATCATGGCACACCGTTATGGACTTAGAAATTGAGTCCATAACATGCTATGGATGTATACGAAAGACGCTCTACCGGATGGCAAGGAAGCCATAGGTAGTAAGTGGGTATACAAGAGGAAGAGAGATTCAGATGGAGAGGTTTCGCTTTTAAAGCCGTGCTTGTGGCGAAAGGGTATAATCGATTGAGGGCATCGATTTCGATGAGACCTTTTCACCGTAGCAATGCTCAAGTCCATCGAATTCTTCCGCCATAGCAGCCCACTGAACCTTGAGGTTTGGCAAATGGACGTGAAAACCGCTTTTCTAAACGGTTACCTTGAGGAAGATAGAGACATCTATGCAAAGAACCGAATGTTATGTGGTGAAGGGTGAAGAGCATCTAGTATGGAAGCTAAGAAGTCCATTTATGGGCTTAAGCAAGCCTCACGATCCCGAACTTACGCTTTGACGAGGTGGTAAAGTCCCATGGATTTACCCGGTTGCCTAGCTAAAGTTGTGTGTATCGCTTAGATGTCAACGGTGATGTGGTATTTCTTGCACTTTATGTAGATGACATTCTTCTAGTTGGCAACAATGTGAAGTTGTTATCGACGTAAAGAGTTGGTTATCCGATCGTTTCAAATGAAAGACTTAGGAGATGCAGCGACATTCTTGGGATCAAGGTTTACCGAGATCGCAAGAGGAAAATGTTGAGCTTATCTCGGGCGCCTTACATTGATCTTGTGATTACTCGCTTTAGTATGCACCGCCAAGAAAGGATTGCTACCTTTCGCACACGGCGTTCCTTTATCTAAGGAGCGATCACCTATGACCGCAGGAGATAGAGAAATGAGACAAGTTCCTTACGCCTAGTCGTAGGAAGTCTTATGTACCCAATGCTATGTACGAGGTCCGATATACGCTATGCGGTAGGCATAGTAGCAAGATATCGCCTAACCTCGACAAGCTCATTGATTGCGAAGAAGCATATACTCAAGCACCGAAAAGGACTCGAGATTATATTTGGTTTACCATGCGAGATAGTCTAATGCCTTTGGGTTATCTGAGACTCGGATTTCCAAGCCGATCGTGATGAGAAAAAGTCTACCTCGCTATGTGTTTACCTTGGGAGGTGGAGCCGTATCTGGCATGAGTGCAAAGCGGCGATGCATTGCGGACTCTACCATGGAAGCCGAATATGTAGCCGCCGGAGGTCGCTAAGGAGGTTGTATGGTTCAAAACTACCTCATGGATCTAGGTGTGGTACCTGGTTTGCCCAAGAGTATCATAGTTTCATCGTGATAACTCGGTGCGAGCAAACTCGAAGGAACCACGGACCCACAAGGCGACTAAACACATAGAGAGAAAGTACCATGTCACACGAGAAATCGTGAGACGAGGGGACGTGCTGATTGAAAAGATTGATACGACAGATAACCTAGCGGATCCATTCACAAAGAGCCTGCCGCAAATAGTCTACGAAGTGCGTTCGAGGACTGGATTGCGCTTGATGGCACCCACTTAGAAAGGAAACTTTGTATAAGTGGGAGAAGCAAAGTGATGGTTTTGTTTGTAATAGCTAGTAGAGACACATTGTATACTAAAAGTTTGCTTTAGTATAAGTGGGAGATTGTTGGATTTGTATCCGAAAGCGGTTTTGGTTGAGCTTGTATACAATGTTTCTCGTTACCACTATTACAATCTCCTATCGATTGATTACTTGATTGCATATATCTGTGTCCACTTATCTCATATATAAGTTAGATCATACAGTATGTAGAAGATCACAGAAGTTTGTATGATTGGTCAAGCTTAATGAGATATAAAAAGAATCACAGCTGAGACAACTTAAGGACGAGTTGTCGGTATAGGCTGCAGTATAGATAAAAAGTGACTTGACTTGGTTGCTTGTCTATGCCGGTACGTCTCGACGTATTGATGGATCACGATGAGATGAGTTCTTCTATCTCGACCGCCGTGAAGAACCAAGATCTCGATGACTTACGATGATCTAAACCTCGATAAGGTATTAGGTGAGTATGAGTTCTTGACCATCACTTTGACTTGTTATGGGTGAGGGTTATATGTTTTAACCCATTCTCGCATCTTGGGTGGTGGCGGTGCTTGTATGTCATGCTAGTTATACAGACGAGTCACCGTATCTGTTTAGGATGATTACGTCCCTTAAGGAGCTCAAAGGTTTATTGTACTAAACCTGCGCAGTTGAGTTAGCTCAAGTACAATAATAAGGTTGAGTAGTCTTGCTTAAGGAATTAAAGATATTCATTATTTTAAGCAGTCAGAATGCTCTAAATAATTAATGGACGTGAGATATCTTAAATATGGGGATTCGTAATGTCTAAGTGCAAGCCCGACTCAACTTCGGTAATAAAGGGGTAAGTCAGCATTTATTATCTAGTGGCATGAATGAATGTTTATAAATTAATTTATGTTCTGGGCTGAACATAAGATAATTAATTTATTTGAGGCCCATCTTTATTCTTTGCATTTGATCCCTGGGCTGGCCCATCCAGGCCCGTAGCTACTAATGAAATCGGCGCCCCCTATCCCTCTAAGGCAAGGATTTGATCTTCTTTATCCATAAGGATATTATTATATTTATGGGATATGCATGGATCCTTTCCTAATGGGATTATGGTAATGCATTATAAATATAAGATAAGAGATAAGATCAAGGCTAATCCTCACATTTATCCTTACACTATTTTCGAGAATTCCTATAGTTCATAGGAGATAATTTTCGAAAATTGTAGAGAGAAATAGGGTGATTTTCTGTAGCATTCTCCATAGATCGTCCTCACTCGACGTTGGAGATTGGGCAACCGGGATACAGTCCAGAAGATCAAAGCACGAGTCTCGATTCGTTTATCTCGTTCATCTCCGACAGATTCAAAGGTAAACACGAGAAAACTCCTACGTGTTGCAATTAATTATATAGACGCATGCTAGGAATATAGTCAATGTATGGTGAATTAAACATCCAAGATAGATCCTCGGGAGAGGGTTAAACCTAGTTTTCCCCTTCATCTATATCATATAATTGTCAAGCATGATAACTTTAATTATATTGCATAAACTTCATCAAACCCTAAGAAGAGAAAATTATTCTCTTATGTAGACCATACATATCTTTGGCACTTTAGATATATGTTGCCTTAGTGTCAGCAGTGCCTCGTCATAGTGGGAGGGTTATTCGTCAACCCGATCAATAAATGTTCGTAAGAGAGTCTTTAAATTTACTCCAGCAAAAATAGGGACAAATCAATCCATGGACACACGCCAAAGTGATGCAAAACGTAAATGTGGAAAAATGACACACCGCTATGGACTTGAAAATTGAATCCATAACTGCTATAGATATATTCAAAAAGATACCACTATCAGATGGCAAAGAATCCATAGTTAGTAAGTGGGTATATAAGAAGAAGAGAAATTGTGATGTAATAGTTTTGACTTTTAAAGTCAGATAGTGGCGAAATGGTACACACAGATAGAAAGAATGGATTATGATGATACTTTTTTGTCTGTAGCAATGCTCAAATATACAGAACTCTTCTGGCCATAGCAGCTCACATGAACCTCGAGGTTTGGCAAATGGATGTCAAAACTGTTTTCCTAAATGATTATCTTGAAAAATGTAGGGACATCTATATGCAGAAACTTAAAGATTATGTGAAGAAGGGTGGAGAGCATCTCACGTGGAAGATCAAGAGATCCATATACAACTTAAGCAAGCTTCCTGATTATGAAACTTCCACTTTGACAAGACGGTTCAATCATATGGATTTTCAATCAATGTCCAAACGAGAGTTGCGTGTAACTCTTAGATATCAATGGTGACATGGTCTTTCTTGCACTCTATGTAGATGACATCCTCCTAATTGGAAACAATGTGAAGTTGTTACCATAGGTAAAGAGAAGGTTATTCGAGGAGTTTCAAATGAAGGAATTATGAGATGCAACGTACTTTCTTGGGATCAAAGTTTTACTAGATTGCAAGAAGAAGATGTTGATTTTATTTCAAGCATCCTACATTGATAATATAATAGCTCGTTTTAGCATGCAAATTGCTACGAAATGATTGTTACCCTTTAGACAAAGACTATTGAGGAGATAGAGAAAATGATACTATTTCCCTAGATTTTATCGTAGGAAGTTTCATGTATGCAATATTCTGTACTAGATCCAATATCAGTTATGCGATTGGCATGGTCGCTATATATCAGTCTAACACAAGACATAAACTTTGAACTGTGGTTAAACATATACTCAAATACCTTAAAAGGATTCGAGAGTATTAACAAACAATCTAATACATTTGGATTATTCATAGTAAAATTTTCATGCTGACCGGGATGAGAAGAAGTGAACCTTGGGCTATGTTTTTACCTCAGGAAGTGAAGTCATTTGATGGCGTAATGCAAAACAAAGATGCATTACGGACTTCACTATGAAAGCCTAATATATGGACGCTTCGAAGGATGCTAAGGAAGCGGTATGACTCAAGAACTTCCTTATGAATCTTAGAGTGGTACCTCATTTACCTATGAGTATCATGATTTATTATGATAACTCAAGTGCAATGGCAAACTTGAAAAAATCAAGGACCCACAAGGCAACGAAACACATAAAGAGAAAGTACCATATCATATAAAAAATCATACGATAAGAAGACGTGCTTGTAGAGAATATTGGTGATAAACATGGATTTCCAATTGTTTATAACGCTTATATTTGTCTTATTTGATGTTGGAAATCATATTTGCTTAGAGTATTTGTTTAATTTTCAGCCATTTTGAAGATTTGATACTCGTTGACATCTTTTGCCTTTTTAATAGGAAAATGAAAAAGTGTATTAGATTAAAGTATATCTCGATATGAGTCTGAGGGTACTAACGGTTTGTAAATCAGAGTCCGGACGAGGGAGAACGGGGTAAAATAAAAACATTGTTGTGCGTAGCAGCGGAAGACACCGTAGTGTTGGATTTGTATACTGAAAGCAGTTTTGGTTGAGCTTGTATATAATGTTTCCTGTTACCACTATTACAATCTCCTATCTGAATTGTTTACTTGATTGCATATGTATGTCCCTTTATCTCATATAAGTTAGATCATACATTGTGTTATAGATCACGTAAGTCCGTATGATTGGTCGAGCTTAATGAGATATAAAAGTATCACACCGAGACAACTTGAGGACGAGTTATCGGTATAGGCTGCGGTGTATATAAGAAGTGACTTGACTTGGTTACTTGTCTATGCTGGTACGTCTCTGACGTATTGATGGATCACAGTGAGATGAGTTCTTCTTTCTGACCGTCGTGAAGAACCTAGATCTCGGAGACTTACGTTGATCTAAACCTCGATAAGGTATTAGGTGAGTATGAGTTGCTGACCATCACTTTGACTTGCAACGGGTGAGGGTTACATGAGATAACCCAAGATTCTCTGCATCTTGGGTGGTGGCAGTGCTTGTATGTCATGCTAGTTACATGTGTCGAGTCACCGTATCCGTTTAGGATGATGACGTCCCCTTAAGGAGCTCAAAAGGTTTATTGTACTAAACCCTGCAGGTTGAGTTATCTCAAGTACAATAATAAGGTTGAGTGGTACTACTTAAGGAATTAAATATATTAATTATTTTAAGCAATGTAATCAGTAAATAATTAATGGACGACGATATCTTAAATACGGGATTCGTGAAGTCTAAGTGCAAGCCCGACTCACCTTCGGAAATAAAGGGTAAGTCAAGATTTATTCTCTAGTGGCATGAATAAATGTTTATAAATTAATTTATGTTCGGGTGAACATAAGATAATTAATTTATTTGAGGCTCATCTTTATTCCTTGCATTTGATCCTCGGCCGCCCATCCAGCTGTTGGTTAAGGAAAATCGTCCTCTCTCTCGTAGTCCCTGGGACTCAGCTTGATCATCTCTATCTTAAGTGATATGATTATATTTATTAGATATGCATAAATCCTATCATGATAGGATTAGGGTTGCATTATAAATATAAGGTGAGAGAGAAAATCAATACTAATGCTCAAGCCATAATTTTCGAGAATTATATTCCCAAAATAGTGAGATTTTCGAAAATCTTGAGAGAAGGAAAGAAAACGTTTTTCTATAGCATTCTCCATAGATTGTCCTCACTCGACATTGGAGTTTAGGCAAACGGGATACAGTCCGAGAAGATCAAAGCACGAGTCTTGATATATTCATCCCCGACAGATTCGCAGGTAAACACGAGAAAACTCCTACGTGTTGCAACTAATTATATAGGTGCATGCTAGGAATATAATCAATGTATGGTGAATTAAACATCCAAGATAGATCCTCGGGAGAGGGTTAAAATCAGATTTCCCTACACATAGCTGCGGCTCGGAAGCCACCATTTACCGCGACCAATGAGGTATGCAAAAGAGATCGAAGCCGAGGCCGTTTCGAAGGCCTGATTTCAGTGTATTGGTTGCGGTCGGCTTGGTCATGAATGGTGACCGCGGCCCAAATGCGCCTAGATTCGTTTTTGTGCAATGTTTCCAATTTTACCTAGTTTCCTTGTGTTTTGTTAGTCCATTTAAGATTTATATTCCTTCTAGGATTCAAGGGATCTTCTCCATCTATAAATGCCCCCTCTTAATATTGTATCTTCATCCATTTTTTCATATTTTCTCATAGTTTTATTTATTTTTATAGTTTCCTGCAAGAGTTAGAGAATTTCTGTTCAAGCTTGGATTTCAAGATCTTCATTTAAATTTTAGCTAATTTAAATTTTAGTTGTGAGTAGCTAATTTAGCTAATTTTTCATTTATTTTAGGGTTTGTATGATTTAATAGAAACTTATGTGATTGACATGTTGAGCCTATTTACCTAGGGGTGAGCACGGTTAGGTTAACTAACCAATTCTCTTAAAAAAAACCTGAATATGCAGTTTTGTATCGGTTTGGTGAACTGTTAAAAAATGAAAAATAAAAATAAAAAATTATTATATGAGTTAACCTAAATATCAATTCGGTTAACCATGAAACAAAATAAAGTTACAATTTTTTATTATAATTTTTGAGAAATGTACAAATAGCAATTCCAAACATAAAATTAAATAAAAAATTATAATTCTAACAAATAATCTCAAATGGTAATATTTTAATCCTCTTAAACTAACAATCGATCCATCTCCAATTCGTTATGGAACTATGGTAAAACATCTATACTAAAAACTGGGTGATTTTCTTTAACAAAAAGACGATGCAAAATATAGCAAAGATATATATAATTATTACAAAATGCATAGAAAAAATTTACCTAAGTTCATCAATTCCATTTAATATATAAAATTGATATTTTTATAATTATTTATGAGTACCGGTCCAGTTCGATTAATCGTGAGTTTTTATAATTCAAAATTAAAATCGAACCGATATCTGATTTTTTAACATTTGAAAAAATAGACTTAACCAGTCAGTTCGGTTAACCATATTTTTGGTACGATCTCGGTACAATTTATTGATCGGTTTGGTTTTCAGTCTTTTTTCTCAGCCCTATATTTACCTGTCAATTCATGATATCTTACGCCTAAAAAAACTTGAGTTGTCGATCGGTGACAACTTAAATCTAAGTTGGAGAACCATCTACCTAAAACCCCCCAAAAAGGTTAAGTAGAAGTTGGCAAAGAAGCAACGAAGTGCCAGTTGCTGAAAGCTTGGTTATCTTACATCTGTAAGCAAGAGAGTTAGGCTCGACTGCACCCGTAAGCAATCAAGGGTTTCCTTGCACCAGCAAGCGTAGGAAGATACGCTAAGTAAGGAGGGATACTGATAAGGTGAACTTCAGTATCTAGGTTTACTCTTGTACCCGTAAATAAGATTTAATCCCAAATAGTAGATTAACTGTGTTATCAGTCCGTAGATGTATGAGTTGATTTCTCTTAATCAAGTAAAAACTAAATGTTATTTACTTTCAGCATTGCTTTACATTGCATATTATTGAACTGAACATCATCAGCACAACATACTATCAGTATGAGTTTGACACTGACAAGAAAACTAAAACCGACTAAGAAAATATTTGACTAAGTATTTTCTACCGGCATCAGTATTTAATAAAGGCAAAACGTAACCACCATATTCTGCAAGCAAATTAGTTATCAGTCCAACTGATCAGCTGACTCAGCAGTCAGTAGGATTGCTAACTGATACACCACTCAATACAAGACTCTCCGCACTTAAACTAATCAGCAATACTGATAACAATACTGAACTGATTTTAGTTACCCGACATCTACTGATCAGTAGAAGGTCCAGTCTTGTTAAACGAACAAAAAAATCCTTAACTAGTGTATTGTTTTCCCCATTTCTCACCCTCCCCATATACCAGTACGACCCCCAAGGGACCATCAAAACCCTCATACATTATTGTTGTAAATGGCATGACAAATTTCATATTTCAACAAGATATATTTGTATGTAGCTCTTGGCATGTGACCACTAAGTGCTTTTGTACTCAACTCTATATGTATTTCTAAATGTGCAGGTTGAGTTGTGAAGTGCAATGGTGAAATGCAGGGTGGAGTTTTTGTCGACATTAGTTTCTAATATAAAATATATGTCTTCACACATATATTTTATAGTCGGTCTTCCGCTGGAAACACTTAATGTTTTGTCAACGGTTTGTCAAATTCAGTAACCTTTTTGGCTAAACTTACACGTTTGTAAGTATGTATATAAGTATGTATATTATAACTATGATCCTTGTGATCTTTTATTTTAACTTTCAGTTTTTTGTTTTATAAGTGATTATTTATTTTTGTTCTTACCTATGGAGTAATGAATCGATCCATTTTTCTTTCATATCGAATTGTCATTTGATAGTCCAGACTCCCGACTTAGCTATTTCTAGCTGGAGATAGGTCGGTTGATGGGTCATGACACCCAAACTTTTCTGCAAAGTTAAATGTGAATGCATGTAAAAATATTTTGTTGCGTGCTTACCTTATAGGATCAGTAATATTGACGCCACCAAAACTTCGACCAAGAAATCAAAAACGATCGGACCTTGTTCCCTTTGGGATGAGGTTTTGTGTACATCAGAAGTCTGTTGGTGGGTGTGGTTTGGTCAGGTCCTCCATCCGCAACAAAGTTTAAGGACCTTGGGGAGAAATCCCTTGCGTCAAGGTAATGACTAACCAATCCAAAAAATTTGCATGTACCAATAGCTTCTGCTCAAGAAAAGAGAAAATATTTTATGTAATTGTGAAGTGGATTTACATTTTTAAACATTTATAGTTATGAGCTATACATTCATGTCATCAGATTTTATCTTTTGCAACAAATTTTATAAAATAAACAAGTTAAGTCACTGAGTGCATTAGTTAGGGCTGTCTACCCAGTTACTGGGTATCGGGTATTACCCGATCCGACCCGGTAATCGATCGGGTATCGGTAACTGATTATTCAATTTATCGGTAAATGGGTAGATATCGGGTATAAGAAATGAGTTTGATTTTCGGGTATCTGGCATACCCGAATAACTGATATTTATTATATTTAATATAATTTTATATATTTAAATATATCATATATTAAAAGAATAAAAAATATTTTAGAAGAATCTAGCCTCAATTGCGCATTTGCTCTATCTATCCTTCTCATATCTCTCTCTGCTCCGCACCACCGTCCTCGGTCTTTGCTCCGTCGAGCTGTCGGTTTGCCCGTCTCACCTTCTTAGTTCTCACGAGTCACTCTTCCTCAGTCTATCGCGCCGTCGGTTAAAATCTATCCTTCCATCGTGTTATTCTTCCCCATCCCTTGGCGTAGCTACTCCACCCACATCAGCAGGAGAGGGAAAGAGAGAGAGAAGAGGTAAATATGGTTAGCTGCGGTAGCCATCATCTTCATCGCTTCTTTTTTTTCTTTATTGTGTGTGTATTGTTGTTGGTGAGGCTTTGTGTTTGTATGTGTGCTTTGAGAAACGTATGGCAAAGCATTGCCTTTTCCATTTATCTAAATAATTTTCATTATCTTAGTTCATTTTTTCATGGAAGAGTTTTTTTTATTTTGGGTTCCCTACAAAACTTTTCATGGAGAAGTGTGATTATGGACGAAAATTTTCCTGGTTTTGGGCATGCGAAAGTGTAATCCCTGCAAGATTTTCCATAGGGAAGTGTATATTCTCTGAAAATTTAAGTCTGCCTGCACATTCTGAACTTTAAATTTCAAGGAATCATTTTCAGTTTCAAATGTCTACACGAGTATTCGGATACCCTAATACCCAATTCGGATACCCGAACCCGGTATTAGGGTACCCGATTGAAATATTCAGGTCGGGATCGGGTATCAAAAGTTTGCAAAAATCGGGGTCGGGTACCCGATTTTTTTAGGACCTGTTTAGACACCCCTAGCATTATTACTCAACCCAAAATTATTTTGAATTGTTTGCAAGATGAGTTACAAGCGGGAAGAGGTTGAGGCGGCGGTTTTCCTGTGGTTGAGGACCACCGTAGCATGGGTTCTTATTACTGTCTTTTTCATTGTTTTTCGCTTCATGTGGGAGCTTATCTATCAGGACATGTAGTCAATAACTTGAACAATCTTTTGTATATTTTGTCACCTAGATGGTGAAACCTAAACTCGTACCAGGTTTAACTTTTGAACTTCCACAAGAATCGAAGTTCTCATATTTCGTGTTCATTTTCAGTTATTTCAGTGAGTACTTCCTTAGAGTGTCGATCATTTTTCTTTATGTCCCATTAAATTACTATTTAATATCCATTAAATTATTTATTATTCAGTTAAGTTAAGTTTTCTTTTGTTTGTAACATCTGAAGTCTCGAACCCGGATCCCAGGTTGTTACAAATAATAATAAAAATAATATAATACTCTCTCAGTTCTCAAATTTCCTTCCTAGTTTTTCTTTTTCACACGTCCAACAAACTTCTTCATATTTCATTTATGAAACTATCCCACAAAATACTCTCTACTTATTACCATCAACAACATATTTATTTACCTTTTTTACTATTCATTACCCACCATTATGCCTACTTTTTTCCATCAATAACACCATTCATTTACATATTTTACCACTCATGGTCCATCACTAATTAATTTAACACTACAATAATGTTAGACCTTACTTTACAATAATACGCTCAACAATTTTTATTAAAATCTGCATCGAAGATTCTCAGGAAAAAAATTAGGAAACGAATGGAGTATTATTATTATTATTATTATTATTATTATTATTATTATTATTATTATGAGAATAATGGTTAATCCGTTTATTTCATTTCATTCATATTCGTTCATTCTGTGTACATGTCAACCATGAATATCTCATATTTATTCCATTTTATTCCTATATCCATTCATTCCATTCCTATAAAATTTCATTCCTACATACCAATATTCTACAAATTCAATGCACTATACTCAATAGAATATTACGTATTGACTTGAATATTTCATCTCTTCTGATAAACAAACACTTGTACATTTTTAGATTTTTTGTAAGCAATGAAAAGATAAATATCAAAAATATAGTTTTATTATGTGTCTCGCATAAAAAAAAAAGTAATCATACTAATTAGACAACTAGTTTTTAATAAATGTATGTGCGGTTACACTATGCGTCGGTGTTGATAGAAAGAGGCTGAATCTATATTAATTAGACTTTTGATAAGACATTATCTCGTAACTTAAGAATTTCAACTTGTATTTGTCTATTGTAGCCTCATGCTCATGTTGTAGCATGAATAAATAAGTATTACTCTCTTACCCTTTAGTAAATATAAACACAAAAATACATAAGTTTTTTTTCTCTCTTATAGCACGAATAAGACATTCAAATTCATATTGTGCCTAAAATCAGAACATAATTGCTTCACTAAGAAAAAAGTGCCTCCACGTGATTTATAAAGCATTACCAGAAAAAGGTATACACATAATAGTTTTTTTTTTTTGATCAATTTAATACAAAAATTTAAGGGTCGCATCAAGATGGACTCGAATCCGAAACCTTTGATGTCGGACATTAACCATTCTACCACTAAGCCAACACACGCATCCTGTAAATAGTTTGTGACTATTATATATGTACGTATAACACCATTATGTATGGCGGTATTATATAGTAATCACTTTAAATAACGTATTATCATAATGCGTAGTCGTTATAATAAAGAATTTGAACGTTATGAATAAAGGTGGCAAAGTAGCGGGCCGGCCTGGGCCGGCCCGGCCCCGAGCCCGTCGGGCTTTTATATTTTTTGAACCGGGTCGGGCCCGTCCGAAATTTTTTCGGGCCTAGAAATATGAAGCCCAAATCAACCTCGAACGGGCTTTCGGACAGGCGGGCTTTTTTTAGATTATTTTTTAATTTTTTAATATATAAAATTAATATTTTAAATTTCAAAAAAATAAATAAATTAAATACATAATTAAAATCTCTTAACTCCAACTTAAATAAAGAATCAGTGATAAGAACATATTAAGCTTACTTATTCTTATGATAATGATTCTTGTATATTTTGACATATTTATGTATTCATACGATGATATTGTAATGTAGTATAATTTTAATTCTTTAATTTAAGAAGAAATAAATTAGTAATTACAAATCAAAGGTAAATGATATTATTAAACGTCAATTCCACTTATACGCCTAAAATAATAGGAAAAAATTAATTAATTATACAATATATGTTTAAGATCAATGATTCAAAATAGTTTTTACATATTATAAGGTCATTAATCATCAGTCTATATATTTTTGGAGATCATTTCTTTTATGAATTATTTTTGAATGATTTATGAAGTTATTATCATTTTCAGAATTTTAATGTGTTGCAATTCAAAAAAAAAATTCCTGACCAGTATGTGAATTAGTAAGAAACTTTTACTATAAAATATATTAATATTATTAAAAAATTATATATATGTATATTAAATAATTTATAAAATATATATATATTTAATAAAAATATTGGGCGGACTTTTTTAGCCCAAAACCCCTGGTTTTTTTGGCCCGAAGCCCGGTAGACTCGGGGTTTTTTTCGGATGGGCTTTTTAGGCCTTTTTTTTCAGGCCTTTAATTTTTAAGGCCAAACCAACCCAAACCCCGGGTATCCCGAGCGGACCTTTCGGGCCGGGTTCATTTTGTCGGCTCTAGTTATGAGTCATGCTTAAACTGTAATGTATCGTTGTGAATACGCTTAAACTGTACGTTGAGTCATAGATTATCATTTTGTTTTTCGGTAACCATTATGCTTTTTGTAGACGATAGTTAAATTTTTGTATTTTGAAACCTATGGTTACAGGCCAGATTCAACCATTTTTTTTTTCAATCCACTTGTTTTATGAAAAACAATAAACTATATTTGTTAAAAGGTAAATATCACTTTAAATCCCAAATTATATTCATTTTATCATAATATTGTGAACTTTAAAAAATATCATTTTAAACTTCAAACTATTAATATTTTATCAAAAATATCCTAACTTTGAGAAGTATTATTTTAAACCTCAATCTATTAATTTTTATCAAAAATATTATAAATTCATTTTTCAGATCTCGAAATTGGACGAGATATATCTTCTGATATGGCTCATCGGATATATCCCGCATTCATTTTCTACTTTCAAAATTCTGATGTGGCTTATCGAATTAGAAGAAAATATTTCTCGTCCAATCTCGGGAGCTATATAAAAAATCGATGTAGGATATTTTGGATAAAAGATTAATAGTTTGAGGTTTAAACTGATACTTCTTAAAGTTGTTGATATTTTTGATAAAATGTTAATAATTTGGGACTTAAAATGATATTTTTTAAAGTTCATGATATTTTTGATAAAATGAGTATAATTTTTAGGTTTAAAGTGACATTTACCATTCTTTATATATATATATATATATATATATATATATATAATACAAACCCCCTTAAAATAAGAAATAAGAATTCATCTTGATCATCCATTTGCCATTAATCAATGGTTCAAGATTAAGTTATCACATTCCCTATAATTAAGGGACGGTTATTTTCGTAATATTTTGTAATTATCATTATACCCTAATTTGATTTAATCACAACCACACATCTTCAAAAATCAATGGTTCAAATTTGTTCTCATTTCTTATTTTTGAATGTGTTTTTATTTGAACTCGATATATATATATATATATATATATATATATATATATATTTTTTCATAAAAACCTAAAAATCAATACACTTTATATACAAAGTCAATACACTTTACATATAAAGTTAATACACTATTTAATTCTAGTAAAAGATAATACTATTCATCAATTTGTGTGTGTGTTGGCCTAGTGGTTGAGTGGTTAATACCCGAAGCCAAAGAGTTCGAGTCCACTGTGACGCGGCCTTTAAAAAAATTCATAGTACAATAACTTTATTCATAAAGTGCATTAACTTTATAGGTAAAGTAGATGATTTTAAGTTTTACAAAGATAGGTTTTATTTGATCTCTTCCATATATATATATATATATATATATATATATATATATATATATATATATATATATATTCCTATAATACTCATGTGTCAGGATAGTATGTAGTACCTAATCTAGAACACATATTTTGAACATGTGACCGCACCACAAGCTGACACGTGACAACTTATTTTTTTTATTTTTTTTTAAATTTTTGCAAGGGACAAAATGAGAAGAAATCAAATCAACCTTCTTCTTCTTCTTCTTCTTCTTCTTCTTCTCCGTGGTAGTAGCGGGCGACGGCTGCGACGACGGCGACAGCACCGACGGACGACAGCAGCAGCAGCAACATACACGAACAACAACAAACAATATATTTTGAAAGAAAAAAAAATGAAAAAATTGAAAACAAAATTGATTGGTTTTGAGAAAAAATAGAAGATGAATTTGATAGATGATTGAAAAATCAAGAGAGATGGTAACTATGGTGGTGGTTTATGACGAAATTCGTCGATAATCGGGGAAAGAGATGGAGTAATTGACGGAGGATGGATAAGAGATTTGCTATCGAAACCCATAAAAGTGTATTTAACAAAACATAAAATTGCATGTTGGCACGAAACACAAACATGTTTTTAAACAAAACATGTTCATGCATTTAACAAAATGTAAAAATGCATTGTTGGCCAACGGACATTAAGGGGTGTGCGAGTGGTCGCCTGGGTGACGCACAAGCACGAGCGCACGTCGAACACGCGCTTCTAACCTACATGCATTATTCTGTTCAACTGCACACATTTTTGTGTTCATTTGAATGCATAAGTCAGTTCAACTAAATACATGATTTATTTTTTGCAATCACATAATAAATTAAATTACTAATCTACTCTTACTGTAGCGAAATCTGTTAAAGTAAGCTTAAAGTCCAAAAAAATATCCACCATATGATCTGTGAGATGAGTTGATAAATTAAATACTACATATTACCTCATAATCGGGTATTAGATTATCTCTCTCTCTTATATATATATATATATATGGGTTAACATAAGAATCATTTTTATCATGCAAACGAGAGAACCAACAATTGATGAATTTATAGTAAAAATTACTGAATAAAAAAAAAAATCATCCCTAATAGGATTTAAACTCGAGCAAAAATTTCCAATTTTTTGGATTCAGTAACTTACCATCAGATTCATCAACTTTCATAGTAAGTTCATATGATTTATTACGAATTTTGTAATTCTTAATTTTTAGGATAAAAATAATTCTCATTTAAACCTAACTATATATATTTGTGTATATGAACATAGCCAAGATGATAATTAAAAAATCCATAGATTGTAATTAAAAATCCATAGATTGCTCATCCAAATTCCAACATCAAAATAATACATATCCAAACATAGAATAAATATATGTTTTTGAACACAGATCAAAATTTGTCGTTGGAGTCATGAGGCAGTAACTGATTTTAAAAGGAGAAAAACCATGAATGGAAATCCATGTCCAAGATGAATGGACTTCATTCACATTTCAATCTGCAAAGCAAAGTAGCAGGAGTCAGAATAAAGTGTATACTATATGCAGTTATCTGTTATCCACGGTGTGGGCATAAAAATGTTTCCATTAACTAAAAACAAGCTTTTCAATCAAGAAATACCAGACCTATGCTCTCGAATAATAGAAGAAAAGCAAGTAATGGACATGATATACCCATAGTAAACTCCAAGCATGTTATGTTAAAGAAATTTACCATACGTTTCATATAACTTACAAAATTGAGTGTATTGAGATCCATCACAAAGATTGCAAAAGCACATATAGAGTATACTCCTCACTGACCTCATCGATCACACAAGCAGCCCAATCACCACGAACCTCATCGATCTCAACTTGAGAATACTCACGTTTCTGAAACTATGAGAAAACAAGTGCACAAATTTTATTTTAGTAATTACTACTAATGTAACTTTAAAATTAAGTGCATATGTTCATTACCAGTGATGTCACAGTAATGGAGACTTTATTCTCAAATCCTTTTACTATCTCTTTCATGAACCGCATCACATAATATCCACTTTGTTTGAAATCAGGTTGCATAGGACCCTATATTGGAAAAATAAAATGGTCAATGCGTATAGAATAGACAATAGCCAAAAGCAATAAACCGCACCTTTATGATTGTCCAACTTGCTGCTTTCCTTAACCTCTTTCCCATATTTTTATTGAAAATACTCATTGCACTTCAAAGGAAAGTTGTGGAGAACATTAGTATTAACATATTGTACAAAGGCACAAAGAATTACTTGAAAATTCTAAAACTTACGTGTCAAACACAGATTTCCAAGTGCCATCACCATTCCGATGAGTAAGAGGATCCATCAAATAGACACGACTTTTGTGAGGTTCAATGATTGTTAGAATCCAATGTTCACTATTCATACGAGTATTGAATTAGCATGCAAAATTCATAGAAAATATTAACTTTCAGGTTACAATACACAATGTTCACTTACCCCACATTGCAAGGCACCAATACAAGTTGATTTGGTGTTGCATCAAGTAACCTATCTGCTAATTTTTGCGCCCTGTCATCACGTGAGACATTTGGCGCATGTGATACGCCAAATGGATTCACGAATAGAAATCTATCATTTGTTTCATTTTCCTTCATGTTTCTGTACAGGTGCCTACCAATAATTAATCATATTAAAAAAAGGCAATAAATTTCATAAGAAATCAAAGTAACTGAATTAATGATAGTCTTACCATATATATGCAACAATGCAGTTTCCTGTAATCGGTTCCATGTCACAAAAAGGAATGACATCTTCCCGCATAATCCAAATATTAAGATCAAAGCCAAAGACATCAACATCCAACGAAATACGTAGACCTCGTCCATCCTCAAAAGATTTCTCAAATAGACAATATAACGCTTTAAGTGATGAAGGCAATGATGCACAACATTTAACCAGTTTGTCCGTAACAACCTTTTTTCCAACCTTCCTGTTAGCGGGTGCCTACGTATTGTGCGTCACATGTCAGAGGATTGACATTTTCAAAAGAATAGGAGAGAAAAAGAATATAGAAATTGAAATTTACCTCATCAACTGACTCACGTAAGCAATCTTTAGACCTTGGAACATCGTGAAGCTCATCGCCAGCACCAACCACCGTTCCATAACCAACAACAGTTTTATTGGGTCCTAGCATCAATGCAACTTGCTTACCCTACAAAACAAATTATCATTGACTTTACAATAGAATAATGAAGAATCGGCAGCCGTCGTTAAAGTACAACACAAATACCTGTAGGGTAGCTAATTTGTCAACCAATATCACTTCCTCATCATCTTTGTCTTTAAAGTGAGATGGAAGCTTCTCATTCTCAGAGCAACTCCCACTTTCCTCAATCAACTTGTCTTTTGAACCAATTGCAGCTTCCTCATCATCATCGTCTTTAAAGTGACATGGAAGCTTCTCATTCTCAGAGCAACTTTCATTTTCCTCAATTAACTTGTCTTTTGCACCAATTGCAGCTTCAAGTTTTCCAATTCTATCGACTAGCTCATATATGACTTTATTTTGAAGATCTAGGCGCGTATCATTTTCTTCTAATCTATTCTTCGTGTCCTCCAATTTACGTAGTGGCTTCTCATCTATTATCTTTCTCTTTTCTCTTGGAGATTTGCAGTATATAGTAGGGCTTCTATCAGCCCAAATACCTTGCACACGACCAGAGTGTTCAGCTTCATTGAGGGCAGATGGAGGTAAATCAGCCTGACCACCTTTTGACTTGAAAATCCTTTTCTCCTTTTCATGTATAAGGTCATCCTGCCATTTCAAAGAATTAATTACATAAGCCAACTCTAATTAAATGATCAAAACCTAAATAAATAATATTATCATACAATTCTCTCAATGACCGTCTTCAGATTTTCATCCTCAACGTCCCCATCCTTCGTCAATCTTGCTTTCTTCCACATTATAGCTCTATCTATATCTTCGTCACCGTATAAGTCATCCTTCTACAGATAAAAAAGATTACACAAATTAAAAGCTTATACATATCACGATTATGAAAATCTTAAACAAAAATTTATTTAAATATATCATAACTTACAATGTCTTCAGCCAATCTTGCATATCCTTTACGAGAAAGTCGATGAGGGTATACGTTTTTTTTCCTTCTCTCCTTCTGCTCCTCACTCCATTTCTAGAAGGTCATTAGAAACAACAATTTTGCTTGACGAGTGATGATAATTGCAGCTAAAAATGATACCAAAATGCTCAAACCACGTGAATGGCATTACTTACCTTGAATTTAGGGGTCATACGACTTATTACAAATTGATTCCAATCCATTGCAAGAATACCACTGTCCGCTGGTGGTTCCAACAACTTCGTAGGGTCATCTTCGTTGGGCACAATGAATTCCCTATAAAGCCTAGTTTTCCACGTACGCCACTTTACACTTGCTGATTCCAAGCATCCAGTCTTCCATTGCTCAGGAACTTTGTAAGCTGACTATAAAAGCATGAATTATAAACAATTTATAGATAATAAAACAAAGTAATAACATATAATTCATATGAACACTTACATTCACCAACTCCCATATCAACTCTTTCACATCTTGTGGTACATCTTTCCATGTCTTATAATTTATTTTAACATGCTCACGAGTAAGAACCCCAATATAACTTTGCATTTCAGTTGCAGCTTTGCCCACTGGTTGTCCATATTTGTTGAACTCAACTACATGCACGATCCCTTTAGCCCTTCTCTTAGCAAGACTAACCAAACGAACCTTTCCCCTCTTGGGCTTAGTTGCTTGTGTATCCTTCAATGCTACTGCCGAGTCATCACTACCATTTGAAGTCATAATCTTCACAAACTTGTTCAAAAATGGTGTAAAAATGTCAATGCAACACTCAAGTACAAAGTTGAAAAATAAAACACTCCCCTTTAAATGGTCATTCACTAACGCTCTCCTTAAATTTCTTGAGTTCTAAACTATCTAGTAGAGCAGAACACAGGTTGGGAAAGAAGTGCAATACAAATAAGTTTAGAAGCATCTTACCTTAGCCTTTAAGAACTTCTTAAAATGCACTCTGAAGGAAAATTGATCAGCTCATCTGTCGAAAGGAAAAGAGGCTTTATAGGAAATCAAACAACTGGTACATAAGTATCTGCAAAATTGCACAAGCGAGGGTCATTATGTATTCAAGAAAGAATAACAAAATATCATGCAGCCCAATCAGATATCTTGAGCAAGACAATTTTTAGATATTCCACATTAGCAAGTTACTCTGATTAAGTTGCCTCTTTGAAAGTTATCTTCAGTGTTACTATGTAAAATTTGGCTACTTTCTGGATCTTGATTTTGGCAAGCAACAAAAATACTAAATGGCTAATCAAATCTGTATTGCTGAGTTTTTGCTTCAGATCTTACCATCATCACCAACTATTCTAAACATCACAAAAGTTGATGCAGCCATCACAATTGCCCGCAAAGTACATCTAATTCTTGGAAAAAGTAATCAGCTGCTATATATTTGAAACTATTTCCATTTTCACTTTGGACATGAACCTTGTTATCAATCTTCATTTTCACTTTGGACATGAACCTTGTTATCAATCTTCAACTTCCACCGGCATCAAATAAGCAGCATTGGGTCTTATTTTTCTATTCAGCCTGTCATATTTAGTAGTGAAACTAGACCACATAAATGGCCTTTTATTTTTCATCAGTCCAGAAATCTAATATTTTGCTTCATTGCACGGAAATAGTTCCTGAAATATTAAATTTCTAGACAAAGTTGCAGCGAACTAACTGTTATCTTTCATCTCCTACATTATAGAGAATGCAGATGGAGATGCAATAATTTGCCATTTAAATGTTTGGATCCACTTGTTGTTTGCTTAGAGAGAAAGTGCCCAGTTGCCGTAGAAGGTATACTTAATCTATCTTGCTAATAATCTACTGCAACTACTTATCTGAAGCTTTAAATTTGAAATAAGTTACACTCCAACTCAAATAAGAACTTGAATAACATATTCAGATGAAAATGAAAATTTGTTCACTCATAACCTAAACAAGCAATCAGGAAAGCTGAAACTATCAAAGTTGTCCAATTATACGTATTGAAACAATGGAGATTTATCCCACCAAATCAATGAATAATGGTTTGTTATGCACTGTTGGGAAAATTCCTAAGTTGTTGTGAATTAATCTATCTTAACTGCATGTTTTGATTAAATCCCAAAACCTTTGATGATTGGCTTGCTGATGTAACTAATACTACTGACTTGTTCTAGAGTATAACACTTTTGTTACAGGTTTCAGCAATAGAACTACCAGCTTGGACAGGCCCAAGATTGAAGGAGTTCGAGCAGTAGTGAAGCCATCCATACTGATAGGAGTATCAGAATCAGCGAAACTGATAGAAGCTCAATTGAAGGATTGCGTTCAGAAGATTGAAGACTGACGGAAGACCAACTAATGTCTGAAGTACTGAATTATAGCGATATTGATTAATAGAGCTACTGGAGTAAAGTCGAAGACTGAAGACTGGTGTTGGGAGATTGAAGGCTGAAGATCAGAGACTGAGACTCAACGCTAAAAGAAATGAAAGAGTCAGGATATGACTATATATCATATCAGGCAGCCGACTATCCCTGCGAAAGTCAAAGCTAGCATTCGGGAGTCAAACTGGCTATTAGGAATCAAAGTTGGCGTCCTGGAGTCAAAAACTAGCGTCAAGTAGTCAATGCTGGCTATATAGAGTCAAAATTGATGAAAGGTCAAAGCTGACTGTATATCTACGTCAAGCTGTACCATCATACTACTCAGGTGTCCGAAGCTGACAAAAGACGGGAATCCAGCCTCCTGATAAAAGACAGAGCAATCTCCCAACCTGAAGTCAATGCTGATAAAACACGGAGTTAACTCAATTGAAGAAACCCGGAAGATTTTAAGCCTTGAGTGTTCGACTCGCCACGTGTCTTAGCGTATCTGCAAAAGACCTTTCCAGAGTTGCAGAGCTACAGTGTGCGATGATGTAAACCTCTGACAACGACGTACAGGGATTCTCAACGGGAAGAATTCAAACGAAAAATATAAGGATCTGATTGGTGCTCATCCTAATGACACTATTCGTCATCCTCTCTATAAATACGCACATAATCCAACCTTTGAAGATAACTGAAACTCTACGCAAACGTATACTCAAAGCAATCAAAGCCTAAGTACTATCAACCAGCGATTTCGAACCGAAACGCTACGCAAAGGAATACTCAAAGCAATCAAAGCTCAAAGCCTAAGTACTATCAACCACCGATTTTGAAGAAGGAAATTAGCGGTGCTATCAGTAAATCTCAAGATCTCACGTATATTTATCAGCTCAAGATTTTAATATACATTCCCTTAAGTCTAGGATATTCATATTGTATATCTTAAGCCTAAACATGAGTTTAGCACCTATGTCAACTCATAATCTTAATTGGAAACCTCTCTACAAAACCCCAAAAAGTTTATGTAGAAGTTTGGGCAAGTATGCAACGAAGTGTTAGTTGCTGAAAGTTTGGTCATCTAGCACCCGTAAGCTAGATGTTAAGTCAACTGCATCTGAAAGCATTAGTAGTTCCCTAGCATCAGCAAGCATAGAAGGAACGCCAAGTTAGGCGGGATATAAGGTGAACTTAGTATCTAGGTTTACTCTTGTACCCGTAAACAATGCCTAATTCGAAGTTAGTGAATTAACTAAGCAATCAGTCAGTGGACGTAGGAGTTGATCTCTCCGAACCACGTAAAAATTAACGTGTTATTTACTTTGAGTACAATATTTATATTACATGTTATTGATATGTCATCACCAACACATAGCAACACATCATTGTTTTAAAACCCTCTATCAATATCCGATTGATACCGAAGAGATTTAAAATAAAAATTGACTAATCAATTTTTGGCTAAGTGTTTCAAACTGATTTTTAAGTTTTCAGTAAGACAAATACAGTAACCACCACATTCCATACGCATATCAGTTATCAGTCCAACTGACTTGCTGCCTCATCAGTTAGTAGGTTTGCTAACTGATATCACTCGGTACAAGACGCATCTTTCTTGAACTGACCAACAGTGTTGTCGTCAGTACTGGACTGTCCGTTACCCGACCAATCAGTCTTGTCAAAAGAAAAAAAATTAAAATTCGTCTAACTGGTATATTCCCTCCCCCCAAATGCACCAGCACGTACCCAGCGGGACCCATCATCCATATTGTTTCCTTGAGTTATGCGACCCAATGCGCTCTCTATCTATGTTCTACAGTCATCATCTCTGAAAACTCTATAATGGTAATAAAATTGCAAGACCTTATTGCTATATTAGACCAGAGTAATGAACTTATGATCATCACATATGTACAGAGGATAAATAAGGTTAATACTAGCATGTTACTTTGATGTGTGAGTCCACAAAGGAAAATGGCTTGTTTCAAGCACAAAATGTAGCTAAAAGATAACAAATTGTTTTTTTCTTAAGATTCTCATGCCACTAGAATTGACAACATAAACATCCTTACTAAGGCATTTAACCACTCTGTAGTAATAATTGATAAGACTCAAATGCTTATACCAAGTGTTGGGAATCCAATAAGCCTTTTCCAACAAATAAAATATGGAACTCTTTGCAAAACTATGTTTGACTGGGAAAGATATCATGCAACAACTCCCTATACTATCAGAAGGATAAGTTACCTCAATCTAGAAAAAAATTTCCCCGATGTTTCTTCATCAAAAAGTTGTAACTGCTCACAAAACAAGAATCCACACCATTGAATTATATCTCCAATATGAAGTATGGTGAAGAAGATTCGCAAAATACACATAGCAATTTTTAAGTTCAAACTTATTTGAACTTATGCAGGTTTATATAACATGTATAGAGACCTAGCTGCGTATTACAGAAAAGATCCGGGCTATTAATATTTAGGCGCCCAATTAAGTACATTACAGTAAGGAAGCAGCTTTCAAGCATCAACCGATCAGTATTTCAAAGTTAAAAAACTTCAGGCAACAAATTGAAGAAATAAGAATTTCGAAAATAAAGCAACATTAAAATGTGGGGAAAGTGGAAAATAGCTTCACCTGTCGGTGAAGGCGGCGGAGCTACGCCAGTAGGAGAGACGTTTGGAGAGCCCAAGACGAACGACTAGATTCGAACATAGGGCAGATTGAGGTTTAGTTTTTTTCTTGCTGTCGAGTTAGAACAAAAGTAGGAGGAAATGAGGGAGATCCAGCGTAAAAGGTCAGAAGGCTGGTCCGCAAGGAGTGGGGTGCTGCGACGGCACGGCTAGGGCAGTCTTTCTGGGTGATGGCGGCGATTTCTGTTCGGGGAAGATGAATTGGCGATTTAGGGCTTTTGGCGGCGAAGTTGGTGTGTTTAGAATGCTTTGTAGCTTTGTTCTCATAGTAAAACAGAATGATATGTTGATTAAAACGCTCATATGTAACGGTTTGTGTGGAACCGTTATGTACGATGTAAAATACGTGACAGTTTAGTAGTAACCATTAACTATATATCAGATGCACACATATAAATAGAGGTGGCAAAGTAGCAAGCCAGGCCGGGCCGATCCCGGCTCGTCGGGCTTTTAAATTTTCGGTACCAAAATTTTTACTAAAATATGAAGTTTCAAACCAACCCGGGTGGGTTTTGGCATGAGCTTTTTTAGATAATTTTTTAATTTTTTTAATATATAAAATTAATATTTTAAATTAAAAAAATAATTATTTAATTAAGATCTCATAACCCCTTAACTTAAATAAATGAGAATATTTTGAGCTTACTTATTCTTATGATAATGCTTCTTGTATATCTTGACTTATTTATGTATTCATGCGATGATATCAGAATGCAAGTATGATTTTAATTCTTTAATTTAAGGAGAAAAATTAGTAATTACAAATCAAAGATAAATGATATTATTAAACGTCAATCCGACTTATACTCATAAAATAATAGAATAAAATAAATTAATTATCTTGTATATATTTAAGATCAATGATTCAAAATAGATTTTACATACTATAAAATCATTAATCATCAATGTATATATTTTGGAGATCATTTCTCTTAGGAATTATTTTTGAATGATTTATGAGGTTATTATTTTTTTCATAATTTATTTTTCTGACCAGTATGTGAATTAGTAAGAAAATTGTTACTATAAAAAATAAATAATTATATAAAATATAATTAATATTATTAAAAAAATATAGATATGTATATTAAATAATATTATAAATATATATATTTCATAAAATCGGGCGGGCTTTTTTATCCCAAAATCCCGGGTTTTTTGGCCCAAAGCCCGGTAGGCCCGGGGGTTTTTCGGGCGGGTTTTTTAGGTCCGATTTTTTTCAGGCCTTTAATTTTGAAGCCCAAACCAGCCCAAACCCCGAGTACCCCGGCGGGTTTTTCGGACCGGGCTCATTTTGCCGGCTCTACATATACATAACTATTTCTTCTATACATTTCGTATAGTTAACACGCAACGATTTTTGAAAAACTCTGAATTCTCGCTTTTCCAAACCAAGATAACAAATGGAATTTCTAGAGGACTGACTATAATTTCATTTATAAATGAAATTATCAATATTATAAATTAATAAATTTTCTAATTTCAATTTGGACCCATATAAGAAATGCATAAATACTCTTAAATTTTAAATCGATTCGATTCGATTTTTATAAATTAATTTTATAATTAATTATATTAGTAGAAGAACTAGTCCATTTACATATTTTAAGCAATTCTTTTCTTGCTATTTTATACGCGTTTTTACATGAAACATATCCAAACAAATTTTCATAAAATTTGTCACTATGTTTACATAAAAATTTGTTATCCATCCTAATTTATTTTTAATAGATTATTACACACGCCTAAAAAATAATTGATTATTTCATAAATAAATCTCGTATTAATTCATCACAACAAATTGCTTCTATTTTTTAGGAGAGTTTATAATGCTTCGCAAATTTAATCAAATAATCATTATGTACAATATTCTGTACATTTTTTTTTCAACTTTTTACTTCCTTTCTTCTTTAATGTTTTTTTTTTTATATTTTTTGTGGTGAAACTAATATTCTTTTATAATAAATGTTTTTTATATCCTAGTTGAAATATGAACTAAGTAACAGCCGTATTTTAGTTTTTTTATTCTTAAATTATTTAATTATATATTGTAAGAAAATATGTATCCCCATTCATTATTAAAATGATACACTACAATTTGTTTGCTGAAATATAAAATACTAAAGGAATGGTGTCCGAAGTCCGACACCATGCGTCGGGCGCAAGACCACCCCACAAGGGGAGCTATCACCTAGCGTCTGACGCCCGGACCGACCTATCACCTAGCGTCTGACGCCCGGACCATGCATCGGGGGCACGACACCCATCAAATGGGCGTCCAACACCCAACAACAAGCGTCCAACGCACTAAACCTAGCAAATGGCGTAAAATGTATGATTCTTGGCACTAAGTTCCTAACTCAAGACACCGAACTATAAAATCATAAATTAATGACAGCTAAAATAAATTAAAACTAATAATTATGTAATGAATCAATATAATAGTGAGAATAATGTCACGTGGTGACAACATTGTTTTATTATTTTGTATAATAGTATACTACAATATAAAAATTATAAAATTTTGATGAAATTGATAGTAAAAATTTGAAAATTGATAGAATCCACTATAATTGTGAGAATAGTGTCAAATGTTTACCGCATTGTTCGATTATTTTATAAATATAGTTACATAGTAAAAAATTAAGGGATTTAATGTAACTGATCTTAAAAAATTGAAAATTGAATGAAATAATTATAACTGTGAGAATAATGTCACACGTTGAACGTTAGTTTAAAATAATAATTAAAAATATATTTTGAGTAATGAAAGAATTAGAAAAAATTAGATTAGACCAGTAAAACCTATACCCTAAACCTTTAAACCCCTAAATTCTAAACCCTAGACTTTTAAATCCTTAAACCCCTAACCAAAGATTTAGAAAAAAAAATTAAATTAGACCACTAGGACCCTAAACCTTTGAACTCTTAATCCCTTAAACTCCTAAACCCTCAAACCCTAGAAATAATATATCTCCATATCTGTAATTATGTAATTATTATCACATAATGGTCATATAGATCAAGCTTCATTATGTTTTCATTATAACCATCTTCATTGTTAAATATATGAACCAAAAACTTGAGAAGTCTGTTGTCACGATCAGACTTTGCTAAGGATAGCTAAACCGGAAAATCGTAACCAAAGATGGGGAATTAGTAGAGGGGGTAGAAAGGGGTTGAACTTGTTTAACTCAAAGCTGAATTGATAACTGTAATTAAAATATAATCAAGTATTTTGTAGCGGAAAAGCATAACTAAGATACACGTATGAAGACATGTATCTCAGGACATTCTTTAAATAAACTCGACAAAAGCTCGGCTCTACACTTCACCATTCACATCATAGCTCAACCTGTACATTTAGAAATATATGCAGGGTTGAGTAGAAAAGCACTCCGTGGTCACGTTCCGAAAAATACATACATACTTATATAAATTGTAAATTATCATGCCATCTTAACAGTAACGCAAGAGGTTTTATCTTAAAAAGCCCAAGCTTACTAAATTCTTCTGTGAAGCTAAAGTTTGATTGATCAGTCTAAGTTCTCCTGTAATCACCATATCTGTAACTATCATGCCAGAGAAGTGGCCACTTCTCATGGTCACATGTAACTGTTGTGCCGAGAAGGTGGCCACCTTCCATGGACACATAATCGGCCAACCCGCTAAGATGACTCACGGTCCTTGTGTACACTAGCCTTGGCGGAGAAACTGGTCCGCACAGGACCCGAATTCGTTAACTTATAAGTTGGCATTACCAACACATATAGGTATCATACATAAATCTCAAAACATTTATGGCAAGACAATACTTAAAAGATTTTAAGTTCAAAGATTTTGAAAAGAGAATAAGCTTGAATGAATAATTTGATTTTGTTTATATATAAGAAAGTCCACCTCATTGTAAATCTTATTCATGATTCCACAGACTCCTCATTGTTACTCTATCATCAGTTCTTCGCTTGACCTTTATCGTAAAAATAACATATAAGACGTCTGAAACGAAGGACAGTTCTTATTGAGATGAGTTCTTGATTTCATTCTATTAAAGATTTTACTAGGGATTTTACTTTTTTCGTCAATTCCCGTGTTATTACTATAAATTGTCTTTAGAAATTTTAGGTTGTCATCTAACTTTAGAGTGTAAAGAATACTTTAATTGAACAATTGATTAAGCTTAATCTTATTTATTAGAAATTAAAAATCCAATTTAACTACTTTAAACTTAACCAATTAAGTCCAATTAATAATCTAATTAAAGATTCATTTCTAATTTTAATTAAGGGCATAAGCTTAATTAAATTAATTGGGCAATCCAACAAATAAAAAAAAACAATTGAACCTAGTAATAATTTAAAGGATTAAGCCCAAATGCCTTTTAATTCCTTAGTCCATAACACTATAATTTCTTCAGCCCAAAGAGATAAATTAATTTGGATCCATTAAGGTGAGGATTTCATCCCATACCTTAAAAGGAAAAAACAATGGGCCTATGTAAATAAAATGGGTTCAGCCCATACCACTTATTTGTAGTCCAACTGTTGGCCCAACAACGCAATTGGAATCAAAATAACCTAGACTACTATATCTAGGGGTGAGAATCGGGTCGGAACCGGGTACCTGTCCCGAGTCCCGAAGTCCCGAAATTTTGCAATTTTTGGTCCGGTCCGGTCGATCGGGACTTGGGACTCGGTCCCAAAATTTAGAATTTTAGTCCCATTCCGAATTGAAATTTTAGAAAATGTCCCGAAAGTCCCAAGTCACGAAATTACCCGAAAATGTCCCGAATTACCCGAAAGTCCCGAAATTACCCCGAAATTACCCGAAATGTCCCCAAGTCCTGAAGTCCCGAAAGTCCCGAAGTCCCGAAATTACCCGAAAATGTCCCGAAAGTCCAGAAAGTCCCGAAATTAAAATTAGATTTATTTAAAATCGGGACTTGATTTCAACAGGACTGGGACTTCCCGATACCCGAAAATCAAAATTCCCCGGTCCCAGTCCCGGTCCCGAACCCGTAAATTTCGGGACTCGGGGTCCCGAATCCCGTCGGGACTCGGGTCGGGACGGGAATTTCCCGAGTCCCGGTCCCAAATTCTCACCCCTAACTATATCATCCCCCCTCTCGCCTCACAAACAACAGACGTTCACACACACACACACACATTCTTATCATCTGGAAAAATCGCTGCCTCTCCTTATTTACAGACTCCGCCTCAGTCTCTGCCATCTTCGGCGGCCGTCGTCGGTGGCTGCACCACCATAGCCGTGACCTCCTCAATCTGTCCTTCCATCTTTCTCTTGTCCTCCCACACACAGCTCACACACAAGACCTCTCTCTCTATCTTCCTCAATATACCACGACCATCGTCGGTGACAACACGTCTACGCCGCTTCTTCTTCTATTTTTATTTTTCATCTCATAACTCGACGTTACCCTCCCCCAAACGTGGTCCTTCTCTCTCTGTTTTCACTCTTCATCTCCCTCAATCGTTGCTGAATACAGTGGCAAGGGCTCATCGTGCGGCTTCTTCCCATTATCTGGTAGGTTCTGCCGTCTTGGATAGCCTGCACGTTCACCGAAAACAGCAACAGCAGTGACACCGTCACTACCATCTTTGCTCTGTTCTAGCAGCGCATCCTCCTCCTTTTCTCGATGCGAAGTAGCTATAGTCTTTGGGCAGCTGTCTCAACGCCCTCCTCCTTTGTCAGTCGGTCAGCAGGGAAGCTGCTGCCGTCACCTGTCTCAATCCTCTAGACGGATCTAAACCTCTTAACCTAGGTTCAAAATAGCATTTGTGGATGGTTGTATTGAGAATTTTGAGTTAAAAATAAGCTATGGACATCGTTTTTTAGTTAGAAGCTACGAAGAGAAACCATAATGCATCTTAGATCGAAACAACAACTAAAGAATAAATCAATTCCTTTGGTTAAAATCCAGTGGAAACATCATGGTTTAGAAGAAGCGACATGAGAGCTAGAAAATCATATAAAAGAGAAATACCCTGAGTTGTATTAAATTTTGGGATGAAATATTTTTAAAGATGAGGGAATGTAATACCTCGTACTCCTGTAGCAGAGATTAGTTCATGATTAAGAGCCTTTTCGGGATGAAATATTTTTAAAGATGAGGGAATGTAATACCTCGTACTCCTGTAGCAGAGATTAGCTCATGATTAAGAGCCTATAGAAGGGCATTGCATCCATAAGAAAGAGTTGATTAAGCTATAAGCTTTTATATTAGTTTTGAGTCGAGAATATAGAATTTGAGATAGAATTTCTGGATCTCGATTAGAATTAGAAGATTTAGATTTTCAGAGTATTGAGATGGTAATGTGTTCAGAGATGTCTTGAGTTAAGAGTCATAAAATTTTCGAGTTTTTGCTCTTTTTGTTATCTGTTTTTGTTGAATGAACTCAGATCATGAGTAAAATATCAGAAATACTTTTTGAGACCAAAAATACTTTTAATAACCAAAATTTGGTGTTTATAATCCAGTAATAAGTTTTAAAAGCAGAATAGTAAGTTGAGAGTGATTTATCAGATACTGAGTTTTAAAATCAGATCAGTGTGAATTTTTGAACTAGATATATTTATCTGTTATTAATGGCTTCCATTAATAATAAAAATGAGTTTAAATATTATTGATAGAGTTATGAGTCAATTTCCTATATTTTTAAGCTGTTTGAGCAAAAGAAACGAAGAAAAAGTATGAAAATAATGTACCGGATATTTTACTATATATATGATCATTACACACACTATATTCATCATCTTCATTCTCTCTCCTCAACCTCTCGGAAAAACACACATACACTCACACACACTCCATTTTTCTTCCATTCAAACTCATTTCTAGCTCGATTCAACCGTTGAAATCACGATCCGACTTCATATCAAGGTAGATCTTCGACTTTAGAATGTATTTGTCGCTTGAAAATCGAAAAATATGAACTTTTGATCTCTCCCAATTTTTGGTCATTTTGAAGAAAATGCTTGAGCATGTATAGCTTGTTCATCTCTTCTTTATGTGATAGATCAATTGCCTATGAGTGGTTTAACGATTGATTTTCGAATATATGAACATTCTTGTGAAGTTTGGAATTTTTGAAAATTTCCAAGCCTTGATCTTGAATTTTTGATGTTGATATGCTTGATTTAACTTCATAAATGTGTTTTTAGGTAGATTTAAACATGATCTGAGCAAGAAAGACGATTGAAATCGAAGCTCATTGAATACCCTAAATGCCCAACACTATAGCTTGAACAATGTTGGATTTTTGATTTTATTTGTTCATTTTGACTTCATATTTGGAATCTATGATATGAATAATGTTTAAAATGATTTATTCGGATTTTTCGACCGACGTATTCAAAAGATGAAAAATTTTAGTTTTGACGTCAACTAGAGTTTTTGATGCTAAAGTGTTAATGTTTGGTTTTTGATTGTTGATTGATGATATTTGAAGATATTTGAGCATGTATAGGTGTTTGTTTGTTTTAGATGATATTTTTACATTGGTCATAAGCTTAAGTTTGAAGGGGTTTATAGTTTGTTGATTAAGATCAGTTGGTTTAAGCTTGTGTTATGTCTCGTATGCTTGTTTGGTCATATAAGGCTTAGTTGAGTCTTGTTATGAGTTTAGTTATTGTTAATGGATGCAATGTCTCAAGTGTTTTATAGACCTTAGAGTCTTGAGTATCAAGAACAGATAGTCGTGTTGACGACTTATCTAAGAATAAGAGTTTATCTTCTAGTTGGTTCCTCATATGCTCATATATTATTCTATATTGATTGAAGATCAAGTGGGAATCAAGAAAGAAGCGAAAGAAAGTAGCCCTTCAGAGAAACAGATTGTCAGGTGGATAATTTCTTACCTAAAATGTGAAGTGATCTGTATTTTACATATAAAATGATATGATATGCATTTACTTGAGAAATTAACTGACTTACCGAGATTTTTTAGCATGATGCATGTTGCCTATCTACGAGAGATGGACGATATCAGCCCTATGCTGGACGAGCTGCTAGTAAGGGTTTTGTGTACACAGTGGTGACTGTGCGCTGGCGTAAGTTGGTCGATCACGGTGTTTGAGAAGGATGCTTACTTCTCAACACAGCGTGCGTCGATATGGTTTACGAATATTGATATGAGATAATTATCTGCAGACACATGTTAATTGTTGCATCATGTATAAGCATGAAAGCAAGTAAGTTTCTTTAAGTAGCATGACAGGTTATTTTACTAAAACCTCTACGTGTTGCATGTCATGGCAAGTCAATCTTATAGCTTTAAGAGCAATGTTTCAATTGTTTTCGGCATATACCCACTGAGCGTATTTCTGTACTCACGCCCTGCATGTATTTCTAAACGTACAGATGAGCTCTTCTCTAGTTATTGTTGTTTTTGTTACCCGGAGTGTCTTCAAACATGATTCTCAGCCACTCTTCTTGTTGCCAAACTTTGACCTTTACTTGTTTTTACGTTTTGTTGTTCTGAAATGAATTAAGTTTCTGATGGTCGATATCGATCTTGATGTTTGTGATATCGAACCTATTGTTTGACCAGGGATTTGCTTGTGATGTCCTTGGCTTATTTTGTTTTTGATCAAATATTGTATATGATATTTTTGAACCGTTTGGTAAATTATTGTTTATGAAACATGCTTTGAATATATATATATATATATATATATTTGTCAGGTTTGATTAACATGTGGTATCAGATTGTTGTTGCCGTTGTTTTGTTGGTGTTCGTTGTTATTTCGTTCTTTTAATTTCTTTCGTTTTCCCCATCGCCGTTGCCTAATTGCTTAATTAATTACTAGTTAAGGGGTAGGGTCACGACAAAAGTCTAGCTAGTTTTGGACGGTGGCAACCTGCTACTGGACTGGGGTGAGAGTTGCTGGCGTCCTCCTTGCAAAGTCATACTCAAAGGCTCGATCCATCAGAATAATCATTTCGCTTCATAGCTTGTTCATGGCCTCACCTCTGGCTGCTTGCTCATTGTGGAAATCCCTTACTACTACATCAACCAAGTCGTGGAGATTCCTACGAATGGCTGATATATCAGTGTATTTCCTTGGCAAAGGCTTCCTTGAGATCAACTTCCTTTTATTACATCTCGTTGGAATTCTGACCAGTGTGGCATAGGCTTTTTTTGTAGCTTCGACCTGGGAGTTGTAAGTTATTTCCCATGCCACGCTAATTTTGTGTAGTCAGCAGCTTTAGTTAGTTCATCTTCCAGCTTGGCCATTAGTCCATGCAGCATAGCTTCTGAGACTGTTTGGGCTTGCTTTATTGTTGACCAAAAAGGTGTATAGGAATCAAGATGCCATGAGTTATTGATTAGGCGTATTTTATACGCATATTTTGGATGATTTTTGATGAGTTTAAATGTTTAATATCTACTTAATCATATTTTATGAAGCTAATTACATATTTTGTGGATTTTGTAGGTGTTGATATTATTTTGGAAGAAATAAGCATGCTTTTGGAAGGAAATTGAAGACAAGGAATTGGATGAAGAGTTATTTGAAAGCTTATGGGATATTATTATTATTTTGGAAGCCCTTTTAGTTGGATTTTATTTTATTTTGTTAAGACTTTTATATTTGGCCTTGTGTTTCTCGGCCCACCTAGTTTAGGTTAACCTTTTTATTTATTTACTTTAGTTGTTTAGGATAACAACTCATATCTCACGCCTCCAGAACACACACACACAATCCCCGCCTCTAACTTTTGTGAACAGAGAGCATATTGACGTGAATTTTGGGGAGATTGGTTTGGCATCAAACCACTTTTGGTTTATTTCATTATTAATTCCAGCCGTTTCTTTTCTTCTTTCGGTAGTCTTATTGAATCTTTTGTTTTTATTTTATTATGAGTTCTAGCTAATCTTTATTATTCTGGTAACGATTAAGGAAGCCCTAGCATGATTCCTATGTGAGATCTAATATGTTATTTATCCTTTAATTCGTATGCAAGTATTTGTTGTTCTCTATTTTCTCTGTGATTTAATTGTTTCAATCCGCTAGGTAGTGTACAATATTTAGTGAGTTGGAATTAATTAATAGCCAATTAAATCGGCCATATGTAATCGTGGTTTAGGTTTGATTAGTGGTAAATTGACATTCAGGTCAATGGAATAACAATCTTAATTCGGTAATTCTGCGTCAGAGTTTATCGGTTTTGAATCGGGTCTCTCTTGTTTTAATGCTGTCGATTCATTAAACATATAAAGCGTCTCTTACGGTTGTCAGTCGATTACAGAAATAGTTAGTGAAGCGTATTCCTAATTATCGAGAAGCTAAGGAGAGATAAGATCGCGTCAGAAGCGTCTTCGGTGATCATAACTGATTTATTTGCATGAGTTAAAGTCATCTTTGCATCAATGAGCAAAATATCAAGCTAGGGTGGAATTAATTGGTTGCCGGAATATCTACACACATTTATTACCCTTTCTCATATTTATTCTCTTTAATCAAAATCAAAATTCATATTTCTATTTATCGTTTATTTAATTATTCCTAGTTTTTAGTAATCCCAATTTATTCGTGGTTACGTTGCTGGTCGAAAGTTTAGGAGAATTCTCGCCGGTCCCTTGGGAGACGATTTTGCTTATTGCTGTCTGCGCAGTTTGGGCATACCGACTGGCTATCAGTCGATTATTTTTGGTGAAAAGCGATGCACCAAATTTTGGCGCCGTTGCCGGGGACTGGTTTAAGCAGTGATTTTGTCTAATTTTTGGTTTGCCATTTTTATTTATGTTATTTTCTTTTAGTTTATGCCTTGTTCTTCAAATGCGGTGAATTAATTTTTAATCCCGAGATCGAGAAGCACCGCATTCGAGATTGAAAAAAGAACCAAGGAGTTAAAGAAGGGTGCTACATCAAATTCACTAGACTCTGAAGTTGAACATATAGTTGAAGTTCCAATGGGTGACGAGAGACGCATGGTGAATCCTAATCCGCCAAGAGCTCGGTGATAGAGGAATTAGGCCGCCATAGGAGCAATCGCCCGTTGTGCATCGCTCGCCAACTATCAATGGAAATCTTTGAAATACTGACTGGTTTCATTTAAGTGCTACCTAAGTTTGGGGATTTACCTGGAGAGAGCGCACACAAGCACCTTGCTGAGTTTGATTTAGTTTGCGTGACTTTACGTCCTAATGGTTTGACCAGGGATTTGCTTGTGATATCCTTGGCTTATTTTTGTTTTTGATCAAATATTGTATATGATATTTTTGAACCGTTTGGTAAATTATTGTTGATGAAACATGCTTTGAATATATATATATATTCCTTGTCCGGTTTGATTAACCTGTGGTATCAGATTGTTGTTGCCGTTGTTTTGTTGGTGTTTGTTGTTATTTCGTTCTTTTAATTTCTTTCGTTTTTCCCCATCGCCGTTGCCTAATTGCTTAATTAATTACTAGTTAAGGGGTCGGGTCACGACAAAAGTCTAGCTAGTTTTGGATGGTGGCAACCTGCTACTGGACTGGGGTGAGAGTTGCTGGCGTCCTCCTTGCAAAGTCATACTCAAAGGCTCGATCCATCAGAATAATCATTTCGCTTCATAGCTTGTTCATGGCCTCACTCTGCTTGATCGTTGTGGAAATCCCTTGCTACTACATCAACCAAGTCATGGAGATTCCTACGAATGGCTGATATATCAAAGTGTATTTCCTTGGCAAAGGCTTCCTTGAGATCAGCTTCCTTTTATTGCATCTCGTTGGAAGTGCTGACCAGTGTGGCATAGGCTTTTTTTGTAGCTTCGACCTGGGAGTTGTAAGTTATTTCCCATGCCACGCTAATTTTGTGTAGTCAGCAGCTTTAGTTAGTTCATCTTCCAGCTTGGCCATTAGTCCATGCTACATAGCTTCTGAGACTGTTTGGGCTTGCTTTATTGTTGACCAAAAAGTTGTATAGGAATCAAGATGCCATGAGTTATATCATAGAGCGGGGCATCAGTTGCTTCCTCTTGCTAGTAGAAAGTGCCTGATGGACCCGCTTGGTCTGTGCTAGCACGTACTGCCTTTAGCTTTTCTATAGTTGGTCTCTTTACTAGCTGTTCAGTCGGCTCAGTTGTTGCTTCCCTTTCTTCTGCAGCTGGCAATCTTTCTACATAAGATTACCCTTCTTCAACGTCCCTTCTCTTATCAGCTATCCTCTCTACGGCAGCACTTGCAGCAAGGACTTCATTTATGAGTCCCTGGACAATAAACTCAAAGTCCTTAATGTTTTCCAGATACTGGAGATGGAGTAAAGGTTCTCCAGCTCCATCTCCTTCTCAAAGTACTTCTTCCACGACTCTAGATTGATGAAATCAGCCAACTGATAAAATTGGGCCATCTTCACTTGCAAGAAGACATTAAGTCTAACAGCCTAAGCCAGGATGTCATGTAGGTTTTGAAGGATGTGGAAGGTTTTCATTAGGAAGTAGTCGACTTTTTATGTGAATGGGGTTTTCAGTAGGGTCATGCGGAAGGCTAGTTAGATGCAGGGGCTGATCTCTACAAATTCTTCGAAGGATTAGAGAGGGCTGGTTTTGGAGGTGAAGCTGAGGAATATCAGTTTGAGAAATATCAAGCTGAGAAATTTCAGTTTGGGGGATATTAGACTGAGCAAGGTCAGTTTTGAGGTAAGAAATACTAAGGTAAGGGTTGGGGTGAGGATGAGTCAGCATGGGTTGGTGGCTCAAAAATGTATTGACGAGAGGAGGTAGGCTCTGAGAGAGTAGAGTCTAAGGAGGTGATGTGGGCCGAAGAGTGTGTGTGGGAATGGGCTGGTAAGGTTTCAAACTCAGGCTTGTCGAATAGTAACGTCCTGGCCATTTCAACAGCAATTCTCTTCTTCCTCTTCGGCAGAGATTGCTCTAGCTTATAAGATCAATAATTCAAACACTTTGATAAATTACACATACATACATACATATATACATATATACATGCATATATATATATGGGAGGATTAACGTAAGAACCATTTTTATTGTGAGAAACAAAAAATGATGCATTGATTGTGAAAGTTGATGAATTCGTAGATAAAGTTATTGAATCTAAAAAAATAAAATTTTTACATATCATGTGATTCAAACCCAGGTGAAATTCCGAATGTTGTGGATTCAATAACTTTTTCGATTGATTCATCAACTTTTATAGCAAATGCATTTGGTTCCCATGTTTTCATGTTAAAATGATTCTTATTTGAACTTATCTCTCTCTGTATATATGTATGACGGTTCACATAGGAATGCAAATATTGGTAAGAAATAAGAAAATTAAAATGAACGTATAAAATTGTTGCACTAAATGTATAAATTTGCTACATCAAATTCGGTGCAACAACTTTATGTTCAGTGCTACACTTTATATGTTGAATTTGGTATAACAAATTTATATGTTTAGTGCAATAACTTTATACGTTAAGTGCAGCGTTCCTATGTCTTACCAATATTTGCATCCCTACTTGATCAATCCCATATATATGTATAGGTAGGTTAACGTGAGAACCATTTTTATCGTGAGAACAAAAAAACGATGAATTCAGTGTGAAGTTGATGAATCCGCTAGGAAAGTTACTGAATCCAAAAAATAGAATTTTCGCCTCTCATGGGATTCGAACCCTAAGTGAAAATTTCGAATTTTTGGATTCAATAACTCTCTCAGCAGATTCATTAACTTTCATAGTGAATTCATTTTGTTCATAACAAATTTTGTGATTCTTAGTGCTCACGTTAGAAATTGTTCTTATTTGAACCTTAGTCTATGTATATGTGTGTGTGTATGTATATATATATATCGATAGAGAGAGAAATGGATCTAGCTTTTGTGTGTAAGGATAGACAACCGACAACAGAGGAATGGGGACGGCCAGAGGGCAGAATGGAGGGATGGCGGTGGTAATGGTGGTTGTGATGATGGTGTTTGTAGCGGCGGCGACGGCGATGTACGAATCTGGATGTGTAGATATGGACCTGTAGAACTAAAAAGTGAGATGGGTTTGAGCCCATCGATTTTGTAGGGAAAATAGATGGTGTAATGAGAGAGAGACGAGTTTGGTAAGAGAGATGGTATAAAGAGAGAGATTGCACAAGAGATTATAGAGTGAGGGATGGGTTTGACTTACCCACTGGATCTTGTTTTCTATCATATTCTCCTCTCACTTTTTTCTTTCTAAATTTCAGTGTTTTGGTTACCTTAATAACTGATTCGGTGATAGCGTAACCAAATATTCAATCGGATTCGAATTTAATTGTAAAATTTTGAGAATTCAGTTAACTGAAATTGACCCGATTTTCAACCTCAAGTGTACAACGATTTTAATCTTAGACTTCCCCAACTGTAACTCATTGACCATACCAAAAAGCGGTGGCATTTTAATTGATTATGAATGTAAGAAGATTTTTTTGTTGTTTTTTTTTTCAAAGGGAAAAAAGGTTGTATTAATAAACTTGAATCCTTAGTCAGAATCTCGATTAGCCAAATCGACTTATTGTCATTTTTCACTCACAACAAAGTGCTATCATAAGATTTTGCTAAACTTGAATCCTCAGTTAGAATCTCGATTAGCCAGATCGACTAATTGTCATTTTTCACGCGCAACAAAGTGCTATCATAATATTTTACTAAGCATGTGAATGTATGTATAGACATGTGCCGTCTCTTGAAAGAGGTTGAAGTTATTTGGTGGTGTATTTTTAAATATCTCTTGAATTTCTCTTGTTAGTAAATTGGATAAATTTGTAGAGTTGGGTTATGGGATAATATAAATTTATTTTAGTTATATAATTGAAACGCATAAATACGAGACAAAAATTCATGTGCGTGCGCACCATGCGTGCACTGTTTAATTCTAAAAGTCACTATTAATAATTGTTGAAAACTCATCGCTAGTTAATAAAACTCACCACTGGTTAATTATATGATCTCATGTGCACGCATAGTATGCCAGAGAGTACCAGAGACCACCTGTAAAAATAATTGTAAATCCTAAAACAGAAATTGATAATAATTTTGCTCTATAAAATGTATTTTGGAATTGTTAAAAATTAATTGTCACTTTTTTAGAAGCGAAGTTAATTGCCATTTTAAAAGCTGTCATTTAAGAAACTGATATTTGAAACTGCTAAACCTTGTTTTAGATAATATATAAAGATTAGAATGTTAAAATTATCATTTAATGTATAAAGTTACAAAAGAATCAATGATCTAGTAGCTACAATGGCGGCCATAATATTATACTATATATTAAAGGGTTATTGGTGTATAAATACACCAACTTTGGGTCAGTTTTGATTTTTCTCACAAACTTTAAAAATTGCCACAAAATACACAAACTTAATGACTTTAGTGTTTTTACCACTATTTCAAATTCAGGTCAAATTAGATCTGACTTGACATCTCGAAAATTTACTATAGACTAAATGGTTAGAAGACATAAAATATCGTCGTTCTATCAAAATAAATCAGATTTTTTTATTTCTAGGATACATCACGTCAACCCTTATTACAAAAATCAAGTCTTCTGGTTTTTCTCATTATCTGGTTCTAGTTGGGATCAAAACAATCGATATCCTCTCTCTACGATTTCGTTCATATCACTCACCGTTTTGTCTATGGTAAATTTTTGAGATGTCAAATCAGATTTAATTTGCCTTAAATTTGAAATCGTGGTAAAATCACTAAAGTGATTAAGTTTGTGTATTTTGTGATAATTTTTAAAGTTCGTAGGAAAAATCAAAATTGACCCAAACTTGGTGTATTTATGCGCTAATAACCCTATACTAAATAAGAACAACTAGTATTTAAGTCATCGAATTTCAATGAAGAATCATTTGATGTTATATTTTATTTCGTTTCGAAGTGATACTTATCCTTATTGGAGATCTCCATATGGTAAACTTGCTAATTTTTATCTTGATAGGAAGTTCATCCATGCTAGGGGTCCAGCGTGTTAACTCCATATATCTCTCACCTTACATGCATATATCGCCATTAGTCTCTATGCCAAGGCTTCTCCAAAAGGATCACACAGATTTGACATAAAATTCTACACCAAAAAGGTATATATCTTGTAATTTGTTTCTCAATCTGCTTTTTTTTCCCAGATGACATTAAAGATGAAAACTATACATAAAAAGATATAATAATATTTTGTTTGTCTCTCTCTTCTTTATCTCTCTCCCTCACATTTTCTCTCTCTTCTTTCTCTCTCTCCCTTCCCTCATGTTCTCTCACTATTTTCTTTCCCTTATTTCTCTTCTTTCTTTCTCTATATACATACAACCAATTGTGCATATATTCATATATGTAATTATGAATATATTTGCAATTTCATAACCAATTGTGCATATGTTATAGTCGTATTATATATGCACGCAAAGAGTACTGTGTCTAATTATGCATATGCATATTTCTATAAACATATACACATTAACACATGTATGATAAATGAATATTTGAATGTATGCACATATCTATATTTTATGAAATTATTTATACATCTAGATGCACATTTGAATGTATGCACATATATGTACTTTATAGAGTTATTTATACATCCAGATACACATGAACGGTTGTACATATGAATTAGGATGTGAGAGAAAAAGAGAGAATATAGAGAAAACATGAACTATTGCACATATGCACGATTTTCATTTAATAATTAAAGTTACAAAAGAATCAATGATCTAGCAACTACAATACTGGTCCTAATATACTATATATTATATAAAAATAATCATACGATTTTGAGTCGATGTCATATAAGAGAGAGATAATTGTTGAGAAGAGGTTTGGTGAACTTCAACACATCAATGATTTTATCCTTCATGTCTTCGACGGCAATACCCGTTGATATTCGTTTATAGAGATGACAGATTCTGTTTGGATAATTGACATGTCGAATCTCACACCAACAAAGAGGAATAACTCACATTGAGGGAGTTCCTAACATTTAGGATGCAAGACTATTAAAAACAAAGGACGACAATTACTTTTTGCTAGAAAATTGCTTCAATAATATATTGTTGATGAATACACTACGATATAAATGAAGAGGCTACAGAGGATCGATTACAATCAACTAATGCTTAGGTGTGAAAGATACAATAACCTTAATGATTTAAAAAATAAAAGAAATACCGATAATTCATCTACTGGATACCTATTATTCTTGCATCATTATTTAGTAGAGGCAAGTTGTACATGATTCAGAATTATCATAGGATAGACAAGATATTAACGAGATTTATTAATGTACATGATACACAATTCAAAATGACTACAAATAACGAGATTTATTAATGAAAGGGGAATAAAGTCAGAAGATAGACAAGATATTAGATGTTCGTGTCTTTAAAATGAAACTTGAAGGAATTTGCAAATACATCTTCTCATTACCCTTCTCGTGAGAGAACGACAATTTTGGAAGAAATTCCACTCCAAATCGACGTCTATAATTAAGAACACAAGTTGCAGATTTGGTAGATTGTTAAAGTATTACCTCGTCTTTTTCTGATGAAATCTTCCTTTCCTACTTAGTAAAATAAACATGCCATGTAAGATTGAGAAAGCTGTACAGGAGTTGTGGGTTTGATCATCGTCTTCAAAATCAGCTTGGCATTACCAATTTATAAATTTTAAGTTGCAACTATGGTAAGGTTGATATGGGAAACTCGATATATAATCCCGGACCCTAATTTCGCCCCAATTTCAACATCAAATTTAATCTTCAATTACTTCTAAATTCATTGAACAATCTGCCAATTTATACCGGGACCTTACTCCTAAACCTCAGCCGCCAGTTTCACATCTCCAGCCGTCGTCGAAAAAGATCAGATTTAGAGCGAGAAACAGCGGATTCGCGCGAGCAGGTGCTCGCCATTTTCGTCTCGTTTCAGTAATCGCCGTCCGTCGGTCTCCGCCCTTGCTGCTCCGGTCGTGGTTGCCGCCTCCAGCCCGTCATTTAAACTCACTCAGTTGTCCGATTCTGGTTGGTATCTTGCCAGCATTTGGCCCCCAAGGTGCCGCCATAACCCCCGAAATTGGATTTTTAGATTTTAATTTCAAAATTTATTTTTTAAGGTAAATTATTGTAAGATAAACAGAAAGTATACTGCTACATATAATATATCACTGAAAAATTCAGTTTTTCTCCAAATTTAAATCCCTCTGATACATGTCCTATCAATTTCAGATTGTACCTTCAGAGAGAGAGGGAGGCAGAACATAATTGCAGAACGTTGGGGTGACCTCATCTGGCCTCCAATTCAGTAATGGTGAATGTTTTATCTTCCGACTCATTACATGATGGTGAAGTACTAATTCTCACAAGGCTGCAACTTCTGTCGATAAAAACCCAGGCTCTTTTGGTTCAGGCAAAATTGGTCCATCATTCCCCAACATTGAAAACACTGATGACATGGTTGGCCTATCATCTGCAAATTTCTGAACGCATAATAGCCCCACTTGCATGCATCTCTTCACTTCACACTCCTCAAATGTCTCATTCAAACTCTCATCCATCAACTCCAGAATCCTGTTTTCTTTCCATAGCAACCATGCCTGCCACAATAATAACCAGGTAAGTATTTTGACATTATTATTATACATGAAAATGGCATCAAAGTATTATTATACATGGCCCAAGAGGTTGAGATAGTCATCGGAGTCTCCATATCCTCTGTTCTTTTTTCCGCTAATTATCTCCAGCAACACCACTCCAAGACTAAAAATGTCAGATTTCACTGAGAATTTACCATCGACTACATATTCAGGAGCCATGTATCCACTGCATAAATTTATTTATCTTAAGGCCACCACAGAAAATAATGTAGCAATCTAATGATATAAAGGAAACTTACTATGTCCCAACAACTCTTTTTGTTCTAGCAAGAACCTGACCCTCTTCAAAAATTCTTGCTAAGCCGAAATCTGATATTTTTGGAGTTAAATTTCCGTCTAGTAAAATATTACTCGTTTTGAGATCCCTGTGAATGATCTTTAATCTGGAATCGTGATGAAGATATAGAAGTCCCCTTGCAATTCCCATGATGATGTCATAACGCTTAGGCCATGTCAACAGTGTTCTTCGGCTGTGATCTGCAAATATTGAAACCATGTTAATGTTAAAAGTGGATCCTCTCTTTGAAATTGGGCAGGATAGAGGAGGTTAGTATTTAACAATCAAAATAATTATATCTTACCAAAAACAAAACAGTCGAGGCTTTTATTCTGTAGGTATTCATAGATTAGCATCCTTTCCTCTTCTTCAATGCAACATCCCAAAAGTCTTACAAGGTTTCTATGTTGAAGTTTTGCAATCACCATTACTTCATTTCTGAACTCTTCAAGACCCTGTCTTGAAGATCCTGACAATCTTTTGACTGCAATTTCTTCTCCTAATGGCATTTTCCCCTGCTTATGCATATGTTAGTATACAATTGAGGATGTCAAAGTATGTCTTTGTTTAAATTTAGCACTCTAATTTTGTACATTACCTTATAAACAGGACCGAAACCTCCAACTCCAATCATGTTTTCCCTGGAGAAATTGTTTGTTGCTTGCATAATAGTTGCCATTTTGATCACAGGTAATTCTAGATCCTCGTTATTCCTTTTTACTTATATGAAGCGAAAGGAAAAATATCAGTGCATGTGTATCAGCTCGAATTTATGCTTTGTTTGAATATTTATAGACTATTTTATATTATTTAGAATTGTTACCTCGCCTCTTTAGTCTTGCCATTAAGAGTACACCTCCATTGATAAAGGCTGAGACAAGAACACCAGAAGCAATTGATATAAGTATTAACTTCGTAGGCCTTTTCTTCTCCTTCTGCTCGTCCTCTAAATCTGTGCTGAAATCTGCAGGAAATTCACCAGTCAATGTTATTCCGGGCTTCCATCTATAGGAGTAAAGGGGACACAGACACCAGATAAGGACAGAGTACTTCATCTGGTTTTTGTTCCCTTGGTCTTGCAGAGTTGATTTCCTAGTTTTATAGCTAAAGACCTCTAAATTAATGGGTGATAAGTTTACACCGTACTAATCTAGACCACACGTCTAAATTATACTTCTACTTAACAGCATATCATGTATACACACGTCATACTTGTTATGTCATTAACTCCATCTACTTACATATTCATGATGACCACTTTTACACAAACAGGAGTCATAATATGCTTGTAAAGTACTTTATTTCATTTCTCCATCTTGCATTCATCTGTGATATGCTAATCTAATTTTTTTTATGGATTGGGACATAGGGAAATTAAGAAATAAGAAATGAGTTACCTAATTCAGAAACTGGTACACGGATATAGATGTTCTGCTTGCTATCTGCTGCGGAAAGTTCTTTGGTATCAATGAGTTCACTGAACCACATCAAGCAGCCACTGCCTCCATTAATAATGAATGGATTAGCATATGCAGTGCAGTTACACTTTTTTAAGCACTCAGTTTTGCACTCACCAAGGCTCATAGTTCTGTTCAACCAAAAACTCAACATGTCAGGATATTTCACCGCTCTAACCTCTAGAAATCCATCTCCACCATTGCAATTCACTGGTTTAATTCTAGTGCATCCACCTGACCAATCTTGAAGGTCCCAATAAGTTTGAAACTTAGGGGTATATCCCTTGAAACACTGGCATCTAACTAGGCTGTCAGTCCTAGATCTACAGATACCATTAGGACCACAAACACCATATTCGTCGCATGTATCTTGAGGAAATGTGAAAGCACGATTCCACTTATCTTTTCTGACATTCATGGTAAGGCGCTGTAGTGAACCAGATGTATCTAAAGTAGTTCTTACAATAATTGAGCTCTTGTCTACTATCGATATCAGCCTCTCTTGTTTGAAATCCAAGAGTGGTTTGTAAATGACATTCGGAAAGCGTGGACCACCGCCAAAATATTTCCCATTCCATTTTCCCATTCTGTATCTCTTCATTGTCCCTCTCAAAGTCACCAGGTCAGGCAAGCCATGGTTTTCGATCTTGAGTATGAAATCTCCAGGAGAAGGGTCATCTGAATTTCTCCATGATGTCAAATATCTCTCCACACCCGAATCTGCATCATCTATCAATTTCATTCCGGGCAAGCAGGTGTCTGTTGGATAATCAAAACTCTGCCATAGGTAGCCTTCCATCGTGTTGTCTGCAAGAACCAAGTTTCCAGAATCCAGCAGCTGCAGAACTGTATTTGTTGCCACCACTGATGAACTCACCAACCAGATAATGCTTCTACCGCTGCTTATGACGAGACTTCCATTTCCGGAATTCATCAAAACTGCTGCTTGTGATGCAGTGATGGGATGGTGTCTGTTTGCAACCCAAACCACAACATCTGGTGTGCTCTTGTACCATATTCCCAAGAATCTATTCAAAGATTTTCCAGGTGAGAAAAAACCCATTTCAAATACATGGTTTTGAGAAACCAGAGTCTGCCCAATTACAAGCTTTTTATTTGGAAAAAGTATGTGATCGTCAGCTGCTCCAACTGTTAAACTTAGAAAGGGGATGAAGTGAAGCAGAGAGCAGAGAATTGTAGTGAAAAAAAAATGTGTCATGTTCAAATCTGATTTCATGTCCGGCTCCAGAAATCAGAACTAAGCATAAGGATAATTACCATATGTCTTAAGTGTAAATTCTTTGAAGCTTCTGTTCAAGTCGCGTCTTCGCAGATACCGGGCTATTGAATCTGGTTAACATTTTCTGACCTTCAATATAAAAATTATAATAATCACCTCACCTACCTTTTCAATATAAAAAAGTCATGTATACCTTTCGTATTTGTTTCCTCTACGTTCTTTTCCCCGCCTGAAAGCGACAACCACCTAACGCTTTGAGCTTTTCATAGTGACGGTAAATGACCTCTGCTGCAATAACAACACACAAGCTATAAAAAGTTTATAACCAATCAAATCACAGTTGACTATACATCAACTATAGAAAAATAAAATGGAGTGTCAATATGGAATAGATTAACCAGCAAATTAGAATTAAAGAAAGGATATTTACATGTGTCAAAAGCATTCAACTTTCCAAAACATAACAGGGAAGTATTTAAATTTCTTTTGAAGCTTCTTCTGTTCCTGTCGTCGTCGATACCGGGTAACTGAATTTTGGACTTCAATATATAAAACTCACGCATTCACATTTAGATGCTTATCCTTTCTTAATATTTTTTTTCGTGCTTGTATTTTTTACTTTCTTTTCCTAGCTGAAACCGACAGCAACGTAACGACATCAGATCAGAAATAGAAAGTTTAATCAGTCAAATTTTTGTGTGGACATAAACTGCACGTGGAAACACTTCCGTCTTACTGAATGGATTCTCTGCTGATTTTAGGCCGTAGATAATAAAGTCCACCTTATAAGAAGTCATTTTTTTGTGTCTGTCTTAAGTATTTATGCCTCAAAATAAATATATATATATATATATATATATATATATATATATATAATAAATATCATATACGCCAACTCATCACGAGTAATATATGTGGATTGATCACATATATCATATCTGAAACAAAGGTGCCAGATCAACAAGCTAATTGGGGATTATGGGCCCATGAAACTGGGTCCCGAATTAAAGCTCAGATCCGCAAACCCAAAACAACTTTCCTGGGTAGCAAACGACATCGTATGTGTTATTAAGTAACAGTCGTAAGGAATCATGTATCCGGATAAGAGTTGACTCTTTATCGATAGACCTAGTGCGAGTAATATAAGGCAGGTCTCGGAGGATCTGCACATATCCTATTCCTAAGAGGATTCGGATCATCTTCATCTCATCCAACACCATATTCATATCTATAAATACCCTCATCATTCCAAGATCATGTATACAATCTTAAGCAATCAATAAGCCTTAAACACAATATATTATTGACTTGAGCATCGCAGTGCCTACCAGGAGACCTCCCTCCGGCTCTATTTTTTAATTGGCTTGATTCGTACTCCGTCCGACGATCCGACAAGACATTCTGGTTTCTCGCTCATAGTAATCATTCCATCATTATCACGAAGTACGTCTATTTTCACAATTATTTATTAGATTTATAAGTTGAATCTATCAAATAGTACCGTTTGCGGGGAACTGTTATCTCATGCTAAGACGTTGAGGTTCCCAACAACAACAACATGAGAAATTCATGTGTGCAAACACATGAGAAACTTCCTATTATGATAATCGATTGTTGATCTTAAATATGGTGCATGAAAGACCCTCAAGCTTAAATACATATTGTAAGATCTGACGACACTACCACAAGGTAACCATACTACGAAAACAAGAGTTTTAAACTTTGAGTATGGTCGGAGAACAACTCAGGAACTCAGAGGAAATGACCTTCACCCCACGGGGGAGGCCATAACCTCTTACTCAATCAGGGGTCACCCATAGGACATAGATCCACTCTCATAATGTCCGAAAGTCTGGTGGCCGCAGTGAAGATGCTCTTGAAAGAAGCCCTAAACACTAGAGGACTTCTTCCAACCAATACACCGTCACACCCTGTCAACAAGAATACACAGGAAAAGCCAAATCTTATCAATCTAGATAGAAGACATAACCTGAGTAGAGCAACCAGGGTAAATGCTCGTCAATTGTCTTTTGCTAAAGAGAACGAAGACAACTGTGACAAGGAATATGAGGCTGAGGCTAATCCATACGAACAACATGGATCGTACCCCAAATCCATCGCACCTAGCATACGGGAGCATCAATAAAAATTGTTGCACCGGCAACAACAAGAGATGAAGGACATGAAGGAAGAACTGATCTATCTAAGGAGTCAACAAAAGGAGATGTCAGTCCCAGATTGCCGCCAAAAAAGACAAGATGAAAAGGACTATAAATCGAAGATGGAGTCATCAAACAAAAAAGATAACTTTGAGCATGACATAAAAATAGTAGCTGACAGCCCTTTCTCGGCAGCTGTTCATGTAGACCCTTTGCCTAAAAACATTAGGCACATCAACCATGAGTATCACGGGGTCACAGGCCCTCAAGATCACTTGATGAGATTCAAGAATATTGTCCAACTACATCAATACATGGAACAAAATGTAGAGTTTTTCTAACCACACTCGCAGATCCAGCGCAACAATGGTTTAGATAGTTGTTCGACTCACTCCGTACACTGCTTTGAGGACTGAAAGGGAGTTTTCCTAAACCAGTTCATGAGCGCACGATGATCAGTACACGGAACGCATCACTTGTGATCAATGATACGAGGGAAAGAGGAGACTCTGAGATCGTATTTAACCTGAGATCGTATTGTGATCAATAATAAGAGGAGCCTTTGTTCGTATCCTTAATTAAGAGGCCATCGAGAAGTGGGGAGGAGCTGTTGTCTCGAATGGACAAGTTTATACATTTGGAGGATGCTGTTCTAGAACAACATGTGGAAAGTACTGCACTCAAAGAACCGTCTAAAACAAAGAACGGAGCGAGCAAAGAAAGAGCGAAAAACTCGAGTTCAGAAAGAAAGAAGCCAGAAAGGTTCGAGTCATTTACCCCTCTTACGAGAGAACCCACAGCCTTGCTCAAGATAGCAGCAAAGAAACTAGGATTCAGATTCTCTCGAACTGCTAAGGACGGACCTCAGAGACCCAGGTCCGATAAAATCTGTAAATATGATAATGACTACGGTCACAAAACTAACAAATGCCACCACCTAAAAGACGCTATTGAGAGACTTATTCAGAATGGACAATCCTAGAGTACATCCGAGTAGAGAATGACAAGCAGTAGAGCAAATAGAAGGATGACGACCGATAATCGGAGAAAACAGGTAGAAGCACCTCCCCAAAAGAAAAATGGCCTGATCAGCATGATCACAGGGGGACCTACTGGAGGAGATTCCAACAGGACGAGGAAGACATCATTCAGAACAACCAAGACCTGGAAAAGGCACACCGTTCTAAAGATAGAAAAGGAACAAGCATTACCCAAGATCTCCTTCGGACCTACGGATGATTGAGCGCTGGTCAGACCCCATGATGATGCACTTTTCATCACAACAGATATAGACGAACACGACATAGCATGAGTCTTCATGGATACATGTAATACCCCACATTCCTGTAGCAGAGATTAGCTCCTGGCTAAGAGCTTATAAGAAGGACATTTCATCCTTAAGAAAGAGTTATTTAAGCTAGAAGCTTTTATGTTAAGCCTCGAGTCGACAAGATAGAATCTGAGATAGAATCTGAGATAAGATTCTTAGGTCTTGTATAGAATAAGAAGATTTAGATTTCAAGAGTCTTGAAATGATAAATATGTGTTCATAGAAGTCTTGATCTCAGAGTTTTCGAATTTCAGAGTTTTGCTCTTTGATATATATGCGTTAGCCGTATAAACCCGAATCATCGGCATAATACCCAAAATGGTTTTTGAAGCCAAAAATATTTTTATAATCAAAATTTTGATGTTTATAATATGTTATTTGAGTTTTAAAAGATAATTTTAAGAAGGGAACGTTTATCAGAAATTGAGTTTTGAAATCAGAACGGTATGGATTAATAGCATGTATTTATATTTATAACATCAGTATTATTTCTAGAAAAGCATGCATTTTCTAGAACAAGATTATTCATCATGATTTAAAGAAAATGAAAAATTTGAAAAAGAAAAAGGAATGCTCTAGAATATGGTGAATAATCACCTATTAAAGAAAAGGAAAAATAAAATAGAAATTTTGTGGATATTTTTATATATGCTACTATTCATCTTCTTCATTATTTTTCTTCCAAATTTTCAAAAATTTCATACACTACACACACTAAAATTTTGAAATTTCAAGCTCCAATTTTTAAAGATCCAACCGTTGAATTTTCGATCCGTCTCGTATTCAGGTATAATGTCATCCTTAGAACACATCTACGGTTTGAAAAATTGAAAAACATGAACTTTTGAGCATTTTGAATTTTCGGTCATTTTGATGATTTATGAAGGAATATGTTGTTGTTTAATTATCCTTTGATATTATGTTAGATTAATCACCGACGAGTTGTTTAACGTTGAATTTTTGAGCATATGTTTATTCTTGAAATTTTGGTGATTTTAAAAAATTATGGAGGCTATGATCTTGAATTTATGATGTTTATATGCTTGATATTCCTTCATATATATGTTGGGTTGATATTGAAGTGAACCAAGCAAATGTAAAAGACGTACGGGAAATGACAGCTCCACACAACATTAGAGAAATACAAAAGCTTAACGGGTGAATTTCGGTGTTGAGCAGATTCATCTCTGGATATGTGGATAAAAGTCTCTCATTCTTCAAAGTACTGAGAAAGGGATCACAATTTAAATGGACAGAAGAATGTCAGAAGGCCTTTAAAGCGTTAAAAAGGCATCTGAGTGATTTACAACTGCTAATAAAACCCCTGAAGGGAGAAGCATTTTTCTTATACTTCACTGTAGAAAAATTGCAGTTAAGTTCGGTCCTAATTAGGGAAGAGGGAATGCACCAAAAGCCCATATACTACTTGAGCAAATTGATACAAGGAGCTGAGCTGAGATATTCATAACTCAAAAAAGCAACGCTAGCAGTGATGGTAACAACTAAAAAGCTCAGACATTATTTCCTGGCATATAAGGTAATAGTTAGAAGCACATGCCTTTTATACACATCCTTGGAAAACCAGACCTGTCAGGAAGGTTGGTAACGTGGGCAGTAGATTTGAGTGAGTACGATGTAGATTTCGAGCCAATAACGATCATAAAAAACCAAGCCCTAGCCGATTTTTTTGCAGGAAACCACAAAAACGGCAAAGATTGTCGTTTTGAGAGCATATGTGGATGACTTAGTAACAAAGGAGGGATGTGGAGCTGATATATGGATACATCCGCCAAAACAAGACAACCTACAATTCGCAATACGAGTTGGTTTCCCGACGTCAAACAATAAAGCAGAATACTAAGCTCTTATCTGAGCAATGAGAATCTTAGTGGATCTTTGAGCAGAAAAGATAACATACATCCAGATTCTCAACTGGTAGTGCAATAAGTGCTAGGGACATACGGTAAAAAACAAGGGCAGATGAACATATGGAGGATCTGAAGAAGAAATTCCACAAGATATATGTGGTACAAATGCATAGGGACGAAAATGAGAAAGCTGATAAGTTGGCCAGGTTAACCAGCACGAGCGGAGTAGACTTTTCGAATAATGTAGTGCTACTAAAAGTAGAAGAAAATGCCTTCATGGTGGATGTTGGAGCCATAACCGAAAGGCCAGACTGGAGAATCCTCATCGTGAAATTATTTAGAACCGAGCATATACTAGAACACTCTGGAGCACTGAAGAGGGCAACTTACGCCTAGTTCTTCCTAATCGGAGACTTCATCTATCGATGCACTTTCACATATACTTACTTAAGATGTTTAGCAGAGCACGAATGAGAATATGTACTCAGAGAAATACATGAGAGGTGCGTAGAGAACCATACGGGATTTAAGGACCTGGCGTGGAAGACGTTAAGAGCTAGATACCTTTGGCCCACCATTAATCAAGACGCCAGAGAATTGGTTAAGAAATATCCGAAATGCCAACCAGAATGACAAACTATTACATATCCTAGAAGAAGAACTAGGGATATGTATTCCCTGTGTCCGTTTGACAAATGAGGGATAGGCATAGTAGGAAAACTATCCAAGGCCAGTGGAAGAAGAGCTTACAGAATAATGGCCGTAGACTACTTCACCAAATGGATGGAGACGAAAACCGTAGCGAAAATTGATGAGAGGGTAATCCAAAGATTTCTATGGAAGAATACATGTTGTAGATTTAGCATACCAAGAATTTTGATCTCCGATAATGGCACGTAATTTAATGGAGTAAAAATACGAAAATGATGTCATGAAATGAAAATCGAGCAACGTTTCATCGCAGTAGCACATCCACAAGCCAATAGACATATAGAGGTAACCAACATGACCATTCTGAGCAGACTAAAAACTCGGCTAGAAGAGGCCAAAGGTGGTTGGGCAGAAGAATTAGACTCAATCCTATGGGCATATAGAACCAGTCCAAAGACGACAACTGAGGAGTCACCTTTCAACTTAGTCTATGGATCTCCAGTAGCCATCCCCATGGAAATAGGGATAGAGACACACAGAATCATGGCCTATGACGAAGAGCAAAAAATGGATTACTAAGGGAAAACCTGGACTTGATAGAAGAAATAAGAAGTGGCCTGCATTAGATCTAAGAGTTACAAGAGACAGATAAAGACAGCATATGACAAGAAAATACAAGTCAGGAAATTCGACAAAGAAGACTTTGGTCATGTGAATGGCTGACGCTCTAAAACCAACTTAAAAATTGGAGCCTTGTTGGATTTGTATACTGAAAGCAAAATGGTTGAGCTTATATACAATGTTTTCTGTTACCACTATTACAATCTCCTATCTGAATTGTTTACTTGATTGCATATGTTATCCCATTATCTCATACAAAACTTAGATCATACAGTGTATAGAAGATCACATAAGTCTGTATGATTGGTTAAGCTAGTTGAGATATAAAAAGGATAACAGCTGAGGCAACTCTTGACTTGGTTGCTTATCTATGCTGGTACGACTTGATGTATTGATGGATCACGGTGAGATGAGTACTTCTATTAATTTTCGTGAAGAACCTAGATCTCGATGACTTTAACGTTGATCTAAACCTCGATAAGTTTTTAGATGAGTATGAGTTACTGACCATCACTTTAACTTGTTATGGGTGAGGTTACATGAGATAACCCAAGATTCTTCGTATCTTGGGTGGTGGCAGTGCTTGTATATCATGCTAGTTGCTTGTATCGAGTCACCGTATCCGTTTAGGATGATCACATCCCCTTAAGGAGCTCAAAATATTTATTGTACTAAACTCTGTAGGTTGAGTTAACTCAAGTACAAATAATTAATGGACGTGCGATATCTTAAATATGAGGATTCGTAAGTCTAAATGCAAGCCCCACTCAACTTCGATAATAAAATGGTAAGTCGGCATTTATTCTCTAGTAGAATGAATAAATGTTTATGAATTAATTTATGTTCTGGGTTGAGATAAGATAATTAATTTATTTTAGGCACATCTTTATTCCCTGCATTGATCTTTCGTCACCCATATGTATCCATCTGAGATTCTGTTTTGATTTATGTATTATTATTTTAATACATCTACTATATCTAGATAGATATTATAGATATTATTAGATATTAAGAGATAATTATTCTAGATATAAATTATCTTAACGGATTGAAGATAATTATTGTATTTATTAGATGTGCAATAATCCTATCTAAATAAGATTCCAGGGAATGCATTATAAATACAATGTGGGAGAAAACAGATCATCCCAAACCACCGAGTGATTTTCAAAAATCACAAATCTGACATAGGAGACGAAATTTTACAGTATTCTCCATAGATTGCTCTCACTCAGTATTGGAAAATAGGCATCCGGATACAGTCCAGAAGATCAGAGCTGGAGTTCGTAAGTTTTGTGCTATGCCAGAAAGTCGTAGGTAAACACGAGAAAATAACTATGTGTTGCAATTAATTATATAGCATCATGTTAGGAACATAATCAATGTATGATGAATTAAACATCTAAGATAGATCTTCGGGAGCATGAATAAAATAAGATTTTCCTTCAATTAGTATCAGAGCCTGTGATTAGTATCTTGGCTCTATTGAATTAATTCACGTTTGATTATTATGTGCACGATAATTAATTACGGATCTGTCGTTCATCGTGGCTCAAGTATTTTATTTTTTCATTGGAATCATTTTTCACAACGAGAAAATCCGTTGTTAGTTTAGAATTTATTTTTTGTAAATTATATCTATAAGCGAAGAACGAAGACGAAGAACAAGAAGAATGAGACGAGAGGATACGATGGAGTCTTGTCGCACGGCGCGACGAGAGGCGATGAGGCGATGGCGTCACGACGGGTAAACAGACGGCGCCGCACGCGGCGAGCATCGAGCAACAAGCACAATAGCGAGATCGTTACCGCCTAGCGTGCAGGTCCTCATCGAGCACAGCGCACGGATGGATCTGGAGCACAGGGTTCACGCTGACGTGCAGACAGCCGACGCTCGTGGGCAACGGGCACGCGAGACATACGCGTAGCGAGCAGACGGGTGATGATAGGTGCACGCGAGACGTGCGCACAATGTACACTTGAAAGGCACTCGGTGATATTGGTGGGCTGGAGCAACGTGACGGGGCAAGACTGTCACGCCCCAATTCCCGAGGGAAGGCACGGATGCCGGGGTATGACTAGGGGTTGGAAATAAGAAGCGGGGAAGAAAGGGGATAACAATATATACATATATGAGGTTCACTTACATGCCAAAAATTGGGCAGCATTTCCTCTATAAAAGGACAAATCCAAAAGAAATGTAAAGCGAAAATAAGCAAACAAACACATATTCACAATATTGGTGTCGAAAGCTCTAAGACGCCACGTTGGTCGATACAACCGACTACAATCACGGGCTGAACAATGGACAACCGATTTTTTGGGTGGGCGTCCTACTACACCTCAAGTAAAGAAAATGATGGGGTATCGAGAGCTAGGCATTAAAAGGAGTTGGCCGACCAGCTCTACTCATGTGGTCGATTCATTGTCTCGACTACTACATGAGGGCTTTGGCGTCGTCAAGAGGGGCCGACTACTCGCACTCTCCATCGAAAGCAATAAAGAAAGTGGTAGAGAAATCACGGCGTAAACCAACCGAACTTAAAATACTTAAATATAATAGTCATAGAACTCACGAGTTTCTGAGCGATACCACAAAACATACACACTTAATAGCGTGCAGTGAACGTAACATACTTAAAACAAAAATAGAGAATGCCAACCCGCCTCACCGCCATCATCCGTCTGCTTATTAACACGAAAACATTTGAAAAGATTTTTGGGTGAGTACTAGCGCACTCGGTGGGTCATGCATTTCATAAGCAGTTCATATAAACAAAACGAAGAAAGTCCATGTCACAAGGTAAACATAGAAGGTTTTAAAACATAAATCCACTTCCATGAAACCAAAAACATTTTACTTGGGGCCCATTAGCGCATTCCATTGTTACTCTAGGCTAAGATCTCCGGGACGAACCACACTTCGAGATCACATTAACATAACCCAGGTGAGACTCCGGGACGAACCACACTTCGAGATCAATCACCGGGCTGGCAACGGGCAGAACCCAGAAGCCACATCATATGTCGGTGCGCGGAGGATCAATCCGGCGATGACGGACGTGTACACAACCCTTAGTAAGTGTGTTAGACCCACTAAGAGCCACAATTGCTTTACAGAGAGCATTAAACAGACAGAGATGCGCCAAAATATTTTCATGGACATTCAGCATTTTCTTTTGAAATATCAGAGCTTAATAACTCAATATATGTACTCAAAATATAACCCACCTATACCGACGAAAACGTCTATTGGGAGAGATCTACAGATCCAACAACTATACCGATCATGCTGGCAAGTACCTGGTAACAATACGGAACAACTTTTGGAGTCACATTCCATGAAGCAAGACAACAATGCGATCAAAACGGTGATCGAATCAAAACTGGGGTTTTCGACTTTTCGAACCCATATTTGGCAACATCCGGGTTTTCAAATCAACTTGATGCAGAAGGCAAAAATGTTCAGGGCATTGAAATCTATAAAGGGGTATCTTGAAAATATGCATGCGTGAAAGTTGATACAAAACTTAGCTACGAAGAAGCTTCAAAACTTGATGCTTATCCTCAGATCTAGGATAAACCATCCAAAACCGATGCATGAAAATGGAAACATAAGCAATATGCAATTTTAGGAACATAGAATGACAGGCGGCGCGATGGGCGGCGAGTGCGTGGCGGTCTACAAAACAAACAACATAATTTAACTAAGAGCATCGGGTTCATCGGGACCTATCTCTAATATTATTCTTGGTATCGGATAACAAAGCTAGATGTCGAGCAAGATCAACCGCTCGATACCATATTGGCGTGCACCGTAAAGCCTCAAATTCACAATATTGGTGTCGGAAAATCGGCTTGTCTCGACTACTACATGAGGGCTTTGGCAGCGTGGCGAGGCGAGAGCGAAGGCGGCGCTTGGCGTGCTCACCGTCTGAAAGCCTCGGCGGCCCACGCCCTAGTGTGACTCCGGTCTACTCGGCCTCGGGCGCCCACACGTTGTGCACGCCTGTGCACGCCAGCCGCGGTGAGATGGGCGATGGAAATTTAAGAATGCTCGCGTTTAAAAATCCTTCACAATGACTATTCATTTGCAAATTTTGGAAATCATGTGAATATAATGCCGGATTTAATCCCGATCTCGTTCTCGTCCAAACAAAGTCCAACTTTTCCAAACTTCACCGAAAAATCTAACGAATATTTTAATAATATTCTACTGAAGAAAGCGGGTCATTACATCCTCCTTCCTTATAAAAATTTTCGTCCTCGAAATTTCATATCTTGGTCTTTTAACTCGGGATACAAGACTAACATCTTATGCTCTAGTTCCCACGTAGCCTCTTCCTCATCGTTGTTATTCCATAATACTTCACAAGGTGAACTTTCTATTTCTCCAAACTTGAACCTTTCAATCAAAGACCTTTATTAGTCTTTTTCCTCATAACTCATATCCTGAGCTAGCACAACTTCATCATACTTAATAACTTGTTTATGATCAAACTCATACTTCTTAATCATAGAAACATGAAACACATCAATCATATCATTCAAGCTAGGTGGCAAAGATAACCTATAAGAGCCGACATCATCATCTTTTGAAGATCATGAACTTGGTCTTAACTTACCTCTCACCAATCTAATCACGTGGGTAAAAGGCGGCTGGTCAGGTTATCATGATCTTATAAATCTTGTTATAGACAAACTTGACTAATAATATGTTCTTCCAACTTCCGGTTGTCTTTGTTGACTTTCCTACATGTATACGTCCAACTAATACATTCTCGGTACCTCTTTTATTCAATATAAAATATACTCGTAGTCAATTATCCAATTTAACCATACCCTTTAGGTTCTTCTACATCTTAAGTGTTAGTTCAATACGTGCCTTTGTCTTTGCGGCGATGGGTGGCGGTCTTGGGTTGTGCCTAGGTGGGTGGCGGTCTTTGGGTTGTGCCTAGTGTGCGGCACTTAAAACATTGGTTGGTACCTGCATTCACCATAGTGGAGCTTTAGACATAACACTGCTTTGGTTCTTGTTGTCGAGGAAGTGGTTGATGTTGTTCTTGTTGTTTCCAAAATCTTTTTGATAACTTCCTCATTCTCACCCTCCCATTTAAGTTTTCCTTTCCTTTTCACGAGATGGTGCTCCATTGTCTTCGGAGTAAGAATGTTGAGTGCTTTAAGGATCGAGCATATGAGAGCACGACTAGCTAGAGATGGCTATTTTAGCGTAGACCCTTTCGAAATCGCTTCGTCGATGTCACACGGATAATTGGTTAAACAATCTATCATACTCACGGTTCCTCTCTCTTGCTTCAAAATTTTGTTTCTTACATCTATACGGTCAGGGATGTCTTCTCGTACAACTGCTTTGAAATCTTTCAAGTAAAATTTTCCCCCGCTCGGGGCTATGGTTCTCTATCGAATAAGTCACCATCAACCAATTGGTATATATGCTTTTCCTCATCCTCACAACCAATATAGTTAAAATCCTCTCTAGTGCCCTTATCCATTTTTCGCATCCATCGGCTCACTAAGCCATCAAAGGATCTCATTTAAATCTCTCGTTGTGGGTAATGTGTCATCGTGGTTCTCTTGGAACTAGGTTCGATTCTTGGGGTCTTCCTCTTGGCATCTTTGAGTAACGATATGATGCTTTTACCTAACTTTATGTTATCCGTCATCCATCAAGAACCATAGTCGACTGAAGTTCTAACAATCTAACTTAAAAGGCCCTAATATATAACAACACATTTATACATCAATTCACATATTCATTCATTCACATAATAATTCACAATTCTATTTCCATTCTCATTGCACATGTATCAACTAAGTCAACATATAGCTTTCAACCGCATAACTTTTCCTTTGTATAACCAATGCAATCTTTCATCATAAACATTCTTTCAAACTTAGCCATATGGTTTCAATAGTCCCAAACATGGCAACATTTCAAAATTCATTCACCTCATTTCGTACTCGGTATAACAATTTTCAAAACGCTTTTCATATGGTGTCATACTTCCGCGGTGGGTGGCAACCCTGACCGACCCGATCGAGATCCATATTTTCTGACCCGATTGGGCCCAAATCACTGTTCTGACCGATTTTCGATTTTTCAGTCCAAATTCAGTTTTGATGAGTCTGGTCCACGTCCATGCACGCGAGGCCCGTTCCAAAGAAAACTTGAAGATCTGTATTGTGCAAATTTATGTAATAAATTAGGCAGGGACGTACAAGATCAACGATTGGGCTGCGATGAACGAATTTTATTTTATTTATTATCGTTCATAGCATGTTGTGGGTGTTTAAATCATGCAGTAACATATAATGTATGTTTAATTACGTAGAAAACATGGTTATATGTTTTCTTGATTAACTGCGTTTAGCAAGCATGCTAGTTTTATTGCATTTTAAAGCATCTTTTAGAATTCTGCGAGCATGTTTTACATGGTAAGTTCTTGTAATAACCCGACAAATTTAAAACTTTTATTAGCAATGCTTAAACCAATTACTTATAGTTCTAAGACCTTAATTATGTTTAAGGTGACTAACGAAACGAATTAGAATCGATTCGGAGATCAGAAACTAGAGAAATAAAAAACTAGTGACTAGTTCTACCGGATTAGGGTTTTCTGAATAGCCTGAACATAGAATGAAAGATCTAGAATGAATCTCAACAAAAAGATTTCATTTCTAGAATCGCCTCACGAAAACATGTGAGAAGATAAAGAATTGGAATTTTCCAGCATGCTTGCCTGATCAGTCTCAAAAGTACTATTCACGAGCTGGATCAACTTCCAGTCCGTGCTAATCATGGAAATTAATGAGAACAATCAAAATAATGAAGGAATATATTATTATGAATTTAGAATTCATAAGAATCAATTTCTGAACGAAATTCCTCAAGAACTTAACCGAACGCCGGGAATATATACCGAAAAAACCCTAAACTGATCCGAACGAACCGAAACTCGAACCAATGGTATAAATAAATAAGAGATGATTTATAAGACTCAAATTAATGATGAAAGCTCAAGAATTCAATAGAATTTCAAATGAGCCTAATTTAATCGCCGGACGCTGTTTTTCCGCGATAATTCGAAATTGACTTACCGGATGCCATCCGAACTTCATGAAATTTTTATAAACTATGAAATAAGTCTTTTTAAGGCTAATTAAGAAAATAAAACCTTAAGGTTATGAGAAATCAATCGAAAGCGCGATAAAACTTAAAGAGTCAGTATTAACATGCCAAATCAGGTAATTTGACTAGTCTTCTCTCCCAACCACCACAATGGACCACTCATATAGGCTCACAACAGCCATTTGCTGCCATTTTACAGTAAGGAAACCGTGCCTCTCTCTCTCTTTAGAACCCCAAATTTCTCTCTTTATTTTTCAAATCCTTAAGCTTTAATCATTCTTTCCCAACCATTCCAACCCCCAAATAATTTTTCTAAGACCATAAAAACGTAGTATTCATCATTCTCTCAACTTGTAATGGAGTAGAATTTTTTTTATATTTGTTTTAAAATTATTTTATGAAGAACCCTAATTTTTGTTCTTCATTTTTTTCATGACTTTTGAGCCACCAAATGCTCTCAAGCCATGAATGAAATATGCTTATAAATGTGTTCTAAGGTTTTGTTTAAAGTTTGAGAATTTTTGGAGCATGTTTGTTATTTTTGAAATTTTGTTATAATTTTTTTTATAGAAGATAAAGTATGATTTTGTGAATATTATTTCATATTGTTGCTTGTTGATGTGTTAGGAGAATGTAGAATAAATATGGGAATTTTTGAAATTTTCTTGTATTTATTTTTATTTTATTTGTTGGAAAATAGTTGAGGTATAGTGTTTAATATATGATATGAACATCATATATTAATCTTGAAATTATTGAAACACTACCTATTTTTCACAAAAGGGCAGAATTTATTTAAGTATTTTTAAGCCATTGTTTGATTTTCTTTGTTGAGAAATAGTTGAGCTATAATGTTTAATATATGATATGAACATCATATATTAATCTTAAAATTTTTGAGGCACTACTCCTATTTTTATGAAAAGGCCAAAACTATATATAAATATTCTAAGATTTATTTGATTTTTAGTTGTTGAAAATAATATAATATATGATGTTTAGAAATAATATGAACCTATTATGCATTGTTGGGAATTTATTGAACACATATGTAATATATGTGTGAGGACAAAAAGAATTCCAAGCATTTAGTTCATATTATAAATATTAGTTGATGTTTAAGGTTAATATTATATGTTTAGTACATATTATAAACATGTTGTGAAGTTGGTAGAAATTATTTGAACATATATATATATATATATATATATATATAGGGGGTGGTTATAGAGGGAACCATCTCTATGTAGAGAACTAAGAACTAATCTATACCATTCAAATTCATAAATCCTACGGTTAATATAAGATAATCATATATAATTGAAAATCAATCACATTTAGTAAAAAGCGCAGGATTTATGGTTTAACACACGTTTTGGGGTATTTTGGTAATTTCGTGTGCATATCTATACAACACACATTTACACCACCCGTACTTACCGCTGTATTCTATCTTTCACAACCCTAATTTACCGCCAACCTTTTTGTTTTAAATATATTGTGTTGTTTTTTTTATTTGATAGTATCCAATAAATTAATGTTTATATATCGCGCCCGGGGTTCTTTATATGTATGAATATGTAACATATGTTTATGAATAATTAACTGGTATGAATTATTATATTAGTGTGTCTTATCTTCAGTGAATAACGGATATGCAAAATTATATTATATGTATGAATGTGTAACATATGTTTATGAATAACTAAATGATATGTATTATTATATTAGTGTGCCTTGTTTTAAGTGAATAACGGATATGGAAAATGGTTAATATATGTATGAATAATTAACATATGTTTATGAATATCTGTAATATAGTTGTGCATAAAAATTAAACTTATATGCATAAGTAATAAAATAATTTATTAACGTATTTATGCATATCATATTACTATATTATTCACATATTATTCCAAAACTGATATAAAAAAAATCATTTTGATGTTGACGCTGTAAAGTAAATTAACCAAATTCAAATTTGAACACAACCTTTAACAATAACAAATGAATGTTGTGAGAATCAAAATAATACAACAATGTGTACATATGGATTCCATTGTTAAATAATATGTGTGAAAAAAAAACCTGCTATGTGTGAACAAAATTAATATATACGTGGTTCTCATTAATGCATAACATGCATAATAGTACGCATATCTCATTGAAATCCATGATGATATTATAACAGAGTCATACACATATCTGCAAACTCCATGGCAACAAAACAAATAAACATAAAAAACGTAATCAATAATTATTGGATATAAATGATAATCAAATAAAGAATCAGTTATCAAAAAACAGATCATAGAACGGATATGGAGAAATAAATACATACAGAAAATAAATACATAAATTCCATATTTGTAGGGATACCATAAATAACGGAAATGTGTATATTACATTAATGACCTTTTTGAGTATAAAAAAATATAAAAAATGTATAATAATGAATTAATACAGACCATAAGATGCATCAAAATCTACGGTTATTAATGGTTCTCATTTCTCAAATATATATGGGTTCTCATTTGATCCATCCCCTATATATATATATAGTGATAGTACCAAAATATATATGTGTAGAAATAAGCATGTGTTCAAATTTTAATGTATGATATGAAATGGTATTTCATGTTTAATATATGATATAAGCATGATATGATTTTTGTGGAATTTATTGAACATCAATGTTCAATAACTTGAAATTGCCGAAAACTTTCATATTGTTAACTCATGGTTTAAAATTTTAATTGATGGTATTGAGTTGATAATTAAATTCTATGGTATGATAGGAGCAAATCATGTTGTTATTGGAATTTATTGGATACTTATGCTAATTATTGCTAATTATCGAAAATATAGCAAAATGGTTAAGTATGAGTTGATTTTAATGGTAAATGATGCTATGATAGTTAATCTATAAGCTTGGAATGTATGTGATTATGATGAATGAATGGAACACTTATGCACGCATACACAATGATTGTGTATTATGTTAGAAATTAGGGTTTTCTAATGCTTTAGTATGGTTTATGTTGTGTAAGGTGTTGTATGGTATTGTATGGTTTTATTTATGTTGTGCCGACAAACAAAAACCTCAAACGTAACCAACATAGTACTTTATGTACAATAATCCAAAAGAAATCGACGAAGTTCGATAACTTAAGAAGGCATTAAAGAGAATCAAAGTTAGACACAATTTAGAGTTTTCTATTAATAATAAGATAACTCAAACGTGAGTTCCTAAGTTAAAGAAACCAAAAGCCGACTTACAACATTAATGCTCAACAACGATAACCTAATACGATATTAGATTGAGCGTTAAGACAACTCGATACTAATAGCGATTTTATAACGTACACAATCTCCGACGAGTTAAGAGAAACAAACAATGTCGAAAGGTGTAAGCCAAGATTCAAACATAAGATGTCAATCCTTATGTCTCAAGGGTCGAGTTAGTATCCACAAAGAACTCCATTAATTCCTAAGTATTTACTTACGTGATGGTATGAAATATCTCGAATCATAAATAAAGATCTCCTTTCATTCGTCGTGTTAATACGACAAGTCGTCAAGCATAACCTACTAGGACGTAACTATAATTGTTAAGTCTAGTTAGTGGCTTGAGAATATCCTAATTTACCAATCATAACTTGAGTACCAACAATCTATAACGTAATAACGTTTAGAAGAACACTAATGTTAGAGTCGAGGTTAGACTCGGAGTATATGACTCATAAGTTGAGGTTTGTCTATGAAAGACGAAAGAATATAGTTTGAGAATTGAGAATGTAAGATAATAGAAATTATCTTAACATCATCACAATAAATCACAAAGAAACCCTAAATTGGGAACTTTAAGTCGTAATTTATAAACGACCATCGACCAATAGAAGGAATCTAAGAAAAGTTATTTTCTTATGAAGGTCATGTTCGTACGTAGTTGTCGAGGAAGGACACTCACACCCTGCCCCGCTTAGAACTTATAGCTTCGGACTAGCAGGTGGGCTCTCTTGAAACAAAAATGATATGCATATCTATCTCAAAGCATGATTTACAAAAGCTTTATGAAATATTATTACATAAACTGTTATTGACCGTTAAATGTTTATGTTTTGTTGTGATCCTATCTGAGATTGGTATATCCAATGTGGTATGTGAATGTATTGGTCCACCAACGTTAAAAAAGGTAACGATCGGATCCGACTTAGTTAAGGACTAACTCGGATTGTGTACACGTGTGACTGTGTGTTAAGGTTAGCTACCTCGACCGATCACGGCGACTATGTGTAGGTGGCCACCTCTACAGTGCGCGAATGAATGAATGATCAGATATGGAACAACGTGGATGAAATAGTCCGACCAGACACTTTTGAAAAATGATAAAATGTATGATAGGCATGAGTCTTTTAACTAAAATCCTCATGCGCTATTGTGGGCAGTTCAATAACTTTACAAAGAAAATATTTTCGGCAATGAGTCCACTGAGTACTTTTGTACTTAGCTCGCATCTCGTTTTGATGTGCGGGTTGGCGAGGATTGACGATGAGTGCGAGGTGGTGCAGAGTGGCAGGTGTTTTGTTGGTATAATAGAAAGGATTTCTAGAACCTTGGGCATGTATCGTCATATGCATGTCCACACGTTTTTACTGCCAAACTCTGATATTGTTTTGTGCCTTTAGTTATAACTGTTATTCATTTCCGTATTGAACTTGAGGTCGTACCTCATTCCTTGAATTGCGCCCTGATTGGGTTATATTTTGATGTTGAACCTTTTGACAAGTCCTTCTGTGACTTGGGTTTCTATTGAAACAACTTATTCATTTTAGTCCATGCATTTATGAATAGTTTAATGGTTAATTGTATTAATTAGTTATGTATATATCCGTTGTATTATCATACCAGTGACGATCCATTTGATCCGTACTTCTTTGAGAAGTCGAGTCGTCACAGTTCTAGAAATAACATGTTAGAATTACGTGATCTGCATAGACAAACATTTTGAAATAAAAAAGACTAAACAAAAAACCCAACGTTTTAATTCTTAAATTAAAATTAAATACGTCAAGACCTCCATATTTTGATCTCTAAACAAAGTGATACACATTGTGAGTAAACATCCACACACGTGGCTTGCTTCCACTGTTTATCATAAGTTTGTTAGATGAGATTTCTAAATAAAACATTTTAATCTACTGAGAAGTGGAAGTTTCACGTGTAAATGTCCACACGCGTGACTTGCATGTGATATTTTCATAAGTTCTCTAGAGATAGATGTAAAATGAGATGACAAACAAAATTAAATTGGAAGCGGTATGGTCGCGCGAGTATATGCCAATTCTAAGAATTCGAATTCTACTGTCAAAATTGTGGTCACTGCTTAAGCATCACCTCAAGTACAATTTCCCACGAAGTCCCTTCTTGCGATAGTGATGTAGTTTAGTTAAGGTCTAATTATATATTTCATTTGTCATAAGGATAAGTTGACATGGATTGAAATTAAACGACTAAAATGTTTATTTTAGTCTGGTCAAGGGGTTCATGTTTAAATATTGTCATGACTGAACTTTGCTATGGATAGCCAAGCTGGGAAAACCGCGACTAGGGAGGGAAAATTATAAGAGGGGTAGAAATGGGACTAATCTTGCTATAATGAACCGAATTGCATAGGATTTATCCAAGGTAAATCATAGACAAATATTGGTCAGTCACGAGGATCCGACCACAATAATTACATGATACTAGCTCAATAATGAAAGATCGAGTATTAATTAACTATAAAAATGAGTATTCGTAGCGAAAAGTGAAATTAAGATACATGTATCAACACATGCATCTTCCCAAGATTTTATCTAATTCTTCTGACAAAATCCCGCTCGACACTCCACTTCCACCTATCATGCTCATCCTGCATATTTAGAAATACATGCAGGGCTGAGTACAAAAGCACTCAATGGTTTATACCGAAAGATACATATATAATTATCAAGACATCTTAACAGTAACGCAAGGGGTTTTATCTTAAAAGTCCCAAGCTTACTAAATTCTTTTGTGGATCTTAAAGTTCGACTGATCAGTCTAAGTTCTTTAGTAATCTCCGTATCTGTAACTATTGTTGTGCCCGGGAAAAAGACCTTCTTCCACAGTCACCGGACCGGCCAACCCTCTAGGATGACTCGCGACTACTTTTGTACACAAATCATGTCTAGGGAATCCTAGCACATGACTCGAATTCGATTATGAGATTTTGGCATAGCCAAACACAAATAGGTATCATATACAATATCAAAGTATTCATGGCTAGACAATATTTAAAAGATTTTCATTTCAAATATTTTGAAAGAAAATAACTATTCAACTCATGTTTAACTTTGTTTATACATAAGATAGCCCATCTGTCAATAGTATTGCTCACAAGTTCGTAGTCCTTTATGTTGTTGTCACGTCATCCCGTCGTTCGACCTTTATAGCAAGAAAATCAATAAAAAGTCTAAAATGAATGACCATTCTTATATAAAGAATTCCTAAATCTTATTTGATAAGATTTTATTAGGAAATTTGTGTTCTTATTAAGTTTTGCGTTGATCAATATTAATAAATATTGAAAATTCTAGCCCATTCTCTAATGCCTAGAAATGAAAGAACGCTTCACTCGCATGATTGATTAAGATGAAATCAATCGCTAATTAATTATGGATATTAGACAAATCTTAATTAACTATTCCATAATTAAATGCTAACCCAATAGCTTAATTTATGAGTCTAAACTAACTCATCTTAAGTTAAATTTTATTAATCATTATGATATGGAAATCCAATTTACTTATAAACGAATTTCGAATCTTCGCCCAAATATTCCCCAATTAAAGGTCTTCTAAATATTTAAATTTAAGAACCACAATCTAACTTAAATTAATTAAAAGCAAGCCTAAGAGATTAGTGATAACAACCCATATCTCTTTACATAAATTACTGGGCCCAGAATTTAATATAATTTTAGGCCATCATCCCTTTATTTTCTGCCCACAAAAGAAAATGCACTAAGGCCTAACTTTATTTCGGCCCAACCATTCCCTTGATTAAATTTTCGGCCAAAGAGGTAAAGCCCAACAATTTATTTCTATTCTTCTCATTCTTTTTTTTTTTCGGCCTAGCCCCAAAGGATTAGGCCCAGCCCAAGCCCACCAAAAAAATTAAAATGAAAACCCTAGTCTTACCTCCCCACACTCATTCTCGTCTTTCTCTCTCTCACATCTCTCCAGCTGTTCCATCTCTCGCACTTCCTCTTCACTGCGTCGTCCCATCTTCGGTGGTCCGTCGCCATTGGAGACCACCATCGCATCGGCCTTCATCCTATCTCTTCACTTTTCTATTCTCAGCTCCTACACCGTGTACATCTCTCTCACAACCCACTGGATAGTCGCTGTCCTTGGTGGGGTCACCGTCATCTGCCGTCGCCGCCACGATGTCGCAGCTACTGCGATGTCGTCTCATTTACCCACCCATCTCGTCTTCCTTCCATCTCAAACAAAGCTTCACTGATCCATATTTGTACCCTCATCGTCGTCCTTCCGAAACCCGACGACGTGCATCCCCGCCATGGTCTCTACCATTGTTGATCGGCAATGTGGCCACCATCTCCTTGAGATCTCCCACTTTCTTTCAATCCCTAACAAAAGAACAAACCCTAGATCTGAATTTATTCCCTCGGACGGATGGTCCTCTGGTGAGACTCATCGTCACGTCTCCTGCTCCGTCGTATATTATTGTCGTCATCCTAACATCACCATCGATGGAAGTCGTTGCCCTGCCTCCAGCGTCGCCGCGCCATCAGACGTCCCGCCATCATGTCATTTCTCGGTGTCGTCTCCATTTTCATGGTACAAATACACACGCACATGCACTAGACTCTTTTTTTCTATCTCTCATTTTCTCATTTCTTTTCTTTTCTCAGGGTTACCACTGATGTTGGACTCCAGGGGAGGTCCTATCGTCGATTGCTTGGCGTCAAAATCTAGCCGACATTCGAACCCAAAGGTTTGGTATGACTGATGTCTTAACCCTCGACCCATACCTTTCTATGTACATTATGATTTTATCTTCTAAGTTCAGATTCTAGCGATGTATAGGTTAATTTTGAACTTTGGTGGTAAACAACTGTTGTGTTTGACAGTTTTGTGTATAGGGACTATATCTCTATATGTGTTTAATTCCTTCTCTTGGATATGATTATAGATGATAACTATGTTTCACATCCATGGTGGTTTATTGCAGAAGACATATGTGATTTGTATATATATATGTTATGTTCTACTACAAACTCTTACACTATTTATTGTACTGGAAGTAAAATAAATGGAAGCAAAATGATTGGAAACATAACTTGAACAAGTACCTTGTGGATGTTTATGGTGAAATTCCTACTTGATTGGATTAATACAAATCACTTTCCTTTTTTTTTCTCTTGATCGAATGAAATAGGCAATGAAGGCTTTAGGAAGTATTATTTGAATGCCAAGCTCTCATAAGGTACATGCTAGATGTTAGAGTGTAAGAGAGGTACCTTTGATGGACAAATGAAATTGATTGATTGTAAGGGTTTCCAAAAGGTGAATTGATGGGCAAATGGAATTGATTGATTGTAAGTGTTTCCAAAAGGTGGATGAAGTTGATGGAATTCTAAAAATAAGATGTGACGAATATCGTGATAAAATTTATCTGGCTCGTGAATATTTCAGTATTCATTCTTCGATCTCTGATTGATATGCTTAATTCGATATTCATTTTTAATACCTATATCGAAAGTCGATTCTCATTTAACAAATACGTATGGTAATTTAATATTCGATAAAATTAAGACTCGTAATCTTAACTAATAACTTAAATTGAATATAAAATTCTTAAAGAAGCTAATAACTCGATTTAGGAGGTTATAACAATAATTGAATGAGCGGGGTATTACAAACATCCACACGCATGGCTTGCATGTGGGATTCCTTGGACAATTCGAGGTTTCAACCAATATTGTTTTATCAAAAGTTTACAATATTGTTGTTACGGATTATGTGCGATCATATGCATATGTGTTTACATTACTTTTCAGATATGTCTCCTACTCTGATTATTAATATGCTCGTACAAAACCCCTTATATGATCCGAATTATATCGAGTGAAAACTAAACATTGAGATTGTTCTTACTGCCGAAGAAAATTTATTTTTACTCACTACACCTAGTCCAACACCCCTAGATTATTCATCTATAGATGAGGAAGGCAATGAGCATGAGAAATAGGATAAATCAAATAGAATGATAAAGTGCATTCATTTGGTTATCATGTGCGAGTCCTTGCAACTCCAGCATCAAGAGATGGATGATGCAGCCACTATCTGGCTAAATCAAATGAAATTGTATGGGAGTCGGATAAAATTGCTAGTTATAACTTGACAAAGTTTATCATGTCAATTTCAATGATGGCATGTGATTTTGTGCATGACCATGTAGAGCAAATGATCAATCTCTTTGTAGAGCTCGAATTGGTTGGAGGATATATTGATGACGAGGTCAAGATCGATATAATCCTCAATACTTTAACCAATTCTTTTAATGACTTCCGTGATAGCGTGATCCTATATGGTAAGAGTCATAGTCTAGATTCATTACAAAATGATCTAGTAACGACGAAAGGTAAGATGGACAAAGATGCACAGTCTTTAGTACGCAACTCAAAGAATACCACTGCTTCATCGAAAGATGAAAAAGTAAAGTGGAATTCAAGAGATGATAAGACTAAAAAAAGCAGTGGGAGTAATACAAAAGGCTCTACCAACGGTTTGAAAAAACCAAAGGAGAATGACAAGTGTTTCAAATACGATAAGACTGGGCATTGGACGGCTAATTACCCTATGCTCAAGGCTCAAGGCTCAAAGTACGCCATTAGCTCTTGTAACAGAAACATGTTCAGTGACTTGTTCTACTCATTCATGGATAGTAGATACGGGTACAACTGATGATGTTTGTTACACCTTACAGGGGTTCTACGGACAAGACAGCTGAGTGATGGCGAGATAACGTTCTCCATGAGCAACGTGGCAAAAGTCGAGGCCGTTGCTGTCGGAGATGTTTCTTTATGCTTTGATAGGACAATTTTAGTTATAAGAGATGTTCCTTATGTGTCGAAATTTTGGCAGAATCTTATTTCTATTTCTAAACTATTTATTGATGGATATTCTGTTATTTTTTATAGTGGTGTTTCTATCATGAGAAATGACGAGTTTATCTGTGGTGCCACATTATATAACTCTCTTTACACTATTTCTGCTAAGAATAATACCTATGATTATGTTGCATATACTACATCCAACCATAAGAAGATGATGTTTTCTTCGTAAGAAGACTATACATATCTTTGGCATCTTAGATTAGGTCAAATCAATCTAAATAGGATCCAAAAACTGGCTAAAAATAGAGCGTTGGATGAAGTCACAGTTACTCTGTTCCCAGTCTGTGAATCTTGTATAGAGGGTAAGATGTCGACCAGACCCTTCAAGGCGAAGGGATATAGAGCCAAAGAGGTGTTAGAATTAGTCCACTTTGATCTGTGTGGACCGATGTCTACACAAGCTCGTGGAGGGCACGAACATTTTGTCACTTTCATTGACGATTACTCAAGATACGGATACGGATACCTGTTTCACTGCAAGTTTGAATGCTTAGAGAAATTCAAAGAATTTAAGGTGAAAGTGGAGACGAAGCTGGGAAAAGTATCAAGTCACTAGAAATACCTCAAAGAACGAAGTTTATGGATTGGTGCGGTGTGGGATTATGTCCCACCACTACACCGGGCACACCGCAACAAAACGTGTGTCGAAGCGAAGAAATATAACTATCTTAGAGATAGTAAGATCAATGATGAGTTATGCAATCTTACCGCTTGCTAGGGGTATGGTCGATTTGATCGAAAGCGGTTTGGTTGAGCTTGTATACAATGTTTCGTTACCACTATTACAATCTCCTATCGATTTGAATACTTGATTGCATATATCCGTGATTAGATCATACAGGTGTAGAAGATCACGTAAGTCCGTATGATTGGGCTTAATGAGATATAAAAAGTTTCACAACCGAGACGACTTAAGGACGAGCCGGGTGCAGATAGATAGAAGTGACTTGACTTAGTTGCTTGCAACGTCTCGACGTATCAAGGAAGTGAGATGTGTTCTTCTTCGACCGTCGAAGAACCAAGATCTCGTGACTTACGATGATCTAAACCTCGATAAGGTATTAGGTGAGTATGAGTTGCGACCATCACTTTGACTTGTTATGAGTGAGGGTTATATGTTCTAACCCAAGATTCTCCGTGATTGGGTGGTGGCAATCTCAGATGTCACGCTAGTTATCTCAGACGAGTCACCGTATCCGTTAAGGATGATGACGCCCCTTAAGGAGCTCAAAAGGTTTATTGTACTAAACCCTGCAGTTGAGTTAGCTCAAGTACAATAATAAGGTTGAGTGGTACTACTTAAGGAAATGAAGTTATTAATCGCTTTAAGCAATGATTGTCGTAAATGATTAACGGACGCTCGATATCTTAAATACGGGGATTCAGAATGTCTAAGTGCAAGCCCGACTCAACTTCGGTAATAAAGGGTAAGTCAACATTCTTTCTCTAGTGGAATGATCGAATGTTTATAAATTAATTTATGTTCGGCTGAACATAAGATAATTAATTTATTTGAGGCCCATCTTTATTCCTCGCATTTGATCCTGGTCGGCCCATCCGTGCCCTTAGCTCTTGGAAGAAATCGGCGCCCCTCACCGCTTCTCAAAGGAAAGATTTTATTCTCTTTATCCCACATGGATATAATTATATTTATGGTATATGCATAGATCCTTTCCATATAAGATTATGGTAATAATCTTGAGAGTATGGAAATAATCCTAAGAGTATGGAAATAATCCCAAGAGTATGGTAATATTCCATATAGGATTATGGTAATATTCCATAAAGGATTATGGTAACATTCCATATAGGATTAAGGTAGTGCATTATAAATATAAGGTATGAGATAAAGTCTAGGTTAATGCTTAATAATTGAGAGCAAATTTTCGCCCACTACAAGAGTGAATCTCAAAATTAGCCTGTGGTTGAGGGTGATTGTAGTATTCTCCATAGATCATCCTCACCGACGCTGGAGATTGGGCATCCGGATACAATTCGTAAGGTCAGCACGAGTCTCGACCGCTCGATCCGCTCATCCCGCTCAACCACCTCGACGGATCCAAAGGTAAACACGAGAAAACCCTACGTGTCGCTTTTAATTATATAGACGCATGCTAGGTTTATAATCAATGCATGGTGAATTAAACACCCAAGATGGATCCTCGGGTAGGTTAACATAAGTTTTCCTTACACTGGTATCGAGCCCCGGGATCGTAATTGGCTCGCTGGATTAATTCACGTTTGATTATTACGCCGCTTTAATAATTGTGGATTTGTCGCTCATCGTGGCTCGCTTTGTTGTTGTTGTTGGTTTTGTTTTACACCACGAGAAAATCCGTGGTTAGATTAGATTTTATTATGTAAATCTTATCCGTAAAAGAAGAACCAAGACGAACGAACGAAGAACTAAAACGACGGGAAAACAGTAGCTCGGCAGCCCCTCGACGGTATCTCGCGAGCAAGCCTCGCGGTCGCCATGGCGATCGCGGGGGCGCGGCGACGGGCGCGCGTTCACAAGACGAGACCCCGGCGCCACGCGAGCGAAAGCGAGCGATCGCGAGGGAGCGGCCAAGCGAGCGAGCGGGCGATGGGGCGCGTTGCGCGAAGCTACCCGACGCCATGAGCGGATCATGGTCGCGAAGTTTCGCCGCCGGGCGACGACGCCTCGGCGACGCTCGCGCCGGTGGAAGGTCGCGCAAGCGTGCTTTCGACGGGTCGCGGTCATGATCACAGGCAGCCCGCGAGGAGAGCACGCGGGCGGCGGCGCGAGGTCGGGCGGGCTGGGCTTGCTTGTGCCGCTGCCCAAAGACAGATTGGGCCAACCCGCCCGCACCTGCTTCCGTATTTCCGGCCCGCGTCGTGCACGCGAGGCCCATTTGTTGAATCCGTCCGTGCGGGTGCGCACGCGAGGCCTGTCAAGTTTAATTGCACTTTGTTAATCTATGTAATAGATTAGATTTAAATGTATTGTGTTTCACGATTGGGCGCGATGAACGCTTTATTTTATTTTATCGCTCATATGCATGTCGTGGATGTTTAAATTATGCAAGAGTATGTTATGTATGTTTATATTACGCCGACAAACCTTTAAGTGTTTTACGAATCGACGCGCATAGTAAGCATGCTAGGTTTATCGCGCTTATCAAGCATATTTTAGAATTTCATGAGCATGTTCTACATGTCGAGTTCTATAGAAAAGCATGCTAGATTACGTGATCCGCATGGACAAACCTTTTGAATAAAAAGACTAAGCAAGTAACCCGACAAATTAATTTTTCAAATTAAAATGTCAAGACCTCCACTATTTGATCTCTAAACAAAGTGAGACGCGACCGTGAGTAAACGCCCACACGCGGGCTTGCTTGCACTGCTTATCATAAGTTTGTTAGATGAGATTTCTAAATAAAACCTTTAAATCTATCGAGAAGTGGGAGTTTCATGTAAACGCCCACACGCTGCGGGCTTGCATGTGCGATTTTCATAAGTTCTCTAGAGATAGATATAAAATGAGATAACAAAAGAATTTGAATTAGAAGCTGTATGGTCCGAGTGAGTATACCAATTCTAAGAATTCATTTTCATCGTTAAAATTGTGGTCAATGCTTAGACATCACCTCAAGTACAACTTCGCCAAGTCCTTCTTCGCGATAGTGATGTGGTCTAGTAAGGTCCAATCATTAATTTCATTCATCATAAGGATAAGTCGATATGGATTGAAATTAAACCACTAAAAGGTATATTTTAGTCCGGTCGAGGGGTTCATGTAAACGCCCACACGCGTGGCTTGTATGTGGAATTCCTTGGGCGATTGGAGGTTTCAATTAATATTGTTTTATCAAAAGGTTACAATATTATTGTTACTAATTATTTGCGATCGATGCTTATGTGTTTTACATTATCGCTTCGAGATATGTCTCTTACGCCGATTATCAATATGCTCGCACAAAACTGCTATCCGTCCAAATTTTATCGAGTGGAAACGAAACATGGAATATGTTCTTATCATTCGAAGAACACATGTTTGTTCTCACTACTCCTAAACCCGATGCCCTTCATCGACGATCGACTAACGAGCGAGAGTCAAGGGACTTTGAATAAGTCAAACAATACGGCTAAATGCTATATGATGACTACGATGTCCAAAGGCTTGCACTGCAAAGATCACCGATGGCGACGCGATCGATATTTGGTCAAGTCTCGAGAGTAAGTTTGGGCAATGGATCGACAATCCGCTTCCACACAATGAGAGAAATCTTCGTGTAAGATGGAAGAAGGAAGTTCGTCCATGAACATGTCTCTCACACGACTCATCTCATGGATAGTCTTGATCGGTTGGGAGGAGGTATTGACGGCGGCCAAGGTCGATATCATCCTCAATACACCGCCCAAGTCTTTTGAGAACTGCGTGAATGCGATCATGAGCAAGACCGAGTTTACACTTAGTCGGTTGCTTAATGATCTCGTCTGTCGGAAGGAGTTATGGGAAAAGGAGCACATGCTCTTGCTAGCACATCTAAGGGCCCAAAATTTTCATCGCAAAATGGAAATAGAAAAGGGTGCCAAAGGTGGTAGAGGCAAGGCAAATAGTGGGAGTAATGGGAACAAGAACATGGTTGCCACCGAGGCTTGAAGAAGCCAAGCCGAGGAAGGCAAGTGCTTCAAGTGCGTAAGATCGGGCATTGAAGGCCAGTGCCCTATGCTCAAGGCTCAAGGTACGCCGCTTGCTTTAGTAACGGAAACATGTTTAGCGACTTGTTCTACCCATTCTGGGTAGTAGATACGGCAAGAATCGATCATGTTTGTTACACCTGCAGGGTTCCCGCGACAAGTGAGTCGTTTGATGGCGAGATAACGATCTCCATGGGCAACGCGCGAAAGTCGAAGTCGTTGCGCTTGGAGATGTTTCTTTATGTTTTGGGACAACAGCTTTAGTTTTGAAAGACGCTTTATATGTGCCGGATTTTCAGGAACCTTGTTTCGCTTTCAAATTATTTACTCACGGATATTCTCGTTATTTTTGATAGTGGTGTTTCTATCATAAGAAATGACGGTTATCTCGTGGTTGGCACTTTATATAATTCGCTTATACTATTTCTCGCAAAACATAATACCTATAACTATGTCAGATCTTCATCAAACCCTAAAAGAGAAAGTTTTCTTCAGAAGATGACTCTACTTTTCTCTCGGCATCTTAGATTAGGTCACATCAATCTAAATAGGATCCAAAGACCGGCTAAGAATGGAGCGTTGGGTAATCTCACTGTTATTCGCTCCCATCTGCGAATCCTATATGAAGGTAAGATGTCGACCTGCACTCTTCAAAGCGAAGGGTTATAGAGCCAAAGAAATGTTCGAGTTAGTCCATTTCGACCGTGGACCGATGTCCACACAAGCTCGTGGAGGGTACGAGTATTTTGTCACTTTATCGACGATTACTCAAGGTACGGATACGTATACCGCTTCACCGCAAGTCCGAATGCTTTGAGAAATTCAAAGAGTTTAAGGCGGAAGGGAGACGGCCAGTAAAGTATCAAGTCATCGCGGTCCGATCATGTGGCGAATACCTCAAGAACGAGTTTATGGACTACCTAGTGAAATGTGGGATTACATCCCAACAAGATTTCACCGGCACACCACAAAGAAATGGTGTGTCGAGCGAAGAACAGGACTCTTTTCGAAATGGTTAGATCTATGATGAGTTATGCTACATCGCCTTATTTCGCTCGGGATATGCCTTAGAGGCATGGCATACTTGCTAAATCTAGACCGCCCAAGTCACGAAAAGACCCCTTCGAGTTGTGGTTTGGGCGCAGCCCGCTTTAAGCCACATAAGGATACGGGCCCAAAGACATGTGTTGAACAAGAAGGTCGACAAGTTGAGGCTAGATCCGACGCAAGGTCGCTTATGGCTATCCTAGAGGAACGAAAGGTGGTTTATTCTATAGTCCCAAGGATCAAGGTCATTATTAGCACTAATGCTCGATTCTTAGAAGAGGACTACATGAAAATCATAAGTCCAAAGTTGAAATCATTCTTCAAGAATTAGAAGATGATCGTATTCCACCACCGATTAGCCAAGCCGCACGAGATGTCGAGTCTAGTGGGAGGATCGACACCGGATACTTCAAGAAATTTAAGTGGGTCGAGTTCCACCGAGATACCGACCGCATAAGTGGTACCCACACAGCAAGTTGTGCAAGTTAGAGAACCACAAGTATCTCGCACCCACCGCTGCTATTGTGCTCGAGAACCTCGTCAGAAGTGGGAGGGTTGTTCGTCAACCCGAGCGATTTATGTTCGTGGGTGAATCTTCGATTTAGTCCCAAAGCATTTAACATGCAATAATCGACCCATGGACATACAAGGAGGCGATACAAGATATTGATGCAAGATCATGGCACACCGCTATGGACTTAGAAATGGAGTCCATAACGGCTATGGATGATATGAAAGACACCTCTACCGATGGCAAGGAAGCCATAGGTAGTAAGTGGATATACAAGAGGAAGAGATTTCGATGGAGAGGTTTCGCTTTTAAAGCCGTGCTTGTGGCGAAGGGTACACTCAGATTGAGGGCATCGATTTCGATGAGACCTTTTCGCCGTAGCAATGCTCAAGTCCATCGTAATTCTTCCGCCATAGCAGCCCACTTGAACCTAGAGGTTTGGCAATGGATGTTAAAACCGCTTTTTAAACGGTTACCTCGAGGAAGGTAGAGACATCTATATGCAAAGAACCCGAAGGTTATGTGGTAAAGGGCAAGAGAGCATCTAGTTTGAAGCTTAAGTCCATTTATGGACTTAAGCGTGCCTCCCGATCATGGAACTTACGCTGACGAGGTGGTAAAGTCCTATGGATTTACCCAGCTTTTCAGCGAGTTGTGTGTATCGGTTAGATGTCAACGGTGATGTGGTATTTCTTGCACTTTATGTAGATGACATCCTTCTAGTTGGCAACAACGTGAAGTCGTTATCGACGTAAAGAGTTGGCTATCCGATCGTTTCAAATGAAAGACTTAGAGATGCAGCGACATTCTGGGATCAAGGTTTCACCGAGATCGCAAGAAGAAAATGTTGAGCTTATCTCAAAGCGCCTTACATCGACACTCAGAATTACTGTTTTAGTATGCACCGCCAAGAAAGGATTGCTACCTTCGTATACGGCGTTCCTTTATCTAAGACACACCACCTATGACCGCAGCGAGATAGAGGAATGAGACAAGTTCCTTACGCTCGCCGTAGGAAGTCTCATGTACGCAATGCTATGCACGAGGCCCGACATCCGCTATGCGGTAGCATAGTAGCTAGATATCGCCCAACCTCGACAAGCTCATTGACCGCAAGAAGCATATACCTGGCACCGAAAAGGACTCGAGATTATAAAGCTAGTTTACCATGCGATAGTCTAATGCCTTTGGGTTAGGCTGCACTGGATTTCCAAGTCGACCGTGATGAGAAAAAGTCAACCTCTGCCATGTGTTTACCTTGGGAGGTGGAGCCGATCCCCAAGGAGTGCAAAGCGATGCATTGCGGACTCTACCATGGAAGCTCGAATATGTAGCCGCTCGGAGGCTTCTAAGGAGGTCAGATGGTTCAAGAACCACTCATGGATCTAGATGTGGTACCGGTTTGCCCAAGAGTATCATAGTTTCATCGTGATAACTCGTGCGTGGGCAAACCTCGAAGGAACCACGGACCCACAAGGCGACTAAACATATAGAGAGAAAGTACCATGTCATACGAGAAATCGTTAGACGAGGTGACGGTCGATTGAAAAGATTGATACGACGGAAAATCTAGCGATCCATTCATGAAGAGCCCGCCGCAAAAGTCTACGATGGACACGTTAGAGGACTGGATTGCGCTGATGGCACCCACTTAGAAAGGAAACTTTGTATAAGTGGGAGAAGCAAAGTGATGGTTGTTTGTAATAGCTAGTAGAAAGACACATTGTATACTAAAAGTTTGCTTTAGTATAAGTGGGAGATTGTTGATTTGTATATCGAAAGCGCTTGGTTGAGCTTGTATACAATGTTTCCTCGTTACCACTATTACAATCTCCTATCCGACTGAATACTTGATTGCATATATCTCGTGTCCCTTATCTCATATATAAGTTAGATCATACAAAGGTGTAGAAGATCACGTAAGTCCGTATGATTGGTCAAGCTTTAATGAGATATAAAAAGTTTCACACCGAGACGACTTAAGGACGAGTTGTCGGTTTAGGCCGCAGATAGATAGAGAAGTGACTTGACTTAGTTGCTTGTCTATGCCTGGTACGCCTCCGACGTATTGAAGGATCACGATGAGATGTGTTCTTCTTCCGACCGTCGTGAAGAACCAAGATCTCGGTGACTTACGATGATCTAAACCTCGATAAGGTATTAGGTGAGTATGAGTTGTCGACCATCACTTTGACTTGTTATGAGTGAGGGTTATGTTCTAACCCAAGATTCTCCGCATCTTGGGTGGTGGCGGTCTTGATGTCACGCTAGTTATCTCAGTCGAGTCACCGATCCGTTAAGGATGATGACGCCCCTTAAGGAGCTCAAAGGTTTATTGTACTAAACCCCGCAGTTGAGTTAGCTCAAGTACAATAATAAGGTTGAGTGGTACTACTTAAGGAAATGAAGTTATTAATCGCTTTAAGCAATGATTGTCGTAAATGATTAATGGACGCTCGATATCTTAAATACGGGATTCGTAATGTCAAGTGCAAGCCCGACTCAACTTCGGTAATAAAGGGTAAGTCAACATTCTTTCTCTAGTGGAATGATCGAATGTTTATAAATTAATTTATGTTCGGGTGAACATAAGATAATTAATTTATTTGAGGCCCATCTTTATTCCTGCATTTGATCCCTCGGGTGGCCCATCCAGTTCAGTAGCTACCGGAAGAAATCGCGCCCAACGCTTCTCTCAAAGGAAAGATTTTATTCTCTTTATCCCACATGGATATAATTATATTTATGGTATATGCATAGATCCTTTCCATATAAGATTATGGTAATAATCTCGAGAGTATGGAAATAATCCTAAGAGTATGGAAATAATCCTAAGAGTATGGTAATATTCCATATAGATTATGGTAATATTCCATAAAGGATTATGGTAACATTCCATATAGGATTAAGGTAGTGCATTATAAATATAAGGTATGAGATAAAGTCTAAGTTAATGCTTAATAATTGAGAGCAAATTTTCGCCACTCACAAGAGTGAATCTAGAAAATTAGCCTAGGTTGAGGGTGATTTCTTGTAGTATTCTCCATAGATCGTCCTCACTCGATGTTGGAGATTGGGCATCCGGATACGACCCGAAGGTCAGCACGAGTCTCGACCGCTCGATCCGCTCATCCCGCTCGAACCACCTCGACAGATCCAAAGGTAAACACGAGAAAACCCCACGTGTTGCTTTTAATTATATAGACGCATGCTAGGTTTATAATCAATGTATGGTGAATTAAACACCCAAGATGGATCCTCGGGCGAGGTTAACATAAGTTTTCCCTACAAGATGCCTTAGAAACAACGACATGTTTGATCAATCCAGGACCTTCCAAATCAGTCGACAAAACCCCTTTCGAGTTATGGTTTGAGCGTAAGCCTAGTTTAAGCCGTATAAGGATATGGGGCAGTCCAAAACATCTGCTGAACAAGTAGGCTGATAAGTTAGAGGCTAGATCTGATGCAGGGCTGTTTATAGGATATTCTAGAAGAACGAAATATGGTTATTTCTATAGTCTTAAAGATGAGAAGGTCGTTATTAGCACCAACGCTCGATTCTTGGAGTAGGACTGCATGAAAAACCATAAATCCAAAGTTGAAATCATTCTTCAAGAAATAGAAAATGATCATATTCCACCATTGATTCCGCCAAAGTTACAAGGTGTCAAGTCTGGTGGGAGGGATCTACACCAGATACTTCAAGAGATTGAAGTATGTCGAATTTCACTAGGGAGATCGGCTGTACAAGTGGCGCATACCCAACAAGTTGTGCAAGAAATGACACCACAAATTACCATACCTACAATTTCCATTGTGCCAGTAGCGCCTCGTCGTAGTAGGAGGATTGTGCAATAACTTGATCGATTTATATTCCCGGTGAATTTTTGGATTTAGTCCCAGTAGGTGAACAAGCTATAATTGATCCATGGACATACAACGAGGTGATACAAGAAATAGATGCGGGAGCATGGCATGCCACTATGGACTTAGACATTGAGTCCATAACCGCTATGGATGTATACGAGAAAACACATCTACCAAATGTCAAGAAAGCTATAGGTAGTAAGTTGGTATACAAGAGGAAGAGAGATTCTGATGGAGAGGTTTCGGATTTTAAATCCAAGCTTGTGGCGAAAGGGTACACTCAGATTGAGGGGATCGATTACGATGATACCTTTTCGTCTGTAGCAATGCTCAAGTCCATCAGAATTCTTCTGGCCATGGCAACTCACTTGAACCTAGAGGTTTGACAAATGGATGTGAAAACCGCTTTCTTAAACGGTTACTTTGAGAAAGGTCGAGATATTTATGTGCAGCAACCAGAAGGTTATGTAAAGAAAGGTAAGTAGCATCTAGTATGGAAGCTTAAGAAGTCCATTTATGGACTTAAGCAAGGTTCCCGATCATGAAACTTACGCTTTGACGAGGTGGTAAAGACCTATGGTTTTACCCAATTGCCTAGCGAGATTTATATGTATTGTTTAGATATAAAAGGTGTTGTGGTATTTATTGTACTTTACGTAGATGACATCCTTATACTTGGAAACAATGTGAAGCTGTTATCAGACGTAAATAGTTGGTTATCCGATCAGTTTCAGATGAAAGACTTAGGAGATGCAGCGTACATTCTTGGGATCAAGTTTTACCGAGATCGTAAGAGGAAAATGTTGAGCTTATCTCACGCTTCTTACATTGATACTATGATTTCTCGTTTTAGCATGCAAACCGCTAAGAATGGATTGCTACCCTTCAGACATTGCGTTCCTTTATCTAAGGAGCAGTCATTGAAGACTGCAAAGGAGATAGAGAAAAAGACATACGTTCCATATTCTTCCGCCGTATGAAGTCTCATGTATGCAATACTGTGCACGAGGCTAGATATCTATTATAAGGTAGGCATATAACAAGATATCAGTCTTACCCTGGACATGCTCATTGGATTACGATAAAACATATACTCAAGTACCTGAAAAGGACTAGATATTATATGCTAGTTTACCAGGCATATACTCTAATGTCTTTGGGGTTATTCAGACTTGAATTTCTAAGCTGACCGGGATGAAAAAAAGTTTACCTCATGCTATGTGTTCACCTTGGGAGGTGGGGCCGTATCTTGGCGGAGTGCAAAGCAGCAGTGCATTGTAGACTCCACCATGGAAATCGAATATATAGCCACATGAGAGACTGCTAAGGAGACGATATATATATATATATATATATATATATATATATATATATATAGTTGGGTTCTCGTAGTACCCGATCATCAGATAGTATGTATTACCCAATCTAAACCATACATTTTGAACACATGGCCGCACCACAAACTGACACGTGGCAGCTCTTTTTATTTTATTTTATTTTCTTTTTATTTTCCAAAGGGGCAATATGGAAAGAAATCAAATCAGCCTTCTTATTCTCCTCCTTGGCGGCAGCTGACGGCGCCGGAGAAGACGATGACGACAACGACAACAGACGGCACCGACGACAACACCGGTGAACAGCAGCAGCAAGATACACACAAAACAACAAACAATAGATTTTGAAAGAAAGAAAAATAAGAAAAAAATTTGAGAACAAAATTGATGGATTTTGAGAAAAAAATAGAAGATGAATTTGATAGATGATTGAAAAATCGAGAAAGATGGTGGCTATGGCAGTGGTTCACGGTGAATTCGCCGGGAATCATGGAAAGAGACGACGAAATTGATAGATAAGGATGAATGAGAGATTTGCTATCAAAAACCACAAAAATACATTGAACAAAACATGAAACTTCATTGAACAAAATATGAAACTGTATTGAACAAAATATAAAACTAAATGTTGCCACGAAACATAAACATGCATTTAACAAAATATGTTTATGCATTGATCAAAACATGTCCATGCATTTTACAAAACATGTTCATGCATTTAACAAAACATAAAAATGCATTGTTAGACAACGGGCGTGCGAGCGAGCGTCGAAGCGACGCGCGAGCACGAGCGCATGTTGGGCGTGCCCGCGCGCTAGGCGCGAGCTTCCAACCGCATGCATTATTGTGTTCAACTACATATTTTTTTTGTTCATTTGAATGCGTTATTCGGTTATACTATATGCATATTTTTTTTTTCGCAATCACATAACAAATCAAATTACTAATCTACCATTACTTTCGTGAAAATCAGCGAAATTAAGTTTAAAAAGTTCGAAAAAATCTCAACCATAGGATATATGAGATGAGTGGATGAAATTGAGTACTACATACTATCCCAGGCTCGGGTACTATTTGATCCCTCATCTCTTTATATATATATATATATATATATATAGAGTGAGGTTCAAATAAGAACCAATTTTAACGTAAGAACTAAGAACTACGAAAACAAAATTAATATGCTATGAAAGTTAATGAATACTCTGCAAAAGTTAATGAATCCAAAAATTCGGAATTTTCATCAGGGTTCGAATCCCATGAGAGGCGAAAATTCTATTTTTTTTATTCATTATCTTTCGCAGCGTATTCATTTACTTTCATAGCATATTCAGTTCTCATGTTCTCACAATAAAAATGGTTCTTACGTTAACCCTTCCATATATATATATATATATATATATATAAGCAATAACTATTTTTTTTTCGTTCCTAGTACGTAATCAGTCTATCCATATATTTTATGATTAGTGCATGTATTTAGTCTAGTCAAATTTATATTATTTGTGTACATGACTTTCTTAAATGGACTAATATGTCTTATCGATAGTTTAATTAGTATAAATTCACCTTCCTATCTATCAACACCGCCGCCTAGTGTAATACCACATGCATTTTATAAAGGGGTGGTCTCATACCATCCTAATTAATTAATTAATTAACTAAATTAATTTTAATTAAAATTAATTAGTTTAATAAAATTTAATTGTAAATTAATAAATAATAATTTTGAATTAATAAATAATAATTTTGAATTAATATATCTTAATTTTGAATTAATAAACTCTAATTGTGAATTAATAAACCCTAATTTTGAATTAATAAACCCTATTTGAATTTTATAAACTCTAATTTTGAATTAATAAACCATAATTGGAAATAATAAACCCTAATTTTGAATAATAAACTCTAATTGTGAATTAATAAACCCTAAATTTGAACTAATAACCCTAAATGTGAATTAATAAACCCTAATTATGAATTAATAAACCTCAATTATGAATTGATCAACCATAATTATAAATTAATAAATTCTAATTTTGAATTAAAAATTATAATGAAAAATTAATAATTTTAATTAATACATTAACAAAATTTAATTATCCTTACTCACCATAATTAATGTATAATTATTTTAACAAAAAACAAGGATGAGCTCACGGTGAGACGGAGTTCACCCTTTTTGTCTTTTATAAAATGTTACCATTGTGTAACTCGTTGAAACTAGTTTTAATGGAGAATAATTTTAATTTTATATTGTATTTTATACATACAAACTCAGAAAAAAGATCAATACTTTATTTTAAAATAATAGTATTTTGACAATTCACTGAAAAAAGTATTAGAAGACAAACTATAACGAAAAAGTAGTTAAAAATGATGTTTCTTCAAAAAAAAAAAAAAAACACTTCCTTTAGCTGTATAGCTTATTTTGTAAATTAAAGGAGCAATTAATGTTAGTTAAGAAACTTTTTCTCCTTCTTTAAATTCTGTATTTGCCTTTCATTTGTTCACACAAACTTCAACTCAGTGTTTCTCCATGCAAATCATTCTCTCTGCTTCTAAGAACCATAGTATTGAAGATTGGATCTAGAGCTTAAACTTCTCTCTCTCAAACTTTTTTTTTTCAAACACAGAAATGTAAGAATTTAGAATTAGAGTACTTCCCTTAACACGTAATCTTGTCAACCAAATGGGCTCTTAGCAGTGGCGGAGCCACGTTAGGGCCCGGGGGGTCCTTGGGCCCCCCAACTTTTTTTGAAAAAATAGCTATATATTTGATATGTAAATATATTTCAGAGATGTCTGGGTAGCCTGATGGATAGGAGTCTTCTTTAGTTGAAGAGGTTCTAGGTTCGAAACCTGTCGCCCTCTCCTTCTGTTTCCCTTCTTTCTTCTTTTATTTCTTTTTTCCTTCTGTTTCCCTTCTTTCTTCTTTTATTTCTTTTTTCTTTCTTTTTCGCGCTCTCCTTCTGTTTTCCTTCTTTCTTCTTTTATTTCTTTTTTCTTTCTTTCCTCATTTTTTTTCTCTCTTTCTTGCGTTTCTTTCCCTTTTTTTCATCTTCTCTCTTCCTTTTTTTTTCCTTTCTTTCCTTTTTTTCTCTTATGTTTCTTTCTTTTTAGTTTGTGCTTTTTTTCCTCTCTATTCTATTTCTTCTCTTTATTTTGGGATCTTTTTTTCTTTTTTCTTTCTTATATAATTTATTTTATGTTAATAAATAAAAATATGTATGTAAATAATAACATTATATGTGAATTAACTCTTAACTAAATATGTGTGCTCTCTCTATAGATATTTAACATTTAGTAACTAAATCTATTGTAGTCCAATAGGTTATGATTTTCATCTCTCATTTAGGAGATCGTGGTTCGATACCTCTTAGGCCTTAGCTATATATTTTCCTTTTTCTTTTCCTATACTTATTTTCCTTTATCTTTCTTTCATTTTTCTTTTTTCTATTATTTGTTTTATGTCGATAAAATGTTATTTCTTTTCTTTTTCTATAATTTATTTTATATTGATAAAATAAAAGATATTTTATATTGATAAAATAAAAGATATATACAAATAATAAAATTTTATATGTGAATTAATATTATCAATCAAATTTCTAAAAAGATTATAATAACTCATTATATTATTTAAATTATTATTATTTTATAATTTTATTTTAAAATTTTATTTTATTATCTTTTAAAATTATTATTAGTTGGGCCCCCCCAGAAAATATTTCTTGGCTCCGCCACTGGCTCTTAGTCCTTTCGTCGTAAATATATTAACATTTGGCGGATTTTTTTTCCTCACGACAAACTTTCGAGTTTTGGTTTTTCAAGTCCCTACAGTTTCAGATTTTATTTTATCGCATCGTTTGTGAATTGTGACGACCCACTTTCAAACATTTGAAAGGATTTATTTGTTGGATTTGTATATTGAAAGCAGATTGATTGAGCTTACATATAATGTTTCTTATTACCATTATTTCAATCTCCTATCTGAATTGTTTTCTTAATTGTATGTGTTGTCCCTTTATATCATACAAAAGTTAGATCATATAGTGTTGAAAAGATCACTGTATGATTGATAAGCTGGTTGAGATATAAAAATGATCACAACAGAGACAAATTGAGGACAAGTAGTTGGTATAAGCTGTAGTATAGATAAAAAGTAACTTGATTTGGTTGCTTGTCTATGATGATACGTCTTGACGTATTGATGGATGTTAGTGAGATGGGTTCTTCTATCTGACAATTGTGAAGAACCCAAATCTCGGTGACTTTACGTTGATCTAAACCTTGATAAGGCTTCAAGTGAGTATGAGTTACTGACCATCACTTTGACTTGTTGTGGGTGAGGGTTACATGGGATAACTCAATATTCTCCACATCTTGGTTGGTGGCAATGCTTGTATGTCATGCTGGTTACCTATATCGAGTCATCGTATCAGTTTAGGATGATAACGTCCCCTTAAGGTTGACTGGTACTACTTAAGAAATTAAAAAGATATTTGAAGCATTCGGAGTGCTATAATAATTAATGGATGTATGATATCTTAAATACGGAGATTCATAAGTCTAAGTACAAGCGTGACTCAACTTCGATAATAAAGGGGTAAGTAAGCATTTGTTCTCGAGTGGAATGAATAAATGTTTATGAATTAATGTATGTTAAGGGTTGAACATAAACTAATTAATTCATTTGGGATCCATCTTTATATTTGATCGCTGGGCTAGCCCATCAAAGCCTATTACTACTGTAATTTTCGGCCACCCCTATAGAATCTCATTGAGATTCTGTTCTGATTAATAATGTATTATTATTTATACATCTTATAGTCTAGATAGATATTATCTTATAGTGTTAGATATCAAGAGATAATTATTCTAGAAATAAATTATCTTTAGAGAAAAAGACAATTATTGTATTTATTAGATATGTCAGAGTCATATCACAATGGGATTCTAGGGATAGCACTATATATACAAGGTATGAGAAAATCAGATCATCTATTCTACATGGGTGATTTTCAAAAATACCAGATACTCATACGGGGGTGTACTCTATAGATTACTCTCACTCAGTATTGAAGATTAAACATCCGAGACACAGTCCAGAAGATCAATGCTAGAGTTAGTTATTCATCAGTTGTGCTAGAAATTCGTAGGTAGACATAAGAAAACTCATATGTGTTGTAATTAATTACATAGGAGCATGCTAAGAATATAATTAATGTATGGTGAATTAAACATTTAATATAGATCCTCGGGAGCATGAGTAAATTAAATTTTTCATCAATTGGTATAAGAGTCTGAGATCGGTATCTTGGCTCTGTTGGATTAATTTCAGGTTTGATTATTACATGTGCTATAACTAATTGAATATCTGTCATTCATCATGGCTCAATTTATTGTTATTTTTTGTTAGAATCGTTTTTCACCACGAGAAAATCCGTGGTTAGATTATAATTTATTTTTCTATAAATTATATATATAAAAACGATGGATGAAGACTAAGAAAATAAAGAACGAGACGAGCACGATAGAGTCCCATCGCACGGACGCAACATGAGGCACGTGGCAGCGCACGCAACATGGACAGATAGCACGCAGTGCACGGCCCAGCCCATCCAACTCGGGCTGACCCGATGTCACGCCCCAATTCCCGAAGGAAGGCACAGATGTCGGGGTGTGATTAGGGGTGGGGGTTAAGAAGCGGGGAAGAAGGGGGGATACATAAAGCATACATAATAAGAAGATATGCCCAGAAAATCGGGCAGCATCTCCTCTATAACTGAGACATATCCTGAAGGGGAGGGGTGAGCAAACAATCCACCAACAGAATTATATTGACAACATAACTTCAAAGAATGTGATCTTGATTAGATACTAGTAATGCATGGAAACAAAATAGCATTACATCCTGTTGACTAGACCGGTCAACCACATAACATGCTCTTATCGAGACTCACAGCATAATAACATCATAGCGAACCTTGTTCCCAATCAGAGAGCAAAATAAGGGACAAGAATACATCAACAACAGAATACATATATGTAATACATCATCGCGAAAGCAGAAGACATGATAGAAACCGCAGCTCAACCCCTAAATGTCCCCGTCCAGCCCTCCTCCACCTGTGAAAATATTTGAAAAAGATTTTGGGGTGAGTAGTAGCGCACTCAGCTGAGGTTTTTAACATAAAACAAAATCCATTATACCGTGTTTAGAGCACTTACCTTAGAAGGTTTTAAAACGTAAACCCACTTCTAAGTAAACAAAAAGAGATTTTCCTTTTTTATACTTGACCTGTTATTACTGTTACTCCCATCATAGAACCACGGCTCGGAACGTATCCCGCCAACCCATCACATCTCGGCCTAGAACATATCCAAATGACCCACAATATCTTCGCCGGAACATATCCAACGCCCATGCTCGAACATATCCAACAAGCAATCGGTGTGGACTTGTGGGTCTATCCTTCGTAACCATAACCACTTCATTATCAATCCGTGTGGACTTCCGGGGTCTATCCCCTTCAGAACCATAACTACGAGTTGGGGGTCTATCCCCTTGCGATCAATACTCAAGATGATGATCAACCCACCGAATAGAGATCCGTGCACAATCACAATAGAACCATATCTCGGAGCAGAGAACAGTAATAACTTCGTTAAAATATTTTCACGGCACACATGTTTGATTTTTGAAATATCAGAGTAAATAACTCAAAATAAGCATATATAACCCAACCTGAACAGTCGAAAACGTCAACTGGGAAATATCCACAGATCCAACGACCTCACCGGTCGCACTGGTAGGTACCTAGTAACAAGATGGAACAACTTTTAGAGTCACTTTCCACAAAGCAAAGCAACAACGTGATCCAAACAAAGATCGAAGCAAAACGAGGGTTTTCGACTTTCTAAACCCACATTTGGCACTCTCCGGGTTTTCAAATCAACTCGATGCAGAAGGAAAATATATTCAGGGCATCAAGACCTATAATAGGGTACCTTCAAAATATGCATGCATGTAAGTTGACACAAATCTTAGCAGCGAAGAAGCTTCAAAAATCGATGTCTATCCTCAAATCCAGGATAAACCATCCAAAACCAATGCAAGAAAATGGAAACATAAGCAATATGCCTAACGAGGAACATAGAATGACAAGCTATGTTGAAAATGGATAGCCCGGGCATGTACTTCCTTTAGAAACACGAAACGATGAAAAAATCCCGCCATGTAAAACCACGAAAAACGAAAAACGGAATCGGTACTTTAGTAGAACACATAGCCCAAAACTCAAAACCTAAAGGGCCCATAGCCAAAAAAAGTGGCTTACCACCAATCATGGCCAACAAGGCGACAATGAACGGCGGCGGCGATCGGCGGTAAAATTGGCCGGCCTCCGGCCGTTTTCTCATCCCGTCCATTTAGAAACCCGAGTTCTATGCTATGCTATCTACTAAAAGGCGGAATCAAAACAAGAAAAGGAAAAAAATGGAAAACGGGCTGCTGGGAGGGTCGATCGGCGGTGGTGGTGGGCAAGAAGACAATGGCGCCGCCGCCGAGCCTCCCCGGCTCGATCCCCACTCCTCCAGTGCTTCCGCAGCATACCTGAAGTTGCTCGGCTCGTCCGTAAACACAAAGAGACGAAGAAAATGAACATTGAAATTGAAGGCCACAACCCTTTATTTTATAGGAAAAAGTAGGGCTGCACAGCTGCTTGCGCAAGCGATCCTTTTTTGAAAATGCAAAAAGCGATGTATCTTTTGTAAACGGACTCCAAAATCAGCAAACTTGGAACCCATGGACTCGAAATAAAATATCGGACACAACGACTATAAACAAGATATGCTTTTAAAAGACCCATAAAAAGTCCGATTTTTCGATAACTTCCCCGGAGTGCCAAACCTTCGTGGGTGGTTGAAAACCTTCATATTTAGTGTCTATGAATTTGTCATAAGACACTCTTCACAACGCCTGAGGTTTCGTGATGGTCGCATCACCGAAAAAAAAAATTCACCCTTTTTACCTTCTCGAAAAATATGCCATGCAAACCTGAAGCTTAGGAAGGACGGGGTATTACATCCCTCCCTCCTTAGAAAAATTTTATCCCCAAAATTTCAAGCACGTGGCGGAAACAACTCAGGGTACTGAGCCCTGAACTTGTCCTCCAACTCCCACGTAGCTTCTTCCTCACCGTGGTGATTCCACAACACTTTCACCAGCGGAATCTGCTTGTTCCTCAATTCCTTGACTTCTTGTTCCAGGATAACCACTGGTCTTTTATCGTAACTCAGATCCTGAGCAAGGACTACCTGATCATGCCTGATCACGTGTTTTGGGTCGAACACGTACTTTCTCAACTGAGAAACATGAAACACGTCGTGCACATCTCCGATGCTAGGTGGCAATGCTAGCCTATAGGCAACAAGGCCTATCCTTTAGAGAACTTCAAAAGGTCCAACGAACCTTGGTCGCAACTTACCTCGCTTCCCAAAACGAACGACTCATTTCGTCGGGGAAACCTTAAGGAAGACGCGATCTCCGACCACGAACTGAAGTTCCCTACGACGCTTGTCCACATAGGACTTCTGCCTATCCTGAGCTTCCTTGATCCTTCGCTTGATCTAATCGATAACCTCGACATTCTGCTGAACCATCTCTGGTCCTACCATCTTTCTCTCGCCCACTTCATCCCAATAAAGTGAAGATCTGCACTTCCTTCCGTACAACGCTTCATAGGGAGCCATTCCTATGGTGGCCTGATAACTATAGGCAAACTCCACCAAAGGTAGTATCTATTCCCAATTTCCTCCTCTGTTGGCCACGACTGCTCGCAACATATCCTCCAAGACCTGAATCGTCCTTTCCGATTGACCGTATGTTTGAGGATAGAAGGCTGTACTGAGATTCAGCTTGGTCCCCATGGCTCCTTGTAGACTCTTCCAAAACCTTGACGAGAACCTCGGGTCACGATCTGACGTAATCGATAATGGCACACCATGAAACCGTACGATCTCTCTGACGTAAAGCTGAGCAAGCTTATCTAACCCGTACGTCTTCCGAATCGGTAAGAAATGAGCTAACTTCGTCAGTCTGTCAACGACAACCCATATAGCGCTGTTTCCATGCGTTGACCTTGGAAAACTCACCATGAAATCCATACCGATGTGCTCCCATTTTCACTCTGGGATTGGTAGCGGTTGCAACAAACCTAACGGACGTTGATGCACAACTTTCACTTGCTAACAAGCCAACCAACGTTCCACAAACACGGCTACATCCTTTTTTCATCCCTTCCCACCAAAAGTTTCTTTTAAGGTCTCTATACATTTTGGTGCTTCCTGGATGAGCTGTATATGGTGCCTCATGAGCTTCACTTATGATCTTATCTTTCAATTTCCTATTGAGTGGCACGCATAACCTTCCTCGGAATAATAGCGCGTTGTCCTTCGCTTCCATGAAACCCTTGCTATCTGCTAGCCTCGCTTTCAAACGCATTCTTTCCAGGAACTCGTTTCCTCGCTGCGTGCTCACGATTGCTTTTCTCAGGTCCGGTTCAGCTGTCAGAGCTGCGAAGAAACCTTGTACTGATTCTGATGGATGATCACTTCCAGGCTGAGCTTCTCGAAATCTCTAATAAGCTCATTCTCTTGCGTAAGAAGATATCCCAACTTCGCTCTCGACTTGCTACTAAGGGCATCTACAACGATATTGGCCTTTCCCGGGTGATAGCTAATATATCAATCATAATCCTTCACTAACTCCAGCCATCTCCTTTGCCTCATGTTCAATTCCTTTTGTTCAAAGAAGTACTTTAGGCTCTTGTGATCCGTGAAGATCTCACACTTGACCCCGTAGAAATAGTGCCTCCAGATCTTCAACGCATGAACGACTGATGCTAACTCCAGGTCGTGAGTTGGGTAGCTCAACTCGTGCGGCTTCAACTGACGAGACGCGTACGCTATAACCTTCCCGTTCTGCATAAGAACACAACCCAATCCAAGCTTGGATGCATCGGTGTAGACCACAAAACCATCGTTTTCTTCTGGCATAGCTAACACTGGAGCGATTGTTAGCTTCTTCTTCAACTCTTGGAAACTTGCTTCACAAGCTTCTGACCATGAGAACTTGATTAATTTCCTGAGTTGTTGCGTCATCGGCCTTGCCAACTTCGAAAACCCTTCGATGAAACGTCTATAATACCCTGCCAAGCCTAGAAAGCTTTGAACCTCATTGGCATTAGTCGGAACCTTCCAATTACTTACTGCTTCAACCTTCATTGGGTTGACCTTGATTCCTTCTACAGACACGATATGTCCAAGGAACATCACTTCTTTGAGCCAAAACTCGCACTTACTATACTGCATACAACCTCTCCGTCAGAAGCTTCCAAATGGTGCGGAGGTGTTCTCCATGTAACTCAGATTCTTTGAATAGACGAGAATATCATCGATAAAAACAAGACGAAGCTATCCAGATACTGATGAAAAACTTGATTCATCAGATCCATGAAGACTGCTGGCGCATTGGTCAAACTAAACGGCATCACGATGAACTCGTAGTGCCCATACCTCGTCCTGAATGCGGTCTTCGCAACATCCTCAGTCCTGATCTTCAACTGATGGTAGCCTGACCTCAAATCGATCTTAGAGAAGACACTCGCTCCTTTGAGCTGGTCAAACAGATCGTGAATCCTTAGAAGAGGGTATATATTCTTGATCGTCAGCTTATTCAACTATCTATAGTCAATGCACATCCGCATTGACCCATCCTTGTTCTTGACGAACGGAACTGACGCTCCCCATAGCGACACGCTAGGTTGGATAAAACCTAGATCCAACAACTCCTGCAACTGTGCTTTCAGTTCTTGCAATTCTTTAGGTGCTATTATGTATGGTGCCTTTGATACTGGTGATGCTCCTGGTTCCAGATCAATAGTGAATTCCACTTATCTATCAGGCGGCAAGCCTGGCAAGTCCTCGAGAAACACGTCCGGATATTCATACACCACTGGCTCCTCTTGTAACTGTTTGCGCTCTTCAGCGTGCCCTGTCAAACTTACTAAGAAAGTTTGACAGCTTCCTCCCTGATCATCTTCACTGCCTTCAGTGCTGAGATCATCGGCACTGAAAAACTCATCCTTATGCCGTGGAAGAAAACTTCCACTCATTCGGTTGTTCGAAAAACAACTTCTCTCCCGAGTCAACGTATAGTTGCCCTGTGCCTTTCATTGGAAACCCTAGTTTCGACCCCTTCCAATTTCGTGGCTTTTGAGCCCCCAAATGCTCTCAAGCCATGAATGAAATATGCTTAGAAATATTTTCTAAGGTTTGTTTTAAAAATTTGGGAATTTTTGGAGCATGTTTTTTATTTTCAAAATTTTGTTAGAATTTATTTTATAGAAGATAAAGCATGTTCTTGTGAATATTATTTCATATTATGGCTTGTTGATGTATTAGGAGCATGTAGAATAAATATGAGAATTTTTAGAATTTTCTTGTATTTCTTTTAAAAGGGCCGAGAGTTAAGACTTATTTTAAGCAATTGTTTTGATTTTTTTTTTGAAAATAGTTGAGAGATAGTGTTTAATATATGATATGAACATCATATATTAATTTTGAAAATTTTGAAATACATCTCCTATTTTCTTCAAAAAGCTTAATATATATATATATATATATATATATATATATATATATATATATATAGACCATTGTTTGATTTTTTTATTGAAAATAGTTGAGATATAGTGTTTAATATATGATATGAACATCATATATTAATCTTGAAATTTTTGGAACACTTCTCCTATTTTCATGTTAAAACCGAAACCTATATATAATTTTTGGAAATTATTTTGATTTTATTTATTAAAAAATAGTTGATGTATAGTGTTTAATACATGATATGAATATCATATATTAATCTTGAAATTTTTGAGACACTACTCCTATTTTTCTATAAGGACCGAAACTATATATATATATATATATATATATTTTAGGATTTTTTTGATTTTTATTTGTTGAAAATTATATGATATGTGATGTTTAGAAATAATATAAACCTAATATACATTATTGGGAATTTATTGAATACATATTCAATATATGTGTGAGGACAAAAAGAATTCCAAGCATTTACTTCATATTATAAATATTTAGTTGAGGTTTAAGTTAATATTACATGTTTATTTCATATTATAAACATATTGTGAAGTGAATGTAATTTATTGAATATATATGTAGATATATTAAGATTACCGAAAATATACATGTAGTAAAAAGCACGTGTTTCAATTTTAATGTATGATATGAGATGATATTTCTTGTTTAGTATATGATATAAGCATGATATGATTTTTGTGGAATTTATTGAACACCAATGTTCAATAAATCCTAATTACCGAAAACTATATGCATATTTACTCATGGTTTAAATTTTATTTGATGATATTAAGTTGGTAATTAAATTCTATAGTATGATAGGAGTATAACATGATTTTATTGGTATTATTGGATACTTATGCTAATTATTACTAATTATCGAAAGCATAGCAAAGTGGTTAAGTATGAGTTTAATTTTAATGGTAAATGATGCTATGATGGTTAATCTATAAGTTTGGAATGAATGGATGTGATTATCATGAATGAATAGAACACTTATGCACACATACACAATGATTGCGTATTATATTAGAAATTAGGATTTTCTAATGCTTTAGTATAATTTATGTTGTGTATGGTGTTGAATGGTTATATTTATGTTGTACCGACAAACAAAACCCCAAACGTAAACAACATAGTACTTTATGTACAAGGATCCAAAAGAAATCGATAAATTTCGATAACTTAAGAAGGAATTAATGAGAATCGAAGATAGACACAAATTTAGGGTTTTCTATTAATAGGACAACTCAAATGTGAGTTCCAAAGTTAAAGAAACCAAAAGCCGACTTACAACGTTAATACACAACGACGATAACCTAATGCGATATTAGATTGAGCGTTAAGACAACTCGACAACGAATAGCGATTATACAACTTATATAATCTCCGACAAATTAAGAGAAACAAACAATGTCGTAAAGTGTAAGCAAAGATTTGAACCTAAGGTGTCGATCCTTATGTCTCAAAGGTCGAGTTAGTATTCACAAGGAACTTCATCTATTTCTAAGTACTTACTTACATAATGGTATGTGATCACTTGAATCATAAGTCAAGACTACACTCATTCGTCGTGTTAATACGACAAGTCGTCAAGCATAACCTACTAGGATATAACTATAGTTGTTAAGTCTAGTTAGTGGCTTGAGAATATCCTAATTTACCAATCATAACTTGATTACCAATAATCTATAACGTAATAACGTTTGGAAGAACACTAAGGTTAGAGTTGAGGATAGACTCAGAGTATATGACTCATAAGTTGAGGTTCATCTATGAATGGTGAAGTAAAATAGTTTGGGAATTTGGGAATGTAAGATAATAGAAATTATCTTAAAACCATCACATGCAATCATAAAGAAACCCTAATCGGGAACTTTAAGTCGTAATTTATAAATTACCTTCGATCGATAGAAATAATCTAAGAACAGTTTGATCGTATGTAGTTGCCGAGGAAGGACACTCACACCCTGCCCCGCTTAGAACTATTGTTTTGCATGTTTTGTTTTGTTTGTTTTTGTTTGTTTTAGACGATTTGGTTCCTATTTGTTTATTCTTGAATATCTTTTATTGGAATCATGTTCGTTTTGGTTTTGTAGGGAATGATCGCGTTTGAACCATTTTGTGCACAAAAAGCGCACCCAAGCGCCGGACTCGGCGTAGTCGGCGCTGGGTGCGCATCGCGTAGCGAGGAAGGTTCATGAAGACTCGCGTCCGGCGCTGGGTTCCGTATCCCGAGAGCGCCCGTGTCCAGTGCTGGCGCGTCCGGCGCTGGGCACCCGAAGCTGAAATCGTCCCGAGAGCTCGCGCGTCCGGCGCTGGTCGCCCGATGTGATTTTTCCAGATACTCAGTGCGTCCGGCGCTGGCTTGCGTCCGACGCTGGCACCCCATTCCGAGAGCTGACGAGTCCGGTGCTACCTCGCGTCCGGCGCTGCGCGTGAATTTTTGGTCGCTATATATATGATTTAAAACGCTGAAAATCCTAGTTCTATTATTATTATTCAGTTTCATACTTTTGTTTCGTGCGCCTCCTCCACGATAATTCTTCCTTCAATTTTTCCAAGTAGTTTCTTTTCTCTTTGTGATTCAAGAATATTGATTGAAGAGAATCGTCAACAACTATTGCAATTGTAAGGATTATCATTGTTGGATTTCTACTCCAGAATACTTTAATTTCAATTCCATCATTCGTTCTTATTCGTAAGATTTCTTTATTGCTTTCTTCCGTCTTCTCGTATTTCTTTGATGGTGATTTCTACGCTTTGGTGTTGATTAATGTTGGTATTTATTTAATGATTCTTGTCTTTCCTTTAATCTCATCGAATTATGTCTAGGGTTCATGTTGATTCTGTGTTCTTCAATCTAGGATTCAATCATCGTCTAGATTATTTATTTGCTTTGTCAATTTCCGCCTAGTTAATTCGCCTTTCTTTCCTTAATAATTCCTCGCCTAGGTAATCTACAGTTTTAAGATGACGATCAAACAACTCTTTGTGACTAGGATGATTAGGGATTTAATTGCTTTCGTGTGGGAACTTAGTAACGCCCTGTTAAGTTTTCCTTGAGAGATGACTCGGATTAGCTTGCTCGCTAGGACGACCTCGTTAGATTGCGAGGGACTTTATTAGTGATCTTTTCAGTCCAACAAATTTTGGTGCCGTTGTCGGGAAGAACTTTAGGCGTTTTCTTAATGTTGCCTGTTTTTCGTTTTTATTCTTCTCCTTGCCTTTCTTATTTTGTACCGCAGTTGCGTTTGATCTCGTTTGTCGAGTGTTGTGTATGCAGGGACGCCGAAGCCTAACTCCTAGATTGGTGTCCCCGTTGAAGGATACTCGCAAGCCAAGGAAACCGCGACTACCTAGTGTGGCGGAGTTTGATCACTCCGCTTGTGATAGCTTCCGTGAGGACAGTTCTCTCACTTTCGAGAATTTCTTGTTTGAAGAAACCCCTTCGAGAACCATGGGTGATCGACAAGACAATAACAATGACAATGCAAACAACAATCGGGGCGCGAACGCTGCCCCTCGCCTGATGGGGGATTACTTCCGCCCAAAGATAGGGGAGACTACAAACCCTATCGTGTTGTGCCCCGCGGCACGTGGGTATGAGTTGAAGCCAAACCATTTCAATCCCATTCCTACTTTTCATGGCATGGCGAATGAGGATGCCTTAAGCTTCATCAGAGAGTACAATCAAGTGGTGCAATCGTTCCCTCTGTTTGGCCTGAATGAGGAACAGTTGAAGATGCGCTGTTTTTCTTTTGCTATGAAAGATAAAGCCAAGTCTTGGCTTATGAGCTTTCCCGCCGACTCTTTGGCAAATTGGAACACTGTGGTGGAGCAGTTCATGTTGAGGTTCTATCTGCAGCAGAAGACCAAAGATCTTCGATCTAAGATTATGTCGTTCAGCGAGGGCTGGATGAGCCATTTGTTGGATTTGTATCAAAGCGATTTGGTTGAGCTTGTATACAATGTTTCGTTACCACTATTACAATCTCCTATCCGATTTGAATACTTGATTGCATATATCTCGTGTCCCTTATCTCATATATGTTAGATCATACAAGGTGTAGAAGATCACGTAAGTCCGTATGATTGGTCAAGCTTAATGAGATATAAAAGTTTCACACCGAGACGACTTAAGGACGAGTTGTCGGTTTAGGCCGCAAAGATAGATAAGAAGTGACTTGACTTAGTTGCTTGTTCATGCTGGCACGCCTCGACGTATTCAAGGATCACAATGAGATGAGTTCTTCTTTCGACCGTCGTGAAGAACCAAGATCTCGTGACTTACGATAATCTAAACCTCGATAAGGTATTAGGTGAGTATGAGTTGTCGACCATCACTTTGACTTGTTATGAGTGAGGGTTATATGTTCCAACCCAAGATTCTCCGCATCTTGGGTGGTGGCGAGCTTGTATGTCACGCTAGTTATCTCGACGAGTAACCGTATCCGTTTAGGATGATGACGCCCCTTAAGGAGCTCAAAAGGTTTATTGTACTAAACCCTGCGCAGTTGAGTTAGCTCAAGTACAATAATAAGGTTGAGTGGTACTACTTAAGAAATAAGGATATTAATCGCTTAAGCAATGATTGCTAGAAATGATTAATGGACGCTCGATATCTTAAATACGGGATTCAGAATGTCTAAGTGCAAGCCCGACTCAACTTCGTAATAAAGGGGTAAGTCAACATTCTTTCTCTAGTGGCATGATCGAATGTTTATAAATTAATTTATGTTCGGGTGAACATAAGATAATTAATTTATTTGAGGCCCATCTTTATTCCTTGCATTTGATCCTCGGTCGCCCATCCGTGCCCATAGACCGTGGGAGATCGGCCCTATAGCTCTCGAAGGCAAGATTTTATTCTCTTTATCCCACAAGGATATAATTATATTTATGGAATATGCATAGATCCTTTCCATATAAGATTATGGTAATAATCTTGAGAGTATGGAAATAATCCTAAGAGTATGGAAATAATCCTAAGAGTATGGAAATAATCCTAAGTGTATGGTAATATTCCATATAGGATTATGGTAATATTCCATATAGGATTATGGTAACATTCCATATAGGATTAAGGTAGTGCATTATAAATATAAGGTATGAGATAATGTCTAGAACACACTCACAAATCACAACTAGAATTTTCGGTATTCTCATAATTGAGAGAGAGAAAATTTCGTGAGTTTTGTGAGAAAATAGGGTGATTTTCGGTGCATTCTCCATAGCTCGTCCTCACTCGACGTTGGAGTTTGGGTATCCGGATACACCCGGAAGGTCAAAGCACGAGTCTCGACCGCTCAATCCGCTCATCCCGCTCGATCCACCTCGGCTGATCCAAAGGTAAACACGAGAAAACCCCAACGTGTCGCTTTTAATTATATAGACGCATGCTAGGTTTATAATCAATGTATGGTGAATTAAACACCCAAGATGGATCCTCGGGCGAGGTTAACATACGCTTTCCCTACATTGGTATCGAGCACAGGATCGTAATCTTCGCTCGCTGGATTAATTCACGCTTGATTATTACGTGCGTTTTATAATTGTGGATTTGTCGCTCATCGTGGCTCGCTTTGTTTTGTTGGTTTTGTTTTACACCACGAGAAAATCCGTGGTTAGATTAGATTTTATTATGTAAATCTTATCTCGAAAAGAAGAACGAAGACGAACGAACGAAGAACGAAACGATCGGGAAGAAATGTGGTTCTCACCGCCTCTGGGTGGTTTCATGCGGCGAGTCTCGCGGTCGCTAAAGGCGATCGCGAGGGCTGCGGGCGACGGGCGCGCTGCTCGCGGGATCCTCGGCGCTTAGCGAGCGAACTTCGCGGTCGCGAGGATTACCCGCGAGGCATCGCGCCGCGGCGAAAGCGGGGGCGACGGGGCGTCGCTGCTGAAACCCGCGCTGGCGAGCAGACTCGCGGTCGCGAGGTTTGGCCGGGCGACGGCGTCTCGAGGCGTTCGCGCTTGGGGCGTGGCCGCACGCGCAGCCGACGGGTCGCGGTCGGCAGAAGCGACCGCGAGGCGACAGCACGAGGAGCGAGGCAGCAGGCAGGGGGGCGCGAGGTCGGCGCGCGACCGGGCTTAGCCCAGCGCGCCCAAAGACTTATGGGCGACCACCGCCCGCACCTGTTTTCGAAATTCGCCCGTGCCGCACGCGAGGCCCAATTGTTGAATCCGTCCGCGTGCTCGCACGCGAGGCCTGCTGAAGTTTATTTCGCACTTTGTAAATCTATGTAATAGATTAGATTTAAATGTACTGTGTTTCACGATCGGGCCGCGATGAACGTTTTATTTTATTTTTATCGCTCATATGCATGTCGTGGATGTTTAAATTATGCAAGAGTATGCTATGTATGTTTATATTACGCCGACAAACCTTAAGTGTTTTACGTAATTGACGCGCGATAGTAAGCATGCTAGGTTTATCGCGCTTATCAAGCATATTTTAGAATTTCATGAGCATGTTTTATATGTCGAGTTCTATAGAAAAGCATGCCAGATTACGTGATCCGCATGGACAAACCTTTTCAATAAAAAGACTAAAAGCAACCCGACAAATTAATTTTTCAAATTAAAATGTCAAGACCTCCACTTTTTATCTCTAAACAAAGTGAGACGACCGTGAGTAAACGCCCACACGCTGTGGCTTGCTTGCATTGCTTATCATAAGTTTGTTAGATGAGATTTCTAAATAAAACATTTTAAATCTATCGAGAAGTGGGAGTTTTATGTGTAAACGCCCACACGCTGGCTTGCATGTGCGATTTTCATAAGTTCTCTAGAGATAGATATAAATGAGATAACAAAAGAATTTGAATTGGAAGCGGTATGGTCCGAGTGAGTATACCAATTCTAAGAATTCATCTTCGCCGTTAAAATTGTGGTCATTGCTTAGACATCACCTCAAGTACAACTTCCCGCCAAGTCCCTCTCGTGATAGTGATGTGGTCTAGTAAGGTCCAATCATTAATTTCATTTGTCATAAGGATAAGTTGACATGGATTGAAATTAAACGACTAAAAGGTATATTTTAGTCCGGTCGAGGGGTTCATGTGTAAACGCCCACACGCTGCGGCTTGCATGTGGAATTCCTCGACGATTGGAGGTTTCAATTAATATTGTTTTATCAAAAGGTTACAATATTATTATTACGTAATTATTTGGCGATCGTATGCTTATGTGTTTTACATTATCGCTTGAGATATGTCTCTTACGCCGATTATCAATATGCTCGCACAAAACTGCTATCCGGTCCAAATTTTATCGAGTGGAAACGAACATGGAATATGTTCTATCGTCAAGAACACATGTTTGTTCTCACTACTCCTAAACCCGATGCCCCCATCGACGATCGACTAATGAGCAGCGAGAGTCAAGCGACTTTGGAATAAGTCAAACAATATGGCTAAATGCTATATGATGACTACGATGTCCAAAGGTTGCAGCGCAAAGATCGCCGATGGCGACGCGATCGATATTTGGTCAAGTCTCGAGAGTAAGTTTGGGCAATCGGATCGACAATCCGCTTCCACACAATGAGAGAAATCTTGGCGGTAAGATGGAAGAAGGAAGTTCGGTCCATGAACATGTCTCCCACATGACTCATCTCATGGATAGTCTTGATCACTGGGAGGAGGTATTGACGGCGGCCAAGGTCGATATCATCCTCAATACACCGCCCAAGTCTTTGAGAACTTCGCGTGAATGCGATCATGAGCAAGACCGAGTTTACAACTTAGTCGGTTGCTTAATGATCTCGTTGCTGCGGAAGGAGTTATGGGAAAAGGAGCACATGCTCTTGCTAGCACATCTAAGGGCCCAAAATTTTCGTTGCAAAATGGAAATAGAAAAAGGGGTGCCAAAGGTGGTAAAGGCAAGGGAAATAGTGGGAGTAATGGGAGCAAGAACATGGTTGCCACCGGAGGCTTGAAGAAGCCAAAGGAGAAGGGCAAGTGCTTCAAGTGCGGCAAGACTGGGCATTGGAAGGCCAAGTGCCCTATGCTCAAGGCTCAAGGTACGCCATTTGCTTTAGTAACGGAAACATGTTTAGCGACTTGTTCTACCCATTCTTGGGTAGTAGATACGGCGAACCGATCATGTTTGTTACACCTGCGTGGGTTCTCGCGACAAGGAGTCGTTTGATGGCGAGATAACATCTCCATGGGCAACGCGCGAAAGTCAAGTCATGGGTTGGAGATGTTTTTTATGTTTTGGGACAACAGTTTTAGTTTTGAAAGACGCTTTATATGTGCCGGATTTTCTATGAACCTTGTTTCTGCTTCAAATTATTTTCTCATGGATATTCTCGTTATTTTTGATAGTGGTGTTTCTATCATAAGAAATGACGGTTATCTCGTGTCGCACTTTATATAATTCGCTTTATACTATTTCGCAAAACATAATACCTATAACTATGTTGCATCTTCATCAAACCCCAAAAGAGAAAGTTTCTTCAAGAAGATGACTCTACTTTTCTCTCGCATCTTAGATTAGGTCACATCATCTAAATAGGATCCAAAGACCGCTAAGAATGGAGCGTTGGGTAATCTCACTGTTACTCCATTCCCACCGCGAATCCTGTATAGAAGGTAAGATGTCACCTGACCCTTCAAAGCTTAAGGGTTATAGAGCCACGTAAATGTTGGAGTTAGTCCATTTCGACCGTGTGGACCGATGTCCACACAAGCTCGTGGAGGGTACAGTATTTTGTCACTTTCATTGACGACACTCAAGGTACGGATACGTATACCGCTTTCACCGCAAGTCCGAATGCTTTGAGAAATTCAAAGAGTTTAAGGCGGAAGTGGAGACGAAGCTAGGTAAGAGTATCAAGTCATCGCGGTCCCGATCGCGGTGGCGAATACCTCAAGAACGAGTTTATGGACTATCTAGTGAAGTGTGGGATTACATCCCAACAAGACTTCACCGGGCACACCACAAAGAAATGGTGTGTCGTGAGCGAAGAAATAGGACTCTTTTGAAATGGTTAGATCTATGATGAGTTATGCTACATCGCTTATTTCGCCTGGGATATGCCTTAGAGACACGCATACTTGCTAAATCTAGTACCGCCCAAGTCACCGAAAGACCCCTTCGAGTTGTGGTTTGGGCGAAGCCCGCTTTAAGCCACATAAGGATATGGGGCGATCCAAGCACATGTGCCGAACAAGAAGGTCGACAAGTTGGAGGCTAGATCCGACGCAAGGTGTTTATATCGCTATCCTAGAGGAACGAAAGGTGGTTTATTCTATAGTCCCAAGGATCAAGGTCATTATTAGCACTAATGCTCGATTCTTAGAAGAGACTACATGAAAAATCATAAGTCCAAAGTTGAAATCATTCTTCAAGAATTAGAAGATGATCGTATTCCACCACCGACAGGCCAAAGGTACGAGATGTCGAGTCTAGTGGGAGGATCGACACCGATACTTCAAAAAATTGAAGTGGGTCGAGTTCCACCGAGATACCGACCGCATAAGTGGTACCTACACGAGAAGTTGTGCAAGTTAGAGAACCACAAGTATCTCGCACCCACCGCTGCTATTATGCCTCATGAGAACTCGTCGTAGTGGGAGGGTTGTTCGTCAACCCGAGCGATTTATGTTCGTGGGTGAATCTTGGATTTAGTCCCAAAGCATTTAACATGCAATAATCGACCCATGGACATACAAGGAGGCAATACAAGATATTGATGCAAGATCATGGCACACCGCTATGGACTTAGAAATGGAGTCCATAACGGCTATGGATGTATATGAAAGACACCTCTACCGGATGGCAAGGAAGCCATAGGTAGTAAGTGGATATACAAGAGGAAGAGAGATTCCGATGGAGAGATTTCGCTTTAAAGCCGTGTCAGGGCGAAGGGTACACTCAGATTGAGGGCATCGATTTCGACGAGACCTTTCACCGTAGCAATGCTCAAGTCCATCGTAATTCTTCTAGCCATAGCAGCCCACTCGAACCTAGAGGTTTGGCAATGGATGTTAAAACCGCTTTTCTAAACGGTTACCTGAGGAAGGTAGAGACATCTATATGCAAAGAACCTGAAGGTTATGTGGTAAAGGTGAAGAGCATCTAGTATGGAAGCTTAAGTCCATTTATGGACTTAAGCGTGCCTCCCGATCATGGAACTTACGCTTGACGAGGTGGTAAAGTCCTATGGATTTACCCGCTGCCTAGCGAGAGTTGTGTATCGGCTAGATGTCAACGGTGATGTGGTATTTCTTGCACTTTATGTAGATGACATCCTTCTAGTTGGCAACAACGTGAAGTCAAGTATCGACGTAAAGAGTTGGTTATCCGATCGGTTTCAAATGAAAGACTTAGGAGATGCAACAGTACATTCTTGGGATCAAGGTTTACCGAGATCGCAAGAAGAAAATGTTGAGCTTATCTCGTGCGCCTTACATCGATATCGTGATTACTGTTTTAGTATGCGGCACCGCCAAGAAAGGATTGCTACCTTCGCATATGGCGTTCCTTTATTCAAAACGCAGCCACCTATGACCGCAGCGAGATAGAGGAAATGAGACAAGTTCCTTACGCTTCCGCCGTAGGAAGTCTCATGTACGCAATGCTATGCACGAGGCCCGATATCGCTATGCGGTAGCATAGTAGCTAGATATCGCCTAACCACGACAAGCTCATTGGACCGCAGAGAAGCATATACTCAAGCACCGAAAAGGACTCGAGATTATAGGCTAGTTTACCATGCAGATAGTCTAATGCCTCGGGTTATACTGACTGGATTTCCAAGCCGACCGTGATGAGAAAAAGTCAACCTCGGCTATGTGTTTACCTTGGGAGGTGGAGCCGTATCTGGCGTGAGTGCAAAGCAGTCATGCATTGCGGACTCTACCATGGAAGCCGAATATGTAGCCGCCTTGAGGCTTCTAAGGAGGCAGATGGTTCAAGAACCACCATGGATCTAGATGTGGTACCGGTTTGCCCAAGAGTATCATAGTTTCATCGTGATAACTCGGGTGCGAAGTGGCAAACTCGAAGGAACCACGGACCCAAGGCCACCAAACACATAGAGAGAAAGTACCATGTCATACGAGAAATCATAGACGAGGTGGACGTTGATTGAAAAGATTGATACGACGGAAAATCTAGCGGATCCATTCACGAAGAGCCTCGCCGCAAAAAGTCTACGATGGTCACGTTAGAGGACTTCGATTATGCTTGATGGCACCCACTTAGAAAGGAAACTTTGTATAAGTGGGAGAAGAAAGTGATGGTTGTTTGTAATAGCTAGTAGAAAGACACATTGTATACTAAAAGTTTGCTTTAGTATAAGTGGGAGATTGTTGGATTTGTATACGAAGCGCTTTGGTTGAGCTTGTATACAATGTTTCTCGTTACCACTATTACAATCTCCTATCTGATTTGAATACTTGATTGCATATATCTGTGTCCCCTTATCTCATATATAAGTTAGATCATACAGTGTGTAGAAGATCACAGAAGTCTGTATGATTGGTCAAGCTTAATGAGATATAAAAAGTTTCACAGCTGAGACGACTTAAGGACGAGTTGCTCGGCTTAGGCCGCAGAGATAGAGAAGTGACTTGACTTAGTTGCTTGTCTATGCCTGGTACGCCTCCGACGTATCAAGGATCACAGTGAGATGAGTTCTTCTTCTCGACCGTCGTGAAGAACCAAGATCTCGTGACTTACGATAATCTAAACCTCGATAAGGTATTAGGTGAGTATGAGTTGTCGACCATCACTTTTACTTGTTACGAGTGAGGGTTATATGTTCTAACCCAAGATTCTCCGCGATCTTGGGTGGTGGCGGTCTTGTATGTCACGCTAGTTATCTCAGACGAGTAACCGTGATCCGCTAGGATGATGACGCCCCTTAAGGAGCTCAAAGGTTTATTGTACTAAACCCCGCAGGGTTGAGTTAGCTCAAGCACAATAATAAGGTTGAGTGGTACTACTTAAGGAAATAAGGATATTAATCGCTTAAGCTACCGATTGCTAGAAATGATTAATGGACGCTCGATATCTTAAATACGGGATTCAGAATGTCTAAGTGCAAGCCCGACTCAACTTCGGTAATAAAGGGTAAGTCAACATTCTTTCTCTAGTGGCATGATCGAATGTTTATAAATTAATTTATGTTCGGGGTCAACATAAGATAATTAATTTATTTGAGGCCCATCTTTATTCCTTGATTTGATCCTGGCTGGCCCATCCAGCCCATAGCAATGTGGAGATCGGGCGCCCATAGCTCTCAAGGCAAGATTTTATTTCTTTATCCCACAAGGATATAATTATATTTATGGAATATGCATAGATCCTTTCCATATAAGATTATGGTAATAATCTTGAGTATGGAAATAATCCCAAGAGTATGGAAATAATCCTAAGAGTATGGAAATAATCCTAAGTGTATGGTAATATTCCATATAGGATTATGGTAACATTCCATATAGGATTAAGGTAGTGCATTATAAATATAAGGTATGAGATAATGTCTAGAACTCACTCACAAATCACAACTAGAATTTTCGGTATTCTCACAATTGAGAGAGAAAATTTCGTGAGTTTTGTGAGAAAATAGGTGATTTTGGTGCATTCTCCATAGCTCGTCCTCACTCGACGCTGGAGTTTGGGTATCCGGATACAGTCCCGTAGGTCAAAGCACGAGTCTCGACCGCTCAATCCGCTCATCCCGCTCGATCCACCTCGATGATCCAAAGGTAAACACGAGAAACCCCAACGTGTTGCTTTTAATTATATAGACGCATGCTAGGTTTATAATCAATGTATGGTGAATTAAACACCCAAGATGGATCCTCGGGGCGAGGGTTAACATACGTTTTCCCTACACCATTTCATGAAGCAAGAGAAGGATTCAAAGAGCTATAGAGGCAATGCCCACATAACTATTTCCCGTTGGTTCTCTTGTGTCAATTCTTTTATGACGGGATCCTAAAATCCGATCAGGAAAAATCTGACGATGCGGCAGAGGGCAACATAGCTCATATCACAGCCGAGGCTCTAGATGAGATATTTGATGTCATGGCAAGCAACTCCCTCCAGAAGGCATCTGGTACGCGCCGGTCCACTGTCAATTCCGTGGAGACAGGATCGGAATTAATGCGGTAGATGGCGCAGCTTATGAGAGAAATGAACGAAATGAAGATGAAGCAGGCTGAGTCCCCTTCACCATCCCAGGAGTTCGCTGCACCTTCGCAGGAGTTCGCACCGCCTCGTGATTTCTATGCACCTGTGGAATTTGTATGGAGATGGGACATACAACCGATGTTTGTCCCAATGGGAGCACCCGCTCATGAAGGCGGAGTAGAGGCCTATGCTATGCAAGGCTTTCCTACCGACAAAATTTTATGAGCCGAGGTCGACCTATGAACAAACCCAACCGCAGTACAACTCGAGATGGAAGAATCAGAGCCAAGGTCAGGGGTCGGGTTCAAACCCACAGACTCGACACCCTCCTCGCGTAGCGCAGACCCGCAGTTAGCAGTACCAACTCAGCAAGCATTCGCCGCCAGTGATCGATCGACAGCAGTCATATCCACCACCGTCATAACCGCAGTATCCCTACCTGATCGCTCACTTTTCTAACACGAAAAATGTGCAAATATAAGGTAAGCAGAGTATCGTATCCACAGGGATTGTAATACGAAAACACAGAATCTAACTCAACAATAATTCATCATTATCCAAGCACAGATTTGGTTTTAAAGGTTTTAAGGCTTCGGATATTAAATCCAAAGCAAAGGTGACAACTAGAAAATAAACTAAAGCAATAAAAACTCAAAGAGATAACTATTAAGAAAGAGACTAACCCTAGGGATGCATTAATCTTATCCACAACATATGTTTATCCTGCTCATTATTAACCAATTTTAATCCAGACAAGATGGAAGATCACATATGCAACCAACAATTTCAGCTATTTAATTGTAGAGTTGATTACTAATTTTCCCTATTATCGTTACGCCTCTAGAGGAAAATAAGCAACCCAAAAGGATCACAAAGAATATCCTTCCTACGAATGTTCCTATCTCGCCACGACTCGCGCTTATCCGTATCATGCATTCAAGATCGATCGACAATTAAAACGTTAAGTAATTAATCGGCAACTATGATATGCATCAAGATTGATCGTAAATCAACACATATAATTAAGCACCAAGAATCATGAATCAATGCTAGGAAGGTAAAGAACAATAGCGTGAATCATAACATTTAGGATAGAATCATGCAAACCCTAGATTAGAATATAAATTTAGCTAGACATAATTAACGGAATAAAATACGTAAATAATCATAAAACAGTAAATTAAATTGATAAACCCGTAGGGAAGCGTCGAAGAACAATGATTGGGTTCAGATCCAAACCCAACGGAAAACTGGAAAACGATGGAATTCTTCGACAAAATCGCTCCAAAGGTTAACAATGCAGAACTAATGTAGAATGATGGAAAACTAATACTAGAATGAATCTAAATCAAAGTTAAACTGAAAATAAATGGAAAATAGTGAAAATCGAGAAAACGCCTAAAATCGCACTGGAGAAGGTTGGGCGAGGGGCTTAAGCCCTATTTATAGAATTAGGTCGAAACCCTAATTTTGAAGTTCACACCACGCCGCGACTGCTCGCGGTCGCGAGTTTCTGGCCGCGAGGGAACATCTCACCGCCATCCTCGCTTCTACCGGGTGTGCAAGACGAAGCTTACCTCAGAACCTCGCCGCGGGTCGCAAGCGGGTGGTTACGAGAAATCGGGCAAGAGTTTTTCAAGACGCTGGGTAGCTCGCGAGCAAGATTCGCGGTCGCCGGCATGGGATTTCTTCATGCCGACCTAGCGGTCGCCAGCCGGTCGCGAGCCATCCGTTACGCGCGATCTTGCCTCGCAGCTTAGGCTATCGGCCGCGAGGGCGGTCGCTAGCCTGCGCAGCCTTCTTCGCTTGCTCGCTCCATGCTTCGATTTTCAACTTATGTTTACAAAACACCAAAACGGAACCCAAGAGCAAGATCTTCCAAAATATATAAAATCATTGAGATCCAAGACATAAACGCACTTTATTGATCTAAAATCATCTTTAAACATCAACAATAAACGGTAAAATACGCGCTTATCAAACCCCCAAACTTAAAGCATTGTTTGTCCTCAAACAAAACAAAACCAAAAAGAAAGAGAGACACAACAAAATATCAACGAAGGCAAGAAAGGTGATTAACACAATAACGCCTTTAAATATCTCAAAGCTCAAAATCATTAGCGCACACGATGACATTAGTCAACTCGACAATGTACAACCATTGAAAGCAAAAATCTCATTCAATTCCACCCTCACAACGGCATGTGCGTAATATATAGAATACACTCAACTCATAAAGAAATAAAGGACGGTATACACTCAATAATCAATGCAATGCAAAATCTCACCATAGGTTCGCCATTTCTCTAATATCTCCACCACATCAAATGCGTTCAAATTAGGATCAAAAAGGACTTTTCATAGGTTGTAATGTAGGCACATTGGTTAAGGTAGGATAATATATGGCTAAGTGACTCAAATATACCTCCAAGTACCTCCATTTATACATTCAACTCATATGGACTTCGCCCATTTCCTTTTCTTTCCAACATGCTATTTCAACGCTTATGCACATAAGGTACCTTTTCTATGATAATTGACTTCCTTTATGCTCACATTTTCACAAAATTTTTCTTTCTTGGCTTTGTAATAGAGCTTATAGGTCTATTCTTTTTCACATGTGTACCATCCTTTATCTTTTATCCCAACTTAGAATATCAAACAAATTTTCTCCCATTTGATTCCCATATCCATCCTCACCTCCTATCATCCTGTTAATCGAAAGAATAAAGTCTAATAAAGGCTCAAAGAATGACAAACGGTATATATCATTGGGCTAGTGTTTGGGTAAATATGTGGTTTAGCAAAGATGGCATTTTATCCTTTCCATATTCAAACACATATCATATAATTTCTATACGATAAACGGCAAGTTCTAGAAGATAATTACATGCAAGATATCACACAATTAAAAGAAATCAGATCAAGATGTTTATACAGTTAAGCTCAAGTCTCACGGTTTTAAGCAAATGGTGAAAACAACAAGCTAAGCAATCTCAAGCCATTCATGCTTCGTTTCCAAACACATCATGTGCACTATAAACAACATTTTTCAGAAAATTTATATCATCATTGGCAACATGTATTAACACATTTCACTTAACTGGTTGATCGGCAGACACAACAAAACAAAGACACGACAAAAGCCCCAAAGCATAACAACTTTACAAGAAAACATAAAAACATAAACATGACTCTCAACCAACCAAACTCGTCCACTACCCCAAACTTATTGTAAACATGTGGAAATGGAGGCAATAAGGTTTGCGTAAAGATTAGTTGGTCGAGATACCTTACTCGTGATGTCATACATCTCGCGCAAGTGATAGAATCCTCGCCATTGATGATATACTGGGACTTAAAACGAACAAACAAGACACAACAAAACAAAGAAAACAAGAAAACAAAACGAAAAGCATAAAGCACGTGAAATGTCAGGTTACCTCCCAACCAAGATTAGATTTATCGTCGCTAGCTCGACGTTACCTCTCATCAATCGGGCGATTTGACAACCGTGGTCTTTCCAAACTTTTTCGCCCTTGTACTTAGCATCGACAATGCATCACCATTTAGCATATGAGTAGCTTCCATCGAACTGAACGAATCACCGAGTTCCATGCCGAGTCTATCTCTTCTTTCTAGCATCTTCATCGATCGGGTCGGGTTGCCCTTCAAGTGCGAGACTCGACTAGCAGAGTGAAGAGTGATCGAATAGCAATTTTCGTGCTCAACTATCGTGTTGCTTGATGGCGCCATATATTGAAATCTTTAGCTCTCATCATTGACACGAAACGTGAGGTCACCTTCCCAAGACATCAATCAAAGCACCACCAGTTTAGAAAAGGTCACCCAAGATTAGTGGTCGATGTCAATTCGGCATGTCTAATATAACAAAATCGCCAGAAAGACAAAGTCCCGAATTCTTACCAACACATCTTTAACAATTCCTTAGGGTATGTGGACCGATTCGTCAGCATCATTAATGATATCTTTGTCGGCTTCATCTTCCTAGCTCCAGCGGTTGAATACATTCAACAGCATCGATTGATGCTTGCTCCCAAATCGCACAACACATTGGGGAATGTGCTCAGAATCTCAAGATTCCAAAGGTGAAGCTCCCTGATCTTTCGCTTCGAGGTAACTGCTGTAAGATGGCATCGCATTCTTCGATAGGTTAATTTTTCACATTTACCCAATTTCTTTTGCTTGCTAACGCATCTTTCGTAAACTTCACATATCCCGCATATTTCGGAGCGCTCAAAGAGAGGTAGATTGATATTCACTTTTGAAATATCTCTTGAATCTATCGAACCTCGTCATATTTCGACTTAGCTAGTCGACTGGAAACGGAACCGAGGTGTATATGTAGGATATTTCACATCGGGCGTGCCTCGCGATCTTCCTCGCGATCGTGAGCACGGTCGCTAGGACCCGCCTACCGCCGCCTTCTTAGAGGCCGGGCACGCGTCACGGGCTCTTCTAGCGCCCGCCTCGGTCTTCGCCGCCGCTCAAGGTCGCGGCTCCTCCGAACACTTGCTGGCTGGTCTTTCACGGCCGGGCTTGCGGTCGAGAGCTCGATCGCGAGGTACTTTTCTTTCTTCTTTGCGACGCGGGTCGCCGCGTTCTTTGGAACGACCGACGATGATGTCGGGCCGTGCCATGGGCGCGAGCTCGGTCGTGAGGTGCTCATTCTTTGCTCCTTATTCGCGCGGGTGGTTCCGACACGCTTTTCCACCTCGTCTGGATGGCGGCACCGATTCTTCGGGTTCACTCAGACACTCGAAAATCGCCCGCCTTTTGTCAGGCATTCTCACGAGCGCCTATCTCGTCTGATTTGATTCTCCATCATCTTCATGTGTTTGCCCATGGCTACTACAAAGGATTCCAACTATTTTATCCTCCGCCGCAGTAGTATCGATGAATGAATTGCTGAGTCGCCGCTGTTGGTTGCTCACAACCAACCGCTTCATCATATCCTCTGTGCTCGCTCTTCGCTCTCGAATTACTCCATTCCAGACGGCCAAGCTCGCCGGAGGTTGTTGGAAATTATTGGGATTGCATACGATAGATTTGGATGATTCCCGTTGTTCGGATTGTATGCCGGATTATCCCTGTGACGGTTCCTTCGATTTATATAGTTCACATCCTCCGCCTCGATCCGACTCTTCAAAAGAGTAAACTTTTTCACGAGCTCGCCATATTTCGAGTCACTCTACAAGCACTGCCGCCACGGTGTTCTCTCCATGGCCACCGTAGTCGCTGGCACCATCTCTTCCAAAATTGCCAGCCTCGTCCGCCGACGATTCAATAAACCCCTACCAAGCATCTACAATACTTCAAGGCCGGTCACCAATCAGAACCGCGTGATCTCGCTGCTTCTTGGAGAATCCGTGTTAGCATCTTCTCAAGAAGCCTCAATCTCTCCCATGCATCGAATAGTGACTCGCCTCCCTGCTGGCGTAAATGGGAGATCTCGGCTATGATCTTCGCGCTTTTGCCGGTGGAAAATATTTCGAGAGGAACTTCACAAAGTTTCCAATTGTCTATCCTGTTCGTCCAAGCTCTTGAACCAATCCTTCGCCTGGTCAGCAGAGAATCCAACATGATCTCGATTGTGTCTGTGGCACCCCATTCTCGCTTCATGGTGTCACAAATGTCTAGATAAGTCTCGAGACGGGCATTCGGTCTCTCAGAACTCCTCCCCAAACCGCCTCCTTGCACCATACCGATCGTACGGCTTTAATTCGAAATTGTTCTCGCTCACTTCGAGCCCCATCCTCCTCCTCGAATTGTTCAAAGGAGGTCGGTACATGTAATTCGAGGTCTTGTCTCGAACAGGACAAGGAGTCCCATATTCGCCATCCGGGCGCAGATCTCAGAACTCGCTAGCGACGCAGTATCTGCTCGGGAGGTATACCCCATTGGGAGGAACACCCCGTTGTTTAGATTTGCTGCCATGGCTTGCCTTCTCCTTTCTCTCCTCCTTCTCTCGAAAGTGCTTTGATCTCGGATCTAAATATTTTCGTGAGGTCCCCGAGATCTTGTAATCATATACTACCGGCAAGAATAAATAAATATAATAATATATAACTTGAATTAATAACCCAAATCACAAATTATTCCTATGTGATCTAATAATCCCAAGAACGGCGCCTAATTCGATCGCTCACTTTTCTAACACGAAAAGCGCGCAAGTATAAGGTAAGCGTAGTATCGTATCCATGTGATTGTAATACTAAAACACGTAATCTAACTCAACAATAATTCATCATTATCCGCACGATTTGGTTTTAAGTTTTAAGGCTTTGATATTAAATCCAAAGCAAAGGTGACAACTAGAAAATAAACTAAAGCAATAAAACTCAAAGAGATAACTATTAAGAAAGAGACTAACCCTAGGGATGCATTAATCCTATCCATAACGATGTTTATCCCGCTTATTATTAACCAATTTTAATCCGCATAAGATAGAAGATCACATATGTAACCAACAATTTTTATGACAATTGTAGAAGTTGATTACTAATTTTCCTATTATCATACGCTCTAAGGAAAATAAGCAACCCAAAAGGATCACAAAGAATATGCTTCCTACGAATGTTCCTATCTCAGTTACGACTCAAGGCTTATCCGTATCATGCATTCAAGATCGATTGACAATTAAAACGGTTAAGTAATTAACTGGCAACTATGATATGCATCAAGATTGATCAGAAATCAACACATATAATTAAGCCCCAAGAATCATGAATCAATGCCAGGAAGGTAAATAACAATAGTAGGAATCACAACATTTAGGATAGAATCATGCAAACCCTAGGATTAGAACAAAAATTTAGCTAAACATAATTAACGTAATAAAATACAAAATAATCATAAAAACATAAATTAAATTGATAAAACCCGTAGGGAAGCTTCTGAAGAACAATGGTTGGGTTCGTATCCAAACCCAACGGAAAACGGGAAAACGATGGAATTCCTTCGGACGAAATCGTTCCAAAGGTTAACAATGCGTAGAACTAATGTAGAATGATGGAAAACTAATACTAGAATGAATCTAAATCAAAGCTAAATTGAAAATAAATGGAAAATAGTGAAAACCGAGGAAAACGCCTAAAATCGCTACTGGGAAGGTTGGGGCGAGGGGGGGCCCTATTTATAGAATTAGGTCGAAACCCCATTTTGAAGTCCGCCACCACGCCTCGCGACCGCTCATGGTCATGAGCTCGGTCGCGAGGGAACATCTCGCCGCCATCCTCGCCGGCCGGGTGTGCGCAAGACGCAGCCACTCGCGACCGCCGCGTCGCAGGGGTGGTCGTGAGAAATCGGGCAAGAGCTCTTCAAGACATTGGGTAGCTCGCCAAAGACTATTTCTCGATCGCCGGTCTCGGCATGGATTTTCGCGCCGACCCAGCGGTCGCCAGCCGGTCATGAGCCATCCGTTACGCTGTGATCTTGCTCGCTAGGGCTAGCGGTCGCTAGGCCCTGCCAGCCTCGCCCGCTCGCCTCGCTCCATGCTTCGATTTTCAACTTATAAGCCTACAAAACACCAAACGGAACCCAAGAGCAAGACTTTCCAAAATTTATAAAATCATTGAGATCCAAGACATAAACGCACTTTATTAATCTAAAATCATCTTGAAACATCAACAATAAACGTGTAAAATTCGCGTTTATCACTACCCGCAGCAGCTACCACCACCTCAGTATCCATACCCACAGCAGCCGCCTCCGCCACAGCTGTACCCTCAGCAGCCTCTGCCGCCACAATAGTTTCCACGTGGCTCTCCGCTATCTCAGCGGACCCCTGCTGAGGAGTCTCTCGATGCCTACATCACTAAGAACAATCAAAGAATCGACAGTACTGAGGCGACGATGAGACGCCTCGAGGATACTATGTGTTAGATTACCACTTCAATTAATGAGATGAGGTAGCAGGGTGAGAGGAACAAGTTGCCAGGGCAAACTCATCAAGCCCATGTCGTGACGGTGCTCCAAAGTGGAAAGGTTATCGATAACAAGGTGACTATGCCGACTCCCGCGCCTTCACAGACACCCACTGTCGACGCTGAGCAACCTCATGTAGAAGAAGAGGTTCCCGAGAAGAAATAGGAGAGTGCGTTGCACAAAGCCTCCAATCCTTATGTTCCGACGAGACAATCTACAAAGGCATTGTTCAAGCCCCGGGTCCCTTATCCTCACCGGTTGACGAATGCCAAGCAAGACCAACAGTTCAACGATTTCTACAAGTTGCTGTCTCAAGTGCATGTCAACTTACCTCTGTTGGACGTCATCTAGGCTGTCCCTGCCTATGTTAAGTTCTTTAAGGAGCTCACATCCAAGAAGAGGAACTGGGGAGACATTGACAATGTGGTGGTCTCCGAGACGGCTAATTCGATCATGCAACTTCCTCTTCCACCCAAGCTTCGCAATCCAGGTAGTTTTATCATTAAGATTGCTATGGGGAATGAGAAAGAGGCCTTGGGTATGCTTGATTTGGTGGCGGGGATTAATTTGATGCCTTATTCTATCTTTCAAGAATTAGGTCTTAAGGAGTTGAAACCCACAGGAATGACCCTTCAATTAGCTGATAGATCTATGAGATACCCTAAGGGGGTAGTGGAAAATGTTATGGTTAATGTGGGGGGTCTAATAATTTTGATGGATTTTGTGGTTTTGGAAGTCGGGGATGTACGAGAGGATGGTAGGTCTCACACTATTCTCCTAGGTAGACCGTTTATGGCCACCACTAATACCATGATAGATGTCAAGAGTGGCCTTATCAAGATGACTGTTTTGGGGACTACGATTACATTTTCTGTGAGAGACAGCCGCCCCTACTGCTCATTATATTGATGATTATGCCTTTTTTGATGCTATTGAGCCCTTGGTCGAGAATGTATTTTTGCAGGCACACGCAGTAGAAGAGGTTTTCATGGGATCGGCCGACGAGCAAGAATTAGCACGTGAGCTGGTAAGCTTTCCCGAGTCACAGGTCGAGCTCAAGGAGCTCCCAATGCACGTGAAGTATGTGTTCCTAGAGAAAGGGAAAGCCAAGCTAGTGATCATCTCCTCGACATTGGCTCAGTATGAGGAAGATGCGTTGATTGGTGTTTTGAAGAGGATCAAGCTTGCATTCGGGTGGAGTTTAGCTGACATCCGTGGTATTAACCCCGCCATGTGCCCGGCGAGAGATGGTCAAAGGAGGTTGAACCCTGTGCTATCTGAAGTAGTGATGAAGGAAATCTACAAAGTCCTAGGTGAAGGTCTCATGTTTCCTGTCGTCGATAGTGAGTGGGTGAGCCCCATACATGTAGTGCCGAAGAAAGGAGGCACCACTGTAACCGAGAATAGCAAGGGAAAGTTGGTGCCGGTCCGAGCCACCACGGATGGCGCATGTGCTTTGACTACCGAAAGCTGAATGCCGCCACCAAGAAGGATCACTTCCCTCTACCTTTCATTGATCAAATGCTCGATGGTGTTAATGGACACGATTTCTATTATTTTCGACGGTTTGTCTGGTTATTATCAGTTGCTATAGTTCGGAGGACCAATCCAAGATGGCGTTTGGGACATTTGCTTACCCCCGCATGCCTTTTGGCCTTTGCAATGCACCTGGGACCTTCCAACGATGCATGATGTCCATCTTCTGAAATGATCGGTGACTACATGGAGGTATTTATGGATGACTTTTCTATTTTCGCTTTTCGCTTGATGACCGTCGCTAAAATTGATTGTGTGCTTAATAGATGTGTCGAGAGTCATTTAACTTTTAGTTGGGAAAAGAGTCAATTTCATGGTTAATAGTGGTATAGTACTCGGGCATGTGGTGTCTCGTGAAGGGATTGAGGTTGATAGGGCTAAGATTGATGTCATAGGAAAACTACCCCCACCTGTTGACGTAAAGGGGATTAGGAGTTTCTTGGGGCATGTGGGTTTTTACCGTAGGATCATTAAGGATTTTTCAAAAATCTCTCAACCACTGTGTCGTTTGCTTGCCCAAGATGTGCCTTTTGTGTTTGATCATGATTGCATGCATGCATTCTTTGTGTTGAAAAAAAAGTTGACTAGTGCCCCCGTGGTTGTAGCCCCGAACTGGAATGAACATTTTAAAATCATGTGTGATGCTAGCAATCATGCCGTAGGGGTTGTTTTAGGTCAACGAGTAGATAAGATACTCCATGTAATTTACTATGCTAGTTCTACCTTGAATCATGCACATATGAATTACACAACCACTGAAAAAGAGATGTTAGCTGTGGTGTTTGCTTTAGAGAAGTTTCGCCCTTATATCATAGGCTCTAAAGTGATTGTCTATAGTGACCATGCAGCTTTGAGGTACTTGTTAACCAAACCTCAAGCCAAGCCTAGGTTGATCCGCTGGGTACTTCTACTTCAAGAGTTCGACGTAGAGATAGGAAGATGAGTGAAAATTGTGTGGCTGATCATTTGTCCCATCTCCAATCCCCGAGAGTTAGACTCTTGCATGGGACTGCTGCTAATGATTTTCTTATGAAATGCTATGGGTCTCATCTTCCCGTGGTTCACCGACATTGTTAATTATCTTGCTTGTGGGGAGATGAGACCGATCTAACTTTTCGTGAGAGAAAGCGCTTTTAACCTTGTGCAGTAATATTTCGGGACGAGCCATATCTATTCAAATTGGAAGGATGATATGTTCACCGATGTGTGCTCGAGGAAGAGCAATCCCAAGTGTTGGAAAGGTGCCACATCGCTATTGTGGAGGCCATTTTGGTGGACAAAAGACAACCTTCAAGGTGCTTCACGGATTCTACCGCCATCATTGTTCAAGGACGCCTGAAGCTTTCTACCGTGTTTGTGGATCGATGCCAACAAGACGGATCTATAGGTGCCCTGAATGAGACGCCTCAATAATATTCTTGTGGTCAAAATTTTGATGTGGGAATTAATTTCATGGGACCTTCCCTAAGTCTTTTAGTTTTGAATATATTCTCGCTTGTTGTTGACTACGTGTCCAAGTGGGTCGAGGCTACCACCACTAGGACATGTGATTCTTATGTCGCTTTAAAGTTTGTGCAGAGAATATACTTTGTAGGTTTGGTTTTCCCAAAGCAATTATTAGTGATGGTGGAAAACACTTTGCAACAAGTTGTTCGAGAAGTTGATGAAAAGAATGGATTAACCACAAGGTGGCGACGCCTACCACCCACGTACATCGGGACAAGCCGAGACTAGCAATCGGCAAATCAAGGGATTTTAGAGAAACGGTCCAACCTTATCGTAAGGATTGGTCCACCAAACTTCCCGATGCACTACGGGCGATCGCACCGCATACAAAAGCATCCTTGGACGAGCCCCCACCGCTTGGTGTTTGAAAGGCGTGTCATCTCGGTGGAGATCGAGCACAAGGCCTGTGGGCTATCAAAACCATTTCTTTGGAGATGCAAGATGCTTCCCAGTGCAGGATGTTACAACTCTCGGAATTTGAAGAATTCCGTAATGAGGCATACGACAATGCCCGAATCTACAAGGAAAATGTGAAGGCCCTCCACGACAAACACATTGTGCACAAGGATTTGAAGCCCGAAATGAAGGTCTTGTTATTCAATTCCCGGTTGAAGTTCTTTCCCGGGAAGTTTAAGTCCCGTTGGAGTGGCCCGTTCATTATCAAGGAGGTGAAGCCGTATGGCTCGATTGTTCTCACTAAAGAAGGTTCGGAGGAATCATTCGGGGTCAATGGTCAACATGTGAAGCTCTATGTAGAAGGGGGTTCGACCTCCATCACGGTGGAATCTATTTCGCTTGATCCCCCGTCACATGATCCATTCTCGCCAAGCTAATGACGGTAACAAGCGCTCGGAGGCAACCCACGTGTTGGTTTGGTTTTCTTCCGTTCTTTTCCTTTCCCTTGTTTCCCTTCTTTTTGTTTTTGTTTTTGTTTTGTTTTGTTTTTTTGTCTCTATTTTGGTTTTGTGGTAAAAGATGAGGAGTTATTTTATCTAGAATCGAATATGGATCGAAAAGACGAAGCGGAACACAACCTTTTACAGAGAAAATGCACCCAAGCACCGGACGACCCAAACCGGCGCTGCGAGCATTGAAAAATTACGTCCAAAGAAGTATCCCAGCGCTTGACGACCGAACCCAAGGCACGGGTACTATTGAAAGAGAATACAGAGTTCACCAATACGGATGCCACGAAACCGATCACCGATCCATTGATTATATAATTATTATTTTTTATTATTATATATATATTATACGAGAGTTAGGGTTTCTTCTCATACCCTTTCTCGCTTTTTCTTTCGCCGCCTCTCCTCATTTTCTCCAAGCCCAAAGGTCCGCCAAAATCCATCATCCGGCCGTCCCAACGCCTGCGCACATCATCCGATGCCTCGCTGTAACGCCCATTTCCACCCTCCGCTCGGGCGCCCGCATCCCGCCAAGGCCACAACGCCGCTAAATCCAAAGTCCGCCCCGGCTAACCGCTGTCGCCAACTCCATCGTCCGACGCCAAGGTCTGGCCCAAGGCTGAATAACAACTGCTCTGCATCCAAGCGCCGCTCATCCTACCCTCCTTCCCGCTGTTTCAACTAAAATGTTCTCTTAATCGACTCATAATCGAACGAGGTGTTAGCACAAGTCGCTCTCAAAGAAAACTTAGTAGGACTTTTTGTTCATGTCAAAACATAAAATCAGAATCCTAAATTAAAGTGGTAATACTTGAATTAACGGAAATAACAGAAATTAAAATACGAAAAATAAAATATAAATGAAAGCAACCTAACTAGGAGTTGTCAATCCCTAGTTGAGAACCTACGAAAACACAAATGCAAGAAGTTAAAATGTAGAACAAACTAAACTAAATCCTCAAACAGAAAGCAATAAAATTCATCGGAGAAAGATTCAACATATAACTAATTCCAATATCAAATGCATAGAATGTAAATTATCGAATACTAGAGGGAAATAGAATCAAAGGAACAACCAACAATCCAAAATCACTATGTAATAGAATCCACAGAAATCACGAAACAGGAAATCACAAAACAATAATATATAAATCAAAGGAATAAAGATCCAATAACATCAATTGATAAATCCAACATAATAATTCTAACAGCATAAATCTAATAGCATAAATTGATAAACAAGGTTATTCAATCGAAGAAATAAAAGACAAGAATTAATACTGTGTTTCTATCTGTGTCGTCGATCGAAAAGAAGGCTCCCGGAAAATGGTGTCCAAGAACAGTGCCGCGGCTACGTGAGAATGAAACTGAATAGCAGCGCCGCAGAGTGAGAATCAAGAACAACGCCGACTACGTGAAAAATGAGAGCCCCCTTTAGCCTAAGCGTATATATATATATATATATATATATATATATATATATATATATATATATATATATATATATATATTAAACGAGTGTGTGGATGAGCGAGCACGGAGCGGAGGCTTCGTTCCCAAATGAGCGCCGATTTGGAGGGAAGCGGCCAGGAGACGTTTCGTTCGTAAGTGAGCGCCGCTCGGGTGAGTGGGCGCCAGCGAGGAGGTGAGGGCGCTCAGCGTGAACGCTGCGAGGAAAATGACGAGCGGGCGCCGGAGCACGCCGGTCGAGCGGTCCAGCGACGCGCTGAGCGCCGAATGGGCGGCGACGAACGCGCTAGAGATCAAACGGAGCTGGGCGAGTTGAACGCGCGAGGGCACGAGGGGCGCTCACGTTGAGCGTCGGTTGGGGCGGGCTCTAGTGATTTAAATGCGAGGGGCGAGGGCGCCGCGCTGAGCGCCGGTCAGCGAGCGCAGTGAGTTAAATGTGCGAGACGTGAGGGGCGCCGTGTTGAGCGCCGACCGGGAATGTGCTGCCGAAGCGCGGCGGGAGAGACGGCGCCGGGCGGCGCCGCCGCCGACGGGTGCAGCGCGGGCGGGCGTTGAACGGGCGCCGTGTTGAGCGCCGACGGCGGCCGAGAACACGCTACTGTACATCGGGCGCCGGCCGAGCCGGGCGCCGAACGGGTGGTGGCGCGTGGTGCGCCGGGTGGCCGAGGCGCGGTATGCGACGACGAGCGCCGGTGATGCGTGCGACGGGTGCCGTGGCGCGACTTTAACTATTCGCCTCGCTCTCCATCGCTCGAACTCGTAATTAGATCCGCTACGCCACGGACTCCTATCAAGATGCTCTTCGATGTAATTCAACTCGCAAATCCATTTCATCCTTTTTAATGCCGTTTTTCTACAAAATATCTAATCAAACCAAGTAAGTCCGAATCGATAAATAATAATCAAACCAACGGCATAAATAGGACAAACCACTGAAAACAACGTGCAAAACAATACCAAGAATAAGCACAAAATGAAACCAAACAACTCCCCCACACTTATCCATTTGCTTGTCCTCAAGCAAAGTCTATACTAATAAGAGTAGAAAAATAACTCGTGCAACTTAACTCTTAATCTAATCAATCAAACCTCATTTTGCAATTCCAATCAAAGTTAATGTGAAAAAATCTAAGATTGTGAAAATATCAAATAAACAAGTAAGTTATTTTTGCTCAGACCCAACTCTCCGATAGGGGCGAATTAACTAAAGTGGTCACCTTTAGCAACAAGTTTCCTTTGAGAACACAAAGAAAGTATTAACAGATTTTGGAACAATGTTCGAAAGGTGAACTCTCGATGAACTCGAGTCTCCTATTGTGGCTTCCCATATCCATTTCTCAATTTACGAGAAAGAGGGACAAAATCCCATCCTCCATTTCAACAATCTCAACAAATTACTGAAGTTTCATTCTCCTCATTTTCTACTTTTTTAAAAATATATATATACCTTGTATATCTTTTGATGCATGCGAAAACGATGAGTCGTTCCGACATGAAACCCTATTCTGATGTCCACGGTAGCGTTTAGATTTTTGTACGCACCGTGACTAGGTACACGGGGTGATGCTGATAATTGTTTTTGGGCATCATACTCTGTACCTGGCCTTTTGTAAATCTTCAAAACGCTGATGAAAGTCCTCCTAGAGGCAAGTGATGTGATATGATGATAGCTCATCGAGAGCCTTTTGTTTTAATATTGTGTTATGTAGTGTTCGATGATGTGATAAATTTATGTTGTGATTATATATACGTACCATGCTGATATATACATTGACCCTGATGGATGGTATAAGAAGATACTTAATTGCATATATTTATGAAGGATTGGAAGCCGCTGAGTAGAAGAAATCGTGAAGTAACACCTGAGAGAGAAGACACACCGCCACCACCACCACCACCGGCGAGGCGAATTGAGGAACTATTCGTCAGACAGAACCCACCCACTTTCAATGGGATTGGGAATCCCGTGGATGCTGAACTTTGGATTCGCGCGCTGGAGCGAATCTTCAACTTCCTTCACTGCACCTCTCAAGAGCGCTTGTCATGCGTTGCTTTCCAAATGACTAGTGCCGCCGACTTCTGGTGGGAGGCGAAGAGGAAGACTCTATCCGAGGAGGAATTGGAAGATTACACCTGGGATGAATTTAAGGAGGAAGTGTACGAGAAGTACATTCCTAAGAGCTACCGGAAAAGGAAGGAACATGAGTTCTATAACCTACGCCAGGGAAAGATGACGGTCACAGACACGATCCGCATTCTCGCGAGATGTCGGATATGTGCCTCACCTGGTCGACACCGACGAGAAGAGGACATAGAAGTTTCAAGGACTCCGCCATGAAATCGTGGTGTCGCTAGCTGGTCATGGAAATCGACCCACCGCGAGGCCCTTAGTAGAGCTGACATCGAGGCGGCTTTGCCTCGAGGACAGACTGTCATTGGTATCCCCACATCACCAAGGGATCGTGGGAAGAGGAAGGGAAGGACCCCACCAAGATCAAGGATCACATGCTGGTCAGGCCGACAGGAGGCCCTGGCAAGGGGGTAACATGCCATCTCGGCACGGACAAGGTAATGGTCGCCCCATGGTACCCGCAGACCGGGGAAACCAGAATTCGCGAGGCTCCCTGCAGCCCAAGGCAGAGCGGCATGCGATTTACGAATGATGGATGCTTCATGTGGCTGTATGGTCATTACTCCAGACCGCCTGACGCGCCTAAGGGAAAATGGTCATTCCAATTTAACCAACCGAGTCCACCGGTCCGAGTTATCCAAGCTCAACTGCTTTAAAGAACAGCCCTCGTTCAAGATTTCCACCGATTCAACGATCAGATCAACCACAAAGGACAACGACAACAACAATGGCGATACCGCAACAACAATACCGACAAATTCCAACAACAACAAAGAACAACAACCGCAAAGAACAACAACATTATCAACAACAAAGAACCACCACCGCAAGCTGTGGTCTACGCCTCAACCAAGAAAGGAATTCCCAGAGCCGCTAAGGAACTAAGGAAACTCAGGTGTATGGGAACACCTCTAATTGCATGTTATCCCACTGCTTGACATCGCACCTCGATTCTTATATTATCAAGCATGCATAGAGAACTTAGGATTAGATCATAAACATGCCGAACAAATCATGAGAATTTCTTCTCCAAGAGGAGGCATAAGAACGGTAACCCACATATGCTTGAACCTAGAACTCGACTAGCTCACTTAAGGTCACGACAGATAACCTTCACGCCATACCTATGATGACGTGGACATAATCCTAGGAATGGATGGTTAACCAACATAATGCGACCATCCTGTGTAATGAAAGGAAAATTTCTTTCCAACATCCCGAGAGAAACCCATGACTTTCACGGATCGCATGGAGAGAGTCCCAATCATATCCGCACACAAGCAAGGACGCTGGTTGAACAAGACAGAGAATCACGCCTACCTTGTCTATCTCCAGGAGGAAGAGCAGAATGAGAGGAGGATAGAAGACGTTCCGATCGTGAAGGAGTACCCTGATGTATTTCAAGACGAACTACCGGAATTACCGCCAAACCGACAGATTAAGTTCACGATCGACCTCGAACCAGGTTCTACCCCCGTGTCGAAAGCCCCATACCGGATGGCGCCAAAAGAACTTGAGGAATTGAAGATCCAACTATAAGAACTCTTGGAGTTAGGATTCATTAGACCTTGTGTGTCTCCATGGGGAGCACTGTCCTTTTGTGAAGAAGAAGGATAGTACACCGAGAATGCATAGACTATCGAGAGTTAAACAAGATAACTCTTAAGAATAAGTATCCTTTGCCTTAATTGGCGATCCGTTTGATCAGCTTAAGAGAGCAAGAGTCTTTTCAAAGATAGATTTAAAGTCTGGATACCATCAGCTAAGGATTAGACCAGAGGATGTACCTAAAACGGCTTTCGGTACAAGGTATGGTCATTACGAATTCATCATTATGCCCTTTGGACTTACAAATGCCCCAGCAGTACTTATGGATACCATGAATAGGGTATTTCACCCATACTTAGACAAATTTATCTTAGTATTCATAAATGATATCCTAATATACTCCAAGAATAACCAAGAACACGAAGAGCACTTGAGAACTGTGCTGCAAACATCAAGGTAAGAGCAACTCTTTGCCAAGTTTAGCAAGTGTGAATTCTGGTTAGGCGAGGTGACATTCTTAGGTCACATCGTGTCCGCCGAGGGAATCAAAATAGACCCCTCGAAGATCGATACAGCTCGAGAATGGGAATCACCAAAGAATCCAAATGAAATTGAGTTTCTTAGACTTGCCGGCTATTATCGAAGATTTATCAAGGATTTTCAATGATAGTGACCCATGACCCAATTGTTGAGAAAATGAATCAAGTACACTGGACCGCCGAGTGTGAGGCTAGTTTCGTGAGATTGAAGGAGTTGCTAACAACAAAGACATGTACTCGCAGACCAAGCAGATAAGGAGTACACAATCTACACGGACGCCTCAAGAATGGACTAGATGTGTTCGATGCAAGAAGGCAAAGTTATTGCTTATGCTTCGTGAAATTACGCCACATGAGTTGAACTATCCTACGCACGCACCGGAATTAGCAATGTCGTACATACCTTAAAGATTTGGAAACACCATCTCTATGGAGTTAGATGTGAGATCTATATCGACCATAAAAGCTCAAGTATTTTTTAAGCGTAAAGATCTTAACACGAGGCAACGATGGTTAGAACTGTGAAAGATTACGATTGTGGTATCAACTACCACCCGTGCAAGGCTAATGTTGTAGCCGATGCTTGAGTCGTAAATCCCACCCTAGTTTGGGATGTCTCCTCAGTAATGAAGAGATACTTATAAAGGAATTCCAGAAGATGAACATCGAAGTCATGGACCCGACTCAGACGATAAAAGGCTATATTGCAACGTTGATTGCAATCCCGGACTTAAGAGCCCGAATCTTAGAAGCCCAAAGGAAGAGCAAGAAGCTGGAGGAAGTACGAGCCAAGATCAAGGACAACAACCATAAAAATTTCAGAGAAGCAACAGATGACGTTTTGTTGTATGATAGGAGAGTGTGGTTCCAGAAGACGAAGGGCTTAAGAGCGAGATCTTGAGTGAAGCCCATGAGACTTCTTACACCGCACACCCCGGAAGCAACAAAATGTACCAAGATCTCAAGGAGAAATTTTGGTGGGATGGAATGAAGTGAGACGTAACTTCATTAGTAGAACGTTGTTTGACGTACAACAAGTGAAAGCACTCCACCAAATAATCAGATGGAACCTTACAACCGCTGGATATACCGGAATGGAAATGGGATGACATAGCCATGGATTTTGTTACCGGGCTACCCAAATCACAAAGAGAAAATACCTCTATTTAGGTCATCATCGATCGTTTGACCAAGAGTGCATTTTCTACCCATTCCAATAACACATGGATCAGAAAGATTAGCACAGTTGTACATTCGAGAAGTCGTACGTTTACATGGAGTTCCGAAGAGTATCACGTCTGATAGAGATTCAAAATTTACGTCCAGATTTTGGACGATCTTGCAAAAGAAATTAAGGACTCGATTACATTTCAGTACCGCGTTCCACCCACAAACGGACGGACAATCCGAGAGGACCATTCAAACGCTTGAAAACATGTTGAGAACTGTTGTCCTCGATAGAGGAGAAAGTTGGGAACAAGTATTACCATCAGAGAATTCGCCACAACAACAACTACCAAGCAACTATTGAATGGCCCCGTATGAAGCGCTTTTATGGAAAGAAATGTCGATCGCCACCGCATCGGGACGGCGGGAGAAAGAAGAGTAGTAGGACCCGACTCGGGAGAGATGATCGAGATTGTGAGATGATTCGCCAACGGATCAAGGAGGCCCAAGACCGACAGAAGTCGACGCCGACAAACGCCGCATGTAATCGCACTGAAGTGGGAAACAAAGTTTTCAAGATATCCTCACAAAACGAATCGTGAGATTCGAATCAAAGGAAGTCACACCACGCTTCATAGGACCGTATGAAATTTTGAAAGGATAGGTCACGCTTATGACTCAGATTACCGCCAAGTTTTGGAAACGTGCACAATGTGTTCCATGTTTCACAACTCGAAAGTACATACATGACCCCACCATGTAATATCACGACGATATTGTCCTCGATGACAATATGAGTTATGTAGAATTGCCTATGGAAATCTTTGACCGACGTATCCAAAAGCTAAGGAACAAAGAGATACTGTTAGTAAAAGTTCTATGGCGACACCATGGACAAGAAGAAACAACCTGGGAATTAGAATCAGCTATGAAAGAGAAATACCCAGATCTTTTCCAAGGTTAGCAGATTTTGGGACGACATTTATTTTAAGGGGCATGGTATGTAATAACTCGAAAAAATTAAAACTTTTATTAGCGATGATTAAACCAATTACTTAGAGTGCTAAGACCTTAATTATGTTTAAGGTGACCAATGAAACGAATTAGAATCGATTCGGAGATCGAAAACTAGAGAAATAAAAAACTAGTGACTAGTCCTACCGGATTAGGGTTTTCTGAATAGCCTGAACATAGAATGAAAGATCGAGAATGAATCTCAACAAAAGGATTTCATTTCTAGAATCGTCTTGCGAAAACATGTGAGAAGCCAAAGAATTGGAATTTCCGGGCATACTCGTCCGATCAGTCTCAAAAGTACTATTCACGAGCCGGATCAACTTTCAATCCGTGCTAATCATAAAAATTTATGATAACAATCAAAATCATGGAGGAATATATTATTATGAACGAAATTCCTGAAGAACTTAACCGAACGCCGGGAATATATACCGAAAAAACCCTAAATTGATCCGAACGAACCGAAACTCGAACCAAGGGTCTAAATCAATAAGAAATCATTTATAAGGCTCAAATTAATTATGAAAGCTTAAGAATTCAATAGAATTTCGAATGAGCATAATTTAATCGTCGGACGCTATTTTTCACGATAACTCAGAATTGACTTACCGGATGTCATCCAAACTTCATGAAATTATTATAAACTATGAAATAAGTCTTTTAAGTCTATTTAAGAAAATAAAACCTTAAGGTTCCGAGAAATCAATCGAAAGCGCGATAAAACTTAAAGAGTCGGTATTAACATGCCAAATCGGTTAATTTGACCATTCCTTCTCCCAACTACCACCAAGAGCCTCCCAAATGAGATTAAAATAGCTATTTTGCTGCCAATACAGCAGCACTTTTGTCCATATGCTCTCTCTCACTTTGGAGACACATTTCTCTCTCTAAATTCAAATCATCTCTTTTGTTCTTCCAAGTTCTTAAGCTTTAATCCTCATTTTCAACCCATTCCAACTCTCAATATAATTTTCTAAGACTATACAAATTTAGTATTCATCATCCTCTTCCATCCTAATGGAGTGGAATTTTTTTTTGAATTTTTTTTCATTGGAAACCCTAGTTTCGACCCCTTCCAATTTTGTGGCTTTTGAGCCACCAAATGCTCTCAAGCCATGAATGAAATATGCTTAGAAATATGTTCTAAGATAATTTTTAAAATTTGGGAATTTTTGGAGCATGTTTGTTATTTTTGAAATTTTGTTAGAATTTATTTTATAGAAGATAAAGCATGTTCTTGTGAATATTATTTCATATTATGGCTTTTTGATGTATTAGGAGCATGTAGAATAAATATGAGAATTTTTGAAATTTTCTTATATTTTTTTTAAAAGGGCCGAGAGTCAAGACTTATTTTAAGCCATTGTTTTGAATTTTTTTTGTTGAAAATAGTTGAGAGATAGTTTTTAATATATGATATGAACATCATATATTAATCTTGAAATTTTTGAAACACATCTCCTATTTTCTTCAAAAAGGCCGAATATATATATATATTTTTAGACCATTGTTTGATTTTATTTGTTGAAAATAATTTTTGGAACACTTCTCCTATTTTCATGTTAAAACCAAAACCAATATATAAATTTTAGAAATTATTTTGATTTTATTTATTGAAAAATAGTTGAGGTATAATGTTTAATATATGATATAACATCATATATTAATCTTGAAATTTTTGGAACATTTTTCCTATTTTCATGTTAAAACCGAAACCAATATATAATTTTAGAAATTATTTTGATTTTATTTATTGAAAAATAGTTGAGGTATAGTGTTTAATATATGATATGAACATCATATATTAATCTTCAAATTATTGAGACACTACTCCTATTTTTCTATAAGGACCGAAACTATATGTATATATTTTAGGATTTATTTTATTTTTATTTGTTGAAAATAATATGATATGTGATGTTTAGAAATAATATGAACCTAATATGCATTGTTGAAACTTATGAACACATATGCAATATATGTGTGACGACAAAAGAATTCCAAGCATTTAGTTCATATTATAAATATTTAGTCGAGGTTTAAAGTTAATGTTACATGTTTATTTCATATTATAAACATATTATGAAGTGAATGGAATTTATTGAATATATATGTAGATATATTAAGATTACCGAAAATATACATGTAGTAAAAGCATGTGTTTCAATTTTAATGTATGATATGAGATGATATTTCATGTTTAGTATATGATGTAAGCATGATATGATTTTTTTGGAATTTATTGAACACCAATGTTAAATAAATCCTAATTACCAAAACTATATGTATATTTACTCATGGTTTAAATTTTATTTGATGATATTGAGTTGGTAATTAAATTCTATAGTATGATAGAAGTATAACATGATTTTATTGGTATTTATGGATACTTATGCTAATTATTGCTAATTATCGAAAGCATAGCAAAGTGGTTAAGTATGAGTTTAATTTTAATGGTAAATGATGCTATGATGGTTAATCTATAAGTTTGGAATGAATGGTTGTGATTATGATGAATGAATGGAACACTTATGCACACATACACAATGATAGTGTATTATATTAGAAATTAGGATTTTCTAATACTTTAGTATAATTTATGTTGTGTATGGTATTGTATGGTGTTGAATGGTTATATTTATGTTGTACCGACAAACAAAACCCCAAATGTAAAAAACATAGTACTTTATGTACGAGGATCCAAAAGAAATCGATAAATTTCGATAACTTAAGAAGGAATTAATGAGAATCAAGATAGACACAAATTTAGGGTTTTCTATTAATAGACAACTCAAATGTGAGTTCCTAAGTTAAAGAAACCAAAAGCCGACTTACAACGTTAATACTCAACGACGATAACCTAATGCGATATTAGATTGAGCATTAAGACAACTCGACAACGAATAGCGATTATACCACTTATATAATCTCCAACAAGTTAAGAGAAACAAACAATGTCGTAAAGTGTAAGCAAAGATTTGAACCTAAGGTGTCGATCCTTATGTCTCAAAGGTCGAGTTAGTATTCACAAGGAACTTCATCTATTTCTAAGTACTTACTTACATAATAGTATGTGATCACTTGAATCATAAGTCAAGACTCCCCTCATTCGTCGTGTTATTATGACAAGTCATCAAGCTTAACCTATTAAGACATAACTATAATTGTAAAGTCTAGTTAGTGGCTTGAGAATATCCTAATTTACCAATCATAACTTGATTACCAATAATCTATAACGTAATAACGTTTGGAAGAACACTAAGGTTAGAGTCGAGGATAGACTCGGAGTATATGACTCATAAGTTGAGATTCATCTATGAATGGTGAAGTAAAATAGTTTGGGAATTTGGGAATGTAAGATAATAGAAATTATCTTAAAACCATCACATGCAATCATAAAGAAACCCTAATTGAGAACTTTAAGTCGTAATTTATAAACGACCTTCGATCGATAGAAAGAATCTAAGAACGGTTATTTTCTTATGAAGGGTTTGATCGTACGTAGTTACCGAGGAATGACACTCACACCCTACCCCACTTAGAACTATTAACTTCAGACTAGCAGATGGGCTCTCTTGAAACAAAAATGACATGCATGTCTATCTCAAAGCATGATTTACAAAAGCTTTATGAAATATTATTGCATAAACTGTTATTGACTGCCAAATGTTTATGTTTTGTTGTGATCCTATCTGAGGTTGGTATATCCAATGTGGTATGTGAATGTGTTGGTCCACCAACATTAAAAAGTAACGATCGGATCCGACTTAGTTAAGGACTAACTCGGATTGTGTACACGCAGGATCGTGTGTTAAGGTTAACTACTCGACCGTCACGACGACTATTTGTAGGTGGCCACCCATAGTGCGCGAATGAATGAATGATCGATATGGAATAACATGGATGAAATAGTCCGCCGGACACTTTGGAAAATGATAAATGTTTGATAGCATGAGTCTTTTAACTAAAATCCTCATGCGCTATTGTGGGCGCTCAATAACTTTACAATGAAAATGTTTTCAGAATGAGTCCACCGAGTACTTTTGTACTTAGCCCCGCATCTCGCTTTTGATGTGCAAAGGAGGTGGATTGACGATGGGTGCGAGTTGGTGCAGTGGCGTATGTTTTGTTGCTATAGTAGAAAGGTTTCTAACCTTGGGCATGTATCGTTATATGCATATCCACACGCTTATTGCCGCCTAACTCGATATTATTTTGGTGTCTTGATTATAACGTGTTTCATTATTGTATTGAACTTGAGATCGCACTGCCTCGAATTCGCCTTGATTGAGTTATATTTTGATGTTGAACCTCGACAAGTCCTTCTTCGACTGGGTCTCAGATTGAAACAACTTATTCCTTTCACCCATGCAATTATTCGTAGTTTAATGGCTAATTGTATTAATTAGTTATGTATATATCCGCTGCATTATTATACCAGTGATGATCCTTATGATCCGTACTTCTTTGAGAAGTCGGGTCGTCACAGATCCTATCTGAGGTTGGTATATCCAATGTGGTATAAGAATGTGTTGGTCCACCTACGTTAAAAAAGGGTAACGATCGGATCCGACTTAGTTAAGGACTAACTTGGACGTGTGACTGTGTGTTAAGGTTAGCTACCTCGACCAGTCACGACGACTATGTGTAGGTGGCCACCTCCACAATTCACAAATGAATGAATGAATGAATGATCAAATATGGAACAACGTGGATGAAATAGTCCGGCCGGACACTTTTGGAAAATGATAAAATATTTTGATGGGCATGGGTCTTTCCAACTAAAACCCCATGTGCTATTGTGGGCAGTTTAATACTTTACAACGAAAATATTTTCGGTAATGTGTCCACTGAGTACTTTTGTACTTAGCTCTATATCTCGTTTTTGATATGCAGGTTGAGCAGGGACTGGCGATGAGTGCGAGGTGGTGCAGAGTGGCAGGTGTTTTGTTGATATAATAGAAATGTTTCTAGAACCTTGGGCATGTATCGTCATATGCATGTCCACACGTTTATTGCTGCCAAACTCGATATTATTTTGTGTCTTTGGTTATAATCATATTCACTTTCAGATTAAACTTGAGGCCATACTGCTCCTTGAATTGCACCTCGATTGGGTTATATTCGATATCAATCTTTTGTAAGTCATTCTATGACTGGGTTCAGATTGAAATGACTTATTCCTTTCGGCTCATGCATTATGAGTAGTTTAATGATTAATTGTATTGATTAGTTAGGTATGTATCCGCTGCATTATAATACCAGTGACGATCCGTTTAATCCGCGCTTCCTTGAGAAGTCGGGTCGTCACACAACTCCACTCCCAATAGTAAACACAATTGTAGAAAACGAGTCGTCCGTGCTCGATATTAAATTTACATCGCAGAACCCTTCAAGTATCGAGAGAATCTCGAAAAATGCAGTACATATTTTGGGAATTCTTTAAGTACTTTAAAACTCTCACTAGAACCTTTCAATGCTTTTTGCTTAGATTGCTCGCATAGTGACTCAATTTGTTCGTGACGCAAGCTATATCGGGTCGGGTGCAATTTATAAGATACATCAAACACTCGATGATCTTCGCATAGCCTTCTTATCTAACATGTTCATCTTTGTTCTTACTCAAGTGAATATTGAGAGAGAATGAGGTCTTAGTAGGTAAACTATCAAACATGTTGAATTTCTTAAATACTTTCTCAACGTGGTGAGATTGTGTTAAAAAAATTCCGTCTAATCTTCTTAAAATCTTAATTCCAAGGATCACATCGACTAACCTCATGTTCTTCATATCAAAGTTCTATTTAACATGTGCCTCGTGTTATTGATGACTTGACTATTACTGTCTATGATCAACATGTCATCTACATATAGATACACTATAATATAGTCATTATCAGTGTTCTTAATGTAGACACATTTGTCATACTCGTTGATCTTGAAACTATTTGTCAACATAAAGTTTCAAATTTCAAATGTCATTGCAACGACGCTTTTTTCAAACCCTATAGAGACTTCATCAGTTTACATACCTTACCTTCTTGGTCAGATACTATAAACCCTTCGGGTTACTCTATATACACCTCATCCTCAAGGTCACCATTCAAAAACAAAATCTTAGCATTCATTTTGTGAATCTCAAGATTGTGCAGAGCAACAATCACGAGAAGTATCCTAATAGACGTAACCTTCGTCACATGTGATTATGTATCGAAGAAATCATACCATTCTCTTTGTTTCAACCATTTGACAACCAAAACGGTCTTATACTTGTCAATTGATTCATCTGCCTTATACTTTTTTTTAAGGATCCATTTGCATCCTAAGGGCTTACAACCTTCTAGCAAATCAACTTGCACCCAAGTGTGATTTTGCAGAATTGAGTGAATTTCACTTTGTACAACCTATTGCCAGAGCATCCCGTTTGGTTGATCATAGGCTATTTTAATCGATGTTGATTCTTTTTTCAACATGAACGCAATGTAGTCAGGACCAAAATCTTTTGGCATTCTGACTCTACCGCCACGCCTCGTTTCTGACCCTTCCGAATTAGACCTCAATCAATTACGTGATATCAGTTCTATCTCCACAAGTCTAGATTTAGAAGCTTCACCATCAGTTCTATTGGTAGTTCTATTGGTAGAACTGGTTTCACTTATATCCTTGTATTTAAAAGGATAAATATTTTTAAAAAATATAATATACTTTGATTCAATCATAGTCCCCACAATCATACGAGATACTTATGATTTGTGGATCAAAGAACGATAGACGATGTTGCATACCCAATAAAGATGTAATCGACCATCTTAGGTCCAATTGTAACTTGTCTAGGAAATGACACTTCAACCTTAGCCAAACATTACAACACTTTGAGATATTTCTATAATGGCTTCTTCATTTCCACAACTCATAAGGAATGATATCCTTACCTTTTAATAGAATCTTGTTCAGCTTGTAATTGATTGTCAAAACAATTTCCTATGTTCTGGAGCAACATGAACCAATAAAACTAGTTTTATTTATTTTCAATATTTAATAAAATTTGCATTAATAGTTTAAAATGAACTAGCAACTAAATTTCCTCATTACCTTTCTTGTGAGAGAATCACCATTTTGGAAGAAATTCAGCTCTAATTCGGACGTCTCAAATTAATAACACAAGTTGCAGATTTGTAGATAGAAATTATTAACTCATCTCTTCCTGGTGAAATCTTCTTTTCCTACTTAGGAAAATACATATGCCATGATCTGAATTGTGGAAGTATTTTATCTGTTTAGTGTAAATGGCAAAAAATATGAACAAACAAAATTACACAAACTGAATTACTCAGATATTATGCAGACAATTTTTAGAAAGACGGTAGCGTGCTTTCTAAAGGTAATGAGATATACATGCAAGCTGTAATTGATTAGCATTTTTACACCCAAAAACAGTGGCTATTTTAATGTCCATTACATCTTGAATAATAGCAGAAGAGCAGCACAACAATCAACAAATCTTTACATGCATTTGTTTTTTCACTAAATCAAAAAGTATAGTATATATGTTGAGACCTCTTCATCTGGCCTCCAAATCAGTGATAGTGATTGATTCCTGACATGCACTTCTTTCACAACTTGAACTCTCTTCTGGGAAAAATCCGGGTTCTTTAGGTTTCGGGATAATGGCTTCATCGTTTCCTAACATGAAAACCACTGATGACATGACTGGCCTATCTTCAGCAAATTTTTGAACACATAATAGCCCGACACGTATGCATCTCTTCACTTGAGATTCAATAAATGTATCGCTCAAACATTTATCAATTAGCTCCAGAGTTTTGTTCTCTCTCCACAGGAACCATGCCTGCCAAATTATGCCAGATTATGTTCATTAGCCTTTTGGATGTAGAATGGTTAGTTCATTGACAAGCATGAGCAATGATAAGAGGAAATTACATGTCCCAAAAGGCTATGGTCGTCATCACTTTGGCCAAAGCCTCTGTTCTTACTTCCACTCACAATCTCTAACAATATCACTCCCAAGGCAAAGACATCAGATTTCACCGAATACTTCCCATAAACAGCGTATTCTGGAGCCATATAGCCACTGCATAAACTTATTAGGCATAACGCCCCATAGAAGGTAATAAAATGGTTTATTATAGAAGAAAGCTTACTATGTCCCAACAACTCGTCTTGTTGTAGCAATAGATTGTTGCTCTCCAAAAATTCTTGCTAAGCCGAAGTCTGAGATTTTCGGATTCAAATCTCCATCTAGTAGTATATAGCTTGTTTTAAGATCCCGATGTATAATCTTTAATCTGGAGTCCTGATGGAGGTATAGCAGTCCCCTTGCTATTCCCATGATTATCTCAAAACGCATAGGCCATGTCAAAAGCCTCCTTCGGTTTTGATCTGCTGGTGATTCAATACTTTGTGAATTTGATGCTAAAATCTCTTTGAAATCTGATGAAATGCAGTTATCCAAGTTTAAAAAAGGACACGGAGAAGTATGAATTAGGATGAACCAAAAACGAAATAATCCAGGCTTTTGTTCTGCAGGTATTCATAGATCAGCATTCTTTCTGCTCCTTCAATAGAGCATCCCAAAAGCCTAACGAGGTTTCTATGTTGAAGTTTTGCAATCAAGATAACTTCATTCTTGAACTCTTGAAGACCTTGTTTGGAAGTTCGTGACAATCTCTTGACAGCTATTTCTCCTTCAGCAGACAAACTTCCCTGCGTATGCATGTTAAGGTACGAGTCAGAAATGCCGAACTAATGTTCATCTTCTGCTAAGAACTCTCCTATTCTTTGTTACCTTGTATACCGGGCCAAAACCTCCTTCTCCAATCATGTTCTCCCATGAGAAGTTGTTTGTTGCAGCCACAATAGTCTCCAACTTGAATATTTTCAGTTCTATATCTTCATCATCACTTTTGATGCTGTAAGGAGCAAAAGTAAAGAGTTACTGCCTTAGGTGCATGTCTTCCACTATACATTTGTTAAGAAGCTAACAGACCATAAGAAAACTTAAGTGTTGATACCTTCTCTTCTCCGCCTTATGATAAAAAGCACACCTCCACAGAAAAGTGCTAAAATTAAAACTCCAGAAGCAACAAATATTACCACCAGCTTTTTAGCACCACTCTTGTCTTTCTCTTTCTCCTTCTCCTTCTCCTTCTCTTCCTCTCCATTGGTGGCAGAACCTGCTAGAATGTTACCAACTAATGCAATGATTTTGGTTCTGGAACTTTCTAGAAAAGAAAACAAACACAAATAATCCTAGTTCTGCTCCTCAGTCAGTGTTGCAGGTACAGGAATGAGATTATGCATTTAAGGTTTAAATAGACTCCTTTTCAAAGAGGCTTTCTAGGTTTTATTTGGTGTTATTGTGAAAATTAACTCAGTCAGCTTAAAATCTAACAAAAACAACTTTCACATAAAAGACTTACCTAGTTCTGAAGCCGGCAGACGAACATAGATGTTTTGCCTATCATCTGCTTCAGGAAACTGTCTGATATCAATGAGATCCCCAAACCACATAACACAGCCACTGCCTCCATTAGTTATGTAGGGATTAGCACAAGCAGTGCAGCTACAGTTTTTCAAGCACTCGGCTTTGCACTCTTTGAGGCTCATGCTAGTATTCAACCAAGTCCTCAACATATCCGGATACTTCACCCCTCTAACCTCTAGAAAGCCATCTCCATCGGGGCAATTCAGTGGTGTCTTTCTAGTGCACCGCCCGACCAATCTTGAATGTCCCACTCGTGCTGGGACTTCGGACCAAACCCTTTGAAACACTCGCATATCTGTGGTTTTTCAGTGCTGCACAAAGCATATGCCCCACAGTTGCCATATTCATCGCACTTGTCTCGTGGATATGTCTGCACATGATTCCAAGCATCTTTTCTTGCATTCATATTATATCTCCGTAGCAAACCCGATGGCTCAAGTGTTGTTCTTGAGAAAACTGAGCTACTTATAGGCCTTGCTACAGAAACCAACCTCTCATCTCTGAAAGAATAGCCAGTCACAGAGCCATTTGGTAAGGGCGGAAGCCCGCCAAAATAAAGCCCGTTCCAACTTCCAGTTCGGAACATCTTCTTTGCCTCTCTGTAAACCACCAACTCAGGCAATCCCTGGTTCTCAATCCTGTAAACAAAATCTCCAGGTGAAGGATTATCTGGATTTCTCCATGATGTCAAATATGTCTCCACACCACCATCACTATCATCTATCAACTTCATTCCTGGTAGCCAGTTATCAGTTGGGTATTCAAAACTCTGCCACATGTAGCCTCGCTTCGTCGTGTCAGCAACAACCAGGTTTCCAGTATCCAGGAGCTTTAAAACAAGATCTGATGCGACCCTTGATGGATTACCCGACCAGATAACGCTTCTGCCTCTGTTATAGAAAGATTTCCGTATTCGGAAATCTTGAAGACTACTCCTGAATCAGTGATGGATTGTTTCTGTTTGCAACCCAAACTACAACTTTGGGTGTGTTTTTGTACCACATCCCCAAGAAACTGTTTCCGGGTGCTCCAGGAGTGAAGAACCCAATCTCGAAAACTTGGTTTTGGGAAACCAAAGTCTGCCCAACACCAATTTTTTCATTTGGGAAAAGGAAGTCTGCTGCATCACAGAATTTCAGAAAGATGATGAACAGAAACAGCTTAAAGAGGATTCTGTTGAACATGCTAGAATTTGATTTATTTACGTATTCTGGGACAGTTATTCAAGTGAAATGCGGCTTGGAAATGGATTCAGTAACACATGAATGGCAAGAAAATGTAAGCAATATAGCAAAGGCTTGACATTTGTAAGTTGAATAATAAAAGTTCAACATATTTAAATCAATAAATGATACGGCTGACAGACACATCTTTTTCCCATTCGAGTGACTGAGCCACCATCTGCACTGGAATTTCTTTATTTCACTTTTTCTGCAAGTCTAACGAAACTTCACAATCCCCGACAATTTAAAACTACTAACTAAATAATTTTATTTTGACTTTCTATACACCAGGAACACAATAACTTGTAAAATAATAGTTAGTCAAATTCTAATGGGGACTCCAATGATGATATGGTAATTCAACATTCTTTTTTTATTCTCTAGTCAAATTCTGGTTCTCATTGCGACTTCAGTGAGGGTTCTAGGAGCAGGTTTAATATTTTATATTTAATAATAAAAAGTGAAGGAATCAATCGAGAGGGAAACTGGAATTGGCTAAATTATGAACATCTAATTGCAGCCACATAATATTATCTATTTTCTCAATAGGAGAAACTGAGATAGACTACTTCAATGGAATATTTACTAAATGATCAGCATACTTTATACACAATCACATTATTGTATGATTTAAGAATTTCTTTCTTGATCTCCAGATAAAAAGAGAATTGCAAGTCAGCTTTTGCCAATGACTAATTCTTCTTACATGAAATTCAAAGAAGCTCCTGGAAATGAGTCGAAGCTGAAGATACCATTACGATAAGAATGCCCACTTGGATTACAATATATTATGATATTAAAAATATTCTTATAATTTGAGGAAAAAATGATAGGACTGGGGCCAAATGCAAGAGCTCACAGGCTGATTGGAGCTTGTAGTGTTTGAAAGAAAATTTGTGTTTTTAGGCCCAAAGCTATTAGAATTTCAAATTGCGCCTTGTTTCGTAACAGAAAGATGTCCAAAATTTGTCTGCAATCATGCTAGAAGAGCAACATATTTTCTATATTTAAGTTTTAAAATATATTTGTGCAAGGAAGGAAGAAAAGACATAGTATGTAGCATTCTAGAACAGATAGATACAGGCTCTGGCTTGTTATCTTGAGGCAAATTACTACCAAACGGAATTTATACTGAATTCTTTATACAGTAGAATAGTAGGTTCGCCTCACGACTGCACCATTACTGCATCTGCATGGATAGAGTTCTGAAATAGGCAATGACAATGGGAATGACCATTGGATTGTTCTTTCTTTGCTAAAATTATAAGGTGTTATGTGATTGAAGTTTGGTTCAATTCAACTCGAGTAAATCAATCATAATTTCAATCAGTTAACTGATCAGCATATTCTGCATGGAATTAATCAAAAGGTTTCAACAACCAGCATCTTATATGTGGGATATCATCACTTGTACAACCAGAACAAGATTTATACAAAAGATTTTCAGTTGGAATGATTCCATCAATAATCAAGGGATAAAGTTATTAACATACGTTTAGTTTTAGAGCAGAGCTAAGATAATAAAGTTATAGTATGTAAGACCTCATCTGGCTTCCAAATCAGTGATAGTGTGTGTTTCTTCACATGAATAGCACTGATGACATGATTGGCCTATCTTCCGCAAATTTTGAACACATAATAACCCAACGTCTATGCATCTCTTCAGTTGAGATTCCATAAATGTATTGCTCAAACATTCATCCATTAGCTCCAGAACGTCGTTTTCTTTCCACAGCAACCATGCCTGCAAAAACATTTTTATTAGCTTTCCTGGTATATTTAATCTGGAGTCGTCATGAAGATATAGCAGTCCCCTTGTGATTCCCAAGATTATGTCAAAGCGCCTAGGCCATGTCCAAAGTTTCCTTTGATTTTGGTCTGCAAGTAATGAGTAACTTCAGAAATGGATGCTGCAATCTCCTTGAGATTTGAAGAAATGCAGAACGAAGTTTTTAAAGATGATATAAAACAAGAAATAATCTTAGCTGTACCAAAAAGAAAATAGTTGAGGCTTTTATTCTTGAGTATTCATAGATCAGCATTCTTTCTTCTCCTTCAATGCAGCATCCCAAAATTCTGATGAAGTTATGTTGAAGTTTGGAAATCAAGGTAACTTCATTCTTGAACTCTTTGATGCCTTGTTGGGAGTTCTTGACAATCTTTTGATGGCTATTTCTTCTTCCGCAGATTTAACCTGCTCGTGCAAGTTAATATAAGAGCCAGTATGCATGATCCAACTAATATCTTTTAAGCTTTTCATGTTGATGTACATTGCCTTCTCTCCTTCTCCTATCAAGTTTTCCCAAGAGAAGTATCTTATTTGCTGCAATGAATATAGGTAATTCTAGATTTTCACTGTTAACTTTTGATGCTCTAAAAGAAGAAAAGAAAAGAATTTATTAGCCTCCGGTTCCAGTTTTATGTGAGTGACTTGCCACTGTAAAGGCTCAGCATTGATACCTTGTCTCCATCTCGTCATTAGAAGTATCCTTCCACTGATAAAGCCTAAGGAAAGAACTCCGGATGCAACTAATATTAGTACTACTAGTTCTTTAGGCCTTCTCTTCTCCTTCTCCTTCTTCTTCTTAAAGTTTGTCGTAGGGCAACCTACAGGAACAACACTAACTATTGAAATCCTTATAATTCTAGAGCTGCGACTTACTTGAAACAAAAATTTGAACAAGAAAAAATAAATATGATTGAAATATCTCAAAACATAAATCTTGTGTTCAAAATTATTATATGACACTTACCTAGTTCCGGAATGGGGAAGCGAATATAGATGTTCTGTCTACTAACTGCTCAGGAATGTATCTGATATCAATGAGGTCTCTTAACCACATCACACAGCCACTGCCTCCATTAGTTATGTGTGGATTCGTATACGCGGTGCAGCTGCAGTTTTTCAAGCATAAATCTCTGCATTCTCTGAGGCTCGTGCTAGTATTCAACCAAAACTGCAACATATCAGGATACTTCACCCCCCTTAACCTCAAGAAAATCATCTCCACCCTCTCAATTCAACGGTTTTAACTCTCCTGCATCCACCAGACCAATCTTGAAGGTTCCAATCATTTTGTACTTTGGGGGAAAATCCCTTGAAACACTCGCATCTCTGCTCTTTCTCAAAGCTGCAGATTGCATACGCACTGCAGTAACCATACTCATCACATCTGTCATGCGGCAATGTGTACGCATGATTCCACATATCTCTTCGCAAACTTATAGTAGACCAATGAATCAAGCCAGATGAGTCGAATTCGAATCGTGTGAAAAGCGAGCTGTTATAAGGCCTAGTCACAGATACCAAGCTCCCTTTGCTGAAATTCCAATCAGGTTGAAAAATGGAATTAGGAGAGGATGGCGTACTGCTAATTTCAAGTCCATTTCACATTCCAGAGCGAAAAAACATATCTTCCCCTCTGCAGATCACCAACTGAGGCAATCCAAGATTCATGATCTTGAACACGAATTCTCCAGGCGAAGGATCATCCCGTTTTCTCCACCAGGTCAAGTTTGTCTCCACACAACGGCATCAAGATCATCTACAATCTTCAATCCCGGACAACAAGGTGTCAGTTGGGTGATCAAACCCTGCCATAAGTATCCTTCCCTTGACTAGTCGACAACAACCAAGTTTCCAGTATCCAGGGAGCTTGAACTCTTTGATGGCTTACTGGGAAGTTCTTCACATTCTTTTGACGGCTATTTCTCCGACTGCTGATAAATTTCCCTGCTTATGGAAGTTAACATAAGAGTCAGTATGCATTACGCAAATAATATTTTTCACCTACTCATGCTGATGCAGATGTGCCACGTCACCTTGTATACAGGGCCGAACACTCCTATCAAGTTTCCCAAGAGAAGTCTTTTGTTGCTGCTATGATAGTTGCCAACTTGAATATAGGTCATTCTAGATTTTCACTGTTAACTTTTGATGCTTGAAAAGAACAAAAGAAAAGAAGTTTATTAGCCTCCGCCTCCAGTTTAGTGCGAGTGACTTGCTACCTAAAGGCTCAGCATTGATACCTTGTCTCCTTCCTCTCGTCATAAGAAACATTGACTAATTTTTTCACATAAAAGTGAAGCTGCTTCCTGAAATGAGCCCAAGGTAAGATATTCCACATCTTTATGATTACTTTGATTTATTCTTCTTCTTTATATATTTTGAATAGCATTCTCACTACGTGATTATGACCAGGTTAAGATAGGAGAGATCCAGGAAGTTCAACATTTTTTAAAGCTATGCAGTAAAATTCCTGAAGTAGGTGAGGTTGCCTGATCGATCTTATTTTCGTAGGGTAAAGAATGCGTAAGGAACACGAGGAAGTAATGTGGTTCGATCTATCGAAATAGATCTTCGTCCACGGAGCAAGAGAGTGTATCTTTATTGAGTGTGTAAGAAGCGATTACAAAGAGTGTAGATGATTTCTTTCATCTAATCTAGCCTCTATTTATATACCATCATATTGAGTTTGACTCTAATACAAAGTCTTCTCTCATAAGGATTCTTTTAGATATGCATCCGAATCTTCTACGTCTCCAATATCGATTTGAGTTGTAGTTGGTCAAGGAGTCTTCTTGGGCCGAACTCACATAGGCCGAGCTTAATGTCGGGGCCCATTTATATTGGGCCTGATGCTTGGGCCTAGTAGTTGGACAGTATCCTATCACATCCCCCCCCAAAAAGACGTAGAAGTGAGGTCGTGATGGACGGGGGAGGGGACAGTGGATCGGACATTGTCTCGCCGAAATTTGTGATCTGGCGAAGCGGAATGCGTATAGTCCTGCCGAAGTTGAATGTCGCCCGGTCATAAATTGGCCGAAGTCGAACACTCGTTGCCCTACCAAGTCGAATATGTAATCTCGTGTCGAGGTCGGACACGGATGCCATGCCGAGGTCGAACACGAACACGCCACATCCATTTAATGTATACGGCGGTTGGGGTCCCGATAAAGTGCACGCTGGGGATAACTTCCCAATACGTCATTTCCCATTTCACTTTATCCGCCGCCAACTTTCAAACTTGAGAAAACTCTCTCTCTCAAAAGTTCGAGTTTCAAAGACTGCTCCTCTTCCGTCAGATTCACGGAGCACCACCGCCATTTATCTCGATAGCCTTGCTAAAACAAGTAAGTATATATGGCTTCTTCTTCTCGTTTCGATGAGGCTCACAACCGTGAAGGCCGTGAGGTGTCATTATCACCATCGGGTTCGCGGTGGTATCTTCATAAGCGCCCTTCCGTCGCCGCTTAGATGTTTTACAATGATTCTTCTATTTCTTCCGCGTAGAGTTGTTTACCCGCTTGGGGATTTTGGTAAGGTCTCCACGCTTCCTTGTGTCTAGATTCCCAATCCATTAAAGAGCTTGCTTTGAAATTTTCCATCCCAAATTTCATTGAGTTGGTTGCCCTCGATCGGAGGATAGGGCTGTGCCCTCCGCAGGAATTTGTCACGATATACGAGGACAACCTTAAGCGCGGTCCTCGCCTTCCTCCCCTTTTATACGCCGAATCGCAAAGAAAATTCGCATACCTCGCCCAAATAATGCCAAACTCTTTTCGGCGTTGACGGGTCTTGGTGTCTATGCCCATCGCCATAATTTTCTCTCACCTTAGGGCTGGTCTTTAGGTTTTTCCGCTTAAATCCAGCTCGGTGGTATTATTTATCACCGTCGTAGCTTCAAAGTGAAGACGAGGTCAAAATCCCGAACCGATGTAAGAAGTTCTTCTTTGTCTGCCTCACGAGGCATTCAAGTTCGTCCGAATACGGGAAGTTGTCGATGAGGCCACCGATGATGCCTTCGTGACCTCGAGGAGTCATTGGAAAGGGCCGCCATGTCGACGAAGTTTTTCCGAGATCGAGCTCGTCATGCGGGTCGAGACCTTATGATCCTGCTACCGCTGTAGAACTAGTGAAGAGTGAGCCCCCTTCTTCCACTTCGCCTTCCATGTTTTTATTTTTTATTTTTATTTTTTATGTCCGAACTCGGCCTTTCTTTAACTCCGCAGTGAACTTCGTGTCGCAAGAAGAGGAAGAGACCGAGGTCCGACCTCGAGCCATCCAACGTGGTTCAAGACCGTGTCCAGGCCTCTTCGTGAGGGTCAAGACATACTAAGGTCGCCGCTTGTACATCCCACGCCCGACAAGGAAAGGCGGTGGTTTTCGCCCGCCGACGATGATGAATGTGAGATCGTAGGTTCTCAGGTCGCACGTCGGTCCTTCCCCGAGGTAATGCAATTGTTTTGCACGTCATAAATTTATGTGTTTGATGTAATTGTTTGACGTGGTTGACTTCGGTACAGGGGACCGAGTACATGACGGCCGAGCTTGCGAGGATGTCCACCCAACTGACGGCGACGTCCACCCAACTGACGAACTACCTTAATGATGCCGTCGTCCAGTTCCACCGGATGGCTCGCATCGCGAGGGATCTGGAGGAGGAGAAGACCCTCCTCGTCCACGAGGTGGCCGAGGCCGAGGCGAAAGCTCGGGATGTGGCGAGGAGGGAGGCTGCGGCTCTGGCGGCAGCCGAGGTGGCAAAGGCGGCCGAGGTGGCGAAGGCGGCCGAGGTCAACCTGCTGAAGGCAGAGGCGGAGGCGAAGACGGAGGCGGAGGCGGCCAGGTATCGGGAGGCCGAGGCGGCGGCCTCGCAAGGAGAGCTTCTCCGCCTTTGCGGAGAGGCTGTTTTTGTCCGGGAGGTTCTCCGGCCTGGTCAGCGATCTGGCCTCGGTCCTCAATAAGAGCGTGGAAGCGGCCACTCTCGATGAAGTCACCGAGGATTACCCGGATTTGGATAAGTCCAAGTACGAGTATGAGGTGATGTCGAATGAGGCCATGCTGCGGACGTATGCCGAGGCTCTTGCTGACGGCATAAAGAACTTTCTGGTTGTAGAGAGCCTGACCTCCTCGCCGACCTTGCTAATCGCCGAGGCAGTCCGTGCTCGCGGCGGTGGGCAGGGACGCCCACTCAAGTCGCTATGGCCGATCCGCTAAGGAGGCGGGCGACGACGATCGCCGAGGCCAAAGTCATGAGGTTCGAAAGGAGGCGACGATCGAGGCGGCTCGAGGGAGAAGTCGCCGGAGGGTCATTGATCCCCTTTTTTTTAGATCAAATGTACTTACGCCATCATTAAGATGTCGGTTCGACTTGCTTAAAGGCTTGAATAAAATCTCTCAATTTTATGGAAGAATGCTTCTTTTTGTTTTGTCTTCACCGTCCCGAACTTGTCGACGATCTCCTGGCTGACCAAATCAAAATTTTGAATCAAGCTCTCAAGCAAAAGAGGTCGAGGTCCTTCACTTGGAAGGCAAGCCGGGCCATGTGCAGGAGGAAGTCGATATAAAATTCAGTCTTCTCATGAAAAATATGATGAGCTTCAAGCTTGGTTTTGGAGTTGGAAGAGAAGTCGAAATCAAGGATGATGCCAAATCGATCGTCGATGAGCACGCCGAACACGAGGCTGTTATTTCAAGTGGTGGAATGAACATCTCGAGGTCAAGCCAAAATCTTAGAGATCGCAGGCCGGTTTTCGAGCTACAAACGTGAGTACGACCGGGACTCTTGGCAATTTCAGAGCAGCCACCGACCGAGAAGAATAGACGGTCCAGCACAAAACTGCTGTAGCTCGTCATCCACAACTTGAGCGGTGCTTGCTCGACCGCCGAGGCTTCCTCCCCCGACGGTGCGCTCAACACCGGGATTGTTGATAGGCATCCACGGAGTTTTATGAGCGAGAGGCGGCAAGCTATCGAGCAGCCGGGTCGGATGACGAGACATAGAGGTCAAGCTGGCCGAGCTCCAGGTGTCGATCGAGGACGAGGTAGAGGTAGGGGTAGGGTAAGCATAGATGAACTGTTGAAACCTCATTTTGCTAGAGATTGGCTTAGCTTCTCCCAGCCTCCCGGTCCTTCATCGTCCTCGTAATGTCGTGTATGCGTTGTATTTTTTGGAAAGAAGAACAAATTTTTCTTTGTCTTGTGTTGATTTTTTCTTTTTATCAAACACTATATGCATTTCGTCCTCGTAATCAAACGAAGGTAGGTCATCCTCGTAATCAAACGAAGGTAGGTCGTCCTCGTAATCGCGAGAGTAGGTCGCCCTCGTAATCAAGCAAGGTAGGTCGCCCTCGATTTAAACGAAGGTAATTCATCCTCTAAATAAACGAAGGTAGTTCGTCTCGATTTAGACAAAGGTAATTCATCCTAAATAAACGAAGGTAGTTCGCCCTCGATAAACGAAGGTAGTGCATCCTAAATAAACGAAGGTAGTTTATCCTCGATTAAATGAAGGTAGTTCATCCTCGTATTTAAACGAAGGTAGTTCATCCTCAGATTAAACGAAGGTAGTTCATCCTCGTATTTAAACGAAGGTAATTCATCCTCGAAATAAACGAAGGTAGTTCGTCCTCGTATTTAAACGAATGTAGTTCGTCCTCGTATTAAACGAAGGTATAAGTTCCTTATTTGTCGAGAAGTGTCGATAGGGGTGGTCCCCTCACGCGCATTTATTTTACCCTGTGTTGGGTTTATTTATCATCCTCTTAGAGGGTATTATATAATGGGGAAGAGGTAGTATGCATAAGTGACAAATGAAATATGCAAGACTGAGTACATGAAGTAAATAAAGAAAAAGATTTTATTAATGAAAAACGATGTAACAAAAGAAAAGGACCTAAAGACACGACTTAACAAAACAAATGAACATTTTTTTTTGACACTTATGCAAAATATCTCTTAAGATGAATGATGTGCCACGATGAGGTATTTTCTCACCGGATAAATGTGAGCTTATATGACCCTTTTCCGAGGACTTCTTCAACTCGATATGGTCCTTCCCATATGGCTTCCAACTTGCCGAAGCTTTAAGCTTTATCGACTTCGTTATTTCAAGTACGAGGTCGCCTACTGGAATTATCGGATTTGACACGGGTTATAATACCGAGCTACTTGTTTCTTACCGAGCTTCTAATGTGGCGATGTCTCTCTCTCTTCTAGCGATCCGTGTCGGTTCAGATTCTTCCCATTTGCTTCAACCGAGAAATGCATGGTACGGGGCTCGCATACCGATTTCACCGGATTACTGCCTCGCTCCATACACCAAACCGTAGGGTGTTTCTCCGCTCGATGTTCGAGGTGTTGTACGGTATGACCATAAGACTTGTGGTAAATTTTCCACCAGCTGCTCTTCACTCGCCGAGGCAAGTTTTGAGTCCCTTCACAATTGTCCTGTTGGTGACTTCGGTTTGACCATTTGCTTGAAGACGGGCCACAGAGGTGAATTTTGTCAATCAAGCTCTCGACACCACTCTTCAAGACCTTATCGTGAATCTGCGTCCCATTATCCAAACGAGGATATGGGGAATGCAAAGCGACACAATATTTTTCCGCACAAAGTTGAGAGCTTTTTGCTTGTGATTTTCACCAAGGGTTCGCCTCCACCCATTTTTGTGAAGTAGTCGATAGAGACAATCAGAACTGAAATCGCCTCGAGCTTACTGTAAGGGCTCACAATATCGACCCCATTGCATGAATGGCCAAGGGCTTTGCATGCCGACGAGGTCGGTTTGAGGTAGCCTCGGCACATTTCCATGAATTTGACACTTTGGACACTTCTTTACGAGGTCGATTGAGTCTCGGAACATTGTTGGCCAATAGTATCCCCATCGCATGATTTGCTTTGATAATGCGCGGGTCCGATATGGCTTCCACATGATCCCTCATGTACTTCTCGTAGTACGATTCAGCTCGGTTCGACCCAAACACCTTAGGAGAGGTGGAGATACGACTTTCAGAGAATTCCTTGCTCAAGCACGATCGCAAAGATTTGCTCAAGATTTTCCTAGCCTCGAGTCGTCATGAGGTAATTCGCCCTAGTCCAAATATTCTTGAACGGGAGTCATCCAATTAAGTTCTTCATCGAGACTATGTTAACTTCGACATCGCATCGCCTATGCTTCTCTTTCGACTTCTTCTATTGGCGGGCTCGTTGATGACGGCCGCTTTGCTTAAGGTGTCACCGGCTATTCTCGCCCCGGGATACGAACCAACCGGAAGTATGAGAAAGATCTGTAGGTTTTGGTCGTTTCAAGGTATTTCTTCATCCTGTTGCCTTTAGCTTCGTACTTTCCAAACATGTGGCTTACTATGACCTGAGAATCACTGTGAACTTGCACGACTCTTATCTGAAGGCTTTGAGCTAGGTGAAGTCCTACAATTAAGGCCTCGTACTCCACTTCGTTATTCGTAGTTTTGAACGCAAACCGAAGTGCATAGGTGAGTTCTTGGCCATCTGGTTCTAAAAGTAAAATGCCTGCCCCACTTCCCGTTTTTTCCGAAGCTCCATCCACATAGATTTGCCAGCAATTCTCGGATGCTTCCTTTATGGGTTCGGCTTCGGTATTGTTTGAGGTAGGCTCGGGGAGTTTCGGCTTCTCTGTGAAGTTAGCCTCTACAAGAAAGTCTGTTATGGCTTGACCCTTGATGGCTTGACGAGGGCAAAAAGAGATAGCGTGCTCTCCCAATTCAATTGCCCACTTCGCAATTCTCCCCGAAGCTTCTGGCTTTGTCAACACTTGCCGAAGTGGATGATCGGTCAGAACTTGTATAGGATGTGCGTGAAAATAGGGACGTCGCCTCCTCAAAGATTTACTAATGCTAAAGCGAGCTTCTAGAGGTTGATATCTCGCTTCGCCCTTTAAGTGCTCGGCTGATGAAATACACAGAGAGTTGACGACGTCCGTCCTCTCGTACCAAAACTGTACTTATGGTTCATCCGAAGTCGCAAGGTATATGGAAAGGACTTCTCCTTCTTTTGGGACAGATAAAGTGGGGAGTTTGGCAAGGTAGTTTTTGAGATCTTCAAAAGCTAACTTGTGTTTATCATCCCAATTGAACTCCGGAGCCTTTTTGAGAATTTTGAAAAAGAGGAGTTGCTTCTCCGCTGCTTTTGAAAGAAAACGGCTTAGTGCGACTATGCGACCGTCAACTTATGCACGCTATGGATGGTCTTCGCACCTTCATCTCCAAAACGGTTTGAACCTTGACGGTTGGCTTTTAATCCTTCTTGGAAACCAAAGACCCCAAAAATTTCCTGATCGAATCGCAAATGTACATTTTTGGGGTTTAGTTTTAGGTTTACTTTACGAAGTAAGCCGAGGACAATTCTGAGGTTGGCAACACAGGTGGCTTTCTCCTTACTTTTGACGATGATGTCATCTACATACACCTCCACAATTTGACCGATGTAGGGTGAAATATCTTGTCCACCATTCTTCGATAGGTGGGCCCCGCATTCTCGAGTCCGAATGGCATCTTCTTATATGCAAAGACGCGGGTTCGTGATGAAGGCTGTTTTGACGCTGCTCGCCACTCATGAAGACTTGGTGATACCCTCAGATAGATCCAAGAAGTCAATACTTCAGATCCGACCAAAGCGCCAACTTTCTTGTCAATATTGGGAAGTGGGTAGCATCCTTGGGCAATGTTTATTGAGATCGTGTAATCGATACACATTCGCCATCCCTCCTCCTTTCGACCATCACCGGGTTGGCTATCCGTGTCGGATACTTGACTTCAACAATATGCGTGCTTTGAAGAGTTGGTTCACTTCGTCATGTATGACCTGATTACGTTCCGCCGTAAAGATCCGTTGTTTTTGCCGAACTGGTTTGACACTTGGGTCAATGTTGAGCCGGTGAGTAATAATACTTGGTGAGACCCCGGTCATGTCAAGTGGTGACCAAGCGAAGATGTCTCTGAATTCCATTAGGAGTTGGATGATCTGCTTTCTCAGCTGAGGTACTTCGATAGAACCTACTTTGACGACCTTGAGGGGATCGCCTTCATACAGTGTGACCTCCTGCATGAAATGCCGAGAGTAGACGACGCCCTTTCGGCCCAACTCCTTGGGCTTCGCTAATTGCTATGCACAGGTGCCGGGTCAAGTCCCAAGACCTCTTAAGGCGACCTACATGCACTCTTTCGCTTGTTTTGATCTCCTGATCACAGCTACCCTCATTTTGTGGGATCTTCATGGTTAGATGATACGTTGAGCATAATGTTATATGTTGAGTAAAGTTTACCACAAAGAACTGCACCACCTTGGTGGAGCTCGTCGGCGCTTTTTCCACCGTGAAAGGTAGTCCAATGATCCCTCTCGGCGCTGCCTTCTTCGCACGAAGCTTCGAGTGGTAGTGGCGCCTGGTGTAAGGCGCGCTCCTCAATCCCCAATTTGTCGAAACACTCCTTCAAGAGGATACTCACCGACGCACCACTATCGACGTACACCGCCGAACTAACTTGTTGGCGACACTACTACAAAAATCGTGATAGACTACGCGTGCTTTATGTGTAGTGTATGTGCATTTCAGAGTGTAGAGAAAAGTGGTGTAGAAAAAAAAGCGCGAGACACATCGTGCTTTTATGCGTAGTCTATACCCACCATAGACCACGCCGCACACAGACTACGCTTTTATGCGTAGTCTATACCCACCATAGACCACGCTTTTCTCACATAGACCACGCCACGCCGTAGTCTATACCCCATGCATCACACAAAATTCACACACACCACGCTTTTACGCCGTAGTCTATACCCACTATAGACCACGCCGCACACGCATTCGCGCCACGCCGTAGTCTATACCCCATGCATCACACAAAATTTCTCGCACACACCACGCTTTTATGCGTAGTCTATACCCACCATAGACCACGCCAAGACATAGACCACGCCGCTTTTTTCAATAAACATCTAATTGTTGCTAGGTCGGTGTCTCTGAGGTTCGAAAATCTATGAAAGGACATCGACTAAAAGTGCTCCCGAACCGCAGCCGGATAGTGACCCATCACATTTACGCCGTAGTCTATACCGACAGATCACACAAAATTTTGCACATACACTACGCTTTTATGCGTAGTCTATATGTATTAACCACGGTTTTGAGTTTATTTACTACTTGTTTTAATGCCAAATTTACTACGCTTTTCTATTACAACCCGTAGTCAATTTAATAACAACTACGGTTTTTCAATTTCAACCGTAGTTAATTTCTTTATTTAAACCTCGCATAATTAATAACACACAAGCAAACGAGATTAAAATATACTCATGATTACTTTCAAAATCACTATTCAAAAATATACAACTGTTTATTACACCTACAAAATCACTATACAAAATATACAATCTATTTTCATTACAACTACAAAATCACTATACAAAATATACAACTGCTTTCATTACAACTACAAAATCACTATACAAAAATACTATGACATCACATAACAAAACAATAAGACCGTATCCCCATATCACAAGACAAAATAATTCAAAAGATCAATAACTTACAACTAAAACATCACAAGACTATATGTGAAGAAGATGAAATTTGCCCATTCAACGCGAACTTCATCAATGTCCTCTCGAGAGTAAGACCGATTTTAAACTATTAACAATTCAAAAATAGAATATTAGCACTCTTGTATGAAAAAAATGATTATATTAAAGAAATGAAATGGTTATCTTACATGTGAACGTAAAGAAATGGAACCACTCTTCATAACTTCTTCAATTATATCTTTCATGAAGTCGTAGTAAAAAGAACCCGCATTGCTTTGAATCGGGTTGTCTCGACACTTTTAAAATATAAAATATTAGCAACATGTAGATGTATATGAAACCAACATAAAACAAATGTGATTTGATAAAAGAAATGTAGGAAATCTGATTTTAACCTCTCCGAGGATCTATCTTCGATGTTTAATTCACCATACATTGATTATATTCCTAGACGCGTCTATATAATTAATTCGCAACATGTAGGGGTTTTCTCGTGTTTACCTTTCAACTGCTTGGGATGAACGGATGAACGGATCGAGACTCGTGCTTTGATCTTCCGGATTGTATCCCGCCGCCCAATCTCCAACATCAAGTGAGGACGATCTATGGAGAATGCTTGAAAATCACCCATGCTCTCACGATTTTCAAAATCACCCTTAGGAATCCTAAGCATTCTCGAAAATTATGGTGATGGATAATTAAAGATTAGCTTTGATCTTATCTCTTACCTTATATTTATAATGCATTACCATAATCCCATTAGGAAAGGATCCATGCATATCCCATAAATATAATAATATCCTTATGGATAAAGAGGATCAAACCTTACCATAGAGAGCATAGGGCGCCGATTTTCCTACAATCACGGCCTGGACGGGCCAGCCAGGATCAAATGCAAGGAATAAAGATGGGCCTCAAATAAATTAATTATCTTGTGTTCACCCGTAACATAAATTAATTTATAAACATTTATTCATGCCACTAGAGAATAAATGTCGACTTACCCATTTATTACCGAAGGTGAGTCGGCTTGACTTAGATATTACGAATCCTCGTATTTAAGATATCATGACGTCCATTAATTATTTATAGATTCGATCGCTTAAAATAATTAATATCTTTAATTCCTTAAGTAGTACCACTTAACCTTATTATTGTACTGAGCTAACTCAACCTGCAGGTTTAGTACAATAAACCTTTGAGCTCCTTAAGGGACGCCATCATCCTAAATGGATACGGTAACTTGATACGATAACTAGCATGACATACAAGCAATCATGCGACCACCCAAGACGCGAGAATATGGGTTAGAACATATAACCTCACCCATAACAAGTCAAAGTGATGGTCAAGAACTCATACTCACCTAATACCGATCGAGGTTTAGATCATCGTAAGTCACCGAGATCTTGGTTCTTCACGACGGTCGATAGAAGAACTCATCTCACGGTGATCCTTCAATACGCCGAGACGCATCAAAGACAGACAAGCAACCAAATCAAGTCACTTCTTATCTATACCGCAGCCTATACCAACAACTCGTCCTCAAGTTGTCTCGGTTTGTGAAACTTTTTATATCTCATTAAGCTCGACCAATCATACGCATCGTGATCTTCTACACATCGTATGATCTAACTTATATATGAGATAAGGGACACGATATATGCAATCAAGTAATCAATTCGGATAGAGATTGTAATAGTGGTAACAGGAAACATTGTATACAAGCTCAACCAAACCGCTTTCAAGATACAAATCCAACAATCTCCCACTTATAGTAAAGCAAACTTTTAGTATACAATGTGTCTCTACTAGCTATTACAAACAAAACCATCACTTTGCTTCTCCCACTTATACAAAGTTTCCTTTCTAAGTGGGTGCCATCAAGCGCAATCCAAGTCCTCGACGTGTCCTTCGTAGACTTTTTGCGGCAGCTCTTCGTGAATGGATCCGCCAGGTTATCCGTCAGACATCTTTTCGATCAGCACGCCCCTCGCCTAACGATTCTCGTATGACATGGTACTTTTCTCTATGTGTTTGGTCGCCTTATGGGTTCCGTGGTTCCTTCGAGTTCACATCGCACCGAAAGTTATCACAAGAAACTATGATACTCTTGGGCAAACCAGTACCACACCTAGATCCACGAGGTAGTTCTTGAACCATACAGCCTCCTTAGCGCCTCTCCGGTTGCTACATATTCGGCTTCCATGGTAGAGTCCGCACGCATCGCCGCTTTGCACTCCGCCAGATACGGCTCCACCTCCCAAGGAAAACACATAGCCCGAGGTAGACTTTTCTCATCACGGTCACTTTGAAACCGAGTCTCTATAACCCAAAGACATTAGACTATCCGCATGGTAAACCAACCTATAATCTCGAGTCATTTTCGTGTACTTGAGTATATGCTTTATCGCAGCCTAATGAGCTTGTCCGTGGTTAGATCGATATTCAGCTACTATGCCTACCGTGATAGCGATATCGGGCCTCGTACATAGCATTACATGTACATGAGACTTCCTACGCGGAAGCATAAGGAACTTGTCTCATTTCCTCTATCTCCTTTGCGAGTCATAGGTGATCGCTCCTTAGATAAAGGAACGCCATGTCCGATGTGTAGCAATCCTTTCTTGGCGGTCTCGTGATACTAAAACGAGTAATCAAAGTATCAATGTAAGACGCCCGAGATAAGCTCAACATTCGATCTCGTAAACCTTGATCAAAGAATGTACGCCGCATCTCCTAAGTCTTTCATTTGAAATCGATTGATAACCAACTCTTTACGCCCCGATAACAACTTCACATTGTTGCCAACTAGAAGAATGTCATCTACATAAAGTGCAAGAAATACCACATCACCGCTGACATCTAAACGATACACACAACTCGCTAGGCAACCGGGTAAATCCATGGACTTTACCACCTCGCCAAAGCGTAAGTTCCGTGATCGTGAGGCTTGCTTAAGCCCATAAATGGACTTCTTAAGCTTCCATACTAGATGCTCTTCACCCTTCACCACATAACCTTGGTCACGTCGACATAGATGTCTCTACCTTCCTCAAGGTAACTGCTAGAAAAGCGGTTTTCACATCCATTTGCCAAACCTCAAGGTTCAGTGGGTGCTATGGCCGTAAGAATTCGATGGACTTGAGCATTGCACAGTAAAAGGTCTCATCGAAATCGATGCCCTCAACTGAGTGTACCCTTTCGCCACAAGCCGTGCTTTAAAAGTCAAACCTCTCAATCAATCTCTTCCTTCAGATACCCACTTACTACCTATGGCTTCCTCGCCATCCGGTAGAGGTGTCTTTCATACATCCATAGTGTTATGGATTCGATTTCTAAGTCCATAGCGGTGTGCCATGATCTTGCATCATTGTCTTGTATTGCCTCGTCAGATGTGCATGAGTCGATTATTGCTCGCCGCTTCCCGGACTAAACCAAGATTCACCCACGAACATAAATTGCTCGGTCGACGAACAACCCTCCCACTACGACGAGACGCCATCGGCACAATGGCAACGGGTGCGTAAACTCAGGTTCTCTATCTTGCACAACTTGTCGGGTAGGTACCACTCAGACGGCCGGTATCTCCAAAGGAACTCGACCCACTTCAATTTCTTCAAGTATCTGTGTCTATCCTCCTACTAGACTCGACATCTCGCACTTTGGCCTAATCGGTGGTGGAATACGATCATCTTCTAAGTCCCAAGAATGATTTCAACTTGGATTTATGGTTTGTCATATAATCCTCTTCTAAGAATCGGCATTAGTGCTAATAATGACCTTCCGATCCTTAGACTATAGAATAAACCACCTTCGTTCCTCTAGATAGCCAATAAACAACCTCAAGGCGTCGGATCTAACCTTCAACTTGTCGCCTTCTTGTTCAAAGACATGTGCCGGATCGCCCATATCCTTATGTGGTTTAAACTAGGCTTGCGCCCAAACCACAACTCGAAAGGGTCTTTTCGACCGACTTGACGGTACTAGATTTAGCAAGTATGCCGCCATTTCTAAGGCATACCCCATAACGAAATAGGCAATGCCGCATAACTCTTCATTGATCTAACCATTTCCAAAAGAGTCCTATTTCTTCGCCTCGACACACCATTTTGTTGTAGTGCCCTGGTGTAGTGAAATGGGAGGTAATCTCACACCGCACCAAATAGTCCATAAACTCGTTATCGAGGTATTCGCCACCGCGATCGATCCGCAGGACTTGATACTTTACCAAGCTTCGTCTCCACTCCGCCTTAAACTCTTTGAATTTCTCAAAGCATTCGACTTATGTGAAGGTATATGTATCCGCACTCTGAGTAATCGCCAATGAAAGTGACAAAATACTGCATTCTCCACGAGCTTGTGTGGACATCGGTCCACACAGTCGAATGGACTAGCTCCAACACTTCTTTGGCTCTATAACCCTCGCCTTGAAGGGTCCGGGTCGACATCTTTCCTTCTATATGTGATTCATGCACTTAGAACGGAGTAACCGTGAGATTACCCAACGCCCATTCTTAGCCGCTTTGGATCCTATTTAGATTGATGTGACCTAATCTAAGATGCCGAGAAAGTGGTGTCATCTTGCTAAGAAAACTTTCTTTTAAGGTTTGATGTAGATGCAACATAGTTATAGGTATTATGTTTAGCGTAAATAGTATAAAGTGAATTATATAATGTGCTACACGTATAACTTCGTCATTTCTTATGATATAAACACCACTATCAAAATAATGAATATCCATGAATAAACAATTTTGAAATAGAAACAAGGTTCCACTAAAATCCGCACATATAAAACATCTTTAATACTAAACTGTTCTATCAAAACATAAAGTAACATCTCCGACCGCAACGGCCTCGACTTTGCTTCGCGCTGCCCATGGAGATCGTTATCTCGCCATTAGTCGCCTCCCTTGTCCGCAGGAACCCCGCAGGTGTAATAAACATGATCAATCGACCGTGTCTACTACCCAAGAATGGGTAGAACAAGTCGCTAAACATGTTTCACATTAAAGCAAATGGCGCACTGAGCCTTGAGCATAGGGCACTGACCTTCCAATGCCCGGCCTTGCCAAGACTTCAAGCACTTGCCTCTCCTTCGCTTCTTCGAGCCTCCGTGGCGCCATGTTCTTGCTCCTACTACTCCCACTAGTTCCTCGCCTCTACCACCTTTGGTTCCCTTTTCTTTTTCCATTTTGCAACGGAAAATTTGGACCCTTAGATGTGCTAGCAAGAGCATGTGCCCTTTTCCCATAACTCATTCCGTGGCCACGAGATCATTAAACAACCGACTAAGTGTATACCGGTCTTGCTCATGATCGCATTCATGCGAAAGTTCTCAAAAGACTTGGGCAAGTGTTGAGGATGATATCGACCTGGTCACACAATACCTCCTCCCAACCGATCGACTATCCATGAGACGAGTCATGTGGGAGACATGTTCATGGACCGAACTTCCTTCTTCCATCTTACACGCCAAGATTTATCTCATTGTGTGGAAGCGATCGTCCGATCCGATCGCCCAAACTTACTCGAGACTTGACCATATTTCAACATCGCTCTACCATCAATCGATCTCGCGGTGCAAGCCTTTCGACATTGTAGTCATCATATAGCACTTGGCCATATTGTTCGACTTATGCCAAGTCCGCTGACTCTCAGCCATTAGTCGACGCGTCGCAAGGGCATCGGGTTTAGGAGTAGTGAGAACAAACATGTGTTCTTCAAATGATAAGAACATATTCCATGTTTCGCTTCCACTCGATAAAATTCGGACCGGATAAGGATTTTGTGCAAGCATATTGATAATCGTAAGAGACATATCGAAAAGATAATGTAAACACATAAGCATACGATCGCACATAATTCGTAATAATAATATTGTAACCTTTTGATAAAACAATATTAATTGAAACCTCCAATCGCCCAAGGAATTCCACATGCAAGCCACGCGTATGGATCGTTTATACGAACCCCTCGATTGCACTAAAATATACATTTTAGTCGCTTAATTTCAATCCATGTCAACTTATCCTTATGATAAATGAAATTAATGATTGGACCTTACTGACCACATCACTATCGCAAGAAGGGACTTCGTGGGAAGTTGTACTGATGTGATGTCTAGCAATGACCACAATTTTAACAATGAAAATGAATTTTAGAATTGGCATACTCACTAGACCATACCACTTCCAATCAAAATTCCTTTGTTATCTCATTTTAAAACTATCTCTAGAGAACTTATGAAAATCGCACATGCAAGCCACGCGTGTGGACGCTTTACATGAAACTCCCACTTCTCAATACATTTAAAAGTTTTATTTAGAAATCTCAACTAACAAACTTATGATAAACAAAGGCAAGCAAGCCACGCTGTGTGGATCGCCACTCACAGCAAGTCGCCTCACTTTGTTTAGAGATCAAAAAGTGGAGGTCTTGACATTTTAATTTGAAAATTAATTTATCGGGTTGCTTGCTTAGTCTTTTTGTTCAAAAGGTTTGTCCATGCAGATCACGTAATCCTAGATGCTTTTCTATAGAACTCAACATGTAAAACATGCTCAGTAATTCTAAAATATGCTTGAAAACGCGATAAACCTAGCATGCTTACTATGCGCATCCAATCACGAAAACATATAATATGTTTGTCTACGTAATTTAAACATACATAGCATGCTTCTGCATAATTTAAACATCCACGACATGCAATGAACGATTAAAAATAAAATAAAACGTTCATCGTGGCCCACTCATGGAACCTGCACTTTCTTGCCTAATCTATTACATTGAATTACAAAGTACAGATCTTCATCAACTTCGAAAAACGGGCCTCACGTGCACGGGCATGGACCGGATTCGTCAAAACTGGATTCGGGCCGAAAACGGGTTCGGGTCGAAAAATCGGGTCTGGGCCGGGTTTGGGCCGGGTTGGCCCAAAATGGGCTGGGGCAGCGTGTTAGGGCACGCCCATGCGCGTGCTCCAAGACCGCCGCCGCCTAAGCTCGCTACCGCTCGCCGAGAAAATCGCGACAGTCGAGGTTTCTCGCGCGAATCTCACGCGTCACCGAAATCCGACGCACGCCGTGGCGCCACCGCTGCGTTTCCTCGCCCGCCCCTCGCGGTCGTGAAGGTGCTTTCGCGAGGCGCCGGGATCTCGTGGCGACAAACACGTGCCCCGCCGCCCGCACACGCACGGAAGACCGTGGATCTCGCACACGATGCGCGTAAGCACCTAGCGACCGCTGGCGCGGCCGCGATCCGCGATAAGCGCCGCCGAGGCGACGCTCCGCCGCCAGGCTGGCTCGCGGGTCGCGTGAGTGTTGCTCGAGGTTTCGCACTCGCCGAGGTACGCCGAGGCTTGCGTAGGTTCGCATGCCCGCACGCCCGACCGCCGAGCGCGACCCCGCACGCCCGTGTCACCCGATTTGGTGTGCCAACCGCCGAGACGCTACTGGCGCCGCCAAGGCGCCGCTGTCAGGTCCGCCGAGGGCACGCCGCCCGTGCTCGCGCCCGTTCGCCGATGCCGCTGAACGCGCGCATGGCGCGGCGATGATGTTTCGCGCGCGCGTCCGGTATCTCCGACGCAGTCTTCGCCGCCTCGTTCTTTTGTGCTTTCGTCTTCGCTCTTCTTTACGATAAGATTTACAGGAAAAATTTAATCTAACCACGGATTTTCGTGGTGAAAAACAAAACCGACAAAAATAAACGAGCCACGATGAACGATGGATCCAACAATTAATTAATTGCGCACGTAATAATCAAACGTGAATTAATCCAACAGAGCCAAGATAATGAACCTCGCTCTGATACCAATTGTAAGGAAATCTGTTTTTAACCCTCTCCCGATGATCTATCTTGGATGTTTAATTCACCATACATTGATTATATTCCTAGCATGCGCCTATATAATTAATTGCAACACGTAGGGGTTTTCTCGTGTTTACCTTTGAAACATCGGGGATGAACGGATGAACGGATCGAGACTCGTGCTTTGATCTTCTGGACTATATCCCGGTTGCCCAATCTCCAACGTCGAGTGAGGAAGATCTATGGAGAATGCTTCGGAAAATCACCCAACACTCTCACTATTTTCGAAAATCACTCCTTAGGAATCCTAAGCATTCTCGAAAATTATGGTGATGGATAATTAAAGATTACCTTTGATCTTATCTCTTACCTTATATTTATAATGCATTACCATAATCCCATTAGGAAATGATCCATGACATCCCATAAATATAATAATATCCTTATGGATAAAGAGGATCAAATCCTTACCATAGAGAGCATAGGGGCGCCGATTTTCCTACAGCTACGGGCCTGGATGGGCCAGCCCAGGGATCAAATGCAAGGAATAAAGATGGGCCTCAAATAAATTAATTATCTTATGTTCAACCCAGAACATAAATTAATTTATAAACATTTATTCATGCCACTAGAGAATAAATGCTGACTTACCCTTTATTACCGAAGGTGAGTCGGGCTTGCACTTAGACATTACGAATCCCCGTATTTAAGATATCCGCACGTCCATTAATTATTTATAGCATTCGGACTGCTTAAAATAATTAATATCTTTAATTCCTTAAGTAGTACCACTCAACCTTATTATTGTACTTGAGCTAACTCAACTTGCAGGGTTTAGTACAATAAACCTTTTGAGCTCCTTAAGGGGACGTCATCATCCTAAACGGATACGGTAACTTGATACAGATAACTAGCATGACATACAAGCACTGCCACCACCCAAGATGCGGAGAATATGGGTTAGAACATATAACCTCACCCATAACAAGTCAAAGTGATGGTCAAGAACTCATACTCACCTAATACCTTATCGAGGTTTAGATCATCGAAGTCACCGAGATCTTGGTTCTTCACGACGGTCGATAGAAGAACACATCTCACTATGATCCTTCAATACGCCCGAGACGCATAAGCAACCAAGTCAAGTCACTTCTTATCTATACCGCAGCCTATACCGACAACTCGCCCTCAAATTATCTCACCAGAAAATTTTTATATCTCATTTGCTCGACAAATCATACAGACTTCGTGATCTTCTACACATCGTATGATCTAACTTATATATGAGATAAGGGACACGATATATGCAATCAGTAATCAATTCAGATAGGAGATTGTAATAGTGGTAACAGGAAACATTGTATACAAGCTCAACCAAACTGCTTTCAGTATACAAATCCAACATGAAAATACCTTTACAATTTCCCAAGTTGGTTGCTTCTTCCCTCTTTTCTCCAACTTTGCATTAAACATAAAAATTGCCCTTCAAGCAATTAATAGTAATTAGATACTACCACAAATACACACATTTCAAAGTACAATACACAGTATCAGTAAATGCTCAAACATTATGTTCATGGCAATGCAGTAACAACATCACAATTCCAAGTATAGTTTATACATAGAATTTACAACAGAACATACTGTACCTTTTTGGAATTTAGTATTCAAACTATGTACATATGTATGGAATCATCCCACACACAGAATATTGCAACACAAACTCTCAAAGAAACAGGTCTATGGTTCAATCACTCACGCCCCTAACCCCACTTAAAAATACTATGTGAGGATGAGGTTTGGTGGGCCCCAAAGATATTTTCTAATTAGTGAGGGTTGGGGAGCTTGTATTTTGTAGGTCGAGGTTGGGGTAAGGTGTCAAACGACTTCCATTAATTGCCAAAATACAAAAAAAATAGTACACCATAAAACAAATTAAATTTAAACATCACACTAATTGAAAATAAAGAACAAGAATGAATCGATCATGATTGGAAGTTATACTTTAGTGATGATATTAATTTAAGATACATCATACTTTAGTGAAAATAAAGAACAAGAATGAATCTAATCGGAGAAGTTGCACTAAAATATTAATTTAAGACACATATCGATCGGATTCGATTTAAGAATTTTTGTATGGTGTATTATTTTGATTGTAGAAAACCTAACTCGAAAAGTGAATCGAAGCTACGTATGTAGGGAGTAAAATTAAATCCTAATATTACACCTGCATTGGAGTGAGTTCGCGGCACTAAATATTTACCATAACAAATAAATGCATCTATATAATTTAACGATATATAATAATTAAACATTTTTAGACTTCCTCATGTTTTGTTTTTATGCATATGGGCTTATATTATTAGAGCCTTTCTGTTTGAGTGAAAAGGCTTAATGGTTTGGAAGTTTACTAATTCCCCACTTCAATTTGGGATTCCTCAGGAATCATTGTTGGGTCCTAGTTTCACTATTTATGAATCAAAGTTTGGAAAGTCTTGGCTCCCCTACTTCCTTGTCTCTGATCTTACCACTCTTACTCAGTCACCATCCATCTTAGCTCCACAAACCCAAAACAATTAAGAAGCTCAAAGATGTCAACTTATTTAGATATTAAAGATATGACCAAAATTAGCCCATCTATCCCTTCATCAAAAGCAATGACAAAACAAACATCTAGATAAGGTCTCCACGTGGCGACTAGAAACCACCAGCATTTCAACAAGCAACATTTTATATTTCCCAAACAAAGCCTCTACTTTGTATTTTCAGCCCACTCAATTCAACGCTCCCATTTTTCCCTCCTCCCCACTTAAAATATATCAAAATAGTTATTCACATGCCAAGAACCATCCGTTAAAGCCAAGGAATAAGAGATTGATGCAATTGTAAATAAGCAAGGTACATAGTAGATTCTAACCCCGGTTTCAAACTTAGTAGATTCACCAAGATCTAATAAATGTCTCATTTCATTTTCCCGCCGATAATCCTTCGTGAACTTTGTCTTTCTACCCTTTTTCTTCTGAAAAAGGGCTAAATCTAACTTAATAACTTTACAATCATTATTGTAACGTTTCGTAATATTACAATGTAACATATGTACATAAAGTTATTGTAAACTTAATAACTATACAATCATTATTTTACTTTATCTGAAACGGTGTTTGTGCCACTTTTCTAGAGCTCTAGGTAATGAAGTCCCAGTATCTGTAAACATCAAAATCTTACCTGAGCTCTAGCTATATGGAAAACATTCACAAGGATAACAAACCTAAAGCACTCACAACTGACAACACAACATAGAGAATCATGAAAGTTTTTACATTCCTTATAAAAGAATGAAATAAATGATGCCAAAACAGAGGTACATGCATGTGATGAGTTCCAAATACAACACAATTAATGCTAGGAATGTATCGAAATAGCTAGAAATATCGTAAAGCAAGAGATAAAAGAATCAATCATCCGCCAAAATTGTTGGCTAGACTTTCATTATAAGAGAAAGAAAACAAATTTATGATTTTATATAACCTCGCAATATTGGTTTCATGCCATTGATATCGATCTCGCTTTTTCTTGAAAATATATATAATCACAAAGACCAAACAAAACCCGGATAAACCCTAACCACGGAACCACTCTCATCCACTAAAACCTAACAATTGTCTCAAACCCAACAAATAATTTCCAATTCACGAAAAGAAAGAAGGAATTAAAGGAGTCAATCTTACGTGTTGACAATATATTTCCAATTATCATCACGAATGCGATGACTAAGAGGTCAAGAAGATAAATCGTTTCTCCACGAGGATCAACCATTGAAGAATCAAATGTTCCCTAATCAATAGAAAACATATAATATTAGACATGTTGAGAAAAAGAACATAATGATGATGAACTAAGATTTAAGACTTACCCACATTGCACGGTACTATCACTAATTGATTTTGAGATACACCTCAAACCTATATCCCAAAGCACGTGTTCGTGCATCTTGATCGCCTCGGGAACATATGATATCTCAAATGGATTCATAAACCACAATCGACCAAGTGTAGTTGTACTCTCCTTGAACTCTTGGAATAAGTGACTAACAAATAAATCAAATGTATTAAATAAACATATACTTAACATTGCAAAATAAATTTTGAAAGAGTAAATTTTACCACATATAAACCACAATGCAATTTCACGGAATTGGTGTAAATCACAATCATGGATGATGTCTTCAAGATGTACGAAAATCTCAAAGGCTTACCAAAGATTTCATCTTCAAATGGAATTAATATCCCTTTCCCATCCGTCAAAGTTTTTTCAACATGTAACACAACACTTTCATCGACGAATGCAAAGTGTCAAAACACTTCACATTTCTCTCCTTAACAACTCTTTGTCGTACTTTTTTTTTTTGGCGTAGAAAGACACCCTAATTTGCATAAGCATAAATGTAACTTGAAGTTTATGAAGTAATAATAATAATAACAAATAATCATGTTAAACTAAAAAATAATACCTGTAACGTATCAACTTTCTCAATGAAGATCACTTGGCAATCATCTTCCTTCTCATTCTCCTTCACTTTCTCCTTGAGGTCTTCATCCACCTCAAAATTCACTTGTTTGACCGAACAACTTCCCTTTTCTTCATAATCTTTCTGGTCTTTGAAATTTTGTAATTCTACTTCAAGTTTTTTCACTCTATCATGTAGGTGACATATCATTTCTTGTTGTTCTCCAAGATTCTTATCCCCCCCCTTCAACTTACCTTGTCTAAGTTCCTTGGATTTTTTGAAGAAAGTAGTAGGAGTAACATAACTACCTACTCCCCGACATGCCTGTATGCTCGCGCTTTTGTAATGCACACGTAAGCAAATCTTCTCCCAAAGTATTAGTCTTCAATTCACCTTCTTCCTTTAGGCGTATGCAATCATCCTTTAGTATACAAATGAAGATTGTAGCAGTTAAGTTCAAGCGGTTAGTATATGCATGTATTATAAAAAATTTATGTTATAATAATAGCAAGATTATTACAAGATATCATCATCATAATAGCAAGAAAATTTTATAATGCATGTATTATAAAAAAAGCATGGAACATCTTACAATCCTTTGCATGAGTTTGCTTTAATTTATCGCCTTCTATATCGCATTTCTTTGGAATTGGTGCTTTCTTCCACATGATGAGCCCTATCTATATCATCGCTCCACATAATTCATACTTCTACAATAATAAAAAGTATGTACATAGGATATGAAGCATAAAGGAGAATGTATCAACGGTGTTCAAGAAAATAAATAAGAAATGAGCAAGTAAGGAAAAACTACCATTGTTTCAACCAAACCCGCATAGCCTCTTCGTGAAAGTCTATGTGGGTACATGTTCTTCTTTACCCTTTCATTTGCTCTTCACTCAATTTCTACAATATGAAGTGAATTCATCATTAAAATACTGTACTAGAAGATACTTTCTACATAAAGGCGCTTAGTTGGTGCCATAAGGTACTGTAATAGTTGAGTAAAATAACAATGACTCCATCCCACTTGCTTCAAGAATCAAGATTCCACCAAATAGGATAGTCCAGCTGCATTTCTACTTGGAGCTTTATTCGTCACATCCTTTGGATCTTAATTGTAAATTAACATGATAGTAAAAGGAAATGAAGCTATTATCACCCTAAAAACATAAACAAAGTGTATAGACACCTTTGCTTAGTGGACTGGTGGCAATTTGGACAGGCCGATCAAGAGAAAATGGCCTTATTTATCCAATCCACATTACAACAATTTGTGGCTAAATGAAAAATGATGGCTAGAGTAACTCATGAAAATGAATACATCCATGACCAAACCATGGACAACGAGGGGAGAGAAAACGTAAAATCTTCACAAGATAGGATCGAATTTTAGTTTATTCAATCTCAATAAACTTCACGATGACTAAAATCAAATATCCCGATAACTAGAATCAAAATCAAATTAATTGACATACGAAAACACATCGTAAATATTTAAACAACAAGAGGAGAATGGTCACCCCTTTGTATCTGCGGGTGTTACAGTGGATAAAGCAAAGACATCAATTAATATGTTTAATTTTTAAACAATTTGTCTTGAGAAAGGAAAAGGGACTTGAGTATAGAATCGCCCAATTCTTTTACTACAACTTGCAAAAATACATTATACACATCAAATGTAAAGGTTTCATTGACCAAGGAATATACCAAGAATCTTTAAGTGTAAATGCAGTATCGTATTTTTTAGGGAATGAATTGAACATTTGTATCATTACAGTTTAGGATCTCTCTGTGTAAAATTGCATTTACAAAGTGAGCACAAAGCCAATGCACTAATATAGTAATATGTGTGACAATAACAGGTGAGAGGAGAAACAACACGAACATCCATTATAATCAACAAGGCTAGCTATATAAGGTCAAACCATCGTAGAGTGTCGAGCCGATCAAACCATAAGTACTTTGATATTTGTCCAAGTTTAGCATTTTCGGAATTAGAAGTGCTGATACTAAAAGATAAGTTCTTGATCATTATAATATTCTCGGACTTGTGTAACTTGTCTCTCACCCTTTCAAGGCTAATTAAGCAACATGACCAACATAGCTATTAGGTAATAGAAACTTAGTTTTTGAGCCATCGAAAGCTTATATAAAGATAAAGGATGCCGTTTATTAATGTACTATGATGTTCAATATCATGTAAACTATAGGACAAAGGATCATTATGTGTTGACTAAGTCTATTCTTCCTGATTTTGCTTTCTTTTATACGTAACAGATGTTGATTTCACATTAAAAACTATCACATAAGTCATTTGCTTACCTTAAAACCTTCTGTTACTCTAGAGAGCACAAATTCAGTCCAATCATCACGTAGAATACCACTGGATGGGGGTGGATCATTCAGTTTTTGAGGATTGTCTATGTTGGGAATAATGTATTTTTTATATAATTTAGACTTCCACTGTCGCCACTTTGTGCCTGCAGATTCTTCACATCCTGCCCTCCAAGTCTTTTGAACTACATATGCTACCTAATAAACCAAAAGAGAATTTGCTCAAGTTATTCCATAAAAATCGTGCAATATTAAATAAATATACATAAATATTAAGGCTACAATTATTTGAATTTATATATGATCGAAGAATAATTTAAACAAGCATACTTACATTCACATGCTCCCAAATAATGTCTTTCACTTCTTTTGGCACCATTTTCCAAGTCTTATAACTTATCTTCACCTCTTGTCGAGCAAGAAGACCAATATAGCTTTGCATTTCACGCAACTCGACCAATTGGTTGTCCTCGCACATTAAATTCAACAACTTCTTTTATCCTTTGGCCTTCCGCTTTGCAAGCTCGGTCAAACACACATTTCCTCTTGTTGATTGTGTTTCTTTGGAGTCCAATCCATCGTGATCGTATCACCAAGAACTATAGTAACCACAAGACCTATTGAAAAATATCAATACAAATAATTAGCTTACCATAAATAAAATAAGCAATGTACAATGCAAAACACACAAACATGGGATTGTACCGGTTTAAGAGTTCAGATTGTTAACCCAAATTCCATCACAATCTTGGCGAACACATGATGGTTCATTTTCATCACGGTCATCATTCAAATTCATTTGTGGAAGCTCATTATTGAAAGCTTGGTAACTAAGAGCCATATCTTCCAACTCTGCACCATTAATCATTTCACGGTACTCTTTATTGGGACATGAGAGTACCACGCACCATATAGGATCTTGAGGGTCTTCAACGTAGAACACTTGTTTAGCTTCGACATCCTAATATAAACGAATCGGTTTGAACCCAATTCTTTTCAAGTTCACTAAGGTAAAACGAAGATCATCTACTCTCACGACACCATTATTCTCAACCCAATCACACTTAAACACTACCATCCGAAATGCTTGATAATCAAGCTCCCAAATTTCCAATTACCCCATAGAACGTCATATCTATGACAATTGGGTTTTATCCTCGCACTTGAAACCTGCATTGTCTTTGCAACTAAGCTGACTCCAGAATTTTGAACAACTCGTAGATTACCGCGTTCTTTTGTATTGTAAGTAACACCATTAATCAAATAGTTTTGATATTTTAGAACACTTTCGCTAGGTCCATGCGCCATCCACTTCAGCTTTGTTGAGATTTGACTAATGAATGTGCTTGATTCTAATGAATGTGCTTGATTTGATGAATGTGCTGATGTCACTCCAAGCTTCAGAAGAAACTAAAATTAATACAAAAGGATTTGTTGTTCTAATTGTTTAATATTTTTAAACTATAACACTTACACGCTCACGAAACTAATCGATGAAAGTTTTGTTATGTTCACTTGTTGCCAAGTTAAAGTTTTGGTAGGATATGTTTTCTTCACAAGTTCCGGATGTTCTCATCCAAAAGATACATCCATGAAAATTAGTGCATAATTATTTAAAATGAAGGCTATCATTAAGTCGGGCATATGTTGAGGACATACTCAATATATGGGTCGACCTCAATATCATTGTTCAATACATATCGATGTGCTCGCTTCCACCCTCAACACCGATTGTGTGGTGTTGAGCACTTGTTAAAGGCCTTGTTCGGATGGCTTGCGAGTAATGTACGGATTCCAATCGTGTGGACATTGGATAAGTAATCGTGCAAAATTCCACCGCATCTTCAAAGAATATAGCATTGAGAATACAACCTTCGTGCCGATTACGATTGCGCACATATCCTTTAAGGATTTTCATAAATCTTTCAAACGGATACATCCATCTATACCAAATCGCCCACATAATTCCACCTCTCGCACAAGATGGACCACTAAATGAATCATTATATCAAAGAATGACGGAGGAAATTCCTTTTCAAGCAAGCACAAAGTCGTCACAATATCACTTTGAATTTGCTCTAAATTTGACACATCAATAACTCTCTCACACAACACATTGAAGAAGAAACACAACCTAGTGATGGTATACCTCACATGTTTTGGTAAACACCACGGATGGCAACCGGAAGCAATTATTGCATTAAAGTATGGCAATCATGGGACTTGAGTCCAACTAGTTTCAAATCCTTCATGGACACCAAGTCGGAAACATTAGATGAATAGCCCATAGGTACCTTCATTCCATGCAAAGAACTGCATAATTTTCTTTTCTCTTCTTTACTTAATGTATGACAGGCAGGAGGTAAAAATGTTCTAGATCCAATCACTTCGGGTGCCAACTCAAGTCGGACACCCAACTCCATCAAATCTTGTCTCGCTGCAATTCCATCCTTCGTCTTTCCCGGAATGTTTAGTAATGTGCCAATCAAACTTTCACACACATTTTTCTCAATATGCATCACATCAAGAACATGTCGCACATGTAGATGTTCCCAATACCAAGATCAAAGAATATCGACTTTTTTTTCCAACATGTTTTGCCTTTATCCATTTGTGGTGGTTCTTGTGTCTTTGGTTTTCTTTTTGCCTTTCTTTTTCTGCTTGACTGGCCATCATCATAATTTGACTTATTTACATCCTTTTTTCCCCAAGAACAAGTGATGTTCTTAACTCTTTCAATTACCTCGTGGCCACTCAACGGATTAGGGGCAAAGTCAAACTCTTGTTGACCATCAAAAGCCTCTTTGTCGTCGATAAGGATGATATGCGGTAGGAATCTTCTATGCCCCGTATATGACATTTTTCTAGAATGTTTCAACATCTTCGCATATGTTTCTTCTCCACATACTGGACATGCTTGATATCCTTTTACAGAGCACCCTGATAGGTTTCCATAGGCAGGAAAATCATTGATTGTCCACAACAGAACAGCTTTGAGCAAGAAACTTTCTTCTCGGTATGCATCATATGCTTTGATACCCACATCCCATAACTCCTTTAAGTCATCAATTAAAGGTGACAAATACACATCAATGTCGTTCCCCGGTTGTTTTGGACCAGATATTAATAACGTCAGCATCATGAATTTCTCTTCATGCATAACTAAGGAGGTAGATTATGCGTGACAAGTAACACCGCCAACAACTATCGTAGAATTCATTAGTGTGTGGATTGACACCATCTGCAGACAGAGCTAACCTAAGATTCCGATTCTCGAAGCAAATTACCGCCATTTTCATCCACTAATCTCCGGTGGTGCATCAGCAGGATGTCGTAGATACCCGTCTGAACATCTTTCATAGATGTTTCCTTATTTCGAAACATTCTCAAAAATCTTGGTATTGGTGGAAAGTACCACAATAGCTTTGCAGGAATGCCAATATGTAAATTAGTTGTCTTCCCACTCTTCTTCCATCTTGACAATCCACATGTAGGACACTCATCACAGTTCTTATATATCTTTCTATATAAGATGCAATCATTTGGGCAAGCATGGATTTTCTCATAACTCATGCCCAAGGTACTTAAGATTTTTTTTGCATTGTATAGAGATGAAGGCATCTCATTGCAATTTGGAAGCATTTCCTTAATAAATCTAACGATTCATTGAAGTTTGTATCGCACCACCTATACTTTGCCTTCAAATTGTACAACTTCACAATTGCTGATAACTTTGAGAACTTTATATGACCTAGATACAAAGGTTTTTCGGCATCCTCAAGTAACTTCCTAAATTCATTTGGATTATTCTGATAAGTCTCATACGCATCATGTATCATGTATCAATAGGATCTTCATTCTTACGATATTGACCATCTTCCCATATTCTATCTTTTCATTGTCTATGCTTGCGGGCATCGATTTTTCCCCATGAAATGTCCATTCTGGTATGTTAGATCCATACCATGACAACACAAGTCGCCCTTATTGCGAGATACATTTTTCTTTTTAAATTACCACATTTGCACAAGGACATGGTATTTGGTTAGAATCTCTCGCATTTTGCAATGCAAATTGTAAGAAAGATTCTACCCCATGCTCGTATTCACGTGATAATCTATTCATTGACCTTTGTCCATCTTGAACAATAAAAAATTCACAACCTAATAGTACCATCAAACATAAATTTAGCAAATTCACATCATTATCATCTCTTCTACCAACCAAAATTAAATTTTATATTCTAAACACATAACTTGGTGAACTTATCACCCCAATCCATCAAAAACTTAAAGGCTTCAAACACTGGAAAAAGTGAGTATGTAAAAGAAACAGTAGCAAGATCCTTATGGAACTCCAATTCACACCAACATATGAAGTTTTATTCAGCAAATCAATCACTATTGACATAATGGAAACTAGAAAGACAAATACTTATTGACCATCATAAGATTCTAAAAATATCTTTACTAAAGAGGTAAAACTTACCTTGTCGTGTACACTTGCGCCTTTAAGCCTCTCGTGTAGATATACCGTCTGTGGAATACAATGTCTTGCCTAGATCCAACCTAAGCAAGTAAAGGCCAAAAGAACAAGTTCTAAGTCCGTGGAATACCTTATGCGATTCAACCTAAGCAATCTCATGAGAAACAAGCGGGATACTTTACAAAGTTTATAAATCATAATTCACGACTTAAATTTAACATGTTTGGTTACTTCAAAATATGTAATGCACCTCTTATCCTCCCAATCGATCAAACTATCAATATGTCAATACCGCCAAATTCATAAGATAATTACATATTCAAAAATAAAGTTGCATCATTATTCCTTTAGTCTCAAAGATGTTTAGTTTCTTCGTTCTTGCTAATGATTCAATGATCATTGTCGATGATAGCCAAGGCACCAAATGCAAGAGCCGGCTTGAGAGTGACTTTACTTTGTTTTGCATTTTAATACAAATGTCCGAAAGACTACTCTTTTCGTTTTGTTTGCTTCAAAGATTTGATCTTATTACGCTTATATTCTTTATTGCTCGGTTATATGCCGATTATCAAATTAGGAGGTATTTATTGGGGCTGAATATTATATATTTGATTGTTATTGAGAAGGATGACTCAACAATATTAATGAATTTAGAATTTTTCTTTGATAAGAATAAGAAAAAAGAAATCTATCCAAGGACAGATTGTGTTGGAGGAATGTACATATTGGAAACACAATTTTCATGAGCTAGTGACTGAGATACACATGTAAAGTTATAGATGACTATATAGAATGCTTGTTTTATGTTTGAATTAGTAACTTCATTAACTGACTTTTCTAATAAAGAATTTTTAACTCGATAATATGCAGAGCCTGGCTGTGTTAGTTGAGACGAAGGACCATATGTCCATATGTAGTGTGTGTATGAATCATTTGTTGTAGCTCTAATATGAAATGGAGCAATTTTACCCTCAAATACTTGTTTCTCTTGGCTTGGCTTCACCCCTCTTGAATGTGTATAAGCTTAAAATAGATTTGTGTTTTGAATGAGACACATGCCCTTTTTGGATGTGTCATATTGTTCTTACTCTTATTCATTTGTTCCTAAATTGCAATTGAGTTCTTGCAAGCACACTAAGTTGGAGATTAATTGATACATGCCCAAATAACAAAATCATGCATCCTTGCTAAATACTTTATTCTCGACTACATGGAAGCAAATTGATTATATTCAACTTTGTTAACTCTATCTTATTTCTGTTTATGCAGGATTTGTTATGCTGCTTCACATCGGACAAACACCACCCCTGTATCTTTGCAGAATTCAGACATCATATCGCATTATTTCATGCATGGCTATTCAAATTTGTTGAAATTGCAAAGAAAAACCTAATGATACACAGCAAAGGAAATGCAGAGAATTAACAGGGACAATAATGATGAAAAATAATGATGAATTTCTCACCATCGCCACATACCTTAAGCTATGGTTGAACTAATGGCTCCAAGCATAGATCCACCAGGCCACTTTGAGCAGGGAGCTAGAGGAGGAGCTTGACGAGTGCTTAAAGAATAGAATAGAAGATGGTGGGATATTATGTTATGTGTACACTAGATGTTGAACTACAACATACTCAATCGCCAGAAGAGAATAGGAAGAACCCAAAAAAGAAAACAAAAAGGAATTGGGTTCTCCTCATGGACATATATGTTATAGATGCATAATTAGGCACTGCTCGGGTGGGTTACGTCTTTGGAGCTGCGAGGAGTGGGCGGGCAGATCTTACGTGCCAAGCCCAACCGTATAGGATGAGTGGGTGCAAGCTCAGCAAGTGCAATATCCTGCATATAATAAATCACATAGATAGAGCTTAATTAGAATAGAGCAAATACAGAATGGTCAAGCTTCAACTGAATTTCCATTCACCAATGTAACTTCTGACATCCAAATCTTCCATAGATATCTAAGTTCCTACGTACAAAAAGTAAATCTTCAAAGAGCAGATTAGTTCACTCAATTCATCTCAAAATGGATTCAAACATTCTCCAAAAAGGTATATGCACCAGTTGCTATATAGCACATGGTTAGATTTTACACACGGTCTTGTGATCACAAATTGGAAACGACAAGTTTTGCAAGGTAATTCCTTAACGATACCAATCCTCAGCATCAACCGATTTTCCCGAGTAATGAAAAACAAAGTTCCATTTTTTTTCTTATCTTCTTCAGTTAATCTTTGATTTAGGAATAAAAATCTTTAACAACAAAACATAGTTTTGAGGCAAATTCAAGTAAATTTGCCAGTACCTGATTGTTTGAACCTTATCTGTGCTATTTGTATTCATTAAAAGAAAACAAAAACATTTCCTGCACCAACACCGATCTGCCATTTATGCCTCCTATAGGGAAAACCATGTTTATCCCTCGCCCCGATGATCTATCTTGGATGTTTAATTCACCATACATTGATTATATACCTAGCATGCAACTATATAATTAATTGCAACACGTAGGGGTTTTCTCGTGTTTACCTTTGAATCTGTCGAGGCGGAATGGATCGAGACTCGTGCTTTGACCTTACGGATCAGATCCCGGTTACCCAATCTCCAACGCGTCGGTGAGGGCGATCTATGGAGAATGCTTCGGAAAAAACACCCAATGCTCTCTACTAACTCTCGAAAAATCCTCACAATGTTCTTGTGATTCTCGAAAATAATGCTTGTTAATGAGTGGATTTACTTTGATTCTATCTCTTACCTCATATTTATAATGCACTACCTTAATCCCATAAGGAAATTACCATAATCCCATATGGAAATTACCATAATCCCATATGAAAATTACCATAATCCTTTATGGAAATTACCATAATCCCATATGGAATTTACCATAATCCTATATGGAAAGGATTATTACCATAATCCTATATGGAAAGGATCTATGCATATCCCATAAATATAATTATATCCTTGTAGGATAAAGAGAATCAAATCCTTGCCATGTAGAGAAAGTAGGCGCCTATTTTCCTTCCAAGCTACGGGCCTGGATGGGCCGGCCGAGGATCAAATCTGAGGAATAAAGATGGGCCTCAAATAAATTAATTATCTTATGTTCACCCGAACATAAATTAATTTATAAACATTTATTCATGCCACTAGAGAATAAATCTTGACTTACCCTTTATTACAGAAGTTGAGTCGGGCTTGCACTTAGACATTACAAATCCCGTATTTAAGATATCTAACGTCCATTAATTATTTAGAGCATTACATTGCTTAAAATAATTAATACCTTTAATTCATAAGTAGTACCACTCAACCTTATTATTGTACTTGAGCTAACTCAACTGCTGGGTTTAGTACAATAAACCTTTAAGCTCCTTAAGGGGCGTCATCATCCTAAGCGGATACGGTGACTCGTCTGAGATAACTAGCATGACATACTGACACGCCACCACCCAAGATGCGGAGAATATTGGGTTAGAACATATAACCTCACCCATAACAAGTCAAAGTGATGGTCGACAACTCATACTCACCTAATACCTTATCGAGGTTTAGATCATCGTAAGTCACCGAGATCTTGGTTCTTCACGACGGTCGGATAGAAGAACACATCTCACTATGATCCTTCAATACGCCCGGGACGCAAGCAACCAAGTTAAGTCACTTTTATCTATACATGAGCCTATACCGACAACTCGTCCTCAAGTTGTCTCGGTGTGAAACTTTTATATCTCATTAAGCTTGACCAATCATACGGACTTTCGTGATCTTCACACCGTATGATCTAACTTATATATGAGATAAGGGGACACAAATATATGCGATCAAGTATTCAATTCGGATAGGAGATTGTAATAGTGGTAATAGGAAACATTGTATACAAGCTCAACCAAAGCGCTTTCGTTATACAAATCAACAATCTCCCACTTATACTAAAGCAAACTTTTAGTATACAATGTGTCTCTACTAGCTATTACAAACAAAACCATCACTTTGCTTCTCCCACTTATACAAAAGTTTCCTTTCTAAGTGGGTGCCATCATCGCAATCCAAGTCCTCTAACGTGCCCGGCGTAGACTTTTGCGACGAGGCTTTTCGTGAATGGATCCGCTAGGTTATCCATCGTATCAATCTTACAATCAGACGTCCCTCGCCTAACGATTTCTCGTATGACATGGTACTTTCTCTCTATGTGTTTGCTTGCTTGTGGATCCGTGGTTCCTTCGAGTTTGCCATTGCACGAGTTATCACGATAAACCATGATACTCATGGGCAAACCAGTACCACATCTAGATCCACGAGGTAGTTCTTGAACCATCTGACCTCTTAGCGACCTCCGGCGGCTACATATTCGGCTTCCATGGTAGAGTCCGCAATGCATCGCCGCTTTGCACTCCGCCATGATACGGTTCCACCTCCCAAGGTAAACACATAGCACGAGGTAGACTTTTCTCATCACGGTCGGATTGAAATCCAGTCCGAATAACCCAAAGGCATTAGACTATCCGCATGGTAAACCACCCTATAATCTCGAGTCCTTTTCGGTGCTTGAATGTATGCTTTACCGCTTGATCAATGAGCTTGTCGAGGTTAGATGATATCTAGCCACTATGCCTACCGTGATAGCGTATATCGAACCTCGTGAATAGCATTGCATGCATGAGACTTCCTCTGCGGAAGCGTGAAACTTGTCTCATTTCCTCTATCTTCTTTGCGGTCATAGGTGACCGCCCTTTAGATAAAGGAACGCCATGTCGGAAAGGTAGCAATCCTTTCTTGACGGTGCGCATACTAAAGCGGTAATCACAAGATCAATGTAAGGCGCTGAGATAAGCTCAACATTTTCCTCTTGCGATCTCGATAAACCTTGATCCCAAGAATGTCTGTTGCATCGCTAAATCTTTCATTTAAGCGATCGGATAACCAACTCTTTCGTCGATAAAAACTTCACATTGTTGCGAATAGAAGAATGTCATCTCGTAAAATGCGAGAAATACCACATTACCATTGACATCTAAGCGATACACACAACTCTCGCTGAGCAAGTGGGTAAATCCATAGGACTTTACCACCTCGTCAAACGTAAGTTCTATGATCTTGTATCATTGTCTTGTATCGCCTCATTTGTCGTCCATGGGTCGATTATTACTGTTCGTTTTCGGGACTAAATCAGAAGATTCACCCACGAACATAAATCGCTCGGGTTGACGAACAACCTCCCACTCTGACGAAGCACTACGAGCACAATGGCAGCGGTGGGTGCGATAACTTGTGGTTCTCATCTTGCACAACTTGTTGGGTAGGTACCACTTATGCGGTCGGTATCTCGGTGGAACTCGACCCACTTCAATTTCTTGAAGTATCGGTGTCGATCCTCCCACTAGACTCGACATCTCGTACCTTTGGTCTGTCGGTGGTGGAATCGATCATCTTCTAATTCTTGAAGAATGATTTCAACTTTGGATTTATGATTTTTCATGTAGTCCTCTTCTAAGAATCGGGCATTAGTGCTAATAATGACCTTCGATCCTTAGGACTATAGAATAAACCACCTTTCGTTCCTCTAGGATAGCCAACAAACAGCCTTGCGTCGGATCTAGCCTCCAACTTGTCGGCCTTCTTGTTCACATGTCTTTGGGCCCCATATCCTTATGTGGCTTAAACTAAACTGCGCCCAAACCCGAACTCGAAAGGGTCTCTTGATTGACTTGGATGGTACTAGATTTAGTAAGTATGCCGCCGTTTCTAAGGCATACCCCGAGCGAAATAGGCAAAGTTGCATAACTCATCATTGACCTAACCATTTCAAAGAGTCCTATTTCTTGGCTCGACACACCATTTTGTTGTGGTGTGCCGGTGAAGTCTTGTTTGGAGGTAATCCCACACTTCACTAGATAGTCCATGAACTCGTTGTTGAGGTATTCGCCACCGCGATCGAGCCTTGATGACTTGATACTCTTACCTAGCCGTCTCCACTTCCGCCTAAAATTCTTTGAATTTCTCAAAGCATTCGAGACTTGCGGTGAGCGGTATACGTATCCATACCTTGAGTGTCGTTAATGAAAGTGACAAAATACTCGTACCATCCACGAACTTGTGTGGACATCGGTCCACACGGTCGAAATGGACTAGCTCTAACATTTCTTTGGCTCTATGACCCTTCGCTTTGAAGGGTGCGGTCAACATCTTACCTTCTATACGAGATTCGCGGATCGGAGCGAATGGCGTGAGATTACCCAACGCTCCATTCTTAGCGGTCTTTGGATCCTATTTAGATTGATGTGACCTAATCTAAGATGCCGAGAGAAAGAGGTGTCATCTTCTTGAAGAAAACTTTCTCTTTTAAGGTTTGATGTAGATGCGACATAGTTATAGGTATTATGTATTACGAGAAATAGTATAAAAGCGAATTATATAATGTGCTACACGGATAACCGTCATTTCTTATGATAGAAACACCACTATCAAAAACAAGCGAATATCCATGAATAAACAATTTGAAAGCGAAACAAGGTTCCACCGAAAATCCGGCACATATAAAGCGTCTTTTAAAACTAAAGCTGTTTTCTCAAACATAAAGTAACATCTCCGATCGCAACGACCTCGACTTTCGCGCGTTGCCCATGGAATCGTTATCTCGTCATCATTCGACTCTCTTGTCGCAGGAACCCTACAGGTGTAACATACATGATCGATCGCACCCGTGTCTACTACCCGAGAATGGGTAGAACAAGTCGCTAAACATGTTTCAGTTACTAAAACAAATGTCGTACCTAGAGCCTCGAGCTTGGGGCACTTAGCCTTCCAATGCCCAGGTCTCACCGCACTTGAAGTATTTGCCCTTCTCCTTTGGCTTTTCAAACATTGGTAGAGCCCTTTGTATTACTCCCACTTTTCTTTAGCCTTAGCATCTCTTGAATTCCACTTTTCATTTTCATCTTCGATAAAGCGGTGGTTTTCTTTGAGGTGCGTACTAAAATCGTGCACCTTTGCCCATTTTGCGTTCTTGGTTACTAGATCCTCTTGCAATGAATCTAGAGTATAACTCTTATCATAAAGGACTTCTTTATATGAAGTCATCAAAAGACTTGGGCAAAGTGTTGAGATCATATCGATTCGACTACATCATAAATATATCCTCCAACCAATTCGAGCTCTCAGAAGAGATTAATCATTTGCTCTACATGGTTATGCACGGATCGCTTTCCTTCATTGAACTTGATATTATTGATTTTGTCAAATTATGACAAGCGATTACGTCCGACTCCTCATACAATTTCATAAGACTTAGCCATATTGTGGCTGCGATCTTCCATCTCTTGATCTTTGGAGTTGCGAGGACTCGCACATGGTGACCAAAGAAGGCACTTTGCCATTCTATTTGATTTGTCCCATTTCTCGTGCTCTTGCGCTCCTCATCGATAGATGAATTGTCGGAGGCTTGGGACGGGGTGTAGTGAGTACAAATAGATTTTCTTCGCGGAAGAACATTCTCAATGTTTCGTTTCCACTCGATAAAATTTGGACACGATAAGGGTTTTGTGCGAACATATTGATAATCGGTGTAAGAGACATATCCGAAATCGATAAAGTAAACACATCGATCGCACATAATTCGTAACAATAATATTGTAACCTTTTGATAAAACAATATTAATTGAAACCTCCAATCGCCCAAGGAATCCACATACAAGCCACGCGTGTGGGCGTTTACACATGAACCCTCGACCGGACTAAAATATACCTTTTAGTCGTTTAATTTCAATCCATGTCAACTTATCCTTATGACAAATGAAATTTACGATTGGAGCTTTCTGACCACATCACTATCGCAAGAAGGGACTTGGCGGGAAGTTGTACTTGAGGTGATGTCTAGCAATGACCACAATTTTAACAACGAAAATGAATTCTTAGAATTGGCATACTCACTCGGACCATACCGCTTCCAATTCAAATTCTTTTGTTATCTCATTTATATCTATCTCTAGAGATCTTATGAAAATCGCACATGCAAGCCGCGCGTGTGGGCGTTTACATGAAACTCCCACTTACCGATAGATTTAAAATGTTTTATTTAGAAATCTCATCTAACAAACTTATGATAAGCAGTGCAAGCAAGCCACGCGTGTGGGCGTTTATTCACGGTCGTCTCACTTTGTTTAGAGATAAAAAGTGGAGGTCTTGATATTTTAATTTTAAAATTAATTTGTCGGGTTGCTTGCTTAGTCTTTTTGTTCAAAAGGTTTGTCCATGTAGATCACGTAATCCTAGCATGCTTGTCATAGAACTCGACATGTAAAACATGCTGCAGTAATTCTAAAATATGCTTGAAAACGCGATAAACCTAGCATGCATACTATGCGCATCCAATTCGAAAACACGTAAAGGTTTGTCAGCGTAATTTAAACATACATAGCATGCTATTGCATTATTTAAACATCCCGACATGCGATGAGCGATAAAAATAAAATAAAAGCGTTCGCCGTGGCCCACTCGTGGAATCGCACTTCCTGCCTAATCTATTACATAGAATTGCAAAGTACGGATCTTTATAATCTTGAACGGCCTCGCGTGCGTGCAGGCACGGACGGATTCAGCACGGCCTCGCGTGCGAGGCGCGGACGGACTCGTCAAAAGCGAGATTGGTGGAAAAATGGATGGGCACGACCCGTCACGCGTCGCATCGCGAGCATCGTGCGCGCCTGCGTGCCGTCGCCCGTATCCGTGCGACCCGTTTTCCGTCGTCTCGATCCGCTTTCGTCTTCGTTTTACTTTTACGGATAAGATTTACGGAAAAATAAATCTAATCTAACCACGGATTTTCTCGTGGTGAAAAACAAAATCGACAAAATAAAAACAAGCCGCGATGAGCGGCGCATTGATAATTAATATATTGCGCGTAATAATCAAGCGTGAATTAATCCAGCAGAGCCAAGATATTGATCCGGGCTCGATACCAATTATAGGAAAACCACGTTTAGCCTCGCCCGAGGATCTATCTTGGATGTTTAATTCACCATACATTGATTATATACCTAGCATGCGACTATATAATTAATTGCAACACGTAGGGTTTTCTCGTGTTTACCTTTGAATCTGTCGGCGGAATGGATCGAGACTCGTGCTTTGACCTTACGGATCGTATCCGGTTACCCAATCTCCAGCGTCGAGTGAGGGCGATCTATGGAGAATGCTTGGAAAAACACCCAATGCTCTACTAACTCTCGAAAAATCCTCACAATGTTCTTGTGATTCTCGAAAATAATGCTTGTTAATGAGTGGATTTACTTTGATTCTATCTCTTACCTCATATTTATAATGCACTACCTTAATCCCATAAGGAAATTACCATAATCCCATATGGAAATTACCATAATCCCATATGAAAATTACCATAATCCTTTATGGAAATTACCATAATCCCATATGGAATTTACCATAATCCTATATGGAAAGGATTATTACCATAATCTATATGGAAAGGATCTATGCATATCCCATAAATATAATTATATCCTTGTAGGATAAAGAGAATCAAATCCTTGCCATGTAGAGAAAGTAGGCGCCTATTTTCCTTCCAAGCTACGAACTGGATGGGCGACCGAGGATCAAATGCGAGGAATAAAGATGGGCCTCAAATAAATTAATTATCTTATGTTCACCCGAACATAAATTAATTTATAAACATTTATTCATGCCACTAGAGAATAAATCTTGACTTACCCTTTATTACGAAGTTGAGTCGGGCTTGCACTTAGACATTAAAAATTTCGTATTTAAGATATCGAGCGTCCATTAATTATTTAGAGCATTCTAACCGCTTAAAATAATTAATACCTTTAATTCCTTAAGTAGTACCACTCACCCTTATTATTGTACTTGAGCTAACTCAACTGCGGGGTTTAGTACAATAAACCTTTTGAGCTCATTAGGGGCGTCATTATCCTAGCGGATACGGTGACTCGTCTGAGATAACTAGCATGACATACAAGCACCGCCACCACCCAAGATCACGGAGAATATTGGGTTAGAACATATAACCCTCACCCATAACAAGTCAAAGTGATGGTGAGAACTCATACTCACCTAATACCTTATCGAGGTTTAGATCGTCGTAAGTCACCGAGATCTTGGTTCTTCACGACGGTCGAGATAGAAGAACACATCTCCTCGTGATCCTTCAATACGTGCGAGGCGTACCGGCATAGACAAACAACCAAGTCAAGTCACTTCTTATCTATACGCGACTATATACCGACAACTCGTCCTCAAGTTGTCTCGGTGTGAAACTTTTATATCTCATTAAGCGACCAATCATAAAGACTTACGTGATCTTCTACACCTTGTATGATCTAACTTATATATGAGATAAGGGGACACAAATATATGCAATCAAGTATTCAATTCGGATAGGAGATTGTAATAGTGGTAACGAGAAACATTGTATACAAGCTCAACCAAAGCGCTTTCGATTATCAAATCCAACAATCTCCCACTTATACTAAAGCAAACTTTTAGTATACAATGTGTCTCTACTAGCTATTACAAACAAAACCATCACTTTGCTTCTCCCACTTATACAAAAGTTTCCTTTCTAAGTGGGTGCCATCATCTTGCAATCGAGTCTTCTAACGTGCCGACGTAGACTTTTGCGACGGGCTTTTCGTGAATGGATCCGCTATGTTATCCGTCGTATCAATCTTTGCAATCAGCACGTCCCCTCGTCTAACGATTTCTCGTATGACATGGTACTTTCTCTCTATGTGTTTGCTTGCCTTGTGGATCCGTGGTTCCTTCGAGTTTGCCATTGCACCTGAGTTATCACAGTAAACCATGATACTCATGGGCAAACCAGGTACCACATCTAGATCCATGAGGTAGTTCTTGAACCATCTGACCTCATAGCGACCTCCGGCGGCTACATATTCGGCTTCCATGGTAGAGTCCGCAATGCATCATTGCTTTGCACTCCTTGAGGATACGGTTCCACCTCCCAAGGTAAACACATAGCCGAGGTAGACTTTTTCTCATCACGGTCGATTGGAAATCCAGTGCGAATAACCCAAAGGCATTAGACTATCGCATGGTAAACCGACTATAATCTCGAGTCCTTTTGGTGCCAGATGTATGCTTTACCGCGTCTAATGAGCTTGTCGAGGTTAGGCGATATCTAGCCACTATGCTACCGCATAGCGAGATATCGGCCTCGTGCATAAGCATTGCATGCATGAGACTTCCTCGACGAAGCGTAGGAAACTTGTCTCATTCCTCTATCTTCTTTGCGATCATAGGTGGCGCCCTTTAGATAAAGGGCGCCATGTCGGAAAGGTAGCAATCATTTCTTGACGGTCGCAGATACTAAAGCAGTAATCACGGTATCAATGTAAGGCGCCGAGATAAGCTCAACATTTTCCTCTTACGATCTCGGTAAACCTTGATCCCAAGAATGTACGCTGCATCACCTAAGTCTTTCATTTGAAAGCGATCGGATAACCAACTCTTTCGTCGATAACAACTTCACATTGTTGCGAATAGAAGAATGTAATCTATGTAAAGTGCAAGAAATACCACATTACCATTGACATCTAAGCGATACACACAACTCTCGCTAAGCAAGCTGGGTAAATCCATAGGACTTTACCACCTCGTCAACGTAAGTTCTATGATCTTGTATCATTGTCTTGTATCGCCTCATTTATGCGTCCATGGGTCGATTATTACACATTCGTTTTACGGGACTAAATCCGAAGATTCACCCACGAACATAAATCGCTCGGGTTGACGAACAACCCTCCCACTACGACGAAGCACTACAGGCACAATGGCAACGGTGGGTGCAGTAACTTGTGGTTCTCTATCTTGCACAACTTCTTTGGGTAGGTACCACTTATGCGGTCGGTATCTCGGTGGAACTCGACCCACTTCAATTTCTTGAAGTATCTGGTGTCGATCCCTCCCACTAGACTCGACATCTCGTACCTTTGGTCTAATCGGTGGTGGAATACGATCATCTTCTAATTCTTGAAGAATGATTTCAACTTTGGATTTATGATTTTCATGTAGTCCTCTTCTAAGAATCGGGCATTAGTGCTAATAATGACCTTCCGATCCTTAGGACTATAGAATAAACCACCTTCGTTCCTCTAGGATAGCCAACAAACGCCGCTGCGTCGGATCTAGCCTCCAACTTGTCGGCTTCTTGTTCAACACATGTCTTGGGCCCCATATCCTTATGTGGCTTAAACTCAAACTGCGCCCAAACCGAACTTCGAAGGGGTCTCTTGATGACTTGGATGGTACTAGATTTAGCAAGTATGCCACCGTTTCTAAGGCATACCCCGAGCGAAATAGGCAAAGTTGCATAACTCATCATTGATCTAACCATCTCCAAAAGAGTCTATTTCTTCGCTCGACACACCATTTCTTTGTGGTGTGCCGGTGAAATCTTGTTGGAGGTAATCCCACACTTCACTAGATAGTCCATGAACTCGTTGTTGAGGTATTCGCCACCATGATCGAGCCGCAGATGACTTGATACTCTTACCTAGCTTCGTCCACTTCCGCCTAAAATTCTTTGAATTTCTCAAAGCATTCAGACTTGCGGTGAAGCGGTCTACGTATCCATACCTTAGAGTCGTTAATGAAAGTGACAAAATACTCGTACCGTCCACGAGCTTGTGTGGACATCGGTCCACGGTCGAGAATGGACTAGCTCTAACATTTCTTTAGCTCTATGACCGCCGCTTTGAAGGGTGCGGTCAACATCTTACCTTCTATACGAGGATTAAATGGCGGGAGCAGATGGCGTGAGATTACCCAACGCTCCATTCTTAGCCAGTCTTTGGATCCTATTTAGATTGATGTGACCTAATCTAAGATGTCAGAGAAAAGAGGTGTCATCTTGCGAAGAAAACTTTCTCTTTTTAAGGTTTGATGTAGATGCAACATAGTTATAGGTATTATGTATTGCAGAAATAGTATAAAGCGAATTATATAATGTGCCTACACAGATAACTTCGTCATTTCTTATGATAGAAACACCACTATCAAAACAAGCGAATATCCATGAATAAACAATTTGAAACAGAAACAAGGTTCCAGAAAATCCGGCACATATAAAGCGTCTTTTAAAACTAATCTGTTTTCTTAAAACATAAAGTAACATCTCCGGTACCGCAACGGCCTCGACTTTCGCGCGTTGCCCATGGAATCGTTATCTCGCCATCATTCGACTCCCTTGTCCGAGAACCCTACAAGGTGTAACATACATGATCGATCGCACCGTGTCTACTACCCGAGAATGGGTAGAACAAGTCGCTAAACATGTTTCCGTTACTAAAGCAAATGTCGTACCTAGAGCCTTGAGCTTGGGGCACTTAGCCTTCAATGCCAGTCTCTCGCACTTGAAGTATTTGCCCTTCTCCTTTGGCTTTTCAAACATTGGTAGAGCCCTTTGTATTACTCCCACTCTTTTCTTTAGCCTTAGCATCTCTTGAATTCTACTTTTCATTTTCATCTTTCGATAAGCGGTGGTTTTCTTTGAGGTGCGTACTAAAACGTGCACCTTTGCCCATTTTGCGTTCTTCCGTTACTAGATCCTCTTGCAATGAATCTAGAGTATAACTCTAATCATAAAGGACTTCTTTATAACGGAAGTCATCAAAAGACTTGGGCAAAGTGTTGAGGATCATATCGATTCTGACTACGTCATAAATATATCCTCTAACCAATTCGAGCTCTCCGAAGAGATTAATCATTTGCTCTACATGGTTATGCACCGGATCGCTTTCCTTCATTGAACTTGATATTATTGATTTTGTCAAATTATGACAAACGATTCTGTCCGACTCCTCATACAATTTCATAAGACTTAGCCATATTGTGGCTGCATCTTCCATCTCTTGATGCTGGAGTTGCAGGGACTCGCACATGGTGACCAAAAGAAGGCACTTTGCCATTCTATTTGATTTGTCCCATTTCTCGTGCTCCTTGCGCTCCTCATCAGTAGATGAATTGTCTAGAGGCTTGGGACGGGGTGTAGTGAGTACAAATAGATTTTCTTCCGCAGTAAGAACATTCTCAATGTTTCGTTTTCACTCGATAAAATTTGGACCTGATAAGGGATTTTGTGCGAGCATATTGATAATCGGTGTAAGAGACATATCTGAAATCGATAAAGTAAACACATACGATCGCACATAATTCGTAACAATAATATTGTAACCTTTTGATAAAACAATATTAATTGAAACCTCCAATCGCCCGAGGAATCCCCATGCGAGCCACGCGTGTGGCGTTTACATGAACCCCCGACGGACTAAAATATACCTTTTAGTCGTTCAATTTCAATCCATGTCAACTTATCCTTATGACAAATGAAATTAACGATTGGAGCTTTCTAGACCACATCACTATCGCGAAGGGACTTGGCGGGAAGTTGTACTTGAGGTGATATCTAGCAATGACCACAATTTTAACATCGAAAATGAATTCTTAGAATTGGCATACTCACTCGGACCATACGCTTCCAATTCAAATTCTTTTGTTATCTCATTTTATATCTATCTCTAGAGAACTTATGAAAATCGCACATGCAAGCCACGCGTGTGGGCGTTTACATGAAACTCCCACTACTCGATAGATTTAAAATGTTTTATTTAGAAATCTCATCTAACAAACTTATGATAAATAGTGCAAGCAAGCCACGCGTGTGGGCGTTTACTCACGGTCGTCTCACTTTGTTTAGAGATCAAAAGTGGAGGTCTTGACATTTTAATTTTAAAATTAATTTGTCGGGTTGCTTGCTTAGTCTTTTTGTTCAAAAGGTTTGTCCATGCGGATCACGTAATCTAGCATGCTTGTCTATAGAACTCGACATGTAAAACATGCTCATGAAATTCTAAAATATGCTTGAAAGCGCGATAAACCTAGCATGCTTACTATGCGCATCCAATTACGAAAACACGTAAGGTTTGTCAGCGTAATTTAAACATACGTAGCATCTTCTTGCATTATTTAAACATCCACGACATGCGATGAGCGATAAAAATAAAATAAAACGTTCATCGTGGCCCACTCGTGGAATCGCACTTTCCCGCCTAATCTATTACATAGAATTGCAAAGTCTGGATCTTTATAATCTTGACAGGCCTCGCGTGCGAGCGCGGACCGGATTCAAAGCGGGCCTCGCGTGCATGGGCGCGGACGGACTCTTCAAAACAGATTCGGGCTGAAAAAATGGATCTGGCGCGGCCCGTCGCGGCGCATCCGCGAGCATCGTGCACGCCTTGCGTGCCGTCGCCGCCGCGCCGTGCGACCGTTTTCCATCGTCTCGATCTGGTACGCTTTCGTCTTCGTTTTACTTTTATAGATAAGATTTCTAGAAAATAAATCTAATCTAACCACGGATTTTTCGTGGTGAAAAACAAAATCGACAAAATAAAAGCGAGCCACGATGAGCGGCAGTTCAATAATTAATATATTGCGCGCGTAATAATCAGCGTGAATTAATCCAGCAGAGCGAATCACGATCGGGCTACGATACCAATTATAGGAAAACCACGTTTAGCCCGCCCAGGATCTATCTTGGATGTTTAATTCACCATACATTGATTATATACTAGCATGCGACTATATAATTAATTGCAACACGTGGGGGTTTTCGTGTTTACCTTTGAATCTGTCGGCGGAATGGATCGAGACTCGTGCTTTGACCTTCTAGGCGTATCCGGTTACCCAAAATCCAGCGTCGGTGAGGGCGATCTATGGAGAATGCTTGGAAAAAACGCAATGCTCTCTACTAACTCTCGAAAAATCTTCACAATGTTCTTGTGATTCTCGAAAATAATGCTTGTTAATGAGTGGATTTACTTTGATTCTATCTCTTACCTCGTATTTATAATGCACTACCTTAATCCCATAAGGAAATTACCATAATCCCATATGGAAATTACCATAATCCTTTATGGAATTACCATAATCCCATATGGAAATTACCATAATCCTATATGGAAAGGATTATTACCATAATCTATATGGAAAGGATCTATGCATATCCCGTAAATATAATTATATCCTTGTAGGATAAAGAGAATCAAATCCTTGCCATGTAGAAAGTAGGCGCCTATTTTCCTTCAAGCTACGGGCTGGATGGGCCGGCCGAGGATCAAATGCGAGGAATAAAGATGGGCCTCAAATAAATTAATTATCTTATGTTCGACCGAACATAAATTAATTTATAAATATTTATTCATGCCACTAGAGAATAAATCTTGACTTACCCTTTATTACCGAAGTTGAGTCGGGCTTGCACTTAGACATTCTGAATCCCGTATTTAAGATATCGAGCGTCCGTTAATTATTTAGAGCATTACGATTGCTTAAAATAATTAATACATTTAATTCCTTAAGTAGTACCACTCGACCTTATTATTGTATATGAGCTAACTCGGCCTGCAGTTTAGTACAATAAACCTTTTGAGCTCCTTAAGGGGCGTCATCATCCTAGCGGATACGGTGACTCGTCTGAGATAACTAGCATGACATACAAGCAACGCCACCACCCGAGATGCGGAGAATATTGGGTTAGAACATATAACCCTCACCCATAACAAGTCAAAGTGATGGTGACAACTCATACTCACCTAATACCTTATCGAGGTTTAGATCATTGTAAGTCACCGAGATCTTGGTTCTTCACGGCGGTCGAGATAGAAGAACACATCTCACTGTGATCCTTGATACGTTTGAGGCGTACCGGCATAGACAAGCAACCAAGTCAAGTCACTTCTTATCTATACGCGATCTATCACCGACAACTCGTCCTCAAGTTGTCTCGACTATGAAACTTTTATATCTCACTAAAGCTTGACCAATCATACGGACTTACGTGATCTTCTACACCTTGTATGATCTAACTTATATATGAGATAAGGGGACACAAATATATGCGATCAAGTATTGATTCGGATAGGAGATTGTAATAGTGGTAACGAAACATTGTATACAAGCTCAACCAAAGCGCTTTCGATATCAAATCGACACCTCACCTCATAGAATTTCAAGCCTTCAAATTGGAGATAAACTCGATACTAAACTAGACGAAAATACTCTAATCTTATCAAAATTGCTACTTCACGTCCTATCTGATAAACCCGACAAAAAGCGAACGAAACATAATACCCGAAAAAGGACTACAAAATCACATCCTATCTGATAAACTCAAGTCATTCCTCGTATACTTCCGCTACTCTATTGTGGCTAGTGCGCCCTTACCACCACGGAGGCCTCCATGTGATATTTGTTAGTCTCGCTTGAATTCGCGGATCTACTATGGAACCATTTAACCATGTACATCTTACGAACCTTAACAACTCGACATCATTACCAACATCATCCCGTGATTAAATGACTATTCACATAATTAAAGAAAACATGGGCAGTTTAATAAATAAACATTAAAAGCGAAGGATAAAAGTAAAATACCTACTTAAAGGTAAATCACCAACTAGGCTCCAAACTTGTTCTTGACAAAACATAAAAATAAAGCGATAAAATAATAAGTTGTAATGTCTCTTGATGGTTCCATGCCTCCAAGAGAACATCTTGAGATATAGATAGAGGCTCAAAGAAAAATTCTAATCCCACAGGGGCCTACGGCAAAGTTTGGAAACCACATAAAGTCCATACGAGATGGACTTTCCATGTTGAGGTTCTTGCCCAGTTCCAACTTTGTTAGAAGTCCTCAAGATGGTTTATGTGTGGATCTTAGGTTTCCTTCCTTCTATATGATTTCCTACCTTGGATTACATTAACTTTTCATACTTAGCTTATGGACATAAAACTTTCCTTTTCGGCACATCTACCATGGGTGACTCAAAACACGAAAATAAAAAGCAAGGCGAAAAACACGAACTTGTCAAAAATACATAAAAGTAATCAACACATATAGAAACGGCATTTCTGGGAAAAACGGCATAAATAATGCAATAACATAAAATTATCAAATAGAAACAAAATCGGTGCATCAAATCTTATTTGTAGCGGATATAATCATAAAACAAAGCATCGGAAAAGCGCGAGAACTTTGAATGGCGGTGAGGCGAGAACTCACGGCGGCGGCGGCGGCGGCGGCGGCGGAAGAGAATGTGGTGAGGCGGATGGCGGCGGCGATGGAACAACGATGGCGGCGACAAGGAGAAAAAAGTAGTTGGTCGTACATGGCGGGGTGAAGTTTTTCAAGTCCGATACAAATGAGGATTCCTATAAATTCGAGTTCTACTTATAATATAAATCTGAATAAAGTCCGGATATGAGAGATATTGAATTGTTGGTGAAAATGGTTAAGCGATATGTTAATAAACCCATAGGTCGTGAGTTCGAATCTCACGCTTTGTTTTTAATTTATGACATAGACTACGCTTTTTATTAAAAACACGCACATAGACTACGTTTTTTATCGTAGTCTATACCCGTATAGACTACGCACATAGACTACACTTTTGTTAGCGTAGTCTATACTTAAAAATCGCACATAGACTACGCTTTTTAAAGCGTAGTACATAAAGTGAGAAAAGTGATATTTGTAGTAGTGCGACTACTACTTGGATTATCATTGCGTCTGGTGAGGTACCACGGTGATGCAGTGCGTCCTCGAGAAAAGGTGATGGCCTCGTCCTTTTAAACCTCTTATTCTGAGTTCCTTTGGTTGGGGACTTGGACCTCGGCTTTTAGGGAAGACTTCATAGTACCGCGAGAACCCGTGATAGTGGATATGATTCCATCATCTTGAGACTCGTCATCGCACCCTCTTCGTCGGTGTGGTGCCTTGCTTTCTTTCGGTGTGAGGCCACAGTTTTCCTCTCGCCCTGCTTTCGCTTTCTCGACCTCGGTGGGAGCCTCGTCTTGACAGGTTCGTCGGCCGTGACCTTGGTATTTCTTAAGAACCCGTCATGCACCAACTTTTCAATATATGCCATGAGATTCTGCGTTCCTCCGTGTCGTGTCCATGATCCTTATGGGCGAAGCAATAATTATCTTTGGATCGGTTTGATCCCTATCATGGGCGAGGTCTCTCGAACATGTCCGCATGGAGCTCGTAAATCTACTCTCGTCTTCGTTAAGGGTGTATCTTGAGGTCGTTACGGGTTATGGCGTGGCGAGGCACAGACTACAAGGGCGCGTTGTATCATTCTAAGCGCTTGTCGACTTTGGCCTCGGTCCCTCGACCATCTCTTTCTTTCTCTTGTCGAGAGGTTCCACTTGTCGACTTCACGTTTTCTCTGTCGTTTTATGCGCTTGGCGAACCGATCTGCTATCGCCATAGCTCAAAGCGATCTTGAGCTCGTGCTGTGATCTCCTTGTATAGGTCCCAGGCGAGATGCCGTTTTGGAAGCCGAGATAATGAGAAGGTCGTTCATATCCTCGACTTTTAGGCTCTCCTTATTGAACTAGTCATGAAGTCAGCGATGGATTCACCTCGGCCTTGCCTCGCGGTGAGGAGATGAGCCGGCGTGGTCTTCGACTCGGCCTTTTGGAAGAACCTTGCCGATGAAAGGCTTCCATTAGATCTCGGTGAATCGAATACTACGGTGGTAAAGCTGTCGAACCACCGGCGAACATTGTCGATCGGCAACTCGGGAGCAGCTTGCACATGTGGGTGGTGTTTAGGCGATTGATCATGTTGTATTGGGCGAGAAAGGAAGTTTTGTGGGTCGCGTGGTCCGTCATAAGGGGATACTTGGCACCTGTGCTTGTCAGGAGAGAGGTATCAGTATCTCGTTGGAGAAAGGGATAATTATCTTCCGTATCTATCGAACCCGTCTCCGGGAGGCGATGTCGAGTTCGTCGGTGGACTCGTTATAATGGTAGGGATCAACCTCGCGGTGATCACGACGACCTGCCCGTTGCTCGTCCGCACGATCGGTTTGAAACCGACTCGTGTAGAAGTATTATTCGCGACACGGTGCCTACCATTTGAAGGTGGGGGACCCGTTTCGCCCGTCTTTGCCTCGTGTTTTGATGAGACTTGACATCTTTTTCATCATGTGAAGCCGACCTTGTTCTCGACTGAGATCTTGGAGGCTCTCCTTATTTTTGAGGAACCCTTTAGTCTCGTCGAGATTATTGCGGTGCTTGGGGTTCCTCTCATTGTTATTGCGACCTCGCCCGCTGCGGTGATCTTCTTCTTCATGTAGGATAGGGTTGCCTCGCTCGTCCGGACTTTGAGCGTGTCCTTGGTCGTATCTCTTATCGGGCTTTTCGGGCCGTGTTTGGCGTGTTTGTCGCCGTTATTGTTGCTGAAACAGCCACGGATGTAGCGCTTCGTGTATTCCTCATCGTGTTGATTGATTACACGAGAAAAGTTGATCGAAAACACATAATATTGTTCCAGACGGCGCCAATGATCGATCTTATTTTCGTAGGGTAAAGAATCGTAAGGAACACGAGGAAGTAGCGTGGTTCGATCTATCGAAATAGATCTCGTCCGGGACGAGAGGTGTATCTTTATTGAATATGTAAGCGATTACAAAGAGTGTAGATGATCTCTTCGTCTAATCTAGCCTCTGTTATATACCATCATATTGAGTTTGACTCAATACAAAGTCTTCTCTCATAAGGATTCTTTTAGATATGCATCCGAATCTTCTCGTCTCAATATCGATTTGAGTTGTAGTTGGTCGAGAGTCTTCTTGGGCGAACTCACATAGGCCGAGCTTAATGTCGGGGCCCATTTATATTGGGCACGATCTTGGAAACTTAGTAGTTGGGCCGTATCCTATCATTGCCAAAGCGCATTCTATCTAGCTTATTTAATTTTCTAGGATAATTAAAGATTGCCAGAAAAGTAATATACAACAGCTACTTAGTATTTCATCTTGCATGAGTGTAGCATGACATCAAATATTTCAGCATATGCATGCATATCATATAACTGTAATTCTACCTATTTCATTCATTTATGTGTTTCTGGTCCCATAAATTGCATCTTAATAGAAATGAAAACCTAATTTATATGCAGTACTACTGGCTTGCTAACTTAGAGACAAATGACTAGCAACTGGACTTGGAAGACCAGGAAAACTTGTCCTACCTATCACTGGCACAACAAGGAAACTTGGTAATGGGCAACGACAAGGAAATCGTCAATGCATTTTTCATGCTAAGTTCAAAATCTAAGGTGTAAGTTCATGAAATTTAGTTTAATTCAACTTCAGTAATGGTTCGATCTAAATATGAATGAGTGCACTATAACAAACCGGTTAGCATCTATGGACTTGTCAAAGGTTACAACAATAACTGTGGGATACCCTCACTTAAAATATAATGAATTTTGGAGCAATAGTGATATTTTACATGCAATTATTTCTTCCTCGGAGCAAACAAATTAGAGTTACAATATGTTGAGGGCCTCCTCATCTGGCTTCCAACTCAGTGATAGCGCTCAGTGTTTCTTGAGATGTACTTGTTATGCAGACCGGACTCCTTTCGTAGAAAACCCGGGTTCCTTAGGTTCTGGGAGAATTGCTCCATCACTTCCTAACATGGAAAGTAGTGATGACATGATTGGCCTATCTTCCGCAAATCTTTGAACACATAATAGCCCGACATGCATGCATCTCTTCACTTGAGATTCGATAAATTTATTGCTCAAACATTCATCCATTAGCTCCAGAATCTCGTTTTGTTTCCACAGCAGCCATGCCTGTCAAAATATATTTGTTAGCTTTTCAAATGTAGAATTCTCAGTTGATTTACAATAGTCATCAATGATACAGCATACAGTACATCTGGCCTGTAACATATTACATGTCCCAAAAGGCTATGATAGTGATCGCAGTGGTTGAAGCCTCTGTTCTTCTTTCCTCACAATCTCTAACAATATAACTCCCAGGGCAAAGATGTCAGATTTCACTGAATACTTCCCATCAATAGCGTATTCTGGAGCCATATAGCCACTGCATAAGCTTATTAGTCATAAGACCACATAAAATATTACAAAATGTTCTGTTCTGGAAGGAAAGCTTACTATGTCCCTACAACTCTTTTGTTGTAGCAATCGATTGACCCTCTCCAAAATTCTTGCTAATCCAAAGTCTGAGATCTTGGTTTAAATCTCCATCTAGTAGAATATTGCTCGTCTTTAGATCCCTGTGGATAATCATTAATCTAGAGTCTTGATGAAGATATAGCAATCCCTCACGACTCCCATGATTATGTCAAAGCGCTTAGACCATGTCAAAGTTTCCTTCGATTTTGATCTGCAGGTAATGATAATGGATGCTTCAATCTCTGTGGAATTTGATGAAATGCAAAACAAAAACAAAGTTTTAGAGATGAAACAACTACTAATATATCTTAGGCTGTACCAAAATTATTTTGTCGAGGCTTTTATTCTTCAGATATTCGTAGACCAGCATTCTTTCTTCTCCTTCAATGCAACATCCCAAAAGTGTGAGGTTTCTGTGTTGAAGCTTGGCAATCAAGATAACTTCATTCTTGAACTCTTTGAGGCCTTGTTGGGAAGTTCTTGACAGTCTTTTGACGGCTATTTCTCCTTCTGCAGATAAGTTCCCCTGCTTAGGCAAGTTAACATAAGACTCAGTATGTAACTAATATTTTTTCACCTACTCATACTGATGTACATTACCTTGTACACAGGGCCGAAACCTCCTTCTCCTATCAAGTTCTTCCTTGAGAAGTCTTCTGTTGCTGCGATAATAGTTGCCAACTTGAATATAGGTAATTCTAAATCTTCATGGTTAACTTCTGGTGCTGTAGAAGAACAAAAAGCAAAAGCAAAAGGAATGGATGACTTATGTTCTTCTTCTGTGCAGTGACTTGCTGCTGTAAAGGCTCAGGAATGATACCTCGTCTCTTTCGTCTTGCCACTAGAAGTATCCCTCCACAGATAAAGCCTGAGATAAGAACTCCAGATGCAACTAATATCAATACTAGTTTTATAGGCCTTTTCTGCTTCTTCTTCATCTTCTTCTCAAGGTTTGTCGTGGGGCGACCTACAGAATAGTGAATAAAACTTAACTACTGAAATCCTTGTAATTCTAGACCTTCGAGCTACTTGAAACAAAAATAGGAGCAATGAAAATGAAATTTAATGAAATATGACTGAAGTATCTCGAACATAAATTTTACCTAGTTCGAGATTGGTAGCGAATATAGATATTCTGTTTACTCTCTGCTCCAGGAAGCTCTCTGATATCAATGAGGTCCCTAACCACATCACACAGCCACTACCTCCATTAGTTATGTATGGATTAGCATATGCGGTGCAGCTGCAGTTTTCAAGCACAAAGCTCTGCATTCTTGGAGGTTCATACTCATATTCAACCAAAACTGCAACATATCAGGATACTTCACCCCAATAACCTCATCAAAATCATCTCCCCCCTCACAAGTTAACGGCTTAACTCTCCTGCATCCACCATGCCAATCTTGACGGTCCCAATCATTTCGTGACTTAGGTTCAAATCCGTTGAAACACTCGCATCTCTGTGCTTTCTCAAACCTGCAGACTGCGTACGGACCACAATAACCATATTCATCACATTTGTCTCTTGGAAATGAGATTACATGATTCCACTTATCTTTTCTTGAATTCATAGTATACGCTGGAGTGAACGGATGCATCTAGGTGTACTCTTGTGAAAATTGAGCTATTATAAGGCCTCAAAATGGACGCTAACCTCTCCTTGGAAAACCAAGTCAGCTGGGAAACTGGAACTTGGAAAAACTGGAAGAATGGTGAAGTGAAGTCCATTCCACTTTCCTGTTCGAAATATTTTCATTTCTTCTCTGTAAACGACCAAATCAGGCAAGCCCTGATTGTCAATCGTAAACGAAACTCGCCTGGCGAAGGATCGTCTGAATTGTGCCATGATGTCAAATATGTATCCGTACCAGCTTCCATGTTGTCCACCAATTTCATTCCTGGCAACCATGTATCTACTGGATAATCAAAGCTCTCCCATAAGTGGCCTTGCATTCTGTCCTCTAAAACAACCAGGTTTCCAGTATCCAGGAGCTTCAAAACAGGATCAGAAGCCACCGTGATGGATTCCCCGACCAGATAACGCTTCCACCTCTGCTTATAGAAAGATTTCCATATTCAGAAACCTTGAAGACTACTCCTGAGTCAGTGATGGGATTGTTTCTGTTTGCAACCCAAACTACAACTTCGGGTGTGTTTTGTACCACATCCCCAGAAACTGTTTCGGGTGCTCAGGGTGAAGAACCCGATCTCGAAAACTTGGTTTTGAAACCAAAGTCTGCCCAACACCAATTGTTTCATTTGGGAAAAGAGTGTCTACTGCATCACAGAATTTGAGAGGGTGATTAATAGAAGCAGCGTAAAGAGGATTCTGCTAAGCATGTTCTTGAAAATGAATAGAATTTAGATGTAGCTCTAGTTTGGATTGGATTCAAAATGACTGGCTGGCCAAATGTAACCAATATAACAAAGACTTGCATTTGAAGTTTAACATTAAAGTTCAACATTAGTGAATAAATTAAGAAAAATGTATTATTTATTTGTTTGTGTTGAGAACTCAACAACTTATTATTAATGAACGTCAGTACGGAACAAAAGCATAAAAATTTTGCGTCAAAATCTGAGTTCAGGGAGGAACTGGAGACTAGGTTTTCATTTTATACTTTGCTTGTCAAATTATAAATGTGACTTTGATGAGGATTCCTTACATTTATCGTTTTTTTTAAAGTCGAAACTCGTTGACATTGAAATAAATAGCATCAATTACGTCTTTTATAATAAGAAACAATGACCAACTTTTCTTACATGAAAATGAAGCTGCTTCCTGGAAATTATCTCAAGGTCTAGATCAAGATATTCTAAGGTGAGATTAATTCTCTTTTAACATGATTTTCTGACTTTTCTTTATGCTTTTTATTTAGAATAGCATTCTATCTCTGTGATCATGACCTGGTTAAGTTAGGTGATATTGTCAAAATGAGGTGCATCTTCTTTAATTTGTTTTACATTTTCCTGCTAGGTTCAAAATCTAAGGTGTTGGGAAGGTTAGTTCAATTCAAATTTAGTAATGTTTCAATCTCAATGAGTTAACTAAGGGGTGTTTGGCTAAGCTTATTTTAGAGATCTTATAAGCTCAGAGAACATAAGATGTTCAAAACTTATAAGAGATAATGTCTCAAGTCTTTATAAGTTGTTAAAGTGTTTGGATAATTGATCTTAAAAGTTAGAGAAAGAATCGTGAGTTAGAGAGAAAATCATAGTTAGAGATAAAATTGACGAGAGGTGAAGTTGATAGTGTATGTGTGGAAATAACGAACTATAATAAGGTTATTTTGGTAAATTCATAATTGCTTATAAGTTTATGAAAAAATAAGTTAGGGTTGACCAACTTATTTTTAGGGAAGCATATAAGTTGTTGGAGCTTATTTTCGCGATTTATAAGTTGATTAGGAGCTTATTTTGTCAAACACTTTGCAGCAGTTTATAAGCTCTTAAGCAGTTATTAAGTTGTTTTAAAGAGCTTATAAGCTCAGCCAAACACCCGTTAAAACAAAGCGATTAGCATCTTCTATATCACTACAACAAAAAGCAGATATTGGGGCACTTATTTAGAGTCACTATTTATTAAATGCCTCTAAGATATATTATTGGGGCATAGATATATTAAATTTAGAGAAAATTTTAAAAAATCTAAAAAAAATTAAAAAGTGCCCCCAAAGACACTTAAAAGTGCCCCAAACTTTTTGGGACACGATACTTAGCAACACTATGATAGTGCCCCGAAAATCAAAAGTGCCCCCAAAGACAATATATTGGGGCACTTTTCAGTGTTTGAAAAATGCTTTTTTGTTGTAGTGTATGGATTAGTCAAGGTTACAATCGTATATCCTCCTCATCTGGCTTCTGCTGCTCGGACTCTTTTCGATGAAAATCCATGCTCCTACATGAAAAGCACTGATGACATGACTGTCCCATCTTCTGCAAATTCTTGAACACATGTTTGCATCTCTTCACTTGAGATTCGACAAATGTATCACTCAGGCATCCATCCATTAGCTCCATAATCCTGTTCTCTTTCGACAGCAAAGACGCCTGCCACAGCTAAATTTTTACTTCTAATAATAGAAACTTTTCAATCATATCATAAATGACGTGAATAATGTGATCTGGCATGAACGAAATTTACGTGTCCCAAAGGCTATGATTGTTTTAGCAATAGATTGCCCCTAACAAAATCACGTCTCCATCGCATCCGACAGCTTCACAAAATACGGGTCGAATTTCCCAAGCTTCTCCTTCACCTGTTTGGCCAAACAAATGTAACACTTCTGCACAGTAGTCGACTCCTTTGAAAGCGTCGCGGATTGGAAGAAAGGATGATCTCCTCTTGCCAGAATATGCCGTTGTACTCTTTCCTCAGATTCACAAAGGGTTGCTTGCTTTACTGTGCCAAATGTAGGGCAGCCCGTCTTCACTCCCAAACCCAAATGATCGCAGATCACCTGCATATGATACAGTTTAGAGTTGCAAATAAATGAAATTGTGTTTTAAGCACAAGAAAATACATAGGTGTGACCTTGATGCACCAGCCCGCCACACATCGTCGTGGCGGCCGATGGGCTGGCCCTCGCCCATGAGGCCGAAGTACATAGCCGGGCCGATGAGGTCGCGGTCGAATCCGAGTTCATCCGCACATGGGGAAGAGCGTGCCCTTTGGTATTGTCAGCACAGCATCCACATACCTAGTAGCATAATATGCACACACACTAGTTAGAAATTAAGTGATCTATTAGAATTGGGTCCATCTTCCCACTAAAGGTCTTATAATGGGAGAGAAACTCCAAACTAATGTATTGAAATGACCTTCATCAAGTGGATGTGGGACAGACTCTTAACACTAATGTATTGAAATGACCGTCTTCTTCCACTTACGATCTCTAACAAAATCACTCAAACTAAAGATGTCTGATTTCACTGAGAACTCCACCAACAGCATATTCTGGAGCCTTGGAGCCACTGCATGTAAAGTTGTTAGGCTCAGATGAAAAATCAAAACTATTTATTGGTGTAAAATAAAACACTAGGTCCAAACAACTCGTTTTGTCTTAGCAATAGATTGCCCTCTCCGAAAATTCTTGCTAATCCAAACTCCGAGATTTTGGTTCAAATATCAATATAGTCATTGGCGGACCCAGAGGGTAGTGGGGCACTGCCCCCTAGGTCTTAAAAATTACTAGGTATATATATATATATATATTTTTTCATATAATTGTTATAATAGATTAATATTTTTGTTTTGGTAGAGTTGTGTATTTTGTGTGATAGAGATATTGACTTGATTTTCTTTTGTCATTATTGGTGTTAAGTTTTTAGTATCTTAGTGAAAATATATTTACATCTAATTTTTGATGATGTGCAAGTTATGAACAATACGATTTTTACTTGTATACAATTATTGTATATTTTATTCTTTAATTGAAAACTTGATATCCTATACCATTAAACATTTTCTACTATTATATTATTCTATCATTTGATGCTTGTTTATAATGGTGCATGTATCAATAATTAGAAATATATTTTGCTTTTACCTATATTATCAGAGCGAAGTTTAAATTCAATAAAACTTTATTTGCGGTTCCTTCTTCATAATTTAGAAGATTGTAAATTAGAGTTTATTTCAAATATTATTATTATTTAGGTAGATGAAAGAATATATGTTTCATTTTCATCGATTAATTGACCTATCCATCAAACTAAAAATAAAAGAAATTATTGTGAGATGGTCATACTTAACCTTTTGATATAGTGATATAATTTAAATAGAGTTATAGTGGTATTAAAATTAGTATTTATTTCAAAGTTTAATTTTAAAATTCTTCTTATAGATTTATAAATTATATATTCCATCCATCCACAAAATTCATTTACTTATTTTTCTTTGGGTCATTAACGAGCGCGTTACTTTCCTCTTACGGATATGATCCACATAGCCCCTCATATGTTATGGGTCCCATTCTCACTAATTTTACATTCAATAGAATTTATTAAAACTTTTGCCACTAAAATTTGTAAGCAATTTGGTAGGCGAAATGAGTAATTATTTGGACCACTCTAAATAAAAAGTGCGAGTCCATGCTGAATATAGTATTCTTTAGATCCCTATGGATAATCTTGAATCTGGAATCATGATGGAGATACAACAGTCCCTTGCGATTCCATGATTATCTTAAAGCGCTTAGGCCGTGTCAAAGTTTCCTTTTATTATTATCTATACATGATTGAATATCTTGTCAATTTGGATGCATCTCTGAAGCTCGACCAAATGCAATTACGGAAATGGAAGCAGATGAGATATTGAGAAATAGGTCTTAAGGTGTCACTTGAAAACAAAATAATCAAGGCTTTTATTACATATTTGTTGAGATTTTATCTGATAAAGTAAGAAAAGCAGCCTTGAAATTTCGTGGTTTGATCGAATAATCTCGTCCCGGAGGGTGGTGAAAGTTTATTAGATCATCGGAGAAGATAGCAGGAATCGATCGGAACCAAGAAAATACAATACATAGTATCTCTCTTCTCTAACTTATCTCTAATAATTGTGACAAAGGCGGAGCGCTATCGGTGCGTTACATTGGGTTCTTTATTCACATATCCACTAGTATTTATCAAACTAGATCTATAATCATCACCGTAGAAATTAAGTCGGTGATAAAGAATGATTGTGATTAAACCACGTTTACAAACATATATCACTTTTCTGACCAACTCTACGAAGTATCGGCAATACTCTCCGTCGGCATCTCTCCCCCGACGGATGTCGGATGCGATAGTCGGTTGCCGGCGGTCATATGCCAAATGTTTGATGCCAACTCTAATCACGACCGACTCTACGCGACGATCGGCTACGTGTCAAACAACTCTCTGCGCGAGTCGAGTCGACTCTCCTCACGGAGTCGAGTCGACTCTCGCGAAGTTGAAGCGACTCTCACGCGGTGACTGACTCTCGCCGACAACCAACTCTCTTACTGGCAACTCTTTGTAGTCACAACCACTTACAAATCTCCACATTGACTACAAAACCATCTAACAAACTCATTCAAACTTCCCTCGAACCGGTTCCATTCAGACTTTCAACTTCATTATTCATTGTGAAACAACGGACACCGTCGAGACAATACGAACTTTGCAACGACTAAAGACTTGGTCGGCATGTCCATGGTATTGTCTTGGTTGAACCTTCACTACCTTCACAATTCCATTATTAACCACATCCCACAAAATGATGTCTCACATCGATGTGCTTAAACGCTCGTGACACACGATGTTTTACGGATGTATTGCACTTTGATTATCACGGTTTACTTATTTGTCTTACGCACAATTCTCGACTCTGAAATAATTCTCTTCAAACATATTGCTTTCTTCTGACCTCCGTCATGGCCATGTATTCAGCCCTGTTGTGAGCAGGCTACCACAATGCAACATTGATCTCAACTCACGGTTGTACCATAAAGGTAAAATATAACTTGTTTGGGATTTTCTTGCGTCTATGTTTGCGACATAGTCGAATCAACATAACCTTTTAATGGGTTTCCTACACTTGAACAATATCACAATATCGTAGCTCCATTCATGTACTGAATATCCATTTCAAAGCTTCCTTGATACTTGCCTATACCACATGACTACTTAAGATAAATCGGTCTTGTACAAATCATGGTGTACATGATACTCCCTATGGCATTTGCATAGGTATATTGTACATCTCATCTCTCTCAACATCATCCACGATCTTACATCATACGAAAGTTTGAAATCTGCCCCAGTAATGGAAACACTCTGTCTTCATGCGTATTAAACTTCTTCAACACTTTCATAATGTAATCCTTTTGGACTAACCATATGAGACCTTTCTTCCTCTTTACGATGATGTCCATGCCTAAAATTCTTGGCATCTCTAAGATTATCTCAAATATGTCTTGCAATTTGGTTTCAACTTTTCAATCTCTGTGACTTACGCTTGCAATAAGCATATCATCGACATATAATAACATATAAGATACATCGGATCCTCGTGGCTTCTTCATAAACACAACTATCATACTTTGACTTAGAGTAACCAATATCCTTCATATATTCATCAAACTTGAGATACCATTGCCTCGAACTTTACTTGAAGCGATGAGAGACTTGAGCAAACATATCTTGTTCTCGTTTCACGGAAAAACAAACCCCTGAGGTGATGCACATATGGTTTCTTCAAATCTCCATGTAGGGAAGTTTTTTAACATCAAGTTGTTCAGCTCTATCTCATTTGAGCAACCAAAGCCAATAAAATTCCGATCGAATAATGTTTTACCTTGGTGAGAATACTTCGTTGAAGTCTATTCAATCTCTTTGAGTAAATCCTCTTGCTACCAGCCTAGCCTTGAATCTGATGCATTCTCCATTTTCTGTTACTTCTACCTTTTCTTGAATATCCATTTGCAACTTACGGTTTCTTATGGTGGTATCTCTACCGAAAACCGTGTTCCATTCTTGTCGAGAGAATCTAGCTCTTCTCTCATAGCGAATCCATTCATCTTTTCTCAATTGTTCCTTTGCTGAATAGTTTTTGGTCCATGGTATTCACCTCTTGTTTGTACACAAAGCATAGTGAATCATATCAGCCTCACCAAGTCTTCTTGGTGGTTTTATAGCTTTTCCTATCCTTGCCGGTGATCTTGATCAGCCCGTGCAGTGAGGTTTGTTGTTTTCAAACCGGTGCGTGTTCTGTTGGGTGGTTACAAACACGAGCTAAAGTTCAATGAGAGTTTGATGGGCTTAATCGAAGTGTGGGAGCAGAGTTGTCGAAGCCCATTGGAGAGATTGGACGGCTTAAAAGTAGTCAATTTAATTATGACGAATGGGCGATGTTTGAAGACTTTTAGTATCTTATTTTTGGCATGTGTGGGCCACGTTTTGATGCATTTTCGTAGCCATTATAGGCTATCTAGTTTCCTAGTTTAATTAGGGCTATTCTATTAGTTAGTTTCCTACTTTGATAAGGTCATTCTTTGATAAGGATTAGAGTTCATTTCGGCCTATATATGAAGCATATAATTCACGAAATACTCTGTTTTTGATTTCCAATATATCTTGATTCTCTACCCTTCTATTTCTTCTCTTCTCTACGAGTTTTGATGATGTCTTTCGAAGATATGCCTCATGGTTTACCACCAATTCGAAGGATTGACCATCAAATTGATTTTGTGCACAGCTACGGTTCTAATAGACCGACTACAGAACCAATGGAGGATACGAAGGAGTTGGAGCGGCAAATTGAATAGTTGTTGTCTAAAGGGCACGTGAGGAGAGTTTGAGTCCATCGCGGTTCGGTCCTACTTGTGCGAAGAAGGACTCAACTATGAGGATGTGTTGTGAGTACCTAGCTATCAACAACATCACGATAAAATGTCGACATCCTATTCCTCCTTTAGATGATATGCTTGATGAGTTGTATGGTTCTTGTGTGTTTCTAAGATTGATTTGAGGGTGATTATCACCAAATTAGGATTAAAGAGGAGATGGTGGAAATCTGCTTTTAAAACAAAACTTGGTTTGTATGAGTGGTTGATTATGGCTTTTGGATTGACTAATGCACCTGAAATGCGTTTATCGCCTTATGAATCATGTTTTACGTGCTTTTATTGGCGGTTTTGTTGTGGTCTATTTTGATGATATCTTAGCTTTATAGCAAAGTCATGATGAGCATGTTGAGCATTTGAGATATGTTTTAGATGTGCTTAGGAAGAGGGGTTGTTTGATAACCTTAAGTGTCGTCTTTTATGCGGACAAACTTGTGTTTCTTGGTTTCGTTGTTAGTGCACATGGTGTACAAGTTGATGAAGAGACGATACGAGCTATCCGAGTGGCCAAGTCAGAAGAGCATTGGAGAAGTTAGGAGTTTTCATAAACTTGCTAGCTTCTATAGGAGATTTTACCCCAATTCGATGGTGTTGCGGCACCATTGAGTCATCAAGAAGAATGTGGTGTTCCATTGGGAGAAGAACAAGAAAAGGCGTTTGAGCTTTTAAAGTTCAAATTGACACATGCCCCGGTGTTATCTATTCCGAACTTTTCTAAGTCTTTTGAGATTGAATGTGATGCTTTTGGTGTTGGAATTGGTGCAGTTTTGATGCAAGAAGGGAGGCCAGTGGCGTACTTTAGTGAGAAGTTAAATGGAGCCGCTTTGAACTATCCTACATATGATAAGGAGCTTTATGCGCTGGTCCGGGCTCTAAAAACGTGGCAACAATATTTGTGGACTAAGGAGTTCGTCATTCACACCGATCATGAGTCATTGAAGCATTTGAAGAGGCAACACAAGTTGAACAAGAGGCATGCGAGGTGGATGGAGTTTATTGAGGCGTTTCCATCGTCGTCAAATACAAACAAGGTAAAGAAAATGCGGTGGTGATGCACTTTCTGGAGGTATGCCTTAATCTCTACTTTAGATGCTAAGTTGATTGGATTTGAGTGCATTAAGAGTGTGTATGTGAATGATGATGATTTTGGTGAGATATATCAAGCATGTGTAAAATCTACTAGTGGAAGTACTTTAGGCATGATGATACTTGTTTAGGAAAAATAAGCTTTGTGTTCCTAAATGCTCTTTCGTGAGTTGTTGTTGCTTGGGTCTCATGGTGGGGAACAATGGGACATTTGGTATTGCTAAGACTTTAGCTGTTTTGAGAACATTTCTTTTGGTACACATGAAGCGGGATGTTGATCGTATTTTTGGTAGATGTGTTACATGTAAGGCGAGCAAGTCTAGAGTCTAGTTCTCATGGTTTTATACTCCATTGCCTATTCCTCAATTATCTTAGATATATATTTCTATGGATTTTGTGTTAGAATTTCCTAGGAGTAAGAGTGGTAGAGATTCCATCTTTGTGGTTGTTGATCGGTTTTCTAAGATGACACATGTCGTTCCATGTAATAAATCGATAATGCATCTCGTATTCTGATTTGTTCTTTAGAAATTGTTAGATTGCATGGCATGCCTAGGACTATTGTTTACGATAGAGATGTTAAGTTCTTGAGCTACTTTTGGAAGACTTTGTGGTGTAAGTTAGGTACCAAACTTTTGTTTTCTACTACTTGTCATCCACAAGCGATGGTGTTGAAGTAGTAAATAGGACTTTGTCTACTTTAGCAGAGCTATAATCGAGAAGAACATTAAGTCTTGGGAAGAATGTTTTCCGCATGTTGAGTTTGCATATAATCGTTCGATTCGTTCTGCTACTAAATTTTAGCCTTTTGAGATTGTGTATGGTTTTATTCCTTTGAATCCATTGGATTTGTCTCGTTTACCTATGCATGAGCATACTAATCTTGATGGCGGAGAGAGGCTGAGTTTGTGAAACAAATTCATGAGAAGGCAAAGATGAATATCGAGGCGAACAAAGAAATCATAAACAAGCGATAAAGGCGTTGCAAGGTGGTGTTGCACCGGTGATTGGGTGTGGCTGCATATGCGGAGAGATTTCCATTACAAAGATGGTCAGTTACTATCACGGGCGGTGGGCCTTTTCAAGTGTTGGAGCTCGTCAATGATAATGCTTACAAGTTGGACTTACGGTGAGTATAATGTGGCGCTACTTTTAATGTGACTGATTTGAGTCCGTTTGATATATGTAACAACTTGGTTGAGGCAAATCCTCTTGAAGAAGAAATGATGCGGCCCGTGCGACCTAAGGTTCGTTGATTCGAGACGGTGGGTTCTGTTGGATCGGTTACAAGAGCACGAGTTAACAAGTTCGAGGAGAGTTTGATGGACTTAATCAAGAAGGGTGGGAGCAAGAGGCTCGAAGCCCATTGGAGAGATTGGACCGAGCGAGCCCAAAGTAGTCGATTTAATTATGGCGAATGGGCTTGATGTTTGAAGACTTTTAGTATCTTATTTTGTTAGTTTCCTACTTTAATAAGGAGTCATTCTTTGATAAAGATTAGAGTTCATTTTGACTATATATAGGCTTGTATAATCCGAAATACTCGACTTTTGATTTCCAATATATGAGTTTTATTCTCTCTTCATTTGCTCTTGAATTTCTTGAGATTTGTCAAGTAATTCATTTATCGGCATATCAGCGAGACATTCATCCCTCGTTTGTGTGTCATTCGTCATCCCAGAGTTGCTACATCAACTTCACATTGGGGTATAGGCAACATACTAACCTATATCACTTCTTGGGTTAGATTGGAGGTTTGAGATTTTCCATCGGATTCGTCAAAATCTTCCGTTCGCGTGTCATTAGATCTTCGTACCAGCGAGGATTGTATCGGTACTCCATCGATCATTATCGGCAATTATCTATGAATCTTGATCAACTCGGGGTTCATTATCTTGAACATATCTAACGAGGCTCCTGCCGATCTTAGCAACATCGGATAATTTTCTACGTGAAATATCAATTATTCGAACCATGAAGAAATGACATATTCTCTTAATCAAATACCACATCTCTACTAATAACAATTTCTTTGTTACCCAGTGCATACACCATAATCTGTAACATTTCACTCCTTTCTAATATCTAAAGCATCACATAGTTGAGAGCCATTGATTGAGTTTATGTTGTTTGATGTGAGCATATGTCTGCGTCAAACACCTTTATATGAGTGTAACTACTCCTTTGAACCATACCATCTTTCATCTGGCGCCTTAAATGCTATAGCGGATAGCGGACATTTGTTGTCGGGTAGGCTGCGGTGGTAGCGACTTCTCCCCGAACTTCGTTGGTAAATCGACTTCGAACAACATACTTACTCCGTCAGTATGATTATGTTCATCCTCTCACACACTTGTGTTGAGGAGTTCTTTGGGAGAGTTCTATACCTTTAATCCCTTTCTCTCTGTGCTTTTGAAAACTCTCAGAGAAATTCTAGGCGTTATCGTCTTAAGCGTTTGATCGGACCGCTTTTCCAACTCACCTTTACGCAATCCTTAAATATATCAAATGCATCATTCATGTTCTTGAGAATGTAGACCATGACTTCCTTGAATAGTCATCAATAATGGATAAAGAAATGTCTCCCTCAACTGTGGTTTCAGGTCTTTGATGGCACCCATAGATCTGAATGTGCATAATCGGATGTCCATTTGGCGTGTGTTTCCCTACTGAAAGAGTTTTTACTCTTTCGAGAATACTGTATTCACGGTTGTCAATCCTTACATCATCTACATTTCAAGAATTCCTTGTTTAACAAGTTACGCGGACCCTCTAACCAACATGGCTAAGTCTCTCGTACGAAGAGAGCATCATCTTTGTTAACTATATCGAACTTCCAATCACGGTTTAGTGACAAGATGATATAAACTATTTCTCCTCCTCGTCTTAAAACAACAACGAAATTCTTTAACACATGTATGTATCCATGTTTTGATTGAAAATTATATCCTTTAGCCTCTAGCATACAATAGATATTAATTGTGGGATAGATCGACTTGAAAGAATCTTTATAGAATTATCATACAATCTCAATTTCATTACTATCCCTTCACCTTACACACTTGTTGTTTTCTAGCGAGGTAGAACAAGTTCTTGTTGATTGAGATCTACAAACCATTCCTTGTAAGGACACATATGAAACTACATCGAGAATCCATTATCCATGTGTTTTCCATGTGTTTATCACCACATTAAGTAATTGACATCTCAAGCTCCTACGCACAATCCACTATGTTGGGATGCTCTTTCACATATTGCTTCGTTTTCTAAGAATAACAATCCTTCTTGAGATGTCAGGCTTCTTGTAGTAATGAAAATTTCTTGTTTCTTTATGTTATCTTTCCGTTTCCTTGTCCAATTTCTTGGTTGATGGACCATTCTTGGACCTTTTTGATCTTGAAATTCTTGACATTCAGCATTCAGCGGATGGGTCACTCAAAAATACTGAGCGAATAACGACGAGAAAAATTCCATCAGCGAGCATGCGGGATCCGTCGTTAAAATCGTTTAGCGACGGATTTGATGTTGTCGTTGAATGGTTGAGAAACCCCTAACGGCGGTTTTGGTCCGTCGTTAACTTTACGATGGAATAGCGAAAGAAAGTCCGATCGCTAATCGACGACCTTTTGAGCGGTCGTCGATTTATGCGACCGATTAGCTACGGATATGTCCGTCGATAGTTAACGACGGATGCTATCCGTCGTTAGATTCTATTTTTACATTATTTCATATCACATCCACTACTTAATCGAGTAATGGGCGTGGCGTGGGATTAAGAAGAAATCGATAATTAATAACGTCGACAATGATCGAAAGATCTCGAGAGCGAGATAAGATACCAATCTTTCACAAAAAGGATTCAAATGTTGATGTTCTAAATAGAAAATGGAATTGAACAAAGAATGATTTTAAATCCTCACACCACAACAAAGGTTGAGTAAAGAATAATGGTGGAGGACGAGAAAATCAAACGGAATAATCAATATCAAATATACATTTTCAAGTATGCTTCAACAACCATAAGAATTTTCAAAGGTTTAAAACATGGTGAGCAATGATTGATTCAATAGCAAAATATTGAATCAATTAAAACAATTACGAGCATTGAGAAATCCTTGTTCACAGGCATTGAATATGATCATTTTGTCATGTGGATCACTTAAACAAATAATGGCCAAAGTTTGGCCATGGATATGTGGTGAGAATTATGTATAGAGACATCACTCTCGGGCGACAAAACATGACAAAATCAATGACCAACCTCAACAAATAAACCACTCATCATGAATCGATACATTTAGAAGCTCTAACTGCTGACATTCGATTCAACGTCCTCTTGAGCTCGCGCTGCATATTTAGAAATATATGTTGGGCGTGAGTACAAAAATACTTTCGGTGGTGTCATGCCAAAACATAAAAATAAACTTTGCCCTTAGGGCTATATCTTGACTTGTCATAACATATGCTTTCATAAATAAATACTTACTTGCTTTCATTCTCATACTATATATCGCATATCATGTTTCATGTTTGCATGCAACTTTCTTTTCCTTCCATATCACGGTTCTTCTGCGTGTTGAGAAGTGAGACCTCGCTTCTCGAACACCTTAACATCACATACCGAGTTGGACCGAAGGTTCTCAACTACGGTCATACCGACGTCGGTAAATTCTTTCTTTCTTTTCTTTCTTTCACTGTGGATATGTAGTGCATCATGCTTATGCTCGTGTTCATGCTCAAACATAGGCAAGTTAGTCGACTTTGAAACTTTGCAAGCAAATGCATATCATATCATATCATCTTCTATGCAAAGCATATTATATCATTTGAAAATATATAAAAGCATAAGCATATTATTAGAAAATACTTATATACCCACGACATGATCAGTCACTCGGGATTGTACGCCCTATCTTTCACTTCTTTCTTCGTCGCACTTGATCCTTGAGCTTTCTTTATTCTTTCTTGATCGCTTGATCAACGTAGATTGGCATAAAAGCCTATCGATAATCAGACAAGAACATTATTCTTATTCGTTGGAACTGTCACGTCTCACGCTTAACTCTTTCCAAGCTAAAATTAGGTTAGGCCGTTGCATCTTCATGACTAACTCTTTAATAAACTTCAATCTTAGTAAATTATATAACTTGTCATAATCGAAGGAATCGAGCAACTTATACTTGGACCATGATGTATAACATTTTATACCTTAACTCGAGGTAATCAAGTGAACCAATTTCACTTATTTACTAATCATAAGTTCACCATTTAATCCTTAAAACATTTTATTAATAAACCAATTTCTAACAAAATTTAGGAGATGCGCGTTTATAAAATGACTCGCCATATCATACAAATCTAACCAAATTCATCCCAACTTCACCAATCATCACCATATGTTACAAAACACATTTATCAACTTAAAACAAGTTCAAATTCCTTCATTAATACCATAATCGCTTATGCCATTCCTTTTTTTGGGTCGATTAATACAAAAATTTTAAAATTTGCGTCCTGATGGACTCGAACCGGACCTTTGGCTCCGGGCATTAACCACTCTACCACTAGCCAACACTGAAAAAAATAAAATTGGTAATTTAACGCGAAATTTTAAAAGCTGCGTCACGGTGGACTCGAACCAGAGGACCTTTGGCCTCGGTATTAACCACTCTCCATGGACAGAGCCGACCACGCATGTGCCGTTCCGCCTATATATGTAATTACATAAAATTTTCAATCTACAATTCATTTAAGTCCAAACAACTCACATTTATACTTATTTATCAACAATGATCATCAATCCATAATTATTCGAAACCTTAACCAAGTTCATCGCATAAAATCGTAACTTTGCACTAAACTTTAATTTTCCAACTTTCACATTTCAAGCTCATAAATTTCCATAAATTCATCTTAGGCATTATTTATATCATAGATCTCAAAATTCATATCAAATACATCAAATAAAATCAAGAAAATCAAGATCATGATAACCCCTTAATTTTTGAAAATAGGGTATCATGTATCTCTCGATATTTAAATCCATAAAATCTTATAAATTCGACTTAAGCATTATTTATACTCTAGATTTCAAAATCATATCAAAATATCAACTAAAATCAACAATTCAAGATTCCTCAACCTCATAATTTTTGAAAATTATGAAATCATGTGAACTTTCAATTTCTTCCAATTTCTTTTATCAATCATGTTTATTTTCACTTAATTACACATATCTAAACTCAATTTAATCAAATCATAACACATAATTCACATACAAAAATTAGGGTTCATGAAGCTACTTTAATTTCAAACTTCATGAATTTAAAATTAAAACCATAGCTTATATTATTTAAACATCATAAACAATAGAAATCGATAAACATAACAATAATTAAATAATTCAACCTTAATCACAACATGTAATTTTTGAAAATTAGGGCATATGAGAACATCATGTTCTTCAATTAAATCAAAAACTTGAATTAATCAAGGTGTTTACCTTAACTTTGGGTGATTTCCTTTAATTCCTTTAATTCCACATGGATTAAAATTGAAAATAAATTTTTGTGTGCATATGTGTGTGTGTCGAAAGTTATGAGAAAAATGAAGGTGGAGGATGGTTTTAAAATGAACAAATTTCTAGAAGGTTCATATGTATATATAGCTTATTTAATTTTCTTCATTTGTTTTCTTTTCTCAATATTTTTGAAAATTGCATAACCATTTTCTAAAATTATAAATGTTGCACAATAATATTCTTTGATAGTAAAACTCAATTTTCTCATTAATATAAATATCCAAAATAATTAAATCCATTATTGGATTGCAAACCATATAAATATACTTTTAATCCTTTTATATACAAATAATCAAATAATTATTCAATTAATTCATAAATTTTGAAATTCATAGAAATAATTTCCTTCTCACTAGATATAATTAAATTAAAATTATTTAAGCCATTTAATAGCTTAAACATTATTTAAATCTCATTTAGTGAATAAATCACATTAATAATAATTAATACCATTTCTTTAGAACATTTTCTATTTAATGAAATTTCATCAAAATACATACAATAATAATCATATATCTCACATTTAATCATAATAAAACTCATTTCTAAATAATATCCATTTCTTGAAATTATACTTCTTTGATTACAAATTAATTGATTTCTAACTTATCAAACACTTCTTTATCAATTTTAGGGATGCAATGCCTTTAAGCTCCTAATTAGGACTTAATTGAGCTCTAGTAGGACCATAAGATTTTGGTTGTTCTACATTCCTCGCTTAAAAATTTAGTCCTCGAAATTTGGTACTTCAACAAAACTTCGAGTATTTCTTTCTCATCCACGTCTTCTAGTTCCCAATTCACTTCTTTTAAACCATGATGTCTTCTTAATATAACTAAAGGAATAATCTTATTCCTTAGTCTTTGCTCTTCACGATCTAGAATAAATTCGATTTCTCTTCATAGCTCACGTCAATCTTGAAACTATTTCTCGATGTATGATGTGTTTTGAATCAAATCTATATCGTCGTAACTTCGACACACGATACATTATAAATATCGTCGAACTTGGAGAAAATGTAAATCGTGGCGATTAGCCTAGTCTTCTCTTGAATCGCGTACGGTAGATAACCGCTTGGGTTGAGCTTTTCTTTAAATCCAGCGATGTATTCGCTTTGGGCGAATATACTTGTATGAAAATTTTATCTTCAACCTCGAAGCTTAACTACGATCATTACGTATCCGTATCGAACTTTTGGCGATCATGAGTTTCTTGGATTCTTTTCTTGACTTGTCAAATGCGATTCACGACCATTTCTTTATTCGCTTCGGACTAAGCATCTTTCTTTCTCCAACCGCGTCCTTGAAAGCGGTGATCTAAACTTTCACCACCATAGAGCTTCATCGTAGCCATAGAAATTGTTACTTGGTAAATTGTTATCAAATCTTGATTAAATCTTGCATCCATCTTTTGTCGAAACTTCGTCCAAAACGAGATGTAGACTTGAAGTCTCTATTTGAGGTGATTGGGAGGCGAGCACTCTGCGTAAGCGTACTATCTCGACATATCTTGAGCTAACTTATCGACTTTATATGTAATAGAGATAAGGATAAAATGAGTATACTTGTGAGTCGATCCATTATCATCCACGCTTGATTGAAATAACATGTTTATCTCGTCATCTTTTCAATTTTATAAAGAACATAACAGACTAAGCGTTGAATTCACGATCGTATCTTTGCGACGATACATTTTTCTTACTTCCAGGTTAAATGGCGAATCCACTTTCTCCTCTGCAAACATTTTGAGGTAGATACCTTTTCTATAATCCTTCTTCAATCTTAAAGGTAATGAATCGATAACATGATCGGAAAATGAGCACAAGAGAACTACTCGAGAATAAAAGATATCAAGATTAATCACAAAACTATTTTAAGACATACGGAGTATCGAGAGATTAGCTTGAGTCTCTTTTCAAATCTCAATTGAGAAATTTCGTGAACATGAGAAAATAAGACAAAGTGAATTGGTATAGGAACCTCGAGAGATACAACAAGGTGGACCATATCAATCTATGTTAATAAGAAATATCTCAAAGCGGAGATAAAGTAGTCGACTTCGAGTAGAAGAATCAATATGAATGGGTTCAATGTTTTCTTCATCATCGGTATAAAAGAAAAGTTATCGATCAGTGAACTTAATGAATAAGCGAAATGAAGTCGGTCGTAGAGGAAAAAGAGTTAGAAGGGAATTAAATATACATAATAATGGCGGATAATAGTTAGGAGTTTGGAAAAATTTAACAAAAGCGAGAGTTACGTGCGAAGGATGGTTCAAGGTATTCATGGTTGATGATCGAGATTCAAATTCTCATCAGGTCGTGGTGCTAATGACCGGATTTGCGATCGCGAGATCGGTCACTAATTAAAGGTAGAAACTTTTGGGAAGATTCTCTGGTCGGTGGCTAGATTGCTAATGAGATTTCTAGTTTTAGGTAGAGACTTACTGCAATAACTCTTGATTGGCTAGCGATCGCGAGGGTGATCACTAGTCTTCTTATTCCTTCTTATCTTTAGTTACAGCTTTGCTTGTGCGTCGATCATCGCCTTGCCCGGATGCCTTTCTCCAGCAATAAAATCGGCGAAAGTCGTTCTAAGTAAAATGCTCATCGATTTTTTTTCATGATAATAAGCAGACAGCGAACCGAGATGACAACAACGAGATGACGAAAAATGAGTTGTACTCTTCCAAACTATCCGAGCGATTCTCGTTATCAAAGATAAACAATGCTCGGACTTTTGCGGAAAACATATTCATGTTGTTACTGCCTTCTCTCACGATTTCTTTTAACTCTGGCTCGTGAGGCGAAAACTCTCACTTCACATACATTCTCATATAACAATTCGTTCAAAGTACGCATCATCGCATCTTCTATGATAGCCATAATCATCATACTCATAAGCATAATCATAATCATAAGCTCTTTATATCATAATCATAAAGCTCTTACAGGTGAGCTAGAGATGATGGAATCGAAATACAGGCTTCCCTTAGGAACAATATTCTCAAATCAGTCAAACAAGCGATTCCAGATTCTCAAGATAGTCGTCGAACAAGTGACTCCATGCTTCAATTCTCAAAACAAAGTCAACTCGAAAGAATTCATATGCTCAAGATGCACAAATTACACAAGGCTCTCAAAGGTTCATGATTTCAAAATTAAAAACCACGCACAAAAGTGCACAATGATTCGCAAGGATTTACATGTTCAGAGTTGAAAACTATGCTCGGTGTCTGATTCACAAGGATTCATAAGCTCGAATTTCAAAGCTGCACAAAGCGCACAAATTTTAAAGTTTCACGGGTTCATGATTCAAACCGGCTCGATACCATTTTGTCATGACTACTTAATCGGTGGGGGCGAGTGACGTGGGATTAGAAGAAATGCGATAATTAATAACGTCGACAATGATCGAAAAGAACTCGAGGCGGATAAGATGCCAATCTTTCACAAAAAGGATTCAAATGTTGATGGTCTAAATAGGCAAAATGGAATTGAACGAAGAATGATTTTAAATCCTCACACCACATAAAGGTCAGAGTAAAGAATAATGGTGGAGGACGGAAAATCGAATGGAATAATCAATATCGAATATACATTTTCAGTATGCTTCAACAACCAGAAGAATTTTTGAGGTTTAAAACATGGTGCGACAATGATTGATTCATAGCAATATTGAATCGATTAAAACAATTCGAGCATTAGAGAAATCCTTTGTTCAGAGCATTGAATATGATCATTTTATCATGGCAAGATCACTTAAAAATAAAGGAAAGTTTGGCCCACGGAGAAAGTGGTTTGAGAATTATGTATGAACATCACTCTCGAGGCGACAAAACATGACAAAAATCAAATGACCAACCTCGACAAATAAACCACTCATCATGATAATTCATTTAGAGAAGCTCGCTGTAGCATTCGATTCAGCGTCCTCTCGGGCTCAACTGCATATTTAGAAA